>OX411807.1:18999530-20373719 GCA_948253155.1 Leucoma salicis
TACATATAGTGGTGACTAATATATCATATAACAACATTAAACTCCCTGCTTAATATACATAACATATAGCAAATGATATTGTGGCTGTCTCTTCTTGCTATATGCTTAATCGCACTCTGAACATCGCGCGTCACAACGCATCGCACAAAACGCAAGTAGCAAGCGGCGGCGCCAGCGGCCAGTCGTCGCATGCTATGCTAGCCATTGTTATCGGTTGCGCGCGTAATTTGCGATCTCGGGTGTCTCACGTAATAATATACCTACGCTAATTCACTTCATGTGACGTGTGTAATTGACTGTAAATTGTGTGTTTGGAAGATTGATTGAGAGGAATAATGTTAATATGTACATAGTTGATTTTTGTACATACAATCAATGAACGTTTAAATACGACTATAATGGCTTTGCATACTAACTTATTTCTTAATAACACAGCCAGTCGTTTATAGACAGTCCTAAACCTAAAAAGTATGAAGGAAAGTTCATTGATTTTTTTACTGTTCCATTTTATCGTAATAAATTAATAAACGCGGTGTAATATTCTTATAAAGCATGTTGTCTATCTGACGCACGAGTCCAACGATAAGGTAGAAGCTGCGAGTTAATAGTCTCCGAGCTTGCTTTATTCGCGTCCGCCTGCCATAACAAACACACTAAGCATAATAAAAAGCATGCTGTAAAAAAGCACGTAAAATAACAAGCTTAAAAAATAAAGCATATCACATTAAGCAAGTTATTGCCATATAGCAACGTTAACACTACTGGCTACATAGACACACTACTACAGACTATACCCTATTATCTTATCTTTTTTTCTAACTGACGCCCAGTTAATAGTGTTGCCAAGCCTATGCCTTTTTGAGTAATAGTCCACTGAAATATTACATTTTTTAGGCCTTAGCATGCGTTTTTCAGAGGACGCAATTTTAATTTTTTTGATGTGTAGGAGGGGTTAGTATAAGCTTAAGTTCAAGTTTGTGGGGTCGCTACCTACGTCCCCCGGCCCCCATCTTGATAAAAGGAGTGCAAAAGGTTTTCACGCTGTATCTCGTAAACTAAGAAATCTACAGAACATTTTGTAAGAAATTATTTGTGACAAATTAAATTGTCTACAACTTTACTATTACTATTTTTATCGTAAAATGGAAAATAAAAAAGTAATAAACAAAACTACCAAAAAAATTATGAGCAAAATTCCTTTTGGGCGTTCTAACTTTTTTCCTGATAATTTTACAATAAAATGGCATCAAATCAATTTTATAGAGAGTTTTTCAACGAATAATTTCCACTACAAATTTGTTTAATTTCATTAATTTATCTGGGTTTTACAGCGCTCCCAAGTTGACCGGGTTTTGAATATTCGTAGCGAATTTTCTTTTGGGCGTTATAACTTTTTTAACAAACTTCAAAAAAAGGAGGAGGTTATCAATTCCGATGTTTTTTTTTTGTTCTTTTTTTACATTTAGTGGCAGACGAGCCACGGTCCATCTGATGGTAAATGGTAACTGTCACCCATGGACTCGACTATACGAGAGTATTGTCAAACCGCTGCTCACCAATTCATTGTACGTGTGCTCGCTGAGTGCGCTCAACAGGACCGCCCTTCGCTTGATGCCTGTGGGATCACTAATATCGTATATATCATTTGCGATAAACCATTGCATCAAACGACCCTTGTACTCCTGCCAGGTTTGTAGATTGTGATCAAACCTTGTCAACAGACCGAAAAGCGCCATTTTATGCTAATCGTACACTGGTATAGCAATAAAATATATTTTTTTCGTCGCCAATGTTAAATATACGAATAAAACAGCAATTTAGTTGACAACGCACTGTCATATATATTTTATAAATTACATAAGGCTATCGCTCTCATAGACAATACATAACAGGTGCCAATGACTGTAATTTTAAATATTTATTTAGATTTTTTTTGTTTTTCTATTATAAAAACTCTAATTAGATTGATTAATGCATTTTCATTTGAAAATATCCATAACAGAGAACTCTTTATCAATGTTTGCTGACTTTTTAAACACCTATCAATTTACAAGTACTCAGAGTATGCTTCGCCGATAGTTCCTGTGCTAGAATGCGACGGTTCAATTCGATTGTGTGCGGATTATTCTGTTTCCATTACCAAACAATTGTTAGTCGATAAATATCCGCTGCCCACTGCTCATGAACTATTTTCTAAGTTACACGGCGGACAGCAGTTCAGTAAACTTGATTTGTCCCAAGCGTACGCACAATGTGTTCTTAATGAAGAATCACAAAAAGTCACTTGTATTAATACTCATAAAGAGCTATTTCAGTATACTCGGTTAGTTTACGGATTAGCAAATGCGCCAGCCATCTTTCAGCGCGCAATGGAATGTGTGTTATCGGGCATGGATGGTGTGTTATTGTTAGATGATATTTTGGTTACAAAAATCAGCAAAGAAATGCATTTAAAAAGACTATATGAAGTACTTCATCGTCTGCGGGACGCGGGACTTACACTGCAAAAGGCTAAATGTCATTTCTTTGTAGACGAAGTAGAATATTTAGGTTATGTAGTGGATAAGCACGGTATGAAAAAGTCTCCTCAAAAAGTATCCGCTATATTAAATGCTCCAATTCCGAAGGATGTTAGTCAATTGCAATCTTTCTTAGGTCTCGTTAATTATTATCGTAATTTCATACCTAATACGTCATCAATCCTTAGTCCGTTATACGAATTATTAAAGAAAAATAATAAATGGTGTTGGAATATAACACACAACGATGCATTTAATACTATTAAAAGGTTGCTTGTTTCAGATAATGGTCTAGCTCACTTTGATACTAATGCGAATGTTATACTAACACTTGACGCATCACAGAATGGCTTCGGTGCGATACTCTCGCAAATCGATGCCGCAGGTCTTGAACGTCCCGTATCTTTTGCCTCACGTACGTTAAACACAGCAGAACGACGGTATTCACAGATTCAAAAAGAAGCTACAGCAATAATTTTTGGTGTTCGACGTTTTCATCAGTATCTCTACGGTCGATCTGTTCCATTTACGCTTAGAACAGATCACAAGCCGTTAATTTCGATATTTGGTCCTCACCGTGGTATTCCTGAAGTATCCGCTAACAGGTTGCAAAGATACGCGATGTTTTTAAACGGTTATAACTTTAAAATAGAATACATTCGCAGCGCAAATCACTTTGCAGACTATTTGTCACGAGCTAGTCTTAACAACGAAGTTATTAGTGAGTTACCTGACACAGCATTTTATGTGAATTTTGTAGTTGATGGCAGTCTACTTATTACGCTTACTTCCTTAAGCGAAGAGACATCTAACGATTATAAGCTAAGTAAAGTTGTAGAGTATATTTTAAATGGTTGGCCGAAAATAAATTACACAAACCAAGCAATATTTCCCTATTTTTTATGCAAAAATGAACTTTCTGTAGAAAGTGGCATAGTTATGAGAGGCCACAGGGTCGTTATACCGGAAAAACTACAGAAACGAATTCTATCAGAGCTTCACAAATCGCACTTAGGTATTGTGAAGTGTAAAGCTGATGCACGAAGCAGGTTTTGGTTTCCTGGTATAGATAAAGCTATAGAATGGTTGATTGGAGGCTGCGACATCTGTATGCAGCTTAGACCCTCTCCTGTGCGCGCTCCGCTTACTGTGTGGCCGTACCCTCAACAGCCATTTTTTAGGGTACATATTGATTTTCTCGGCCAAATAAATAATCAATCGTATTTATTTATAGTCGATGCGTATTCCAAGTGGGTTGAAGTATATAAAACAAATTGTACTACTCCGTCTGTAGTTATAGAAAAAAATATATGATTTCATGTCAAGGTTCGGTCTTGTTCACACTCTGGTCAGTGACATTGCTACTTGTTTTATATTAGAGGAGATTTAATAAGTTTTGTAACTCCAATAATATTTTGCATTTAACGTCTCCTGCCTATCATCCCGCTAGCAATGGTCAGGCGGAAAGTTATGTAAAGAATAAAAAGTAGCGGAGCATGTCAATTGCTAAAAGAAATAGATCTAAAAAATGTTTATGTAAAGGTAGTAAAAAAGGTATAAGGTCTTGTTTAATGATAAGTTATACCCAAAAACAAAATAATGAAAATTTATTGAAATTTAATGATTATAGGAACTCTGTACTGAGTGTACAGAGTTCCTATAATCTGACTGGCACTTCACCTGCACAACTAGTGTTCGGTCGAAAGCTTCGTTCTCGTTTAGATTTGTTCATGACTTAGACGAAGAATAATATAGACTTGCTACTATTTTGACATTAAGGGTGAAGAAAAGGATGCACATACTAGGTTTTACCAAGAGTGAGAGAGACATAGGTATAAGTATATATATCCTTTTCGCGTATGCGTCAGTGGTATTTGGACCCAATGAACTGGGCCCAAACAATAAGGTGGCCAACCGTCCCCATCATTACTGATGAAAGCTTGATTTTGTATTGACGTAAAAAAACCTTTATTAATCACGTTATATACGCTAATATTACATGTTCTAATACATTTTAAGCAAAATATAAGCATAACTGCAATTTCTTTTGTCCTGTCATTCTTTTATCCGGCTAAAACAGATAGTACATGTTTAGTCAACAAAGTTATAATCATAGTTATCTTTTAAAATTATTCCGGTTATCTATTGCTATCTCGACACTGCATGCGCTGATAGCTTGTCTATAATATCCTTCGTCTAAGGTCATGATTTGTTAGATCCAAATGTGTCACTGCCGTTATCGCCTAACAATCTCACTCAAACTGTCAAACGTAATCAGTGCTCTCAGATTAACGCTTACGGGGTAATAATAAACAACGCTTCAAGCCCAGCGATATTATTATGTATAAGCAGTATAAAAATAATAAGGACTACATTTGGAAAAAAGGAGTTATAAA
This sequence comes from Leucoma salicis, assembly GCA_948253155.1. Classification (NCBI taxonomy): domain Eukaryota; kingdom Metazoa; phylum Arthropoda; class Insecta; order Lepidoptera; family Erebidae; genus Leucoma; species Leucoma salicis. Next base: position 19,004,446 of record OX411807.1, read on the forward strand.
CATACCCATGGCTAAAATAATATACTTGATAAGAGACTGTGATACTTCAGTGCAACATAAGAAACATAAAAACCATTTGTTTCTCTGCACAGGGACATATGATATCTATAAACAATCACGTAGCAACCCTGTCGATGTTGATTTATCTGATATTGACGAACCACAGACTTGTGAGGGTGAAGGTGAATGCGACCAGACTACTGCACTTGCCGCAGCTCAGGAAACAGAACCAGTTCCTGAAGAATTCTTTGACGCTTCATCGAGCCATGAATCCGAAGGAAAAGCAGCTGGTTTAGAGCACGATCGGGCAACTGATGAAAATTCAGAGCCTTCGGGCAGATTATTGCGGCCACTTCAAAGGGTTAACACATAGAAATCATTCATTGGCACCTAATAAAGTAAGATTATAACAGAAAATTGGTCAAAAAAAGCACTTATTGCCATTATTTACCTAAAAACTAAGCATAATAATAAATAATCTATGTTACAGTCGTTAATTGATGACCCTTATTAGAAAGTGATGTTTTAACAGTTCTGCATGGCGCCGGTACATATTTATTTTCTTTAGTGCTTTTTTTTTTGTTATGACAATTGCTCCTGACTGCTAATTTCGATAACACATTCATACTTAACGTCTTTGGGTGACGCCCATATCCTGCTCGTGACTGTTATTTCACTTTGTGATTTATGTAAAGAGAAAGGTATTATACACTATTCGCTTGTCAACGACTATAGTCACTTCCGATATATGTTTTTCTTACGGTTTTAGTCTCGCATTTTTTCAGTTCGGTCGCACAGCAAAATTCCTATATCCTCCACGCCTGCCGTAAGGAACTTAGTTCCAATAATCAATCAAAGTATGTACCATTGTTAACTATTTTATCGGAAGTCAATTGATTCCTTTCCTTCAAAAAATTGTCGGAGCGATAATTATTAAAATCTTTGAAGCCGGTTTTGATAGCCTCATAGGAATTGATTTTTTTGATGTGAAACATCTAATGCGGAGGGAGGGTAAAATCGGCTGTTAGCGTGGCGACGCTTTTCAAATCAAATCGACTTGTCCCGTTCAAATTATGCAAGTTAAATTTGACACACTTCCCAGTTTCCAATTGAGCTGAAATTTTACACGCATATGTATATCGTGTGACAATGCAATATTATGATGACATGGAGCTGATCTGATGATGGAGCTGGAAACTGGAAATAGGAACTCTATAATGAAACGGCGCAACCCCATCGAGTTTGGGCTCGTATGATTCGTCTTGACGAGTACTTTATCTCTAGGTGGTATCCAGGGTCTGATGATGAAGCTGGAAAGTGGCCACAGTAACTCTATAATGAGACGACGCAACCCCATCGAGTTTGGACTCGTTTGATTTGTCTTGATGAGTACTTTGTCTTTAGATGGTATCCAGGGTCTGATGATGGAGCTGGAAGCTGGCCATGCGAAATTCTGTAATTAAATGACGCAACTCCATCGTGTTAGAGCTCGTTTGAAATGTCTTGACTAGTACTCCAGTCCTAGATAATATCTAGGTTCTGATGATGGAGCTGGGAGGTTGCCACAGTAACTCTGTAATGAATTGACGCAACCCCATCGAGTTTGGACTCGTTTGATTTGTCTTGATGAGTACTTTGTCTTTAGATGGTATCCAGGGTCTGATGATGGAGCTGGAAGCTGGCCATGCGAAATTCTGTAATTAAATGACGCAACTCCATCGTGTTAGAGCTCGTTTGAAATGTCTTGACTAGTACTCCAGTCCTAGATAATATCTAGGTTCTGATGATTGAGCTGGGAGGTTGCCACAGTAACTCTGTAATGAATTGACGCAACCCTATCGAGTTTGAACTCGTTTGATTTGTCTTGATGAGTACTTTGTCTTTAGATGGTATCCAGGGTCTGATGATGGAGCTGGAAGCTGGCCATGCGAAATTCTGTAATTAAATGACGCAACTCCATCGTGTTAGAGCTCGTTTGAAATGTCTTGACTAGTACTCCAGTCCTAGATAATATCTAGGTTCTGATGATGGAGCTGGGAGGTTGCCACAGTAACTCTGTAATGAATGGACGCAACCCCATCGAGTTTGGAATCGTTTGATTTGTCTTGACGATTATTTTGTCTTTAGATGGTATCCAGGGTCTGATGATGGAGATAGAAGGTGGCCATAGGAACTCCGTTATAAAACGACATAACTCCATCGAGTTTGGGCTCGTATGATTCGTCTTGACGAGTACTTTGTCTGTAGATGGTATCCAAGGTCTTATGATGGAGCTGGAAGGGGGCCACAGTAATTTTTGTAATGTAACGAGCAACCCCATCGAGTTTATATTCGTTTGATTCGACTTGTGAAAAAAGTGCTCCACTTTGTCAAGTTATAATCGTTTTATTTCTAGAAAATAATTTCAATGTTTTCACATCTGGTAGACGTCCCAAGACGTTTAGCTTTTGTTCTTTGCAAGAAGTTGTCAAAATTACAGAAACAGTGGTAATCTGTTGGAGTAAGTTCCGGGGAGCACGGTGGGTGTCGTAGATATTCCAATCGCTGCCTCTCTAATTTAGCAACCGTCTGGTGTGCAGTGTGTTGTCTAGCGTTGTTCTGAAGCAGCAACAGTGGGCTAGAGCGATTGACCAGTCTCGGTTGTTTAATGGTTAGCTTTTCCATCATGGTTTGCAATTGTTGAGAAAACAGATCTGCCGTAATCGACTGGGCAGATCTTAGGAAGCTGTAGTGGATGACACCAGCACTGGTCCATCGGACACTTACGAGTACCTATACCTTTTTCTGAGTCACCTTTCGCTTGGGACAGGATTTGGCCGGTTCTCCTGGGTTGAACCATTGTGATGAGCGTTTCCGATTATCGTGAAGGATCCATTTTTTATCACAAGTTAAGATACCATTCAAAATCCCTTCGTTATTGTAACGGTTGTGTAATGTAACGCAGACTCATGTTTGTTGGTTTGCTCCAATCAATTCATGCGGTACCTACCCATTTTTCGAAATTTTCACGTTTCCAATTTGTTCCAAGTGAATTAAAATTGTTTTATCACTCACATCGAAGCCTGCTGCTAGCTCTCACAAGGTTTGCAAAGAATCCGCTTCTATGATCACTTAATTTTTCATTGTCAAATAGGTCTCAGGCCGTTAACGGAGTTTGTTCTGTAGGTCATAATTTCCAGAACGAAAATGTTGAAACGAAAAACGTAACGTGCTTTCTTTTATGGTAGCTTCCCCATACACATCATTAATACATCGAGCTGTTTCTGCGGCGCTGCTGCCACGGCGAAATTCGTATTCGTAAATAACCCGATATTTTAAGTTTTCCATATTGTGAACAAAACGATGTCAAAGAAAATTCAAATGGCGCGAAAACAAATAAATCGCTTAATTGGATACTGTGTATCCAAATTAGCAATTTATTTGGTTTCGCGCCATTTCATTTAAAAAAATTTGCGGCTCCACCAGAGCCAAGATCTGTGCCGTGTGGGGCCGGCTTTAGAATTGTCCCACCCCTCTCCACCCATGGGAGTCGTAAGAGGCGACTTAGGGAATACCGGCGGAGTGGGCAGCAGCACTCCTTCGAGTGTTAACAATCCACTGCGATCGCCAACCCGCCTGCCAAGCGTGGCGATTACGGCACTATCCCCCATTCTTGGGGAGGCCTATGTCCAGCAGTGGACGTTAATAGGCTGATGGATGGGAGCCAAGATCTAGTATTCAGGTTATATCTCCGGTTACCGATATATAAAGTGTATACCAGTTTGGTGGTTGCGATGGAGACTTTGTAGATAAACATATGATGTCCGTTGCCGGAATAAAGTACTCTAAGGATTTAACACCAAGCAGCTTTATACACTAAGCACTAAACAAGCACACAGAATAGAAGGAGAAGAAACAGTTAGCGATAATTAACGATATACGAAACGTATGCGCTTAGCAGAGTATATTCTTCAGTATATACTCTTTGGTAGCAGATACAACCGACACGAGCTACCGCGGCAAGAGGTAGGCTGCGACCTGCTGCGACTCTTTTTTTTAGATTATTCTACTCTTTGGCTGCGACAAGGCTGAAACACGCTGTCGGACGCGTCCGTAAGCCGCGGCGGCCGCGGCTGACAGCCGTGACCTGTGCGAAACCCAAAGTCAGGGTGATGGCGGGAAATAAGGGAAAATGTTTAAACTCACAGACTAATTAGAGTGTTTAAACTTGAGATTGTAACTACTTAGTCTGTGTCTTTGACAGATAATAGTGGTGACGTAAGTGACCTATTTGTCAAACTCTAAAGTAGAGACAGACTAAACATTTTCGGGAATGCATAATTTTTTCTTTGAAGTGAAACCCCCCTGCTCACCTCACAGTGAATGTCAGGGGGGCGAGGGGGGTTCATCCAAAATATAAAACATGGAGAAAGTTTAATAAAACAAATAAATCAGAACCCCCTACATTCTGCAGGTATAACGCATTAATACTGATAAAAAATGGTTACCTAATATATGACTGCCCCCTAAGGGAGGCGGTAAGATGATATAGCAACATACAAACAGAATAATTTTTAACTACGATTAAACAAAAATATAGTTGCATAATATATATCCGCCCCCTAAGGGTGGCGGTGAGATGATATAGCAACATACAAACAGAATAATTGTATGACTACATTTAAACAAAAAAACCAGTTGCATAATAGTCTAGATGATAAGTAACATCTAACGATAAAACTGTTTTAAAATGCCTGTCCGCCCCATAAGGGCGACGGCGTGAAGATATATAACATTCAACAAGAAATAGCTTTAAAATGCCTGTCCGCCCCATAAGGGAGACGGCGTGATGATGTATAACATTTATGAAATAACTGTTTTAAAAGTGCCTGTCTGCCTCATAAGGGAGACAGCGTGATGTTAAGTAGCAAGTAGCAAAAAGTAATATTCTTAAATTATATACTGTATGCAAACTATTATATTTTACAGGTAGAAGCGAATAAAATTCTAAATGCAGTTGTATGTTACAATCTTAAATAATTATGGTCTTATTCATAATAACTTATCGGAGGTTTAAAAGCTCGCTAAAAGTAGATTGTCAAAAAGTGTTATTCATAATCGTTCGATAACGCTAAAACGTTCATTAACTCTCTGATATATTCTCTTTGATTTATACAAGCTATTAGCCTACTATAAACCTTCGATAAGCGTATATTAGCAAAAAAACATGGCTGATTTTGGTCTGCTGATTATGATATTTGAAATGACAATTTATTGTGTATATACTCTTTGATTGTGTATTGACATTGATTTCTAATAGGTACATGCGACACGCAAATTACGTTCGCAGCAGCCGAAGGATCGAAAAAAAAACAAAATTACTTTTAAAACTATTTAATTAATTAGAAATTACAATAAATTTAATTAGCCTAATCTATTCGAAGTATGAATATTGAATGCTTAAAAATTATGTTGAAACTAAATAAATTGAGTACATGACGATTGCAGCGTCAGCTCCCGATTTCCGGCGACACGGTGGTGTCGAAATACTACTTGCGCAATTGATGTTTTCTATAATAATTATACTGCTGCTGAATCCGTGGTCTGCCTGTGGTATTAATGTATAACACGCATAATCTCATTTTTATTGTTATAAGAAGTTTACGTTTACGACTTTACGTTAATTTTCTTAAATATGCAAGCTTTACAAACCCTTTTTTTTTTGTTAAGGCGGGAAAAAATGTTCCTAACGGCACACCCTGTCGTTCAGGGCAACGAACAGAGTAGTGTGGGGCCTTCACCCCCTAAATAAACCCGCCGTGTGACGTCTCTCCGTCTGCATTGGCGGGCCACTGGAACTATGTTGCATTCCTTCGGTGGTTTGCCGGCGGCTTACCCTTTCGGGTACCCTCTACTAAGCGACGCATCTGCACACGGAGCGTCGCACCTTCCTTTGGGTCAGCGGAAAGAATCCTCCTCCCTGGCTCTCTCCGCCGCTTCTTTCTGCGAGATAACTTCCTCGCAGAAGGCAGCGACCGCGGCCCAGTTCCTGTCGCTGCTAAGCATCGCTCTTACGACGCTTGGCAGCGAGAGGTCCCCCCTATTTTCGCGACGAGTTCACGGCACTGCTCGACCCAAGCCGGGCAAGACTCGAGCGTGTGACGCGGATACGGTGACAGCTCGGAGTCGCTTCCCTTCTTGCGACTATGTGCAAATATCTGCCGAAGCAACCGTGCCCCGACAGCACCTGCACCAGTCGGAAGGTACGTCCCGCCCACTCCTCCAGCACCAGCTGGAGTGCCCCTACGGTTCAAAGACTGGGCCGGGGCGTCTCCAACCGTGCCCTCCACTTGGCCATGGCAGCTCCTGGCCACCTCCCTGGGTAGAGGGCGTCCACCCCCCTCCCGCTCTTGCGACGCCCGCCGATACACCTCGGCGAGCACCTTCGCCTCCAAGTCCCACGGGGGGATTCCAGCCAACGCGCAGGCCGCCTGCGTCGACACCGTGCGGTATCCACGTATGACCCTGGACACAACGACTCTTTGTGGTCTCCACAGAAGAGCCCTGTTCAGTGCGTCCAGGGACCCCACCCACACGGGTGCGCCATACAGCGCCATCGGCCGGAGCACCCCCACGTAAAGCCGTCGCCACGCATTGTTGGGTCCGCCCATGAGCCGTGCAAGGGCGGACGCTGTGCCGACTAAGCTTTACAAACCCTGCAAAGTATTGCGGTGATTGAAAATCATGTCATCAATCGGCGTATATAGTAAAGAGTAATAATTTTAACTTAACTTCTTGATTTATGGCTGTTGCAGGAGTATGTCCACAACCAATCAAAAATTAAAACATTTGACAATGACAAGTAACAATCCATAGATAAACTTATGAAAATAATTTTCTACCATTCACATTTCACAATGTTTTCTACGAAATTGCAACATTATATACATTAAAGACATTTTAGTTATCGGAGGTTTATCAAACGATTATGAATAAAGATTTTTATCGAACGTTTGATAGGCTTAAAAGACGTTTTAACTAATATAGGTTTATACCTTCGATAAGCATTTTGTTATGAATAAGACCATAGGTATTTTGCAAAGAATTTTAAAGTATAGATATTATATAATAAGAATTCTATGGGAGGAGTTTCCGGTCAACTAAGTTAGCGTAAAAATTTTGATATGTAAAATATAATTATCTATCGTAATAAAATTACGAGTAGTAACAATAAAAAATATATGTGCCAAAGGGTGAAATATTCCTCCATAAGAATCTTAACACACACGAAATTGTTCAGCAGACATGGGCTATTTTTAGAGGTTAATTTCGAATTGTAAAAGAAATGTACGTTACCTTTTATTCAGATCTTAATTTAAATTTGGGGGCGCGCTACCAGCAGTTCTGCAGGGAAAGTACAGTGTCAAAACTTTTAGGAATTCTACTTTTTAAATCTTTATGACCTGGTGGCGTTAACAAACTCAAAATTATGTGGTGGGTACGAAATATTGTGTAGTACTAAATAAATAGGTAATAATCTCTGTACGAACAGTATGATGTTTTTTGACAATTATATACCTTCGAAACAAATGATTCGTGGGTATGTACTATACAATACGTCTAATCATCTCGTTAGAACAAACTTTATAGAACAGTTGCTTACACGTAAAAGCTACTTTTCAAATATGATTATACTAATAAATCTCGTTAAATCAAACTTTATAGAACAGTTACACGCAAAAATCTACTTTTCAAATATGTTTATACCAATAAAGTAAACGAAAGAAAATGAGTCCTACAATAGAAATGATTATAAAACGTACCTTTGGGCTTTTCCTAGTCACACACTTTTACTTTTAAATGCCCTAGGCAAAAATATTTTAATGAATTACTATATTAATTTAAGCAGTGTTATCTGCCTTGACACACACGATAATTCAGAGTCCGAGAAAAAAACAATCTACCTTCTGTTATCTTTTATATTTTTCCCTAATAATACCCCCTTCTATCTTTCTCTTATTGCTATCTCATTTTAGCGCTGATGCCCCGACTTACTCATTGGTGGATAGTTTTTTGTTCTAGAACTTTTCCTATCCATACGCTTGCGATTGGAGTAGCCATAGAACGTTCTCGAACCCTGGCGTACTCTGCTCGCATCTGGGATCGCATGCTGGCTATATATGGTAATAATATTTGATTATTTATTGATGTCTGTTAAGTTAGTTAACTCAAACATTCATATTATTGCTCCCCAATTGACATCTGTGTTTAACGGTTGTTTTGTTAATGGTGTATTCCCCGACCTTCTGAAGTTTAGTAGAGTAATTCCTTTGTTTAAATCTGGTAGTACCTCAGAACTTAATAATTTTCGTCCAATTTCTGTACTACCGACACTAAGTAAAGTATTTGAGAAGCTTATTCTCAAATAAATGATTAATCATTTTGACAATCATAAAATTTTCCATAAAAACCAGTTCGGCTTCACAAAGAATCGCTCTACTACTGATGCAGGTATAGAATAGTTAAAAACCATATTTAGAGCCTGGGAAGATTCGCATGATGCGTTAGGCGTATTTTGCGATTTGTCTAAGGCATTTGACTGTGTACATCATGAAACCCTTATTAAAAAGTTATACCATTACGGAATTAGGAACAGGGCTCTCAAGCTTTTGACTTCTTAATTGAGCAATAGAATTCAAAGGGTCAGTGTTAATGGTACGTTATCGCTTGGGTCTGTCATGACAATGGGTGTGCCACAGGGGTCTATTTTGGGGCCATTTCTGTTTCTAGTCTATATTAATGACCTACCATACTACGTAGGAGATAATCGAAGTATTGTGTTGTTCGAAGATGATACATCTTTATTATTTAAACTAAGAAGGCAACTGCTTAATTATGACGATGTGAACAACGCACTATCTAAAGTTGTTCATTGGTTCAATACTAATAACCTAGTTTTAAGTGAAAATAAAACTAAATGTATAAAATTTACTACACCCAATGTAAGGCATGTAGAAACCAATGTACAATTGAATGGCGTTAAACTGGACCTTGTGGAGTTTACGGTTTTCCTAGGTATCACTATAGATAACAAACTCCAATGGGGCCCCCATATTAAAGAATTGTCAGGTAGGTTAAGCTCAGCGGCATATGCGGTAAAAAAAATTAGATTATTGACTGATGTTGAAACGGCTAGAATAGTTTATTTCAGTTATTTTCATAGTATTATGTCCTATGGCATACTGCTATGGGGATGTTCAGCCGATTTAAATTCCATATTTGTACTTCAGAAAAGGGCTGTTCGTGCAATCTATAATCTGGGCCCGAGAGTTTCCCTTAGACAGAAATTCAAAGAAATTAATATTCTAACTGTTGTGTCTCAATTTATATACGAAAATCTGTTGTATGTCAAGAAAAACATCGGATGTTTTGATAAGTATAGCGATGTTCATCACATTAATACTAGGAACAAAGGCAATCTTATTGCACACAGTACTCGTCTCCACAGAATTAGTAGATCTTTTATGGGACAATGTATATGCTTTTACAATAAGATTCCTGAAAGTGTCCGAAACATGCCACTAAATAAGTTCAAGAAAGCCATAAAAATTAGACTTTGTAATCAAGGTTATTACACTGTTTCGGATTATCTTGAGGACAAAACAAAATGGGCTTGAGCTGCTCCTCATTCATTAATTTTCAAAATTGTTTTGTATAATATAATGTCATTTTAGTTATAAAGATTATATTAAATTGTAATAAATTGGCAATTTAAAAAAGTGGCCCATGAGTTTCTTGCCGGGTTCTTCTCATGAAAGGCTTTACTTCGGAATCCAGCCGCTTGTGGCGATTGCAATCGCCACTTTGTTATTGCGGATGCACTCGCCTCAGGCGCTCGTGTTAATTATTAGTGTATTCTTGACGATTTTAAGTGCTATTTAATAGGCCTATGAAATAAAGATATTTTTGAATTTGAATTTGATTCTGGTCTTTGTGGGAGTGAAATTATGCAACACATTGGCGATAATCAAACTGGGTAGGGGCCTAGGCAACCGCGCATATTTTAAATTTGTGGATATAGTATCCGGTATCAATTGAATATGCGACTTTATAATTTATATAGTAATTTGTTCGGTTACATCGTAACAATACCCCTCTCCCGGAGAAAGGATTTTACGCAGTAAAATCCGCTGCGGTAAGCGCCTCAGAAGGCTGGAACAGCCAGTTACTGTCTCACATGCATTCTTCCACTAACAAACGACCAAACATACAACCTGACAAAGTGTCTGATGAATCTTTAAATCAAAAGACCTCCTTACATACGAGAGTACAACTCTAATGTTAACGAGCTGGACTCCAGAACAGAAACTGCTTGATAGGGATCATCCTAAAGAAAGAATATGAGCGATGGTACCTAATATTATGTCGGTTCGGCAATTGTGAAGTAATTTTGGTCTTTGATGAATTTTACTAGAGTCACGGTCCGCTTTAATTGCGCACAAACGCAAAACAACAAAAGTTGAAGGCTTATTTAAGGAGTCACGACCCGCTCCATACGCGCTATAAACGCAATTGCTGTAGGTAGCTAACAAAAATATTCCATATTCAAAAATCCCAGTGGACGCCCTGTTTGCTATACATATTTTATTAACATGATAGCAAAATAATGTTTTGTTCGTAGCATTTCGGTGCGGATGGGACCCGGCTAAGTAGTATTGAAATAGTAGCGAGTCTATACACAGTTATATTGTCTATGACTGGAGTGTATTCTGGCAGTCCTGGCAGAATTTAATTTTGATTTTGACATTTATGAATTTTGTTATTTTTGACAATAATGACAATTATTTGCAATTTGTTTAACACTGAACACGTTATTTCTCGTAGCCCTAAGCCAAAAAATAAAGAAGAGAAAAATTACTCTTTATTGTTAAAGCAGAAAGTGTTTTTGGTCTGTGTAGGAAGAAGAGTGTTTTTTACAGACAGATTTTTGAATTGAATTAAATTTTCTTTTTTTGAAGAATATACTGCTGAAGTACTGTAATATTTATGAAATTGTGAAAATATTAAACTAGTAATCGTTTGAGACCAAATCTTTATTAAAATAGTAATTGATATTAATTCAATTCAATTCTTGATTTAATATCTTTTGCTCCTGAAAATGTCAGCTCTGAGGGTGAAATTGTCAACGACTTGTGTAAAGAGGTTATTACTACGTTCAATAAATAATGGTAAACACTTAACGGCCGGCAGCATTACACCTAAAGAAATAAATGGTACAGTGTTTTATTGATATTATGTGTTATGATTGAACAGTGGGCTAAATCCTTACTAATATTATTGCGAAAATGCGTTTGTTTGTTACGCTTTTATGCCGTAACTACTGAACCGACTATCATGGGATTTAGCATACAATAATAGTCCAAAAAAGAATATATCTTTTTTCACACAACTATTTGTCACATATTTAATTAGTATGTATAAAGGCTCTCTGCCGTGTGGGGCTGGCTTTAGAATTGTCCCACCCCTCTCTACCGACGGGAGTCGTAAGAGCCGACTGAGTGAATACCGGGGGAGTGGGCAGCAGCACTCCCTCGAGTATTAACAACATCAACTGCGATCGCCAACCCGCCTGCCATGCGTGGTGATTACGGCATTATCCCCCATGACGGGACCGCTCGTTGTGGCGTTCTATTGGGGAGGCCTATGTCCAGCAGTGGACGTTGAAAGGCTGATGGATGGATGGATGGATGGATGGATGTATAAAAGCTAAATACTAATGGTATGAGAACCTGCATATTGTAAACGGTGCCCAAATGTATATGGAATTTAGTATCCATGTAAATATTGTGGTATTAAAATGAAAAGTAGTTGTATGTGTAGAACAATCATAGCATCACGCCTGTATTCCCCTAAGGGGTAGGCAGAGGTGTATTACACACCCACGAATGTTTAAGTCACACGTAATAGAGGGCGAGCCTATTGACGTCTACGACGTGTGTAGAAAATGATGTATATTTACAAGCGAAATAAAAATGAATAACAAAGATTTCTGGGATTTTTAGAAATAGTTGGGTGAACTTTAATAGCCCCATTATTAAAAAATCACAGTTTTTGTTTGGAAAATAGATATATAAATAATACTTAAAAAAGCCCTGGTTTTTCTAAATAGGGGTCACATCACATGCAGAATGTCAAACCCTCTGTATTATTTCAATAAATTAAGTTTTGTCAACTACTAATGGCCTACTGGCTTACCTTGTGTTTTACATTAATAATGATAAAGGTACCACAGACCAACCAAGACACACAAAAACAACTCTTAATATTTGTTTATTTAACCAAATATAAGAGAGCACATTACTTTGCCAAATCATTATAAATAAAAACAGAAATTACCCATATCTTAAACTTTTGGACACTGCCTAATTTTTAGCGATACTGCTTTTGGGTATGCACTTTTGCACATTTTAGGAACCTATAAACATGTTAAAATTCACTTTTTCACTTCACAAGCACTATTGAGAAGTATATTATCATCTGAGATCATCTCAATGGTATGTGCTAATCTAAAGCACCTTTAAAGCATTTTCTTATTAAGTTCCTTATGTATTGTCGTAGTAATCTCATTACTAAAATTGTTACAGGAACAGACTTTACATACTACCAACCAAGTAGATACTACAGTGCTGTAACAGAGGAAAAATCTGCTGCAAAAGACGAAAAAACTTCAGACAAAGAAACATTAAAGGGTTCTTCAGAAAAGAGAGAATTTCAAGCAGAAACTCGGATGTTATTAGATATTGTTGCCAGATCTCTATATTCAGACAAAGAGGTTTTTGAAACTTTAAATATGTTAAAGCATGTGTCTCTGTGAAATCTTAGTTAAACCACACTTATCTGTTAAATAATATTTAATTTGACACTTAAGTTTTGCTGCTAAGCTACCACAAACCTTAGAATATGTGTGAGATGCAGGAATACATAGTGCGAAAATGGCTGACCATGTCATCTGAAATATACAACTCAAGATGATGATGTAAGATGCAAGTTCAAATCTTGGTTACAAACATTCTTTTTCCTCAAAATTTATATCTAGTGAATAGCTAACTACATATATCTAATATTAACAAATACAAATCACAAACTTTTACCATAAATGTGGATGCAAAAAATGAAAATATTATATTTTATTTTTTTACTCAATCAACATTTCAGAATACATATATTTTAGCTGGCCTTCACCAAAGTTAAAAGAAAGTCAACATTTGACACCAAATTCATGATTAATTGAGAAACAAAATTCTTCAGTAACCTTTCCTAAGTAATATAAATATGTAAATTTATATATACATATAATTTAAGGTTTTTATAAGAGAACTAATCTCGAATGCAAGTGATGCCTTGGAAAAGTTCCGTTACCTGAGTGTGAGTGCTTCTCCAGACACAGAGAAGTTAGAAGAATTGGACAGACCTTTAGAAATTAGACTCTTCACTGATAAGCAGAACCGAACAATTACATTCCAGGTACGCTGTATAATAATACTTTATTTATAACTTTAGACAGCCCACCTAACAGTATACTGCAATTCCATAAGTGCCTGGAAGAGATTTCTGTTGTCTGTACAATTTTAAACAATCATCAACCAACTGTACTGTTGTAATTTCCTAAAACATAATAATTCATTTATATTAATTTATTTACCAACATGCCACCCATTCATAGAAGATCAACGCATGAAATAATGATAGGTGCACTTGCGGTTGTTTCGTATGGTGAGTGAGAGCGCCCGAAAACCTACTTACTCCCTTTTTTTTTTTTTTTATTTTTTTTTTAGGTGGGCAAAAATGTCCTACCGCACACCCCGCTGCCCGGGGAGACAACGGGGTGAATGGGGCTCTCACCCACTAAAAACCCACCGTGCGCCTCCACCCGCCCTTGCTACGGCGGATCACGGGTACCGCGTCGTTACGACCGCGATCCGCAGGCGGCAGCCCCTACGGGCACCCTCTCTTGAGCGACGCCTCGCGCACTTGGGCGTCGCACCTTCGCGGTAGGCTTCCGCGGACGGCAGGGTACTCCCCGACCCCACCGTCCGCAGCCGGAGTGCCCCCACGGTGCAGAGACCGGCCCGGGGCGTCTCCAGCCGAGACTTCCAACCGCAACGTTCCGGCCAACGCGCAGGCTGCATCGGTCGAGACCGTGCGGTACCCGCGTATTTCCCTGACCGCTACGACCCTCTGTGGACGCCACAGGAGGGCCCTATTGCGAGCGGCCAGGGACTCCGCCCACACGGGCGCGCCGTACAGCGCCATCGACCGTACTACTCCCGCGTAGAGTCGTCGACACGCAAAACTCGGTCCGCCCAAATTCGGCATAAGTCGCCCGAGGGCGGACGCCGTGTTGACGAGCCTTGGCGCAAGACGGCGGAAGTGCTCGTCAAAATGCCACCGTCCATCCAATACCAGGCCCAGATATTTGATGTGGGCCTGGATTGGGAAGCCCACACCGTTGACCGTTATCGAGGCGCTGGCGGGCGGGCCCCGTCGGCGCCCATGGAAGAGTAGGGCCTCCGACTTTTCAAGGGCCACCCTAAGTCCCAGCGCCTCGATCCGCCTGACCACCTCCGCGGTACCTGAGGTGGCCAGCGTAACCCTCGAGGAGGCGCGAGGGTCCTGCCCCGGGCTGTGACGAGCGTATCGTCTGCGTAGCAAATTACGCCCAGCCCGGGGGGGAGCCGGCCACGGAGGACCCAGTCGTAGCCGATGTCCCACAGGAGCGGCCCAAGAACCGAACCCTGCGGGACGCCGCACGACATAGCCCTTCTTACAACGTCCCCTTCCACGAAGAGGACGCTGCGGCCGTCCAGGTAGTCTGCCAGGCTACTTACTCCCCTTATCAGAGGATACGAAGCCTTATTATCCTTCCTCTACACCTCCTATACCTTTCCTTGGAGTTGGTGCTGCACGAGTGTGGACTCTGGTGTTGCTAACGTCTATAAACTATTACTATCAGGTGGTCAGTATGCTTGATTGCCACCCTCTTAGTATAAAAAAAAAACAAGACGTCGCGGGACTTCTACCAGATGTGAAAACATAGAAATTATTTTGTAGAAATAAAATTATCATAACTCCACAAAGTACTTGTCAAGACGAATCAAACGATTCCAAACTCGATGGGGTTGCCTCATTTCATTACAGAGTTACTGGGGCCACCTTCCAGCTCCATCATGAGACCCTGGATGCCATCTAGAGTCAAAGTACTCGTCAAGACAAATCATACGAGCCCAAACTCGATGGGATTGCGCCGTTTCATTATAGAGTTCCTATCTATCCTATACCTTCCAGCTCTATCATCAGATCAACTCCATGTCATCAAAATAATGCATTGTCACGTGATATACATATGCGTGTAAAATTTCAGCTCAATCGGGAAATGTGTCAAATTTAACTTGCAAGATTTGAACGGGACAAGTCGATTTGATTTGAAAAGCGTCGCCACGCTAACAGCCGATTTTACCCTCCCTTCGCATTCGATGTTTCACATCAAAAATCACAAATCTTTTGTAGGTTTTAAAAGTTGATTTTAAACATAGCATCATGCCTATATTCCCCGAAGGGGTAGGCAGAGGTGTATTACAAACCCACGATTTGTAAGCTATGTTTAGGTCCCAGGTAATAGGGGGCGAGCCTATTGCCGTCTAACGGGTACATTTCCAAACTCTGGGCTGCTACTGAGAATTTTTCTTTTTACGAAAAAGCCCAATAACGTTGCACGACCCGGGGATCAAACCCGAGACCTCATGATCAGCAGTCGCATACACTACCGCTGCACCACCAAGGCAGTTAAAAAACTTAAAGTTAGTGATTTTGCACTGTGGAATTGATTATCTATTTTTTTCACAGGATACAGGTATTGGTATGACAAAAGAAGAACTCACAGAAAATCTAGGAACTATTGCTCGTTCTGGATCAAAGTCTTTTATTGAAGAAATAAAGAAACAAGGGGCAGAACAAGCTAACACTATAATTGGCCAGTTTGGTGTTGGATTTTATTCTGCTTTTATGGTTGCTGACAAGATTGAGGTTTTCACTAGAAGCAGCAAAGCAAATTCTCAAGGATACAAATGGTCTTCCGATGGGTTAGCTTTGCTTTATTATATTTTTATGCTAGAATCATTGTTAGACAAAAAAATATTTGTAGTACATTGCAATGATGTTTTTTATAATTAATTCTTTTTTTAAACAGCTAAAGTTAAGTTGTAAAAGTTTACTAGTATGTATGTGTATGTAGTCTGGCATGTACTATTACATGTTCCACATACTTCCTTTACTGTTTCCTTTTGTTTTAGTGCTTGTTTTAGTTTTTTTAAATCTAACAAAGAAAGGGTTGCAGTATTGCCGAAACTGCTTGATAAGTTTTAAGTAGATAATAATTTGCCTGTGACTTGAAATTTTTCCAGATCTGGTACCTATGAAATCCAAGAGGCTGATGGAGTTCCAATTGGTACTAAAATAGTTGTTTATCTAAAAACAGATTGCAGAGAATTTGCTGATGATGACATAGTTCAAGGTAAGTGTAGATAATAGAACAAATTTTATGAAAGTGGAAAGGTATATTTTCTACAGGCAAGCAACATTAAATAAATAAATATTCACGGACATTGTCCGTGTGGTGATGGACTAAGAATACAAGTGTCACCACCCCATTCTTTCCCACGGGTGTTGTATGAGGCGACTAAGGGAATTAGGCAATTATCATCCATTGCATGACTGGTGGTGGGGCTGGGTACCAAGTGGGAGTACTCGCTTGGTACCGGGCCCGAGCGGGTTGGTACCACCATCTCCAATGTGACCGGCCATGAAGCACATTGTTGCGTTTTGGCTGTAGCAGGAGATAGCCGTTTATATTTCATCAGCCTTGGACGTCTATCATCTAAGTCCACCCGTGATCATGAATGCTGTCATATCTGTGAAATGAATTGGTGAGCAGCGGCTTGACAATACTCTTAGTATAGTCGAGTCCATGGGCGACGGTTTCCATTTATCATCAGATGGACCGTGGCTCGTCTGCCACTACAAGCAATAGAAAAAAAAACAAAAAGAAAAAAACATTTTACACAACATCTTGTCCCAAACTAAGCTTTACGCTTGTGCTATGGGTGCCAGATTATGGATATAATACGTATATTACTTTTTTGTAAATACATACATATAATAGATATAAAACACCCAGATGCAGTACAAATATCTGTGTTCATCACACAAATAATTGTCCTGAGTGGGAATCGAACCCATGACCTCGCGCACGGAAGTGCCACGCCACGAGACCTGCAATTTTTAATCTATTGTCAATGCTTATGTGCAGTTCCACAAATTCCACCTCACATTTTGCCTATACAACCCTGTCTGATCTTAATATAAATTAAATACAGTTACTGATTACGAGATATTGAAAACTATACAGGTAATTGACTTGAAGTTTGGCATAGGAAGAAGGCTTATTTCTTATTTTGTAACTTTTTTATTTGTAAGCTCTTGATTAAATTTAAAAACTGGTATACATTTGCTACTCTACCGGGAACCTGAGATATAACCTAAAAACTAGTTTTTGACTGCGGCGGAGCCCCGGATAAAGGCTAGTCAATTATAATACGAAACCTTCCTTGTGAATCACTCCATCCATTGGTTAAAACTATATGAAAATTCGTTCAGTAGTTTTTGAGTATATTGTGTTTCGACAGAGAGCTTATTTGGTTATTCCAGTTTTCATCTCAACTAACACAGTGATCCCTGAAAGGTTTCAAAAATCTTAAGATTTGACTTCACCTAAACATTAATTCATGGTAGACGACGAGAATACGATTTTAAAAACTTATATTAATATTGTAGAGCCTACTACAATGTGCATACATTATACCACATGTCGTTTTCAGGTATTATTAAAAAGTACAGCAACTTTGTTAGCAGCCCTATATTCTTAAATACTGAGCAAGTCAACTCAATAAAGGTAAGCCAACCATTATATTAAGAGTGGTTAGTGATAATTACATTAGATTTAAACATAATGGACTTTTAATTACCAAAATAAAATCATTAATCAGAAAGCAATGATATGTTGAAATGTTATAACCAGTAACTATTCTAAAATGTCTTGCATTATCCACAGCCCCTATGGTTAATGGAACCGAAGGAAGTAACGAAAGAGCAACACATTGAGTTCTACAAATTTATCAGCAATTCGTATGATAAACCGAGATTTACCTTGCACTACAAAACAGATGCTCCCCTCAGTATTAGATCCATACTTTATGTGCCTGAGGGAAAGCCGGGGCTGTTTGAAATGTCAAGGGACTCTGACATAGGAGTAGCATTGTATTCTAGAAAGATATTGATCAAGAGTAAAGCTGATAACATACTGCCTAAATGGTTGCGATTTGTTAAAGGTAAGAAATAGTATCATAATTATCAGTCATTCAATTTCTTGAAAGACACATGCACAGTTGTGTATGTTGTCAATTAATATTGTCGGTCCTGTGCCGCCTGTAACCAACGACTGCTTGCGACGTTCACTAGGTCATTGGTCCACCTGATGGGAGGCCGTCCTAAACGGCGCCGTCCGATATCTGGTCGCCACTCGAGAACCTTTCTTCCCCAACGGTTGTCGGCTCGTCAAGCGATGTGGCCTGCCCATTGCCACTTCAGCATGCTGGCCCGGCGGGCTATGTCGGTCAGTCCCCTTCTATGGATTTCCGTATTACGGATTTTATCACGTAGAGAAATCCCAAGCATAGCCCGCTCCATGGCACACTAAACGACTTTGAGCTTTTATATAAGGCCAACATTGAGGGACCACGCCTCTGTTCCGTAAGTCATCACCGGCAACACAAACTAGTCGTAGACCTTCGTCTTTAGACACTAGAATATTGGATAAGAAGATTATTTTACATAGGAATTATATCTTAAAATCGGTGGTGTCTATAAAAAAAATATGCTTAAATATTATTAATATTGTTTTATAAATATATGTTAATTGTGTAATATATGTTAATTGTGTGCCGTGTGGGGCCGGCTTTAGAATTATCCCACCTCTCTCTACCCACGGGAGTCGTAAGAGCCGACTGAAGGAATACCGGAGGATTGGGCAGCAGCATTCCCTCGAGTATTAACAACATCCACTGCGATCGCCAACCCGCCTGTCAAGCGTGGCGATTACGGCATTATCCCCATGACGGGACCGCTCGTTGTGGCGTTCTCTTTGGGAGGCCTATGTCCAGCAGTGGACCTTGAAAGGCTGATGGATGGATGATGGATTATTAATATTTATTACCTTCACTTATTGTTAATGTGTTAGTGGTATTTAACAATATTTTATGACGCTGATTTCAGGTGTAGTGGACTCTGAAGATATTCCACTGAATCTTAGCAGAGAACTATTGCAAAACAGTGCACTCATAATGTAAGTACTAAGATACAAGGGAGTACCTTGATACTTGCACTTTAAGTGTTCAAACACAGTTTAATTATTTGTTTTGTTACAGAAAACTGAAGTCAGTCTTAACTAACCGTTTTCTAAAGTTCATGGTGGAAATGTCACAAAAAGACGCGCCCAGCTATGAAGCCTTCTACAAGGACTACTCTATATTTTTGAAAGAAGGAATAGTTACTAGTCAGAGTGCGCTGGAAAAGGTAAGTCAAAAAATGTTTAGTTATAGCTATATGAAATGAACAAGGTCAAGATCAAGGTCTGCAAAGACAGTATAATTCTCAGTGTGAAATCAAGATGATATCTTCACACACCTCTAACTAACGACAACCTCCAAATGGAATAAAGTAGTGAAACATGTATGCTTAGTTTAGATGTCATCACGAAGAAATGAAGATAAACGGCCGTTAGCTGCCTTCACCAAGGTTCCTGGTTACATTATCAATAAATGTACGAAGGAGATCACGATAATGCGTCACGATAATTGGACATACCTACTCAGAGTTTAATAATATTACTGTGTTATTAATCTGCAGCTGATCACAGCTGTGACAAGTAAGCTATCAAGCTTACTTATAAAACCAAGCACTGCAAAGACAGTGGGATCGAGGTTCGATCCTACTGTTCACACATTTCGAAATTGTGTTAATATTTATTTACAAATTATGAAAGAAAACCTCTCGAGGTTTTTCACGACAGAAAAACTGTCAAATCTTCTAACCCGCACTAGTCCAGCGCGATGGGCTAGGAGACCCGTGTTCCCCGGCATGGGAAAGTAAAGATTGAAATAAAAAATATTTTACAACTGCAGTCTCATCTCGTGGGCTAACTGACACTCCTATTACATTGGGACTAAATTACTTACTTAGACTACTATACTGTTACTTACGCAAAACCTATAAAAAGTATACACTTACATACATGTTTTATTTTCCTAAGTTTGTGACAGTTAACTGAATGGGAAATACTGGTGTGTAAACCGAAATCTCTCTCTCTTTTTTTAGTAACTTGTCAATAATACCTACCTATATTTTTATTTTTCATAGGAAGAGATAGCGAAACTTCTCCGATTTGAATCATCCAAACTGGCAAATGGAATAAGGATTTCACTCGCTGATTACGTGTCAAGACAAAAGGATGATCAGAAAACAATATATTACTTAGCAGCACCCAGGTTGGTTTAAATGTGAAATTATCATACAACAAATGCACAAATGTTACTTATTTATATTTATTGCAAAAGAATTCTATGTATAATATCTATACTCTATTTAGTAAGCCATGAGCCAACATGTAATGTAAACAAACTAGAAAAATTTTACTTTTAAATTTGAAAATAATAACTTAAAATAAGTGTGTAAGTAAGAGCGAGTAGGTATGAAAGAGAGTATTGGTGTAAAGATACGAAAGGGAATGCTCCGATGGTTCGGATATGTGGAAAGAATGCCAGACGTGCGACTGGTTAAGAAGATAATATACAAAGCGAAAGAGGAAGGATGTCGGTACAAGGGGAGACCGAGACTCGCCTACCTAAACCAAATTGGTCATGTATTGAAGGAAAGTGGAGTTAGGAGTTTCCGAAACCGGCGAGCGTGTGTGAAGAGAATTATGAATGTTGAGGAAGCGAGCGATGTGTGCAAGGATAGAGCCTTTTGGCACTCTGTTCTCTCTGCCTACCCCGAAAGGGAGATGGCGTGATGATAAGTAAGTTAAATTTTTTTTTATATATATTATAGCCGTGAATTAGCTGAAACATCTCCTTACTACGAGTCCTTAAAGAAGCGCGATGTTGAAGTACTGTTTTGCTACGAGATGTACGACGAATTAGTACTACTGGAACTAAAAGAATTCAACAATAGAAAATTGGTCTCCGTGGAAAATGATATGCAGACCAGCTCAACAGATACCCCCGAAACAGTAATTGGTTAGTGCAGTTTGCTATTTGTTCATAAATATCATATACACCCACATTCATATGGTGACACACTAACTATAGACATGTCACTACATTACTATAGATGTATTAGATTTGAATAAGAAAAAAAAATCATCAAATCATCTAAATACATAATAGTAATAATGTCACTAACAAGTTTCGTCAAGCCACCAGCTAATTTAGCCAATCGTCTTCGATTTGCGATGGGCGATTATTACTAAAATTAATCGATTGTTCAGTTTAGTCGATAAAAGTCGATAACAATCGAGGTTAGTCGATTGTCATCGACTAATAGCGCCCGGCGGTGACAACGATGATTGACACGGTTACTATGTCAACTATAACTACTAATTTGTCGCGCAGCGCCATACGTAGCGCAGTTATTACGAGTGCTTTACTCGTACTACTAAATAGGTAAGTAATTGCAAAAGATAACGCGCCGGCGTTTGGCGCTGCGCGACAAATCAGTAGTCCTTGTGCCAATACTTACGACTGCAGTTATTAATATGCAATTGGCACTTGCAAAAAAACCCACAATAACGATCTTTTAGGCATTGCGTCAAGCGGTCATAAGTCATAACACGCGCGCGTGACCTTGCGCTAAAAAAGTCAAAGACCAACTACTATCAAGTAATAGGTACTAAAAACAAAACAACCATCGCAACCCCGCCCCGCGCGCGCACCACCCCGCGTCCTCTCGCCGCACAGCGCAATGCATTGTAGGACGCAAAGACTACAATTGTTTAAATTATACTGGGTAAAGCGCATTGTTATTTGTTAGTAGTTCAGTTAGTAGTTTGTCGATTGTTATTCGAAAGATCATAGTGAGGAACTACTAAATCGACAATCGAAAGCGCAATGGCACAATTTTCGATTCAGTCGTCGATTGTTTTGTTTTGCAACAATCGCCCATCGCTATTGCAGATACTTGTGCCCTACACCAACACATATACGAGCACACCACTTAAATTAGAATAGTTTATGTACATAACAAATGAAAAACAACGCGGCTACCTTGCTATAGGTGAACCATTTTACAGGAAGTGAAGATCTCCAGAAACCGCAAATAGACCAACTCGTGGCATTCCTCAAGACAACTTTAGCTGGGAAAGTCCATGAAGTCCACACAACACCAAAATTGGACTCGCATCCATGTGTGATCACTGTTCAGGAGATGGCAGCCGCGAGACACTTTGTGCGTACACAGGCACAGAGCCTTAGCGAAGAGAATAGATTTGCGTTGTTAAGACCTCATCTGGAAATCAATGCTAAGTGAGTATAAAGATTTTATATTAGCGACCTGCCCTTGCTTTGCTACCCGCCTACGCGCTACTCTAGCTAGAGTAACTGATCCACAATCAGTTACTCTAGTGATAGATTATCCCTTGAGAACCATCCGTAATTATGGGATAAAAATTGGCCTATGGTCTTTTCTGTGGACTAGATTATATAGTATATGAAATTCATTCTAATATAGTGCATGGTAACACATATCATAAGATATAAACAAACATTGACTTTTATACAATAGGTAAAATTTCTCCATTTACGATATTGAATGAATTAGAATTTAGAATATATTTCATACTAGCTGACCCGACAGACGTTGTCCTGTCTTAGCTATGAACATTCATTTACTTGCGAACTGTCAAACGTGTTATGGTAAAATAGTTGTTTAACTTCTGAAATTTTCCAATTATATGCGCAATTTTCTTATCTTTTTCTTTCATAAGAACCTTCTCCTGACAATAATAAACAACAAAAAAGATTTAGCGTAATTGTTCTATCCGTTCACGCGTGATGCGATGTCCAAGGGAAAGAGAGATTCATTTTTATATATATAAGATTACATACTCGTACAGAAACCTTGAAAAATGTCTAAATGACAGTGACCATTTCAAAATTCGTTACGTTGCTCAGAAGAAATAAGCGATGAATCAAACATAAATATGCGGCGTGAGTGGTGCGGATGCGCCGGGCGCCGAAGTCAACCGCAACGCGGCGGCACACATGGACTCGTTACTATAATCGTTATTAACTGAAGAATGTTTGGGCGCATAAAGGAGATAAGCATTTGCATACAGTCATTCTGGGTATCTTTGACAAATTACAGCGATATTTTTTACGGTATTTTAAATGTTTTAACATTTAAATGGCAATATTAAACTTTGTTAGTGTTCTCAGAATATTTTTTATCTATAGACAATAATGAAAGACAGAAATGAGGTACCTAATATTTGATTATTAAATTACTTTGGGTAACATTGGTTTATATTATTCTCAAATTAGGGATGTGGCTGTGGCAATAAAAACGTAAATGTGGAGTTGTATCATATATATTATATGATAAAGATAGTATTGATAAATGTAAAAATTCTGGTGTATATAAATTGGAATGTTAAATATGTAATAATGTTTATATAGGACAAACGGGCCGTAATTTTGAATCTCGTTATAAAGAACATATAGCTGCGTATAGGCATAATTATCCTGAAAAGTCACATTTTGCGCAACATTTATTAGATTGTAACCATTCATTAGATAATAATCATACATTCGAGCCCTTGCATATTTGTGATAAAAATATTAGACTGTCCGTTTTAGAACAATTAGAAATAATTAAAATCAATAGTAACGTGTTGTTGAATGAACAAACCAGCTGTAGTTCCCCATTACTAAACTTGTTTTCATATCGTTCGATAGTAAGCTTGGCTCATTTGTTGCCGAGCGTTCTTGAGAATGCCTCGTTTAGAGGCGAAACACGTGTCGAATTTATGTTCGGATTTTTGCGGAATATTGCAATATTGTGGTTCTGAGAGTTCTACCGTATCGCATGGTTGTGTCGCGTTGGTGAGTTATTTGTCATTATCGTGCATGCTACTTTGCTATTATCACATTCTCCTCTATCTATGAGAATGCGGATTGGCAATCTTAGGTTATTCTGTCCAAAGATAACCGGGATTGACAATCCGTGGGTGAGTGGTGGGGCTCTCCTCCTAAAATATCCATTCTATAATAGTATATATATATTTGTAAAAAAAGGCCCATCAATCAAAATTTTGCAGTTACAAGTATATTTTTTTAATTCGCATCAAAACCTCGTTTAAGTCCTATAATGAACAAACCGTTAAGCATATTAAAATGAAGATAAACTAAAATAATTAAAACAAACAAAAAATATGTAAACACTTGGGTTTGAAGTATTTATTCGCCCTACTCCATATTTGGGGAAATTGTCATCCATACAATCACAGAATATCAAAAAAGTTATTCACTGTTTGATGAACTCAAATTCGCGCGCTAATTTCGGACAAAGTTTTGACATTAACTTTGTTTGACAATAATAAAAGTCGTTGGTTGTTGGTTTTTAACTAACATATTTTATTCAAGTTATTCATAGATAGAAAATAGACAAAGTGTCACCTCTATGTCTCACAGATGTCGCTACTTGTATTAATTAACATTATATTTGATAATATTCTTACACCCCACTTTATCAAAATAACAACACTTTCAAAGTATTACAAACAGTGGAGAGGTAACGCTACAAAAAAAAATGCCTTTTAAACTCAATATACAATGACAAATACAGTATACAGTTCTGCCTTGGCTATTCTAAATTAACAATTCCAAAATCTTTCATGAACTTATGTTTAACAGCTGGCAGACCTTTGGTTAGCAAGTCAGCAGGCATGTTAGCTGTTGACAAATATCCAGCTTCAATCATATCATTTCTTAAAACTTCTCTAATGAAATGATACCTGATATCAATATGTTTGGACTGTTTATGTGACTGATCATTATTTGCTAACTTTAATGCACTCTGACTGTCATTGTACATAACAATATTACTATAAGAACCAATTATTTCAAACTCTAACTTCTGTAAATATATTGCTTCACGACATGCTTCCGACAAAGCCATTTATTCTGCTTCACAACTACTAAGAGCAACAGTTCTTTGTTTCTTGCTCTCCCAAGAAATTACAGCACCTGATTTAGTGAAACAGAAACCAGTATATGAGCGTCTGTCAGTGGCATCACTTGCCCA
Source organism: Leucoma salicis (assembly GCA_948253155.1). Classification (NCBI taxonomy): domain Eukaryota; kingdom Metazoa; phylum Arthropoda; class Insecta; order Lepidoptera; family Erebidae; genus Leucoma; species Leucoma salicis. The sequence continues at coordinate 19,029,895 of OX411807.1, forward strand.
ATCAGCATAACTGACTGAATAGGAAATATCAGGACGAGTTAGGACAGCTAAGTACATTAAACTTCCTATTAATTTTTGATAAGGTAGCTTTTGTTCACATACATTAGACTTATCAACATTCAATTTACATTCTATAGGAGTTTCTACTGCATGACATTCAGACATATCAAATTTTTTAAGTAACTGATTAATATACTGTTCTTGATCTAAAGTAATTACATTAGTGCTTTTGTTAATGTTAACTCTCATGCCCAAATAATTTCTCACTTGACCTAAATTCTTTATTTTGAATTTTTGACTCAAAATCTCTATAGATTCAGACTTACAATTTGAATATATTAAAAAATCATTGGCATACAGTGCAACTATAGTTTTCTTATTATCACTATGATTTTTAACAAATAAACAGGGTTCTAATTTACATTTTCTAAATCCTGATTTACATAATATCTCCTCAACCCTTTTATACCAAGCTAGAGATGATTGTTTTAATCCATAAACAGCTTTTCTTAACTTTAAAACTTTATTTGAATTATTTATGGGAAAACCTTCAGGTAAATGCATGAATATGCTTTCTTTTAGATGACCATTAAGGAAAGCTGTTTTCACATCTAGATGAGTGATGTCCATGCCTAACTGGACACTTATGCACACTTATACACACAACAAACGCAGGGTTGAATGTCTAATCACTGGACTGAAGGTTTCTTGGTAATCAATACCAGCCTTCTGGGTAAAACCATTGGCTACAAGCCGCGCACGATATGTCACTTTGTTGTCTGAGTCAAACTTTTTTTTTAAACACCCACTTACACTGCACTATACTCGCGTTGCTGGGAGTATCGACAACTTCCCATGCTTGATTGTCTTGGAATGACTGCAGCCCCTCTGCCATGGCCTGCGACCACATCAGTCGCTCTGGCCCACTGATGGCCTCTGCATATATCAGTTCATCTTCTCCTGTAGCTGTAGCACACATGTTGACGATACCGTATCTATCTGGCTTTCTCCTCTGACGCTTCTGTTACTTCTGGAACTGGTGTAGTAGAATCTGCATGTGGTATATCTGAAGCTTCTTCTGTACTCTGTGGAGCTGAACTAGTCTGTTCAGTGTTCAGGTTTTCTCCACAAGCTTCTGACTCTAAGCTTTCTTCTTCAACATCCAAGTAATCAGATTCTGAATAACTTGACTTGTTCAGGGGTTCAAGTTTCACCACAGATTCCTCTACCAACTCCCCCACTGAATCTGTGCTTTCTAGAGAAACAGTTACAGTCTCTGGACGCTTGGGTTTTTCTTGTATTATAACATCCCTACTTGTGGTGACTTTATTCCTTACTGAGTCATATATTCGGTAACCTTTGACATTATCACTATAACCAACAAGTATATGTTTTCTTGATTTCCTGTCCCACTTAGCTCTTTTTTCTTTTGGTGTGTGCACCATCACTGGACTCCCATATACATGTAAATGTTGTAAATCTGGTTTCCTACCAAACCACGTCTCATATTGAGTCTTTTCAATACCTGAAGCTGTAGACCTGTTTTTGAGATATACTGCGGTATTTGCAGCTTCTGCCCAAATTTTTTTATCTATTTCTGCTTCAAAAAGTAGGCATCTAGCTCTCTCCACAATGGTGTGATTGCTTCTTTCGCTGAGTCCATTCTGCTCTGGTGTGTAAGCATTTGATTTTTGATGAATTACCCCTTCATGTTTTCTAAAAATCTCTAAAATCATTGCTGCAATACTCACATCCATTATCTGTGCGCAATATTTTTATTTTTCTGTTTTGAAAGTTCTCCACTATTGACTTAAACTCTTTAAAACAAGTCAGTGTTTCACTTTTACACTTTAAGAAGTATATGAAGGTCATTCTGGTGAAGTCGTCAATAAATAGCAAAAAATATCTTGCACCACCAATGGATTTGCACTCCATCGGTCCACAGATGTCCGAGTGCACAATCTGCAAGATTTCTGTAGCTCGTGTACCTGTCGTAAATGGTAATCTTGACTGTTTGCCTTCACAGCAAATTTGACAGCTAGACTTACTTGTCACAAATTTGTCTGAGTAATCCATTCCATTGACTAAAACCTTGCTTCATCTTGTTCATATCTGTGCTGTTTAAGTGTCCAAGCCTTCTATGCCATGTTTGTCCATCTACTGTTGGTGATGATAACAAACAAGTCTCATTTTGCAAGATTAACTTGTATACATTATTTACAAGTTCAGCTTCCGCAACTAAATTGCCTAATCTGTTTTTTATGAGGCATCGGTCGGGTTCAAACACAACACTATTTCCATTTCTTATCAATTCACTGACTGATAGTAGGTTAGTCGCAAGAGTCGGTACGCACAACACGTTCTTCACTGTAACCTCGTAACCGAAACTCGTCGTGACATCTACGTCGCCAGCACATAATACAGGCACTTTCATGTTGTTTGCTACTGTGGTTTCAGGTAAACTTGACGAATCCATCCTATTTGTCAACCAACTTTCGTTTGTAGTCATATGTGTACTGGCTCCCGAGTCAACATACCAGTCACATTTATTAAAGTTACCGCTCAGAAAAACAACACTGAATGCATTTGTTTGCTTTTTCTTCTGTTTTTTCGTTCCTAAATGGACATTGAGACATGAAATGTCCAGATTGTTTGCATTTGTAGCATGTTATTGTTTTGTTATTTCTGTCATTTGAGTTTGACATTGACGTACTCGGGGCATAGATATTCGGAGTTGCTGCCAACTTTACCAAGTTTCTTTTTCTGCCAACTTCGAGCCATAAATGCTGAGTTGTCATTTCCGTTCACTTCAACAGAGCCGCCATTTTCCATATCTAACAATTTTGTTTTTAAGGAATCTGCCGTGATTTGGATCCCGGAATGCTCTATTGCCATGATCATTGGCATAAACTTATCTGGTAAACCAGCTAGCAACAATGACCCAACCCAATCATCGTTTATAATGAATCCAGTACCGTTTAATCGTTGCGAAGTTTCCACAATCTGCGTAACGTAACTAGTCATATTTTCACATGTTTCTAGTCTGATGGAGATTAAATGACGTAACAAAGTTATTCTTTTTGAAAATCCCGTGTCATCAAATAGAGCTTTGAGTTTTGACCATAACTCCTTTGTTGTCTTCGTCTCCTTTATGTGCACAAACAATGATGTGTCGATAGTCAGGATCAATTTTGCGCGTGCTCTGGCATCTGCTACTGTCTGTGCTGCATCTGTCGCTGCTGCTTCTTGCTTGAGGTACTTATCCGTGTCCTCAAGGACTAGCAAGTTTTGTACGGCGAACGCCCAGTCATCATAATTTTCACGACCCTTGAGCTTTGGCACACTCGCAATAAGACTTGAGTTCATCTTGATTGATGTCACACGCGTAAAATAAACTAACAATAACTCTTCTAAAAACGCAATAACTTTCATTTTCTTTGCAAAATCTGAGTAGCGCATAACCTAATAAAAGTCGTTGGTTGTTGGTTTTTAACTAACATATTTTATTCAAGTTATTCATAGATAGACAATAGACAAAGTTTCACCTCTATGTCGCATAGATGTCGCTACTTGTATTAATTAACATTATATTTGATAATATTCTACCAGACAACTTCGCTTTTATTTTATGGTGTGTTTACGGAGCTTGTTTAAAATCTAAAATCTAAAGCAAGCATTAACAAAAAATATTGATTTACTTACTTATCATCACGCCATTTCCTTTTTCCTTGCGGGGTAGGCAGAGAGAACAGAGTGCCAAGAGGCTCTATTCTTGCATACATATCTCGCTTCCTCAACATTAATAACTCTCTTCATACACGCTCGCCGGTTTCGGAGACTCCTGACTCCACCTTCCTTCAATACATGACCAATATGGTCTAGGTAGGTAAGTCTCGGTCTTCCCCTGTACCCACATCCTTCCACTTTCGCATTGTATATCTTCTTAGCCAGTCGCTCGTCCGGCATTCTTTCCAAATATTGATTTCATAGGGAAAAAACATTAAAACATTATCATAGTCACACTGTCAATGTTACCCGAATGAATCAAAGTTACCCAGATTGACTGTAGTATAGGAACATATTCAGTCCTGTGAAAAGAACACTAAAGTTTGGTCTTCGGAGGGATTCACTTTGAGATCTCGCACCACGTAGAACTTTTCTTTTGCACATTTGAGTACAGCAGCGACTTTATATATTGTAGCCTACGTAGTAGCCTATGCGCTAACGCAGGCGACAACTGAAATGGATGGCAGTTTACCTTAGGTCGCCTTCCCACTACATCGTGACTATGGAGCGTAGAGGTAAGGACCTCCTTACTCATATGGGGCCAAACTGAAAAAGTGTCCAGCTAAAAGCATCAAATAACAGTTCAAAAAGTAACCAGAATGGCGCTTGTGTAGATTTAGGTTCGATACGAACTTAGCGGTTGTAGACAAAGTGAAGTGCGCTGAGTAGAAATATTAAGTATCTCTAGCAACTACAGTAGTTAATGAAACCGACGTAAATAAAACATAAACTACTCACGAAGTTTAAAAGAATTTAGTTAATATAACCTAAAATTTGAACTGATGCTAACTCTACAATAGCGCCACCTTATTCTCCCCTGTTTTACGAACACTTTTTCACACACAGAGTCGGTCCTCCTTACCTCTACCCTCCATAGTCGTGACGATAAATTTATCGTTTGACAACTGTCGTCTGTTAGCTGTTCCCATATATGTGTATCGTCGACGATATTTTTATCGTGGCTGTTGGTTGTCGATGATATTTTTATTGTATCTAGGACAGATAGTCGCAACAACCATAGTAAAAGGAAAGAAGTAAGTTATCTTCATACAAACTAACCGAGCGCGGTTTGCTTTTGAGCGTACTTACAAAATTTAAAACTGCTATAGGTGCGACCCTCTAGGCTGCGTTGTCGTGTCGTACGCATTGGCGTGCGCCCAGGCTGCGTTGATCGCCGCTACCGCTCAGTATTTATTTATTCAAGTTCAAAGGACTACATATCGGAAAAGAAAGTACTGTATTGTATTTGGACGACATATAGACGGGATCCTCTCAAATCACAACACTAAAAACATGATATCATTAAAAAAAAAATTAATACACCCCACTCTCATTCTAGGCATATAAACATATAATTAAGAAACTTTGTATTATGGATCCCTGATGTCCTGCTTAAGTTTCAAGTTAATTTATTTTAATTTTGTATATAAAAAAAAGCTCTGTATTAATGACGATTGAATAAAATAACAGTGACCAGCCCTGTGTGCGTAGGTAATTATTGCGCGCGCGATGTCTGAATTACCGTACTTATTTCCTTTTACTATGCAATAACGTCACACAATTTGCCGTCATGATTTGATCGTGACAATTTTTAGGTTTATTACTGGCTAGCGATTCCCATTGTCTATCCACTTCAAACTACATGACTATCTCTGACTCTATATAATGAGAACGCAGGGGCAAGTGGCAGGCAAAAGTAAATAGATTTTATAATTGTAAGTCATAGATGAGATTTGTTTGTTAGTTACTCTAATTATGGTTCATTTTAGAAATACTATTTGAAGTTTTACCTTATGTTATAATTCTCAGGCACCCTATCATCAAGAAACTGCACAAGCTATTATCGAGTGATCAAGAGTTAGCTACTATGCTCGCACAACAACTATTTTCAAATGCTATGGTCACAGCTGGACTTATAATGGACCCAAGAAACCTCATAACACACATCAACGATCTCCTTGTTAAAGCCTTGGAAAAACATTAATTGCAATTATACCTGACCTTTATTTAATTAAATATAACTGTTACTTTGTAATATCAATTAAAACGTTTTTTTTACAAAAGCCAGCGCCAGTCCTTCCTTCTTATTGTCTGATCCTTTATCCTTAACAATCACATTCCGTTTCGAACGTTTCAGTAAGCCTAGGTATCTACACGGCCGACCACTGAAAGAATGTAATATGGTGCCGGTGGCCCGCTTGGGTGGAACCTAAATAGCGCAAATTAAGTATTTTTAAAATAAAGGATATTTAATATACCAATATTTTTATAAACATCGATATATCGATAGTTGTTGGTTCTTCCTGCATCCCTAATTGACAGCTGACATACAACAGATAAAGGCTTTGTTCCGATATACACTGCGAGCACTGTGATATCACGTGATCAATAGCTTCCATAAATATAACAACTTGCACTATGGAATATTAATATTGAATATTGTAAATTAAGCATTCCCAAACATGGAAAATGTAAAGAAATAGTGTTTATTGCAGTGTAAAACCAATACTTTGTATGAAATGAAAGTAATGACAGATCAGTATACTGGACTGTATTCCGTTATAACCAGTATGGTTAACTATAAAGGAACGACTTCGCAGTATACTAAATTGACATCACACCTTACAGTGCTCGCCGTATATATCGGAACACACCCAAATTACGCTGTGATCGTAAATCTTTAAGATGGCGGACGACAGCCGAAGTAAGTCACTTTTACTAGGTATATAAAGATTAGGGCGCCTCCTGTTTACAGCTTAATGGAGTACTCACTTGGTATCGGGCCCGAGCGGGTTGGTACCACCATCTCCCGTGTGACCGGCCATGAAGCACGTCGTTGCATTTTGGCTGTAGCAGGAGATAGATATACTTAATTTCATATCTGTGAAATGAATTGGTGAGCAGCGGCTTGACAATACTCTTGGTATAGTCGAGTCCATGGGCGACGGTTACCATTTACCATCAGATGGACCGTGGCTCGTGTGCCACTATGCAATAAAAAAAACGGCGGGTTTATTTAGTGGGAGAGGGCCCCACACTACCCTGTTCGTTGCCCCGAACGACGGGGTGTGTGGTTAAGTACATTTTTTCCCGCCTAAACAAAAAAGTTATCTACACGGCCGAAAATATGAAAAGGAGTGACTTTTTGATTATAGTCGCTACTAATATTAATTATAATATAACCATATGTATGCCAATATTATTTATAATATAACCATAGTTATAAAATGAAACCGTAAAATATGGCAATTTTTTGAAGTATTTATTTATTACCTACATATACATACAACCTATCCCACTTAGACTAATAGGAACCCTGCAGGTGGTTGTAGGGTTCATGATACTTTAACCAAAAAAAATATAATATTTAGAAATACTCACTTTTTTTTCTTTAATTTCAATATTTGTAACATTTATACCGCGGCCTCAAACAATAACCTTTAACATGGGCACCCTACTGATACTACGAAGCGTAGACCAGCTTAATACACGCACACACCCGCCAAGCCAAGCTCCACCCAGTTTCATTAATAATTTTTTATTTAATTAAATCAATGGACATAAAATGTTTTCTCTACTGCACTGCTATAAGGCCTACAGTCACTCGTCGGATGATGTAATAGATGGTGTTATTTTCGTAACTTAATAAATACGTAGGTATGTAGGTACCTATTAAGTACCTAGTCCATGTGTGACCGACTGACGATACAAATGTCGCCATCCCATTCCTTCCTGCGGGTGTCGTAGGTACCTATGCGGCCACTAAGAAAGGAAGTAAGCGACTGTTACCACAGAACAATATTACTCAAGAGAAGAACGCCCGCTCCATACTTTATATTTGCCAACACAGCGCGTCTAGTTCCGTCGCCAGGAACTATTTCTTAGCGCGGTAAATTTAAATGGTCATTAGAGATACTTTTTTTAAGCCTTAGAAATATAGAATTCTCGTTTGCTGTTTTAACATAAACTATTAATTAGTTTATGCTAAAACAACAAACGAAAATTCTATATTTCTATGGCTTACAAGGAGACTAGTAAAACAAAATTGCAAGGAAATAAAACAAGTTTTTATACGTGACGTAATCTTTATTTTATTTTATTGTTTTACACTGCATCAAAAAATTATCTATTCTATAATATCACAATCATCATCATCTTAGCATTAATCCCGGTTGTAGTCCGCTTTCTTACTTTTACTACTTCTCTTTGCCTTCGGCATCCTTAGTGAGAGACCATTGACATGCATTTTATCTACCACGACGTCAAGCCATTACCTCTTGGAGTCAGGGCCTGGCGAAAGCGACATTGCTAGACACTAGTTTCCTACGTAGTTTGCCGATTTCTATAAAATGTGGCTGTACCAACGCGACTCTCTCGCATTTTATTTGCGAAGTGTATGAAATGAAGACTGCCACGGTTCTATAATGTAATGATCCAACACTATTGTAGCAATTCTCACAGTGTCTGGTGGTAGTTCTGCTGAAAGTAAACAAGTTAAATGTAAATTGTAATGGACATACCATTTATATTCCCTTAAGGTTGAGGTAAGAACATGGGTAAAATTTCATAAAATTCCTAAAATAGTGGAGTTAGTTATAGTAAATGATTTATATTACGATGATTAGCCTGCTACACCACTTATAGATGATGCCAGATGGATTGGCAAAAACATATATTCTAGTTTTCTTTTACACGCAGTACTTTCGGAGTCCTTTCTCTGAACACCCAGGTAATGGAATGTACTACCACTGAAGCAATGTAACAATAATGGCCCGCCAATAAAGGTGGAGAGACGGCACACGACTGGTTTATTTAGTTAGACTGGTAAGGGCCTCACACTATCCTGTTCGTTGCCCCGAACTATGGAGTGTGCGGTTGGATAAAATTTTTCCCGACTAAACAAAAAAAATGGTAATGTAATGTACTGCTTACATTGGACAAACTTAATACGTAAGCAGAAAATAAACATATAATACAGACCTAGATTATAGAAAATCATACAAAACATGATTCTTAAAATTCGTCATCATCCAAGTCACATTGTTGCTAATCATCTCCAAACCAGCCCCAAAAAAAGCACTCGCAACCTGAAAATTTAGATGTATTTAAGAAAGACAATATATTAAATGTTTTTAATGTCTTTATTTTCCGCGCTAAAGATTTGTTGGACGCTTCTTCAACAAATCCTTGATTTTTTACCCTAAGAAACCTTTTAACTAATATGGTAATTGTACTAGTAATAATATAATTAAAATTTATTTCAGCGTGTTCTTCACAACCTTTCAACCAATCTCTATCTAAAATTTCACTACATTGTACCAAACTGAATTTAATTTTATCTATGTAAGAATATCCTTCTAAATATCCATCCATCCATCAGCCTTTCAAAGTCCACTGCTGGACATAGGCCTCCCCAAAAAGGGGGGATAGTGCCGTAATCGCCACGCTTGGCAGGCGGGTTGGCGATCGCAGTGGATGTTGTTAATACTCGAAGGAGTGCTGCTGCCCACTCCCTTAGTATTCCCTCAGTCGGCTCTTACGACTCCCATGGGTGGAGAGGGGTGGGACAATTCTAAAGCCGGTCCCACACGGTGTCCTTCTAAATAATTATTAATTAATGTTGCAGCGTTTTCAACTAGTTTGCATAAACCGGGCTGAAGGTATTTTAACCTGCTGTTAACATCATCATATTCCTTAAAAGACGTAAATAGATGACATAACTCAGTGTTTGGATCTGCAAGCATGAGCATTTGGCACTGGTTGCAATTTAATGGCATACTTTTTACTATGCAGCCGCAAACGTATGCGCATGATTGCATTTCTCCAGAACACTGTAGCATTTCATACTCTTCTACATCTTTGGTTGCAATCTCAACGGGATAAGATGCAGAAGAGCTTGTTACTGTCTGATATCCCGTACTGGTTGTTATTTCACAACCCTTACGAAGAAATATCTTAAAATTATTAAGTAAATTGTTATTACCATCAAGACAGTTCCTGTTTTTATTATTATTGATGAGATTCGTCGTTATACTGGTTTTCAATGCTGCAACAAATTGTACACAAGTGGGATTTGTGTTGCACCCACAATTGCTCCTAATGCATCCAAAGCAGTTTTCAATTATCTACATTATATTTTTTTAAATAATAAAATATTTCCTCAATGGCATTTATAGTTCTCAGCCAGCCATCTTGTGATGGGGGTTTACTCCTTGCCCCTAAAAACTTTAATTCGTTAAAAAAGTATTTCATTTGTTTAAATAAAAAGAAGTTGAAGACATATTAGTCAGAAACGGTTTTCCTCTTTTTCTATCTGGCGTGTTTCCATTCATCGCGTCAAATAACTTGTCCAAATTAGATACTACTGTAGCAGTCGCCACAGCATCTGGTGGTAGTTCATCTGAAAGTAAACAAACGTCTGGTAAATAAGTAATTTATGTATCATTTGTATCTATCTATACAGGGTCTGTCGTAAATAATGGATAACCCGTTAATCGGAGATAGCTACAAGAAAATCGACTTTTTATTGTTGGATTGCTATTGGTGTGAGAACAGTAGACAATTTTGTATTTTTTTTTAATTTTCCTTTGTTCAGTCATTCGGTCACCATTTCAACAAAGTAACTTATTTTAATATACTTTTTTTTTGTATCTGACTCCTGGATACTTGTATAATTATATTAGATTACTATATTAGACATTATTAATATAAAATACTGTCAAATTTACATTTTGAGCACCTTGAAAGCATTTTTTTTTCTTTATGTCAAGATTTTAACATTGACTGTGAAATAAGGTTCAACTCTTCTATGTCAATACCACATTCACAAAGGCAAGAGTCCCTTACCCTGATCTTGTTAAGGTGGACAGGAAAACAGCAATGTCCAAATCTCATGCTTAATATAGACAAAGCTATTCTCCTGTTACATTTGAATTTAGAAAACCATGGTTTAAGTATAATCTCAGATTGGTACTTAGCGAAGTTGGTGCCTGAACGTTTACTAGTTATGCACCATCTTTTTGTCCATCTAGCTTGTAAGTCACGACTAGGAAGAAGAAGGAGATCTTGAGTATAATTTTTAAAAGGAACTTTGTCACCACAGATTACAGAGTCTTTAGCAATTCTATCTACCCTGTCATTGCCAAGTATTCCACTATGACCTGGAACCCAAGCTAAGTGGACAGTGTAATTTAGAAGAAAACATTTCAGTAATAACTGTTTGGAATTGAGGATCAGCCAGTTTCTGGGGCAAGATTTAAAAGGGTTACCTATTAAGGTTTGTAGTGCACTTAGCGAATCAGAAAAGATTACAGACTTATTTAATTTAAATAAAAGTATATAATTTATAGCTTCCATGATACCCCCTACATTCTCCAAGGAAAACTGAAGTTTCAGGGGGACATTTTATTTTCTGGACAATATTATAATTTTGATGTAGTAGTCCAACCCAATTAGACACTCATTATCACAACAACACAAACTTCACGTCAAGTCAACCGTTGCTATGGTAACCATTGATGTAGCTAATTAAGTACAATAACATCATGCAAAAAGTTGGTTTTTAACAAAATAATTTTAATTATGTTTAGGAGTTAAAGAGTTTTTGGCATTATTTTAATAGTTTCTAGACTTATTTTGGATATTCCGATTTCTATAATATTTCAATTGGCATTAGTTTAATCGTTTTTTAAAGACTTATTACAGATTACAAGTTATTTGTGAATGTATAAAAAGATAACTTTTGTGCGAGCGGGATTCGAAATGCGTCCCTTTCAATCCGGGGAAGTGTCCAAGTCGCACTGACCGGCCATACCCAATCTCCACGTCACAATTGTCTTAACGACTGATGCAACGTATTTTGACCAGATCGGAGCCGTTCTTAAGGAAGGCCAGGTTAAGAGTACTCGAAATCAACGAGCGTGCATGAAAGCGCTGATGAAACTAGATGAAGCGAAAGATGTGTGTCAGGATCGTAGCAAGTGGAGAGAAGAGGTCTCTGCCTACCCCTACGGGGAAAAGGCGTGACAATATCCTACCCGGCGAAATTCGTATCGCCATATTTTTTTTTCATGAATATTTTGCAATGAAAATTATTAAAGTATTAAAATCGCTATTAAAAATAGGGGTTGGCAGTAGAAGGGTGAAAATTTTGGGTTTTATGTATTTTTTAATGGTGAATAAAAAAAATAAAAAAATTTTGTCCAGTAAATAAAAATAAAAATTTGCGGTGAACCACCCATATCACTTAGGGGTAAAAATTTGCGGTGAACCACCCATATCACTTAGGGGTATGAAAAATAGTTTACATCCTATTCTCAGACCTATTAAATATACATACAAAATTTCATAAGAATCAGTAAAGCCGTTTCGGAGGAGTATGGCGACAAACACTGTGACGCGAGAATTTTATATATACTAGATAACAACTTTTAACTGCGTGCATGAGCTTAATGACACTATTCAGAAAGAACGAGAGAAAAAGAGATAGTCAATGAGTTTTTCAAGAGATTTTGGTATTATTAGACACATTGATACGTTGCGGAAAACAATAATAAACGAAATAGTGCAGGAAAACGTAATCTGCACTCATTTATAGTGAACACTTTTAGTGCCTAATTGTGGATCTTCTCTGTTTTATACGTCAACTGCCTCTGTGGTGCAGCGGTAATATAAGCGATTGCTGATCATGAGGTCCCGGGTTCGATTTCCGGGTGTAGAGGGCAGTGTTATTGAGCTTTTTCGTAAAAAGAAAAATTCTCAGTAGCTGCCCGGAATTCGAAATGTAGACGGCAATAGGCTCACCCCCTATTACGTGGGACCTAAACATAGCTGGCGAATCGTGGGTGTGTATTGTAATACACACCCACGATTCGCCAGAGTACCTCTGCCTACCCCTTCGGGGAATACAGGCGTGATGCTACGTTTTTGCTTATACATCAATGTTTATAACACATAATTATACTAGGCTGTACGGCTTGATGGTGAGTAAGACGGTAAGTTTGTCACCAAAGGCAACCTTCGCGAGTACTCCATCCCAAGAAAAGTTATGCACATGAAGAGGAATGATGATATTGAAGGAGATGAGGAAGTGGTCAGTTAAAATAATAAGGAGGGAAGGAGGGGATGGTTGTCCAATCCAATTTCACTTGAAAAAATCTAACAAAGTTCTAACACTATGCCTGACCAATAGATCTCAAAAAAAAACAAAATATTTTATTTTGTCTCAAATTTATACAAATACTGCAACATTGAACACTGGTACCCAAAGTAAGATTAAACTTGTGGTTTGGGTACCAGGGCCCTCACATTTGGACGTGTTTGCATGTATGCTTAAGTTTACATTTTTTAACATAAAATATAAAATCATAATTATTTAGAAAGATAAAGTTAATATAATGTCGTTTATGTGCTTATATGGTGTTTCCGTGTGTGTGTGTTTGTGCGCATGTGTGCGCGCGCGCGTTTGTGTGTGTGTGTGTGTGTGTGTGTGTAAATGTGTATGTGTGTGTAAGTGTGTATGTATCGCGTATTTGTATAGTTTTTATGCTTAAAGTATACTCAACTTCAGCAAACTTTCTGTGTCATCATAATTCTTCGTTAAGAGCCATTTGTAAACAGTCCTCTTACATTGATGTTTGAGAAGCGGATAGATATTGCAGTATTTATTAGCTATATTATAGAGGTGACCCGCAATCACTTTATAGTGGCGGGAAGCCAAAGAAGAAGAATCTACCCTAACACATCATGTTTATCAGTTACATTTACGTCTAATAGGCCAATGAAACCACAAAGCTATCAATATAAAATATGGACTTATCTAAATACTTACTTTGGGCTGCTTTGGAAAATATTCCTGCTGCAACTGAATGGCTTAAGACTAGAGCAGCTAAACGGACTTTCATTTTTTGTTTTTAGGTTTAAGATGCTGCTCAATGCAGGAGCGAAAACAAAGTTTTGGTTTTTGATCTATATTTTTTAGCATTTGACATGCTCCGCCACTTTTAAAGTATAAATTATTTGAGAATAAGGAAAAAGAGATTTTTTTTGTACTAGCGGGAAACGAACCCGCGTCTTTTCCAATCCGGGGAAGTGCTCTAAGCCACTGAGCTATAGTACAGGTACTTCGACCATCCCGTCGTAAAGACAAATGTAATAAGGAGATTGGGATGGTCGAAGTACCTGTACTATAGCTCAGTGGCTTAGAGCACTTCCCCGGATTGGAAAAGACGCGGGTTCGTTTCCCGCTAGTACAAAAAATCTCTTTTTCCTTATTCTCAAATAATTTATACTTTAAAGTTTTGGTTTTTATTATCTAGGTAAATTATAGAATTCTTCATTATGGCTCCATTTAGCAACTCCTGCAACAAAACCAAACCATTAATTATAGTTTTAGAAACTAAAAAAACATGCTTTAGGTGCTTAACATTCTATTTTGCACGCCTCATAAACGAAGCGTTGAGGTGTGTATTACTCTCGTTTCACGCAGAACAACTGATTTTTCAAACTTAAAATGTCTCTATTTATCATATATTGCACTTGTAAAATAATATACATACACATATATCAAGAAGAAACACCATTTTTAACACTCATGATATATTTGATGCCATTTTTGTTACTTATTTAAATTAGTTAAAAAACTGTTTAAAAAGGTTCTGTCTTGGACGTCCGTTTGATATTCCTAAATCTATGATACGTATAGATCACCTGACAGCTCGATAATTGGTCTTATCTTATCTTCTTGTTTAATGGCTCTTGTTGTGGCAGTGTGAGCACAATTTCGCCAATATCGAGTATTAATTTAAGGTAGACCGTCAAACGAAGGAAATTTGTTCGGTGAAAGAGAAATAAACGGTGAAAAATGAGTCCAACACGACGGATTACCATGAGATATACACTGAAACAAAAAATACAACTCTAACTACATGACATAAAACTATGTACATACATTTACAATTTAATCTTATTAACTTTTATGAATTTACAAAGTGTTTTAATAAATGGAGTAAATACAAGAGACAAAAGAAGTTTAAAAGATGTAGGACGAGAGATTTCGGTTGGTAAAATATTATATAAAGAACAGTTTAATTTAGGGCAACAAAAGAATATATGGTTTATATTTCCTTGAGCCAGACCACATTCGCAAATGGAATTATCTCTAATCCTAAGTTTAGCAAGGAATACCGGAGTGCAAGAATGGTTTAAACGTAACCGACAGATGGTAGAGGTGGTAGCCTTATCAGCCTTTTTGAATTTAGAAAACCAAGGTTTGTGGGGAATCACAGGTTGAATATCACCATAAAATTTCCCTTTAACGTTTTTAGAAATATGCCATTGTTCAGTCCAATCCTGAAATAGGACTGATTTCAGGGAGGCACAGATGTCATATGAATATACATGAAAATGATCAAGGGAACCTACAACTGCTGCAGACTTGGCACACGAATCAGCTGACTCATTACCTAGGATACCCATATGACCAGGAATCCAAGCCAAAATAATATTAATACCAAGTTTATGACATTGGAACAATTCATCTTTTATTTGAAAAATAATTGGAAATTTTGATTTAGACCTGAAAGGATTAGATAATATTGCTTGTAGACAACTTTTAGAATCTGAAAATATTAATGAATTATTTAAATTATGTGATTTCACAAATTTAATTGCTTCTAAAATTGCTATTGACTCTCCAGTAAATACTGATGAAGCAGATGGACATTTGTACTTTAGCATGATTCTTGTGAAAGGTATCCAAACTGCTACACCTACAGCATTATCTGAAGATTTAGATGCATCAGTGTACAAAGTGTACCAGTTCTCAAATTCCCTTTGAATTTTTTGTTGGAAAACCTTATTGGCCTCAATTGTATCTTTATCAATGCCAAAATTCAAAATAATGTTGGGCTGGAAAATCAATGTGTCATAATCAAGAGAATATAATGGTAGACTGGGATTTTGGTAAACTGGATTGGCAAGATTGTTAGATAAACAATAACTGCGGAGAATACAAGGGAAAAGGTGAGATGATTGTGTGTTATGAGAGTTATAAAGTTCAGACAACTGTCTCAATTTAGGGATGAGGGGATGATCAGACCATTGAGTTAATTTAAAAAAAAATCTGTTGGCAAGGTATTGCCTACGTAGTGAAAGAGGAGGTTCAACACACTCTACTTGCATCGCATTAATAGGTGAAGACTTCATAGCCCCTAATATTATACGTAAACATTTGGCTTGAATTTTGTCAAGTCTCTTAAGAACGGATTTATTACAAGGGTCTAAGATAAAAGAGGCATAATCCATATGGCTACGGATTATGGCATTATATAATAATTTCTGAGTAAAAGGATGAGCGCCCCACCATACCCCAGAAAGAGAACGGAGGATATTAATGTTCTTTTCACATTTCTGTATAACATAATCAAAATGAGAAATACCAGATAATTTTGAATCAAGCCATAATCCTAAAAATTTTACTTTGGTCTCTTGAGGTATCACATTCTCATTAACTCTAACTGTGATATTAGGAATAATCCGTTTTTTAGTAAATATCACTACTTTACTTTTAGAAGCTGATATAGAGAGACCATGCTCTAGGAGCCAGTCAGATAAGTACCTTAGAGCAGAGTTTAATTGGATTTCTGCTTCTTCTATAGATTTAACTGAAGTATAAAGAGCTATATCGTCCGCATATTGCAAAATTTGACAAAAAGATAGAACTGTAGACTCTAAATCACTGGTGTAAATACTATATAATAAAGGACTTAATACAGAACCTTGCGGTAAACCTTTCCAAACAAATCTGGGTGGAAGGAAAGAATTTTGATGTTTGATTGAAATGGATCTTTCCATAAAAAGATTACATATAAAACGTGTCAACTTTGTGGGAATATCCAAATGTAGGAGTTTATTTTTAAGCACAGGCAATAATACATTATCATATGCTGATGCAATGTCAATAAAAACTCCAACTAAATACTGTTTTTTTAAAAATGATATATGAATATCAGTAGATAGTAGTAGATACCTTTCCTAAATCCAAATTGTGATTTTGCTAATAATTTTTTGTTTTCTACCAACCATTCTAAACGATGCTTGACCATATGTTCAGAGATTTTGGATAATACAGAAGAAAGGGATATGGGTCTGTAACTATTAAAATCTGATGCATTGCATCCAGGTTTGAGCAGGGGGATAACAATTTGATTTTTCATGTCCTGAGGAATTATACCATTTTCAAAACAGATGTTAATGAGGTCTAGATAATATTTCTTTGTATTTGGGGAAGAATAGGGAATTCCATCCATCCCGGGTGAGGAGTCTATTAAACCCTCTAAAGCGAGACTGAGCTCGGAAAAAGAAAAAGGTGATTCAAAATAATTAAAAGAGGGAAGGGAACATGGAAAAGAGGGAAATACATTTAAATTTGGAACAAAAGGAGGCGCCAACTTATCTGCAAATGCCTCGAGCCATACGGAGGGATCATTGGAAGAGATATTGTTATTTTTAAAGGATCCTCTAAATTTTTTAATATGATCCCATACTAAAGATGATGGAGTTTTCGGAGACAATTGTTCACAAAAATGTATCCAACCTTGTTTCTTTTTCTTTTTGAGAAGTCTAGAAGTTTGTGCAGCAATTTTTTTATATTCCAAAAAATTTTCTGTTGTCATATTCAAATTGTAACGTCTTTCAGCTGCTTTCCTATTCTTAACAACTTGCGAACATTCAGTATCCCACCACGGAGGGGAAATTTTGAATTTAGATTTTTTTTTCGACTGAAAAGTCTGATCAGCACTTGAAGTAATTGAATAAACAAATTTAGAATAAATATCAACAATATTACTGGAAGATACTGGAGGAAGGGATACTACTTTACTGTCAAGTGAAGATGCATAAGATGACCAGTCTGCATTTTTTAAACGGTATTTAAAAGAAGGATTAAAATCAAAAATTGGAGTAGATCTATTACAGATGTTGATAAGGATAGGAAAGTGGTCACTACCATAAGTGTGATCCAAGACGTTCCAAGACAGAGTGGAAGCAAGAGAAGGGCTACATGCGGTAAGATCCACTACACTTTGGGGGTTTTGAGATGGAAATACCCTCCGAGTAGGAGACCCGTTATTAATAATACATAAATCAGCTTCATAAAAAATTTCTAGTAACAGACGTGCAAAAGAATCGTCATGGCTAGAACCCCATGAGGTGTGATGAGCGTTAAAATCACCCATCAAAATAACAGGAGGAGGAACAGATGATATTATGTACAAAATGTCTGAAATTAAGGATGAATGAGGGTGAGGGATGTATAATGATATAAATGAGATGTTAAAAATATTTACAGCGACAACATTAATGTCAGGAGAAACAGAAGGAAGATGAATTTGTGAGAAGGGAAGGTAACGCCTTACAAGTAAGGCGCTACCGGCATAGCCATCTGCCCTATCATCCCGAAGACAGGAGTAACCTGAAACCCCAAAATGGGAATTAGGAACTAACCATGTCTCCGAGATGGCAATGACAGATGGTTGAAATTTACTAATTAAAAAAAGAAGCTCATGCTTCTTATGTCTGATGCTTTTTATGTTCCATTGCAGGATGGGAACTTGATCCATTATTGGAAGTTAGGGAAATGATTTGGGAAAGTTTTTGGGCAACGTGGGACGGTATGTTTGAATTTGATTTTCCTAACAAGTCAAATATCATATTAATCAGAATTTCCAGGAGATTGACATCCTGGAGAACCGGTGGAGAATTGGAAGAGGGAACACGAGATATAGCACAACCATTTGGCATAGCTGAAGGAGGGTTAGCAACAAGAGCCTGATGGGATGCTCTATCGTATGTTTTTCCCAGAGGCGTATGGGGGCGGGGAGTAGAGAACACAGTTTTCTTGTATGATGAAATGGGAGCGTGAGTGGATGGTTGTCTAAGTACTGATGAATGATGAGGGCTATTAATGATAGCAGAAGTTTGTGCAACTTCTGCATATGATTTACTGGATTTAGGTATTGATCGGGATGCTTCTTGGTATGATATTTTTTCTTTTGCCATTAATAATTTAATGGACTTCTGCCTACTTTGCTCGGGACAGTCCCTGCTATTAGCATAGTGAAGTCCCGAACAATGCAGACAAGAAGCTTCCGCCTCAATAACACTGCAAGAATCTCCTGCATGCGGCTGAGCACAACGGTAACAACGAGGCTGGGATCGGCAAAGGCCTTTAACATGACCAAATCTACAGCAGTTATAGCATTGGATTGTCGGGAATTGATATAAATCAACAGGAAGGCTGGTGTGAAAACAATAAATTTTGCTGGGGAGAACTTGACCTTGGAATGTTAGGACAACTGTTTGTGTAGGGGACCAAGTTACCTTACCATCTGCGTTAATCTTTCTGTTGAGTCTGCGGGCCTTGAGAACAGGACCACATCCATTCGGCAAAATGATAGATTCCACAAATTCATCCATGGACATATCAACAGGGACCTGACGTACTACACCCATCTTGGTGATATTGTATGTGGGGATAACGGGAACAAATTTAGAAATTTCTAAAATTTTATTATCTAAAAATTTATTTGCATCATCTGCTGTTTTAAATTCAACTGAGATTTTACCTCTACCAACTTTTTTAATACCATCTGTGCAGATATTATTTATTTTATTACGTGACAGAAATTGGCCAAACTTGATTGGGCGAATAGCTGTTCCAGCGATTGGGTCTGGTTCAGCCCGGGTAATATGACCAATATAAGGACCACTATCGAAATTTGTGTAACATTTAACCCCCACAACTAGTCTGGGATGGGTATAAATATTTTGGATTGAAGCTACTGCTAGGTCTTTGTCAATAATAGTTTTTTTTTTAAGCGACTCACATTGTTGACTCGCCTGACTATCAATTAATCGGCGTTTAAGTCCGGGAACTAGAACTTGCTCAGGTGATGAAGTACCAGGATCTGGAGGGTCCGGAGGATCAGGAGGTTCAGGCTCCTGAGTATCCGACCAAATTTCCTTCTCCATCATATAAAAGCTAAATTTACACCAAAGAAAAACGCAAAACAAATGAATGAAAGAACAATGAAACAAATAACTTACCAGTAGGTACAATATCTACATTTGAGCACAAATGATTACACTACAAATGAATATCTATCCACAAGTGATAATGCAATGAAAAATTTCGATAATTTAGAACAGAATTAAACAGAAATTATTAAAATTTGAACAAAATCTCTCTGACACGTGTGACAACCATCCATCGAAAGCCTTCTATATATCCATAATTGGTCTAAGCGCGTTACCAATTTTGATTTGTCAATGTGTGCGTTGGATAGTGATGTAAGTTTTAAGACATAGACTGACTATCGGTAAAATGATAAAATAAATCAGTTTCTTTCAAATAATCATCCGTTCATTCGTCATTGGTTCCGTGTGGTGACGGATTAAGAATACAAGTGTCATCACCCCATTCATTCCCACGGGTGTCGTATGAGGCGACTAAGGGAAGTAAGCAATTATCATCCATTGCACGACTGGTGGTAGGGCTAGGTACCAAGTGGGAGTACTCACTTGGTATCCGGCCCAAGCGGGTTGGTACCACCATCTCCCGTGTGACCGGCCATGAAGCACATCGTTGCGTTTTGGCTGTAGCAGGAGATAGTCGTTTATATTTCATTTCACCTGTGAAATGAATTGGTGAGCAGCGGCTTGACAATACTCTCGGTATAGTCGAGTCTATGGGCGGCGGTTACCATTTACCATCAGAGGGACCGTGGCTCGTCTGCCACTAAATGCAAAAAAAAAAAATCTTCATCTAATAAAACAAAACAGACAAGTAATAGATTAAAACAAACATAGTTAATTCGTTTTTATTTATTTCACCAGCAACCCCAGTTTACATCACAGGCACTCACGGAACAAACAACCATTGTACCTATTTAATAGTTATAATCATATAATAAACTAGCTTCTGCCCGGGACTTCGTCCACGTTGAATAGTTGCTTTGGGTTAACGCTAACATCAGTACTTGATCATTATTTTGCTTCGAGGTTATTTTAAAACTGCGATATCTTTTAAGATATTCATTGAAATCGAATGATGTAAGCTATCTGCCAGTGAAAGTCCCATCCAAATTGGTCCAGCCATTCCGGAGATTAGCCGGAACAAACAGGCGGACAGACAGACAGACATTGCTTTTGTTATAAGTAACATAATATATAGTATCATATGCATGAAGTAAAAAGCTGTTATTTAGACATTAATTAACTCACACACTTCAGTTTTATTATATGTATAGATTTAGCATTTCATTAAAACTATATAAATAAAATAATTCCGATTCATAAGTGAAGAAATATATTTTGTAAATATCCTGCAATTATTTTAAAATTAATATATTTCTTCCATCAGTATTATTCAAAATATTGAGTACCTAAGTGTGCTTAATGCCCTTATTACTTATCTCTAATTATTTAAAAAACCGCACTCAATCACAAAAATATTAAGATTCTTATAACTATAAAAATTGATTGTAAACTCTATCTCAAAATTGGATTTGTCGGAAGAGTAGCAAAATATTGTTAAGTTTTGAGTTGTCGTTTTCATTTCGTTCCCAAAAATACCCTCAATTCAAATCACACAACAGTAAAAATAATAAGGTTAGGTAATGAAAATGACAGTTAACTAACTCCCGTAACATTTGCATTGTCATCATCACTAATAATTATTTGTGCACAAGCAATAGCTAAATAAATATTTATAAATTATAAGAAAAACTTACCTCTTTGACAAGTACAGCTAATCTAGTCGCAAGTGACGAAAGGTCCAAAAAAATAAAAAGCTATTGGTTGTTTCCAATTTTTACGAACTCCAATTGCCATAAAAGTTAAATCACCTTTTGTATATACATACAAATCTTGTAGTATTCCTTTGTTTTTGGGTAATTTCTGTAAAAAACAAGTATTAAATTAAATTTTTAGATGGCTTAATTTGAAATCCCTTATTTTCTGGTAGGAATGAAAGCCGGATACACTAAATATTCTTGCTTTCTTTGTCTATAAGATAGTAGAGCAGGCATACTTTACTACCAGCTTTGACAGCCTAAGCAGGCAGATTTTTAGATAGTAAAGTAGGATTAAAAGCGATAATGCCTAATAATGGTTTATATGATAGAAGAAATACTATATATTAACATTTATATATTTACTTTAATAGAAAGAAAGAAAGAACAAATTTATTTAGCTTACAAGTATGAGACAAACAAAATGTACAACATATACAATGTAAGTCAAACTAAAAACAATGTATGTCTCACGCCAGTGCTAAAAAGGTTTCCAGCTCAGCTTTATGCCAGGCTAAAGTGCCAGGCGCTGGTTTTCTGCCAGAACCTTACCTTTACACACGGATGCCAATCAAGTCATACATACAATAAAATTAACAAAAACAAAGTTGGTTAAAATAGTTACATATTTGTTATACAGTATGGTTTCACACTTGATATTATCTAAGAATAACATGAATGACCTTTATGAGAAAAAAAATAATATGAATTTCTTATTTTTTTATATATATGTATATATTTTTTTTTCTCAAAATAAGAAATGAATATTATATAATGGGTGAATATAGTTTTGTTGAAACTAATATAATAAAGCTTAAGAACACATATATTAGTATACTTACATCAGTATCATGTGGTTAACTGGAAGTGGATGGATTATACTGGTTATCTCTTAATTGGTTTAATAGGTATATGTTGTGTTCCAATAGGTAAAGCAAACAAATTTAACCTTTTTCTGGCACTACTTGTATATGATGAGTCATCAAAATGTTGCACAAAGCATCATATGCTGCTTATTTAATTTATCCAAAAATTCATTAGAAGTGCAACCATCGTTAGGAAAACAATATTTTGCCCAAACTTTTGCCCTGAAAAATTAGTGTTTTCATATATATATCTTATAAGTAAAACTTCTTTAGCCTCTAATTGAGAGTAACTCTGTCTTTTTTCAGATGAAAATAATGGTTTTCTAACTGAAATGACTACTATAGTGTGAGCATCATGTTATTATTTCAAATTAAAATTGGAATCATCCAAAAGCCTACAAAATAAGCTTTCTTCTTATGATATTTTTTGGTTGATGGGTGGTGGACCCCGTAGATACTTCTTGGCCGCCCTTATGGCCCGGAACAAACATACCGTAGATAGACCGTGCCCACTGTAGTGGTCCAACATCAATTCTTCGCCCTTTCGAATTGTCGAGACCGATAATAAGTCGATATCCTAGTAGTCCCCAACCCTACCACTTACTGGTGGGTGATAATAGCTACCTACCCCTAGTCGCCTCCACTGTTAAATCAAGTTACAAACGGCAGTCTAATAATTTACTTACTTGATACAGGATGGCTGAGGAAACCTGTGGAATTGCATAGCAGAATCTTCTTTGGAGTTTACCCCGAATTTTGCGCACTTTAAAATTATTTTTCTTTCTATG
Organism: Leucoma salicis; assembly: GCA_948253155.1. Taxonomy (NCBI): domain Eukaryota; kingdom Metazoa; phylum Arthropoda; class Insecta; order Lepidoptera; family Erebidae; genus Leucoma; species Leucoma salicis. Next base: position 19,053,184 of record OX411807.1, read on the forward strand.
ATGTAGAAATGCGTCAATAACAGGTGTTTCCAACAAAAAACACATATTTTAATTCAACTTATAGTAAATTTGTTACACAATCGTCTATTTCGCGTAAAAAAACACGAAATGAACTTTAGAAAATAATTCAAAAATTTGCTCTTGTTATAATAGCAGTCAGCAAAATAATTTAGATTATTAATTATGAGAAAATTAGATAATGGAAATCGTATTACGAAAGAAAATGAGCAAATCCGCCATATTAAGTTTTTTTTTGTTATACGAAAAGAACCGTCCTTTTTTAGTACAATGTTGCCACAGCTAAGGCAACATATTATGGACTGTGAATTCTGTAAAAAAACAAACTAAGTTTATTTTAGCACATACATATCCTTTATTTTCCCAGATTAGTTATAAAAAAATAATGTGCGAGCAGTTGCAACTAATCTAAAGAATTTTGTCTAGTGTAAACGATTAAAAATAATATTATTTGAAACATAATGGGTGATAATCTAATTATATATTTGATGTTAATTTTTTCTAGATCTTATTAAAAATATTAATATCGAAATTGTTGTATAAAAGTAGATTGAAATATATCATAAGTATCGTAGTATAAAATCTGTATAAACGCCAATAAAACTATATGCATGGCATCCCTGACACAGTGACAATTTAAGTAGGAGTTGCCATTGCGTACCAGCAAATTCTAACGTCGTTTGAATCTATATTGGTAGGATACGAAGACGGAGATGGTTGTCACACGTGTCAGAGAGATTTTGTTCAAATTATAATAATTTGTTGGTTTTTAATTCAAAAATCTCTAAATTCCCATCTCTTGCTAATTAGTTTAGTGTTTGTAGTGTAATAAATAATAATTTAATGTTTTAGTTACGTATAATTGGGTATGTACAAATTTCCATAGTACGATTGTCATTTTGTTCATTCATTTGTTTTTTTTCCAGTAGAGTTTTTTTTTATATTTTGTTTTATAAGTCTGGAGAAGGAAGTGTGGATGGATCCGATGGACCCTGAACCCCCTGATCCTCCTGAACCCCCAGACATTCGAAAAGGAGCGACTTCCCCTAGTTTGTCTGTACAATCAGGTGGTAAGCGTCGTTTGCAATCCGCCCAAAATGAAAATGATAGCAGTAAAGCAAAGAAAACTATTATAGATCAGGAGCTAGCTACTGCTTCAATTCAAAATTTATATGTTCACCCTAGAATTGTTGTGGGTGTTAAAGAATATACCGATGTGGACAGTGGACCATTTATTGTCCACATTTCTCGTGTAGAGCCAGATCCAGTGGTTGGATCCGTAATCCGCATTATTAAGTTTGGACAGTTCCTTTACAAAAATAAAATTGAAAATATTTGCATAGATGGTGTCAAAAAAGTGGGGAGAAACAAGATCTCAGTTCAATTCGAAACTGCCAAAGATGCCAACAAATTTTTAGACAATCCTATTTTATCTATTGCAAAATATGTTGCTACTATACCAACATTTAATATCACTAAAATGGGTATTGTTCGCCAAGTCCCCGTGGACTTATCAATGGATGAGTTTGTGGAGGCACTCACTATCCCTAATGGTTGTGGTCCTGTCCTTAAGGCTCGTCGTTTAAATAGGAAAGTTATAAGCGATGGTAAGGTAAATTGGACGCCTACTCAAACAATAGTACTGACTTTCCAGGGTCAAAAGTTACCCACTAAAGTATTTTGTTTCCATACTTCTCTTCCAGTGGAAACTTATCAGTACCCTACAATCCAATGTTACAATTGCTGTAGGTTTGGCCATGTCAAAAGTCTGTGTAGATCAAGACCAAGGTGTTACCGTTGTGCCCAACCCCATGCTGGTGACACTTGCAATGTCACTGAATTTACAGCCTCATGTTTGCACTGTTTGGGGCAGCATTTTGCTAACAGCAGAGACTGTCCTGAACAGGGCAGACAAAAATCTATAAAGTTTGTAATGGCAAATGAGAATATCTCCTATTATGAAGCATCTCGTCTCCACCCAAAATCATTTAAACCATATGCTGAAGTATCACAGGGTAAAACATTTTTGAGCTCATCTGTAAATCCATCACAATCATCCAATCTTCAGAGCCAGCCTGCTAATTCTCCTTCTCATACATCATATCGCAAAACTGTTTTCTCCACCCCACGTCTACATGCTCCACTGGGGAAATCATATGATCAGGTCTCTCATCGAAATATTATTGCTACTCCATCATCAATATTGTCAAATGGATGTGCTTTGAACTCTGTATCAAATTCTTCTAACCTTCCTCAAATAACCCAGGATGACAGTGTCCTGGAAGCTCTCCTCTCTATGGTCATTAGTTTACTCTCTAAATCAAATACTAGCATACCGTCCCACGTTGCCAAGACTCTTCTTCGTTTCATTCCATCAAATTCTGATCATAGCTCCCATATCAGCTCTCCAGTGGAACATAAAAAGCATTCGTCATAAAAAACATGAACTTTTGCATTTAGTCACTAAATTTCACCCATCTGTTTTTGCTATCTCTGAGACATGGTTAGTTCCTGGTACCCATTTTTGGATTCCAGGTTACTCCTGTCTTCGGGATGACAGAGCAGATGGTTATGCTGGAACTGCCTTACTTGTTAGGCGTTCTTGCTCATTTTCACAAATTTCTTTTCCACCCGTATCACCTGACATCAATGTTATTGCTGTAAATATGTGTAATATATCTTTTGTTTCTATATATATATTCCTCATCCTATTTTGTATCTATATATATTCCTCATCCCATTATTCCTAATATTTTTTTTTAGCTGCACCAAACTTCGCTACTCATTGTATGATATTTTACCTCATGAAATTCCCCGTCCTACCTCATTTAAATCACTTGTATTTACTCCATTTGTTTTAATTCTTTGTATATTCATAAAGGTAAATAAGATTAAATTGTAAATAAATTTTAGAGGGATAATTACTTTAGCACTGTACATAAGAATAGATATTAGTATGATATGTAGTTAGTTAATGTTGTTTGTTTCAGAGTATTTAATCATCATAGTAATTTGTTTCATTTGACACCATATTCACCGGCCTTTCTATTATCACCGAAAAATCTCCTTCGTTTGACGGTCTATCTCCTCCACGTGACATTGGCAAAGTTGTGGACATTCTCCTGCAATAGCCATAAAACAAGAAGAAGAAGAAGATCTATATTGGTTTTAAAATTATATAAATAACTTTTACAGTCTTAGAATTTAAGGTGTAGGAGAGAAAATTAGCTGAATAAATATCTTAGACAATTTCCATATTTTTAAGGAACTGATAAAAGTCAATCATCCCTAGTCTTAAAAAAAACAAATCTTCTAAAACAGTAGACATGTTTAAAGGATGTTCAGAATAAACAAGCATGCGATTATTAGCATGAATGTCTATTCTGTCCCTTTCTTTTGTAGAGCGTTGTCTCTGTTGAATTCATTTTGACCAAAGCTGGCATTGGCTAGTTTTAATGCTGACTCCCTGTGACTGTTACCCATTGAATTATTGGTGATAGGGTTGGGTACCAAGTGGAAGTACCTACTTATTATGCAGCCCGAGCGAATCAGTACCACCATATTCGGTGTGACTGACTATGAAATACCTCGATGTGTTTAGCTTGTTCAGGGAGACGCTGTGCATTCATTGATTTTCAAGTATTTCCGAGTCCGATGGTTATCACTTACCATTAGTTGGGCCTTGACGCATCTGCTACCATTAGAAATAAATAAGAATACCTAGATAAAATATCAGCATCATTTGTCTATTATTATTTCATTATTATTACAAAACAAGTACCTAAGCCTAACATAAATTTATACGTAAAAGTAAGCTAGATGGGTACATACCAATATGTTTTCTTGCTTCTCGTATCACTAGTTACCTACCTATATCAATCACAAATTTATGTGAGAATGTCAGAACACTTATTACAAATTTGAAATTACGTATTGTAGAATACCTACATCCAACTTAATTTCACGAAGATACATAACATAAAGTTTCACATTATTGTCTTATTCATTATGCCACAGTCAATGTTTCCATCCAACGATTTCTAGGTACTATGTAAACGAAAACAACAAGATGTTGAACTTGGACTTTTAAGCAAAATACGTTCATCACATCTAACTACTTAAATACGACTAACGGGCTAAGTGACTCATTGACTTCATAGAACTAATGTAGGTATAAGTAAAAATACTTTCTTGTCGGCATCGTCAAAGGGATTTGTACGTGCCAACGGATTGTAAAATCGGCACATCAAAGAAAAAAAATAGTAAAGCCGGCCTTTCGGCACAATCAAAGAATGCCGACATTGATACCTACAAGTAATGTAGTAGCGTGGTAAAAATATCAAACGCAGGTTTGATTATCTAATGTTATAATTTTGTCAAAAATTTTATCATTTTATAGTGAATTATGTAAACTACGCGCATTTGTGCCTGAGTGTACGTGCACATTGCGTACGTGTGAGGTTACGTGTATGTGCATGCACGCTCATCAGTACGCGCACATGCACCAAACGTGCATGTGTACGCTCATATGAACGCACACTCTCCAAACGCGCACGCGCTTACTCATACGAGAGAGCACATACGTGCGCAAGCGCATACATAAAAAATAACATAAACAGAAATTGAATTGAACTCAAGATCGATAAGGCACACTTTAAGTAAAAACCGCGGAGCGTGTAGGGAGAGCGGTAACTCACAAAGATATTTCATAAAAAGAAATCCATCCATCCATCCATCAGCCTTTCGACGTCCACTGCTGGACATAGGCCTCCCCAAATTGGGGGTATAGTGCCGTAATCGCCACGCTTGGCAGGCGGATTGGCGATCGCAGTGGATGATGTTAATACCTTACTCGAGGAAGTGCTGCTGCCCACTCCCCCCAGGATATCCTCAGTCGGCTCTTACGACTCCCATGGGTGGAGAGGGGTGGGACAATTCTAAAGCCGGCCCCACACGGCCTTAAAAAGAAATAGCGCTTTGATATTTACCGAAATTTATTTTTGATTCTTTTATTTCCATAAATAAGTATGATGGTTCCGTAGACTTTAATGTAACAGTACTAAAGGTTCACACTTCCTTGCACCGGAGAGTTGCACCTTCGTGGGAGGTCTTACTGGTGTCGGACGTTCCCCCATCCATCCACCCGCGTCCCCAGTCGCTGACAGTGGAGCGAAAGGATAGTCCTCTCTGGCCTTCTCCACCGCTTCCTTCTGCGAGATGACATCCTCGCGGTAGGTAGCGATCGTGACCGCATCCCTGTCACTACGGAGCATCACTCTGAGGAAGCTCAGCAGTGCGAGGTACAAGACAAGTATGCACCATAACGACGGCACAGATGGCAGAGTGGTTTAGATACCGGCCTCCCACACGAGTGTTGTGGGTTCGATTCCCACACAGTACAACTCTGTGTGATCCACAAATAGTTGTTCTGAATAAGAGTGTTAATTACACCCTGATTCATTTTTATCCGTGAAATTGTATGTTTGTAAAGACCAAGGCGATACAAGGATTATTCCATAGTGTGGCATGTTGTCTTGAAAAAAAAAATCAATCGCCGCGAGAATAGAACCTAAAACCTTCCGCTGGACCTTCCAACCAGGTTATCGCGTATTCTTAGGTATCTATTTAATTAAATGTAAGAATAATTGCTAGTAGCTTGTTTCTACGCGTTAGTTGGTAAAGAAATAAATAATTATTAGCTACACCGAATTACAATGAAGACCCCTAATTATTATTTTAAATTTCTATTTGTAAATCGATTATTAATTTTTTTTTAAATTTAGTTTTCAACTTCACTGTAGTGTTCAGTGTTCAGTTCACAGAACAATATTACTCAAGAGGTTCAGTTGCTTGCTTCATCTCTCGGTATCAAGTCGCTATTATTTCAACTAACCTTTCTAAGTACATTTCACTATTATGACGGAATATACAAATGCGCAATACTATGATATGATTATGTGTGTCGGTGCGACGGACGGAAATCTTAGTGCGGCGAGGGTATTATACCGAGAACGGTATATCGAAGGAAGACCGCAGGAGAGCCAACGAATGTTGCCTTCTTATGACTGTTTTAAGAGACTGGTAAACCGGTTACATACAACCGGATCTTTTAATTCACCCCGTTATGAAGGCAGACCGAGTGACAATGCGAGTGCCCATAAGGAGGATTATATTTTGCAGTTTTTTGAGGAGCGAGTTTTTTAACAAAAGAAAAATAATCTGGAAAACAAAAAGTTATTCAAAAAAAACACATTTGAAAAAAAATATTGTAGTTTTTTTGAGATTTCTCAGGACCAATTCGAACCGATAGTCGAATCGGTCCTAATTGTATTCAAAATCTAAGTTTGGTCAAGTCCTTTCGAATGACGCCTACCGCGATGAAATCTGTCAAGCCGTTCAAAAGTTATGAGAGGTGTACATACGGCCACACACACACATATACATAGATACAGACATCATCGCGGAAACACTCGGGGAAGCTTCCTAGGACCTCAAAACGTCAACATCCGTTGAAAACTCGATTTTCGAAAAACGGGGTAAAACCAATAACTTGCCAGCTTTTGACAATTTTCAATTTTCTTAGCGGAAAGTTAAAAAGGGGCACACCTGCTGCCTCGCCCGCGTTGCCGGAGGAGGCGCCTCGGTACAAATAAAGGAAGAACAAACAACTATCGATATATCGATGTTTTAAAAAATATTGGTATATTATATATCCTTTATTTTAAAAATATTTATTTGCGCTATTTAGGTTCTAACCTAAAGGTAGCATCCACCACTTATTATATTCGTCACTAATTTTCATATAGTGGGAAGAAGCCGTCCATTTATTAATTTTGTGTGCTCGGTGTGAAGTGGTGAGTAGTGGTTTAGCACATTGATTTATAAAAAAGGGAAAACACGAATCAGGCACGAAAAGTGTCCACTATCAATGAGTGCAGATTACGCTTTCCTGCACTCCTTTCGTTTAGTATTATTTCGACGCGCGAGTAGACAAAGCGTGTCAAAATGTCTAATTGTTCGATGAATAAATGCCGAAATAGTGCATTAAAAGTACAAAAAAAGTAGCGTTTCTTATTTTCGGTAAGTATTAATAGACAGTATTTCTATTTCATACATAGTTTGTTGCTTTAGAGTCGCATTTTTTAATTTTTCAATATATTTTGTTTCAAATTTTCGACGATGGCCCTGTATGAACCAGTCAAATAGAGTATGTATTAAAACAAAGGCAGTCTCGAACTATGCTCATACTTCAACGCATTTTGCTCACTTTGATCGCATAATACGACCAACGAGTCTGTGTAATACGACGTTCTCGGTTCTAAAAACGAATAGAGTCACCTTGTTGAATGTATTTTTTTTATATATATTAAGTAATTAGTTGACATTGTTTTATTTACAAAGTTTTATTATATATTGTCATTTATATGATGATTTTTATTTTAGTTTTCCTAGGGACCCAATCAGATGATAAAGCTTGCTCTAAATTATTTATAAATATGTATTCTTTTTTATTAATTAAATGGCGAGCGAATTTGAAGGGCACAACTAGTATTTTATAAGATGATCATTTAAATTGTTGAATTTATGGCTTTTATGCTTCAATAATGAATGTTGAAATGTTGTATTATGTATAAATTATGGTTTCACATACTAATAGTTTTAAAAGTTTTTGGTAGTCTATGTTACGCTAGTGAAGATGAATATACTGTATATAATAAAACCGAGGAGATAATAAGACGAGAACAGCGCATATGTGGTCAAAAAACACAACCAAGACCTATTTGTGTTCCTTAGTTTTAAAATGTACATTAAATTTAAATATATTTTCTGGTACTGATATAGAAAAATTTATAGATGTTAGTTTACATTATATGGCAAAAAAAAAATAAACAGAAAAGCTGAAATCTAATTCAAAAAGACAACTCCACAACAAGCTTCATTTATTTCAAGGAAATTGATTTACTTACTACTGTATTGTCAATGTTTATTATGACGCCATTCATCTAGACTAGAATAGACCTGGGTACTACTAATAATATTAGAATTACTATATTGGGAATAAAAACTAAAATTTATATTTTTTATTTATACATATATGAATAAATATTCTACCTAAAAGTATATTAATACGATCAGATAAAAGTATAAATATGAGTTTGGAACACATTTATAAACTAAACAAATTTAATAGACTAAGTAAATACATGAAAATTATAAAAAAATATTCGTCTCTATTACGTCCTTGCCCTGCCCAAAAATTTCAGTAGGAAAATTTTATTGCTTTTTGCATAATGCTTTGTAAATACAACTTTAAACCATACGTGTAAGGTTGAATTTTGGAAAGAATGCATTTATATCATAACTATAACTACTTATGTACAACTGGCGACAGTTTAGGATGTTTTGTTTCTTCGAAACTGTGGATCTAGAGTTTAATATCAGTGGTTTAGCAGCATAGTATTAAATATTCATTTTTATTAATTTATCGAATTGATTAATCATTTGAATTGTATTATTAGCATTCAAGCATTTTCTTTTGTTACACAAGATTAGAAAGAACAAGAAAAGCAAAGCAATATAAAATATCAATACTGTAACAAAGGTAGCCAGCTCAGTTTTTGTTGTGCTAATTGCAAAACACTGATTTTCAGCTGGCCCTACAATAAACTTTCAACTTAACTTATTAGTAATAATCAATCTTCATTATTAAATAAAATTACCTGAAAGGATCCTTTTTTCCGACAATTTTACAGCAAGCATACTCCTGTGTAGTTCTTCAATATAAATATGTCACGCTCTGGCATAAAAATAATCTTTACAAAAATAGTCATCCCACAGGAGACCTTCTCCACTTAAACAAAGTTAGTAGCCTTTGTCCTAATCTGTACTCCAGAGTTTTATATATGATTATTGGTTAAGGAGTTACGGTGTCAAGAATTAGTAAACAAACAATTGATTTGAACGGGACAAGTAAAATAAAAGCGTCGCCACGCTAACACCCGGTTTGACCCTCTCTCCGCATTAGATGTTTCACAGGAAGGAGCGGCATAGGACGGCCTCCCAGAAGGACTGATGACCTGGTCAAAACCGCAAGGCACCTTTGGATGTAGTCACTAGAGCATCGGTGCGGAATGTCTGTAGTCGATCCTATAACACTGCATTATCACGGAAGAAGCCGTCGCGGTCATGTTTTAGTCGGTATTGTGGCTGATGAACTCTACAAAAGAGTCGAGCCTGTATGACATCAAGCCCGACTCCCCCTGGATCCTATTGATACCCCAGTGACGTGCGTAAACTTGCATTTTGGACCGTGTTAACAAAAAAAAAAGACCGCTTGTTGTGGCGTTCTCTTGGGGAGGCCTATGTCCGGCAGTGGACGTTGAAAGGCTGATGGATGGATAATAATTATACAATACAATCTTAATAGCGTGTATTTACAATAATTATATATAGCAACGTATAGATCACCTGACAGCACGACAACGCGTAACCAATTTTGATTTGTCAATGTGTGCGTTGGATAGTGATGTAAGTTTTAAGAGTTAGACTGACTATCGATAAAATGGTAAAACAAATCAGTTTCTTTAACAAACTCGCTCATTCAAATAATCATCTTCAACTAATGAAACAAAACAGACATAATAAATTAAAACAAAGTAACAAACATAATTAATTAGTTTTTATTTATTTCACCAGCATTGTCAGTCAACGATATTATGCATTTTATAACGGAATTATATATTATGTATTTTATAAGGGCTTTAGAATTGTCCCACCACACTACCCACGGGAGTCGTAAGAGCCGACTGCGGGAATACCGGGGATGGGCAGCAGCACTCCCTAGAGTATTAACAACATCTACTGCGAACGGATGGAAATGTCATTAAACTTGAAACTAGTTGAGAGGTTGAGACGCCTAAATATTCATGGACCTAGCTTTTGGAATAAGTCTTTAGATGGACGCGTACTTCTAAGACTCAGTACGCATTTTACCTATTACATCTCACCTATAGTGAAGAGGGGTCGGACTCGGACAATTCTAAAGCCGGTCTCACATGGCCGAATTATTATACTTTGTTTAAATATTTCATATTTATTCAATAAAGATGGCGTAACTCGAAACAAGTATTGTTTAGTGGCTGTATCTTATAAACAGCTAACTGCATACAATGATAGCGACATTTAAAATTGCAACTAGCGACATCTAGGGCCACATACGTTATTGTTAATGACTGTTGCCGCGTTCCGGTGCCGACAGTGGAGCTATCTTTTGCTTTGATATCATTGTCCCTTTTTAATAGCATTGTCTCTTACTAATACTGACCCCACCTATAAATAGTTTGTAGAACGAACCCTCTGACCTATAATGCACGTAGCATACTTAGTCTATCAACGAACCTAGTGTTCAACGTTGCTATATAGCAATAACTTGCTTAATGTGATATGCTTTATTTTTTATGCATGTTATTTTACGTGCTTTTTTATAGTATGATTTTTATTATGCTTAGTGTGTTTTTTACGACAGACGGACGCGAATAAAGCAAGCTTGCTGACTGTTAAGTCTGTTAACTCGCAGCTTCTGCCTTATCGTTGGACTCGTGCGTCGGATAGACAACATGCTTTATAAGAATATTACACCGCGTTTATTAATTTATTACGATAAAATGGAGCAGTATATAATTAATGAACTTTCCTTCATACTTTTCAGATTTAGGACTGTCTACAACCGACTGGCTATTTTTGAACGATGATATAATCAATCAGTACGGATAACTCGCTTAAGCTGGAATAACGTATGATTATCCGAGTTTTTGAGCGATTGCCGCGCGTTATTTGTTTAGATGTAATTATAGTTTTTGATTTTAAATTATTCGTGGTGTTGGTTTGGTGTGTCTGTTTGCTTAGTGTATTATAAAATTGTAAAAATTTTTTTAAACCTCAAATAGCGCACGATGTGCTATACGACGATAATCAAAAGATATCGTTTAATATAAAATAGCCGTTGCGAACACTCCTAGTAATGACTACCATAGAATACAGCGCCCGCGCCGGCCGCACGTCCCGCACCCCGGGGCGTCCTTCCCGCGAAGCGATCTCCTGTTTGTCGTACCGATCATTTCGCGCGGGAGATCGGAACGCGCCCGTTGCTATGTGACAGGTTGCATACAAATTCGAATATTACAAAAAATCCCGTCCCGGATCGCGATTGCTTTCCCGCAGCTCCCACCTCTGTGTGACGAGGCCTTTAGGCTGATGGTTCTGCCAATGCCTTAAAACAAAAAATAAATAGAACATAGCTGACAGGGCCCAAAGAGTAGGATAATCTAAAAAAAGCTTAGACGAAGAATATTATAGACTCGCTACTATTATGACATTAAGGATGAAGAAAAGGATGCACATACTAGGTTTTACCAAGAGTGAGAGAGACACAGGTATAAGTATATTTCTGCTTTTCACGTATGCGTCAGTTGTATTTGGACCCAATGAACTGGGTCCAAACAATAAGGTGGCCAACCGTCCCCATCATCAGTATGTAAGCTTGTTTTTGTATTGATTTAAAAAAAACCTTTATTAATCACGTTATATACGCTAATATTACATGTTCTAATACATTTTAAGCAAAATATAAGCATCACTGCAATTTCTTTTGTCCTGTCATTCTTTTTCCGGCTAAAATAGGTAGTACATTTTTAGTCAACAAAGTTATAATCATAGTTATCTTTTAAAATTATTCCGGTTATCTATTGCTATCTCGACACTGCATACGCTGATAGCTTGTCTATAATATCCTTCGTCTAATAAAAAAAGAGGTAAGGGCCTGTGATCTGTGTATTGCTTCCTAGTAGCCCATAGATTAATATAAATAACTATACTTGGAATAGATACGCCACTTTGGATTCAATCTAGGAGATTTTGTTCCGTGGTCACTAGATGGCGCAATGTACAATGTATGAAGCGGGGTGATACTGCTGCCACTAGGTGGCGCTGTAGTTAATATTTTAGATTTTGAAATTGCGTGATTCGTAAGTAATAAATTGATCACACAATAACTGAGCTCACACTTGATAAGGGATTTCGTAATCTGTTATCTAATTTTATAAAATTAATGTATTTTAAAGTAGTTTTTTTTAATATTTAATGACATAATGCACCTCTATTAAGAAAAGCGCCATCTATATTCTTTTCTAGACCTTAAACTGCTAAGTTAGTACTGTTCCTGCACCACCAGACAGCGCAAAATAGCACACTATTTTTTGGTGAGCCAATGTACGGCAGCTGCACCCCCCTGTGGCTTGTGTGGACTGTGGAAGTCTGTGGTTGTGGAATTTACGTTTTCTTCGTCGTATTGTAAATTATTTAATATTTCAATGTACCGTTATTCGCATTCAAAATTATAAATTAAAACATTATTTTTTACATCTCCAATTATTAAATCTATGCAACAATATAGAGCAGTGAGTGTTTTTAGTCTTTTGTTTGTATCTTATTATTTTTTATCAACGCTTTTGGCCGCGGTTGGACGAGCCGCACTTATTGTTCTGAGGGTCCCTACCTTGAAACTGAAAGTATTTTATAGTGTAAAAACCGGTCTGCTTTAAAATTAGGATTCATTTATTTCGTAGGTAATATAAGCACGATGGACATCAATAAGGATTATGAAGATGATAATAAAACACTCGATAAACAACAGATAGAGGCCGAAGAAAAAGAAGTAATGTTAAAAAATGCAGATGATAATACTAATCTTGCAGAGTTAAAGATTGATGATGGCCCTGTAAAAGCTGCACTTTCCGGCGATTTGACTGAACAGGGCCGCGAAGTGAAACCTAAATTTATACCCATAGGAGCTATTAAAATGCCTGGTTTCTTTACAAAAAATTCAGACAAAGAGAAGTCCAAGGTAAGATGCACTATTCATACTGTTTTTGGTTACATAAATAGCGCATGTTTTAATCAATATCTTGTCTAAGGATGATGAGGCAGCAATAGAAAAAGACACTGAAAATGAAAAGACTGATGAAATCCCTCAAGTAAAAGAGACGCGCTTTAAGTTTTTAGACAGAATGATGAAGTTTATACATATGCCTGAAGGTGAAGGTAAGTGATATTGTGTAGTAGTATTATAATATTGATAAATGGAATAGTGACTTGTACCTTAATAGTAAAACTTCTAAACAATGTATAAGATTACATTACACTGCAATATACAAGAACATGACCAACTGTTCTAACATGAAAATACTCATAATGGCTATCAGCAATTGGTGGTTGGGGACTGCTAGGTATTGAAGGAGGGAGCAGTTTAACACCCATTCCGTTACTTTGGAGGGTATAATAATATCCAATGCCTCCTTCAATAAAGGAGGTGATGGTTTAACACCTTCTCCATTACTTTGGAGATAGGTGCTATCATAGATGGCCTACATATATCACCCTTTTTAAGGATTGGGTGAGTATGGATATTGGATGGGTTATCTTTCATGAAGTTGGGACCCTGTTTGTACTGCATGAAAAGTTCTTTAACACACAACAACAACTGTAACGTTTCCTTATAAATCACCCAACATTTTGTAATTCTTTACTATGCCAAGTTACAAAACTTTTTTAATAAACAAAAGAATTGATTTATTTTTTACTAGCCTTTTACCGTAGCTCCGCCGCAGTTAAAGCTAGTTTTTCTCTCGACATAGTAGCGGGATAAAATGTCTACCAGTTTTTAAGTCTAATCAGGAGCTATCAAATAAAAAAAATGCATCTAAATCCATTCAGTAGTTTTGCGTGATGCGCTACCGAACAAACAGATAAACATACACGCCTATATAGCATATTACAGTAATTTTTTCTCAAATACACATATTAAATGTACAGACACAGCTATGTTGCCGCTTTATAATAGTAATAGATTACTTGTGGTGGCAGACAATCAAACAGGCCACCTGATGGTAAGTGGTATACGCCGCTCATGCACTTTGGGAACACCAGGGGTACAGCCTCCCATGAGTAAAGTGCCCTTTTCAAACCTCGGTTAAAGAAGGAAATATTGTAGTACTGGGGAAACACCGCCGCAGGAAATACATTTCTGAGCCTAGGAGCCTACATGTGTGTGGTGGAAAAGAGTGCTGGAAATGGACAGTCTTGGCCAGGATAGTTTCCAGGTGGTGTGGATGAACCCTCCTACGAAGTCTCTTCGTCCGGTGGTAAATTAGGGGATATTGGTACCAACTCACAGTTCCTCAGAACACGGGGTGTGTTTGAAGAGGCGATAGAGCACACAAGGAGACCCAGTCTCTCTGTCGCCCCAAGCTACTCTAGTCCATCCGTGAGATTAGGTTCATCGACAATTCGAACAGCACGCCTTTGCAAGGAGTCAAGTGGGTCGAGCTAGCTATTTTGGTGCGCCTGCCCGGAGATATGAGTAGTACTCTGTGAGGGCGGCGTTGTGCCTTATATAGCGAAAGTCGCTACCTCGGTGTGAAATACCGCTTGACTCTGTCAGGAAGCCCAGTTTTTGACTCGCCAATTTGGCTGTGTCCTCTAAATGACTTCCTTCTTTGCAGTGAACGCGTAAACCTGTGTCTTCGTAGGGTTTAATTGACTCCTTTCTTCCCATTCCGATGCTCGCCCCAGAGAGTGCTCGACTTCAGACATAAGTTGTGTCCATCTTTCCTCCGTTTCGTTCTGAGGGATTTACGCCAGCATTAACCTTTATGGTATCAGAGCAGCAGGCATCTACTACGATTTTAATGCTCCGACCCAGGAAGCTGGCGATCCATTTGCAGAGTCCCTCGGGGATTCCATAGGATGGTAGCTTTGATAGAAGGGCCCTACGCTAGAATCTGTCAAACGCCTACGCAATGTTCAGGCTAAATGCTGCCTCACCCCAACTCTTCAAAGCCCAACGATGGTTAAGATACCATCCGATCGAACGTGACGAAAGCTATATTGGCGGTGACTGATCAGCTGGTCAATGGTATACGTAATATACCAAAACAATGTTTTCTTATAGCTCCATAAAAAATTAAAATTCTGCACTAAGTGCATAGCATTCCCACATGTAAAGCTTCATTTTTGATATTGTGAAAGTAATTACATACAAGCTGCAAAGGCAGATAAGCTCAACTTACAGATAATAAAAACAGTGGGAACCACCCATTCGGGTTTGGCGTGACAAGCGAGATCTTTCAGTATTCATGTCAACAAACAACTATCCAGGGGGGTTAGGCAGAATCTCATATCTCACATGTCGATCGTATCGTGACCACTGTTATTGGTTGAAAGATCACCGTGATTGGCCAACGGATTATTGCGACATCACGCGTCGGTTTCTCAACCAATCACAGTGATCACGATACGATCGACATGTGAGATATGAGATTCTGCCTTACCCCCCTGCTTGCAAAATATGTATTGAGATCATAATAGTAATTTGATTAAACACAAAGTGAAAAATGTGAAATCGAAAATAAACTGAAAACTCTCAATAACACAACTCTCTCTCTCTCTTAATAACTTTGTTGGTTTAAGTCCACCTTGTACTTACATGTGCAAAAGTTTTAAAATAAAATAAAAAAAAATAACAGTCACGAGCAGGATATTTTCGATTTCACATTTTTCACTTTGTGTTTAATGTATAGTGCTAAGCATGTCAAATGCTAAACATATCTAAATATAATAATTTGATTATAATATTTTCTAGATAATAAAGATGGCAAGAAGTTGGGAGGTTTATTTAACTTTAGATATACTAAAGTATTCCAAAGGCGCGCACCTGATAATGCAGAAGCAACACTTGCTTCCATGGAAACTTTAGACGACAAGCTTGAGACACCTAATGACGGGATGGAGTCAGTTAAGTTGGAAACACCTGTAAGCCATTTACGTTACTTCTTTCTCATATTATAAATGCGAAAGTTAGTGAAGATGTTTGGATGGGAGAAAGATCGTTTGATGTCCGTGAATCAAGCCTGAACCACTCAGTGGATTTGTATAAAATTTGGCAGCTAGATAAATGATGACACACTAGAATGATTAATATATTGCATAAAAATTAAGTTATTTAAGCGACATCAAGAACTATGTATCAGCTATGATACATTTTGTCTTGTTATTGAGATCAACCATTTTTTTTCAATACAACTAACATCAGGAATAATAGATTTTAATTATAAAATCTTCGCAGTGTAGGTACATAGCTCATTAAGGAATTAAAATAGTACTTATTTTTTAGGAAACTGAAGAAGGCAAAGTTGCCACTACGCTTCCTTTAAGAGAAAGGATTCGACAGAAGAAATCTATTATAGGTAAGTAATGTTAATCCTTCCATCCAATCAGCGTTTTATCTTCCATAGCTGGACATTGGCCTCCCCAAGAGAACGCAAATATGAACGGTCCTGTGCTGTCGGCATCCAACGGCTGCCTGCGACTTTGACCAGGTCATCGGTCCACCTGGTGCTACCACCTGGTGCTATGCCGTCGTATATGTGGTGAATCTTTCCTCCCCAACAGTGGTTGGTTCATTGAGCGATGTGGCCTGCCAATTTCCACTTTAGCGTGCCAAGCCGGCGGGCTATATCACTCACTATAGTTCTGCGGATTACCGGAGTGACGAGTGTACCAGAGCGTTGCGGATTTTATGAAATAGAGAACTACTGAGCATAGCCTTTTCCGTGACACGCTGCGTGACCTTGACTTACTTGGGAGGCCCACATCTCTGTTACATGTCATCATTGTTAGGCGAGAAGATGAGGAAGATCTTCACGTATAAGATTCCGCAACTTCTCGAACGTTTCCCAGCCGATCTGGATTCTTCGTTTGTAACATTAAAATAAATACGTGATAATCTAATTAATTAATTTCGCTGGAGGACCTTGGTACCATGCTCAACGACCTCAGCCGTGTCTCCCGACTAGTGGGTCTACAAATGAACATGGACAAGACGAAAGCCATGTCTAATATCCATGTCATTTCAGCACCGGTTCTGGTCGGGAGCTCGCTTCTCGAAGTTGTCGACCACTATGTATACCTGGGACAAACTGTCCAGTTAGGTAGACACTACTTCGAAAAAGAGGTCGATCGACGAATCCAGCTCGGCTGGGCAGCGTTCGGGAAGCTGAGGGAGATCTTCTTGTCCAATATTCCACAGTGTCTGAAGACGAAGGTCTACGACCAGTGTGTGTTACCAGTGATGACTTACGGCACAGAGGCGTGGTCTCTGAATGTTGGCCTTATGTCAAGGCTTAAAGTCGCTCAGCGTGCTATGGAGCGGGCTATGCTTGGGATCTCTCTACGTGATAAGATCCGTAATACGGAAATCCGTAGAACGGGAGTGACCGACATAGCCCGCCGGGTCAGCATACTGAAATGGCAATGGGCAGGCCACATCGCTCGACGAACCGACAACCGTTGGGGAAGAAAGGTTCTCGAGTGGCGATCGTGTAACGGACGGCGCAGTGTAGGACGGCCTCCCACCAGGTGGACCGATGACATGGTCAAAGTCGCAGGCAGCCGTTGGATGCAGGCGGCACAGGACCGTTCGCTGTGGCGTTCTCTTGGGGAGGCCCTTGTCCAGTAGTGGACGATGAAAGGCTGATGGATGGATGGATGAATCTAATTACACTACAGCAGGGGTGGCCAACTTGATAAGACTCAAGATCTACTTTTTACTTACGAAACCTTATGCGATTTACCAATTAAACACTTATTGAAATTTTAAATGAAGCAGTATAGTTCAGTATACTTACGTAGTATTTTGACTAATTTACGAAGTCAGTTTTTTAAATTTTTTTGCCCTGCCGCGATCGACTGGACTAATCGACCGGTTGGCCACTCCTGCGCTACAGTATCTTAAATAATTTATTTCGTGTACATTAGATATAGTAGCAAACAAAATTAAAAATATTATGTTCAACTGTTAATAAAATTTTGAAAAAATAAATATCTTTCTTTGTGTTAAACACAAAGTGAAAAATGTGAAATCGAAACTTTGTGTTTAATGTATGTTGCTAAGCTTGTCAAATGCTAAAAATATATATAAAAATATCTAAATATCTTTCTTTGTGTATCAATTTTACAGATGCGTGTGTGGTTTGTTGCATTGCACTCTTAGTAATGTTGGCTGTTATTAGTGGAATAGTGATTGGAGCACGCGCTGGTCCGCCGGCTGAACGTCCACTTCGTCTGGGACGCTATATGACCACATTCACCAGTTGTGGGCCTGTCGAGGGGTAAATTTATTGTACATTTTAACTTTACTTGAGCAGGATACAATTATAAATTTGTCTTCACGAAGTCATTATTATTTTTTTAGTATAATTTTATTTTTGCTTATGAAATAATTTAAGAGTAAATTGTTCACCAGGGAGAGATTATCGATAAGGGCGCTATTAAAGCACAATGATACATAGTCCTTTATGATTATATCCAATGAGGAAAATAATAGATTTAGTTTCTTTACGTAAGGTACATATTAAGGGTTAAAGTATGAAACTGCCGATTTGTACCGAAAAATTGAAATCCGTTTTTTTTTTAATTTAACATATTTTTAATCAAAATATCTACCATTATTATCTATACATTGCTGCCATCTAATAGGAAGGTCATTTATGCCTTTGCGTTAGAACTCTGGTGATCCAGATTCTACAAACTGTGTGAAAGCATTTTGTACTGTCTCCTGGGAAGAAAACTTTTTATCACGTAGAAAATTGTCCAAATCACGATAAAAATGGTAGTCCGTTGGAACAAGATCTGGCGAATACGGAGGGTGACGAATGGTTTCTAATTGCAGTTCGTGTAGAGTTAAAACGGTTTCTCGTGATGTATGAGGTCTCACTTTATCATGGAGCAATAACGGTGAAGATCGATTCATGAGTCGGGGCTGTTTCACTGCAAGTTTTGCTATCATTGTTCGGAGTTCGGCACAGTAGACATCTGCCGTTATTGCTTGACCAGATCGGAGAAAGCTATAGTAAATAACACTCTGCTGAGACCACCAAACAGTTACCATTACCTTTTTATTGGTAAGCTTTGCTTTAGGACACTGTTGCGGCGTTTGACCTGGGGTCAGCCATTGCATTTTTCGCTTACGGTTATTGTAAAGAATCCACTTTTCATCACGTCACGATTCAATCCAATATTCCTTCATTTCTGTATAGATTCAACAAGGCAACACAAATTTCTTTCTGCAGATCAGTCAAATCATGAGGCACCCATTTTTCATATTTTTAATGTTATTGATTTGACGCAAATGAGTCAATATTGTTGGTAAGGTAACGTTAAACCATGCCGCTAATTCCTGGGTAGTTTGGCTCGGATCGGCTTCCACCATCTCTTTCAATTCATTGTTATTCACATGTGTGGGCGGTATTCCACGTGGTTCGTTCTTCAAATCAAAATTTCCATCACGAAAGCGTTTAAACCAAAATCGCACGGTGCATTCATAGCAGTCTCATCTCCAAACGCAACATTGATATTGAGAGCAGTTTCTGCAGCGTTAGTTCCGCGTCGGAACTCGTATTTAAAAATCACTTGAATTTTCGAAGTATCCATCTTTCTTGTCTAAGCTGAATAAAAAAAAGAACTGAGAGTCGATAATCGAATGTTGCACATTTTCTAAAAGAAGAACCTCATAGATACCATTTGAAAAAAGTTTCACTCAAAAATCTCAAATCATGAAGGTTCTCTATGTCAATTCGAAGTACCTATTACAATAAAACGGCAATTTCATAATTTATTATTATTACTACAGTTATACAGAAACTGCGGGGCTGAGAGATTTCATCGACGGCTTTTGAAGTCGAGGTGGTTTGCCAACACACTGGACCAGCTTGGTAGCCTATGGCCTAACTTCAATCTCTCAATCTGAGAGAGGAGACCCTTTCCCAATAGTGGGACTGTAGTAGGTTGGGTTTTAAAAATCTTTGGCATAATCAATAAGTTGTGTTTATCTACCAAATTTATTTTATGTTTCAGAATTTTGGACGAGGGCGTTTATAAATTTTACAGCATACCTTATGCTATACCACCAATTGAAGAACGGAGATTTACATATGCGCAGTCTTTAAACAATATCTCTCACTGTTGGAATGGTACTTTAAATGCTCATGAAAAAGGTCACCTCTGCTTGCAATTTTTAGAAAATGCCACTATAACTGGTGACGAAGACTGTTTAACACTTGACGTGGTTACTCCCCACGTAAGGTATGATTCACCATTGCCAGTTGTAGTTTTAATTGGAGCAAATTCACTTACTGGAGGCGTAAGTCCTGCTCAACCATCTGCATTGTATGCGCGCACCAAAGAAGTAGTTTTTGTACGCCCTAATTTTAGACTGGGCCCTTTTGGATTCCTCGCTCTTGATATTTTGTCAAAGAGTAGATATCCACCAACATCTGGTAATTACGGGCTTAGTGACTTGTTAGCTGCATTGCAGTGGATAAATCTAAATATAAAGCATTTTGGTGGAGACCCAGAGTCGGTAACATTGTTAGGTCACCGTGCTGGTGCAACATTGACCGCTGCTTTGACCACTGTTAAACAAGTTCAAAAACTTTACTCCAGAGTATGGTTGTCATCAGCTTCAGTTATATTTCCTGGAGAACCATTAGAGCAATCTCAACAAATGAACAATAGGTTCAAAGAAATGACCAAATGTAACGATGCCGATTGCTTACGAAGAATTTCCACAACAGAAATCCTGACGCCTGACATTTGGCTGGAATCCAATATTGGAGATTTGCCGCAAAAAGACGAATCTAAACGTTCTCTATTAGTCTTAGATGGAGAATTATTGAGAGCTCACGCCTATGAGGTTTGGTACGAAGCAAAATCGTCCGGTAAAGAGAAAGTTTTCAAACCAATGGTCTTTGGTACAACCCAACATTCTAGTCACTCCAGTCTCTTACAAAAGAAACATTTAAATTGGACCACAGATATTGTTGAAAAAATGGTAAACGAGAGCGTGCTGGGTGAAAAGAATTTAACTTCTGTTGTATTTATGCACGTCAATAAGAGTTACAAAGGTTTAGTGGAGTTGATTTCCTCTATCCGTACTTTGTGTCCTTTAGTAAGCCTCTCGCGTCTGAGCCTTAGCGTCCCGATGTATGTAGTGATGGGCGCCGGCGCAGGAGGTGGTGCGGCTGGATCAGGCATTGCAGATATGAACGCCGACATAGAAGCGATACTTGGCACTTTTGATTCTGAAATGCCTGAACAACGCCGCTTCATGGCCGCTATGCAGCAGCTTTTTTATTATTATGTATGGAATGGCCGCTTACCTGGATCAGAAAATGGCTTAATTCAAGTAGCGCAAGATTCCCTTCCTCTAAATGGTCTGCCTCTTTGCGACCTGCTCATTAAAGAAGACATTGTACCAAGGTACGCACATGTCGACTAGTCGTACAGATAGATAGCAATGCCTATCATAAACTTAAAAATGTATTTTTTGTAATTAATCTTTTAACAACATAATTACCAATGCCTAATAATGAACTTGCCCTAATATTTAAGTAATGACAGACTGCTTTGTATGTTATATAGTAAAGTACTACTAACTTGGTCATAATAATAACAAGATTTGAATAAATAATATTATTTGTAATAATAAAGTATTGAAATCTTACAGTACAATCGCAATATTTTTTTCCATATATTTGTAATGGATATTCTCTTATAGATTTAAGTACTTTTCTTATAATAATATTGTGTAGTTTTATGCACTAATAATATTAACAATTATAACTAATAATGTAGCTGAGACTGGTAGCATACCTTTTGAAACATTTTATTGATCTCATGGTCACACAATGTGCATTTATGTTCTATGAATTATGTTAGCCTATATTTAATGAAAATTTTCAGTAACAACAAGTTCTTTGTACTTTTATATGGCCATTCTATCTTAAGTAAATCACCGATCTTAGATTTGATACATAATGTATGCTTTTTATGTAATATTGTGGTTATATCAATATACTAAGATGTAATTTAATTAATAGTATTTAATACTTCTCCCAAAGGAATGTTACTACAAATTTGGAAGTACCAAAATAAATTGTTCTGATCTTGCCATTTGTAATCTCATGTTTAAGCTTTTGGTCTAGTGTTATAGTACATAAGTTAGATAATCTTATTTGTAAAAGTGAGAGTAGCTTTAGATTTGTGTGTGAAATTTTATACGCCTTTAGTTATACATTAGCGCCATTGTATTACAGAACGCCACCTTTACTTGCCAAATATTTAATGTATAATGTGATAGTCTAGTAATTTTTATATGATTCGCTACGTCTATTCATTCTTGTTTCAATGAATGCTTTTTAAGAAGGGGCGCGTGACAGCTGGCAGTGTGATTTCTAAAATTAGAGTGGCATGTCTCTCCATTGGATACACATTCCACCCCTTTTAATAATACGATCTCGCTGAATATATTAGTACTTAATTAGTTGTCTTTTTCAAATCAATTGTGATTATAAGAAGTCTGATCAATCCAAAGAAAGTACGACGTACAGCAACGTTATGTATGTGTTATTGTAGTGCGCGGAGGAATCTCCCTACCAATATACTCTTGTGTTGCCAAAAAGCATATAGTTAAGTTATTGCACTCGTGTTAGTTGTAGTATAAGAACAATTTTGTAAATTCATGGAAATAAATTGGTGTAAAAGTCATAAAAATCTCTTTATTTCTACCCTAAAGCCATGTTTTATTTTTATAAAGGCCGCCCTTGGGTGAGCCCTTATCAAAATAATATACCGGAGGTGATACAATTCCTCAGAATAGCTACCTAGTTTTTATACATAATTGTTAACCGTGTCAGTTGGTTTCAAACATTTTTATTGTAGTATTGGGAGCTGGCTGAATCTTACATAAAGAAGATATTTCGATCTGATTATGAAAGAGAGAAGTGTGTTACCGCAAACTTTACCTTGATAATAAAGTAGACTTGTCTGTTTGATAAGTTATAAAAATAATATGATGAATACGCGTCTATCGTGTAATAGGTAAAAACTTGAACTAACGAATAAATTAATTGCGCTAATTGATTGATTAAATTAATTATACCTATAAAATATTAATGACCATGAAAGATGTACGGTTGCACCGTACACTAAGGAAAAATCAAAAATTTATTCATGCGTGAGCGTTAATATTAATAGATAATAATAATTTAGAAGAAAATTATAATAGATGTTTGTGCTTATAACCGTAAGGTGCCACCAGGTTGGTTAGTTCATGGTTTCACCCCAATTATACGTTAATAATAGAGAGTTTTACCATAAAATAAAACTTGCCTATTATTTTTTCATCAATATCCGGAATCCATATTGAGTCAAGCATCAGTCTTTCTATCTGAAGTCAGCGATTTCCGGTTCTCTCTCCGTAATTAGCGCCCTCTATACTTACTTACACTTGGCCGTTGAGCGTTTGGGTATTGTAATTTTTAGTATGATTACTTTACTTTACTCTATAATTGTAATCTTTGGTTGAGCGCTTGTCGGGTGACTGACCAACTTTTAATCATTATGGCACTCATGATACCTTTAGGTTAAAATTGTTCTGTGCTCATGATGCACCAGGTAGCCCTTACCTGGATTCCGGATATTGACGATAAAGTAATAGGTAAGTTTTAAAAATAATAGGTAAAACTCTCTATTATTTGTTTTGTATCAATATCCGGAATCCATATTGAGTGACGTGTTTATTATCTCCTGGTGCGCTTAACGCAAAGATGCTATAATGTGTAGGTAATTTTTATTTTAATTAAAATTGATGTGTATAACGAACTAATTAAACGGATTTGACACAGCTAAATGTAACTCCAAGTATTTGCTGCGGATTCTATTCTGTACTTAATTCTGACTCTTAGACTGTATTGATTGGACTGCATGAATATAGTTCTGAATGCTGGCTTCATCATACCAATTTTGGTTAGGGTAGCCTTATGATCATCCGGCGCTAGTTGATCAGTATTTACACTGAGCGAATGCCTATCAGACCTTCACCGCCCAACTAGGGAGCAACTGGCAACCTCAAAACAAGATCCAATTTCTGTTTAGGATTATGACAAGCTGTGATAACTGCCAGGACTCCACTCAAGAGTCAGTACCCACGACTCTAATGACGTCCGAAGCACTGCAAAGCCTAGTCTCATGGTCTCACGCCAGCATCCCCGACGGAGTAGGCAGAGCTGTATTACACGCCCACGGTTCGCCAACTGTGTTTATGTCCCACGTAACAGGGGTCGAGCCTATTGCCGTTTATAGGGCACATTTCCAATTTACGAAAAAGAACAATAACACTGCCCGACGAGGATCGAACCAGAGACCTCATGATCAGTAGTTGATCACACTACCGTTGCACCACCGAGGCATTTGATCACCTAAAAGCATTTGACCATTCATCTCATGCCACGGGACGAAAGCTTCTGAACTTCGCCGCGTGCTTAAGTAACAAGTGCATAACTGGGATAGAAATAGATTAATATTTTGGCAATGACTTATGGCTAAGTGTATAATTGTATCATCGTCAATAATGTTACAAGTAAGTGACAACAGGGTCGATTACACCGAGCGGTAGCTTCGGCTAGATAGCTTTGATAGAGATGCCCCTACTAAGAATCAAGGTGGCAAACAGCATGTCTCAAAGGCAAGTGGTTACTGAGACTCCATCAAGTCGTCGTTTATAGTGAAACAGCAATTATGCTTAGTGGGTGTTCGTTGCACCCGAGTATTGTCGATAGCTAACATTCGTATTCGTTATCGTCTTAGAGATCGTAAACAGAAATATTGCCATCGACAAAGCTTTTGCTGTCAACCAATAACTAGATATTAGGAATCTTACGACCAGATAGACACTAGTGATAACAGTATCCAACGCGTCTCGATAGGATAAGAAATACTTTAAATGTTAAGTGGGTAAAAGTTATGTCCCAAATAACAAGCTACTTGTTGAGCGTTAGGGTATATAAAATTCAAAGAATAAATCTCACACCTTTCATCTGTTATAGGCAGGCGAGAAGGTGGAGATTATACTCTTAAAAGCTTTTTCAGATGGTCTTAAGCCGTTTCCACCCCATCACGCTCACTCCATTCCGAGAGCAAACTTGCCACCCAAAATCCATCATATTTCCCAGTGTAGTTCTCGTATCGACTCATGGAACTTATGGCAGACGTTTACTTGCTCTCGTATCTATACGAGGGCATGGAGTTAGATTTGAAATGTGATTTGGGGTTTAAAGATTGGGATGTTACACATCAGCTTCCCAAATACCTTGTCAATTTTGAGTATAAGATGCGGGCAGTAGTAATAGCTCAGACTAGCTGGTATTGCTACCGATTTTATCTTCTTGTTTAATGGCTCTTGTTGTGGCAGTGTGAGCACAATTTCGCCATACCGATTTTAAAATCTTTACTATTGCTGATAGATGACACTCTAGATAGGGTTTACGAGAGAGTGTATTTTTCCTGCTCGTGACTGTTATTTTCGATTTCACATTTTTCACTTTGTGTTAATGTATAATGCTGGGCATGTCAAATGCTAAAAATATATATAAAAATATCTAAATGGGGTATGTGCTTATTCAAAACAGTATTTTATAATGAGGAGCAGTAGCCCATCACCCTGCACTAAGGAAATGATCCTTGTACGTGGGCGACTTTACAAACATACAATTTCACAAACAAAGAGTACCTACACCCAGACTCAGAACAACCATTTGTGGATCACATAAAGCCCTTAGAATAATAAAGCTTAGAACCCGAGTAGGTCCAAACGGAGTGAAGCACTTTCAAGTTAGCCTTAAAAGGCTAACTGCGTTGCTCCTTTTCTGTCAGTCAGAGATGCGCAAACTAAATCACCAATGAGATCAGGGATTTATAAATCTTTTTCTTCGAAAGATTTAAATCACTCTTTTAAATCTTTGGTTACGAATGACGTTATTCATTCAGTTGATCATAAATGATGCAAATATCTATTGATTCATTGAGTTATTCTCTTATTCCCTCAAGTCGCAACTGGTTTTGAGCTTTTTACTAAAACGACAGAGTCTAAGTTTCTGTGTACCTATTGTCATTGTATTTCAAGAGTGCGTTTGTTCGTGCCTACAACTTATGTTATCTCGGGGCCCATGAAAAAGCAGGGCCTCCGAATTTTCAAGGGCCACCCTAAGCCCCAGCGCCTCGATCCGCCTGACCACCTCCGCGGTACCTGAGGTGGCCAGCGGGTCGCAGAGCTTGTTAAGCGCCGCGCGGTACGGGCCTCCCCAGGGGTCACGCTCGAGACCCTCCAGCATCTCCTGCCTTTTTGTGTCCTTGGCGCGACAGATGGCCAGCTTAAACGCGGCGCGCGCACTGCTGTACGCCGCATACAGCCGGCCCTCCCGCTCTTCATCGCGGATTCGGCGACGTCGGCTGCGGGTGTAGGACCTCCGGGCACGAATACAGGCTGCACGGAGGTCTGCCAGCTCCGGGGCCACCAGTAGACCCCCTTCCGTCGAGGCGGGCGCCGCACGGGGGCATGGCCGCATCGTAGATCTGCGTAAGCATGCCGCGTATGCGGCCAGCCTTGGCGCCCACGTCTTCCATCAGGGGGGGAGGCACAAGATTGAAAGATGGCCGCCTCCACCAGCAGGTCCCGGTCGAGCCTACCCGCAGCCCATCGCGAAAAAGCGGGAAATCTGTCCGCCGCGTGATCCCTGCTGGCGTCCTGAAGGGTCCGGGAGACCTCTATCTGAATGTATCTGTGGTCACATAGGGTCTCGACCTCCTCCAGAACTCGCCAGCCCCTTACACGTGTGGCGACACTGGGGCTAGCGAACGAAAGGTCCACTATCGACCCGCCCCCGCACCGCACGCACGTTAGAGCGGACCCTCGGCTTAGCAACACGAGGTCCGCCGCTGCCGCCCACTCTTAGACCGCCGCACCTCGGGCGTCCGTCCTGGGGGACCCTCACGCCATTGATTTGGCGTTAAAGTCCCTCAGCACGAGCACAGGGCTC
Organism: Leucoma salicis; assembly: GCA_948253155.1. Lineage (NCBI taxonomy): Eukaryota > Metazoa > Arthropoda > Insecta > Lepidoptera > Erebidae > Leucoma > Leucoma salicis. Next base: position 19,080,189 of record OX411807.1, read on the forward strand.
GGAGCCATACGCCGTATCGAGGTCTCCAGGCTGTGCAGGAAGACCTCGAAAGCCGCCAGACTACGATTGGGGGAGAAGTACACGCCATACAGCGTGACCCCTCCCCATTCAGCCGCCACATATCCTGTGCCCTTGTCTTCGACTGACAAGGGCGGGGAATGCGGCGTCGCCGACCAGACGACCGCCACGGAGCCATCCCCGCTACCCGCCCAATTGGGGCAATCGGGGACTATGTAGGGCTCTGCGGCTACGGCAACACCGATCGACCGCTCCGCCATGGATTGTAAGAAGAGGTTCTGCGCCCTGGTGGAGCGGCCGAGATTCCCTTGGAGGAGGATAGAGTCGTGGTCCATAAACTTGACCACGACATCCTCCTCCATGCGCTGCGGCGGTCCAGCCGCGCTGGGTTGGGCAGCCGGGGCCGATTGGCTGCCCAACCCCCTCTTAGGGCCTGACTTGGCCGGAGGCCTGCACCCCACCCGCCCCATGCAGTGGTTGGTGGGGCGGTTGCCCGCCGCGTATGCGGGGTAGTGTGGAGTGGCAGTACAGGTTGCCGCCTGGTGCCTCCCACGCCGCATCTCGGGATGCGGCACCCTTGCGCTTCTTACCCCGGGACTTTCGCTGGGCTTTAGATGGCTGCCCAGCCTTAGCTCCCTTTTTCACCTTCGGGGCGCGTTCCGGCGGCGGTGCTACCGCTGCTGCAGAGTACGTGGCCACGCGGCCACCCTGACATGGAAGCGGCGCTGGCGCCGTGGGCTCCGCGGCTCTCCTCTTATCTGCGGCGAGCGGTGGACGAACGCGCGGCTCTGGTAGGAGCCGGGCACTGAGGGCACTGATCCGCGGGTCATAGACCGCTGCGACACGGTCGATTAGACAGTTCCTCAGATAGGTTGGACGGCGGCGCGGAAGCATTCGGAGTGGCTGCAGAGAGCCTCGGGACGGCCTCAGGGAGCCCTAACTCGGCTCTCATACTAGCCATCCCGATGCACATTTCCTCTACGTGGCCTCGAGGCGCTTATTCTGCGCCCCGAGCTCGGCCACCTCCACCTCCAGGCGCTCATTGTGCGCCACCAGCCGCTCCACCACGTCAGACAGTTCCGTGGCGGCATTCTTAAGGCACCTTACGAAGGTGCCTTTTAGAATTTTTGAGCCCGTGGCCACCGTTGTGATGATGGCCACGCTGTCCGAGGCTCTTTCGGCTATACGGGCCGCTGAGGGTGGCCCTTCTTGGTCAATTGGGAGGCAAAGCTTATCTGAGAGGAGCGCCAAACGCTCCTCAGCGGTTTGCTCCGCTTCCGTTCTCTGTAAATTCGCTGTCTTAACCCTTTTGGCTGAGACTTTGCTGGGGACCGGCGTCCCCGGCCGGTTGATGCCTCTACCCCTAACCGCTGTGGCGATTTTAGGGGGAGGCATCTCCACTGAACCCCCGTCGGACTCCGACGCAGGACCCCCCTGAGACAGGGTACGCTTACGCCAGAATCTCGACGGGAGTGGCTCCACCAAGACTGGGACTTCTACTTGCCGCAGTGACTGTGTTGTAGCGGCCTCACTCAGGCCGCCCTCTTCGCTGGCAGACATCTCGGTGGCTGAGGTACCTACCGAGGTGTCCGTCGCTGAGCCATCCCTAGAGATAAATGGGACACTCCTGTCGCCTTTTTACCCTTGCGGGACTTTCGGCTGCCGCGCGTTTTGCGTGCAGCTTCGATGGTTGGGGCCACATTTGCAGCCGGACCCCTTTAGGCTGACACGTTGGGTGCTACACCCGATACCTTCTCAGTTTTATTTAAATTTGAACTATTCATATTGTTCCCACGAGTATGGGTGAAAGGAGGTCCACCCGGGCAGAGCTCCCTATACCCGGGTAAGCGTACATTTATTACCCAACACAGGGGGTCCGCAGGTACCCTGGCTGGGGGCGCGCTCAAGACTGAACTACCCATCAGCCATGCATCTCCTCGCCGCGCGCCAGAACTCAGACACCCGATCTGGTTTACGATTTGGGACGGGGGGGGGCCGCTGTGGCCCCGCTGTACCTCTCTAGAGCCCGGGGAGCCAGTCTGGCCCCACCGACTCCGACGCCTGGCCTATCTGCCGTGCCCTCTGCTGCGTCAGAGGGACACGTGGAGACCCATCTTGTCCGGAATTTTAGCCGCTGGCGACTGCTGACGTTGCCCGGGGTGCACCACTAGGAGGTAAACCAGCACCACACCCCAGACGCGTTACGTCCCATGCTATGCCTAGAAACTCCAGGCACTGTATGGAGTCGGCAGACTGATTGAAGTCAATATTCCAACATTCAAACAGTTTATTTCTCAAGCAATTGCTTGGAAGTGCTTTGCGTAGCGATAGGCACTTCAGCTCTAAGAACTATGCATGGCGGGTCACGTCCCATGATTTGCTTATAAACTCGAGACCTCGTTTCAGAATCAGCAGACTATTAGAAATTAATATTCCAACTTTCAAACAGTGTTTTTCTCGAGCTGTTGCTTGAAGTGCTTTGTGTAGCGATAGGCACTGACTCCGACAGGGACTTTGCGTTGCGTTTTAGGTCCCTTGCTATGTCGATAAACTCAAAGAAAAATATCTAAATTGAAATTGTTAACGGTGCTAAAGATATTCGGGGCTGAAGAAAGGCAGAATTGTATGTAAACATGTAGCAGCAGCTGGAGTGGCTAGATGTTCCTCTTGTAAATAAATGAATCTCTGAACATTCATTATTATTTTTTGACGTGATAACGTCTTATAAATCGATGAACGCCGGCCGCACGCACGAAAATGTCACGTTCCGAAAAATGTATAGCGACCCATGCATTGTTTTTGAAACTCGACAATGTCTCGAGGGTTGTTCAGATTTTTGTGGTTCCTTTCTGTTGTAGCATAATCCAAAGGCGGCCTACTATTAAATAAGTTCTCAACTCTATGGCCTATACTTAGTCATCGACGCACGAGGAGTTACACAATTATTTTTGTTAAGGCGGGAAAAATGTACCTGCACACCCCGTCGTTCGGGGCAACGAACAGGGTAAAGTGGGGCCCTCGCCCACTAAATAAAACCGCTGTGTGTCGTCTCTCCGCCTGTATTGGCGGGCCACTGGAACTATGTTATATTACTTTAGTGGTGCGCCGGCGGCAGGTATACCCTAGTAGCTATATAATTTACGATTATAGCCACTAGCTAAGATACTAAGCTCGGGGTAAAGCAGTAGGTATATTAACTCGTAGGTATATTATCTGCTCGTTAGGGTCCTTACTTGTATATCTGCTCGTTAGGGTCTTTACTTGTAAATCTGCTCGTTAGGGTCCTTATCTGTATATCTGCTCGTTAGGATCCTTATTTGTATATCTGCTCGATAGGGTCCTTATTTGTATATCTGCTCGTTAGGGTCATTATTTGTATATCTGCTGGTTAGGGTCCTTATTTGTATATCTGCTCTTTAGGGTCCTTACTTGTATATTTGCTCGTTAGGGTCCTTACTTGTATATCTGCTCGTTAGGGTCCTTACTTGTAAATCTGCTCGTTAGGGTCCTTATTGGTAAATATGCTCGTAAGGGTCCTTATTTGTAAATCTGCTCGTTAGGGTCCTTATTTGTATATCTGCTCGTTAGGGTCCTTATTTGTATATCTGCTCGTTAGGGTCCTTACTTGTTTATCTGCTCGTTAGGGTCTTTACTTGTAAATCTGCTCGTTATGGTCCTTATTTGTACATCTGCTCGTTAGGGTCTTTACTTGTAAATCTGCTCGTTAGGGTCCTTATTTGTAAATCTGCTCGTTAGGGTCCTTATTTCTATATCTGCTGGTTTGGGTCCTTATTTGTATATCTGCTCTTTAGGGTCCTTACTTGTATATCTGCTCGTTAGGGTCTTTACTTGTAAATCTGCTCGTTAGGGTCCTTATTTGTATATCTGCTCTTTAGGGTCCTTACAAGTATATCTGCTCGTTAGGGTCCTTACTTGTAAATCTGCTCGTTAAGGTCCTTATTTGTATATCTGCTATTTAGGGTCCTTACTAGTATATCTGCTCGTTAGGGTCCTTATTTGTATATCTGCTTGTTAGGGTCCTTATTTGTATATCTGCTCGTTAGGGTCCTTATTAGTATATCTGCTGGTTAGGGTCCTTATTTGTATATCTGCTCGTTAGGGTCTTTACTTGTAAATCTGCTCGTTAGGGTCCTTACTTGTATATCTGCTCGTTAGGGTCCTTACTTGTATATCTGCTCGTTAGGGTCCTTACTTGTATATCTGCTCGTTAGGGTCCTTACTTGTATATCTGCTCATTAGGGTCCTTATTTGTATATCTGCTCGTTAGGGTCCTTACTTGTATATCTGCTCGTTACGGTCCTTATTTGTATATCTGCTCGTTAGGGTCCTTACTTGTATATCTGCTCGTTAGGGTCCTTACTTGTATATCTGCTCGTTAGGGTCCTTACTTGTATATCTGCTCATTAGGGTCCTTATTTGTATATCTGCTCGTTAGGGTCCTTACTTGTATATCTGCTCGTTAGGGTCCTTACTTGTAAATCTGCTCGTTAGGGTCCTTACTTGTATATCTGCTCATTAGGGTCTTTATTTGTATATCTGCTCGTTAGGGTTCTTACTTGTATATCTCTGTTCGTTAGGGTCTTTACTTGTAAATCTGCTCGTTAGGGTCCTTATTTGTATATCTGCTCGTTAGGGTCCTTATTTGTATATCTGCTCTTTAGGGTCCTTACTTTGTATATCTGCTCGTTAGGGTCCTTACTTGTAAATCTGCTCCTTAGGGTCTTTACTTGTATATCTGCTTGTTAGGGTCCGTAGAGTAAAAAAAAACAGTAAAAACTGGGGTGATTACACGAAATCCGTATCTCGTACGCGACTACTTCGTAATATAATAGTATAAATGAAAAAAAAAAACCATAATTATTGTGTATTTTATTGTACACTAAAAATAAATAGTTATACATACCAATTGTAAACGGCTAGACTAAACAAATATCTCTTAGGACTGACGAAATAAATATTAAACATTAATAAAATTAGAATAATACAATATTTTAAAAACATGATTTGGTAATTATTAGTGAACTTGGGTAATGAAACAACAAAAACACAACACTTAAAGTTTAGATGCCTAAACATAATTATCAAAAACAATTCAAAACAAAGCAGTGGTTTACAATAAATTAGAAACACTGACGTTAAAATGCCCAATATATATTTATAAAGAAATAAATTTTTTTACAAACCAGCGAACGTCAATAATTCTATGTTTGTCAATATAAAATGTTTGTCAATTCAACACAATTTTGTCCATAACTGTTTTGTGTGTAATCAGGGAATATTTCTTAAATACAAAGTCAAGCTGACTTGTTCCCAACATTGGGACATTTTTACTAATACCATAAATGCAAAAGTATTTTTCTTTTTTTTTGTTTCTTTGTTACGCTTTTACGGCCTCACTACTGAGCCAATTATTATGAAATTTTGCACACATAGTCTGGAGCCCAGAAAAGGACATATCTTTCATCTCAGAAAATCAATGGTCCCATGGTTATTTTTACATAAAGATGATAAATGTGTCGTAGAGTAGTAATGTATTTATATTCTTAAGACCACGCGGATTGAGCCGCGGGCAGAATCTAGTGTATTATAATGAATGTGCTGTAATGAACTAGGTCGGTACATAGTCATTTTGCGCCCACGATTGAGAAACCCCTTTTAATGATTACGTTCCCTTAATGGCGAAATAACTGTCTGCATATTTTCTTTGCCAATTTTGGAGGTCTTTCTGGTTACAGAAGGGGATTTTGGTGTATACTGAAGTTGTTCAGACTCCTTCTTCAGCTTGTCAATAATTGAAGACTGCTTAGCTGCTGTCATAGTTAACTCTTCATTTTCTTGACGAAGTAGTGACAACTCCACTACTAAAGATTGTTGGTCTTGTATCTGGAAAATTAGTGATAGTTTTGACTTAACATTTAACTTATAGGGATAGTAAGGTCGCTATAACTGCTAACGGCATACAGTCCAAAGTCAGTGGGATGGGTATAAAATGAGGGTGTTTAAAGATGTGGGCAATTATAAAAAAATAATATTTTGAGCATCAGACAAATAATGGTATGATGGTAACGGTAGATAGTGTAATGTGCCAGCATTTTCCTGGACAGCGAATTTCCAGAGACGGCGAAATTTGGCACGACAAAAAAGTTAATAGGGCAGAATTTTTCAGTGGGCAAGGGTAAATTGCGCCCGCGTGTGGTCTAAACCAGTTTATTTCAAACACAAGAACTTTAACAGTCAAACAGTGTCTGCTTTAGAATGTGAGCTCAATTTTTTCCCTACGCAAACAATATTTATTACTTGTTCTTAAAACAGTTAACATGTCATACATTTTTTGCCGGCGGCGGATAGCCCAAGAGGTGTATCACAGAAAATTGACGAATAGGAACGGCAGGTAATTTTTGCATTTCGTTTAGTGAGTGAGAGCGGTGGTGGCCCAAACTCTCCCTCCTAATCCCTCCTCTATCATCTTTCCTCTCTACTTCATACACCTTTTCTTGGGGTGGACAACGCGGGAAAGAATGTAGGTAATAGCCTCAGTCTGCAAGAAATAATAATGTATTACCTGCTGTTGTAATAATTGATTCTCGGACTCAAGACGGTTGATTTCTGCAGCAGCTTGTGCTAGAAGTACACGGGACTGTTCAGCCGCAGCAGTCGCATGACCTGCATGTTCCTTCGCCAACTCACATAATAATCGTTTCTTTTCAACCTAAAATTATGGACAGATAAAGGTGCTGTTTAAATTTTTTATTGTAAGTACCGTAAAATCATATCACTGATAATTTGCGGAATCACTTATTCTTTGCGTCTAACCCCGGCTATACACACTCGTCTATTTTTCTCGCGAACCTCTCGTCCACTCTCGTCTCGGAGGCTTCACACAAGAGCGCACCATTGTACACACTCGTTGTATCAATTGAACTTCGGATGCCCGTCGCGATGGACGTGGAAAAAACAATTGCGGCGTTTATTTTTTTTATTAGCTATTATAATTTATTAATCATTTACCATAAAAAAATACATTAAACCATGGCGAAAAATAACTTTTTAAATCTTCAACGGGGATATCTAATTCGTTGCTTATCCGCAACCAAGCGTCGTGTAATAGTTGCTTATCCTTGTGCCTGACATTCTTAGGATTCCATAATAGAGCTTGCCTTTGGTAGGCTTCTAAAAAGCGTTAGACCGTTGTCGCACGCAGAAAGCACGTCTTTACGCGAACGCAGTTGGCGGGCAACTAAGCAAACGAGTGTGTACTAGAGATGTGTAACTCAGGAGTGATTGATACAAAAGATGTATAATCCTTTCAAAATGCGTAATCAATCTTTAAATCTTTGGTTTCGAAAATACATCTTTAACTCACTAGCTCACTACGTTAGGATTGAATAGATGGAATGATGGACGTAGATTTTGAATGAGACAAAAGATAAAGGATATTGTGAATTGAAAAGAGATAACATGAGTTGTAGGCAAAAAACGCACTCTTGAAATATAATGACGATAGGTACACAGAAACTTAGACTCTGTCTTTTAAGTAAAAAGCTCAAAACCAGTTGCGACTTGAGGGAATGAGAGAATAACTACATGAATCAATAGATATTTGCATCACTTATGATCAACTGAATGAATAACGTCATTCGTAACCAAAGATTTAAAAGAGTTAAAGATTTAAAAGAGTGATTTAAATCTTTCGAAGAAAAAGATTTATAAATCCCTGATCTCATTGGTGATTTAGTTTGCGCATCTCTGGTGTGTACATGCGCGCTCTCGTTTTCATCGCGAGACACACCGAGACCCTTTGACTCGTGCACAAAAACCGACACTCTTCCGAGACATAGCGAGAGCCGCGAGACAAGACGAGGCTACCATGTACACACTCGCCCTCAGCCTGTCTCGTTGTGTCTCGACGAGTGTGTACAGCCGCAGTAAGTTTTTGACGCTGTACGTTTGACGGTATACGTTTCTACTACTATCGACTTTCGAGGGCTAAAATATCCATCTGTGTGTTTTTGTTTTGAATAGTTTTGTTTATAAAGTGGATGTGCGGGGCTGAACTGAATCTCGTACTAAACACAAAAATGAAATAGAAAGTTATATCCAGATATCATCATAATTTTGTACTTAAAGTGGTGCTGGTGAACGGCCGAGCATGGCAAGTGCTTATAAATATATATAAAAATGACAAAATGTACATTAAAATTTATCTTACCTCTTCTCTAAGATATTGAATTTGTGAGTCAGATTCCTTTTTTAACTGCTCAACATCTTCAATGAGCTCATTTTTAATAGAACCAAGTTCACGATAAGCTTCTTTTTCCACATTTTGTAAACTTTCTATCAAAGAAACATTATGTTCCATAATGCGATTGTGCTCTTTGGCTAACGCCGCTTTTGATTTCAGAATATTAACTAAGGCTTCCTTATATTCATTACATTCAATTACAGTATTGTTCAAGGTCGTTTTATATGAATTAAGTTCCGCTTGTATAGTTTCATTAGATTTTGTCAAAGTTTGCATTTTGTCTTCCAACACTTCCACTTCATTATCTGATTCTCTCAAACGCATTGTTAAGACTTGGACGATATCTCTTGTTACAGCCAGGGATGTTTCAAACCTATTCTTTTCTTTTACAGCCTTATCGACTTCTACTGTAAGTTTATTAATTTCATTTTCAAAGTCTATCAACTTTTTTTTAGACTCTTCTTTTATTTCATCTCTTTCTTTCGCAAGCACTAATTTCTCATTGATATTAGAATAATTTTCGTATTTCAAATTGCTAATTTCTTTTTGTAAACTTAATTTTGATTCTTCTACTAGTGCAAGATTATGTTTTAGATCTTTTATTTCTTTTTCTAGATTTAGCAATGTTTTTTGTTGCTGTGCATAATGGTCATGAAGATTTTGACTACGCTCCTCAAATTGAATCTCACAAAGTCGTAATCTTTCACGATTTGTTTCTTCTATCTGTTCAAGTTTAGCTTTCATTTCATTCTCCTTGTCAATTAATTCTTGCTGCAATTCCTGTATCGCTTCGTTTTTTTCTTTTATTAACTGACTTTTTATATCCTCCATCATATCTATATACATAGATTTTAGGTTTGTTTGATCAACTTTACATCTAGCAATAATTAATTGTTTCTCTTCCTCTAATTTAGATTTCAAAGATTCAAGCTCACCTTTATATTCCCGCCTAATACTTTCATTTGCTTCCAATGCTAGAGCATGGTGGCCTTTAACCATTTCGAGTCTTTGATTTGTTTCATGTAAATTATTTTCTGCCTTTGTTAATTTCTCTTGTAAATCCTGGCAAAGGCTATCCCTGATGATTATTATTTCTTCAGCAGACTTCAATTCCACTTGCTTATCATTTACTTCATGTTCAAGTCTTTCACAATCTAGTTCTAAATCACGTATTTTTTCTTTTAGATTATTTATAGTTTGTGTATGATTTACGAATTCTTCTTTTTTATCAATGGTAAGCTTTGAAAATTCTCTGTCAATCTTATTAACATTATTTAACTCTATCAATTGCTTTTCTAGTTGTGATATTTTACTTTTGAATTCCTCTATTTGTTTTGTATATTCAGTTATTGTGTAATCCTTATTCCTGAAATAATACAAGGTACTTATAAACTTAAGTTCAGAATTTGCTTACAAAGTATACAATTATCATCAGTAGGTACCTTATTTCTACTTCTTGAGCTTTAATAATCTCACTTTGAGGTTCATTTTTAGGTCTTGGATAAGCTCCTTCGCTTTTCTTTTTTAGACTAGTAGGAGCTCTATTAAAGGACCCTGTAGCTGCATGTCTGACAGGTTTTGGCTGTTAAAGTATATAGAGATTAATGAAAAAATAATGATAAAAAAATGTGCAAATATAGTATTGAAGGTCATATTGACAGAAAAAGAGTCATCTTTTATAGTCAGTTATGACTCTAAGCACTGATCTTCCGCCAATGTAGGTGGTATGCCGTTCCACTGTTTCCAAAATCCATCAGCCTTTCAACGTCCACTGCTGGACATAGGCCTCCTCAAGAGAACGCCACAACGAGCGGCCCCGTCATGGGGTGCCGTTAATACTCGAGGGAGTGCTGCTGCCCACTCCTCTGGTATTTCCTCAGTCGGCACTTACGACTCCCATGGGTAGAGGGGTGGGACAATTCTAAAGCCGGCCCCACACGGCCTTTCCAAAATATATAGTATTCGCGGTTTCCAAAATATATACCTAGTATTAATGACAGCGGTACTTACTGTGGTGAAGGATTTGGTACTATGAGTTGAACTACATTGCGACTGTACATCATCGCTGACTTTGGTAGGCACTGTTTTGACTAACGGCTTTGGTTTTATCCCGGAGGGTGGTGCTTTGGCGTAGATTTTCAAATAATCATTATCTTGCTTCGCTGGTTTACTTGAATTTTTGACTGGAGCTGTAATTACAAACCGATAAAATATATAAAATATTGTGGACGATGTCGTGTTTGACCTCGCGCACATACCTATAAGTGCACAGTACCTAACTAGTGGGAGACATCAAATAAGTTATTTATCACACCAACACAATACAAACGGGCAACTTACTTTTCAGAGGAAATCGTGCTCAGACATAATCCAAACTAATATTATAAATGAAAAAGTACGTCTGTTTATTGATTACCTACGCTTTCACGCCGCCGTCCAAAGAGAATATAACCACTACGTTCTACCGTCATTACCTACGCAATTTTGTACTTATACATAATGGTCCGGAACCTAGAAAAGGGCGCATGCAAAAATAGTTATTACCCATTTTTCTATGATAAAAAGTAACCTATGCTCGGTTACGAACTCTATCTGTGAAAAATATCATGATGATCAGTAGTTACGGTTGGAAAATTTCATGATGATTGGTTCAATAGTTAGTACTTAGGTACGGCGTAAAAAAAACAAACTCACTTTCGAATTTAGAATATTAGTAAGGATTATGGATTACTAGTTTCCGTCCACGACTGTTCGGAGACCGAGACTCACCCACCTAGACCAATTCGGGTATTGAAGGAAGGTGGAGTCAGGAGTCTCCGAAACCGGCGAGCGTGTATGAAGAGAATTATGAATGTTGAAGAAGCGAGAGATCTATGCAAGAATAGAGCCTCTTGGCACTCTGTTCTCTCTGCCTACCCTGCAAGGGAACTGGCGTTATGGTAAGTAAGTACTGTTCAGTTGGACTTCGAAATTCAAACTTATTATTTTGTTTATTCGTATTCTACAGGACCACCTGATCCGAATACAATAAAAATAAAGAATGAGCACTTCCCTGGAAAGGAAGGGACGCAGTTTCGATTCCCTCTCGTAATAAAATACTCTTTTTCCTTATTCACAAATTATAATTTGTACTTTAAGAGTAGCTAAGCATGTCAAGTGCTAAAATATAGATCAAAATGAATAAAGAATAAAGTTAATGTTCCCAAATCTGATGGGGTGCATAATGGATATTATCTAGGATCAATGTAGGTACTCATCAAGACGAATCAAACGAGCCCAAACTTGATGTGGTTACGTCGTTTTATTTCGGAAATCCTATGGCCACCTTCCAGCTTCATCATCAAACCCTGGTTGCCTTTTATAACCAAAGTAGGTACTCGTCAAGACGAATCAAACGAGTCCAAACTCGATGGGGTTGCGTCGTTTCATTACAGAGTTCCTATGGCCACCTACCAGCTCCATCATCCGATCAGCTCCATGTCATCATAATATTGCATTGGCACGCGATACCTATTATTTCACGTCAATCGGAAAATGGGAATTAGGTATGTCAAATTTAACTTGCAACATTTGATTATACACAGACAACGGGTAAACAGACAAACAAGTGAATCTAAATTTTAAAAGCTCGTTATATCATAGTAAAAGGAAAGAAGTAAATTATCTTCATACAAACGAACCGAGCGCGGTTTGCATAGGTGCGTGCCAGTACGAGTCGCCGTCGCCGCACGCAACAATAAGTACGAGTCGCCGTCGCCGCACGCAACAATAAGTACGAGTCGCCGTCGCCGCACGCAACAATAACAAAATTTAAAACTGCTAAAGGTGCGTCTGTCAAGTCTGCGCCGTCGTCGTTTCATACGCATTTCTGGCTTCGTTGATCACCGCTACCGCTCGGTATTTATTTATTGAAGCTCAAAGATGGCTACATATCGGAAAAGAAAATACCGTATTGTATTTGGATGACATTTAGACAGGATCTTCTCAAAACACACCACTAAAACCATATTATTGAAAAAAAAAAAGTGTGTGTGTACTTATGTACCTACACGCGTTAGAAGTTATACCTACTTCTTTGGCGTAACAAGATAAAAATCTTTTCAAATAATTTATCTTTCGCCTTATTCTACGTTTGTAGAAAAAACGACATTAACATTAGAAAAAAGGTATTTAATACATTGAAAGTTTTATTATAGCACATTATCTAGTTAAAAAACTAAAATGGTGACTATAGCTAACTTCAGGGTGTCGGTTTTTGGTGACGGTGTGCGCGCGCATCGTAAAAATTTACTCTCATCATTTTTGCCTAACGCGCCAAAAGAAATATAACTTCAAAAAAATATACTAATATCTCCCATTCTATGCATAAAACATATAATTAATAAACTTTGTTTTATGGATCCCTGATGTTCTGCCCAAGTTTCAAGATAATATTTTAATTTTGTATATAGAAGCTAACTGTATTTACAAGTATTGAATTAAGAGTGCCCTGCGTGCGTAGGTAATTATCGCGCGCACGGGATCTAAGTTAACGTAGGTACATGTTTCCTTTTACGGTAACATTCTTTGTGTTCCAAGCCAGATTTAATCTGTATACAAATCCGTTTAGCCTTGAGGTCTATACCTTCAGGAACTATTCTTTTTTGGAATAAAAAGTATCGTATTAAGTTAACAGCCTCGGCGGTGGCGTAGCGGTAGTATGTGCGACTGCTGGTCATGAGGTTTCGGGGTCGATCCCCGGGTCGGGCAATGTTATTGAGCTTTTTCATAAAAAGAAAAATTCTTAGTAGCAGCCCGGAGTTTGGAAATGTCCCGGTAGACGGCAAGGCAATAGGCTCGCCCCCTATTACGTGGGATTTAAACAGGTGGCGAACCGTGGGTGTGTAAGTAATACACCTCTGCGTACCCCTTCGGGGATACAGGCGTGATGCTATGTTTATTGTTAGTTTAAATGTTAATCCAGTGTCGTATTTATCCTACCAAATTCCATCGAAATCGAATTAGCCGCGTAATTCACGGACAGCCATCCAAACATTCTCTCTCATCAGCATCACCCAACGCTCTGTCTAACGCGTCGTCCTGGCCAGTCCTGGGATACATTGCAGACCGATATGGCTTTTTTTTTTATTGTGATCGAAAAATATCCCTCCACGTAGTATCTTCTTCTATACTATTTAAAACTGTAACAGAGCTGTGTCCGTACATTTCAGAAATTTGATATTTTTTTTTTATAAAGTTTAAGTAGGTAGGCAGGTACTATCTTTTATCTTAGCTGAACACAAAACAATTTTTTTTCGATTTTTTGTCTGTTTGTTCATTCGCGCATTACGCAAAAACTACGAAACGGATTTTGATGCAACTTTTATTATTTGATAGCTCTTGATTATACTTATAAACTGGTACCTATAGGTATATTTTATTTTATCCCGCTACTATATCAGGAACCTGAGATATTTATAACCTAAAAACTAGGTTTTGGCTGGGGCAAAACCGCGGGCAAAGGCTAGTGCAAGTATAAAAGTATCTAACTTGACCACAGATCTAATTATGTCAATATCAGCTGTACCTACGTTTATTTTCAAATTTCATACGCAACGTACCTATCATACTTTTTCAAGATAATAATAAATAATATATTTAATTTCTACAAATCATTCACAATTATGGTTATAAGCTTCGTTACAAAAATGAAACTTACCAACGGCTTCGAATCTTTTTGCTTTCGAGAACATGATCTTTAATTTGATGACTCAATAATTACTTATAAAATGTACTTTAATTAATAAATCAAACAACTCATTAAATGTTACATTACATTACACAATACATCAATACATAGCCGGTAACGTTCACTTTCAAAATGAGTAAGTCTAAATAATACAACAGCGGATAACCGAGGGAGCGCCGCGCGCAAACTATTATTATTTTATACACCCTTCGTGCTGAGCTCGATGACCGTTATTTAACGTTCCATTTCACTCTTCTTGTATTTATGTTTATCTGAGAAATTTAGTATTTAAAATGATGAGAAATGAATGATGAGAAATTTTTATTTAGGTAAATTCATAAAGCTATACAAATGATTTATTGGGTACATATAAACATTTCAGTATGTCACCGAGAAAGAGAATATTTTACAGATCTCTGAATTTAGTGGGTGAGCGAACAAAATAAATTTCGAAATCCGGATTTTGTGGACGCGAGTCGCGAACTAATCAAATGGCCTGTTTCAGGCAATTTATTGGCGTACAAAATAAATGACAATATAAAATGTCCAAAAATGAGAACATAGGGTAGTTTAGCCAGTTTTCGTCCATTTAGTGGAGTTGCTAACTTAAGGGCTTAAAAATTATATGTTCTACTTTCCCAGCTCTAACAAACCAATTTTATATTGGAAGCTAATAGTCTATTTTAGGTTTGTAACAAATAATTATGATGAACGTTTTTTATATAAAATGTTTTAGTGAAAAGTACCGATTTCCTTAGTTTTCGTCCAAAAATCTTAGTTTTTGTCCTTGGATAGGCTAGTTTTCGTCCACGGTGTTTAAAGAGGGATATAATGTACTTGCTAAATTAAAATTCAGTGTTTCAATTATATTTCTTAATTAACTTCAAATGCTTCCCAATGCGTTTTAATAGAATAACATAAAAAAGTAATATAAAAACAGTACAAATTATTTGTGAATGAGGAACGAGAACTTTAGTGCGAGCGGGAATCGAAACTGCATCCCATCCAATTCGGGGAAGTGCTCTAAGTCACTCAGCTACCGCACTGACTTTTCGGCTATACCCACTCTCCTCATCACATTTGTGTTTACGACCAACGCCACCTATCGGATGCATTTACATGCATCAATCCAATACAGTAAGTTTAATTTTGCAATTAGAATCCATACTATTTGATGGCGCGGTTTTTTAAACATTTTGATCTGTATTTTAGCACTTGACATGCTCAGCTACTTTAAAGTACAAATTATTTGTGAATGAGGAAAAAAAGAACTTAAGTGCGAGCGGGAATCGAACCTGCGTCCCTTCCAATCCAGGGAAGTGCTCTAAGCCACTGAGCTACCGCACTTACCTTTCGGCCATACCCAATCTCCTCATCACATGTCTTTACGACCAACGCAGGCAGCAGATGAACGCAGACGCAGGTTCGATTCCCGCTCGCACTATAGTTCTCTTTTTCCTCATTCACAAATAATTTGTACCTACTTGTAAAGTAGTTAAGGATGTCTGAAATAATTAAAACTATCTATTTTTAAAACTTATTTTTAGAAAACCTGAGTTAATGATTTTGTGTTAGTTTAATACAAGTAAAATATTTGTTTGTAATAGACGTAAACTAAGTACTTACCCCGTATTACTTTTCGTCTACTCACATTAAACTATATGGACGGAAACTTAAAGCAATTTTCAGCGCATTTTTTAGTTTTCGTCCACAATATAATTTATGTTTTATTCTTGCAATACTGCTAAATTAGCGGACGAAAACGAAATATCAGACTAAATAACCATCAAAGATCATTCCATAAAGATTTCAACAAAATTTCTTCGCATTCCTTATTTTAAATGACTAGTCAAACTTTACTTGTATTTTTGTGTTTTTATCGAGGCGGACGAAAACTGAATGTTTTGCGAAATAGATACTTAATTCAGTTATTGTCCGCCTAGATTTTGTAAGTAATTCGTTAAATGACTACGAAACACAGATTTTAATGTGTTATTTATGTATCAACTTAGTCATTAATGCCTTAAACATAAGAAATACATTCTAAAAACAATACAAAAAAATGATGCGCAGTTAGCTTGCACCACTATTTTTCAAACTTTTATGTGACGTTTTCGTAGCTTAGAAGTAAGCCGCCAGACTGAAGAAGCTTTTATTCGAGTTTTGCTTTTGACTTGTTAAAAACTATTCTAAGCGGGTAGACGTGCAGATTTGATATTAAAGTACGTAACGAGTCCAAATTTGCGTGATTTACTATTTTTATGATGCTAATCTACGTAAATGTTTCACGAGACGTGTGCTAGTGGACGAAAACAGGACCTGGACTTGAAACCGGCTAAATGACCCTAATACGTTTAATCCCTAATAAATTACGTCAATGTGCAAACGTGTGATTTTTGTTTGAATTTACTCTTCCTTACGCTCCCAGAAATGGTTATAGGCTGCTTTTCATCCCAGAAAAAATAATAGTGTCCATGGGAATGGGATAGTTACGATGGAACGAATTGTAGGTACATTTTTGAACTCAACCTATTCAAACTAAAATAATGGTCAGCTCGGTTTGAAACTGGAGTTGACTCGACTCGGTACTGTGAAGTGAGTTAGTCAACTCGGAATTCGATTACTACGTACCAGAGATGCGCAAACTAAATCATCAATGAGATCAGGGATTTATAAATCTTTTTCTTCGAAAGATTTAAATCACTCTTTTAAATCTTTAACTCTTTTAAATCTTTGGTTACGAATGACGTTATTCATTCAGTTGATCATAAGTGATGCAAATATCTATTGATTCATGTAGTTATTCTCTCATTCCCTCAAGTCGCAACTGGTTTTGAGCTTTTTACTAAAACGACAGAGTCTAAGTTTCTGTGTACCTATCGTCATTGTATTTCAAGAGTGCGTTTGTGCGTGCCTACAACTTATGCTATCTCTTTTCTGTGTGCTCTTTATTGTGAACAATATCCTTTATCTGTTGTCTCATTCTAAATCTACGTCCATCATTCCATCCACGGTCTTTTCACTTCCCACAAAGCTTTAATTTTTTGATCAGGACAAACTTCCGCCAATCAATACTAGATGGCATTATTAATTTTTATAATGGTATTACTTTTTTTTTTTAGACTGACAACTCTGTTTTTTCTAGCCAGCTTTAGGTTTCGCAGTACGCAGATTTATTATTTTAAAATACAAATAAAAAAAATAATACATAATATTTGCAGTGTTTAATCTTTACATAATATATCAAAAACTAATAATATAATTATCGAGTGTGACACTGGGCACTAATTTTAAATTTAATCGCATTTACAATAATAAACCGAACGTCATTTTTCTTAATTATCCTTCTGCCATACAAAATGTCCGCCATTGCATATAATTGCATATTTGTTTTCGTTACGGAAGCTTTTGTGCAATTTATGTTCTGCTTCTCAGTGCGGTTTTTTGTGATTTTTATTCTCATGCGACCCAAATTTCTCTGGACACCGACGGACCTGCTTTCAACTGGTGACCCACTGGACTCTGATTTGTTTTATCATTTGGATATTGGCGAATATGTCGTTATCTAAGGATAAAATATGCTGTGTGCCTAACTGCGGCAAGACACGTAAGTAAAACGTACGCTATTATTTAAATATTTGTTTAAAAATACAGTGGGAAAGTTTTTTAGTCGAAAAAACATTGAGAAAAAATTAAGTCATACATTTTTCAATAAATAAATATATATTCGAGTACTACCGCATTTAGTCCCAAACTAAGCGTTACCTTGTAGTATGGGTACCAGACAGCAGATATAATACTTTTATTACTTTTTTTTGTAAAGACATAATGTACATAGAAAACACCCCATACACAGTACAAAATATCTGTTCATCACACAAATATTTGTCCTGGTTGGCAATTGAACCCACGATCTCATGCACGAAAGGCAGGTACCTACTATTCTTTGTAAAGAAATTTCTATGGCTTATGTGGCAGGTGATATTTTTCTTATAAGGTCACTTCATAATCATCTGCTGTTCATATCAGTTGAGTAATATGGGCTTTATAAGACTATCATGTATTAATATACATTTTAATAACACTGCCCAAACTAGGGATCAATCCTGGGATATTTTGATCAGCAGTTGCATACACAAACCGCAATGGTGAAGTATATGTTTATAGTTAATTTTATATACTCATTATCCCAAATATTCATAAACGTAATATACTAAACACACCCAATGCAGCTTTACATAATTATAATAAGTTTATTATTTAAAATCCTCTGCACTATAGATTACAGCCATGCAATCTATACATATAATAAAATCATAGTGATGTCAAAAACATACAAAAAAGATATTTATAAAAAAGCAGTCTTTTACTTATTTAGATATTTTTATATATATTTTTAGCATTTGACATGCTTAGCAACATACATTAAACACAAAGTGAAAAATGTGAAATCGAAAATAACAGTCACGAGCAGGATTCGAACCTGCATCTCCTGGATACCGTCCAGATGCTTTGCCAATTCAGCCATCGTGACCCTTGCTCCCGACTGCTAATCTCAACAACACATTCATACTTAACGTCTTTGGGTGACGCCTGCACCATCTGTCGGAAGTATTTTCATACATTATACCAACCAGGTAAACTTAATATTTATATATTTTTATATATATTTTTAGCATTTGACATGCTTAGCAACATACATTAAACACAAAGTGAAAAATGTGAAATCGAAAATAACAGTCACGAGCAGGATTCGAACCTGCATCTTCTGGATACTTAAACTTTTAGAAAACCTGAATTAATGATTTTGTGTTAGTTTAATACATACAAGTAAGAGTATAATATTTGTTTGTAATAGACGTAAACTAAATACTTACCCAGTATTACTTTTCATCTACTTACATTCAAGTATATGGACGGAAACATATAGCAATTTTTAGCACATTTTTTAGTTTTCGTCCACAATATCATTTATGTTTTATGCATGCAATATTGCTAAATTAGCGGATGAAAACTAAATATCAGACTAAATAACCATCAAAGATCATTCCATAAAGATTTCAATAGAATTTCTTCGCATTTCTTATTTTTAAGGACTAGTCAAACTTTACTTGTATTTTTGTGTTTTCGTCCACGCGGACGAAAACTGAATGTTTTGCGAAATAGGTAATTCAGTTATTGTCCGCCTAGATTTTGTAAGTAATTCGTTAAATGAGTACGAAACACACATTTTAATGTGTTCTTTATATATCAACTTAGTCATTAATGCCCTAAACATAAGAAATACATTCCAAAAACAATAAAATAAAAATCTGCGCAGTTAGCTTGCACCACTATTTTTCAAACTTTAATGTGAAGTTTTCGTAGCTTAGAAGTAAGCCGTCAGATAAAAGAAGCTTTTGTTTGAGTTTTGACTTGTTAAAAAGAAGTTGGTAGATGTGCAGATTTGATATTAAGGTACGCAACGAGTCCAAATTTGCGCGGTTTACTATTTTTATGATTCTAATCTACGTTAATGTTTCACGAGGCGCGTGCTAGTGGACGAAAACAGGACCTGTACAGGAAACCGGCTAAATGACCCTATATTTGTTAAACTTAAACTACCCATTAAATTACATTGTGTTATACAAAGAATAATATTATTATTAAAAGAATGTTTATGAAAATCTGCAGTTTTGTAGATCATATCAAAATAGTCACCTGCACTAAAAAGCACCCGTAAACCGACCGGGGTCACTAGAACTACGATAAGATTGTTATTTCTGAGATATTCTCATTGAAGTATGACAAAAATCTTCATCAGTTAAATTGCTCAGCTTACTTTCTTATAAAACATTCTTTCGTCCAGCTTGGCTGAATTATAGACCATACTTTTGCTAAATGAACTATTATAATAAAACATTCTGGTGTTTTGGAGTATGATCTCAAATTATATCCTGCTAAAATTTGCATAAGTTAGCCTTATCTAATAAGTATAAGTATTAGGCAGCATATTGTTATCCAATAAGTACCTACCTACTATTATCATTACTTATCTTCTACTATACCAGTGTAAGTATTGGCTAGCGTATGCAACTGCTGATCATGAAGTCTCAGGTTTGATCTCCGGCCTTAACCACCGAAGGAATGTAACATAGTTCCAGTGGCCCGCCAATAAAGGCGGAGAGACGGCACACGGCGGGTTTATTTAGTGGGTGACGGCCCCACACTACCCTGTTCGTTGGCCCGAACGACGGGGTGTACGGTTAAGAACAGTTTTCCCGCCTTAACAAAAAAAAAGGCTTCGTTGCGCTACTGTTTACAATTATGTATAATATTGTAGCAATACAAACATATTACATAATATTGTTATTACAGGTTTGGACAACACTGTCTTACACGCCTTCCCCAATCCTGATAAGGAGCCAGACAGATTTCGTACATGGCTGTATGCAATTGGTGGTGATATTTTGGCCTTAGATAATAAGGTGATTTTCAAATATAGTAAAGTGTGTCATCATCATTTTCATACTCGTTATCACACTGCCAGCAAAAGACTGTGTGCTAATGCCACACCTACACTGCATCTACCAGGTATGTAATTTTAATTATTTATTCTTAAATAAAATATATTATTAAGAGGGAACATGGCCTGCGATTAAATAAAAATACCTAATTTTCAAATTCCTTGCTGACCATGTCCCCTCTTAAGCATTACAATACCACATTTTAAAAGACTTCAAAAAAGGATATTTCTCAATTTAGTTTTAACAGTCATGTTATGATATAGACTCAAAATTTTTCTTCTTTCTATGCCCAGCAGTGGACCATGAAAGGCTGATGGATGGATGGATGGACAGGCCCGATTTTGAAAATTCTTTCACTAATAGAAAGATAGATTATGACTGAGTATTATTATAGGCTATAGGATGATGAGGATATATAAATAACATTCACTCACCTGTTTATACCTGGCAACCCCATAGTTGCGCAGTTGTGAAAGTAGGCAACCTTTACGTTTTCAATTCTGTTGGATATATTCTTTTAACTAGTATACAATTTTTTTACATAACCAATCAGAGAAGTAGATTAAATTAATTTAATTAAAAATATTATCCAGGCGCAATTTAACTAGGCAACCTATTTGCAATAGGTCAATGTGAATATTATCTATCATTTATTTCTTATGACTAATAAGTAACAGATGAGGGTATATATTTCTTATACCGGATCTCGGACAATATGTATTTAGGGTACCAGCTAGCTACCTCCATACCAAAATTTTGTCTAACTCCGTTTCGTGCTTTTTGTGTGAAGAGTATTATCCGTTCACACAAACTTTGACATTCATAATATTAGTAGGGCTTTTAAATAAATTAAACACTTTGTTGCAGGTTTCGGTGTAGTACAGAACAACCCATCTCATGAGGACTGTACTATTAATATTGAACAACCAATTCCAATGAATAGGCAAAATGTAGTTGATAAACCATCATCTTCCAAAAGTGAGTATTTTACAAGTCTTTTAAGCATAGCTGAATTAACAACATACTGTTGTTCTGTATTGTATATTTCTGTTATCAAGATTTTTTCAATTTTTTAAGCATTTTACATGCTAGGCATATAACATAGAGAATATTTTGATCTATATTTTAGCACTTGACATGCTCAGCTACTCTTAAAGTACAAATTATAATTTGTGAATAAGGAAAAAGAGTATTTTAGTACAGGCAGGAATCTAACCTGCGTCCCTTCCTATCCGGGGATGTGCTCTAATCCACTGAGCTACAGTACTATCTTTTAGATATACCCAATCTCCTTATCACATTTGTCTTATTTACAGAAGGGATGGCAGTCAAAATATAACATTTTTGAAGTAAATGGACAGGAGATAGTACCTCTCTTTGATGTCCCACATTTGCTGAAGGGTATCAGAAATAATATGTTAAAACATAAATTAATATGTGTTATAAAAAATAAATCCTGTACAGGAAAGTGGGCTTTATCAAGAAAATCCGACATTTAATGGATTGCAATTTCTGCCGAAATTAACTGAAAACCATGTTATACCACAAAAAATAAGAAAATGAAGGTAAAATGCGCTACACAAGTTTTTAGTGCATCTGTTGCTATGTACATGGGATATTTGGCAGGTGAGAAATAGTACCTTAGAAATAAATAGAGAAAATATATGATGTGAATGTATATAGAAAGGTTGCAGGTTGGAAACCTGGTTGAACCTTTTTATCCAGTTGTTAGAATTTAAGGTTCAAATACAGGTTAAGAATCTGGGGAATGAATGAAGATTTTAACTGTGTAGAACATGCTAAGTCTATGTGTGCATGCAGTCAAGTCTTTTGTATTTGTATCAGAAAATGTTCAGTAAAAAGTGCATAGCATTCATGGATGATAAAGACTTAGTTCATTGAAATGTCTAATTTTTAAGGCTTAGCGTGCTAAAGTCAGAGCACTCCATTTATTTTTCTAGTAGGGGAATATTGTAAAGTTAAATCTAAGTATAGGGGCCTTATTATGTTATGTGCTCCCATTTAAAAATATGATGCGTCACACAACAATAATAGTAATAACATTTTTGTAGCAAATTAAATTCTCTACAATTTTAGTGGTGTAACCAATAATAACAAAGCTATCTATCCATCCATGCATCCATCAGCCTTTCAACGTCCACTGCTGGACATAGGCCTCCCCAAGAGAACGCCACAACGAGCGGTCCCGTTACCCATAACGGGACCGCTCGTTGAATTAAATCCCCCAGGATGATGCCGTAATCGCCACGCTTGGCAGGCGGGATGGCGATCGCAGTGGATATTGTTAATACTCGAGGGAGTGCTGCTGCCCACTCCCACGGTATCCTTCGGTCGGCTCTTATGACTCCCGTGGTTAGAGAGGGGTGGGACAATTCTAAAGCTGGCCCCACACGGCCAAAGCTGAAGATGAAGCCTTCACTAATATTAAAACGAGGTAAAGTTTGTGAATATGGGATGTTTCCATACTCCGACATTCTACGTCCTACTCCGTCCTACCCGAGAATCAAATGACTAGCAGTCGCATACACAAACCACTACGCCATGGATGCAATTATTTTGCTTTATAACTCTGTTTTTATTGATTCTATGGCTGAATGTTACAGATCCAAAGTTGTAGGGAGTTTATTTCCAAAAAAATATTTTTACTAATAAATAAATATCCACGAACAACCACACAACGCCATCTAGTCCCAAACTAAGCGTTAGCTTGTACTATGGATACCAGAATAACGAATATAATACATATATTACTTTTCTTTTATGTAAATATATACATATTATACATAGAAAACACCCAGACACAGTACAAATATTTACGTTCATCACTAAAAGATTTGTCCTGAGTGGGAATCGAACCCACGAACTCTCGCTCAGGAGGCAGTGTTACTACCGACTGAGCTACAAGGCCTGTCATATTCAATATCAAATATTCTGTTCTGACTAATAGTTTGCCCAATATAGCGTTAACCCATTTCCTCTTCTTTTTACAAAATGGAAGTGCGGGACTTATTTCTGGGGTTGAGATCCCACAATTTTTATATAATTTTACACTACTCTCCAAAAAAATAAAATTTAATGTGCTGATTCTTGCAACCCTAGATATAAATTTTCGATGAACTCAGATTCGATCGCCTGCTTTGTAGTGTTATTGGTACATGATTACTATCTTGAGACATTTAATAAATCATTTGATAGTAAGAATATGTGAATGAGTAAAATATATTCACAAAATCAACCTTACGGTATTGCTTTATATATATCTGCTATAAATCATGGAATTTTATTGTTACAGAGAAAAAAATTATACCCGAAGAAAGCAGGGAAACTGCAATTATATTGCAATTTTTTGACGAGCTCTTCGACTCCTTGAACGGCAGCTTCGGTAATGCAAAGAAGAAATCGGGGAAAATGCTGCTACAGCAAATTCAGTCCGTCTTAATTTATGGAATGAAGCAAAATCTGTTTTACGTTCCATGCGATTTGTAAATAGTCATGGGAAGAAAAAAATTCACCGTACCATCAATTATCAATTGGATTTGACTATTGACAATGTTACTTATCTCACTGACAAGTTACTGAAAGATCACAATTTGAGGGGGATCAGGATGCGACATTTAAATCAAGACCCTTTGGAGAATTTTTTCGGCTCTATTCGCAGTCATGGGATTCGTAACAATAATCCCACATGCGCCGGGTTCGAAGTAGCATTTGCTGCGTTACTAATAAATAATTTAAGTCAATACTCCAAAGGGTTTAACTGTGAAAATGACAGAGCGGCAAATATGTTAGTTGGATCATTAAAGAGTTTTTTTTTCGAAATACTGTCCCCTCAAATGCTGATGAAATTGAAATAGATTACAATGATTTATTAAAAACTGAAATTCTGTTAGGAGTGGAAAACAAGAAAAAAGATGGTAAAAATTTCGAAATTTTAAAATATGTTGCTGGGTACATAATAAGAAAAGCTAGGAATAATATTTTTTTAAAATGTTCTACATGTGAAAGCAAGTTATTGGCATATAATTATAATGATTTTGAATTTATTGAAAAAAGGGAAGAATTCAAGGACGACATTTGTTAGCGTACCCAGCAACGGAAGTTGTAGAAATGTTTTCCAACATCCAGGATGTCGTTTTACACGTTATTAGACTTAAAAGTCACATAGAAAATAAAAAAAAATTACATAAAAACATTATCTAATGTTCATTGTAATCTCAGTTTCTTAAACTGTGAGGAACATGGCAGTCAATTGTCCAAATACATAATTGATACATCATGTAATCTTTTTATATTTAGTTGGTGTAAACATACCAATCGAATTTTAAAATGTTTAAGACAAGATGTGGATCCCCATGATTATATACAAAAATGTGCATTGGTATATGCAAATAAAAGAAGAAAATAAAATGTGTTTCATTTTTATCATTCAATAAAATAGGTACCTATAATAAAGCTACACTAATAAATGGCGAATAGGTAGATTTAATAAAAACCAAGAAAATTGTCCTTATAACACAAACATAGATATATAGATAGTGTCCTATAGCTATATAGCCTATATACACTATCGATACTAGTTCAGCCAATCATCACTGGGAGCGCTGCAATTACTTTGGTTGGACTGAGTACTCTATTCTTATACTTACTCTATGATTCCATCTATTCAATCCTAACGTAGTGAGCTAGTGAGTTAAAGATGTATTTTCGAAACCAAAGATTTAAAGATCGATTACGCATTTTGAAAGGATTATACATCTTTTGTATCAATCACTCCTGAGTTACACATCTCTACTACGTACGACTCATTAAAACAAGTCAAAATAGAAGATACAAGAATACTCTATCATAAAGGTTGTTTTTTTAAGAGGCCTTATAATTCAATAAACAACTATTCTACTATAAACTGGGCCAGCGTTCATCAAGCGAATGGAGATCCACGGGCAAAGCTGAGCGCAGATGGCGCTATTAGCGAGATGACCACTGAATGTGTACCTACCGGTTCTGCCTCGTAGAGTAAAAATGTTCTGTGGGTTTTTTTTTTCACTTTGGTATAACAGCACATTTCGAGAAAATTACTTACTTATCAATCACGCCATCTTCCCTTGCGAGAGAGAGGACAGGAGTGCCAAAAGGCTCAATTCTTGCATTAATTTTTTTCATTATCTCCATACATGCTCGTCTGTTTCGAAGACTCCTGACTCCAGCTTCCTTCAATACTTGCACTTACACTTGTTCTAGCATTCCATTGCTTATTGTTACTCTAACATATCCTGTAGGTACTGGCTTCTTCTATTTACTAAATTACAGGTTACAAATTGTTTGGAGATGACAGTTTTCATGACCGGTAATACGACAAATGCCGTGAAATGATGGCAGTAAACATCCCCATTGGCATTGCATAACAAAAACATAATATCACATTAGCGAGCTAACTAAGAGTCCACGATTGAGCAAATCGTCAAGCACGGTGGTTGACTCGACTTACACGTGTTCATGCGACTTGTCGTCATACGATTAGAGAGTAGATCCGGGTTTCATACAAAAGTAGATCGAGCTGACCGAGTTAAATAGCTCGCTTTGCCCATCGCTACTCTTCAATGCGTTTGAAATTCATTGAAAGTAGTCTCACTCAGATCAAAAAAAAAAGTTTTTGGTTAGTCTAGAGGTCTCAGACTGACAAAAACAGTTTATGATTTTCATGGTCAAAAAGAATTCTGCGCAAAATAACGACATTACTGTCCTATAATTTATAGATGGGTATAATATAGGTAAAATAAAAAACTACACCTGCTTATACATTATATCTATTATTTATGTCAGTTCATCACATTGAGGGTGGGGGTGGAGGAACAGGTAGTAAAGGTGGCGGTGGTGGAACCCCCATCAATGGAGTCCCAGGAGGAGGTGGAAGACGCATGGCATGATTCTCCCACATTTTAGGAGGAGGAGGTGGTATTCTTAGTGGCTCCATTTTAAATGCAAATTGCAAGAAAAACTGCTTTGTGTCTTTATTCCAGTGAGTCCAGAATTTAGAGTCATGTTTCTCCACTTCTCTACTAGGTACTTTAAAAGCAATAGTTTCATAAGGCTCAGCAGCAAACAGCAAGTACTGCCATCTACGGTCTGGGGGCTCTATCTTCTGTTCATAAGCTGACATAAAACGATGCCTAGGCTGCACACCTTCAGCTATTTCTAAAATTAAAAATATTTTATTAGTAGTTATCCGAATGATTAAATCTGCCTATATAATAGATAAAATCAGATATTTAAACATTGAAAAGAAATATGTTGCAGTATAGTTCACCTAACTTTCACTTAAATTCATAGATTTAAAATTTTTGCAATCAATCACAAACACCAATTTTAATTAATGTCATTATTTTGTAATGTATGATGTTGCAAACTTTAGTAATAAAAAGTTTACTTGTGATATTTTAAATGTATAAAAATAATATGTTAACTAGAACTAGCAAGAGGAACCCAAAAAATTTAACTAAATTATTGAAAATCCAGTTCTAATCAATATATTTACTAACAATGACAGACCAGGTCAACACAAGGGTGTTAGCCTGTTCCTAGTTTCTTATTAGAGGAGATTTATAGAATAAGTTAGAAGCTACTTTGCTCAAAAACCAGCATCTTGATCACAACAAACAATGCTTACATTAAATAGGCATTGATCAAACCCTGCTTAAAAAGGTATATTCAGATGTATCACAAAACTTTCAATTTTGTCAATTGATATTATTATTTGACATAGAAGAGCCAGGTTCGGAAGAATTAGTTATCATCCATCCATCCATCCATCAGCTTTTCGAAGTCCACTGCTGGACTTAGGCCTCCCCAAGAGAACGCCACAACATGTGTTTCACTCATATGGGGATAGTATATGATAAGATCTACAATGTTTATGACAGTTACCATAAGAAAACTTAGTTACTAGTTAAATCTCACTTCTTTTAATAGACAAGCTATTATACAAACTCTTAACCAATTTTACATTTTATCAACACTATATGCAGTTCAATAACCAATAGAGAATTATAAAAATTTTTTTTTTAATTTCTTACCTGGATAATCAACTTGAAATAACAAACTCTGTTGACCATTTTCAGGGTCTTTTTGCTTAGTAACTCTATAACCTGGCCTTCCAATTTTAACAAACTTTTTAGGCTCTATTCTAGGTTTTTCAGGAGCTAACTGCTGGGGAGCTTCCTTTGCTTCTTTAGCTGCTCTGCGAGCTAAGTTAGCTTGATGTTTTTTCCCTTGAGTGTGAGCTAAATAACTTCCTTCGTTGTTATGAAGAGTGAGACATAGCTTGCATTCATAAGAACCTAATGAAAATAAGCTTAGTTTATTTATTATAACCTAAATTTACAAAATACGTACTATGTTAGTTTACTTACCCAAATGATTTTTCATAAAATACGGATCTTTATTTAGATCAATTGTCTCCAATGCAAGTTGGCGAAGTCTTTCGCGTCGGTCTCGATTACTTTCAGACCATGACGCTACTCCACCACCGCCTGTTTTACCTCCTGGACGATTTTGGAAATCCATGTTGTTACCTACTCTTAACTCTTCTCTTATTACTAAATATTTAATCCAAACAGTTGTTTGACATACAATTTCACTTTTTAAAGATATTTGAGACAATATTTTATTATCTTATCTTCTTGTTTTTGATCCTTTGGATTTGGATACTACAAAGACTTACAAAGTCTACAAACACAGAGTACCAACCAAAGACTAAAGAGTAAAGTAATACTAAGTTCACAGACAATCAAAGTAGGAAATACTTAGTCTATGGTAGGAACATAAAGTACTCTGTGCAAAGCAATTTTTTATTTGTTTAAGGCTTTAGCAGAACCATCAGCCTTACAGAAACATAAACATCGCTATTATCTGAAGACAGGTAAGTTTAATACATCAAAGTCAGCCATATAAAATAAGTCGTCAAAGTCCCGCTGAAACTTCTATGGAGCTTTGTAAACAACAGGAAAAAACACGTTATGTCACATTACATCACTTCTCAACACTTATGCACATACACAAATAGATTGAGCAAAAGGCCACCACTTTTACACATTATTACTTAAAATGACACAACATTAGGATATTAATGCAGAGCGACGATATGATCTTCGTCATGTTCCCGCTAGAACTCCTGGGCCTGAAATAACAATAAGGGGCCACAGGGTAGCTGCCAAGAGTTGTCATTTGTGACAATTGTCAAAACAGATTCCTTTTAATCCTTTTCTTTTGTCAAAATAGGCGGAAGGTACTGTCAGATGATTTAATCGCAAAATATTCTTATAATCTTTAAATAAACTACTAAATCTATTAAATAGTTAGATACTAGTTTATTTTATACGCAAAATGTTAAAGATATTTCGTTTAAATAATTTCAAAGTTATGCTATTGGAGGAAGATAACCTATGTGCTAATGTTGTCTTGTTTTTAGGTAGTGCTTCAAGATGTTGATGCCTAAACAGAACCGTGTGACAATCTATGAGTATTTATTCAAGGAAGGAGTTATGGTAGCCAAGAAAGACTACCATGCTCCCAAACATCCTGATTTGGAAAAGATTCCTAACCTCCAAGTAATTAAGGCTATGCAGTCTCTAAAATCAAGAGGATACGTCAAGGAACAGTTTGCATGGAGGCATTTCTACTGGTATGTTGTAATTGTTTTCGTACTGCGTTCTCAATATAGCAATGTGAGACAGATTATTAAAATATAATATTTTTTTTCATCTAAATCGGCACTTGTCAACAACATTATTGCTCATTCAGGTACTTAACTAATGAAGGCATTGAGTACCTGCGTATCTTCTTACACCTGCCGCCTGAAATCGTACCTGCAACACTTAAACGTTCAGTCCGCACTGAGACAGTTCGTCGTGGTGCTGTAGGTCGCCCTGACGCGCCCGCTCGATCTGCAGAAGACCGCTCAGCATACCGCCGC
The DNA here is from genome assembly GCA_948253155.1 of Leucoma salicis. Lineage (NCBI taxonomy): Eukaryota > Metazoa > Arthropoda > Insecta > Lepidoptera > Erebidae > Leucoma > Leucoma salicis. The sequence continues at coordinate 19,109,693 of OX411807.1, forward strand.
GCACCTACGACGCCTGCTGGACAAGATAAAAAGGCTGACGTTGGACCTGGCTCTGCTAATGTAGAATTCGTAAGTTGAGCAAGACACTTTGGTGCCCTATAACTATAAGTATGTTGCTGTAGAAATATAGATGTCAATGTTTCTAGTAGCATCAGTTCCTAGTAACCAAGGATTGCAGTTGGTGCTATTAATATTGGTGCACACTAAAGATGGGTTAATACCGATCAGCTGATATGAATATATTCTTATTATTTCTTCTTAGTAATATCATAATATGTAAAGTAATATATGAATATCACTATTATTTAATACGGAGGATATAGAGATATGTTGCATATCATAATATCATGTATGCATATCAGTTAGTTTGTGCTATTTGTTTCAGAATAATATTTAACTATCATTATATTCACATATCTGTTTAATATTGTTACTTGTTTTAATAATGGTATTCTATAGCATTAATAAAACAAGTAACAACTTTAAAAAATTCCATTATTAAAACAAATAACAATATAAATAACTTGCTGTTTATAGGTGGACACTTTTTTTCAACTTATCCCATATACAAGACGGTCCTCCTTACTTCTACACTCCATAATAGATACCACCATTTTTATTTCAATGATACGTACAATGTTCTCACTGATATGATACATACAATGTTCTTACCAATATGCGATTCTATCTAGTCTATGGATATAGCAACACACCCATGTTCAGTGGTCACACTCATGTTTACGATATAGTGAATATGGCATATTAGCAATACGCCCGTATTAGCATATCAGATTGAGTCAGAATACTGATACATGAATACATCCAATATCACTGATATCTTAATGGATATGAATATATCGGTTCCATCTTTAGTGCACACCTTTAACTCTGAGATTGTGTGTTTTTAGTCATAATTTATTATTGCTTGGTCAGGAAAAATATTGTAAGGAAACCTGCACACTTGAGATTTTTTTATCAGTTTGAGAAGCCTCCCAACCTATACTAGGCCAGCGTAGTGTACTTTGGCCAAAGTGCACTACGCTGGCCTAGTACAAATCCCTCTCACTCTGAGGAGCCCATGCCCAACAGTGGGTCAGCAACAGATTGATAGAAAAAATATTTCTACCTGTTAAACAGATTTTTGCTTATGTCAATGACATAAAGACAAACTTATAAATGTAATTCACAAAATTAAATTTATTCATCTAGTACAATTGGGCATAACTATAATCATTTCATGTGCTCATGTCAATTGAACATGACTACCTCATTGGGTCTTCTCCATCAGTAAATTGTCAGTGATAAAAACATGTCTGTATGCTAAGCACTAAACTGAAATGGTCTTATCCTTATTAGTTGACATAAGGCAAAATTTCTAACCTTTCAAGCAATAATACTAAATAATAATAGAGGAGAGATAGAAGCATTAGCATGTTAAAATAGTACTGGGTCCTATCTAATATTTATCTATCTAATATGCACGTTCTTTTTCAGAGAGGAGGTTTCGGACGAGGCAGGCCAGCACCTTAATTAAGTTTAATAAAAAAAAATCATAAGATTTATAAGGTTTTATTTCTTTATTAATGCATATCATCACCCTTGGTTACAAGAGTTGAATTGCCTTTCTTTCATATGATTTACCTTTAAAAGTAGAAGATAGGATATCTACTTAGGTATATTCATTTATCTTTGGATTTAATGAGTTCCTTGTGTGTTGACTAGGTTACGTATTTGCAAATCAAGTAATGATAAACACGGAGTTCCTGTGGTCCTCCAACATAGACGGAGAGGCTGCACAGGGCGGGTTTATTTAGTGAGTAGATGAGATGGGATATGTAGTTAATTACATCTTTTTTTCTATCAACAAAAAGCCAATTCTAATTACTGTATGCCTCAACCCTATCATACTCTACCTATCCCTGTCCCTGGAATTGGAATTCCAATGCGCGAGTGTTACATTCTACTAATGTCTCTATGGGCTACGGCTATTAATATTATTACTAAAATAGTAACCAAAAACTTAGTTCAGCCTGTAGAGTTGTAGACCATAGATGTCTGGAATGGTTTTCCGGGAGATATAGGTTTAAATCGTGCTCGTGACTTATTTTCGATTTCGCATTTTTGTACTTTGTATGTATTAATATTAAAGCATGCCAAATGTTTAAAAAATATATAAATATATTAAAGTACGGTTTTAGAAAACCTGCTAAATATTAGAATAATATTCACCATGTAAGTACGTAGTTTGTACCTGAGTCGAATTGTTCTATGAAATCCAAAGACTCAGTTTTATTAAGATTTACCTTAAAATTTCAAATATGCGACAGCGTCGTACCAAGTGAGAAATTCCATGTTCCTATATTGTTTCTTGAGTCATTAATATTAGACATTACGTAGATCCGTTCATTATACATAATTCATGACTGGCAGATTATACACGGCTATCCTGATGCTAAATGACAAGTCTGCTCCGCCAGGAGTACAACGAAGCCGCTGATTACTGTTAAGATCCAACATCATTCTCAAACAAGGAGGGGGAATAGGGCATAATAGATAAAGTACAAATTTAAACAAAAAGTAAACTTAATAATTTATTAAAATCAAGCTAATAAATTTCTAAGCTGACTGCTGAATAATCCATCAATAATTTTGTAATTCCATCAGATAATATGCTACTTAACCAAAGTGCACCCTAGGATTTTCTGGTTTAGGGAACTCTCCAAGCTTGTCGATGTAGTACTGGTAAGCGCGGAAAGGTTTTAGTTCCCATGGGACTTGATCTTCCATCTGTGTAACGGTCACGCAAAGATCTTCCAGAGTAGGCAGGGAAGGGTCTACTACGTCAGTAGTAGATTCCTGCAACATGGTTTTTTAAGTACCTAATTGTAACTAACTGAAGACGTAACCCGGTCTAAAAGGCTGGTTTTCGTAATATTCTTTCAAGGTCTGGGTTTTCTCATTACAGTTCTCTTACTATACAGTCTTTTAAAGACCATACCCACCACTAGAGAATAATCCGTGTATCGCGGAGGACTTTAAAAATGTACAATTTACATACATAGATTCATAGACTGTCTCCCAGAGTGGTAGGTAGAGACAATGGATTGCCACTTAAAGAGGCCTTCGGCTGCCCGCTTTTCATCCTAGTAACTACAATTTCACGGTCACAAATTACACCCAGAGTCAGAACAACCATTTGTAGGGCACACAAAGAATTGTCCACCGTGGAAATCGAACCCACTACACAGGCATCGGAAGGCGGTATACCTATACGGCCTATTGTTATGTTTAGATAGTTCGATTACATTACATTGTATCTTTTACTGTGGATTTTTAGAACACTTTTTATTTGTTTATATTTAATTTCATATCTGTGAAATGAATTGGTGAGCAGCGGCTTGACAATACTCTAGGTACAGTCGAGTCCATGGGCGACGGTAGCCATTTACCATCAGATGGACCGTGGCTTGTCTGCCAATACATGCAATAAAAAAAAAACATCTAGTCCTAAGTTGGTGACTACTATTAAATTTATTAGTCACATTGCCGTGTGGGGCCGGCTTTAGAATTGTCCCACCCCTCTCTACCCACGGGAGTCGTAAGAGCTGACTGAAGATATCGGGGTAGTGGGCAGCAGCACTCCCTCGAGTATTAACAACATCCACTGCGATCGCCAACCCGCCTGCCAAGGGTGGCGATTACGGCATTATCCCTCATGACGGGACCGCTCGTTCTGGCGTTCTCTTGGGGAGGCCTATGTCCAGCAGTGGACGTTGAAAGGCTGATGGATGGATGGATTAGTCACATAGTACGTAAATGATGTTAGAATTATACATAGGTACCTACATATGAATAATTACCTTCTCAATTCCTTCCCAGTGTAAATTCCCAAGTGGATAGGCTGGCGATACTAAGTTAATAAAAGCAACTTTTAAGGGAAAGAACACGGGATCGTTTTTCATGTCGTAACGTACGTAGCCCCATTTCTCATCTTTTCGCATCAGTTTGTAGAACCAGTCGACCAAGTCAGCAAGCAGATATCGTTTAGGCCTAAAATAACAATGAAAAAGGTTTACTATACTTATTTACTGCGAGCAGGACTCGAACCTGCGTCGATCCCTATCCGGGAAGTGCTTTGAACCGCTAAGCTGTCGCAAACCCCAAAGTCAGCAAGCAAATATCGTTTAAGCCTTTTTTTTTTTTTTATTTTAGGTGGGCAAAAATGTCCTACCGCACACCCCGCTGCCCGGGGAGACAACGGGGTAGTGTGGGGCTCTCACCCACTAAAAACCCACCGTGCGCCCTCACCCGCCCTTGCTACGGCGGATCACGGGAACCGCGTCGTTTCTCCGCGATCCGCAGGCGGCAGCCCCTTCGGGCACCCTCTCTTGTGCGACGCCCCGCGCACTTGGGCGTCACACCTTCGCGGTAGGCTTCCGCGGACGGCAGGGTACTCCCCGACCCCACCGTCCGCAGCCTCGGCTAGGGCGGCATCAGGCGCAGGTAAGCGCGCGCACGCCGCCCCGCGCGCCGGCGGCGAATCGGGTCCGCGAAGGAGGATTCCTCCCGGGCCCTCTCCGCCGCCTCCTTCCGCGAGATGACAGCCTCGCAGAAGGCGGCGACCGCGGTCCAGGCCCTGTCACTGCCAACCATCGCTCGCGCAACGGCCGGCAGCGACAGGTCCACGCCTATGACTGCAGCGAGTTCCCGGCGCTGCACATCCCAGGCCGGGCACGACTCGAGCGTGTGCTGCGCCGAGTCCTCGCCGCAGTCGCAGTGGTGACAGCCTGGGGTCGTCTCCCTCCTAGCGATCGTGTGCAGGTATTTGCCGAAGCAACCGTGCCCCGACAAAACCTGCACCAACCGGAAGGTGAGGACCCCGTGCTGCCGCCCTGCCCATTCTTCCAAGATCGGCCGGAGCGCCCCCACGGTCCAGAGACCAGCCCGGGGCGTCTCCAGCCGAGACCTCCACTTTAGGACGGTGGCGCGGCGGGCATCTTCCCGCCACGCAGAGATTGCGCTTGGCGAGGGGCGGCTGCCCCCCGCCCGCGCCGTCGACGCCCGCCGATAAACGTCGGCGAGCACTTCCGCCTCCAGATCCCAAGGGGGGGTTCCGGCCAACGCGCAGGCTGCATCGCACGAGACCGTGCGGTACCCGCGTATTGCCCTGACCGCTACGACCCTCTGTGGACGCCACAGAAGGGCCCTATTGCGAGCGGCCAGGGACTCCGCCCACACGGGCGCGCCGTACAGTGCCATTGACCGTACTACCCCCGCGTAGAGTCGTCGACACGCGAGACTCGGTCCGCCCAAATTCGGCATCAGTCGCCCGAGGGCGGACGCCGTGCCGACGAGCTTTGGCGCAAGACGGCGGAAGTGCTCGTCAAAGTGCCACCGTCCATCCAATACCAGGCCCAGGTACTTGATGTGGGCCTGGATTGGAAAGCCCACACCGTTGACCGTTATCGAGGCGCCGGCGGGTGGGCCGCGTCGGGGCCCATGGAAGAGTAGGGCCTCCGACTTTTCAAGGGCCACCCTAAGCCCCAGCGCCTCGATCCGCCTGACCACCTCCGCGGTTCCTGAGGTGGCCAGCGTTGCCGCCTCCTCGAGGGTCCCGCCCCGGGCTGTGACGAGCGTATCGTCTGCGTAGCAAATTACGCCCAGCCCGGGGGGGAGCCGGCCACGGAGGACCCAGTCGTAGCCGATGTCCCACAGGAGCGGCCCTAGAACCGAACCCTGCGGGACGCCGCACGACATAGCCCTCCTTACAACGTCCCCTTCCCGGTCCACGAAGAGGACGCTGCGGCCGTCGAGGTAGTCCGCCACCAGCCGCCTTAGGTAGAGGGGCACTCCATGGTACCGGAGTGCCTCCTTGATGCAGCCGAATGGCAGACTATTGAAGGCGTTGGCGATGTCGAGCGACACCGCCAACAGCACTTCCCTCGAGGTGACGGCCTCCGCAGCCGCGGCCCTCAAGCGCAGGATGGCGCCGACCGTAGACCGACCCGCCCGAAATCCGAACTGGGCATCGGACAGGTCGGGGCCGACCGCACTTAGGTGCCGGACGATGCGGGCAGCGACTACCCGCTCGAGCAGTTTGCCCGCCTCGTCCAGCAACACGATGGGCCTGAAGGCCGCGACTGTATTCGGAGACCGTCCCGGCTTCGGCAGGAGCACGAGCTTCCCCTCCTTCCAGCAGTCAGGGAACCGTCCGGACACCAGGCAAGCGTCGAACAGTCCCCTGAGGCGGGGCTCTAGGTGGTCGAGGACCAGGGCCAGCACTCGGGCGGGAACCCCGTCCGGCCCGGGGGCGGCGCTTCTCCGCATACGCGCTGCCGCCGCCCCCATTTCCGTCGTCGTCACGGGCGGTACCTCCCCGTCGTCGGCCTCCCGGTCGTCATCTGGCGGAGCCATGACCGGGGGCGTGTGCACCGCCCGTGAAGGGAATAGTCCCTCAACCACCTCAGAGAGGAAGCCCGGCTGGAGGGTCTCCGTAAGGGGGGGGCCCTGGGCGCGGAGCTTGTTGAGCGCCGCGCGGTACGGGCGTCCCCAGGGGTCACGCTCGAGACCCTCCAGCATCTCCTGCCTTTTCGCGTCTTTGGCGCGACAGATGGCCAGCTTTAACGCGGCGCGCGCACTGCTGTACGCCGCATACAGCCGGCCCTCCCGCTCTTCGTCGCGGATTCGGCGACGGCGGCTGCGGGTGTAGGACCTCCGGGCACGAATACAGGCCGCACGGAGGTCCGCCAGCTCCGGGGACCACCAGTAGACCCCCTTCCGTCGGGGCGGGCGCCGCACGCGGGGCATGGCCGCATCGCAGATCTGCGTAAGCATGCCGCGAATGCGGCCAGCCTCGGCGCCCACATCTTCCGTCAGGGGGGGAGGCAGCCAAGATTGAAAGATGGCCGCCTCCACCAGCAGCTCCCGGTCGAGCCTACCCACAGCCCAACGCGGAAAAGCGGGAGTTCTGTCCGCCACGTGACCCCTGCTGGCGCCCTGAAGGGTCCGGGAGACCTCTATCTGAATGTATCTGTGGTCAGATAGGGTCTCGACCTCCTCCAGGACTCGCCAGCTCCTTACACGTGCGGCGACACCGGGGCTAGCGAACGAAAGGTCCACTATCGACCCGCCCCCGCGCCGCACGCACGTTAGGGCGGACCCTCGGTTTAGCAACACGAGGTCCGCCGCTTCCGCCCACTCTTGGACCGCCGCACCTCGGGCGTCCGTCCTGGGGGACCCCCACGCCGTTGATTTGGCGTTGAAGTCCCCCAGCACGAGCACAGGGCTCGGTGCCATACGCCGTATCGAGGTCTCCAGGCTGTGCAGGAAGACCTCGAAAGCCGCCAGACTACGATTGGGGGAGAAGTACACGCCATACAGCGTGACCCCTCCCCATTCAGCTGCCACATATCCCGTGCCCTTGTCCTTGACTGACAAGGGCGGGGAATGCGGCGCCGCCGACCCGACGACCGCCACGGAGCCATCCCCGCTACCCGCCCAATTGGGGCGATCGGGGACTACGTAGGGCTCCGCGGCTACGGCAACACCGATCGACCGCTCCGCCATGGATTGCAAAAAGAGGTCCTGCGCCCTGGCGGAGCGGCCGAGATTCCCTTGGAGGAGGATAGAGTCGTGCTCCATAAACTAGACCACGATATCCTCCTCCATGCGCTGCGGCGGTCTAGCCGCGCTGGGTTGGGCAGCCGGGGCCGATTGGCTGCCCACCCCCCTCTTAGGGCCTGACTTGGCCGGAGGCCTGCACCCCACCCGCCCCATGCAGTGGTTGGCGGGGCGGTTGCCCGCCGCACATGCGGGGCAGTGTGGGGCGGCAGTACAGGTCGCCGCCTGGTGCCCTGCCTGACCGCAGCGGAAACAAAGCCCGCTGCAGTCAAAGCAGTTGGTGCACAGCGGCCGGGTGTGACCGACCGCCATGCACTTGTAGCACCTGGCAGGCCGGGGCTCCAACGCGGTTACCCGCGCGGCGCTCCAGCCCACCAGAAGTCTACCGGCGGCGACCAAATCTTTGGCCGCCGCGACAGGGCACGATACCCAGACGGCACCCACACCACCTGGACCTGGGCGAATGGTGCCCACCCGGACGGCGCTGCTGGGAGACCCGGTTTTCGAGGCGATTGCCTCCCGGATCTCTTCCGCCGTCACGGAATCGTCCAGCCCGGAAATGCGCAGTTCGGCGCACTTCACGGGTCTGGCGACCCGGACACCACTCTCAGCCGGGAACAGGCCCAGCAGCCTCGCGGCCATCGCGTCGGCCGTCTTGGCGCCCTCTGGCCCCAGGTACTCGAAAATTCGAGCACCTGTCCGGGCTTGGCGGGAGCGAGCGGAGACGTCCCCGAGATCGGAGACGCTTATCTCCCGCCGGGCACGCTTCAAGACGGCCTCGTACGTCAGGCCCTTTTCCTTTCCCTCAGGCAGCACGGTGATCACCACCGCTGCTGCCTTGGGCACCTTTAATTTGCGCGACTTCTTCCGCTTGTTTTGCGGCGCCTTCGGGACCTCCCCCCTCTGAGATACTGGCGCCGCCTCACGCTCCGCGGCAACCCCACGACGTTTAGCCCGGGATCGCCGGGGCTCCACCACCTGCCAGTCCCCGACTGAGGACGTAGCAGCGGCAGGCCCGGGGGCAGAAGCCCGGGGTGTGACCACCGCAGCCCGCGAGGGTGCGGCAGCCTGTCGCGGCACAGAAGCGCGCGGAGGCGCAGCGGCGCCTGTTAAAGGTGGGAACTCCTCTCGGGGCTGACCCCTCGAGGCTTGTCCCGCCTTGCCTTTCTTTCGGTCCCGTTTTTTTTTTTGGGCTGCAGGAGTCGGTGCTCCTGGTGCTGGTGGCTTTGCCGCTGCTGCAGCGAAAGACACATGGCCCCCTTGGCACGGCAGGGCTGTTGGTGCCGAGGCCATTGTGCCGTTCCTCTTGTCTGTCGCTAGCGGTGGCCGCAGTCGTGGCTCCGGTGGCAACCTCGCGGCTAAAGCGTCGAACCGCGGACCAAAGACCGCAGCAACGCGGTCAATGATCACGCGGACCGCCTCGTCCTCTAGCTCCGGTCCGACGCTTGGCTGGGCGGTGGACGGACTCGGGGCAGCCGCGGGGAGCCCAAGCTCAACCCGCAGTCCGGCCTGTCCCTGCTCCAACTCTGCCATCCGTGCCTCGAGGCAGCGGTTAGCTTCGTCGAGGCGCTGATTCTGCGCCTCCAGACGAGCGTTCTGAGCCTCGAGGCGCTTGTTCTGCTCCGCCAAGCGCCGGACCGACAACGAGAGTTCATGTGCAGCGTCTTTGAGGCCGCGCACGAAGTTCCCCTTCAGGTTCCTCGAGCCTGCAGCCACCGTCTCCACTATTGCCACACTGTTGAGGGCCCTTTCCTCGACCTGGGCCGTCCCAATATGGCCCTCATCTGGGAGGCGGAGCTTTGCCGTTAAAAACGCCAGGCGCTCCTCGGCGTTCTGCTCCGCCTCCAGCCTTTTCAGGCTTAGGGTTTCTGCCCTACTGGCAGATGTGGCCCGAGGCGCAGGTGCCACAGGACGGCTCATGCCTCGACCCCTAACGCTATACTGCGCTTTCGGGGGAGGCGTCTCAGTAGGGCAGTCCTCTGATTCGGGCGGCCCACCACCCTGGGGCATGGTGCGCTTCCGCGACGGATGATCAACATCCATCTGCCCCGCACTTACGTCCGCCGCGGCTATTGTGCTGCCCGCCCTTCTGATATTTGCCCTTAGGGCGCAATCACTTTCTTCAGCAGCGGACATCTCGGAAGCCGAATTAGCGGCCGAGCTGTCCGTTGCCGAAGCTCCTCCTTTTCTCTTTCCGCGTCCCTTACGGGACCGAAACTTGCCTTTCGCGTCACGTAAAAACGCTTGTGGCGCGACTGATGTTGATGTGGAGGCCGTGTTTAAAGCCAGACCTCCATCGGCTGAGGCATCGGGTGTAGCACCCGATTCCGTCGAATTAAAATTATTTTTATTAGAACCATTTACCATTTTGTTCCCACGAGTGTGGGAGAAAGGAGGTCCACCCGGGCAGAGCTCCCAGTACCCGGGTAAGCGTACATTTGTAACCCAACACAGGGGGACCGCAGGTACCCTGGCTGGGGGCGCGCTCGAGACTGAACTACCCATCAGCCATGCATCTCCTCGCCGCGCGCCAGAACTTGAGATTCGGGGTAATTTTTTATAGAGGTTGTCTTCCTCGCGGTCCGGGCGATTAAGCCAAGACCCTCGTTCCTGTATGCCCGCGAGACGTAACCACAGACACGCGCTCAGGTTTACGATTTGGGACGGGGGGGGCCGCTGTGGCCCCACTGTCCCCCCTCTCCAGAGCCCGGTGAGCCAGTCTGGCCCCACCGACTCCGAAATATCATTTAAGCCTAAAATAACAATGAAAAAGGTTTGCTATCCGTATTTACTGCGAGCAGGACTCAAACCTGCGTCGTTCCCTATCTTGTTCTATTGTTTTAAGAAGCACCTCGTGCTTCACCGTCACACGGAAGACGACGGTGCCGACCCGGTCGAGATCGATAACAAGTGAGTAGGTACCTCCTACCTGGTACCCAACCCCACAACTAGATATGCAATTGGTGATAACTTCTTCTCTGAGTCACATTGTACGACACCCGCGGGCGAGAATGTGGTCTTAGTCCATCACTATACAGACAAACATCATGATAGGTATGCAGTAAACACATATTTCCACCATTAAACATAAAAATGAGGAGTATCGGAGCTCTCTCTAATTCATTTGCATTACAAGCAAGTTTTATTTAATAACGTATCAAAATCCAAATCTTAGACCATGCAGATTAATTAGGATTGATATTCGCTGATAAAATAAATTGTAGGTGATACGAAGTTCCCCGGGTCATCTAAAATAAGAATACGGAAGAATGCCTTGCTTCTCTCAGCATCTTTGGGCCGACTCGATCGGGTAAGTACCACCTTCACACACAACATCGCAGACGCACACACAGAAAATCGGTGTGAAGCAACGCTAGACAGACAGAACAGAGTGTTGGTAATGCATGGTCAAGATTTGGACACAGAATAAATATAGGCTGGATAAATTGTACTAAGAATGCGAAAGTTAGTTTAGATACCTAAATTTATAAACCCAGCACACAATTAAAAAAGAATTGTGATATAAAAAATAAAAACTGTCTCAGTAGTGCAGTGCTAGAGTGAGCGACTGCTAATCATGAGGTTTCAGGTTCGATCCTCGAGTCGGGTAGTATTATTTGGATTTTTATAAAAGAAAAATTCTCAGTAGCAGCCCAGTCTGGAAATGTGCCCGGGAGACGGTAATAGGCCAGCCCTGTTACGTGGGACTTAAACATAGTCTGCGACCCGAGGGTAGGTATGTAATACACCTTAGCCTACCCTTTTGGCGATACAGGCCTTAGATGTTACTTATATGTGTTGTAAATAAATGTGCATGTAGATGAAGTTGCAGACAGAAGCTATTCAGTAAATGTACATGTACCTTTTTTTTGTTATGGCGGGAAAAAATTATCTAACCGCAAACCCCGTCGTTCGGGGCAACAAACAAGGTAGTATGGGGCCCTCACCCACTAAATAAACCCGTCGTGTGCCGCTTCCCCTCTTGTATGGCACAGAGTACTTTTGCTGTATGGGCAGAACGTACAGACTAAAAATTGATAGTAGGTAATAATTGCTTACCCAACAGCCTGGTAGATTTGGCATCTGGTGTCTGGATCCTGAATAGCATTTATAATTCCTTGAGCCACGTCAGATACAAAAACAGGTTGCTTGATTGTGGCCATGCCATTTTTATACAATGGCATGTATTGTCCGTTGATACGTAGAGTTGAGGCAAAACTTCTGCAAATTTTAAATGCTACTTTAGTAACTATAACTTATTACTTTCTACTATCATATAATTTATGGAATGTAAACTTCACTCATAAAAACATTCTGAACATAGATAATTTTCCATAGATGGATAAAGAAACAAGATCATACATGTGTAAAGTAGCTTGACCTGAGTTACAGTGCGATGTGGGTCTAATTAACAGTGAATTTCGTTGTCTGATGCAGGTATTCTGGTTTTATAAAATTGTATCATATCCGAATAATAAATAAAATGTGCAATCGCGGGACGTCTCGCAGATGTGAAAACACAATTAAATATATAATATTCAGATTTTTTTAAAGAACAGGTAAATGAAAGTGCAGGGTCATCGTATTTTAGTTTCAAATCGGGAAGTATTTTTCATAAAAAAAAGATATACGTAAATAGAGGTTTGAAATCGTATTCGAGCTTGCCAGTATTCGAATCAGACAAATGTGATGAGGAGATTGAGATGATCGAAAGATCGGTAGGATAGCTCAGTGGCTTAGAGCACTTCCCCGGATTGGAAAAGACGCGGGTTCGATTCCCGCTCCTACTAAAAATCTCTTTTTTCTTATTCACAAATAATTTATACTTTAATGAGAATATTGTTATTGTTACTTATATACTTTTTGGTAAGCGCCCTCTCACTATCATTGACGAATTAAAACTGTTATTAAGTAATTGATTGAAGAACCATGACTTCTTAAACTATTATTACGGGACTTAACGCGTATCAAATACCTTTTTACACCCGACGTTTCGACTGGGTTTCACCAGCCGTGGTCACGGGTCAACTGGCGATGTGCGGCGCCGCCTGCTACGTTCGGGGGCACTGGATGTAACTATCCTAACTTCATCGTCACATTTCTGATATTTGTTAAAGTCCCTACACACAACACTAATAGTGTCCACCGGCGCCTTAGACGGTAAACTACGATTTTTATATTTTCCCAGCACTGGATTCCATGCCGACGACAATTTGTATCCCTCATCCCGATTAAAATTTTTGTGTTTTCTAATCTCAATCGCTTCGCGGATCAATCTGCGGTAATATTTGCGATCTGTGGATAATACTTTTGGTCGGTGGAGCTTAATCCAGTGAGTTGAGTCAGAGTCGAGCAGATGTTCTGCTATCGCTGATTTAGCCGACGTCAGATTTTTCACAGCCGCGATGTGTTCCTTAACTCTCTCAGCGATGGTCCGTTTAGTCTGACCAATGTAGGAACTACCGCAACTGCAATCAATCTTGTAGACACCGGGAGTCTGGTACGGGATTACATCCTTCGGTGTACGAACTTGCCTTGAAATTTTAGAGGACGGAACGTAAACAGTTTTTATGGAATACTTCCTTAGGACTGTACCAATTTTGTCCGTTATTCCTTTAATGTAGGGCATGAACGCAGGTTGGCGACTGACCTCAGGATATTTCGTACGTTGGCTGTGGCGAACTGGACACCTTAGACTCGCTTTGTACCCGTTTCTCTTGAGTGTCTCCAGAACGTGTACGAGTTCACTATTTAAATGTTCAGGGTCACAAAGTTCATATGCTCGATTGGTTAAAGAGGTCACGACGGATTGCAGGTGACGGGAGTGGTGATGCGAACAGGCATTCAGGTACTTGTCAGTGTGTAGGTTTTCGATATACAGTGTGCCCCAGTGAGCCATCTTCTCGTACATTTACCCTGACATCCAGGAATGCCAAAGACCGTTCATTCTCCATTTCATAGGTGAAGTGAACTTTATTGTGAATGGAGTTGAGGTGGTTAAGGTATTGTTCTACTTCCCTCTTGGTACCTTTGATTACACAGAACACGTCATCGACATATCTTTTCCAGAATCTGATGGTAAAAGGTCCTGAACTCAACGCTTTTTCTTCAAAATGTTCCATCCAGATGTTGGCTAATACTGGTGCTACGGGGCTACCCATAGCTACTCCATCAATCTGAAGGTAGTGTTGATTCTGGTACACAAAGTAATTGCCGTCTAAGCAGTGTTCTAGTAATTCTACGTATCTGTCCGAGATACCCTTCGAGATCAGTATACCCTTTATCACTCTAAGGCACTCCTTTAGTGGAACGTTGGTGAACAACGATTCTACATCAAAACTCACCATTAACTCATCAGGTTCCAATCGGATCTCCTTCAAAATGTCAACGAAATGTCGGGAGTCTTTTACGTAAGACGGTGTTTTGCCTGTTAAGGGCTGCAACACTTTAGCTATGTGCTTCGCTAAGTCGTACGTGGGGGAATCAATTTGACTTACTATTGGTCGTAAAGGCACATCTCTTTTGTGTATTTTAGGCAGTCCATAAAGTTTTGGCGGCTGTGTTATCTTTGGGCTATACAACCTGTTATATAACGTCGGGAGTAAAAAGGTATTTGATACGCGTTAAGTCCCGTAATAATAGTTTAAATACATAGTAATGAAACGCGATAGTTTAAAATCTTATGTCATGGTTCTTTCTTTCATCCTTTAATCAACAGATGTGATGATGACGTTAAAAATAATCAAATAAATTATTTATTAAAATTTTATCACATGATTATTATTCAGAGAGGCCTAAAGCCTCGGTCACGAAGTCAGCGGGAGCGGCGCGGCAACGCTCTACCCGGTCTCGAAGCCAGCGGGCAGACAGCACAGCGCTAGAGCGGCGTAGTGCATTGAAACGCGCCGCCACCGCCCCGCTCCCGATGACTTCGTGTGCGAGGCCTTATGCCTACTACTACTACCAACCCATAAAAACAGGGGGTGTCTAGTAGTAAATTTAAGTGAGCAATAAAATAAACGGGAATGTTTGTTTCATATACTTTTTGTAAGCGGCCGTTTCGCTATCCATTGACAAATTAGAGATGTTATTGCTTGTATCATCTTACATCCTATCGTCAGCAGGTGACGTTAAAAACAAATAAGTCGTGGCGTCTCATGCGTGGTGACGTGTTGATGTACAGATGATGTTTAAAAAATATATAATAATAGCAACACTGGAGATTGACATATAGAAACAGAACCACAGAACCTCAAAAATCTGTCCTCGGAGCCATAGATGTCAGAAGCTCTGAAAATTGTAGCAGTGGGAAACTCCTCCCTAACAGCGCACTCTCCCCAGAACTTGCTCATTTTATAGCCAGATGGTTTCTTCATCACCAATGGAGTTGGTTTGTCAGTAGCATTCAGGTAAGATACATGCACAAATCTTTCAACTCCCATTTCTCGGCAAATCCTGTTAAACATAAATGTAAATTTATTGTCATATGGTCACCCAACCAATATTATCATTACAGTTTTTTTTATAACTGTGCTAAAGACCAGCCAAAGAAAGTAAATCGATAGAACATTAGAAGAAAACAAAAATTACAACCAAAACCTGATTAGAAGTAGGTCCTCCTTCCATGAACAAAATGTTTCTCTTTGCTCAGTTTTAAATTATACATAATGCTCATAGGACATAAACATGGCATAATTGGCATATCAGCAAAAAGTTTGGTGTTATATGGAAAAGTACTAATGTTACCAAGGAAATGCTAGGGAAGGTCACAGGAGACTATTTATAACACAAGCTAAACATTCTGTTTCATATCTTTTTCACAAACAAGGAATAAAACTTCATCAAACTTACAGTGTATTTAGTTAAATTTATTTATTATATTCTAGAAGACTTTATTAAAAACTTTTTTAATACTGACACTTCATCAGCATTATTGGAAACTTTAATAAACTGATATTTTAACAAAATCAATAAAGAAGATGTACCTGGCAATGCGCCTTGGGCCCTCAACATGTACATCATTATATTTAAAGTTTTTAGTTTCATAGTCACGTCCAATTAAGTTGATAACAACATTAGAGTATTGGACAGCTTTAGCAATTGACTCCTCATCCCGAATATCAAAGGGAGTGAATAGTACTTGACCCAAGTCACCGCAAACTTTTAATCTCTGGGCATCATAAAAATCACTTCTATAGGGTAGAATCATCTGAAATAATAATATGCTACTGATTAGTTTTTCTGACTATTACTGATTTTTTATTACTAATGTTAACCTAGCTACACCTACACCCCAAATAATGATAAGCGGTAGATGTAGTACTTAGAATCATGTCCAGACAACTTGCT
Organism: Leucoma salicis; assembly: GCA_948253155.1. Lineage (NCBI taxonomy): Eukaryota > Metazoa > Arthropoda > Insecta > Lepidoptera > Erebidae > Leucoma > Leucoma salicis. Next base: position 19,125,662 of record OX411807.1, read on the forward strand.
AAAATATTATAACAGGGGCATATGTATGCCTTATTAAATAGATGAATTTTTGAAACATGAAAATGAAATGTATTATCTATGTAGAGTATATTGATCTATAAGAAAATATTATAATTATGATGTATCTACATCATGACCCGTAATTAGTACTTAATATTATTATTTTGCATCACCTGTGTACCAATCTTCCCCAGTTTGTTGCATACATAGCGGCCCACAAATCCTGTACAGCCAAAGACGGTTGCTACGATGCCATTAAAGCTACTACGACCTCCCGTACCGCGTTTGTATGCAGCCAGGTTAGGCTTATTCTTTCCATCCGTACTGTAAGATGAGGATTTGATATACACAACGCTTAGTGGCCCGTTAATAGCTGAAAAATATTTAAACGGGGGTGCTTATTATGATGTAAGAACTAAAATCGACACATCTTTGATCAATGAAAACATAAAAAGGTGTAAGCAACAATTATGTAAGAGTATGTGCTGGAGATATCAATATTTACAAATAAGGGCTTACGTTTAATTTTAGTTACAATCTGGCCTGTAAGTGCAATTGTAGCCATTCTGAGGCCGTTAACAGTACCGTTTAGAAATATAAATACCAGACTTCCATTAAAATAAACGAAAATAGCAATCCAGAGTTCATTCAAATTCACATAAAATTCAGCTCAGCCTCAGCTGACAAGTTTGACAAATTTGACATTGACAGTGATTGAAATAAGATTTTTTATTTATTTTAATGATCTGGTAACTAAGACCTTTAGGTAAAGTTTTGACATAACAATTTACTGAGTATGTTCCACGAGGCATTCACAACTACGCTCAACACAATTTTAGCTGTTCCACTTGAGAGCTACAGTCATTGTGAGCTACAGTCATTGTGGGTGGTTGCGAAAATATGTCATCGATCACCTTATTATTTTGGTTTGAAAGACTTCCCGGTTTCCGATTGAGGTGAAACGCATAACACGCATATGCATGTCGCTTGGCAATCCAATATTATTATTATTTTAAAATTAATATTTTTTTTTATTTGTCTTTCAGATAATTTTATTTAATAATGAAGATTGGCTATAACTAATAAGTTGAAAGTTTAATGTAGGGGGGCCTGTTGAATATCAGTGTTTTGCAATTAACACAACAAAAACTGCCACTAGGTAGGCTAGGCCATGTTATGGGTTTATTTATTTGATTAGTAATTTGAGCAGGTTTAATACCTATCTACTTAGTTAATGTAATGCCTCGTTTGTTTAGTTGGTTTCAAATTCTGGAGCGCGTGCAAAGGATTTATAGGGATTATCTCGTAGAAATTAAGTTCACAAATTAATTTAGGCACCTGTATTACTTGGAGATACTCTTCAAAAATTAAATTCTGCAAATGACCTCCTCGTTCTAGATCCGCACAGTATAAAAAAATTTTTCGTCTTAATCCATTGCCCACCGTTATAATCCAGCAGGCTGACACAATGTTTTGTCTCAGCTCAATAACCATGGTGATTTCATGGGCAACGTGTAGGTGAACTATTTCTACTATTTATAAGTTGGAATACCGTTTTACGAAAGTCTGCAAGAGGCCTGAGCACTATTCATTTCGCACACTAAATACATGAAGTGCCGCGTTGTACTCGCGAGTCGCCACCACAGAACAATTTATACCAAAGGGTCGCCACTTTGATTTGACGACGTTCCAGCACCAGACTATCTAGACCTCTATTGAAATTTCTGTGCTTTTTGATTTCAATAGCTTCGCTCGCTAAGCTATTGCAATCAAAAAGCAACACAATAAAGCACAGAAATTTCAATAGAGGAGACGGATTTAATCTATCATCAGCGTGGAATCCAGTGATTAATAAGTGCAAACTACCTAATATATCTTCACATTTGTCTCGCGATATACTGAGTGTTGTTTATCTGACAAGTATCGGTGTAGATCAATCTACCCTACAAACTGTCGAGGAAAAATAAAGTGTCTCGCCTCTCCAGTTGTCCCGTGACCATGGCTGCTGCAACGCAGTTGAAACGTCGGCTAAAAGGTAGTTAAGAATGTCACCTAATTTATACGCGAAAAAAGACCTGTTTATGTTACTTTAAATATGTGTACAATTCGCGAATACTTAATGGTTACTATTTAAAAAAAAAAAATTCGGATGCTGTTTTGTAGTGATTCGTGACCTAAACAAGGAGTACATGACGCTGTATAAAAATGGCGACTGTCTAGATCAACATCGTATATATGTGCTATCTCACTCCATGTTACGTGTTGTTATGATGTGTGTGACAAAGATAATTATCGGTATTTAAAGTACTGAAGCTCTTGGCGTTTGGGGAACGTAGGAACATTATACGTGATTATACGTGATTATGGAACGTTGTTACTCCGCTCTAAGTAACAGCGACATATTTGAACGACTGATCGCAGTGAATTTTTCACCGTGACGTTATTTATCACCCAACTCTATATCACAAAATTGTTAGGTACATATACATGCATATACCTATCTAATAGGTTATTTTGTTGTCAATGTCAGTCTGGCGCAAGTTCTATACAAGCCTGCCAATGTATGAAAATTGCATCCGTTTTTATGGTACCTATAACCCATTCAAAATATAAAGAACGCTGAGAACTCTTGACCCATATCAGCCCAAACTCTCCGACACATAGACGGATTATATCACATCGCCATTTTGATCTGTCAATGTCATCATCTATGACATCTACTGTCTCATTTGTTGGTCGAGTTTGTAAATTGGTAATTATTTCCCAAAAAAAGTGTTGTAACTTTGAGATTCGTCAGTAAACATTCTAATAGTTTCTTGTAACATACTATGCGTGTAAAAGTGAATGAATATAGGGTGAAACAAAATAATGTGTGAAAACTATGGCCGGGTTGGTCACAAAAACGCATTCTAAATTTCTAATGGCTAAGCTTCCATTTGACGAAAATAACTCATTTTCTAAACGTTTTGGTGCTTTTTTATAATATAATAATAATGTAAGTGTTGCATTTAAACAATAAATAGTGCGTAGCCATTAACTGGATAAATCGATATCGATATTTTATGGACATTAACAATACTAACAATGCTGACTTTACATATAATTAATATTATAAAATTTTATATGTACACTGGTATATTTCTTCTTAGCAGATTTCAAAATCGACCTTATAAACATCTGTTGCACTTGAAATAAAGTTATTGTCCAAGTAAGCAATATTATGTATTTATTTATGTAGTTTTGACCAAATGATCTCATTACAAGTAGTAATAGTTTTATAGATCCAAACTCTGATTTCAGCCATCACGGCCAAGGCCCTTCCAATATACACATATTATTTGAGTACTAGTAACTTACGTGTTTTAAGGCCTATTTTATCTTTATTACCAGCAGCATCGTCATCAAGATTTCAACAAGACGGAAAAGCTATAACATCACCTCGCATGCAAAAAATAATTACAAAACTTAATACAATTCGGAATCAAATAAATAACCTCGAACACAAAATTGATAATATTTCAACACCTACTTATACATTTTTTTTTAATTTATTTTGTAATACAAAAACATAATTATAAGAATGATTAATTATAAACATACCACACAAACCATCCAGAGTTTAACAGTGGTATGTAAGACACATGCAAATCGGTACAATGAACATACTTATTTACCTATTCTGGATCATGTAAAAAATATTTTGTTAATGTCTGTTTACAATTTATTGCATTCATGGTATTGCAGATTTCGATAGGGAGGCTATTTAATATAGAGGGTAGCATGTATTCCCACGTCCGAGCCCCGTAAACATTTGTATAATGTGGTAGCTCATAAACAGGTAAGTAAGGCAGCCGACGCAAAGACTTTGGCCTCACATTCTTTTTTAAATTTGTAATATTATTATACTCCTCACTCAAACCACACACCTTTATTTTGTCGAAGACATTTATTATTTGACAGAGTTTAAAAAGGCCCTTTTCGTCATCTTTAAATTGTAATTTAGTGTTATAGGGTACAATTGAATTGAGTATGCTTAACTGCAACTTATAAATTTTATCAATATATGTTTTGTAGGTACGTCCGTAGCTACCTAGCCCATAACTAATCACAGAGTCAGCTAGTGCTAGGTAAATTGTCCTGAGTGTTTTATATGGCATTTTGTACCTCAGTATATATAGCTTTGCTAATATAGATCGCAGCTTACTACATACCTGATCGATGTGCGGTCCCCAGTGCAAGTAATTATCAATAGTCAAGCCTAAGTATGTATGCTGAGACACCAGTTCTAGTGTTTTGCAACTACATGTGTTACCTTTTTGATGTAGACATAAGTGTTCATGTGCTATAATAGCTGGCACATCGGATGATGTCAGGTAAGGTGAATGTATATGCATTAATTTAGTTTTTGTAGTGTTAATTACTAGGCCTACATCGTGGGCCCACCCACACAGAAGATTGAAGTTATGCTGCATTTTCCCCTGTGCCTCATATATGTTTTTATGTGCGGTAATTAGGCATGTTTCGTCCGCAAACTGGTATACAGACCCCTCGGTGAATATATTGCACATATCATTCACGTACAGTAGGTATTCAGTCGGCCCGAGAATCGAACCTTGGGCGGTGCCTTTGTCGGTCGGAATCATGTCGCTCAACGAGCCAGCGACACTCACTGACGTGCATCGATTGTTGTGGTAGTTTTTAAACCATTCCAGTAATGGACCCTGTATACCATTCTGTTGTAATTTCATATAAAGTGTATTATAAATTAAAATATCTAAAGCTTTCGAAAAATCAATGTATACAACAAGTACATGTTCGCGGTTGTCCAAATACTTGTCGACCTCATTGCTAAATTTTGATAACAATTGAGAGGTATTTTTCTTTTTTTGAAATCCGTATTGATTTTCGTTAATTATACAGTTTTTTGTCAAAAAAATACCAATCTCTTGTCCCAAGTACCTCTCAATTATTTTATCCATACATGATAATATAGTAATGGACCTATAATTGTTTACATCGGTGTACGGACCGGTTTTATGAATGGGCCGTATTATGCCGATTTTGATTTTGTCAGGGTATACGGACGTGGCAATGCATGTGTTAATTAAGTGCGTAATTACAGGTGTAACATCGTTAATATCGTATTTTAAATCCTGCACTCTTATACCATCGAAACCTGGACGTTTTTTAATGTTATGCAATATAATAAACAAATTTTACCCTAATTTTTAATCTTTTATTTGTGTAAAAAAAATATAATATATTACTACGAAATCCAGGAATACAAGCTTATAGCATATCGAGTATCGATAACTTTTCGCTAGTGAGTACATCACTAACTACGATGATATGTCGATGAGGTTGGCAGTATGTTATACGTCATGAATCTGTTAAGTTGGTAGTGGACTAGGCTGCAATTTTCATACATTGGGTATTTGTATTCAGTCTTATGAAACATAGAACAGCACCCGTTTGTATGGAGTTTGCGTGTCTAATAATGGCGGTTATTGCTATTGCATTCCCTCGGTGCGCTTTCTCTTTCTGACTGTTGTCAAGTGTCAACACAACATGTCTTATTTTTTTATTGCATAAGGTGGCATAGGCTTCAAGAATAAATATCAATGTATCGATATATATTATATTAGATGTTTTTTGTCCAATATATTGATATTTTATTATTTAGATTTATTGGTGTATCGACGTAAAATTTTGAGTAAGTATCAAATTTGATATATTTCTAATTAGACCCCAAATATTTATAACGAAAAGGTAAAAAACCTTATTGCTTAATAATTAACTCGCGAGTTTTATCGAGTTTCTATCTCCAGCCCGAGGTTTTGTAAGGCATACTCCTCTGACTTTCCTAAGTTGTGTGTATTTGTTTACAAGTTATTACTGCCAGGTGAGAGAAAACATCGTGAGGACCTGCGCGCCTAAGATTTACTCCACGGCTACGTGCTTGTGAAGTCTGCTAACCCGCACTGGGCCAGCATGGTGAACTACGGCCTAAATTGCTCTCAATCTGAGTAAATAGGGTTGGAAGAATAAATTTGTCAGTTTGATATGATAGGTATAATTAATACTTACAAATAATTTAAAAAAGGTAGGTATCATTTATTAAATTTTAAAATTTTAATTTAAACCTTGACTTTTTTCGGAATTAACAAACTCAGATCATAGGTAGACCATTATTGCCCCTTAAACAGCGTTAATTATTATATTATATTTACATAAGTATTTTGTTGGTATGTCTATATATTTTTCCACTACTGCACGTATCAAATTAATAATATAATAGCATACATGTAGGTCGGTACCTATATTTATATTAGTTAATCACCAGATTATTTATTAGACAGAAATAATATTTTATATAAAATTACACATGTTACTATTCCTTTTATTTTGCTGCCGGGAATCATTTTTACAACCTGGCACTGTACATTTCACAATTTTTATACAACGTCGACGCGACCAAGTGATCTTCTTGTTTTACAAGAAAATTTTCAGATAATAGCCAAACAATAGCCTCACAGAAAGAGCCACCGAAATAATACATCTAAACTAGTGATTTCATCTATCTCAAAAGTAGTGATTACTTAGATAAAGAAATCTAAGAGGGATTATATTATATATATATATATATATTATACTCTTTGCAGCCAAGGGGATACGAGTGGGTGTATTATTTTATTATTTAACCCATATTATCCCAAGGGGTTACATGACAAAAATATTAATATTTTTACTTATTTAAAAAAACAGAGTTCTAAAACTGACAAGAATATATTTCTTTAATTTTATATTTTTTATATATATTTTATATATGCATATGCAGCACCGCACCTTAAATGAGCCTTTATATGGCTGGTATATTGATACCAATGTGAATTTCTTTTCAATTACTTTTGAAGAGAATGCCGTTTTTGGGCGGAGTCGTTGTTTGTTAACCTACTTACGGACGTACTTATACTACCATAAACATAAACGAAGCATAGGTACATACCATCCTTCTTATTTGTATGCTGCGCCTTACACTTAAGAAATTTCACAAATTAAATACACGGAATACACCACATCCATGTTGGTTTTGTTTTAGCTAATTAATAAGTTGTTAGGTACTTAAATATGTAGTTATTTGATCACTAGTACTTTCAAAGCAGCATAGGTACATCACAACATGATACAGGATACACAGATAGAAGTAGGTAGATAGGTTTTAGCAGCCACACCACTAAAGGAATGGTTTAATGCGCCGTCCTTCCCTTTCAATACATAATTCGGCTCGGCGAGCTACGGACCGCGTCGCATTCAGGAGCATTTGTGGGGAGACCGTGCTAGATGCAGAAATAATTTTGTCACGCATTTCTTGGACAGTGACACACTCAGTGGCATAAACTACTCCTTTGAGGTAGCCCCACAGAAAGAAATCCAACGGAGTTAAGTTCGGAGATTGTGGCGGCCAAGGCACTGTACCGCCGCGTTCTACCCACATCGTAAATCGGCGATCCAGGTATTCTCGGACACCGTGGGCATAATGCGCCGGCGCGCCGTCCTGTTGCAGTACCAGGTCCCAGTACTGACTTAGTGGCAATTCTTCCAGGTGCTCCAGTGGGCCCGTTAAAAATTGTAGGTAATTCTCCCCAATAAGGCGATCGGGAAGAAATACTGGGCCAATTAATTTGTCGCCGATGATACCGGCCCACACGTTAATACGCCATCGGTGCTGAAAACTAGACTGCCTAGACGCGTGTGGGTTTTCGTGCGCCCACACGTGTTCATTGTGCTGGTTAAATAGCCCATGCCTTGTGAAGGTTGCCTCATCACTCCACAAAATGTTGGTACCAAAATTTTCTTCGGCACTGAGCTGGTCGCGGTACCACGCACAGAAATTATGTCGAGGTGTGTAGTCCGCCACCGTTAACTCCTGTGTGCACCGGTAATGGTATGGATGCTGCCTATCTCTCTTTAGAGCACGCCACGTGCTCATCTGTGTGACACCTAAAGCAGCAGCCACGGGTGCTCCGCCTCGGATCGTCATCAAAAAAATTTAAAATTGCTTCTTCCGCTTGAAACGAAGTATCATTCCTCTATCTTCCACCACGGTCGGAGCTGTGGAAAGACCCAGTTGAGTGCAGCCTGTGCACCAACCTTCGGAAACAGGCGTATGAGGGAAGCCTCCTATTCCGGTACCGACGGTGGTACAATTCGCGGGCAGCAACAAGATTGTTATTCCTCACCGCACCAACACACAATATCATATCGTAATATTCATTGTTTCCATAATCTGCCATGATTACCACACGAAGTCACTGCAATCCAAATAGTCCAACGCGACGAACTGACAAGTACGACAGCAGGAATACTACTAAATTTATTTTGGTAAGTAGGTACATATCTTTTGAAACTGCGACATAATTAAGGTGTATGTACACTAGACCGAACCACACAAGAGCGAATAATACAGAAAGAGGACGTGGCTTGTGTTTATGTATTTCACATACAATTACAATAACACTTCTTGTTATTGAGTAACAGTATGACAAATAAACAAAATAAGGAACTACATAACATAACATAGTTTCACGCCTGTATCCCCGAAGGATTAGGCAGAGGTGTATTTTTTTTTACCTACGGTTGGCCAACCATGTTTAAGTCCCACGTAATAGGAGGCGAGCCTATTGTCGTCTATCGTGCACATTTCCAAACTCCGGGTAGCCAACTGAGAAACTTCTTACGAAAAACCCAAATAGGACTATTTGCCTGGCCCGGGATCAACCCCGAGATCTCGTGATCAGCAGTCGCATACGCTAGCCAATATGCCATGGAGGCAATATGAACTAACCGCAGTAATTGTAGGTACATAAGGTTCGAAAGTAAATACAAATAAAAAAAGTAAAAATAAGTATATAAAAAAATAAATAAAATAAAAAATAAAATAAATAAAGTCAATACAAAATACAAATTTGGAATGATTTTCAATGTCAGCTAAAGAAAATGCACATACAAAATAACTTCGTCTTCATGGTAAAATGGGATCATAGTTTCCTCACAGCTGCAATGAATGGTAGGCATTTTACTATGATCTGATATTATGTCACATCTATGTTATTGATCTTTATTAGGTCAAAGAAAGTTCAGAAAAACAGCTGATTAGGGTTGCGAGACGCATAATTTTTGCGAAAACTTAGCACATTAAAAATCATATTAAAATATAATGCAAATTAATTTCTGACTTCACATAGTCATTAGTGATGACCTAAATAATGTCTGGTTTCCAGTATAGTATATGCATAAAGTTTCGAATTGTATACGCTCGCCGGCTTATTCCACCTTCCTTCAATACGTGACCGATTTGGTCTAGATAGGCGAGTCTCGGTCTCCCCTGTACCTACATCCTTCCACTTTCGCATGATATCGTCCAGCATTCTTTCCACATAGCTGAACCATGGGAGCATTCCCATACGCATCCTTACGGTTCCTGATACGAAGAAGTCGAGGGTTGGTATTCTTTATTATCCTGGCTCACGAACGGAATTCCTTCGACGGTTTCCAGCAACCCCTGTACTTATGGTACCTGGCATCGCACCTCAGCTCAGCCAATAATTGTCAACCAGTAAGTGAGCCCCTGAATCCCCATCTCCGCAGTTGTCATCACTCAAATTGTAATTTTCCGGTAGAGTAATAAATAAATTTGCTGAAATTATAGGACTATCCTCCTCTAGAATTGATATAATGTAGTTAACATTTAACCTGGAAAGTAAAAAACACTTAAAAAACAATACTAAACTCTCAAAGAAAATATCCAAGGTGCCTACTGTTCCCAGTGCACCTCAAATGGGGCGTGATGTCAAATTTACAAAATATGTATAAAACTAATAAAATATTGTTATTATCAATTTAATAAATAAAAGTACAACAAAGAAAATAACAGTATTGATGTATTTTCACTAAAAAGACATTTATTTTAAACACAAAGTGAAAAATGTGAAATCGAAAATAACAGTCAGGAGCAGGATTTGAACCTGCATCTCCTGGATACCGTCCAGATGCTTTGCCAATTCAGCCATCCTGACAATTGCTCCTGACTGCTAATTTCGATAACACATCATACTTAACGTCTTTGGGTGACGCCTGCGCCATTTGTCGAAAGTATTTTCATACATTATACCGACCAGGTAAACTTAATTTTACAATTAAGATTTTTACCTAATAATGACGCAAACCCTATAAATATTTAGCATTTGACATGCTTAGCACTATACATTAAACACAAAGTGCAAAATATGAAATCGAAAATAACAGTCAGGAGCAGGATTTGAACCTGCATCTCCTGGATACCGTCCAGATGCTTTGCCAATTCAGCCATCCTGACAATTGCTCCTGACTGCTAATTTCGATAACACATCATACTTAACGTCTTTGGGTGATGTCTGCGCCATCTGTCGGAAGTATTTTCATACATTATACCGACCAGGTAAACTTAATTTTACAATTAAGATTTTTACCTAATAATGACGCAAACCCTATAAATATTTAGATATTTTTATATATATTTTTAGCATTTGACATGCTTAGCACTATACATTAAGCACAAAGTGAAAAATGTGAAATCGAAAATAACAGTCAGGAGCAGGATTTGAACCTGCATCTCCTGGATACCGTCCAGATGCTTTGCCAATTCAGCCATCCTGACAATTGCTCCTGACTGCTAATTTCGATAACACATCATACTTAACGTCTTTGGGTGACGCCTGCGCCATCTGTCGGAAGTATTTTCATACATTATACCGACCAGGTAAACTTAATTTTACAATTAAAATTTTTACCTAATAATGACGCAAACCCTATAAATATTTAGATATTTTTATATATATTTTTAGCATTTGACATGCTTAGCACTATACATTAAACACAAAGTGAAAAATGTGAAATCGAAAATAACAGTCAGGAGCAGGATTTGAACCTGCATCTCCTGGATACTGTCTAGATGTTTTGCCAATTCAGCCATCCTGACAATTGCTCCTGACTGCTAATTTCGATAACACATCATACTTAACCAACGCATTCTTTCGGGAACATGGGGCCAGTTTTAACGGGTGTCGTACGAGGTGACTAAGGGAAGTAAGGAATTATCATGCATTACATGACTGGTGGTAGGGCTGACTACCAAGTGGGAGTACTCATTTACTATCGCATCTGAGTGGGTTGGAACCAGCATCTCCCGTGTGACCGGCCATAAAACACATCGGTGTGTTTTGGTTGTAGCAGGAGATAGCAGTTAATTCTTTTATTACATAACCGTGAAATGAAATGGTGAACAGCGGCTTGACAATACCCTGGGTATAGTTGAGTCCATGAGCGATGGTTACTATTTACCATCAGGTGGGCCGTGGCTCGTCTACTATCATACGCAATAAAAATAAAAAGTAGTTCGTTCTTGCCTTTGTTTGTCTTGTTTTGCCGTGTGGGGCCGGTTTTAGAATTGTCCCATCCCTCTCCACCCATGGGAGTCGTAAGAGCTGGCTGAGGGAATACTGAGGGAGTGAGCAGCAGCACTCCCTCGAGTATTAACAACATCCACTGCGATCGCCAACCCGCCTGCAAAGCGTGGCGATTACGGCACTATCCCCCATTCTTGGGGAGGCCTGTGTCCAGCAGTGGACTTTAAAAGGCTGATGGATGGATGGATGGATGGTTCGTTCTTGCGTTATGGACAATTCTGATGAAAATAAGTGTTTTAATTTGTAATACTTTCAATATATTATAAAACTCAGTGCTCCTCAGCTCACTAGCACAATTTATGATTTTACAATATCATCATTTAATTATCAACATATTCCTAGTTTGTTATAATTTTATATGAACAAAAAAACAAACAATATAATTACATAAAGTAATTTTTTTTATGAAACCACCGATATATCAATACTTTTTGGCACTTCCTGCATCACTACCCCGTGAAACGCATCGGCGAAGAAATTCGCCTCAAGAGCAATATGCCAGCGTGATTCGATTCGGCGCACTTCGGCGCGTCACTAATGGACGCAGTTTCATAATTCATAGTAAATATATAGGAGGCGACTTTCTGCGACTCGATTCGGCTCGGCTTGGCGCGCCTGATGAACGCGGGGTTTACATGAAAAATGCGTTTCGATTCGATTCGGCGCGTTTCTGCTGTAATCGACGCTAAGCTTAAGAATATTTTGTGGGTCGCTAAAAAAGTGGTAGGCATTAGCTCTTTTAGGTTGGCTTTTGTAACGTAATGACATAATTATTATGTTCCTTGCTAATGTTGGTAACAGAATGCCATGCAATTTAATAAAAATATTTTGTTCAGAGTCCTGACTCTTAAAGTAGTGTCGTAGTTCTTAGTCTGAGAGTGTCTTACATTCTCTTTGTTTGTATTGTATGGGACTTCCGACTCTTAAACGTAGTGCATAGAGTAAAGTAATCATTTACTTAGTGTTTCTGGTTATAGAGATGTGCCAACTCGTAATAAACACAACTCGATCTAACTCGAGTTGAAATTCTCGTAACTCGAATTGAACTCGAGTTTCGTGACTCGAGTTGAATGAAACTAAGTGAATAATGATTTGCTTTATGTGTATCTACCAATTTAATTACTTAGCTTCCAAACTGTAGTAAAATAATTAAAACAAATTCGTAGTAAACTAGATCACTCGTGCGGAATTCCGCAGTTTGATATATTTTATCGAATCAGATTCGAAATCTATCAAAACATCGAACTTAAAAAGAGAGGGGGTAAATCATGGAATTTTATAAAGGAAAAAGGAAGATTTCACGGGCTGACAGAAAAACAGGCTACAGTAATAATACATACTGGTCTTTGCTTTTCAAAAGCTAGCTTTTAGCTTATATCTCAGGTTCCCGATATAGTAGCGAGATAAAATGTATACCAGTTGTTAAAGTCTAATCAAGAACTATCAAACCAAAAAAGTTGCTTCAAAATCCGTTCAGTAGTTTTTACGTGATGCGCGAACAAACAAACAGATAAACAGACAAAAATCTACAAAAATATTGTTCTGTGCTCAGACACGCCTATATAGCCTATTACAGTCATTTTTTCTCAAATATAGCTCTGTTACAGCTTTATAATAGTATAGAAGTAGATATGTATAGGGACAATTATAATTATAATTGAATTAAGAAAAAAGGTGTTTGTTTTATGTATCATATAATATTTATTTTGGTTTAAATCTTTGTAACCTAAAGTATTTCTATTTATTACCATCAAAACTAGTTTTATAACATCCTTCACATAATATTAACAGTCTCACTTTGATATGTAGGTACCTAGCATCATAGGTACTTACTTATACTTATAATTGTTTAAGTATCACAATCAAAATGTTCTTATAAAACTTAGCTAACTAAACTAACTTATCATCGCACCATTTCCCTTGCAGGGTAGGCAGAGAGAACAGAGTGCCAAGAGGCTCTATTCTTGCATACATCTTTCGCTTCCTCAACATTCCTGCCGACTGCATTGATTTTACTCTCATGCTCCTTTTTGCATACCCAACTCTCGCTTCCATATAATAACGTTGGGACAAGCACTGCTTTGTGTATTGCGACACGTGCCCTTTGGCTGAGATGGTGGCTGCCGAGAAGTTGTCCCAATGCTCCGTTCACTCTATTGCCCGCATTCACTCTTCTCTCTACATCAGTGGTGTACCTTCCATCCCGACTGAATCCACATCCAAGATATACAAATTCATCCTCTTAGGTATTATTGATTATTATCATTTATTACTTTATTATTGTATTATGTTTATTATTGTATTATGTTGTTACTTTATAATTTAATTATAATTTTTAACTAATCAACAAGTAAAAGGAAGGACCATTTACATATTATAATGTATTTTTATCTAATAATAACAGAAACTTATTATTAGATAAAAATACACGTACACGTAATTTGTTTCTACTGGGAAGTTTATAATCAGCGTTTAATGCTTTGAATATTGTTCAAAGCCAAATCAATTCGAGTCAGACAGAAAACAACTCGAAGTTATTGGAGTTATGCCTAACTCGATTTAACTCGGGTTAATAAATCGTGTTGACACATCTGTAGGTTATACGTATTACTCTTTGACGTAGTGTTTTATGCACTTTGTTCAATGTCAGATGCCAAAATTAAATATAAATAAATTAAAAAAATAAATAAACGTATCTAGTGGTTATATTATCTTTGTAAATAAATAACTGGCTCTACTATATTATACCTATCTATTAGAATAATAATTCGATTCAATAAATAATAAAAAAATTACAAACCAGTAAACTGGGTGGGGCTTTATAATTTACTTATTGTTAGAATACTATTACAAATTTGCGATGGAAGACAGAGAAATCGAGGTACTCAGTAGAGGAGATAATTTGGAAGAAGTTTGTGAAATTCTCTTACGGTTTTTGAAAAATGTTCGTTTATTTTTATTACTGCCCCTTTGTGATTCATTTATTGTTATTTATTAACAAGAAATGATAATTTTTGTTATTCCAGAATGGAAGCTCGTTTAGTTTCCCCGCTTTGGCTGAAGCAAATAAAAGAGAATTAGTTTGGACAACATTATTTCAGCATTTGCAAACCAGAACATCAGCTCGAGTTCATGCATTATGTTTGGCTACAATCCGTGTGCTAAGGTCTGTATACTCCCGTTAGCTTTTTCGTATCTAAATTCACAATTTATATCTGTTTTAATTTTGTTAATTTATATATGTTTAGCCGTGACAAAATAGACCTAGAAAATTTGATTTGTGAAAGATGGATAAATACACTAATTGATAAAGCTGGCTTATACAATTACGATGGGCTTGATGAAGAATGTATGCTGCCACTTGACTCCATAGAGAAAGATATTGTAGTAGAGGCTCTGAAATGTCTGTGTAACATCACCTTCAACAGTGAAGTGGCTCGAGCGCTATGTGCCCATACTGGTATTGCTCAAGGATTAGTAACCAGAATAAGAATATATAAAGACTTGCCATTCAAAGATGAGATTATGTTGTTTGATATGAAGCTGATGTTTATTCTGACAGCCCTGAGACAGGACATAAAAACAAAAATAAAAGTTGAACTGCATGGTATGGAATATTTGATTAATTGTTTGGATGAGATATTGTCTGAAGCCCTAAAGGGTGATAGTTCAGCTACTGGCAGTGGGTTAGTCGAAGAAGCGCACCACTTCTTTCTTGAGGTATATTTGAAATTTATTATATACTTAATGATGGTCTACTAAACTCACAAGTTCAACCTATTGAAATAATGAACAGATCACAAATTTATATCTGCTAAGTATTTTTTGATGATTGAGTTTTCTGTCATTGAAAAATACATTTATATTGTTTTCAATATAATGTTTTTGGTCTCCACATTAATGTCAGAAGGAGTAAACAAAGGCTTAGCACTAATCCGACATCCTCATTGTGGGATTAGCAAATAAAACCTAATGACAATAATTGTACAGCCCAGATATCTGCAATTTGACCCAAAATTTTGTCTATGAGGAAATTAAAGTGTTTTTTAATACCTTCTTATAACATGTTTTAACCCTCATTGTTATGATTTTATTTTTCTCTCTAATCCATTATCAGTTTTCAGACTATTGTATTTGTTATAGAAATATTTATTTTTTAAACCTTTGGGAGTCCCTTATCCATTTTTGTACTGCATTGTGAGCACATCTACCAACATATTATGCTCCAAGAGTAATGAGCAAATCATGGCTTCTGCCTACTTCACTCATCCTAATCAAAAAGTATGTTAGCTCTTATATGAAGCTTGATGTCATTGCCAGTTAAAGAGTTGAGGTGCTGTTCAATTCTATTCTTATATTTGGCTGTATATTATATTTTTGCATAATTTTTTAACAGTTTTCATAATTTTATATACTTTTTTAGCTTAGGCATATACATTAATTAATAAACACAAAGTCAAAAATGTGAAATCGTAAAAGTAGTTTTCATATTAATATAATTATGAATTTCAGATTTGCATGTAGACCAAGTTGTACCACTAATGTTTCTCAGTATGGTGTTTTAGGCTTGTTGTAAAGGATGTCAGGTTTGCAGCCAATAGACCACAGTTCACGTATTTCCAAATAGGCTTGATCATCAAGCAGTATATTCTCGAATATATTGCTTAGTTATAATCGATTATCTACCAAAAAGCCATGAGAGGTTTCTACAGCAGGTTTTGATTTGTTTAACAAATTTTTTATATTCACTTCTTTTTTTCAATAGGACAGCAAACAAGCCATATTATGTGAAATACTGAAGATACAGTTTAATTTGATTATGCATTCTGGTTCTGAAGAACCATTAGATGAAGCTGAGGAGGCCATGTTTTTGAAATTAATGCCAGTGCTTACTGCATTACTAAATGCTTATAGTAGCACTGAAGAGAGATTGATGCTATTGAGAAGTAATATTGCTAACTTGTTAACAAGGTAATATCTTAGTAATATTGCTGACTCTTTTTTATATATCAATGTGCTGAGTACTCTAAGTTCTATCAATCACTTGAGATATATAGGTATTATTTCTCCAGCCTGTTTTTCTGTCGATCAGCTAAAGCTTCCTTATTCCTTATGAAATTCCATGATTTATCCCTAATTTTAAAGCTTGTCGTGCTAATGACGAAAAATGTACATGCAGTCTAAAATGTACCACTTTTCTTAAAATTGCGATTTAAAATCAACTAAGAAGAGGTCCTTTAATGGATGCTTCGATTTTTAGATAGTTATTGAATCCGATTCAATAAATGTCTGCATGGGTCGACTAGTTTTACAACATTATAAATTTATTTAAAAAACAAAATGAGACACCCAAATCTACGACGAGCCGACGGTCTATAGTCACGTTGCCCCCATTCAGATGACTGTTACTAAAAATCTCCCTTCATGTAGGTACATATGGGAGAAGTTGGCTTTAGATATTTTTATATATATTTTTAGCATTTGACATGCTTAGCACTATACATTAAACACAAAGTGAAAAATGTGAAATCGAAAATAACAGTCAGGAGCAGGATTTGAACCTGCATCTCCTGGATACCGTCCAGATGCTTTACCAATTCAGCCATCCTGACAATTGCTCCTGACTGCTAATTTCGATAACACATTCATACTTAACGTCTTTGGGTGACGCCTGCACCATCTGCCGGAAGTATTTTCATACATTATACCGACCAGGTAAACTTAATTTTACAATTAAGATTTTACCTAATAATGACGCAAACCCTATAAATATTTAGATATTTTTATATATATTTTTAGCATTTGACATGCTTAGCACTATACATTAAACACAAAGTGAAAAATGTGAAATCGAAAATAACAGTCAGGAGCAGGATTTGAACCTGCATCTCCTGGATACCGTCCAGATGCTTTACCAATTCAGCCATCCTGACAATTGCTCCTGACTGCTAATTTCGATAACACATTCATACTTAACGTCTTTGGGTGACGCCTGCACCATCTGCCGGAAGTATTTTCATACATTATACCGACCAGGTAAACTTAATTTTACAATTAAGATTTTACCTAATAATGACGCAAACCCTATAAATATTTAGATATTTTTATATATATTTTTAGCATTTGACATGCTTAGCACTATACATTAAACACAAAGTGAAAAATGTGAAATCGAAAATAACAGTCAGGAGCAGGATTTGAACCTGCATCTCCTGGATACCGTCCAGATGCTTTACCAATTCAGCCATCCTGACAATTGCTCCTGACTGCTAATTTCGATAACACATTCATACTTAACGTCTTTGGGTGACGCCTGCACCATCTGCCGGAAGTATTTTCATACATTATACCGACCAGGTAAACTTAATTTTACAATTAAGATTTTACCTAATAATGACGCAAACCCTATAAATATTTAGATATTTTTATATATATTTTTAGCATTTGACATGCTTAGCACTATACATTAAACACAAAGTGAAAAATGTGAAATCGAAAATAACAGTCAGGAGCAGGATTTGAACCTGCATCTCCTGGATACCGTCCAGATGCTTTACCAATTCAGCCATCCTGACAATTGCTCCTGACTGCTAATTTCGATAACACATTCATACTTAACGTCTTTGGGTGACGCCTGCACCATCTGCCGGAAGTATTTTCATACATTATACCGACCAGGTAAACTTAATTTTACAATTAAGATTTTACCTAATAATGACGCAAACCCTATAAATATTTAGATATTTTTATATATATTTTTAGCATTTGACATGCTTAGCACTATACATTAAACACAAAGTGAAAAATGTGAAATCGAAAATAACAGTCAGGAGCAGGATTTGAACCTGCATCTCCTGGATACCGTCCAGATGCTTTACCAATTCAGCCATCCTGACAATTGCTCCTGACTGCTAATTTCGATAACACATTCATACTTAACGTCTTTGGGTGACGCCTGCACCATCTGCCGGAAGTATTTTCATACATTATACCGACCGATTTATTTTCGATTTCACATTTTTCACTTTGTGTTTAATGTATAGTGCTAAGCATGTCAAATGCTAAAAATATATATAAAAATATCTAAATATTTATAGGGTTTGCGTCATTATTAGGTAAAATCTTAATTGTAAAATTAAGTTTACCTGGTCGGTATAATGTATGAAAATACTTCCGGCAGATGGTGCAGGCGTCACCCAAAGACGTTAAGTATGAATGTGTTATCGAAATTAGCAGTCAGGAGCAATTGTCAGGATGGCTGAATTGGTAAAGCATCTGGACGGTATCCAGGAGATGCAGGTTCAAATCCTGCTCCTGACTGTTATTTTCGATTTCACATTTTTCACTTTGTGTTTAATGTATAGTGCTAAGCATGTCAAATGCTAAAAATATATATAAAAATATCTAAATATTTATAGGGTTTGCGTCATTATTAGGTAAAATCTTAATTGTAAAATTAAGTTTACCTGGTCGGTATAATGTATGAAAATACTTCCGGCAGATGGTGCAGGCGTCACCCAAAGACGTTAAGTATGAATGTGTTATCGAAATTAGCAGTCAGGAGCAATTGTCAGGATGGCTGAATTGGTAAAGCATCTGGACGGTATCCAGGAGATGCAGGTTCAAATCCTGCTCCTGACTGTTATTTTCGATTTCACATTTTTCACTTTGTGTTTAATGTATAGTGCTAAGCATGTCAAATGCTAAAAATATATATAAAAATATCTAAATATTTATAGGGTTTGCGTCATTATTAGGTAAAATCTTAATTGTAAAATTAAGTTTACCTGGTCGGTATAATGTATGAAAATACTTCCGGCAGATGGTGCAGGCGTCACCCAAAGACGTTAAGTATGAATGTGTTATCGAAATTAGCAGTCAGGAGCAATTGTCAGGATGGCTGAATTGGTAAAGCATCTGGACGGTATCCAGGAGATGCAGGTTCAAATCCTGCTCCTGACTGTTATTTTCGATTTCACATTTTTCACTTTGTGTTTAATGTATAGTGCTAAGCATGTCAAATGCTAAAAATATATATAAAAATATCTAAATATTTATAGGGTTTGCGTCATTATTAGGTAAAATCTTAATTGTAAAATTAAGTTTACCTGGTCGGTATAATGTATGAAAATACTTCCGGCAGATGGTGCAGGCGTCACCCAAAGACGTTAAGTATGAATGTGTTATCGAAATTAGCAGTCAGGAGCAATTGTCAGGATGGCTGAATTGGTAAAGCATCTGGACGGTATCCAGGAGATGCAGGTTCAAATCCTGCTCCTGACTGTTATTTTCGATTTCACATTTTTCACTTTGTGTTTAAAGAAGTTGGCTTTTTGGCTTTTTCGTTATTACTTAGGAATAATGGCAGGATCAGGTTCCTTTTTGATGACATTTAAGAAAATAATGGTAAATTATAATCATTATTAATATATTAATTGTTATGGTTTAGTCAATAATATATATGTATATGTAAAATGAACTGAAGTTTCTTTTCAGTGTGCCATCTGTATTTTACCAATATCTAACACCTATGTTGAACAAGGGAGAGAGTTGTCAGTGTGACTATGATGGTCGCAATATGGATGCTCTGCAGGCTCTCGTATTGTTACTGCAGAATAGATTGTTTACAACTACAGTAAGTATCGCTACAAATGTATTTTTTGCGTTTTAGTAAGTACCTACCTAGTAGAATTTCTGAAATACTATCGATATTGTATAAACTATGCTAAACAAGAGAAAAAGGGTATCTGGGTTATATATTATGTTCATCTGTTTTTAATTCAAAACATGATATGTTTTGTTTGAGATTGATGATATTCAGATTTTTATTGGTGTTCATTTGGCCTCTAAATATCATATTTATCCTGCTAATATTATAAATGTGAGTGTGAATGTGAGATATGATGTGAAAGCTTGTATGTTTGTGACACAATCACGGAAAAGCGGTTGTACAGATTTACATGGAATTTGGCAACCAGGATTAACATCTAGGATATTTTTTTTTTTAAAACGCCCTTGGTCCCAAACTCAGCTTACTTAACGGCGGCTGTACACACTCGTCTTTTTGTCTCGCGAACCTCTCGTCCACTCTCGTCTCGTAGAAGCTCGACACGAGAGCACACCATGTACACGCTCGTTGTATCAATTGAACTTCGGATGCCCGTCGCGATAGACGTGGAAAAAACAATTGCGGCGTTTATGTTTTTTATTAGTTATTGTAATTTTTTAATCATTTACCATAAAAAAAATATATTAAACCATGGCGAAAAAGAACTTTTTAGCTATTCAACAGGAATATATATATTTTTTTAATCTTCCACGGGGATATCAAAATTGTTGCTTATCCGCAACCAAGTGTCGTGTAATAGTTGCTTATCCTTGTGCCTGACATTCTTAGGATTCCATAATAGTGATTGCCTTTAGTAGGCTTCTAAAAAGCGTTAGAACACATTGTTGTCGCACACAGAAATCACGTCTTTACGCGAACGCAGTTATCGGGCAACTAAGCAAACGAGTGTGTACTGGCGCGGTCTCGTTTTATCGCGAGACTCACCGAGACCCTTTGACTCGAGCACAAAAAACCGACACTCTTCCGAGACATAGCGAGAGCCCCGAGACGAGACGAGGCTACCATGTACACACTCGCCCTCGGCCTGTCACGGGATGTCTCGACGAATGTGTACAGCAGTAACGCCTGTGCTATGAGTACCAGATTACGGATATAATAGATATATTACTTTTTTTTGTAAATACATACATAAAAATAGATAGAAAACACCCAGACGCAGTACAATTATTTGTGTTCATCACATAAATAATTGTCCTGAGTGGGAATCGAACCCACAACCTCGTGCACGGAAGTCGGTTACACTAGGCCCGTCAAATGTGCCATAGCGTATATTAATTTCATTCTGAGGTCCACGCAGACGAAGTCGGGTGCAGCAGCTAGTTATTAATATATTGGATGTAACTGTTACAGTCAACTAAGGATCAGTATGAGAATTTGTCACCAATTCTAACAGTTCTGATAAAAAGTTCCCGGGGATGTCGTCCTCAGCGTAAATACCTACGTCAAGTCGTACTACCGCCATTGCGTGACGTATCCCGCCCGCCAGAGAAAGGCAATACATTGAGGAACCAGCTCTGCAGACTCCTTACCACACCGGTTACGTCGGTCAGAGATTTAGTTGCAGAGTTCTTGTTTGTTTTATGCAAAGAGAAGGGTAAGTAATGATTTTTTCTATTAAGTCTTTTATGTAGTAAAATGCAATGAGTATGCGCTCCATCCTATTCCAAAGGATTACCTTTAGCTTAGCTACTTGATTATGGGCGTTTCCAAGTCGGATATAAAAGAATAGGCATCCTGGTTTATGTTGTTTGTGGATGACATAGTTCTAGTTTGCCAGGATGGATGTACCTCTAGATACAGCGCAGACGGATGAAGTGACAATAGCAGCTAAAGATTGTTGCCTCGATAATTATCAGAATGAAAACAGAGTGCATTTCGGCACGACTAAGAATTCAAGTGTCACCACCCCATTCTTTCCTACGAGTGACGTACGAGGCGACTAAGGGAAGCAACCAGTTATCACCCATTTCATTATTGGTGGTAGGGCTGGGTAGCAAGTGACTGCTCACTTCCCATTGGACCCGAGCGGGTTGGTAGTACCATCTCCCGTATGACCGGCCATGAAGCACATCGTTGCGTTTTGGCTGTAGCAGGAGATAGCCGTTTATTCTTTCATTTCATAGCTGAAATGAAATGGTGACCAGCGGCTTGACAATACTCCCGGTATAGTTGAGTCCATGAGCGACGGTTACCATTTACCATCAGGTACGCCGTGGCTACCAGTGACGTAATCCAACACAGTACCAGTGGTCAGTGGTCCGTCAACACAGGCGGAGAGACGGCACACGGCGGGTTTCTTTAGTGGGTGAAGGCCCCACACTACCCTGTTCGTTGCCCTGAACGACGGGGTGTGTGGTTAGGTACGTTTATTCCCGCATAAACAATAAAAAGGCCGTGGCTCGTCTGCTATCAAATGCATTAAAAAAAAATTATGGTGTCTGCATTGCGATAGTTGTATTCTTACGTGTTTGTCACCGGTGGACAATCTTCAGGGTGGTCATCAGCTTCACTGTGATCTTAGTATTGCTAAAGTTCGTGAACAGCGGACATACTTAATAACTTCTATCGCCTTTAAAGACTAACAAAACCCTAATCAATGTTTCAGTTGGCCGAATGGTAAAGTATACAGGTTTCGGCAACGCTGCGGGACATCTTGCTCAGAAGGGTCTGTTGGGTGGTGGAAAAGGCGCGGTGTATTCGTCGAGTAGTGATGACTCCGACACTGAGGAATATTTGGAGGCGCAACCGCACCTCGATCCGGTTGTAGGGTGCACTAGGCCACCCAGACCTGATCCATTTGAGGGCATGACTGAGGAACAAGTAAGAATGAGAATTATTATAATACTGAAGTTTATGCGAATCCTTAATATTACTATCAGTTTTTTTTATTGCATGTAATGGCAGACGAGCCACGGTCCATCTGATGGTAAATGGTAACCGTCGCCCATGGACTCGACTATACCGAGAGTATTGTCAAGCCGCTGCTCACCAATTCATTTCACAGATGAAATGAAATATAAACGGCTATCTCCTGCTACAGTCAAAACGCAACGATGTGCTTCATGGCCGGTCACACGGGAGATGGTGGTACCAACCCGCACGGGCCTGCTACCAAGTGAGTTCTCCCACTTGGTACCCAGCCCTACCACTAGTCCTGCAATGGATGATAATTGCTTACTTCCCTTAGTCGCCTCATACGACACCCGTGGGAAGGAATGGGGTGGTGACACTTGTATTCTTAGTCCGTCACCACACGGACAAAAAATGCGAAAATGAGTTTGTTTAAGCTTTTACGCCTTAACTACGTAACCAATTAACAAATTTGTAATAAATTTGCCGTGGGGTCTAAAATGTTTAAAAAATCGCGCCATCAAATAGTATGAATTTTAATTGCAAATTTAAACTTACTGTGGATAATTGCATGTAAATGCGTTTCCGATAGGTTAAGACAAATGTGATAAGTAAATTGGGATGATCGAAAGATCTGTACTATAGCTCAGTGGCTTAGAGCACTTCCCCGGATTGGAAAAGACGCGGGTTCGATTCCCGCTAGTACAAAAAAATCTCTTTTTCCTTATTCACAAATAATTTGTACTTTAAAAAGTGGCTGAGAATGTCAAATGCAAAAAAATATAGATCTAAAATGTTATATGCTTTTTTGGGCTTCAGGCTATATTTTAGCAAATTTCATGATGTCTGTAGTTACGATGTGAAAGCGTAACAAAGACAGAAACTCAATTTCGCATTTATTATATATATTTTTTTATTGGTGGTAGGGCTGGGAACCAAGTGGGAGTACTCACTTGGTATCGGGCCTGAGTGGGCTGGTACCACCATCTCCGGTGTAACCAGCCATGAAGGACATCGTTGCATTTTGGCTGTAGCACGAGATAGCCGTTTATTCTTTCATTTCACATCGGTGAAATGAAATGGTGAGCAGCGGCTTGATAATACTCTCGGTATAGTTGAGTCCATGAGCGACGGTTACCACTTACCATCAGATGGGCCGTGGCTATTACGCTACACACTATATGCAATAAAAAATAATTAGTAAGAATATTCGCTCTAACAAATTAAAATATAACTAATTCTAGATACTTCATTATCTAATTTTATTGACTATATATTTAATGCAATCTATTATAGAAAGAATACGAGGCGATGAAACTGGTGAACTTGTTCGACAAAATGGTGGCCGTGGGCGCAGTGAAACCGGCACGCATAGGGCCTGACGGTCGCCCGCAACCTATGGAGCATGTCCTAGAGATGAGAGAACACCCACCTAATAGGCCGCAGTCTTAAATGGTTAAAAAACATCATTACCTATCCTTTGTAAAAAAAGTAATTATGATATGAGTATTATATTACGTTGTTAGGGTTTTCGTTATAGTGAGATTAAAAGAAAACCATATAATTTAAGAATAAGATGAATTTTTCGTTGTGGGAATTATTCGTCTTTTTGTTAATATATATTATTTCTTTTACTCGTTATATATGTAGTTTAAAAACTTGAAAACCACTAGGAATGTACTGGGAAGTGTATATTCAAAAGGCCTTATTTGTTATTTTGTTTTTAGTTCAATTGGGCCCCAACTCGACGGTGTCAATGATATGTTGTGAATAATAGCTTATTCTCTTTACAAAATAATGTACAAGAACAGGATTCTGTTTAACGTCAATGTTTTTATTGTTTTTGTCTATTTAATCCACTGAAACATTAATGACATCAACAAGTGGACCTCGTGTCCGCGCTCAAGTGTTTGAACCAAAAGAGAAAGAAAATTAAAAGAGAAACAATCGCGCACCAGTAATCGTGACAATTGTTCGGGACTGTTTATTTCGATAACACCATTCCTAACGTTTCGGGTGATTGGCAAAGCGTCTGGGACGGTGTTCTAGGAGATGCAGTTAATCCTGCTCGTGACTGTTATTATCGATTTCGCATTTTCACACTTTGTGTTAATGTATATGGCTAAGCATGTCAAATGCAATGTAAAATATTAAAGTAGGTTTATATTTTAAAATGAAATAACGAGACCTTATTTTTTACTTAAAATTACACCTTTTAAGTTCAGAATGTGACCACATGTAATAAACATATCGCAAGAAAAATGTATTATTGTGAAAAATGTACATTTTACTCTTGAAAAATTAAAGGAAAGTTTATAAATTAAATGAAAAAACATGTAAAAAAATCTAATTAATACCGAGGATTTTCTCCTCATACTCTAACTAAAGTTTCTAATCGCTTAGGCATTCTGAGAATTATGATATCGAGCGTCTCAGACATGCTCTATAGGATTCATATTCGGAGATATCGCTGGCCACTCCATCACTGTGATGTTCACTTCATTCCGCTCGTTTAATTCAAGCGTACCTTACACTTGAATTAAACGAGCGGTATGTGGCCGACTATTATCTTGCATTAATATGAAGCCATCACCGATAAAAGGCGCAAACGGTACCTACTAAATTTTCTTCTAAAATGTTTGGTATGTAATGATCTGCAGCCAGGTTCCCTCCATTGAACAACACTAAGTCCGTAAGAGCTCCCAAACATATCCCTTCCCATATCATTATGGACCCCCACCATATGACGCTGTAGTTTCGAAATATGCTTGATTATATCTTTCTCCTATTTATCCTAATGTCTTCCATCGACTTGATTTAAAAAAATATCTGTATTCATCACTGAATAAAACTTTTTTCCTATCGGAAAAACAATTGAACGTTACTAAGTACCTATATGGTTTTGTGTTTTGTTTAAAGTTGCACAATACTGAACAAAAATATATAACTAATTCTATATTAGGCCGTGTGGGGCCGGCTTTAGAATTGTCCCACCCCTCTACCCATGGGAGTCGTAAGAGCCGACTGAGGGAATAGTGTGGGCAGCAGCACTCCTTCGAGTATTAACAACATCCACTGCGATCGCCAACCCGCCTGCCACGTGGCGATTACGGCACTATCCCCTATTCATGGGGAGGCCTATGTCCAGCAGTGGACTTTAAAAGGCTGATGGATGGATGGATGGAATTCCATATTTAGAATATTTGCTAAGTAAAACCAGCCAGTATTACGGCAAGAAAAAGATTTTAACCTATTTTCAACCTTATTTTTTATATTCCGCTAATTTTGCCGGTGTGTTTATTTACTACTTATTCAATTAATGTTGAAGATAGTAAAATAGTTTTGAACACAGAATCATTACAAGTTATGTCTAAAAAGTAATGCCAGGCGACGTATTACACATGGGGTGTATGAGGAAGGACACACCCTGGATTTAGCAACACGCAATTGATTCCTCTAATTTTGCTGTAGTGTATAGGCGACGGTAGCCGTTAACCATCACGCGGGCCGTACGCTTATTTGCCAATATTGTAGTAGATATAGCAGGAATTTTAACATTCTTTAATAGACTAATGTCTGTTCACACATTCTTAAACTTCTCTAATGCAGGCTATATAATGTTTCAATAAATAATATAATCATTACAAAAAAAAAAATACCTTAAAGTAGTTTTGTAGGTTATGAAACTAGATATTTGGTACCGAAATCTTCGGTCGGTCACCACTTTCCGTATTTGTGCCGAAACCGGGCATTTTTACGGGGTAGAAATTAACCTATGCCACTCTCTCTAAATTTTTTTTACCTAATATTTAGATATCTATTTGAGAATTTTATGATCAGACGATCCTCATGTGATGTTTTTCTCTTTGTGCAAATAGAAATAGGTAAGTAACTACCTACTTTATATTTGAATGATCTCAAAAATATTCGAGCTCTTAAATAATGTATTAGAAAAGAAATTAGTCTCAACTTAAATGGTTTGTGTAGATGTAGAATACGTACCTACTAAGTAATCAATATTTCTGTATTTTTTTTTGTTTTTAAATCAATGTGGACTTACATAAAAACTACTCTAATATAGAATAAATATTTAATGCCTAAGTGTAAACATTATGTTATTAATTTAATATTTATATATTTTTTAATTTGTAAGTAGATATTTCAGAAATAAATAGTTTGTTTCAAATTAATGTACTTGTTATTTTCATTTCTTTAGTACATTTCCCTAAAAAGCCATTATTTTATTGAAAACTAGAGCTTTTAAACATTTCATCTGAAGGAAAGTGTTTTACCACCTAAGATAGTATAGAACACATATTAGAGTATCAATAGGCAATGGTGTGTTAGAACAAGTGGATGAATTTGTATTTTCACACATGTGGAAAAAATGCCGGACTAGCGACTGGTTCAGAAGATATACAATGCGAAAATGGAAGGATGTAGGTACAGGGGGAGACCGAGACTTACCGACCTAGACCAAATCGGTCATGTATTGAAGAAAGGTGGAGTCAGGAGTCTCACAAACTGGCGAGCGTGTATGAAGAGAATTATGAATGTTGAGGAAGCGAGAGATGTATGCAAGAATGGCCCCTGGCACTATGTTTTGCTGGCCTACCCCGCAAGAGTGATGGCGTGATGATAAGTAAGTAAAATAGATAATACTCGTGGCATTAAATGGTGTAATGTCGTTTTGTATTCACATTTCGTCAACAAACTGTCATCTTCAATGAGTAGGTAGGTACCTATATAGTGTTATGTTACCCGGGATTTCGTCTGCGTTAAAAACTACCTTCTAATCGATCCCTCACCTTATCCCTTCTGAAGCGCGAATTTGCAAAAATATCTTTATTTCATAGGCCTATTGTATAGCACTTAAAATCGTCAAGAATTCACATTATCCACGAGCGCCTGAGGCAAGTGCAACAACAAAGTGGCGATTGCAAAAAAAATTAGATTCTTAATTCATAATCATAGGCCTAAATGTGAATTTTGCTATGGCTAACTTAGAACCGACTAAAATGGTCCCCAATCGCCCATTTCACCTCTTGCAGCTTCTATATGGTAGGTTTATTGCGAAATTGGTCAGTATGGTACCTATAAAGTATGAGTACCTACGTAAGTTAACAATTTTATTCACATTTTTTTCAGCCGCTTGCACGCGTAAATGTAATATACAAACAATCAGAGTAGGTAACAAGTGTAGGTAGGTAGAGGATTTTGTGTAATTTTAGTATGTACCTATATAATGAAAGTATGCGTACAGTGTATATATATGCAGCAGCACTCCTTCGAGTATTAACAACATCCACTGCGATCGCCAACCCGCCTGCTAAGCGTAGCGATTACCGCAATATTCTTGGGGAGGCCTATGTCCAGCAGTGGGCTTTAAATGCTGATGATGATGAATGCGTACATTTATAATACATAATTAATAACAAAAGCCATTCCTAGAAATATTTTTACTTAGTAACTAAGGTTAACCTGGGATTTTGGACTATAAGATTTCATCGGTGCGATTTACAATATATACTTTTTTTTTAATTTTATTTTTTATTGTAAGGAAACTGTTTATAGGTAACCCCCCGCCGGGGCAGACGGGGAGATAATGTCGGACTCCGGACGCGGCGGTTGGCAAGTGGAGACGCCTAGTGCAATGCCACGCCGTATACCGACTAAAACCTGACAATGTTCCTTCAGACTACCTGTAGCCCAGGGAGGAGGGTCACACTCATCGTATTCCTCATTCCCCCCCGGGCAGGTCCTGGCCGCCTTGCTCCATTACTAGGCGGCCCCGCCTGTTTTGGAGGGACTAGCCCTCCCTCCTTTGAGAGGCGCAAGCGGAACACGGGCGCGCCACCTTCTCGGGCCTGCTTCTGCTAGGGCAACGGACGGCCCTACGTTCATTGAACTCAGGCCAGCGCTCATGGGGGCCGAGGATCGTTCAGCGCATTCCGTCTCCCGGTGCGTCTTCTGCGGGTCGGGAGGTTGGTGGTAGCCTCCCGTTCCCTTTCCGCCGCCTCTTTGGCGTACATCACCTCCTCGCAAAATGAGGCGGTGGACTCTCATGCATTCTCGCTCCGGACCATGGACAGGACCAAGGTCAGTAGCGAGAGCACTCTCACGTCTGTTGCCACGATCAGATCACGGCGCTGCAATGCCCACGCTGGGCACTCCACCAACGTATGCAGCGCCGTGTCCTCCGGGCAACCTCCGCAGTATTGGCACCGGGCCGACTCTTCCCTGCCTATTCGACACAGAAGCAACCGTGTCCGGTCAGTAGGTACCTGTGTCAGCCGGTATGAAAGGACGCCATAACGCCTCTCCAGCCACTCTTCCATGATGGGACTTACCGCCGCGATCACGGCGTGCCCTTTTTTTTTTTGTTAAGGCGGGAAGAAATGTTCCTAACCGCACACCCTATCGTTCGGGGCAACCACCCTATCGTACGAGGGTAGTGTGGGGCCTGCACCCACTAAAGATCACGGCGTGCCCTGCGCTCGGTCGCACGAGCCGCGCACTCCAGTCCGCCAGTAGGATCCGGTGAAGCTCCAACCGGCGCGCCTCAAAGTCTCGAGGCGCCGGCCGTAATCCCCGCTTCAGCGCCTCCCCGCGCCACCGCTAAAGTGACACGAGGGCCCTCGCCTCTAGATCCCACGGCGGAGTTCCAGCAAGGAGGCTCGCAGCCTCGTAGGAGACGGTACGGTATCCCCTGATGACCCTGACGGCCATCGCTCTCTGCGGTTGGTGCAATACAGCAGCATTTCTGGCCGTCAGGCCATCCGCCCACACTGGAGCTCCATAAAGGGCCATGGACCGCACGATCCCCACGTAGAGCCTCCTGCAGGAGGTGTCGGGTCCCCCCAGGTTGGGCAGTAACCGCGAAAGTGCAGCTGGCGCGATTTACAATACTACAGCATCTACTAACATTACAATGACATAATGCTTGCCTGTGGGCCTAGCCAAGTTGCATTCTATGATAGCTAACGCTATAGAAAACTGTTAAAATGTATGGAAATTTGGCATCTCTTACGTTAAGTCACGTGACTTAGCTTTAGGTATAGATATCGTTATAAAGATATCAAATTCCCATACATTTTAATAGTTTTCTATAGCGTTAGCGATTATAGAATGTAACTTGGCATTGGCTAGGCCCACTGAAGCGGAACCAGTCGTCAAAAAAATATCTCGATGTTTTCTAGGTAAATATTATGTGCAATGATAAGACTACCGTGTGGGGCCGGCTTTAGAATTGTCCCACCCCTCTCTACCCATGGGAGTCGTAAGAGCCGACTGAGGAAATAACGAGGGAGTGGGCAGCAGCACTCCTTCGAGTAGTAACAACATCCACTGCGATCGCCAACCCGCCTACCAAGCGTGGCGATTACGGCACTTTCCTCCATTATTGGGGAGGCCTATGTCCAGCAGTGGACTTTAAAAGGCTGATGGATGGATGGATGGATGGAATGATAAGACCTCTATGGTTTTTCATGTAAGATGATCTAGGAGCTGCTGTAGCTGGTAATTCTTGCTTGTGCATATAATATAGGTAGGTACCTATGCTATTCTTAATATCTGGCACAGGCAAGACACTACATCTATCCAACATTAGAATCTCTTTTCACGAGAACGCAACACTTAGATATTAATGGTATTAAGCTTTGTTCATTCACACAAATAACGCATATTCAGCCAGCTCTAAAATGCTTTAAAAATGAGAGTTGTGTTGCCACAATCCGTCAGATGGTAAGTGGTAAGCGCTACTCATGGATTGGCTCATGGCATGGTTCATTTCACAAAGGTGGACTGAAAGAATGCACAGCTATTTCCCGCTACAACAAATACATACATGGGAGACGGGGTACAGAACCGCTCGGGTCCGATAACAAGTGAGTACCTACTCCCACTTAGTACCTACCTCAATCTCTTCAAAATATTGTGATTCATAATTTTAGTTCACCCCATGTATCAGAGGGAGAACGGTAGAAGGCTTCTGAAAATCAATTACCCACAATTATATTATTAGATAAGTACATAGCGAACAACGAGGAGTCGTTGGGGGCCTACTATGAAATTTAATAAACGGTTCACTCTCGGTTTTGTGTTAATATAACCAAACAGCTGGTTTTTAGCATATTTATCAGGTTACCGATATAGTAACGTGACAAAATGTATACCAGTTTTTAAATCTCATCACGAGCTATCAAAAAAAAAAGAAAGTTTCATCAAAATTCGTTCGGTACCGTCTCTCCGCCTGTATTAGCGGGCCACTGGAACCATATTACATTACTTCAGTTGTACTATCAGAGACACCTAAGTAGCCTAATACAATCAACTATCTTAAATATACAGATATTGCTCTGTTACATCTATAAAATAGTACAGATACAGAAAAGATAATTAGCGAAAATATGTTATTGTGTTGATTTAAATGGAAACTGAAAAGTTTTGAAAAAATACGTACTTATTAATTTAATTTTACACAACATTAGGTAATATTTTATTTCGTAGAAATTATATCCAACAAGAGTACCTACCTGTATGTCGAATTGGATGACGTCACGGACATAAAACCTGTAAATTATTATTATATACGTTATCCTCGCATTATTTTATTGAAAATCAGAGTAGACACCCTAAATAGAAAACGAGAGGCGTATTGGCTGTGTAACTGCCAACGCCAGCTCAGTTAGCCTTCGTAAGGCGGCATTATAGGGCGGGCGGGCGTTTATTTCGCCCGCTCTCATTGTGCTAATAAAACGCGATTAAATATGAAATCAGTGTAGGTATATTTATTTATGATGTCTATTATTATGTTTATCTAGGTTTAATTTTAATATTTATTTATGTAGGTAAGAATAATATATTTAATTACTGCGCAGGTTGTTGAACTTTCTTTGTTATAACAATACCTGAAATGACGTTCTGTCGACACCTTTCCTATATAACCGTTATGCGATGCATTGACAATACTAATAGCAAGTTGGTCTGTCGACATATATTATATCGAATCCTTTTGTCATAGAAAATACTTGTATCAATTTATGGACTTATTTTATGATTTTGTGTTAATACTAGCTTGATATGTACATAACATTACACAAGAGATATAAGTAGCATAGCATTTTTCGAAGTCGCGCTCTCTTAGGTATCGTAGGATTGGACTGGGTTAATGCATCACCAGTTCACACGGATGTGTACCTGCTAAAATTACCCAACAATTCGTCTATTCTAGCGCATTACGAACGATTTGGATCGAATTCTGTGTTTAGATGATTTTACTTTTTAAGTTTATCGTGTGCCGCGCCGTATTCTCGGCGAAGCCGCAATGGTGACAGCACGGATTTTCTTCCCCGTTTGCGACTATGTGCAGTCATCTGCCGAAGCAACCGTGCTCCGACACCTGCACCAGTCAGAAGGTAAGGACTCCGTGCCGTCACCCTACCCATCCCTCTAGCATCGGCTAGAGCGTCCCTACGACCCGGAACGTCTTCAGCCGTGTTCTCCAACTGGCCATGGCAAATCCGAGGGCTTAGCCCTGCCACCTGGCCACCTCACTGGGCAGGGGGTGATTACCCTCCCGCTATTGCGACGCCTGCCGATAAACCTCGCTAAGCATCTGCGCCTCCAACCTATAATGCTGCCCTTTCTTTTTATTTTAAATGGGAATAAATGTTCCTATCCGCACACCCCGTCGTTCGGGGCAACGAACAGGGTAGTGTGGGGCCTTCACCCACTAAAGAAACCCGCCGTGTGCCGTCTCTCCGCCTTTACTGGCGGGCCACCGGAACTATGTTACCTATATACACTCCTTCAGTGGTACCTATAATGCTGCTCTGGGGCACCGTGAAATATTCTCCTGGTTTAAATATGTATTATTTACACATTTTGTAGGTCGTAGTTGTCTTGGGGAGGCTTATATCCGACTATCCGTTATAACAGTGGTGTTACTTTTTCATGGTATCTACCTGAAAATTGTTGGCTTACTGTTTGAACTCGGACACTACACGGATGATTAGATATTCATGTTGCGACCAGCCGAGCGGGTAGCGGTGCGTATTCGTGCAAAGATGTGTCTAAGGAGTACGGACCCGGCCAAATCTCATGTGGCACGTTAACACACTTGTTACTTTCATAATTGTTGATTCTGTGGAAAATCATGTAGGTATAAGTAGAACTATGTCTTTTTGCGTGTGGGTTTATGACTGTTTTGTACTAAATTATACCTTATAGGTACTATTAATCATGTTCTAGGGCTTAACATATGATATATATCTTGGGCAACTATATTAGAAGCGCAAAAGTTCAATAAAATTTTCTCTACGTTTATTCCTGGCGATATTTTAGCATATTCTCACCCTGTATTGTTTATATCAATTCTATGCTTGTTGCTAAACGATGAAATTTTAAATTAATGTAATATTTTAATCAGTGATATTTTTATTGATCATCTTCTTGCATAAAGTAATTAGTTCAAAGGCCAGATGCGTCTTGAGCCATTACACATAGGTATAATCTATATATCATATCATCTAAGATAAAAATAAAAGATTATTTAGTCAATTATGTATCTGTGGCAGTGCGGTGCTTTTAGCGGTAGTGGTGATGTTACCGCTGATCTTTGCGGTCCAACAGTGCGCACGTGCTCCGCCAAATGCTCAGCCCACCAATGCCTTTTACCGACTTGGGTTAGCAGGCGAACCAAACTTATTCCTACCTGGAGAGCTTTATACAGGTTTGTTATTTCAATCATCGTCAACGTTTATTGTAAAATATTGCCGAAAGGCCTACAAACCGGTAATGCGGCCTAGCTTCACGCCTTAATGGCAGCCTTTTTATTGAGTTTTAAGGAAGAAATTATAATATATTTAAAGTAATATAAATGTGGCACGGGTGTGGGGCCGGCTTTAGAATTGTCCCACCCCTCTCCACCCATGGGAGTCGTAAAAGCCGACTGAGGGATTACCGGGGGAGTGGGCAGCAGCACTCCTTCGAGTATTAACAACATCAACTGCGATTGCCAACCCGCCTGCCAAGCGTGGCAATTATGGCACTATCCCCCATTCTTGGGGAGGCCTATGTCCAGCAGTGGACGTTAAAAGGCTGATGGATGGATGGAATATAAATGGGTCTTTTTCGTCTATAAATTAGGTCAAATTTTAATTACCGTGACCACGGCTGCTGCAACGCAGTTGAAACGTCGGGCTAAATGTAGTTAAAATTTGACCTAATTTATACGCGAAAAAAGATCCGTTTATTTTACTTTAAATATGTGTACCTACAATTCCCGAATCTTTAAAAGTTAAATTACATATAATACATGATATGAAGCTAAAATTTTATTTGCAGTGACACTTCAGGGTGTTGATAGTGGACAGGGGCCCACACCCTTCATAGGATTTATGATATGGTTGGAAATACGTAACAACTCTTTGAAGAATGATAAAGTAGAAAATCAGACAGTAGAGTCAGAAAATATATCTCTAGGTTACTTTCAAGCTTATGATGCGCAAGCTAAAATATACGAAAGTTGTTCACCAGCAGTCAATAACGCTACTTCACACCCAAAAACTGAAGTCCAGGTTTGCACCTATTATATTATTCCCCTAGCACTTAGTAAGACCAAATAATTCTAGAGGATATCTTTGAGAAAAAATAAGCAAGAAAAATAACGAAGTAGTCGAACGATTTCGAAGTATTTTCCATATCGCAGATCGAAGCGTGGCGGAAACGTAAGAGCGAATCCTGCTCGTAGAAAATTTATCTTCTTCCACTTTCACAAAAAACGTTTCTAGTAAAATAGGTGATTATATCAAATGCTAAAAGCCACAATAAAATTAAATTGATAAGAGTTTCTATAAATATTAGTGTTACATGAGTGACAATATCATAATTATAAGGAGTGTCTTCAGATTGCTGTAGACGTTCTATAAAATACTTATACTTAATTTATAATATGGGTAGGGATTTCAATGTATTTAATTATTTTTTTTGAGATTTCTATAATCAATTTGGTGCATTCATGATAATCCTCCCTGAAAAATAAGCCAACCCACCTGGCAGCACTAAACGTTTTGACAAAAACTGTAATGCCCCTATCGTCACCATTTTTAAATATATTATCTAACTAGCCATTGCCAGCGACAAAAGCTTACTTTTTAGGACCACATTTATACAATAAAATAAATTCTGTCTTATCTGTATATAACTTGACTTCTTTTAAATTTAAATCTGCTGTCCGTGAATATCTTCTCAATAAATCTTATGATGATACCGAAATATTCTTAACGGACTTTTAAAACCACCAGGCAACTCTTAGACACACAAATAATATATATTTTTATATCAACACACACACAAAAACACACACACACACACACACACACACACAACTATTTTTTGTATTTTATGTAGTATTCATTAAATTAAAGACACTATAATTGCACAGGCATTATGTTAACGGGGTTGGCACTGTTACTCTTTACCACAGGTTACTTTTAACCTCCTTAGGAGAACAGGTCGCAACCACTGGTTTGTACACTTACAATTAATATTGTACTATGATAATGTCGTATGTAGGTGACAAACTGTAATTTATGTCAATAAAGATAAAATAAAAAAAGTTGCATCAAAATCCATCTAGTAGTTCTTTTAAATAAATTCTAAAAAGAAATCTAGTTAAAATAATTTTCTAGTTTTTCGGTTATATCTCAGGTTCCCGATATAGAAGCGGGATAAAATGTAAGTATACCAGTTTTTTAGTCTAATCAAGGCCTTTCAAATAAAAAAAGTTGCTCAAAATCCGTTCAGTAGTTTTTGTGTGATGCGCGAACAACAAACAGACAAACAGACAAAAAATCTAAAAAAAATCGTTTTGTGTTTAGACACGCCTATATAGCCTATTACAGTATTTTTTTCTCAAATATCTTAAATGTACAGACATAGCTATGTTACAGTTTTATAATAGTATATATACTACTAGAAATGGAACTGAAACTACAATCAATAACATAGCTTTTATTAAATCAAAACTTCTGCTTTGATTAGTTCTAGATAATTATTAAAAATTTTGGTTCAATAAATGTAGGATACTTAAAAATATGAATTTGCTGGTCATGCTAAGGGCAGAAATGAACATCGTCTTTAAACCCCTACACTATGTATGTTCCTGTTGTATTAAAGACGATTTAGAACTCTTTAATAGACATCTTAATATGATGATGAGACCCTAAAGTTTCCAAATACACAGCTGAGCTTATATAACAGCTATTGATGATTTAAAATATATTTTTAATGTAGGTTATATGGAATGCCCCAGCGGACATTAAAGATGCATGTATCCGTATCTGTACAAAAGTTGGTCCAATTCCAATGACGAAGGTTGGAAATAATAGTGGTTGGTCTATATTAGTTCGTGAGTTATGTCCTGCACCGGCCACCCTGCCAAATTTTGCTAAACAACCACCGATTGTTGAGCCCTGTTGTGCATGCGACGAGGCTAAATATGAGGTAAGAAATATTATGCTTTTTTATTCTTTATTTAGTTTCGGGACTTTTATCTAACATGGATATGCCAGTCCCATAGGTAAGAAATATGAGAATATATACTATGTATTGAGCTCTATGTTAATATTCGGTATATTACTACTACTTACTACCTATCATCACGCCATTTCCCTTGCGGGGTAGGTACCTAAAGAGAACATAGTGCCAAGAGGGTCTATCCTTGCATACATCTCTCGCTTCCTCAACATTCATAATTCTCTACTTATAAGCTCGCCGGTTTTGGAGACTCCTGACTCCACGTTCCACCGCCAAAAACCAAATCATCAATGTATTGAACATTGATGATTTGATCTAGGTAGGTGAGTCTCGGTCTACATCTGTACCTACATCCTTCCAGTTTCGCATTGTATATCTTCTTACCAGTCGCTCGTCCAGCATTCTTTCCACAAGTCCGAAACATCGGAGCATTCCCTTTCGCATCTTTACACCAATACTCTCTTTCATACCTACTCGCTCTCTTACGTCGTCGTTACGAATGCGTTCAGTCAGCTTCACTCCACAGATTCTTCGGAGATATCGCATTTCGACCGCATTGATTTCACTCTCATACTCCTTTTTGCATACCCAAGGCTCACTTCCATATAATAACTTTGAACACTTGACAAGCACTGCGTTGTATATTGTGACCCGTGCCATCTGGCTGAGGTGGTGGCTGCCGAGAAGTTGTATTTATTAGTATAGGTTACTAATAATTTCATTGATTGTGACAGTGTCTTTTGGACACTGTAGTAGACCAATGCGTCAATTTACATTCAAAGGACCAAAGTAGTGAAGTGGAATATAAATGTTTTCGTTTTTTAAATTGTAAACACCGATAAATAAAGTGCATTGATGTTGAAATGGTTCAGAGTTAAATATTAGTAGAATAAAGAAAAACGCTGCGTTGATTTATCTGCAAGAAATATGTGCATTGTTTACTTCCTTAAATTTTTGCCAGCCATTTGCAATAATGTAGTCTAGGGATCCTCAATGTCAAATGCAGCTTAGAAACATTTTAGCCTGTGATTTGCATAAGAACAGCCGGTCTAGTTAAATAAAATAGATGATAATACCTATTGGCTCCATTTCCGTCTCCTAGTTTACTGAGTAAGTTAAAAGGTGTTATCAATTTAGGTGACATTTGAGGGTCTTTGGTCCCGAAACACGCACCCAAGAGAGTTTCCACCCGAAACCGCACGTGCACATTTCGGTGATGTCATTGGTGCTTCACACACCGCACAGTTTCGGGTTTGGCAGGAGGGACGCGTGGCCAGTCCTGGCCTAAGACGCCTCGCTGACGATGGAACTACTACTGCGCTTGAGAAGGAGCTAAAATCTGAAGTAAGCATTACTTCTGCTTATTTTTTAATATATAGGCTAGTGGGTACTTTGGAGCGGCGCAGGTTTGAGTACCTGCGCCTGATTCCGCCCTAGCTGAGGGCACGGATTGATGGACCCGAAAGGGTAGCCGCCGGCGGACCACTGAAGTAATGTCTACCAGCTCCAGTGGTCCACCAGTACATGCGAAGAGACGGCACACGGCGGGTTTCTTTAGTGGGTGAGGGCCACACACTATCCTGTTCGTTGCAAAAAAAGAGCTAGTGGGTACTTTTCATACTCTTTCTAAAAACATCCTTGCTGTCAAAACTTACATCCGTTTGTTTCCGAATCCCTTTAAGGTACCCTGATCATCGGGAACCTCAGTTAGATACACGTAAACTAACAACTAGTTAGGCAAAATCTAGTTTATTTATAAAGCGATTTTTGAGCAGAGAATAAATCTATACCTTGCAGTAAATTATGAAAAAACCTTAATTATGTTGTTATTGTTATAATAAAAAAAGCAATAGTAAATATAAATATTTTTGAAGCACTTGACATAGAATAACCTATTCATGATTTTAATTTATTTCTGATAGTTTCTATTCATCTTGACATTATTTATAATATTTAACAAAAGAT
This sequence comes from Leucoma salicis, assembly GCA_948253155.1. Classification (NCBI taxonomy): domain Eukaryota; kingdom Metazoa; phylum Arthropoda; class Insecta; order Lepidoptera; family Erebidae; genus Leucoma; species Leucoma salicis. Next base: position 19,164,149 of record OX411807.1, read on the forward strand.
TTAGTAATACATGTTTGTACGCTATGCTAGTGGCAGAATGTAAAACTCCACATTACATTTATTTTAGCAACCTTTTGTACTAAGCCTATATTTGACGGGCCTCGTGGCGTATTCGGTAGTGTAACCGACTTCCGTGCACGAGGTCGTGGGTTCGATTCCCACTCAGGACAATTATTTGTGTGATGACCACAGATATTTGTACTGCGTCTGGGTGTTTTCTATCTATTATATGTATGTATTTACAAAAAAAAAGTAATATATGTATTATATCCGTAATCTGGTACCCATAGCACAAGCGTTAAGCTTAGTTTGGGACCAGAGGACGTTGTGTGAAATGTCCGTGAATATTTTTTTATTTATTTATTCATAAAATAAAGATGATGTGATTATTTTATTTGATTCGAATTTAAACGGCTTATTATCACATACCTATTTATAGGATCGCGTTATCGTATGATTTTTAATTGTAGATAGTTAATAAATAAGGCAGAAGGCTACGTGTTCGGTACAATGTATGCAAATACCTACAACCGACATATAGTGCGGGCTTCACCCAAGATGGTAAGAAAAAAAGTGTTAGGAAAATTTATAGTTCCTAGCTGAATTGGTAAAGCGTCTATTGTAATTCAAAAGGTGCTGATTCAAATCCTATATCACCATCAGCTTTAATTTTCTATTTAAAATTTTCGTACTTTGTGTTCTGGAGTTTTTTTTATCTACTTAATAATTTTTTCACAACACGCAGGGTGTGTCACTAATTTATCCGCCTAAACAAAAAAAAAAAGGGTGTGTCACTAAGGAATAATCCTTGTATCGCGGGGGACTTTACAAACATACGCTTTCACGGACACAAAGTACACCCAGACTTAGAACAACCATTTGTGGATCACACAAAGAGTTGTCCTGTGTGGTAATCGAACCCAGAACACTTGGGCGGGAGCCCAGTGTTTAAACCACTCCGCCATCTGTGTAGGTGAAGGGACGTTATATTTACTTCTACTACTCCAAAACCTTTGTGGAACTTACAAGCATTTGTATGGAATTGGAACATTAATCATCAGATACGGCTTAAATCATTTCTATAAGTAATTTTAAATAAAGATAACATTGTTATCCTTATTGGATTATCTCCGGCTGATCTCTACGTACGCAACATAAATATTTGTATTTTTATAGAGTGACCACATCAGGACTATAATCAAAGCTCGAGGCATATCATGGCAGCAAATAGGAGGTGCTGGTATACCAAATACATTTGCGGTCTTCCGAGTGGATGCGAAACATCATCTCATATCCTTAGCATCCAAGCTAGCGCCGTCTCCTGACTGGATCGTTGGAGTTTCGGCTTTGGAATTATGTAATACTAATTGTACATGGAGCAAATCAGCAACGATTCCGCTGTATCCGTATGATGCCGGGACTGATAACGGACTTACTTATGTGGTGAGTATAATCATTTTGACAGATCGTTAATTTTGGTATTTTATAATTTTTTATTTAATTGGAATTAAATAGATACTATAAATGTCTTTTTGACTGGAATTTCGATCACTGTTACCAAAGTTTCGGAGACATGGCATCTGCTCAGGATAAATTATAATGCAATAGAATACATTATACTAATAAACACAAACTCCCTTACTAATAAACGTCGCATAACCTCTGAATAGATCAGTTCAGTGTTTTGTCTTTGTCATTAATATGACAGTTTGACGTTGAACAAAACACTGAATAACTATTCGGAGTTTATACAATGTTTATTAGTAAAGGGGAAAGTGTGAAAATGTGAAATCGAAAATAACAGTCTCGAGCAGGATTCTGATTTATTTTCGATTTCACATTTTCACACTTTGTGTTTATTAATATGGCTAAAGCATGTCAAATGCTAAAAAAGTATATAAAAATATCTAAATATGTATTATACTGTTATAATAGGTACACACTCAGTTACCATACATAAATCTCGTAGTTAATGTCAATTGGCCTTCAGCATCAAATTTTATTTAGTTTAATTTAAAGAAGAACAGGCAATTGGCCTACAATAGCTACTAGTAGTTTAGACTTAGTAATATATACATTAAATCGCTGATTATTTAATTAAACTGTGAATAATTCTTGCTAGTCTCGTCGTTCACCAACAATACCAGCTGCCCCTGTTCGCGCTTTGCGTCCAGATTGGCCGCGCGATGTCCGTTCACCTTTTTTCAACACCGAGGGAAAGATGCGACCTTTTGCACGACTTAAAATGACTCGACTGCGGCTCTATGAGAAGAGCTGTGACGCCATTGGTACAGCCGGTAAATAGTGAGACTAATATAAATTTTATCACGCTTTTACGTGGAACGTTCTAATCAAACAATTTAAGGTGTATCCGCACGTTACTTGTGGCAGTTGAGCAGGTGAGCAGCGGGCTCACAATCTTATTTCGCTGATGGGAAATTCATAAATATAAGGCTAAGCTATCTCCCGCTAAAACCAAAACGCACCGAGGTACTTCATGGTCAGTAACAAGGCCAACGGTGTTTACGACCAGCTTGGGCCCGATAGCGAATGAGTAATCCTACTTGGTACCCAATCCTACCAACAGAAATGCAATGAGGTAAGTGCTTAAAAAAAACATAGCATCACGCCTGTATTCCCCGAAGGTGTAGGCAGAGGTGTATTACACACCCACGATTAGTAACTGACTATAATATATAACTGACTATTGATAACTGCCTACGTTCCTTAATAGCCTCATACGATACCTACGGAAAAGAATGGGGTGGTGACACTTATATTAATAGTTGCTTGTGTTAACAGTTTTTTTTTTGGATGAAACACTGTAAGATTGCACATTGCACAGATACCTATAGGTTACTTATAGATACCTAGATTAATTTATATTTACCATGCATCCTGTTGGTTTTCATAGACGGCGAAGCTTCAGACCGTTTGCATGAATCTCAAGGCAGTGCTGGTATTGGGGGAGGTGGAGCATGTGCTACTCATTCTTGGAGTCCTTGGGGACCTTGTAGCGTATCGTGCGGCCCAGGTCGCACTACTCGACAGAGGAATTACGTGTGGCCGTCCAGGGCATATGCTGAGGCATGTAGGATACCCCTAACTGATTACAAGAGATGTCATGGGCCAAGGCGGCACTGCAGGTAGATTGTTCTTGTTATACCTATTTCATTTTACATTTGTTGACGCGCTTAGGATATTTAGTCATCATTCCATTCATTCCATGAATTCTAGGTAATACCAGAAGAAAGTTGTTGAATAAAATTTATCCAGGCGGTATGGTATCCCTATATATTAAGAACTTGTCGTATTCTGACTATTATTAAACTTCAATTGTTTGCTTTATAAGATTTTCTCTTATTTTATCAGAGCCCCGTCAGAATATGAACCAGACCCTGCTGACTCTACCGGTCCGTGTGCCGTAAGTCCTTGGTCAGATTGGTCTCCTTGTGAAGGATGCGGTGTGCGGGCACGCACCCGGCATTATGTGAATGATAGAGCTTACAAACGATGTCATATTGGATACCGTTCCAGAACTATACTAGACCAAGCAATGCCATGCGAAATTGGAACTTGCGAGAAGTAAGATCACAAAATGTTCATTTTATTTAGAAATCATATTAGTCTTTTAACATACCATATGGTTCTGGCACCATTAAATGGCCTTCCTGACTCTATGAGTACCATAATGCGCATAGTTTATAATTTGTATTCCGAGCCCGGTTATAGAAAGGACGGAGGTGTGATGTGGTCCATATCTGGGTTGGAATATCGAGGACAAGCAAATATTGCTTACTGGTACCAACATTATCTTCTTCCAAAAATCTATTAAGTATGATTACTAGCGGATGCACCAGCATGCCATGTTCTCCACTATAGATTAGTGTGACGGAACATTTACATAAGATTTTATTCTACTGAAGGCGCAAGTAACAGGCATTGGCAAATGGCACCGTGAAAACCAAATAGAGTTTTTGCTATTTTAGGATCATTGCTGCGGTAGTAATTGTTGTCATACATCAAGTCAAATAACTAATATTCCTTATTCATTTTTCAGGCCACCAGGAAACAGAACCAATAATGCAACTAACTTTGATTGGTTTTTTGTCGTAAGTTTTTGTATTTATTTAAGTACTTTTTGCTTAATTGGCACATAAATCTCCAACCATTTGTTATAGGACTTGACCCGCGGTGACTGCCAGGTGACATCATGGGGTAGCTGGTCACCGTGTAGCGCGAAATGTGGACGAGGACGTCGACTACGTTCACGCTTGTATATCTCTCACGATTCCAAAGTACAGCAAGAATTGTCTAAAAGGCTGCTTGATCAGTGGAATAGAAGATTCGCTCAGTTTAAGTCAATTGTAATTATTTATATATTTATAGATAGGTAGCTTTGTTACTTTTTACATTTGTCTATTTATTATGCTGCTGATAAGTTTCAAAAGGTCTGTTCAAATTATTAGTAGGTACGGCCATTGCCTAGAATTTGCAAGTGTACTTAAAAGTTAGATGTTACCTATACGTTTAGATTTTTATTGAAGTCTAAATATGTTGTATAAACCTCTGAATATTAATTTTAATATCATTGTTTTATGTGATCTCCGTAGGAGTATCCGATAGAAAACCTCACTGCCGAAGATCCAGCAGTGGAGAGTGCAGTTCAAGAACACATGGAGCGATGTCAGTTTACTTTGACGCAACAAGAGTCTTTGTGCGACGGAGAAGATGTCAGCTGCTTAAATAATACCGTATCAATCGGTAAATTCAATGTCATTATTCGTAGTTTATATATAACAGCGTTAGCCTAATGGGGAGTCCAATAGATGGAACTTATTACGCATTTACTTAGTAGTAACTCATCATGTGCCTCAAAAGTCCCGTTAAAATTTAATCGCAATGGGGATGTTTATTGTCATTATTTCACAGCAGATGGCGTATTATCAATATGGCCATTGAAAACTGTAATTTCCATACAATGCCTGAAATTTGGTACCAACCTGTAATTTGGTAAATTAAAATTTCTTTGTAACATACTTCCGTGTGCTGTACCAAAATAATAAAACATGTACATTTATTTCCCAAAGATCCAACATTAAAAAAGTGGGAAAAGTCGCAACGATTTTGTGACTACACTAGAGCGTCTTTCAATTCTTTAATCTTCCAGGCGCTATACATTTTGACAATATCGCTGATTAACTAGATTAAACACAAAAAATACCAAATAATTCTCAGGCAAACAAAGCAACTACAATTTCACAGTGGCCATCTGGCTGATAGCGACATCTGCTCTCAGTAAATCCCCATTGTTTTGAACATTTATGACAGTCGTTACATGGAGAAATATCCTATGTAATGCTTGTTTTGGTAGTACCTCGGATGTAACTATGGATGTTCCTTATGTGTAATTGTGATGAATTTATATAATATGGTTCACATCGCTTATAAAGCGCTATCAGCGCTTTTAGGTATAGCGTATCATCAGCAGTTGATGCATAAAGTTTTTTTTGACAGAGGTTTGCAAGCAACCAAAGTCAGTGGGACACTGTCGCGCATATGAAGAGCGCTGGTTCTATGAGTGGGCACGTGGCGCGTGTGAGCCCTTTGGCTTTAGTGGCTGTGGGGGCAACGGGAACAACTTCCGCACCAGGGACCATTGTCTGCAGGCCTGCAGGACCTTAAGCAACAATACCATGAATAATAGTAATGATACTAATAATAATAATTTATTTTTTTCTCACACATTACATAGGTATTGACATTAATGACAAAAACATGTATGTACTCAGTTTCAGATCTTAAAACAGTATTTTGCGAGACTGGTACCTAAACTAGACTTATGGCCTGTATTTCAGGTAGCCAGGCTCCACCCTTGCGTTAACATTTCAATTCAAATTCTCGTACTGTCATTATTTAATATGTTCCTTCTGTTACCTTAATCTTATTAATATATTTTTAGTTGTTATTAGTAAAATTAGTATGTATGTGAGTGTATTTTTATGTATATATATGATGTGTATGTGTGAATAAGGTGAGTAGTCACAATATGTCTAATGTATTTTGTTTTCCTCTCCGTAGCAATATCTAGGTATAATACCTATGTCACAAGAATTTAAAAAAACTAATCACAACGTACGTCCTGCCCCAGAAATACATCATAACTTTTGAGAAATTACATTAATCTACAGTAGCGTTTTTGTCACTCTAGGTCAGCAACCGTCCAATTATGTATCCAAAAAATTTAAGTCTTATGCCGGTACTTCCAAAAGCTTTTCAGTATCCGTATAGTTTAGGTTTTGAAGCCAACTCGTTAGTTTCATTTTACATTTAGTTTTATTACATTCATAGATCGGCAGAATCCTATTTGTTTTACCAAGGTGACAAAAGAATCGCCTTGAGAACTTCGTTAAGAGCTTATTACGAAAATAGTCTACAGGGTTGAAACGCCTTTTGCCACGTGAAAGCGACGGATTGTATCTAAGAAGATAATGTTGCTTTAAGAGAATTTTTTGTATTTGTAATGATTTTAATGTTAGACTAGCTTCTGCCCGCGAAAGTGCCTTTGTTTGTTTGTTATGCTTTACGCATACACGTCACCTTGTGTTCTTATAAGATTGACCTAATTTTGAAGTCGAGGTGTACGTTATTAGATCTACCTATGAAAATGCGGATTTATATGAAAAAAACAAACTATTTTTTTATAGTTTTTATTTCTATTAATCAAAATAATCACCCATGCCATCAATGCAACTTTGCCAACGCAATGGCAGTTTATTAATGCCATTTCTGAAAAAAGCAGCTGGACGAGAGGCAACGAATTCATCAAAGGTATTTTGTACTGCTTCTCGGATATTGATTTTTTTCCCGGTACTGTAGAAATGCAATTTCATAGGTAAAGACCTATTATAAATACATCACTTTACGGTACGTCCTTATTTTCCATGCAAAAATAACTATTTCACTGGAACTGTCTATATTTCTGACATAAGTAGTCTATGTTCTTACTCAGCTCTGCATATATGCCGATGCACAATTTATTCAAGATTAATTAAGCAGTTAAGGCGTAAAACCGTAACAAACAAATAAACTAAATTAAGCAAGGATTCAAGAAATCGATAATGAAAGATACACGTATCGTAATATATTATCGACTTATACTACATTAGTGCACATAAATTAATGCTTGGATTTCGATACTAATGTTTCAATTCAAAAATTAATAAATTGTAATGTCCCTAGACTTCTAAAGACTGGAAAACCGTTTTAAGTTGGGTTTTAAAATTTTTTATTTTTGAAGTGAAACTTCTTTATCGGGGTTGGAAAAAATTTAGTGTAACATTTTTTCGTTACGCGTCACATTTTTCCGTTACGCGCCATATTTATTTTATATGATTTTTTTAAATATGGGTTGCAAGACTATAAATAATATAAGACATATGTATATTGCGTGACAATGTAATATTATGATGACATAAAGCTGATCTGATGATGGAGCTAGAAGGTGGCCATAGGATACCTATAATGAAACGGTGCAACCTCATCGAGTTTGGACTCGTTTGATTCATCTTGACGAGTACTTTGTCTTTAGATGGTATCCAAGGTCTGATGACGAAGCTAGAAGGTGGTCATAGGAATTCCAATATAAAACGACATAACCCATGGAGTTTGGGCTCGTATGATTAGTCTTGACGAGTACTTTGTATCTAGATGGTATCCAGGGTCTGATAATGGAGCTAGAAGGTGGCCATAGGAACTCCAATATAAAATGACATACCCCTTGGAGTTTGAGCTCGTATGATTCGTCTTGACAAGTACTTTGTATCTAGATGGTATCCAGGGTCCGATGAAGGAGCTAGAAGGTGGCCATAGGAACTCCAATATAAAATGATATTACCCTATGGAGTTTGGGCTCGTATGATTCGTCTTGACGAGTACTTGGTATCTAGATGGTATCCGGGACTGATGATGGAGTTGGAAGATGGCCACAGTTAACTCTGTAATAAAACGACGCAACCCCATCGAGTTTAGACTCGTTTGATTCATTTTGACGAGTACTTTGCCTTTAGATGATATCTAGGGTCTGATGATGGAGTTGGAAGGTAGCCAAAGGAAATCCATTATAAAACGACATAACCCCATGGAGTTTGGGCTCGTATGAATCGTCTTGACGAGTACTTTGTATCTAGTTGGTATCCAGGATCTGATGATGGAGCTGGAAGATGGCCACAGTAGCTCTGTAGTGAAACGACGCAACCCCATCGAGTTGGGACTCGTTTTATTCCTCTTGACAAATACTTTGTCTCTAGATAGTATCCAGGGTCTGATAATGGAGCTGGAAGGTAGCAATAGGCACTCTGCTATAAAACGCCGTAATAATTCTATTATAATTAATGAAATGCTATAATAATCTTAGTAGCAATAAGGTGAAATAATTGTATAATTTGTATCCATGTCTATGATAATAAAAGCCTTTTGCTTAAACTTTATCTAATTTAGCTTTATTTAACCAATTTCTGTAAAGTTGTAAATAGTAGATAATTTTTCGAAAAATGATGTCATAAAGAAGTTTCACTTCTTACGTGTGTACACTAATACACACACACATAATTTTTTTTATTTTAAACATCTCTGGTTCCAAATTAAGCTTAACGCTTGTGCTATGGGTACCAGATTACGGATATAATACATATACTACTCTTTTTTTTTGTAAATACACACATATAATGGATAGAAAACACCCAGACGCAGTACAAATATCTGTGTTCATCACACAAATAATTGTCCTGAGTGGGAATCGAACCCACGACCTCGTTCACGCAAGTTGGTAACACTACCGACTACGCCATGAGGCCCGTCAACCACTATTACTATTCTACCAAAGCGAGCCAGTGTCCTCTGAAATATGCTCATCTAGGTACATTAATGCGTTTAAATCTGGAATTGTGTCACAAAACAAGGCCGTATTATACTTATAAACGACATCCACTGGATCGAATACTGAACTAGTTCTTAAACACAAAGTGAAAAATGTGAAATCGAAAATAACAGTCAGGAGCAGGATTTGAACCTGCATCTTCTGGATACCGTCCAGATGCTTTACCAATTCAGCCATCCTGACAATTGCTCCTGACTGCTAATTTCGATAACACATCATACCTAACGTCTTTGGGTGACGCCTGCGCCATCCGTCGGAAGTATTTTCATACATTATACCGACCAGGTAAACTTAATTTTACAATTAAGATTTTACCTAATAATGACGCAAACCCTTTTAATATTTAGATATTTTTATATATATTTTTAGCATTTGACATGCTTAGCACTATACATTAAACACAAAGTGAAAAATGTGAAATCGAAAATAACAGTCAGGATATCTATTTATTTAAAGGGTTTGCGTCATTATTAGGTAAAATCTTAATTGTAAAATTAAGTTTACCTGGTCGGTATAATGTATGAAAATACTTCCGACGGATGGCGCAGGCGTCACCCAAAGACGTTAGGTATGATGTGTTATCGAAATTAGCAGTCAGGAGCAATTGTCAGGATGGCTGAATTGGTAAAGCATCTGGACGGTATCCAGAAGATGCAGGTTCAAATCCTGCTCCTGACTGTTATTTTCGACTTCACATTTTTCACTTTGTGTTTAATGTATAGTGCTAAGCATGTCAAATGCTAAAAATATATATAAAAATATCTAAATATGAACTAGTTCTGTTTTTCACCAGACACTAAAGTTTCGAACGAGTTGAATGGAAAAAAGTTAAAACCCACTCGGCCTCGTGAAGACAATGAAGTGTTCCAAAACGACATTCCTGCTTTATATGGTAAGTAAATGTACATCCATAAGTTTATTATTGCACGCCTCATAAGCGAAGCGTTGAGGTGTGTACTATTCTCGTTTCACGCAGAAAAACTGATTTTTCTAACTTAAAATGTCTCTATCTATTATATATTGCACTTGTAAAATAATATATACACACGCATATCAAGAAAATACACTATTTTAACACTCATGATATTTTTGATGCCATTTTTGTTATTTAAACTAGTTAAAAAACTGTTTGAAAAAGTTCTGTCTTGGACGTTCGTTTGTTGTAGGTAATGTATGTTAACACGATAACGACCAAAATACTATACTAATCGAGTTTTTTTTTTCCTTTACGAATTAGTATGATTACGAATAGAGCCCTATCACTTTTCACGGTCTGATTCGATGTGGTTTAATTGTTATAAAATAAACAAAAAAATAGTGAATATTTTACGCTCGACTCGATACTAAAACCAGCGCTAAGCTATACCTTATTTCGTGAGAACTACTTGAACTATTTCTATAGACCGATATAGAAGTACTTCTTAAAATTTGCGCTAGATGGCGTATAAGACATGAAAACCTCATTAGTATTTTTTGAAATTAGCGCTATCTATGTGATTTATTGAAAACTACTTAGTAAGACCAATACATTATTAGTTTCTTATCAAATAATCAATTTTATTGTGAAAAATGAAGATTATGAGGCGTGCACTTTTGGATTTTCCAAAGTATTTAAAGAATACTAGCTGCTAATGGGGTAGGTATGTGAGACTTGCTGGTCGTCACAAATTACGCCCGGATACCACACAATTTGTATGGTATCGAAACAAACTCGTTCTAGTGGCCGCTTCCGAGTCACAAGCTGCGGTCCGTGACAGACTCGCTACTTGTGGCCGAGGACTGTTGTCGAGCCGCTCGATGTCCTCGGCTCAGCACTGCCCCGGACGCTTGTCTTTGACACAATTTTTCTATGTCTTAATATAGGTACTAATAATAATTGATCCACCATTTCGGAGATTAGCCGGTACAAACAGTAACGAAAACTTAAAAATATGGTATTTTGTTAAAGATACGGACGTACTATATATACTTTCATCAGCATTTAGTAAAAAGATATTATTTAGACATTACAAACAGACACTTACTGTTACCGATATAATTTATTATAGGTACTATGTAGGTTATACGAGTAGGTACCTATTAATACATTGAGAATTAATTCATATAGTACGAGATCCGACTGCAAGATTAATCGAGTATGTAATCAAAACCTATTTTTTATGTATAATTATAAATGGGGCAATATATTTTTGCTGATGTGCCCATCAAAATGTAGCCACTAGTATTTTTAATTAAAATAATATTAATTGACTATTTCAAAAAAATACATTCACGTATTTTTTAAATAAACTTTATCCCACTTCATATTGTTATGATGTAAAGAACTTAAAAAGAAAATCCATGGTTGCAACTGCGCACTCGGCCGCAACGTATTCGTTATTATAGTTCTATGATATTATTAGTAGTAAAAACTTTTTTCAAAATCATTTTCATTTGAGGTCATGCGGTTACGCTTCAAATAGCAAAGATCTCTTTTTTTTGAAATCTTCACATAGTATTCCTAGATCCCTTTCTTAATAAAAAAAGGCCAATAAAACAGTTATTAATCAATAAAAATATAGAATAGAAAAAATATTGAAATACATTCAAATAGAAACATTGACGTGTAGTTAGTTTATTATCTTACTGATCACTGCACGTACTTAGGGTTACACTTTAACCATAAGAACGTCTGATTCGGTAGTTTCAACACTTTTTACATGCTTGCATATCATCACGCTTCTGATGTCTTACAGGATAAGCACAGATAATAATTGTATAGTTAGTTTAAATTCTTAGTACCTAATCTTTGTGTCTTGTGTAGCACAGCTCAGTGGGATTTGCATAGACCTATATCTATTACGTACAGTGTACAGTCAACAACAATCAAAAAGTAATATATAAAAGAATATATAGGTAGGGGAATATACAGGATAATTTTTTAACCAGTGCGCAATTTTTTTGGTTGGTTCTATATTTTATCCGACATGAAGTCAGTAAAATATGGACACCAATCTTACGAGCAGCTCGAAGCTTTATTTTCTGCATTTTGATGGTCCTTCAAAAAAGATCAAGGCCATGAAAGTATGAAGGAAAAATTGGAACTACTCTTATAAATAACTTAATCTTATCCGTGTGGTGACGGACTAAGAATACAAGTGTCACAACTCCATCCTTTCCCATAGGTGCGACTAAAGGAAGTAAGCAATTATCACTCATTGTACTACTGGTGGTAGGGCTGGGTACCAAGTGAGAGAGACTTATTTGCTATCAGGTCCTAACGGGTCGGTACCACCATCTTCTGTGTGACCGGCCATGATGCACGTCAGTGTGTTTTGGGTGTAGCAGAAAATAGCCGTTTATTCTTTCATTTAATATCTGAGAAATGAAATGGTGCGCAGCGGCTTGACATTACTCTTGGTATAGTTGAGTCCATGAGCGACGGTTGCCACTTACCATTAGGTGGGCCGTGGCTCGTCTGCCAACAATAGCAATAAAAGTTAAAAAAAACCAAAAAAGTTTAGTTCGAAACTGATAAATTAGCGGTCTGTAACCCGCATAGAGACCTACGCGTCGCCGCATTAAACAAGTGCCAACTTAGGTATCTACTGAAGCGCGCGCGTCGTGTGACCATAAAATCTGTTTCAAAATTTATTTAACCGTGTTTAGCGATAACTTTATTTTTTAGTACTAAGACATATAAAAATAAAAATTAAGTGTTTATTAAAATTGGCTTATGTTTATTTTATCAATATTTGCGCACTGGTTAAAAAATTACCCTGTATATTTGAGCGATAAGAAAAGTTAGAAATCCTAGAGTTATGCGAAGATACTTACTTATACAAAATCTTTTTATGGTTGCCAAAAGTTTTCATTTAGGGGTTGGTTACTAAACTAGTTGGGGCTTGCGGGCCCCCAATGTCGACCAGAATTTCTGCTCTTATCTACGAAGAGAGCTTGGAAATACGCTGAAAATGTTTGCTAAGGTGATTTATGGTTGATGTGACAGGCTGATATGGTGAGGTTTTGGAGGCAACTCGTTGTTGTAATATGACTAGTAATGTCTGCAACTACAGGAGGTTATGTCATTTTAATTACCACAACAGGCTTCAGCTAAGATTTATTTTTAATAACTCTATTAGGTTACGTGACGCACCTTAGTAAAGCTCCCAGTCAGCATGATTTTTTTCTTACATCTTCAACCACTCATCATATTTCAGCTAATTTATACTGAACTTTAATCTATAAGTATATAAAAATTAATTGTCCTTAGTCACGCTATAACTTGGAAACGACTTTACGGATTACAATCATCTTTTTTTTTAGTTTTTTAATACTCTGTAAGAATTTTACGGAAAGAAAAATTAAGAAAAATACGCAGATTTAACGACTATTTTAGTGATTTTAACTTCGCGCTATGTACAGTTGCAAGTTATTGAATACTCATAGAGAAGAAACGACATAAAATTAAACCTTGGTTATGAATGACTATATCTATTGATCAAAACTACATGAAAATCCGTTCAGTCGTTATGGAGTTTATTACGTTGCGATACATAGAACACGCGCACTCGTCCTGTTGCCTAACTTTATTGAAGTTTGCTTTACTATTCTATTTCTCGTTGTTGTATGTAGATATTTACCTGTTTGTAAAGTGATAAATTTCGGAATTATTGAACCAATTTTTCACAGACTGATCTTGCTAAGAGACAAAACCAAAGGTCAAATGAATGTAGATGTCCTAAGGGTGCATATAATGTTACAAAATCGAGTGATGGTGTCAGTCAAAGAAGACTGGTGAGAAACTGTTATTGTAAGTTAATGATTATAAAGGGTACTTACCGAGTCCAGCGGGACAAATATCATTGACGTAAGCAATGCATTTATTATGTTATCAGTGGAAGCAGACTGCGAGGTCGGCCCGTGGCTTGGGTGGACCGAGTGCTTCGGGGATTGCGAGTACGCGGTTAAATTAAACTATAGACTTATATTGGTAAGATTTTTCATTATTCCACATACGTTATTATATTATTACTAGCTGATACCCGCGACTTCGTCAGCGTTAAAGATTTAATTTCTAAATTCAACCCCTATTTTACCCGCGATTTTATAAAACCATCGAAATGTATGTGTATCCTATATCATATATAAAATAAAATTTAACATTCTGAATTCAAAAATGTCTAAATATGTGTTTCTATCTCTAAATTAGAAACCTACCAAACCACCCCCTCTTTCCCTTCCTATTATTTTAACAACCACGTCCTCATCTCCTCTATATCATCATTCCTCTTCATCATTCTTAAAAGCCATAGGACATAGCTTTTCTTGGGGTGGATTACTCGCGAAGGTCGCCTTTGGTTTGTAGGCTACCACGCCAACCACTCAGGGCGTGGCAAACTTACCGTCTTACTCACCATAAAGCCGTACAGCCAAGTATATATATATATATATATGTGGACATTGATGTATACCTAAACAAAAACATAGCATCACGCCTGTATACCCCGAAGAGGTCGGCAGAGGTGTATTACACATCCACGATTCACCATGTATGTTTAAGTCCCACGTATTAGGGGGCGTGCCTATTGCCGTCTACCGGGCACATTTCGAACTCCGGGCGGCTACTGAGCATTTTTCTTTTTACGAAAAAGCTCTATAACACTGTCCTACCCGGGAATCGAACCCGAGACCTCATGATCAGCAGTCGCTTACACTACCTCTGCACCACAGAGGCACAATTAGGCACTAATTGTGCGTATGAGTGCAGAATACGCTTTCCTGCACTCATTTCATTTAGTATTGTGTATACGAGCATGTGACTAATAATACCAAAATCTCTTGTGAAAAACTCATTGACTGTCTCTTTTTCTCTCGTTCTTTCTGAATAATTAAGTCTGTGTCATTAAGTTCACACACGCAGTTAAAAGTTGTTATCTAATACCTATATAAAATTCTCGTGTCGCGGTGTTTGTTACCAAACTCCTCCGAAACGGCTAGACCGATTTGTATGAAATTTTGTGTGCATATTGTGTAGGTCTGAGAATCGGGACGCATTTATTTTTCATACTACTAAATGATAAGGGTGACCCACCAATAAATATTTTATTTCTAGACAAAATGTTTTATTTTTATTTGGCATTAAAAAATACATACATCCCTACATTTTCACCCTTCTACTGCCGATATAGAAATAATTTATATAGCAAAACAACGTTTGCTGCGTCAGCTAGTCTAATATATAAAATACATACTACCCTAAATTTTTACCCTTCTACTGCCGACTCCTATTTTTTAATACTTTCATTATTGCAAAATATTCACGAAAAAAAAATATGGCGACACGAAGTTTGCCGGTTGAGCAAGAGTAAGAGTAGTTATTTTATAAAATGATACATACATATTTTCACGCCTTTTCCCCGTAGGGGTAGGCAGAGACTTCTCACCACTTGCTACGATCCTGACACGCACCTTTCACTTCATCTACTTTCATTAGCGCTTTCATGCATGCTCGTTGGTTCGAGTACTCTTAACCTGGCCTTCCTTAAGAACGTTTCCGATCTGGTCAAATTACTGGCGTGGACCGTAAAGATAATTGTGATGTGGAGATTGGGTATGGCTCTTGGTCCGTGCGATAGCTTAGCGACTTAGAGCACTTTCCCGGATTGGAAGGGACGCAGTTCAAATCCCACTCGCACTAAAGTTCTCTTTTTCCACATTTACAAATAATTTGTAATCTGTAATAAGTCTTTAAAAGAACTATTAAACGAATGCCTAACTCTTTAACTCATAAACATAACTAAAATTATTTTGTTAAAATCAATATTTAGCATGATGTTATTGTACTTTAATAACCACTCAATGGTTACCATAGCAACGGTTGACATGTGACATGTTTTTGTGTTGTTGTGATAATGGGTGTAGAAGTCTGAATACGATAGCAGATAAAAATATATACTTTGGATAGGAGTTTCGTAAAATCCTTTCTTAGTGAGCGTCTACGTCGTGAAAGGAGCATCTATGCAAAATTTCAAGTCAATCGGACGTATAGTTTCAGAGATTTCGTGATGAGTCAGTGAGTGGTAAATCGCTTATAGAAGCTGAAAATTACATACTACTTATAATAATTTTTGATATTTTAATATATTTTTGAAGTGAAAACTTCTTTTAGTGCGGTACGCATATTTTTAGATGAGATAAAATATCTGGACTCGCGACACCGTTACGAGACGCAGCTATAGTGTGTGCATTGGAAATTAAATTTGACACATTTCCCGGTTTCCTATTGAGCTGAAATTTTACACCCATATATATATCGCGTGACAATGCAATATTATGATGACATGGAGCTGATCTGATGATGGAACTGGAAGGTGGACCTTGGAACTCTATAATGAAACGGCGCAACCCCATCGAGTTTAGGCTTGTATGATTCGTCTTGACGAGTACTTTGTCTCTAGATGGTATCTAGGGTCTGAGGATGAAGCTGGAAGGTGGCCACAGTAACTCTTTTAATGAAACGAAGCAACCCCATCGACTTTGGAATCGTTTGATTCGTCTTGATGAGTACTTTGTCCTTAGATGGTATCCAGGGTCTGATGATGGAGCAGGAAGGTGGCCATAGGAACTCCGTGATAAAACAACATAACACCATCGAGTTTGGGCTCGTATGATTCGTCTTGACGAGTACTTTGTCTCTAGATGGTATCCAGGGTCTGATATGGAGCTGGAAGGAGGCCACAGTAACTATGTAATGAAACGACCCGAACCCATCAAGTTTATATTCGTTTAATTCGTCTTAAGGAGTACTTTGTCAAGTTATGATCATTTTTTTTAATGCCTGATTGAATAATTTTGATTTACAAGTTTTAATTTAAGATCGAACAATTAATTTGGATATCTAAAAATAACAACTGTTTGTTTATAGTGTTAAGTTTTCACGGCAGTCCTTAGACTACTTTGTTTTTTTTTAGCATTTAACATGCTTAGCCGTATAAGTTAACACAAAGTGTGAAAATGTGAAATCGACAGTAACAGTCACGAGCAGGATTTGAACCTGCATCTCCTGGATACCATCCAGATGCTTTGCCAATTCACCCATCGTGACAATTACTCGGGAATGCGAATTTCGATAACCCATTAATTCTTCTCGTCACGTCTTTGGTGACGCCTGCGCCATCTGTCTAAAGTATTTACATAAATTATACCAATTTTCACACTTTGTGTTAGGTAATTATAATAAGTTATTTTCGAAATTAAGTATTAACTAAACCTTGTATAATATATTTGGCATCAAATGGAATAGCATTCTGACTAAGATTTTTCTCCATGTGATTTATTTTATGTCATTAACAAAGAATTCACGCTTAAATTAATATGAAATGAATATTTTCTATTAATGGAGAGTTGGAATTGTAAAAACTATTAGATTTTTTTAAAGATTTTATTATTTGGCCTTAACCAGTATTAGTGTATGGTTAGTAATGTAGGTATTAGTATAGGGGCTTTCTTGTTTCTTCCCTGGAGTACCATAAAGTGTATAAAATGAAAGTAAAATATTAGAATTGCAATAGAAATAAATATATCATAGACTAACCGAAACGCCTCTTTTTTCCCGCCTTAACAAAAACAAAAGCCAGCCGCCAGCCATTTTCCCTTTGTAGCGAAAACCCGTGCACCCGGTAGGCTCGTTATGATAATTAATAGAAGGCTTATAATAGATTTTATCTACTAAAATTATGAATCAGATGAGCTAATATTATTGTAATTTATTACACGAAGTACATACTATATACGTTAATATTATCATACAATATTTATTACCATTAAAATGTAGACTTTCATTATTTTTAATGGAGCTATTAAATGAGATAACAAGGTTTAAATTTTGAGGTTACGACATACTTCTTCCAAATGAAATTTATGTCTCTTATCATTTAAATGTCGCATTGTTATCATTAGTAACTATAATCCTCAACGACCCTTATGTTGAGGATACAAAGTTTTCACAAAATTTCGAAGAGATTTCTTAAAATTAACTCACACCACACATGACTTTTACCATAATCAGATATATTCTTTGTTTCTGCCAAAATTTACCTATGCTTAACGATATTGCCAACTCTGGAATTACCCTAATCTTTTACAGCAATTGCATAATATTGTAAAGGATTAATACGCTCATTTCCATTATTTATATCTATAGTACTATTATAACTGTAACAGAGCTGTGTCTGTACATTCAAGATATTTGAGAAAAAAATACTGTAATAGGCATATAGGCGTGTCTAAACACAAAACAATTTTTTTTAGAATTTTTGTCTGTTTGTTTGTTCTTGTATCACGTAACAACTACTGAACAGATTTTCATGCCACTTTTTTATTTTTTATCTCTTGATTAGACTTAAAAACTGGTATACATTTTATCCCGCTTCTATATCGGGAACCTGAGATATAACCTAAAAACTAGCTTTTGGCTGCGGCGGAGCCGCGGGCAAAGGTTAGTTAATATATATTTAGATAATCGTTCTTGGCTTCAAGCTTCACTACCTTGGTTGGCTGGTCTTGAGACCCGCAAAATTTCGAGTGTATCCTCGTTCTTTTTATCTTCAGTTAACAGCATAGAAGCTTTGGTAAATCTGATATTAAGACCTAGTTCAGGGAATGTAGAAATTTCTTTTTCACTGAAGCTTTAAATGTCTTGAAAGTTTCCAAATGGTGGCCTGCCCAAGAACCAATCCTCATAGAGACAACAGGACGAGCCCCTTTGTAAGCTGGTACGGCTACGGAATAATCTTTTACTTAAGGCCTCGTCACACAAAGGCGGGAGCCGCGGGAAAGCGACCGCGGTCCGGGGACGGGATTTTTTTGGAATATTCGAATTTGTATGCAGCTTGTCACATAGCAACGTTGCTATGTGACAGGGCTTAAAGGTCCAGTAGCACGGTTTGTGAGGCCACAAAGCGTGCTCGTCTTTTAGGTGTTTCTTGTTGAGAATCAGTACTTTGCAGGCTCTACGATCAAATGTATTAGTTACTTTGCTAGATAATAGAAAGTGCTATACATACATTCAAATCCTTTCGTATCGGTGATCCGTGCCACAAAGCTGCGCATGCACTGATAAAATAATAATAATAATAGTTTATTGCTTAGTGATTCGACACTGGTTAGAAAAAATCTTAATAGCTAAGAACAAGGTTGTAAGTACAAACTTTAATTTCTTATAATTACTAGGATAGGTGAACATACTGGATAGTAAGGAATCTTCTACATCCGAACTAGGTGTGAAATAGATGTTATGGTCGTGCACCGCACAGAGCGCATCACGGCACTCTGAACGACGTCATCAGTCGGACCTTTGGTCGTGCCAACGTCCCGGCAACTTTGGTTTCTCCCAGTCTTTTAAGGGACGATGGCAAAAGAAACGACTGTATGTCTCCTATTCCCTGGAAAATTGGACGTCCATTAGTCTGGAATGCTACCTGTATGTAGATACATTGGCCTTGTCACATCTTCCAGAATCTTCTAGGAGTGCTGGTGGCGCTGCAGCATTGGAGGAATCACTCAAACGGCACAAATATTCTAACCTCGACAGAGGTTATTGTTTATGCCGTTTGGTGGACTCGGCGTATTCCAAATTTATAAGGTTTTGGTGGGACGTCTAGTTGAGTTGACACGTGACCGAAATGCTGACTTATACCTCCGCCAAAGGATAAGATCCAGCAGGGTAATGCTGCCAGCGTTTTGGGCACGTGGCTGACGACTGTGGATTGTCATGTGAACAGTTTAGTTTCTTCGAGTGTTTATATTTACTTATGGTGTTTTTATATTATAACTTTTATGCTCCTTATCATTTTTTTTATTTATATAAGTGAATAATAAGTTTATGTAAATATTCCTTTGTATCACTCAATTAAATTAAGATCAGTAACTATATAAATAATATATGGAAATTAAAAAGAAAGGAATTTTTTATGTTAATATTTTTCGTTTTTATATGTAATAAACGAGAGTCGGAGACGAGCATTCTCAAAATTTTCCCATAATTATACTAGCACCATCATAATTGTAATTAAGGACTTAGCTAAAAGTTTTATTTCTGCTATTTACACAGAATACCGTAATCGACAAAGGAAAGGGCTGTCGCCGTTTGATCAAGAGTCGTCGATGTAGACCAACACACTGCCGCAATATCAATACTACGGGCATTGATGAAGAATTTAACTATTACGGCGACTAGACAAACCCCCCTCATTGTATCAATTTATTATTCAATTTCATGTTTATCTTTTTTGATCGTATACAATAGTAAATGTTATGCAAGCCGTTTATGTAGTCTGTAGATGTTATGATAACTTACTCAATATTATTATTATTGCTCAATAAACATCCACTATAGAAAGGTTTGTTTTAATTCCACACATGCATCTTCGGAACAGTTGTTATTATTTGAATTAACGGTGAAAGAAAACATCGTTTGGGAGCCCATGGTTCGGGAAG
The DNA here is from genome assembly GCA_948253155.1 of Leucoma salicis. Taxonomy (NCBI): domain Eukaryota; kingdom Metazoa; phylum Arthropoda; class Insecta; order Lepidoptera; family Erebidae; genus Leucoma; species Leucoma salicis. The sequence goes on from OX411807.1 coordinate 19,184,565, forward strand.
TACATTACGTTGCTATCTAGCTTTAATAAACACCAAATAGTGTTCGATGGGGAAGTCAGTTGATTTCTCTTCCTAAATATTATGATTGAATTTTAGATTACTGTTCGAATTTTAGATTTGACTATTCTATCTGTACCTACTGTTATTAAAGCTGTAACAGAGTTATGTCTATGCATATCATAAGTTATATCATAATTATTTAACCGATACGTAATACGAGTAGGCTATTGAGGCGTCTCTGAACACAAAACAATATTTTTTATAATTTATGTCACTTTATGGCGGAGAGTAAGTATAATGGACATTATATCTATGTCCTATTTCATCCCATTTTATATATTCAGGACTCCATTATGCTATACATCCTTTTTTCACAATATGCAATTACAGTGTTTGCCTTTCCGAGCAGTCGAACCATAGATTTCACGATCAAAAGTTTTGCATACTCATATCTAACTTTTTTTTTTTTTTTGTTTAGGCGGGAAAAAATGTTCCTAACCGCACACCCCGTCGCTCGGGGCAACGAACAGGGTAGTGTGGGGCCTTCACCCACTAAAGAAACCCGCCGTGTGCCGTCTCTCCGCCTTTATTGGCGGGCCACTGGAACTATGTTACATTCCTTCGGTGGTATACTCATATCTAACCTATGGGGCAGTTTAATAAACGGCAATAATTTGAGAAAAATTTATATGTTGGAGAATTATTTTACGTAGATATTTACTCGGGGGTAATATTTTTACACAAACGAACTTTAATGTAAGCGGGTACCATAGGCTAAAAACGTTAGAACCCCAGAGGCATCACTCGCGCGCCATCAACTTCAAAGAAGATTTGTCCGTGTGGTGACGGAATAAGAATACAAGTGTCACCACCCCATTTTTTCCTACGGGTGTCGTATGAGGCGACTAAGGGAAGTAAGCAATTATCATCCATTGCATGACTGGTGGTAGGGCTGGGTACCAAGTGGGAGTACTCACTTGGTATCGGGCCCGAGCGGGTTGGGTTATCTCCTGTGTGACCGGCCATGAAGCACATGGTCGCGTTTTGGCTGTAGCAGGAGATAGCCGTTTATTCTTTAAGTTCATATCTGTAAAATGAAATGGTGAGCAGCGGTTTGACAATACTTTCGGTATAGTTGAGTCCAGGAGCGACGGTTACTATTTACCATCTGATGGGCCGTGGCTCGTCTGCCACAACATGCAATAAAAAAAAGGAAGGGATAGCAGCTGGAGTGCAATGATAATAAGGAGGGGACGAGGAGAGCGTTTAGGCCTTCGGCACTCTCACCCACCGAAACATGACAGAAGGAGTACCTATAATTATTTCTCGCTGACTGAGCTGATGATGTGAGAGGGTGGTACTTTACCGGTCGAGCCAGCCTATTTATGCTGGGACAAGATATAGTCATCAAGGTAGAGACGTCGGTCCTCTTGAGTTTGCCATCGTTGTAAGTGATTTACTTGACTTAAAACATTTCCTATTTCTTATACAATTTAATCTGAGATCACAGGATAACATGATTGTAAATAATTGCATCATAATGATGCCCGTACAAACAGGCTAAGGAAATACATATATGTATCTCTCAAGTAATTAGAAGTAGGGTGGAATAGAACGCTATTCAAACTTCTCCAAAGTATTACAACGCAAACTTGTATATCTACGTTAGTCCCGTGCACGGCAATATAGCTTGCCTGTGAAGCATGTTTTAATCAGAGTTCTGTGATTGTAAAACTAAGTTAAGAGAATAGCTTCGTTATACAGAATCAGCCTTAAACATGTGTGGTATTGTTTGCATGCATTGTGCATACTTATAGACGAATCATATTTGTAACTAGCTGCTGCCTGTTAATATATTTAAATGAGGATAACTTTTTACGTGACATTAAATTTTGATCAATTAAAGCCTATATTCTACTCCAAGCTTTACCCGTGAAAACGATCAGACTGAGACAAAAATAAAAATCGTTATCTGTGTTCTATCTTTCTCTAATCGTCCCTTCTCCCCTTTGACACGTCGTACCTTCTGTACGATAATTTAAATTAAACTTGGCTAGACCCACAGAGCACAAACACACTAGCTGTTTTATTATTTGTACTCATAAAAGTTATGGCCTTGTAATATTAATTAAATGGATAATTAATAAATGCATAACTCATTTTTGAAGTGTAAATGTACTTATATTTAATTAATAATAACACTCCATGTTAAACATTAATCATCTTTAGTAATGGGCAAGGATCCTTATTACTTTATGATAGATAAACTGTGCAATTAATGATTATTGAATTGCTTGCAGTGTGAAAACATGTTATAAAACTATTTGTGTGTAGTATCGATATTAGATAATAAAAACAAACAAATTGTTAATTACTTTTATTTATTTTTAAATGAATAGTCAACAACATTTTGTACACAAAACACTTACAAGCTATTATTATTTGTTAACATCGTCGAATAACAATGTTCGTAGTTAGTTAATTACTTTCTTAGTTATTAATTATATAACTAGCTTTCCTAATATACATATTTAATACTGTAAAGGAACATCACAGTCACTTTGTACACCACATCTGTTATAACAAAAACCGATAAAAACACTATCTAAAATATCCCTTACAATATTTTTGTCATACATTTAATTATATAATATAAAATAAACAAAATGGGTCGGTCGTCATTTCCAATCCTGTCTTATGCCTCCTAATAAATTTGTACAATCGCAATACAATGACGAATCTCTTTTCAAATTCTAATTGAAAAGTCACTATATAATTAGTATAGGCAACTTTATCTAATAATAGGATTATGTTTACGAAAGAAAAACATTTTACACCATACATTAAATTGCAAGACATGTGTGAGCGATTACAATAAATTGATAACTTCTTTAAAATTCTCTCTTTTTGATATTTGAAATTCTAAAACTAGGTTTGGCTTACTAAAGTAGAATAAAATTTAACTAGATACCTATATTAATGCATCTAGAATTTCACCGCAATAACGTATTGTAATATCTATTTAACATTACCTTTCGTTTCAACAGTAACCTCCGTCATTACGATGTATTATGTTGGTTTGATCTTACGCGTCACAGAGCGCGGCGGTGGTGGTGGCACGCGAATGTACTCGAGTGACAATGTAGCACGCGAACTATGTTTTTATTCTCACTTTCACTATCGTAGAATCTGACGCAGATATTTACTATGGTTAGAAATTTCACCGCATCTTGTCACAATCAACTTCTTTGGTTGTATTTCTAGTAATATTAACATAAAACTATTTCGTAGAACCCTGCTCTTTATCTCCGAAAATGAATCCAATCCAAATTTTAGATAATCTCTGATTATATAATTTCCCTGTATAAACATAATTAGGTTTCAATTAAAATCATGACACGATATCAAGCTACAAAATATATAGTTACCTACCTACCTACAAATTAAAATGGTAAACATAGTATTGATTTTTCGGCCACTTTTCATAGTTTTAGTGGAAATTAAAGCTTAGTAGAATATTTCGATAAAGTTTATAGTTGCAATTTATAGAAATAAATAGGTAATTCATACATTTCAACTACAACCACGACCTACGAAAAGCAATTAGTTACACGGGAAAGTGTGTTTGATGTTTGATTTGTTTATTTATTGCCAAATGGCAAAATGAAATAGTGAGTAGTTTCGCAGTACTTTTAGTATTGCTGAGTTCATAAGCGGCTACTACTTACCATCAGGTGGGCCTTGGCTGGCACATCGGCCATCATAAGCACACAAATATTATGAAGAACAGAAAATATAGCAAACATACCATAAAAAACCGTCGTATCGCAATCTATTTAATGTTTATAATTATTAAAGTTTATTTAGTTGTTTTATAAGACCCTACTATTATACGGTCTCACATTGTTGGCTTATTAAAATGCATAAAACATGATATAATATGGAAGCAATGAAGTTGGATTTGATTATCTGGTCATATTAAATTATTTGTCTGATGTATTTTCTACACTAAACGTACTGTGGGTCTCTAATTTGTATTATAGAATAGCTTAGTAAAATTAAATTTGAGTAATATGGTTAAGGAGTTTAAGAATATTTTAGTAGGTAGGTACTAGATAGGACATAAATCTATCTATCTGATTAGGAAAAAAACAATATATAAGTTCCTAATAATTTCTAGTTTAAAAAGAATTTTACTTGCGTCGCATCATACTATATTTCAATGAAAAAATAATAATTCTTTCATTACCTATCTAATATCTAATTTATGTGGCCGCTCTATATAGCTTAATTGACTATCTTATTTTTATGCTACAACTACTTATATAATAACTAAATGCGTGTGACGGTAGGTTGGATAGCTTGGAGTAGCGGTTCACAACACCTTGGCGCGATGCACTCCTTGGCGCATGGACAGGAACAGCCCTGATTTGCGAAGTCTATTAAGGCTTTTTTCTCTTCGTCCGTACCTGTTATGACCATAAAAAAGAATTGCATTACAAATACTATCTTATCTAACTTTTATTTGCAGAGGAGTCTGCTGGCTCTATAGAAAATCTAAATACACTCTATAAAAAATATTATGAGAAGGAAAGCTCCATCAAAAAACACTTTTACCCAAAATTTAAAACACTTTTCCCCTGAGGATAAGTAGGTAATAGGTATACTCCCATAATATTAGCAGATTTTTTTATTTGTTAATGCGAAAAACATTTTTGGTAAGATGCAGCAAAATAGCAATAATCATTACACATTTATATTTTATTAGCGGGCCTGGCAAATGTTGCCCTGCCAGAACAGTATTTTGTGGTATTTTATATTCTGATATACGAAAATTATAAAGTAATGACAAAAAGTTTTAAAAACACAACAAAAATATTGGTTCACGAATGCACAATTACAGCGCCACCTACTGAGTCTAAATCATCGAGGGACTCACTCAAACACACATTTCATCATAATCGGTCCAGGCATTTAAGAGATTTGTGACTAATAGATACAGAAGCACCTATAGGTATAGGTAAAGATATAGGCGATACATATATAGCAAAGATGCAATAAACGAGTATGATTGTTATTTACAAAGTAATACCATACCTAACATAGACGCAAGAGTAAACTCCGGCTGCAGAGTGACCAGACTAATGCCGTGCCGTTTGAAAATGTCAGTGACCAGCCCGGAGCTTTTTATATAGTCCTGTAAAAATGGTACGATCATTATGTAGCTCTTGTCATCCTATGTATAATAGGATTTTTATCTTTTCTGGTACCTTTTCTCAAGGGAAATTCTCATGTAGGAACCTTACTATAACAACAACAGTCACGAATTAAAAACATTTATCTTCATAATACCTCATGCGATCCATAGGCGACGTGTGCAGTGGCGACTACTCGGTCTCTGTGCAATTGCCATACATGAAGTTCGTGTATTGCAAGCACGCCCGGTACTCGCAAGGCCGCGGCCCGCAAGTCGCATGCTCCCAGACCTTCAGGAACCGTCTGCAGAAGCACCAAGCTCGCTGATTGCACTATAACAAATAGAGTCAATAGGTAGTCATATGCATAGGTGTATAGTAAAAACAGCGAGATGGGCATCATTTATTAAAAAAAGATATGTAGCTAATAGTTGCATGCCAAGCAAATGGGATATCTTACAGTAAGTGGTGCAAGGTGTTTCCCTGGTAGTACTAAGTCTATGGAACAGAGGTGAATGAGTTGAGGGATATACGAATACTAGGGGTAAAGCTAACCCATTACTTTGTAAGAACAGTGGCGAAATAAGAGTTCGTTGCAATACCACTAATACTGATATACACATACTAATGATTACTATTATACCTTTGCTATATATATTGTATAAATTCTCCTATATATATATATTAGGACGGACCTCGTGGCGTAGTCGGTAGTGTAATCGACTTCCGTGCACGAGGTCGTGGGTTCGATTCCCACTCAGGACAATTATTTGTGTGATGAACACAGATATTTGTACTGCGTCTGGGTGTTTTCTATCTATTATATGTATGTATTTACAAAAAAAAAAAGTAATATATGTATTATATCCGTAATCTGGTACCCATAGCACAAGCGTTAAGCTTAGTTTGGGACCAGAGGACGTTGTGTGAAAATGTCCGTGAATATTTATTTATTTATTTATAATGTATTTATTCTTAAAATAATTGTAATTAAAATAAATATAATTATTGCCACACTATTTGGAGTAAATAACAGGCATTTACTCCAATACAAACAAGTGTACCTAATGCTAAATATAGTAAATAGTTATGTCTACTATACGCAATGATGGTTTATACGTAAAATATTACATAGCCGTGTCTCACGGTTTTTCCCGCTAATCCTAAGAGTCGTTGTGTGATGTTAAATAGCATATAGCCTTCCTCGAGAATAAACTATCATTTCCAAAAATATTTTTTAAAATCTGACTGGCACCTACCTAGTTTCTTAGATTAGCGCTTTTAAACGAAAATACAAAGTTAACATAGAAAATACACAGAAACTCTTTAGCTTTATTGTATTAGCATAAATTAATTAAAGTGTAAGAAGATTAACGAAACAGGTATACAAATCCACTGTGAATGGGCAAGTTGGTAGAGATTGACCTAGGCGAATGTATTTTGACCAGATCGGAGACGTTCTTAAGGAAGGCCAGGTTAAGAGTACACGTAACCAACGAGCATGCATTAAAGCACTGATGAAATTAGATGAAGCGAAAGATGTGTGGCAGGATCATAGCAAGTGGAGAGAAGTGGACTCTGCCTACCCCTACGGGAAAAAGGCGTGACAATATGTATGTATGTATGTAATTAAAGTGGTTTATAAACGACAAGCTACGGGAAAAATATAGTCAATCTGACTCTGTAGTCATCAAAATGATGTGAATTGTGATTTACAAAGAAAAGTACTGCCTTTGTGTTGGCTGAGGGGGCACCCTCGTGATGTAATAATGAAAACATCGACCGCCGTTGCTCCTAGTTACGGTAAATTTGCGTAATTTGCAATTGCAGCTGTCCGTTTTATTTCCACTCTAGTAAATGCTAATAGTACTATGTGAGATAGTACTAGGCTGAGTTTAATCTGATTGGTTTCCATTTCGGCCGTTTTGGTATTCTATAATAGTATACATATTAATGTAGGTGTGTCGATAGTTCCGATTGGTACTACTTGAGGCCCCACATTTTGTCTATCAGAAAATAAAGTATGTCTGAGAGCTCTGGGCTCTTGGTCCAATAAGATTGACCAGTTATTATAAAATTAACTTAATTGATAATTGAATAAATCTCAGGCACACTCTATGACTTGGCTCTCTCATGACGATGGGTGTGCCACAGGGTTTCAGCTTGGAACCATTTCTGTTCCTCGTTTATAAATTACCTACCCTATTACGAAGGGGACAATCAAAATAAATATTGTATTATTCGCAGAAGATACATCATCATTATTTTACAAAATTAGAAAACAACTAATTATGATGATGTGAACAATGAACAATTTAAAGTTGTTTACTGGTTTAATACCAATAATTTAGTTTTAAATGTGGATAAAACTAAATGTATAAAATTTACTACACCAAATTTAAGACAAATGAAACCAATGTTTAATTAAATAGAGTAACGTAGAGCTGGACCTTGCGGACTCTATTGTTTTCTCGGGCATTACTGTAGACAACAAACTCCAATGAGGCCACCATATTGAGAATGAGAATTCGGCTCCTTGTGGCGATTGCAATCGCCACATTAATGGCGAATGCACTTGCCTCAAGCGCCCATTAGTAAACTTTGATGATTTTAAGTGCTATAAAATACTTACGAAAGGGGAAGTTGAATATAACTAGAACGATTGCGGCACAAGCGGAAAGCGCTGGATCTGCGATGCGAGCGGCTACGGGTTCCCACTCAGCTGTAAGACCGGCACCCATAACGAACAAACTGCCTGTATCAAGAAAAAACATACAACTATAACATAATGTGTACATAACTACAAATATAATCATTTAAATATACACTCCTTGCTATTTTTGTCAATAACAAGGTACTGGCTTCTTATCTTGTAGTCTGAAGGGGCACTGAAGAATTTCTTCTATACCCCTTATTTTTTATTTTGTATGGTGGCAGAGGAGCCACGGCCTACCTGATGGTAAATGGTAACCGTTGCTCATGGACTCAACTGTGCCGAGAGTATTGTCAAGCCACTGATCACCATTTCATTTAACAGATACGAAATGAAAGAATAAACGGCCATCTCCTGCTATAACCAAAACACACCGATGTGCTTCATGGCCGGTCAAACGGGAGATGGTGGTACCAGCAAGTGAGTACTCCCACTTGGTACCTAGTCCTACCACCAGTCATGCAATGGGTGATAATTGCTTACTTCCCTTAGTCGCCTCGTACGACACCTGGCTCTGCCGCAGCCAAAAGCTAGTTTTTAGGTTATATCTCAGGGGCTCGATATAGTAGCGGGATAAAATGTATACCAGTTTTTAAATCTAATCAAGAGCTATCAAATAAAAGTTGCATCAAAATCCATTCAGTATTTTTTGCGTGATGCGCGAAAAAACAGACAAAAAAATCTAAAAAAAATGCTTTGTGTTAAGCCTCTAGAGCCTAATAAACCTAAATAATATTATTTTCCACTTTTTAGTTCAACTAGCTATTAAAACGTGTTATTTAGGTTTTTAAACTTATTATTAACTTATTTAGGCGTAAAACGGGGAGCACAAAAAAAATCAGGGTATTTTTTTTCGATATAGAACATACATATAGACCCACGTTTGGGAATTCCAGATAGATTATATGCAATTTATATTTTGTGTTCCGGTGAAACAGAACTCTGTGCGTCAATACGCAAGCACTAACAACATATTCATTTATTCATTTGTATCACTTAATAGTATCTAAATACAATTATTTATAAATTGATGCTTGCAACTCGTGAGCACTATCATTTACATACAATTTGTAGACGTCTTTATTTACTGTTTTGATATTACTAATATTGTAAATATAAATGTTTGTATATTTAGGTTTCAGTTTCGTTGTTTGTTACGCAGTCACGCAAAAACGACTGGATGAATTTAAATGAGATTCGGCACATATATGATTTGTAACCTGGATTAACACACAGAATACTTTTCTTCTAATCTTGGTAATTGAATTCAATCTATGTGGTAAGCGACGAATACATGTGTCTCCACCGGTCCACCTCCAGTCTTTCCCGCGGGTGTCGTATAATTAGGCGACTAAGGGAGGTAAGCAATGAACACCTAATGCATTACTTGTAGTATTGGGTACAAAGTGGGAATAATTACATTTTATCGGGGGTGGTGAGAGCGGGTCGATAACATCGTCTGCTATGTGACCAATCGTGAAAATGCACCTTGTTTTGGATGTAGGGGGGATATATCTATCCATTCATTCATTTCCCATTAACGATACACATTTTTTTCAGTTCGCTCTGGTCCCATTCTTGAGCAAACAAAATTGCAGGAAATTTGTTTTGTTGGGACTCTATTAGAGTTTCTTAATGTTTTTTTGCTAACTTACTGGCAATATCAGTTGGAGCGTGTGCCAGTACTGGTTCACCGGATCCGGTCTTCAGCACTACGCCGCCACCTTCTGTGACACTTAGGCGACGGCTGTAGCTTAATTCGCGCCCTGGAAATGGCGACTAGAAATGTATCATATTCGTTTTACTTGTGATAAAAATAATCAAACAAAGAGATACAAAATGATTATAGAAATCCTAATTAATAAAGAACACACCTAATAATAATAAAGTTAATACACATTGCATTTTCCGGTATCAAGGTCTGTCAAGAATAAATTCCAATAACGGACGAGGACGAGCACTAAGAACATTTTATGGGTGCTACAGCGAGTGGGGTAACTGGCTGAAGTCTGAAGTCTTTCACTACGTGTAAACATGTTATGCATTTTACACGCGTGCAACTTATTAAGAACGTTAGTTACGCAAATTAATTACTTCCTAACAGGCCGTGAATATTTCGCTTATAAGTATTACCGTGAGTAATTAACTTTGAAATTACAGATCTTGAGACCAACATATTGTTGGTCTCCGATCTGTGGTGTGTATTTTATTTAGTTTAAAAGAGTAACTCAGAATTTTAATATAAATGAATTAGAAAATATGTTGCTTATACATGACAATATAGGTATGTTGTTATTCAACCCATCAAATACATAATGAATTTGTCTGCAGTACCTAATCAATTTATATTTGCATAATGAGTTCTTATATTTTATAATATTGTTCCGTATAAAGATATTATTTTATCAATTAGCCATCTACGTATCTTTGAATATAGTTTAGATTTTTAATACGCACATAATCTAATTGTCATTTCAAGTAATGACGTTAGTTTCACTTTAGCTTTTCTTTACTATATTAAATTACACAATGTGTAAATCTCATAAATATGTAATTAAACTTTTCATTAATTATATTATTAATAATAAAATTATTGCCGTGAGATGGCGACGAGCCTGGTGGTAAGGCAACCGTCGCTCATGGACTTTTTATCATTCATTGAATTATAATATATAAGTCATGCTAAAAGTCCAAAATAAATTATAACTTATACCAAATCAAATGTCTATTAATGTTGTCATATATCTTTGCTGTGATGGTATCCGCCGATAATGGATTACAAATTCATCGCGGTTTTATGATAATCTTAGCGGAATATGAGGGAAAACATACTTGCCTGCCAAGAGCATGTAGTTTATGGCGTGTAGAAGTAAGCCGATGACAGCGCTAACGACGATAACCTTTGGATATCTGGGAGGTTGTCCATGAGATGAGTGGACGCCCAACTGGAGAGCATTTACAACCAGTGCTAGAGCGAATGACGCAAAAAGCACATGGACTGATAACCGGCCGACAACTTCAATGCGTGCCCATCCAAATGTGTTGCGGAGGCGGCCTTCTCGTCCAGCTCCCTCGTCTGCCCTCTCATACTAAACAATACCATAAGAAATAATTTTGATCAGTATATTTTCACTATGTGGAGTACTTAGTGTTACAACACTATTCCATCTTCTCGATGTCATAAGTAACTTGGATACTGCTAACTTTAACTAAGATATTCGTTCATAAATGAACCTGGCAACTAGTGCCTGGGCTAATATGTCAACAGCTTACCATCAGGCTGGCCGTATATACTTGCCCCCTAGCATAAAAAAAATTAGGCACTCTTGTCAGTTTGAGAAGGGTAAGCCATAGTCCATCTCATAACACATACCTACGCCACTTTAGATTTCAAATTGAGAACTTCGCATTGGCTAATTGAACTAACCTTTCGAGAATCGATAACATAATAATATTTTTCCGATCGTAAATACAATCGTATCACATAAAAAGTTGTTCAAATATTAAAAATGTGCATTTATTTATCTACTAACATGATGTGGTCGTTGATACATTTTAGCTTGCAGTTGCATGCGTAGTTCGTTATATTATGTGCCTGTACTGTACTAGAGCATTCAAATGCAGACAATTTAATACTATACACACTACATTGTTATCTCTTAGGGTTGGATGGGAGTTTTATAAAAGAAGTAAAAGAGTAGTCTAATTTAAAACATACCTTAAAAGAAATTAGCGTTGTGATCAATCCGACCAGACGACAGAGCGAATGACACGTGTCGACGAGAAGTGTTGGCGAGTTGGTGAAGTAAGACGCGAACAAACGTCCGCTAAACCCGGCTACGGCCAGCAACAACGCCAATAGCGACCGCGGCGGTGGCAGCCATTGTAGCCATTCTTTCAACGCCATATTTTAATCCGGAATCTGTCATCGACAATTTAATTTTATTTACCCTATATAAATATTATATTTATTACTAGGTGACGCCTGCATGGACTTTAATAAAGCCTTTATTTTGCTACAAGTTAAGCTCTATCTATTTTCTATAGTCTATATGGCTATGGGCAGGCCGAATCACTTCACGAATCGATAATTGTTGGGAAAAAAAGGTTTTCTAGTGGCGACCAGGTATCGTATAGGGATACGTATATCGGATAGGTATATGGACAACGATCGGCTCAAAGTCACAGGGAGTCGTTGGACATCCAATGGCTGATATATCAGCCGACATCTCAGGCCACCCGTGATCATGAATGCTGTAAAGTATTAGATAGTAGAAAATCAAGTAAACGCGATAGATTAAGTAAATGTAGTTTGAAAGAAGCTGTTATTTCGACATTATTATACATTAGACACACTTCAATTTTATGTATTTGTATAGATGTAATCTATATACCTTATACGAGGAGACATCATATCACTTGTGATTGGATAATGGATATATTGATAACGATCGTTGGATTATATCAAAGGTCTGTTAAATGCCTCTTTGTTGAGTTCTTGCAATAAAATGATGATTACAATTTGCGCTGAACTGTGCTGTGTAAAGATACGAGCACCATTTAATTCCCATTTAAGACCTAAAATATAATTACGGCGTCCTTTTTTATGTATTTAATATAAAGATTGGCAAATTGTTCTTAGTACACTAACAACAATTGTTCTAATTTCAATATCTATTTTTAGATGGAATGGTGATGGATCATTTGACTGTGCTAAAAAACTGTTAACCTAGCTGTACGTATATTATGGACATATAACTCTATGTCGTATACAACTTTCTACGATCCTCTATCTAGCTCAGGCCTCCTTCTCTCTTTCCTTAAAAGGGTCATATTTTAGCCTCCTTTTCTTCACTGGATTGATATGGATAGGATTTTTCTCAAGAGTTGCTTTTTCTTGCATTGCTGTTAGCTTAATTATAACTTAAGACCTCTATAGAGTAAATGTATATCAAGATGAAGTATCATCAGCGTATATTTTCATTCCTAACTCTCTACCACATTGTACGCCCTTTTTTTGTTAAAGCGGGAAAACAATTTACCTAATCGCACACCCTAACGCTCCGGGCAACGAATACGGTAGTGTAGGACCCTCATCAACTAAATAAACCCGCTGTGTGCCGTCTCTCCGGTACTGGAACTCTGTGACATTACTTCAGTGGTACCACATGATGGGCACCCTAGGATTTGATTTCTCTCTCACATGAAGGTGACTTTTTGTAAAGAGGTCTTCTTGGTGTGAACTCATAAACTCTCCGGTGGTCACATCCATAATGGAGGGGAAACTTGGCCAAGCGTGTTGACAAAGAGTATTATGTCGAGGTTTCCTTCTAGAGAAATATGGACACCAAAGTAATAATAAAACTATTAAGCACTTGGCAGTTTTGAAATTATTAAGTACCTACTTGACACATTATTAATATAGATACGAGTAGGTATATAAGATAATGGGCATTGTAATATAAGATATGACTTATCAGCTACTGGCAGTACAATAATCCTTTCATGATTACCATTTACAAGATATATTCATTATTGATACGCAACTAAATATGCTGTATACTTCTGTAAGTACCGTTATTATGGCGTTTTAATATAAAGCGTGTTTCGTTAATTTGATGCCGAATGAAACCTGTTTCGTACAATGCATTTATCGAAAATGTAAAACTTTTTTGCTTTGCACGATTTCTCCATAATCCCTTCTCATTTTACTTCACTCTCTTTAGTACATTCGAGTAGTATATTTCTACTGCTATATATTTGTACTATACTTTTCAGTATTCCATATGTCTTTTGCTTATGGTAGCATACGAGCCGAGGTTTACCTGATGGTAAGTGATAACCGTCGCTCATGTCCAAATTCTTGGTATACCAAGAATTCTGTAAAGTCACTGTTTACCATTTTAATTTCCCGGATATGAAATGAAAGAATAAACGGCTATCTCTCGCTATAACCAAAACAACCCGAGGTGTTTCATAGCAGTCACACCTAATTCATTAATGTAAATGGCTGTAACTAAATAAAATAGTTTATTTTCATGATTCTGGAATTGCCTTGGTGGTGCAGTGGTATTCTGAGCGACTGCTGATCATGTCTCGATCCCCGGATAAAATGAAGAATGCTCAGTTGCAGCCTGGAGTTTGGAAATGTGCCTAGTAGACCGCAATAGGCTCACCCCTTATTAGGTGGGACTTTTGAACATAGTTATAGATGGTGAACCGTAGGTGTGTGCCTACTCTTTCTGGGATATAGGCGTGAGACTATGTTTTTATTTTCCACGATTGTAACCTCAACGCCCGCTGATCATTCCACCTCTTTCCAATTGCCAAGTAAGTTTGATTTAATATAAAAACCTAAATTATATATAGTTACTGTGTATCCATCCATCCATCCATCAGCCTTTTGACGTCCACTGCTGGACATAGGCCTCCCCAAGAGAACGCCACAACGAGCGGTCCTGTGCCGACCGCATCCAACGGCTCCCCGCGACTTTGACCAGATCATCGGTCCATCTGGTGGGGGGGCGTCCTACGCTGCGCCGTCCGATAACGGATGTCGGTTCGTAGTTGCCATGTGGGGCCGGCTGTGCCGTGTGGGATCGGCTTTAGAATTGTCCCACCCCTCTCCACCCATGGGAGTCGTAGGAGCCGACTTAGGGACCACCAGGGGGAGTGGGCAGCAGCAGAGTATTAATAACATCCACTGCGATCGCCAACCCGCCTGCCAAGAGTGGCGATTACGGCACTATCCCCCAAAAATGAGCACTCAACAAAAAATGGCCCCCAGTCACGGCAGCTCCGCTATTCCGTGGCTTAACGGTAGCGGGCCCGGTAACGGCGGAGCAGGGGGTGCGAAGAATCTCCGGTCGCGGCAAGTTACTGTGTATAAGTTTCTAATAGGCAATATTTTAAACCACCGGTTTGGTTGAAAGTTGGTGTGGGTGTGACTTATGGTGTGCAGTTGTAGGCCAGACATTTATATCGTACATTTTTTATCGCTTAACTCATTAAGTTAATACTAGTACCGTATTTTGACCCCGTATTAGATACAATTGTTACATTATTACTGTCGCATATATACAGCAATATAAATCGAATGCTCGAACTTTGAAGACGAATAAAAGAGTATACTAAATACTATATGACTGTAACCACAAACTTGGTCCGTGGCTGTAACAACGCAATGTCTGTACATTTAAGATATTTGAGAAAAAATACCTGTATTAAATTATTTAGACGTCTCTTAAAACTTGATATTTTATAGAATTTTTGTCTGTTTGTTTGTTTGCGTATAACGGAAACTAAACGGATTTTGATGCTCAACTTTTTTTGTTAGGAGGCATTTAAGTAGACTCAAAAACTGGTACTTACTTTATCTCCCTACTGTATTCGCAAAAGGTGCTACACTTTTTTTTAATTTTTTTTATAGGTGGGATACCTATACCCGCCGGAGCAGACGGGAAGACGGACTCCGGACGCAGCGATTGGCAAGTGGAGATGACTATAGTGCAATGCCACGCCGTATACCGACTAAAACCTGACAGTGTTCCTTCAGACTACCTGTAGCCCAGGGAGGAGGGTCACACTCATCGTATTCCTCATTCCCCCCGGGCAGGTCTTGGCCGCTTTGCTCCCTTACTAGAGGTGCGATATAACCTAACGATATTCACGGACGGACGGACATTTCACACAACAAGGTCCTCTGGTCCCAAACTAAGCTTAACACTTGTGCTATGGGTACCAGATTACGAACATAATACATAATATTACTTTTTTTTGTAAATACATACATATAATAGATAGAAAACACCCAGACGCAGTACAAATATCTGTGTTCATCACATAAATAATTGTCCTGAGTGGGAATCGAACCCACGACCTCGTGCATGGAAGTCGGTTGCACTACCGACTACGCCACGAGGCCCGTCAATATATTACCTATACGATATTTTTGTGGTTGTTGAAGGAGTCGAAGGAAGAATAATTAAACAATATTCCAGAGGCCGCCGTGTGTGGCCGGCTTTAGAATTGTCCCACCCCTCTCTACCCACGGGAATCGTAAGAGCCGACTGAGGGAATACCGGGGGAGTGGGCAGCAGCACTCCTTCGAGTATTAACAATATCCACTGCGATCGCCAATCCGCCTGCGAAGCGTGGCGATTACGCCATTATCCCCCATAATGAGCACACAGTTCTCTTGAGGAAGCCTATGTCCAGCAGAGGACGTCGAATGGCTGATGGATGGATGGATTCCAGAGGAATGAAAAATCCTCAAAATAACACCCTTTGCCATTGTATCTACTCAGTGTATATGTCGTTGCCATCACGAAACGGTCGGTCACATCATTAAGTGATCAAATTCTATCATCTGGCTACATAAATAATAGAATCAAATTTTAGAGAAGGCTAGATTGTAAGAGAGTTTTCTTTGTACATGAAAATTACTAATAAAATAATCACGTATAATATACTGAATTATGCCTGTGAGTTCATCAAAAATGTGTTAATATAATACATAACTAACCCTACGCAAATTCATGATGATCAGTCTAGTAGTTACGGCGTAAAAGCATTACAAACGCACTTCTTTTTTATATTTATGATATTAGTAAGGATAAGCAGCGGGACGATCTAATTAAAAAAAATATTATAATATAAGTTCTTTTTCCAACTCTGTTACTGCCATATTATATTGGGCACGGATCTCCTATCCACTATGAGACCCGTGCCGATAGATAGATAGATAGAGAAAGATTAGACCGTAGTCCACCACCCTGGCCGTGGTTGGCAGAGGTCGCAAACAGAAAATCTTTCAGACATACAGGTTTCCTCAAAATGTTTTGCTTCACCGAGCAGGGATAAATTGTATAAAAAAAAAACATTATTACACACCCACGGTTCACCAGCTATGTTGAAGTCCCAATTAATAGGAGGCGAACCTATTGCCGTCTACCGGGTACATTTCCAAACTCCGGGCTACTACTGAGAATTTTTCCATTTACGAAAAAGCTCAATAACACTGCCTGACCTGGGGATCGAACCCGAGAAAAAAATATGAGTGTAATTTCATTCGAAAATCTGAGGTATTTGCCATGCGAGATCTGGGCCTCGGAGTGAGGTTTGGACCAGATAGCAATCTCTTTGCACCAAAAAAGTGCTAGATCTTGTTACGATGTAACCGAACAAATTACTAAATAAATTATAAAGTTGCATATTTAATTGATACCGGATACGATATCCGCAAACTGAAAATACGCGCGGTTGCCTAGGCCCCCTACCCAGTTAGATTATCGCCAATGGGTCGCATGATTCCACTCCCACAAAGGCCAGAATCTCATTATATTACCATATATGGCCAGCATGCGATCCCGGATACGCCAGGGTTCGAGAAAAGAGTACGCCAGGGTTCGAGAACGGTCTATGGCTACTCCAATCGCAAGCGTATGGATAGAAAAAGTTCTAGAACAAAAAACTATCCGCCAATGAGTAAGTCGGGGCAACAGCGCTAAAAAGAGATGACAAGAATAATCTTAGAATGGGGTACTATCAGAAAAAATATAAAAGATGACAGCGGGTAGATTTTTTTTTCTCTGACTGAATTATCGTGTGTGTCAGGCAGATAACACTGCGTAAATTACTTTAGTAATATAATTAAAATATTATTTTTGCCTAGGGCATTTAAAAGTAAAAGTGTATGACTAGGAAACCCCAAAAGAACTGAGCTGTAGCGAGCGTCGTGTCTTAAATATACCGCGTCCCCTAAAATGAATAACTAACACCTGAATAAAAGCTCCTGGGGTTCCAAGTTCCTAGTTCCGGTTACGATCAAGTTCCAAGTTACTGTTCCTGGCTACGATCAAGTTCCAGGTTGCGGCTGCCCTACGGGTTCTGGTTCCAGCGCAGGTTGCGCCGGCTTCACCCGCCTACCAGCAGATATCTGCGCACGCTGAAGGACGAGGGCCTGCCCTTCGGCCCAATATAGCCTCCCCCGCAGTTGAGTACCCGTAGGTGACGGTCTCGGGGGATAACCCTGAGTTGCGAACCACCCCCTGATTTTCTCTGCTCTATTTTTGCTCGTCATTTTTTTCGTCTTAATTTATAAAATCAAATTAATTAATTAATTATTTAATCATTACTGTTAAATATTTCTTTTTTTAAATTAAATTGTTAAATGTAAAATCGTTTTTTATTTAATTGTTAGGGACTTTCCCCGTAACAATCTTTTTTAAAATATTAACTTAATACTTTATTTAGGTGCACAAATATGTATTTTTTATTTCATCGGCCCGACTTACTTTCTAAGCAGTTAGACATAACATGAAGACGTAACAGAGATGTAATAAATGCTGTATCATGTGAGTGATGTTTCTATGTGCCTCAGATACATATCTGAGGAAAGTTGTTATGCTAAAGCCTTAGTAGCGGCCCATAACAGGCTAGTTTATTATTAAATGTTCATAAAGTCCAATGGCTCAGTTTTATTTTGTTTCTTCAATGGATGGATGGAAATCTTTACAGATAAATAGATTTGAAGTGTTTGTTTGTGATGTCTAAATAGCTCAGCTTTTTACTAAATGCATATGAAAGTATTTAATGTTACTTACAAGAATAACTAATTTGCTACGTAACGTATTTGAAACATTTTTGTCTGTCTGTCTGGCTGTTTGTTGCAACTAAGTTCCGAAATGGCTTGACCGGTTGGTATGGGACTTTCACTGGCAGATAAGTGATGAACTTAAATTATATTTTGAAAAAAATTGCACATCAAAAAGAAAATACCTACTTTCCACCAGGACGAAGTCGCAGGCAACAGCTAGTTTAGTATAAAACAACTCTGTAGAGGTTTTGAATTGGTATTTTGTATATAGCAAGTTATGCTATATACAAAAATACATACTATAGCTACATGTACTTATAGCTATAGTATGCTCATTTATATTTCCACTAGTTGACTCAACAGACGATGTCCTGTCTTAGCTATGAGTACCTAATTATTTAATTACTTGCTTAATGGTCGTTAATTAGTCTGAAATATTCTAATTTTGAAAATTTTCTTCATATTTCTTTCTGTAAGAATCTACTACAACAATATTAGACAACTAAAAAGAAAGGCAATGATTCGTCCTTAAGTTATAGCGTGACCAAGAGAAATAGGGATTAATTATTAGATTTATATACTTATAGATTAAACACAAAGTGAAAAATGTGAAAAATTTGAATTGGCAAAGCATCTGGACGGTATCCAGGAGATGCAGGTTCAAATCCTGCTCGTAACTGTTATTTTCGATTTCACATTTTTCACTTTGTGTTTAATGTATAGTGCTAAGCGTGTAAAATGCTAAAAATATATATAAAAATATCTAAATACTTATAGATTCAAATTATTTTATACTATTGATTATATTGAGATATATTTTAAACTACCTGACCCGACGAACTTCGTACGGCCGCCCGGCCGCAAAATAAATACATTTGGTTGTAACTCATTAGCTGAATTAAATTCAGATTTTTCATAAAAAGCCGTTCCATACAAAATGAATTAATAGTTATTCTGTTATTCCGGGTGAAAACAAATCCAATAAATAAAAGATCATATAAATCGATCCAGCTGTTCTTGAGTTATAATTGGTTTAACTAACCTGACTTTGTCTTATATATGTACATATAGACAGATAAATAAATAAATATATATATTCACGGACATTTTCACACAAGGCCCTCTGGTCCCAAACTAAGCTTATTGCAGTACAAATATCTGTGTTCATCACACAAATAATTGTCCTAAGTGGGAATCGGACCCACGACCTCGTGCACGGATGTCGGTGACACTACCGACTACGCTACGAGGCCCGTCAAAAGATAAGAATAATATTGTATGTATCAATAAGGAAAGCAATGTTAACGCTTTGCTCTAGTGATCCGTTGCGGGTCAGTTGGGAGATTTAAACTGTATTTATTCGTGTCTTAACTGACGGAAGACTGTATTCAGCTATTTAATGGTCAATCTCCGGCAATAAACCGGTGGCGTTCTACTTCGAACTTTGTGAAAAAGTGAACGTCTTTCTGATTACAAAAAATATGTATTTGCACGCCTAAATATCCTAATGCAGTAATTTTTTGACAAATATCTTAAAAATAAAGACTGCAGCTCTGTTACAGCTTTATAATAGTGAAAGACAGCTCTGTTACCGTTTTATAATAGCACTAGCTGACCCGACAAACTTCTTACCGCCATATTTCTTTTTCGTGAATATTTTGCAATTAATTAATAAAAAATACGTGACCAAAACTATCCTATCTTAGGCACGCCAGCAAAACACACATTAAAAAAAACCGTGAAAATCGGTTAGATAGTTTAGGAGTTCATCGTGAGCAATAATGTGACATGAGAATTATATATGATAGATATATAAGCAGCACGTCAATAATATGGACACTCTTTATCTAGAATATTCGAATGATATTCAAAAATATTCGGCGCATTGTTTGTAACCTAACACATACACATAGCATCACGCCTGTATTCCCCGAAGAGGTAGGCAAAGGTGTATTACACACCCACGACTCGCCAGCTATGTTTGAGTCCCACGTAATAGGGGGCAAGCCTATTGACGTCTACCGGGCACATTTCCAAACTCCGGGATGCTACTGAGAAATTTTCTTTTTAGGAAAAAGCTCAATAACTTTGCCCGACCCGGGGATCGAACCCGAGACCTCATGATTAGCAGTCGCATACACTACCGCTACACCACCGAGGCAGTTAGTTGTAACCTTTACCTAATAACGTGCTGATTTCTTTGCGTTTTCATGATAGATGTTCCGGTCTACTTACTATGAAATCAAGTACACAAGATGACCACTTTCACTAATCGATTTCCTCCAGACTGACCTCAGATATTGTAATAATCTCTATATATTATTTGTCAACGTGATTTTGTGGGTTATATTTCCCTTATCATCACAGTGGAGTATCACACATTAATTTTGATATACTGTACGAAAATATATTATATAATAATATGAGTATAGATAAAACTAGCCTCTATATTATTACATAGAGATTTTTTTTTTCATTTTTTTTCTATATTATTATTTAGATATTATATTATTATACAGAGGCTAGTTATCGTATAGATAATAAAACTTAGTTACTAGTTTTTAGGCTATATCTCAGGTTCGGGACATAGTAGCGAGATAAAATGTTTACAAGTTTTTAAGTTTAATAAAGAGCTATCAAACAAAAAAGTCTCATCGAAATTAGTTCATAAGTTTTTGCGTGATGTGTGAACAAAAAAACAGACAAAAACTATATGGTTGTCTGTAAAGTCGGTTTACGGACGATAATTTTACGTAATAACGTCATATATGTTTTCTGAGAGTTTCACAAACAATGCATCGGTTGCCATACATTTTTCGGAACGTGAGACTTTTTCGTGCCTGCAGCCGGCGTTCATCGATTTATAAGATGTTATCACGTTAAAAATTCTATAAATATGTTGTTCAGAGTCCCCTAAATAGCCTAATACGGTATTTTTCTCTCAAAGATTTTAAGTACAGATACAGCTCAGATTACAGCTCTATAATAGTAGTATAGATACAAAGTGATACTAAATAGTATACTGCCATTGTGAATATATTTTTTTTCTCCAAGCTGGAAAAATAAATGTATATTTTCTCTAAGTTTTTAGAAGCACTGATAAAATGCGGGTGTGGACTTTTGCTCGCTTACTTTAGTATCGTCAATTAACGTGCGCCAACCATAATTTGTGTTATATACTCCTCTAAGAGCCTGTGGCTCTCTAACTGCATGTAATTTACTAAATTTCGAATTTCTTTTAATTCAATCTCTCATAGTGTACCTGTGTACATTATGAAATCCCCGTGTAAACTTTTGCTAATAAAATGGTTTTCTTATTTTATCATTGAAACTGGTGGACTTCCAATTAAAATAATGAATTATTGACTATCCATTCTAATTCCGTGGCATTATTTCAAATCGCTCCTAATATAGAGCAGGCAATGAAATTAAAACATGCGTTGATCTTCGGACTGAAAATCTGCACCTACGCATTACTCTATTTTTTCGACAATTTGCATAAGCATGTACTAGTTATTTACAATTACTTGTATGTATTTATTTATAAAGAACGAACAGTTGCCCGTGACTACGTTAGCATTAAAGCTTTAATTTACTAAATTCCATCCCCTAACTTACTCCTTTGAGGTGCCATTAAAATGCAAGTAACATATATAATGCTTCTATAATTTCTTATTGTAATATGTTATTATAATATATATTTAAAAGCCGAATGTGTTTCCTGTCCCTTAACAAAGAAGACATAGAAACATACCAAACCATCCCCGCCCTATCTCCCTCTCCATACCTATATCCCATCTCCACTATAGCATCCTGTCCACCCACCTCCTATACCTTTTCCCGGGATGCGCAACGCGTGAGTGAAAATATCGGTGTTGCTAGCGTCTGTAAGCTACAGCAACTGCTTACAATCAAGCAGGCCGTATGTTTTTTACGTTACTATGTAGGTAACTTACTTTGTTGTTTAGCGAATTACAACTGAAAAAATAGACAGTCTGGCAAAGTGTAGGTATGAGTTTGGAATATATTGAAGTATTAGTATTAGTACTTTGATTTGCATGTTAATTAATCAGCTATTTTGTTTAATTGATACTGATGTCATTTGAATATAATAATATAAGTAATAATTTAAGGCTTATCGTAACATACCACCGAAGGAATGTAACATAGTTCCAGTGGCCCGCCAATAAAGGCGGAGAGACGGCACACGGCGGGTTTCTTTAGTGGGTGAGGGCCCCACACTACCCTGTTCGTTGCCCCGAACGACGGGGTGTGCGGTTAGGTACATTTTTCCCGCAAAAAAAAAAAAAAAAAAAGGCTTATCGTAACATATTAAGATTGTACAATATGTGGTCAAATAACACGTGGATTTCTGAATCGTTGTTCAAATGTCGTCGGTGGCCCGCGTTGCTCTGTGTTCTAATAGTATTAGGTTTTAGAACATAAGCTTGTACAAGTATTAGTACGTATTTTTAATGTATATTTATCATCACATCTAAACAAAATTTAAATCACACTGTAAAGTAAATATTAACGAACATTTTCACACAACGTCCTCTGATCCCAAACTAAGCTTAACGCTTGTGCCATGGGTACCAGATTACGGATATAATACATATATTACTATTTTTTGTAAATACATACATATAATAATAGACGCTGTACAAATATCTGTGTTCAGCACACAAATAATTGTCCTGAGTGGGGATCGAACCCACGACCTCGTGCACGGAAGTCGGTTTCACTAGCGACTACGCCACGAGGCCCGTAATAGTAGCCTTAGCATAGGTACATACTAATATAGAGATATCGTCAGCATTCATTTTATTATAGGTATATATTATATTATATACATGATTTGTGGAAAATGGCTGTTGATTTAAGCTAGCAAATATACGTTCAAAAACCACTGCTTAATTTCAAAAATTTTGTTACTCAGTTAAAGATCTGGCGGACTGGTATCTTTGATTATAAATATTCTAATGTGACTTTACAAACGCCGCGCCTGGCCGTGACGACAGTGAACAAGACACGATCTCTCTCTAAAATCCGTAAAATTATAAAAAAACTACAGCATTCTGACCATTCTGCTGTGGATGCTCAGAGTTGTTTAATGGTTGATGACCGTGAAGTTATATTAAGGAGTAAGTTCTAAATACTGACTCTTCTAAAATACCGTTACTATTTAGCCTATCTATATACAAACTCGTACGTCGTTGAGTTGTAAATAATATAACCGTTACACATCTACAGCACACATAAGTGACATATTTATTTACACAATAACATACTTTAAAAACAATTGTGATATGAAAATTCTTAATTAGTTACGGCATTTTACATCATACCTATGCTTGTAGAACAATGAACATAATACCATAGTATCTATTTATGATGGCCCCGAGTGAATGTAAACATACACAACCACTGTAGGCTATTTTCTAATGGTTATTACATATTTGCACTTTATGTTCTAATAAGATTTTAATATACATAGGTAAGCCGAATATACAGTAATTGCACAGAATTTCTGTTATTGGACAGCGTTAGCCGAATATACAGTTATTGCACAATATACAGTTATTGCCCAGAATTACTATTATTCGACAGAATTAATGGACAATAATAGTACTTAAACATCACTCTAACATACATAAAATTAATTACGTAATTAGAGTTAACTTTGTAATTTATCATATAATCAGTCGTATTCGGGTAAGATTTTAACATATTTTTAATGATTTTAAAATACAAAAGATACTCCAGTTGGTATGTGATATTATTTACGAACGATTTATTTAAGATTTCCTGTTTTACTTTTTCCCTTTATGTTAAGAGTTTTAAAAGAATTCAAATTCCATTCAAGTCTTAAACCTGCAGAAAGTAAATTCTTTAACTCATTATTTTATTTAAAGTATAGCCTGTCCAATGATTGTTTATATTCGCAATGTACTGTAAAAGCCCTTTAAATTGAGGTGAACGAAAAAGTATATTAATAAAGCACTTTACCGGTTTTTGAATTTTAAAAATATCTTTTTTATTTTACGTTAAGATATACCATATTTCGAAATCTTATAATTTCTTTAGGGTTGGGAGTTATTATCGTGGCGATTATTAAGTAGCTTGCGGTGGTCTGAGCTAATATTAATCCCTGCAGAGACTTAACCCAGCTCCAAAGAGTAAAATAATATATACGGAATCCAGCTCAAAGTATTAGTATAAACTTGACCTTTTGCAAAAATGTGTGAATCTAAATTTTTGCCCCGCTATTATCTCATGATTTTATTTATTTCATTACTTATGGCCATTGACCAGTAGCATATCATGTTGTGCCTATTTTTTATAATTTATTTATTCTTAATTAGGTTATTTTTCAATGGCTTTTGATAACGGTAGTTAAAATTATTTTTTGAATCAGTAAAATTCTGGATTTGTCATTCGATTTTAAGAATAAATTGTCATTCGATTTTAAGAATAAAGACCAAGAATGAGGGATCTTATTATAATCATTGTTTTTACCATTCATAAAACCTTTTATACGATTAGATTAAAACTTTTAGATAGCGTTATTATAAGTATTGAAAATTTAAGTAAGAATCGTTGTTAACCTAACTTCAAATCGTTATAGATTATAAATGGTTATTCAAAGTGACGATTTTCTAAGCTCTATTCAACGATACTTCCACTTGATATAGTTTGTCGTCTTTTATTTTTCTTTTCAATTACTGCCATGTCCTTAGAATTATCGATTGAATCAAGCAAATCGACCCACGTGTTTGGTTTTTAAAGCACATCTAAGGAATTAATATATAGGTTTATAAACACATTCCCGTCGGGCAGTCAGGCTACTAAGCTATAAGTCAACAATTTGACACACCTAAAATGAGCAAAATAAAAAGATGTCGAAAACTTTACTTATGGTAGAGCCGCGCTTCTCCCAGCATGAATGAACCTTATCGACTTAGGACGAGGAAGCACCACCGTCTCATAAAAGTTCGGCTTAAAGCAACAATAGTTACGATACTATACCATCCATGATCAAATTAGTTTTTCAATTTAATGTAAGTGAAATTAGAAAGGTCAGTGAAAATAAATGCGGTACGAGCGGTTTTGTAGACGACGTGTGCGACGACCGTGACGTTACTGAGATGAATAAATAAATTAATTAAATACTTTATTGGTGTGCCCTAATTTTAGCTATAGTATAATATTATTATTTTTTACAAGTACATTGTAATTAATATTTTTGGAAATGCATTAAAAATATAACCAATGAATACCTTAAGATAAGGTAACTCAGTAACCTTAAAACCTCCAAATAATTATCTTCCCACAGAACGTATGTTATAATAGCTGTATCTACATAGACCGAAACAGATTTATTCCAGCCACAAAACTGTATATTTTAACGTTATAATTATGTTTAACAAACAAGTATTCAATAAAATAATGCATTTACAGTACCTATAATGTACCTATATATTCCTTATGTACTTATATTTGCACATTTTCCAATGAAGAGATCGCACGCGGGTTGCGCGCAATTATGGCACACGCTTGGAAACTAGACCGACCTATTTTCCAAAAGAAATAGAACGTTAGATAGTTTCCGCGTGAGTCGATATACTCGGATTGTTTTGTATTGTGTTATTTGAAGCATTATTATTATTATTTTGGAGTCAAGTTTATATTTACAATCACAAAAATTATGTAGCTATCTTTGACATAAATAAAGCATCTCACCTTTATTTTAAATTCTTCCGCACAAGTCAAAGTAAAAGCAAATTTGGTCACAACACCACAAATTAGTAAACAATCGCCGGTAGGAGTTCGTGTACATATCAGTTGTATAATATTTTTGTTAACTTCAAAACACGTTACGAATCTCAGTAGTTCTGACAGCCAGCCTTCGTCAGCAGTATGGTAGTGCGTCGACGTCGCTCGAAGCACTGACGACAGGCGCGCGCGCACCGTCTTATCGACAAGCCTCTCGCACCGATAAGCGAACTGTCAATTAACTAGTACCAAGTTTGTCTGCCGTCTGTGTACTTCTGCGAATCTTCAAGCTGCAATTGCAATGATCGCAAAAATAAAAAATATTTAGATATTATTATATATATTTTTAGCATTTTACGTGCTTTTTTCACTTTGTGTTTAAAATAAAAAATATATCATATAACAACACAAAACTTTAATTTGCAATAAAATTCTGCAATATACATTTATCAATTGTGGTTTTAGTACCTGTTATGATGGTTAGGAAATAATAAATAATATACAATGTTAGATATAGAGTATATAAATAGCTATATTGTTGGAAATAGAATCACGTTTATATAGAGCTTTCGCTAAATCTGTATAACTCTTTAAGAGGTCACGGCCGGCCATCGTTTTGTTGATATATTTGCCGTTGGCGAACGCTCAAAATATCTCACTCTCTTAGCGAAATATCTCTTGTTATAAACCTAGTGAGCACAAGGTCTATTCAACTATTTGCGGGACACACATATTTACATTGGCATCTTTTCAAACAATTGAAAAACTTTCTAATTTAACAAATACTTCTATCCGTCTCTAATTTAAACACATCAGGCTCACACAAAAATAATCTCTAGCAAAAATAGCCATCACACAGGCACCCAGCATTTTTTTCAGGATAAACAGTGCTTACAGTACGGCCAATGTCCTTATTTGTACTCCGCATTATAAATATGTATGTTAAATATCGTGATGTGATAATTAGTTAAATAGTTACGGCGTCAAATGGCAACAAACAAACTCACTTTCAAACTTATATATTTCTTTTACACAGGCGGCAAACAAGTATACACCCACCTGATGGTAAGCGGTTACCGTAGTCTATAAGATGGTAGCAACATCAGAGGCACCTTCGCCGATTCCCAGAAAATGCATTATTTCGTATGAATCTTAATTGTAATAATTAAGCTTACCTAGTCGGAATAATGTATGCAAGTGCATCCGTGAGATGGCGCAGTCATCACCCAGGATATTAAGAAAGAATGTGCTATTGAAATTCGCAGTCCCAGGTACATGCCACGATGGCTGCATTGGCGTGGCATCTAGGTCGGCGTTTTAATTCCTGCTCGTGACTGTTATTTTCGATTTCACATTTTTGCACTTTTATTGAAGTGAATATTATTATATTCTTCTTTAGAATCGTTGTGATTTGAAACTCGATGAAACGAAAATGCGTCACGATAAAGAAACAAACACATAAATGTATATGATTAATAGTCAGTGACAGAAAAGTCTGTTAAAAATATTTTAACTTTGAAATAATTTAATTGTCACAAAAAGTATTCCTTGGTAGTTGATTTGAAACGTCGGTCTCCGGCTTGCGTGATCGATACTTAAACCATATGACCACAGTGTACATAATATTAAGTTTGAAAAAGTGATATGCATCCAATAATAAACTAATATCTCTGTTTTGCTATGTTCACTTGGTATTCCCATGCCAGTAATAACTAATTTAAATAAAGTGTTTTGCCCGACGTGAATCATATACTTTTGTTATTAATGTCGCTATGGTGAGGTTCACAAGACCTTTTACCAAAGTTGTCCCATGAATTCCTACGAGATCTATTATATCGTTGCAGTTTTAATGCTCCATTAAATTTAATTAATGAGAGGTAATTTTAAGCTTGGCAAAGAATAATAAACCTAACATTTATCCTCATACTCCTGAATCGAAGCTCCTGATACTCTATATCCATCTCAATCTCTCGTAGGCTACTTTTCAGAAGTTTCACTTCCATCCATCAGCCTATCAACGTCCACTGCTGGACATAGGCCTCCCCAAGAAAAGGGGGATAGTGCCGTAATCGCCACGCTTGGCAGGCGGGTTGGCAATCGCAGTGGGTGTTGTTAATACTTGAGGGAGTGCTGCTGCCCACTCTCCCGGTATTCCCTCAGTCGGCTCTTACGACTCCCGTGGGTAGAAAGGGGTTTTCACTTCTACCGAGTGTAATTGCACACATATAGGCTTTTTATTCCAGCCATTTTTCTGTTCCAGTATTGGGCACGGGTCTCCTCTCAAAGTGAGAGGAATTAGGCGCAGTATAGTTATTTACCTATGGATTAGGTCATAGCCCACCATGCTGGGTCAGTGCAGATAGACAGACTTCACAAGCCGTTGAGAAATTCTCAGGCATACAGGTTTCCTCACGATGTTTTCCTTCATGGAGCAGTGTAATAATAAATTGTAAACAAATACACACACTATTTCGAAAAATTTCGAAAAATCAGATGCGCCGTACGAGGTCTGACCTTGGACTTGGGATCGAACTCGATACCACTGTCTTTTAGTCGTTAATTTTACCGATAGGCTATTACTGAACTCAACTAAAACCTTAAAAACTGATTTTTATTTGTTTTATGTATCAATAAATATACTTATATTCATATGTATCTATTTAGTAAAAAGCTGTTATTTAGATTACAAACGGACACTTCAATTTTATTTATTTGTATAGATGTAATAGTATAGATTATATTGTCAAATTATTAAATGTTGTAATACAACGGATTACGATACTCCACCTACTCAATAATGACCTAGATGTGTAACAAAGACGCTGATAGTATTAGTAGGTATCCATAAATTCACAAATATTTATACTGGCATTTAATTCTCAAACAAGTGCGAGATACACTCGCGTGGAGAGGGTTCCGTACCTATATGATTATCTAACTTTCATAAGTAATTATAAAAATATAAATACTATAGACTTTTTATAGGTTACAGTAGTTTCGGAGCAAATCGGCTGTGATAGACGGACGGACGGACAGGCAGACACATGAGTGAAGATTATAAGGCTTCCATTTTTTCTTTTTGAGGAAGGAACCCTAATAAGGATAAAATAGTAGCATAACGCAATTCTAATTTTGAGAGATAACTGTGTAAAGGTTAAAAAAACCTTTTTCTTCCGATGAGATGGCCAAAAATAGTGTCTTGTGTAATGAATGAGGCGCTTTAGCTTCTCTCAGGCGCTTAGCAGTTAGAATTTTGGATACAGGTGGCGTCGAGCGTAGGCCGTGGCCACTAATGTAATGAATGTGGCAACTGATGAGGATACCTCTTGGGTGGTGATACCAGTTTTTAATTAACTCGCCTAGGCCAGTATTCGGGTCATAAATAATTTATTTTAACAGTTCCACTGTTCATTTTTCTTAAAGGACTACACCATGTAATAAGAAATAATCCTTGTATCGCGGGGAACTTTACAAACATACAATTTCACGGATAAAAAAGTACACGAACACTCAGAACAACCATTTGTGGATCACACAAAGAGTTGTCCTGTGTGGGAATCGAAACCACAACACTCAGGCGGGAGGCCGGTATCTAAACCATTCCGCCATATATATGTGTAGTCATAAACACGCACAGGACATCTGCCAACTACTTTTTGATGTGATCTCAGACCAATAAAAAGTCTAGTTAGTCTGAGGATGTGATAGAAATTATATTTAAAATGTAGATTTGGATTTGATAATAATATCAGTATTTAAGACAATATTATTCCAACTACTTGATTCGTTTCATAGGAAAATAAATATGTTAGGTACTCTTAAAATTACGAGTAAAATAATCGAAACGATATTAATAGTACACATATTCAAACGCTACGCTAAACGTATTTGATACACAGACAAAACATTTCATTTTATATAAATTGTAGAGTTCTTGATTTCGATGTCTTCCAGCTAGTATATATATATATGTCGTAGCCAGATCACAGAATTCGCTACATAGTGATGTGGCCGATCATTTCACGAAACCTAATCTAATAAAGCCTAACGATTTCATGAAATGGTCGGCCACAACATAAAGTGACCAAATCTATGATGTGGCTTATAATAAAATTATGCCACAAAATAATAAATCCGTGGTTATCCACGGAATTATTATTTTAGCAAAGTGGTTCAGACTTCCCCCGTGCTGAATGTTGTGACGATTTCTTTTGCAAACTTAGACACAATGAAAAATCTTTTTATTTTATTGATACAATATATCTATAGACTATGAGTCTATAATACTTTTTAAAATACAAACTTACAAACATTACACTTATTAATACTAGTATATATTAATAATGTGCTGTTAATTATACTTTTTTTTGTTAATGCGAGAAATAATGTACCTAACCGCACACCCCGTCGTTTGGGGCAACGACCAGAGTAGTATGGGGCCCTTACCCACTAACAAAACTCGCCGTGTGCCGTCTCTCCGCTTGTGTTGGTGGGCTACTGTGTATATGTTATATTACTTCAGTGGTCCGCCGGCGGTTAATTATACCTACTATTGTTTTGGTACCTCACTTCGAAACAAAACAAAAAAGTCTGCCTTTTATTAGACGTCTATCAAATAAACCACATAATTTTTGGAGATTATTTATTTTATTCTTTTCGTTGAATGTTTTCTGTATACTTGATCCCATATTACGAGTAAATAGATTGACAGCTGGCAGGCCTTCTTCTTACTGCCAAAGTTTGTGAGAGGGGATTGACCTTTTAAAATAAATGTATGATAAAAAGATAACTGTAACTTTAAACGCACTTTATATTTATCGCGAATGATTTTAAAGTAAACGGACTTAAAGTATAAGCACGTCATTCATTGCCAAGATAATCAATGAAATCGATAATTTACTTTTCTACTTCCTGTGTATTATTATAGGTATAATCCAAAAATAATGTGGATGTGTAACCTAAATTAAATAAGTATAAATCCTTTTAAAAGTCTCACAATACTTTAAACACAAAGTGAAAAATGTGAAATCGAAAACAACAGTCACGAGCAGGATTCGAACCTGCATCTCCTGGATACCGTCCAGATGCTTTGCCAATTCAGCCATCGTGACCCTTGCTCCTGACTGCTAATCTCGACAACACATTCATACTTAACGTCTTTGGGTGACGCCTGCACCATCTGTCGGAAGTATTTTCATACATTATACCGACCAGGTAAACTTAATTTTACAATTAAGATTTTACCTAATAATGACGCAAACCCTATAAATATTTAGATATTTTTATATATATTTTTAGCATTTGACATGTGACTGTTATTTTCGATTTCACATTTTTCACTTTGTGTTTAATGTATGTTGCTAAGCATGTCAAATGCTAAAAATATATATAAAAATATCTAAATATTTCTCACAATACTGTTACGAAAACGTTAGAAATATGCTACGCCTTATTGAATGCTTTATGTGCTAACGCGTGGACTGTATATTCCTTATCAGGGGCTTGTGTTATATAACAGAAAAGAAACGAGGTTGATCGCTGTGATCTGTGGTGTATAGGTTTGTTTTCCTATTAACTGAAAATAAATATATTATAATAATATACATAGATATAAACTAATTTTGGTCATCTAACGTAAAACATGATCTTTTAATCTGGACTGCAAGACGCCTTTGGCTTTCAAGATGAGCCACTCTTTTTTTTTAAGGGGGGAGTAAATGTACCTAGCTGGCCTTCTGGCTGGTGCAGGTACTGTCTGTTGCTGGTTACACTACCGACTACGCCACGAGGCCCGTCAAATATATATATACGCTTAAAATAATTTCACGTAATCTATTACCTACAATAACTAATTTATATTTGACGAATAGTTTTATAGGTTTTTAATGGAACATACTGTATATAATGTACATAAATACGTATGGTAATGTGTTCACGGTGCAGTACAATGAAAATGCAAAAGATGAAAACTTAACTAAAACGCCAAGCTATCTGCAGGGTATTAGAGAGAGGGGATAAGAGATCTTGGTATATGTCCACCAAAGGGTCACTAAATAAACATAATAAAGGAAAGAATGTAACCAATAAGACAGGTACCTATATTTTAATTAAAATAATTATAATTTCAATGTTGTGTATCGAGCAGTTACGTTTCTCTAATCTCGACAACCTACCTAATGGAAAATTGATTAAGTATAAATATTATGTGCATGCCCAATTACTTAACCTTATTGTAGGTATATTTCATACTCGATTAGTCCTTTCGACATTGTGTACACTTATAATAGATTTATAAT
This sequence comes from Leucoma salicis, assembly GCA_948253155.1. Lineage (NCBI taxonomy): Eukaryota > Metazoa > Arthropoda > Insecta > Lepidoptera > Erebidae > Leucoma > Leucoma salicis. The sequence continues at coordinate 19,217,142 of OX411807.1, forward strand.
AGACTAACTTAGCTGCCAACACAATTAACATTGTTGTTGTATACGTAGTGTCTTCACGATACAGACAATTGTTATTTCCTATGGGATAGCTGTTTCTACATCCATTCATCCATCAGCCTTTCGACGTCCACTATTGGACATAGGCCTCCCTAAGCGGGGATATTGAGAGTGCTGCTGCCCATTCCTCCGGTATTCCCTCAGTCGGCTCTTACGACTCCCATGGGTGGAGAGGAGTGGGACAATTCTAAAGCCGGCGGCCCTACACGGCGCCAGTACAATATACCTATAAGTAAATATAATCCCATAGAAATTTACATTTCAAATGTATTAAGAAGTTTTTAAATAGATGGAGTGGTTCCGAAGATTACAAACGTACTCACAAAGTTAGCACTCTATACCTATGTATAATATTAGTAATATATCAAGTAAACTCGTACATCGCACAAAATACTACAAATACTCGTTTTGGTTATTAGGTAATAGTATACCTACTAAGCATTTTCTGACTGAGATTCTTGCTCCGAATCTTATTTACGTAGATATTTATAAGCTACCTTCAGATTTTGAAACTATTCAAATTCTCTAAATAGAAAATAAAATATAGTATAACATGATATTGTGTTTATATCAAATAAATGATAATAATATTGAAGTATTTACAAGGATTTTGATAACACTATCGTATTGACAATTTACTGAAGATTAAAAACTACTATATATTATGGTTAGCTAAATGATACATAGATATATTTTGTTAAGGTTGTTGTGCTTAATGATTGCAATAAACAAGTAATCGATAAAAATCGTACAAGGATAGATATAACAAAAAAATTGAAGGGTTCCGCAATCAGGGTCATATGCGGACACCGCACGCGATGACGACCGAGGTGGCCTGCTCATCGGCCGGAACCTCTTCACCCCTTCGTGGGACTTGGAGGCGGAGGTGTTCGCCAAGCCAAGGTATATCGGTGGGCGTTGCAAGAGCGAGTTCGGGAGAAAAACTCTTCTCTTGTGAAGGTGCGACGCTCCAGATATATATGAATGCAAGTGCACTATCTATTCTCCCATAGTCTGATGGTACGCATGCAGATACGACCAGAGAGAGAGATATCAGATGCCACACCAACGGTATTACATGCTTTCCGAGACACGGAAGCGAATCGCCGCCAACTCCTAACTCCGAATTACTATTTAAACTTCCTTGATTGAAGAACTCAATCACTTTTTATCGATCCGAACACGAGACCTCATGATCTGCACATACACTATCGCTAAACTATCCAATAAATAAGTTAAATCGCTGTTCTAACAGTATTAATATAAAAATTAATTCTGTTTTATTAGCGTAAGTGCTCCTAGTAAGTTCCATTTTTTTTAGGTGGGCAAAAATGTCCTACCGCACACCCTGCTGCCCGAGGAGAAAACGGGTTAGTGTGGGGCTCTCACCCACTAAAAACCCACAGTGCGCCCTAGCCCACCCTTACCACGGCGGATCATGGGTGTCGCGTCGTATCGACCGCGATCCGCAACTCCTAGTAAGTCCACCCCTAGTCTCATAGTCTCAGTAGATACAACGTATAGGTACCTAACTAGGTTCGGCCGGCAACACCATCCACTTGGGCTTCAGAATATAAATACACCACTCTACGGTACATTAATTATCACTATTTAAAAATAGCTATATCACGGGAACCATTACTTTTTCCCGGTAGAGAAGTAGTCTATGTCTTTTCTGGATTCCAAACTATATTTTTGGTTCAGTAGGTACGACGTAAAAGCGTATTAAACACATAAACATTTTCCGCTAAGCGGTCCTCAGGATGCCTCGTAGAGACGAAATACGTGTCGAATTTGATTTTGGTATTTTGCGGAATATTGTGAGATTGTATTTTTCTACATCGCAAGGTTGTATCGCATATCGCGAGTTTTTCATTGTTTTGTATGCTACCTTGGTATTATAACATTTCCTCTATCACTAAGAAGTACGGATTGCTAATCTTTGGCTATTGGGATTGACAATCCGTGGATGTGTGGTGGGCTCTCCTCCTAAAATATCCATTCTACATTAATTACAATGGATTTCCACCAAGTGTCGCCTCATTCAATTAACATTAGTAAGGATTAAGAAATAGAGAATAAGTGTAATATAATTTTCTTTCAGTTATACAAGTCTCATTTCTTATAATCTTTTTTAAACGCAACGTCTGATAATGTACAATATATCTAAGTACAGGCATCTGGTCAGGATATAATGTTGCAGGCAATGACGAAGGTAATAAGTACAAGTATGTAATGTTTTGATCCATATTTTAGCACTTGACATGCTCAGCTACTCTTAAAGTACAAATTATAATTTATGAAAAAGGAAAAAGAGTATTTTAGTTCAGGCGGGAATCGAACCTGCGTCCCTTCCTATCCGGGGAAGTGCTCTAATCCACTGAGCTTCAGTACTATCTTTTAGACATACCCAGTCTCCTTATCACATTTTTCTTATCGACCAACGCCCTCTATCGGAACGCATTTACATGCATTAATCCAATATATGTCTAAAAGATAGTACTGTAGCTCAGTGGATTAGAGCACTTCCCCGGATAGGAAGGGACGCAGGTTCGATTCCCGCCTGTACTAAAATACTCTTTTTCCTTTTTCACAAATTATAAAATGTACCTTAAGAGTATGTAATGTGTTATGTATAAGGTAAACTTTAACATCAATTTTATATTGAATCCTAGCCACCCCCTTCCTAAAGGAGAATGAAAGTAAGCTGAAGCTAAACCGTTTCTTGGTATACCTATTATTTATCTTAGAGTATGCTGATAGAAAAACCTTCTTAGACATTAATATCAAAGAGAATTTAATCATTACGTTTAGTTAGTATTTTTGACAAATTGGTGGAAATTACATGTCAACAATCTTATCACAGAAAACTTTTACAAAGAGAAAAATTCACAAGTTTAGAACATTTGATAAGAATACTAAAAAGAGAAAATCAGAATGATGAAAAACAGTAATACAAGGTTAACAGGTTAGTTCAGTCTATTTTTGTATTAAGTGCTAAGTCACGCGGTCTAAAATAGTAATTCTTTAACTGTTTATAAAGAATTTATTATTTTTTGGAACTGCTTCAAAATGAGAAGATAAGATAGATAGTCCAATAAAATAAAAACACGCAATGTTTTGCTGGTCTGGGTGCCGATATAATAAGTGTCATAACTCTGTTTTGTATATACCAAAGCATTATCCTACCAATGCAAACTTTACTCACCTTGGTTTTCAATGCTAAATGATAATAACTATACAGATAATGAGAGATATGTGTAAGTCGTGGCCACATCTTAGAATTGGTCACTTCATGTTGTGGCTGATCATTTCATGAAATTGTGAAGCTTTGTTAGGTTAGGTTTCATGAAATGATCTGCCACGTCATTAAGTGGCTATTCTATGACCTGGCTACCACATATATACAATTATTACTTTTAATTTAGGTTGTTTAAGATTGGTTTGAACTTAGAGAGTTGTAAGAAAAGAGTAGGCCAAAAAAGTGCATAGATTATATGAGACGTGATGATATGATTAGGATGGAAGCGAGTGACGAGCACTTCCGCCGTCTTGCGCCAAGGCTCGTCAACACGGCGTCCGCCCTCGGGCGACTTATGCCGAATTTGGGCGGACCGAGTCTTGCGTGTCGACGACTCTACGCGGGGGTAGTACGGTCGATGGCACTGTACGGCGCGCCCGTGTGGGCGGAGTCCCTGGCTGCTCGCAATAGGGCCCTTATGTGGCGTCCACAGAGGGTCGTAGCGGTCAGGGCAATACGCGGGTACCGCACGGTCTCGACCGATGCAGCCTGCGCGTTGGCCGGAACCCCCCCGTGGGATCTGGAGGCGGAGGTGCTCGCCGACGTCTATCGGCGGGCGTCGACGGCGCGGGCGGGGGGCAGCCGCCCCTCGCCGAGCGCAATGTCATCGTGGCGCGAAGATGCCCGCCGCGCCACTGTCCTAAAGTGGAAGTCTCGGCTGGAGACGCCCCGGGCCGGTCTCTGGACCGTTGGGGCGCTCCGGCCGATCTTGGAAGAATGGGCAGGGCGGCAGCACGGGGTCCTCACCTTCCGGTTGGTGCAGGTTTTGTCGGGGCATGGTTGCTTCGGCAAATACCTGCACACGATCGCAAGGAGGGAGACGACCCCAGGCTGTCACCACTGCGACTGCGACGAGGACTCGGCGCAGCACACGCTCGAGTCGTGCCCGGCCTGGGATGTGCAGCGCCGGGAACTCGTTGCAGTCATAGGCGTGGACCTGTCGCTGCCGGCCGTTGCGCGAGCGATGGTTGGCAGTGACAGGGCCTGGACCGCGGTCGCCGCCTTCTGCGAGGCTGTCATCTCGCGGAAGGAGGTGGCGGAGAGGGCCCGTGAGGAATCCTCCTTCGCGGACCCGATTCGCCGCCGGCGCGAGGGGCGGCGTGCGCGCGCTTACTTGCGCCTGATGCCGCCCTAGCCGAGGCTGCGGACGGTGGGGTCGGGGAGTACCCTGCCGTCCGCGGAAGCCTACCGCGAAGGTGCGACGCCCAAGTGCGCGAGGCGTCGCTCAAGAGAGGGTGCCCGTAGGGGCTGCCGCCTGCGGATCGCGGTCGTAACGACGCGGTACCCGTGATCCGCCATAGCAGGGCGGGTGGAGGCGCACGGTGGGTTTTTAGTGGGTGAGAGCCCCATTCACCCCGTTGTCTCCCCGGGCAGCGGGGTGTGCGGTAGGACATTTTTGCCCACCTAAAATAAAAAAAAAAAAAAAAAAAGGATGGAAGCGAGTGACGAAATACCGATAGATATGTAGGTACCTATATGGCAGAAAACTGTTTCTCGGAACCTAAGTAATTGCAATAAGGAAAAGTGGATGCTGAGATTGCTTAGACGTCATCTAGGTAAGCGATCTCAGCATCTAGAGCTAGCAAATAGCAAGGATATGAAATAGAAATGGTTACTGCGAGTGCCTATAAGTCACGTGTCTATGGTAGATTAGTGGCATAAAAATCATTTTAGAAGTATGAGTTCGAGTTCACACCCATATATTATCAAAACTGAAATAGATCACATTTCTGTTTTAGTAATAAGTACTTAATCAAAACAGAAATAGATCGATAATCTGTGAAGTTAGACTGACTGACAGCATTCGTAACGACGACTTAAGAGAGCGAGTAGTTATGAAAGAGAGTATTGGTGTAAAGATGCGAAAGGGAATGCTGCAATGGTTCGGACATATGGAAAGAATACCGGACGAGCGATTAGTTAAGATATACAATGCGAAAGTGGAAGGATTTAGGTATAGGGAGAGTACGAGACTCATCTACCTAGACCAGATCGTTCATGTATTGAAGGAAGGTGGAGTCAGGAGTCTCCGAAACCAGCGAGTGTGTATGAAGAGAATTATGAATGTTGAGGAAGCCAGCGATGTATGCCCTTTGGCACCCTGTTCTCTCTGCCTACCCCGCAAGGGAATTGGCGTTATAATAAGTAAGTAAGTAAAATAATATATAATTAACTACATAATAATTATTAAAGAAAATAAATAAGAGAATATTATGTAGAGATAAAGCGTAATCTGCTTTGAAATGGAAATCCGATAAACACACTGAGATCAAAAATCACTTGACTTCTACTTAGAAGTCGAAGTATCGAAATGTAATTGCGTAGGTTAACTTACCACTGAAGCAATCAATCGATTGTGGAATCGATTGGTGGAAATTCAACTCTATATCGTGTAATATTTATATTAGATTACGAGGGGAAAAGACGGGTGCAACGTTTGCCATTCGCCAAGAGAGCACATTCGTCTAGTCCTGTCGCAGGAAAACCGAAAGTAAGTCATAGTTACATAAGAAACATATTTTATTTACCTTATTTTTTTATTGCATATGGCGGCAGACGAGCCACGGCCCACCTGATGGTAAGTTTTAATCGTTGCTCATGGACTCAACTCTACCGAGAGTATTGTCAAGCCACTACTCACCATTTCATTTCACAGATAATATGAAATGAAAGAATTATCTCCTGCTACAACCAAAACACACCTATGTGCTTCATGGCCGGTCACATGGAATATGGTGGTACCGAGCCGCTCGGGCCCGATAGCCAGTGAGTACTCCCACTTGGCACCCAGCCCTTACCACCAGTAATGCAATGGGTGATTATTGCCTACTTCCCTTAGTCGCTTCGTACAACACCCGTAGGAAAGAATGGGGTGGTGACACATGTATTCTTAGTCCGTCACCACACAGACAATATTTTACTTATAACCAACAATTATTGCATCGCACTAATTAAAGTCATTAAGCTACTACAGCCATGTTAAAACGGAATTTTAAACTAATACACACAATGCATTAACGATGACAATATCTAACGTGTTAATATAATTTCACGCAGGCTAAGTTACAGCTTCCGTATGGGTGGAGTGACTGTACTCTATAGGGCTCTTCTGTGGAGACCACAAAGAGTCATCACGTCAAGCGTCATACGTGGATACCACACGGTGTCGACTGAGGCAGCCTGCGCGTTGGCCGGAACCGCCGGCGGACCACTGAAGTAATGTAACAGTTCCAGTGGTCCGCCAATACAGGCGGAAAGACGGTACACGGTGGGTTTATTTAGTGGGTGAGGACCCCACCCTACCCTGTTTGTTGCCCCGAACGACGGGGTGTGCGGTTAGGTAATTTTTTTCTCTCCTTAATAGAAAAAGCGCTGCTAAAAGCCATTTCTTGAAACAATCTTTTTTGGCAAATCGAGATTTGTTTTATATGTTTTTAAAGTCTGAGAATGCTGCCCGAATGTTCAAACCTTTTGTGATTATCGATTGTGTGTTCTCAGAATAAGCGTAGTGTGTCTTTAATAGCAAACGTTTATATTTCTTACTTATTTTTTTTATGTTTACTATAAGTATGCCTACCTATATTTGCTCACTACCAATAGTGTAGGCCGTGTGGGGCTGGCATTAGAATCGTCCCACCCCTCTCTACCCAGGGGAGTCGTAAGAGCCGACTGAGGGAATACCGCGGGAGTGGGCAGCAGCACTCCCTCGAGTATTAACAACATCCACTGCGATCGCCAACCCGCCTGCCAAGCGTGGCGATTACGGCATTATCCCCCATGACGGGACCGCTCGTTGTGGCGTCCTCTTGGGGAGGCCTAAGTCCAGCAGTGGACGGTGAAAGGCTGATGGATGGATGGACTAGGTATGTTCTTTGCCATATTATATATATTTACCATTCTCCGTCATTGTGGATCATATACTATACTACTTAGCCAATTTTCCAGGTAGTAACAAGTATTGAATCTTTACTTGGATCAAACCTAACAACTGTTATTGTGTTTACTTCCTCCAATTTTGTCTTGTTCTTTATTGATAATGCGCAGAAGGGGAATTACTAAATATTATATTTTTTTTAAATTTTAGGCAGTCAGTCCATCGAGGAAATTAGAACGAAAATGTCAAAGTCTGTCGCCGTCTACTGTAAGTAATATTGTTAAATGATGTATTTAGAATACACTGCGCCGCTCAATTTTTTGATAAAATTTTAGCCTTATATTTAGTTTAGCTGTAGTGCACGATTTAAAAAAGCAGATAAGCATAAGATGATGTGTGCAACATTTACAAAATATAACAATATAACATTACTTCAACGATTGTTAAAATGGAACCCATGGACATACTCGTGCTATAAAATCGACCTTTTTTGTTCTGTATTTCCTTTCCATTACTTTTTAAAGGAAATTGTTCAGCTGTCCTTGTTAACTACATTAAATAACTACTTACACAAACAAATAAACGGCACAATATATGTAATGAACAGTGACCACTTATAAAAAAAACCGTAGATTTATTGTTAATGACGTTGTGCATGTTAATGTCCCATAATGGATGCTGGTATATTTATTGGTCGAGATGATACTTTTTAAATTGTTTACGAAATTCTGAAGTGTCCGTGAGATTGTAATAATTGATTTCTAAGTTACAAAATAAACTAGTAATTATAGTTAGGGTGACATGTTTGTTGATTCATAGGCCGATTGAGCAATGTCTTTTAAGTTTAATGTTACAACACATTGTGTTCATATTTTGATATGTAATTTTAGCACTTGTCATGCTCAGCTACTTTAAATTGGAGCGGGGTCCCACTCGCAGAAAAGTTCTCTTTTTCCACTTCTTTCACGATAATCTGTTGTTTACAAAGTGTTCAATTTAAATTTAATTTTATACGCTTCTCTTGTGGTGTAAAAGAAGATGTACTTAGTGACAAATATTAGGTAGGAAATTAAGATGATTTAGGCATGTAGAGAGGATGGATAAGAAAAGGATAACAAAAAGATATATATAGAGTGAATGAGGCAAAACAAGTGAGCAAGGATCGCTACAAGTGTATCCGTTGTCACTGCCTACGCCTCCGGAAAACAGGCACGAGTCTATGTGTGTATGTCTGTAGTTTAATTTTACATTGTAATTTAATATTTTTTCCTTAAAGCATATGTTAAAGAAATCTGTAGAACATTTTGTACCATCTGGAGAAGAGGGAATTGATCCTGCGATCTATCCATTGGTGAATAACAACGACGGTAATTATACGTAATAATTTTTCTTCAACATGATACAAAAATAAAATAAAAATATTTTGAGACTGGTAAAGCACGCTGGCAAAATACAACTTTAATGTTTTAGATAATCCAACCATACCACAATGTGTGTTAGCAAAAATGTTACGAGTACTAGCTACCAAAAAGCGAGAGTTCTTTAAACAGCGAAAGAATTTAATCGTGCAGCAAGTAAGTCATGCTATATTATTATAATATCTACTATCTTACTTATTGGTCTAACATAATCTTGAGGTCACCGAAACTAAAAAATTCTAAGTCTTTTAACCACAACTGCCTAATTATGATGATTCTTTGATGATTTAGCTAGCGTAAGATATAAAATTCTAAACTTTCATTACTTGATTACTATTATTACATTATTTAATGAATACTTAAGCAAAAAACTGTAGAGCCCTTATCAAGATCCTTTGCGTAGTTTAGAAGAAGTAGGATGGAACAGACGAGCCTCTATTGTGGCTTTACACTATTTAGAGAAGTATATATTGTTAAAAGAATTATATACGAGTAAAAAATTACCCATATCTTATTTTTTAGAATGCCTTGATTGAGAGTTACGCCCAACTAAAAGAAATTGAAAGCCGCACCGGTGCTGGAGTCGAGGACTCTATAGGCGAAGTACGCGTATTATCTGTGAGTGGATGGCCAGCACACGACCTACTTCTTCTTATAAGGGATGACCTTGAAGTACCACTTATTGACGAGATAAGCGGTGTTTTTGGTAAGAAATAATATCAAGAGTTCAATGAGATTTTTGTCAGATTATTAAATACGTGATCCGCGCTGTGTTATTGTTGTGTCTGCTGTGTCCTGCAGCCATTGGCTTGCTCTTTTAATATCAGGTATTATTATTTTGTTGTAATTTAGATCTAAGCAGCAGAAATTAAAAATATATGCTTGATTTATTGTATGGCTGTGTTGAACTAAATTTATTTTGACACATCCCCATTTTGAAATAGATCCGTGAGTGTCATGAGAGTTTCCTAAAGAAGTACCTAACAAAACAAGACCCACTTCAAAAAATACTGTTCTGCGCGCTTTGAATGAAAATTGAAACAGTTTGTCACATTTGCCTCCCATTGTGGAGAAGTATTATGCACAATATTAGGATTTAATGATCTGTAAAGGAACCATGCTTTTGTTTGCTTGGATGGCGGCGCAATGCTTCAATCTCCACACAGCCAATCCCTTTAGCCAATATCAATCTATACACAACACAAATTGGATGATGTCGATATCACAATGTTCAGGCAGATCGAAATGGATTTTCATATTCATTTTTAACGAATGTTAAATATAACACCGATGTATCCACCACGTGTGCTAGAAGTCAACGAAAGTAATACCTAAGTTGAAGGAGACTACCGCAAAATAAGAAACCGTACTCTATGGTTTGGTAATGATCATAACGCATATATACGGAAAGGGTAATCAGCACTATTTCGTCCGTTATAACTGCTCTTATCTAAATATGCATGTGTCTGAAAATATTTATTATCACGGTTATTGGTTAACCTTCGTGATATATCAAAGTAAGGTCATGACATTACACAAAAGTTGTTTTATAAATTATAGGTCCTCATGTACTTCAGCAATTATCATTCCAACTGGATCCGATACCTGAGGAGGTTTTATCGGTTTGCGCTGAGATAATGGCGCGCCGACTGGAACTGCTCAATCTATTAAGGTCTAAAAAATCAGAGAGATCCACTTATGGTACTGTAAGTTGTTTTATTTACTATTGGTTTTTCACGAGCATTCACAGCATTCATTGGTAACATGTAAACATTACTTCTGTGCTAGACAATGTTAGAGTATATATTGCGTATTTATTTAGTGTTTTGCATTATTTATCTACTCTGTGAGGCGGAGTTTTTCCATCACACCAAAGAACGTAATAGAAAGACAGAATGTTACTTATATTTTTGTAGAATTTCCAAGTTCTACACAACCAAATTGGATGACTTTCTATTTCCCCACCAGTACACATTACAACACATTTAACGGGTCTATACGCGCATTAAACTTATCAAAATACTATTATTTTCACTAACCTCGACGTTTCAGCTGACTCTCTCGTCTACTCGTGACCACAGCTGGTGCAACTCAGCCGACCCGTTAAATGTGTTATAATGAATATAAAACGCGAAAGTTTAAAAAATAGTATACATTACGTTGATTTTATGAATGCTCAATCTGATACGTAGTAAGGTACCTGTGGAAAAGATAATAGCAATAACTCATCATTGAGATATCGAATTATAGATACACTATAATAGATAGAGAGATATCGAATTATAGATACGCTATAATTCGATATCTCAATGATGAGTGCCCGCGGCTTCGCCGCAGCCAAAAGCTAGTTTTTGGGTTATATCTCAAGTTTCCGATATAGTAGCGGGATAAAATGTTTACCAGTTGTTAAGTCTAATCAAGAGCTATTAAATAAAAAAGTTGTATCAAAATACGTTCAGTAGTTTTTGCGTAATGCGCGCACAAACAAACAGATAAACAGAAAAACCGACGAAAAATCTAAATTAAATCGCTTTGTGTTTAGACACGCCTATATAACCTATTACAGTATTTTTTTCTCAAATATCTTAAATGTACAGACATAGCTCTGTTACAGTTTTATAATAGTAATAGATTATATACGAAAAAACTTGCTGTACGTACTTATAGGGGTTGCTGGACCTAGTTGTTTACTTGTCATACTAATATATGATAATTATTTATTTCAGAATTTGGAATGGAAATCCAAAAATATGGAATTTGACGCAGTCACAGAAAAGCTACATAGAATGGTTGCCGGCACAGCCGAAAACTTAAAGGCCAAAATTAATTATATTTTTGAACTTGCTAAGTGTGTATTTAATTTTACAGCTATTTTCTTCCTGTTTTAACAGCTGTAAATGTACATAGGTATATTTTTTTAGAATACCATGGCTGGATCGTAACACAATGATGAAAAAAATCGAACGTGTCCAAAAAGACAACATGATTCTTCAAAGCAAATTAGATGAATTGCTAAAGAGGGAAAACGAGATGCAAGCAATAACACACATAACAAATGGTGTTACCAATTACCAGGTTCTTTTTACCCCAGATAAACGTTTATTATCATAGCTATTTGTTTATGCCCACCACATAAGGGATTTCAGTGTCTCAAAAAATATATATCGAATTTGTACAATTTTAATCCCCTTATTTTGATATTTCTATTTACGCTTTACCTACTTCCAAATATCTTGAAATTATGGAAGTGTCTCTTAGAACCTATAAAAATATTATTTTAATATTTATAAATCTAAAAACCTATTTATTAGATACTAGTAGGCCTTGCTTATCCCAGCACGAATGGGCCGGCTCGATCGCGGAAGTAGCACCCTCTCACATAAGATCAGCGCGTAATAACGGTAGTTACTCCTACCGTTGTATTTCGTAGGGTGAGCGCTGGAGGCCCAAACCCCCTTCCTATCCTCTCCTTAGTATCCTACCTATCCACTCCTTATTATCCTTCCTATCCACCTCCTATCCCTTTCCTTGGAGATGGCGATGCGTGAGTCCTCTCAGTGTTGCTAGTGTCTATAGGCCACGGTAACCGTTTACCATTAGGTAGGCCGTATGCTTGTACGGCGCCCATGTAGTAGGTATATAAAAAAAAAGTATAATCAAGAGCGTGCTTGTCATTAAATAAAATTAAATATGAATAATAAATAAGTATGTCCTCAGCGACTCTCATGCGATTGAGTTTTTGGAGAAAATTCGGATCTTTTGGGACTAGCCGAGCGGAAACATGTTTCATACCCAAGTGATTATTTAAAATGGTACGGATCGACTCGTGAGACAGAGAAAGTTCGGCGGCTATCTCTCTCAAAGTTGAATGAGGATTTTCAGTCACTATTTCCTTTACTTTTGCAATGTTAACTTCAGTTGCAGACGTTGATGGCCTACATCACATCTCGACCGCTTTTAAACGCTTTGTACCACTCATAAGCACGCGTTTTTGATAAAGTCGATTCACCGTAAGCCTTCTGTAACATTTTCAGTGACTCCGAACACGAAATTCCATTGGCGATACAAAATTTAAGACAAACTCTTTGCTCGATGTTTTTGTCCATTATGAAATTCGCAATACATACTAGATATGATATAATTAAAAACAGTACTGTATTTAATATAAATAACAGATGCAACTCAAACTCCGCGCCAAAATGGATAACAGTTGTGACAATCTAACAACAACAAAAAAAATACTAAAATTTGAATTTGGAACCATAAACAAATCATCCATTCCCAATACTTTCTTGACTGAATGTATATAATTCCAGTGTCACGATGTTTGTCCGGGATGAACTCCGAAACTACTGGACCGACTTTAACTTTTCTTTTTTTTAAATGTGTGTTTTGTTCGAACTTAAGAGATAGGATACTTTATATCTCAGTTTATAATCGCAATATTTATTCATGAAAAAATATATGGCGGTATGAAGTTCGCCGGGTCAGCTAGTTAACACTTAAAAATCTTTATGGGACCGTAAAGTTGAAGTAAATTTAAAAAAAATCGACTATAGTTGTTGTGATAAAGCAAATTTATTGTTCTAGAGTCTTTGTGAAGAACTTGCAAAAGAACGTGCTGACCGTGACGCGTTGAAAGAAGTGGTGACAACTGCAGAGAGCATGCTACGTGTGGCACGGGCTCGTATCGCGACCTTAGAGCGACAGCTCAAGGAAACGCGCGCAGAACTTGACGTCTCCAGAAAAAAACACAAAGACCTCGAGCAACTCGTAAACAGACTCGCAAATCAAGTTTCAAAACAGACAGTGAAGTTGTGACACTACATTAGGATCCCTCATTGAAGGATCAATCTTATTTATTACATACTACGTAACAGCTTCGTTAATGCTGTTCTTCGCTTGTTTCACACTTGTGAAGTTTTAAATATTTGATTCATACACCCGTATTCAAGAACGATACATATATAACAAGAAACACTAGCTAAGTAAGGCATTTCTCACTGCGTTCGTCAGGGTATGTCATTTCTTTTACAAACAATACTCAAGCGACACTTTACTAGGCAAACGCACGGCGTCGATTATAGATTTGTGATTGGTCCGTTTCTGTTGCTAAATTCTCTATAATATTTGGCAGATGTCCGGATGGCATAAATTATATTTATACGTGTCACTCTTCTATACTAATATAGCTGTAACAGAGCAGCGGTGTCTGTATATTTAAGATATTTGAGAAAAAAAATAAACTGTATTATTAGGCTATTTCGCCGGGGGTGGTTTTTCCGTGTGGTGACGGATTAAGAATACAGATGTCGCCACCCCATTCTTTCCCGTGGGTGTCGTAAAAGGCGACTAAGGGAAGTAAGCAATTATCACCTTTATGCATTACTGGTGGTAGGGTGTGATGCCAAGTGGGGTTACTTATTTGGCATCGGGCTCGAGCGGGTCAGTACCACCGTCTCCCGTGTGACCAGTCATGAAGCACTTAGGTGTGTTTTCGTTGTAGCGGGAGATTGCCGCCCCTGTCCATTTTCCCTTCCTGAGCGCGTGGTGGATTTCGGTGATGCTCGGAACGGGCATTGATAAGGGTCATGGCTTGTGCGTTGGGCGTGAGGGGCTGATGCGGGGTACAGGGGGACCCGGTGGGAATGGTTCGCCGGCCACCTGCCGGTCAGTAGGGGACCCGAAACCGTGGAAATCCTACCTCGGGAGGCTGTCCCGCCAACCGGTGAAAATCCCGTGGAGTTGCCGTCGTGCCGACCGGCACCCATTGTGCGCGTGCCCATATCCTCCAAACTCTTCACAAATCATGGCCATAAAGAAAAATAAAAAGAGTAAGTGTTTTACGGCGGACTCCCTATCCACATCATCAGTGGAGTTTTGCAACATCAGGGGTCTTCACAGTAATTTCGACGCCGTCCATCACCATCTTGAGACGGCGCGGCCTGCCTTGCTCTTTTTGACGGATACGCAGATAGGCGCTCTGGATGACATTTCGTACCTTAAATACCCTGGCTACGAACTGGAGCATTCCTTCCATGGTGTGCGTATTCGTTCGGAGTGATGTCTGCTGTAACCGCCTTCGGGGCCTTGAACATGGTGAACTGTCTATTTTATGGCTATGCGTAGAATATGGTGGAACAGACCGCATCTACGCGTGCCTTTACAGGTCCCATGGCAGTGATTTGGGGTCAATTCATCTTTTCCAGAACGTCGAACGGGGGATACACAAAATATTGGAACAGTTTCCATCTGCGTAGGTGGTGGTCCTTGGTGACTTAAATGCTCACCACATAGAGTGGCTTGGGTCCCGGACCACTGACCTCCCGGGTCAGCAGTTCTTCAATATGGCTTAGGCCTATGGTTTCTCTCAACTGGTAACACAGCCTACCCGTGTCCCAGATATTGAGAGTCATGAGTCCTCCTTGTTGGACCTTCTGCTGACTTCAAATCCACACGGATACCGGGTGGCGTCCTACCCTTGGAAGAAGCATTTCTCCTCTAGGGACCCTGACGTCTGTGCGGACTACATCACGGAAACGGTGATTATGGGGATGGAATTATTTATCCCCAGCACCAAAATACCGGTTGGCGGTCGCAGCCGTCCATGGTTTAGCAAAGCCTGTAGGACGGCTGCACGCCAGAAGCAGTCCGCATACCTGGCCTGGAATAGGGCCAGGAAAAGTCAGGATCCTACCGCCAAAGAGGAGAAGCGGAAATTTAATGCTGCTTCCAGGTCCAACAAGAGGGCTATTGCCGAAGCCAAGGCAGAACACATTGCCAGAATTGGCGAGCGACTTGCAAGCTATCCCAATGGGAGCCGAGCTTTCTGGTCGCTCGCCAAGGTAGTACAGGGCAACTTCTGCCAGTCTAGTCTCCCACCACTGCGGAAACTGGACGGCAATTTGGCCCATAGTGCCAAAGAGAAAGCCGATCTTTTGGGCCAACTCTTTGCCTCAAGCTTGACTTTGGACGCCGGAGTGGCCACACCATCCACCATCCCTCGGTGTGAAAGCTCCATGCCTGAAATCCGCATTACGCAACGTGCGGTCAGGCGGAAGCTGCTGCTACTGGACGTCCATAAGTCAAGTGGGCCGGATGGCACCCTGCGGTGGTTCTTCGAACGTGCGCCCCTGAGTTGACCCCCATCCTTACGCGCCTGTTCCGCCTTTCATACAGTACCGGTAGGATTCCTACTTCGTGGAAAGTAGCTCATATTCACCCTATTCCCAAAAGAGGTGATCGGTCGGACCCGTCGAATTACAGGCCAATCGCGATAATATCCCTGCTCTCCAGGGTTATGGAGAGAGTCATCAACCGCCGACTTCTACAGTACCTTGAGGATCACCAGCTGATCAGTGATCGCCAATACGGCTTTCGTCAAGGTCGATCAGCTGGTGATCTTCTCGTGTACCTCACTCATCGCTGGGCAGAAGCCTTGGAGGGTGGGAGTGAAGCTTTGGCGTTCAGCCTGGACATCGCGAAGGCATTCGACAGGGTCTGGCATAGGGCCCTTCTATCGAAGCTACCATCGTATGGAATCCCCGAGGGGCTCTACAAATAGTCCCTCGGAACATGCTGGAGGAGAGGTGGATCCAACTTGTGTCTGAAGTCGAGCGCTCTCTAGGGCGGGCCTCGGAATGGGGAGAAAAGAACTTGGTTCAATTCAACCCTACGAAGACACAAGTTTGCGCGTTCACTGCAAAGAAGGACGCATTTGTCGTGACGCCCCAGTTCCAAGAGGTAACTCTCCCGGTCTCCGAGAGTATTGGGATCGTTGGCATCGACATATCTAGTAAAGTCCAGTTTGGGAGTCATTTGGAGGACAAAGCCAAATTGGCGAGCAAGAAACTGGGCGTCCTGAAGAGAGCCAAGCGGTACTTCACACCGAGGCAGCGACTTGTGCTGTATAATGCACAAGTCCGCTCTCACGTGGAGTACTGTTCACATCTCTGGGCAGGCGCACCAAAATACCAGCTCGACCCACTTGACTCCCTGCAAAGACGCGCTGTTCGAATTGTCGATGATCCCAATCTCACGGATGAGCTGGAGCCGTTGGGGCGGCGGAGGGACTTTGGGGCTCTCTGTGTGCTCTATCGACTCTTCAACGGGGAGTGCTCTGAGGAACTGTTTGAGGTGGTACCAACATCGCCGTTTTACCACCGGACCACAAGACACCGTACTAGGGTTCATCCATACCACCTGGAAACGATCTCGTCCAAGACGGTTCGTTTTCAGCGTTCTTTTCTACCACGTACGTGTAAGATCTGGAATGAACTTCCTGCTGCGGTGTTTCCCCAGCGTTACGACTTGTCCCTCTTTAAACGAGGTTTGAGAAGAGTACTTTACTCACGGTAGGCGGCGACTAGGCCGTGCCCCTGGTGTTGCCATAGTCCATGGGCGGCGGTTACTACTTACCATTAGGTAGACCGTTTGCTCGTCTGCCATCGTTGGCAATAAAAAAAAAGGGTCCGCGTTGCTCTATGGGCTATATAGACGTGTCTAAACACAAAAGGTTTTTTTTTATAGATTTTTTGTCTGTTTATCTGTTTGTTTGTTCGCGCATCATGCAAAAGCTACTGAACGGATTTTGATGCAACTTTTTTTATGTGATAGCTCTCGATTAGACTTAACAACTGGTATATATTTTACCCCGATACTATAACGGGAACCTGAGATATAACCCAAAAACTAGCCTTTGGCTGCGGCGGAGCCGCGGGCAAAGGCTAGTTGATTATATTTATCTCGATCTTTAAAACGTGTTCATGTTGTTTGTTGTGAACTTGTGAGTGGTGATTATTCGAGGATCGACAAACGGTTTTTATTAATTATTATTGTGCTAGATAATGGATGTGCATTTGATTTCGGATTCTTTAAAAACAAATAGGTATAAGTTCAGACCTAGTGGTAGAGCCTTGCTTATCCCAGCATGAATGGACCGGTTCGATAGGGGAAGTTCTTCAACATTTATAATTCTCTTCAAAGTATCCGAAACCGGTGAGGACACCCTCACCGCTTTCGGAGACTCCTCATCTTATTAACCTTCCTCCTATCCCTTTCCTTGGAGATGGCGACATGCGAGTGATGCCTCTGATGTTGCTATCGTCTATAGGCTACGGTAACCGCTTACCATCAGGTGAACCGTATGCTTGTTCGCCACCCATGTACCATGTATGTACTTACAAAAAATACATCTGTGGCCTTCAATGCACAACAGTACGTGTCTCATAGGAAAACTGTGCAGTTGAAGAGATGCTGGGAGGATATTAAATCCCAAAGAAAGAAGGAGCTTTCCCAGGAAACCAATTATATGAGACGCACAGGCGGAGACGGTGGTTCTGCAGCCTCATCTAAACTGATTTATATAAATGATAACATAAAATATCACAAACTAGCAAAATTTACGACAGAACTATAACTTCATTTGTGAATAAAGCTACATTATGCATTAGTTAAAATACCTGTTTAGCTGCTTTACTTTTAGTCCTCAACGAACGCAAAGCGTTGCACATCGCTTAAGTATAAGAATCAGATTTGCCCTACGCGTTCCTGCGCACTGTGAGACTTCATAGTATTGTTCTTGAATATGAGTGAAAGTCTCTTGAAATTTCATTGAACCGCTTTGTGGTGATTTAAATTTGCATTCTGAAAGTTTTACAGTATACCTACTTTTTCCAGTTTGATACTTATTTTTGTTGCGTTTCATTGTGTTGTTATGTTGGTATCGATTTTTGCTTGTTAATATCAGCAAAATTTGTAACGTTTCTGATATTGTTTGCTAGTATCGTCATCGAGAGTCAAGTAATGATGCAAGATCGAAAAAGTTACTAGAAGTGTCTAAAACTGGAGAGATCACTATAGAGACGCTATCTCGACAACGTGATGCATTGGAAATTAGGTTTTTGTACAAACTATTTAAATATATCCATATTTGCTTTCGTTTCATACTACTTAAATGATTTTTTTTATTTAGAGTAAAGGAACTACGTGAACAAGCGGAAAAAGCAGAGCTCGAGGCTCAGGATCGGGTATCTGGACAGCAGTCCCGAATCGAATGCCTAGAGGCGAAGGTAGCGGAACAGGTGCTAAGCATTCCAGTTATGTTGTACTTTTATTTTACCATAACACCTACACATGAATATCGAAGTATTAACGGAAATTAGACTATTTTACAGGAAAAAGTCAAAGCCGCATATGAAGCACATGTGATAGAACTAGAGACCAGAGTTAAAGAACTAGAACAGTTCATACAGGTTCTTAAAGAGCATTCTGCCAAACTTGTGGATATAGAGCGAAGTCGTTGTCTGGAATATATACCGTCCAAAGGTATAATATACTCACTGATATTTCAAAATTATCATCTTTCTTCATCTTCCTAGACTTATCCCAAGCTTTATGTGGCTTCTTCTGATCTGTTTCACCAGTTTTGATGTGAAACATCTAATGCTGAGGGAGGGTAAAACCGGCTGTTAGCGTGGAGACACGATTATTATTTAACCCGTTAAAAAAAATTGACACACATTCCGGTTTCCCATTGTGCTGAAATTTTTCACGCATATGTATATCGCGTGACAATGCAATATCATAATGACATGGAGCTGATCTGATGATGGAGCTGAAACGTGGATATAGTAACTTTATAATGAAACGGCGTAACCCTATCGAGCCATCGAATTTGGGCTCGTTTAATTCGTCTTGACGAGTACTTTGTCTCTAGATGGTATCCAGGGTCTAATGATAGAGCTGGAAGGCGGTCATGGGTACTGGGTAATCAAAGGTCGCAACCCATCGATTTAGGGCTAGTTTGAGTTATCTTGAATAGTACCATAGTCCTAGATGATATTCAGGGTCTGATGATAGAGACGGATGGTCATGGGCATTATGCTATAAAACGCCGCAATCCCATCAACTTTGGAATCGGTTGGATTCGTTTTGCTAAGTACTTCAGTCCTAGATGATATCCAGGGACTGATGATGTTGATTTATGTCCATATCCGTTATTTTACACATGTCATAATTTTATACAAGCACATATTGAAAAAAATATGATCATTTTATTTCTATTCATTATTTCTACAAAATAATTATGATGTTTTCACATCCGGTAGACGTCCCGCGACGTCTATATTTAGACGAAGCGATTGCCTGCCTGACCTCCACACCCAAGGTGACAAATGACGACCTTAGAACAAGATCGGAGTCTGAGTTATGATTTAGGCCTCTGATATCCTGTATCGACTAGGTTTGACAGCCGGGACCCCCTGCTTAACGTGCGTTCTGAAACACAGAGGAGGTCAGGTGTCCACAGATGAGTTTGAGCGGCAAATGCATAGCTAGGCTACAACTTTCCTTACAGATGTTTCGAGATATGGTATGAAATATTTTTATGTATAGTATATACGAACAGTATTTAAAATTTCCAGAAACCGAACCTTCTGATAGAGAAACAGAGCTTTGGAAAGAACTCCAAGTAACTCGTGTGGCTTTGTCTCGTGTAGAAGAAGAACTTCGTCAGAGTCGGGCGGATAAAGACAGTTTCTTTAATTCACTTTCTCGCATTGTGGTAGTATCGATTAAAAGTATTTTTTTAGATCTAGTATAGTACATATAAAAAATACATTAGCCGTAATTGATGGACAAATATCCAAACATCTTGATATCTTGATCCTGATATATATTTTCATTACAGCAAGAAAGTCCTGACACTATTCAAGAAAAAATCGCCACTGAATTATTAGACAAAGAGCAGAGGATTGTTAAGATGCAACGTGTGATCGAAGAAAAACAAGAACACGAGAAGTTAATGTGAGATATTATTTTATATGTATTATGGATTTTTCATAGATTGACTGCATAGACGGATACCGACCTCCCCCCATAGTGTTGTGGGTTCGATTTTCACACAGGAAAACTCTTTGTGTGATCTTTGTGGATCACAAATGGTTGTTCTGTGTCTGGGTGTACTTTGTGTCAGTGAAATTGTATGTTTATAAAGTCCCCCGCGATACAAGGATTATAACTTAGTGCAGAGTGTACTCTTTTAAAAAAAGTATTATACGAAACGCCTAGCTGCATAAGTTGTTGCTCTGAGTCTAAGGATGACTGGTTTGTTGACGAGTTGCCTGATGATTTCAGCGTTCAGGTACATATTTATTCATATTGCTATATATATATATATATCGTAGGGAATATTTATCTGCTATGAGATCTTGTGTTGTAAATATTCTGTGAACTAATACGGTCATTGAACTTTGTTAATGTCATTGTCAGGGAGCAAACTATGACGCAATATGAGAATCAGCTGGGAACGTTGCGTCTTGAGAATAGCCGTTTGCGGCATTATGATTGTTATATGAAAGATGTTCCATATCAAGAAATGCATAACGAGGTAAGAAGTATAAAGTTAAAGACTTACCATACAAATTATGTTTAATTACACCTTGCAAGTTAACAAAATGGTCTCCAGTAAAAGGAACTCGGTTACTAAGTCTTCTGTTCAGTTCCTACTACGACAACTCTATTATACTTACATCATTATCTATATATAGTACTGGCGTTTGCTTGCGGCCCCACCGCAGCCCAATGCTCGTTTTAGGTTATATATCAGATTTCCGACAAAGTAGAGGGATAAAATGTATACCAGTTTTTAAGTCTAATCTAGTTGCTTCAAAATTCATTCAGTAGTTTTTGCGTGATGCGCGAATGAACAAACAGGCAAACAGATTAACAGAAAAACAGACAAAACATCTAAAAAATTGTTTTGTGTTTACACATACATACATTTTTTCTCAAATATCTTAAATGTCCAGACATAGCTCTGTTACAGCTTTATAATAGTATATATATTAAAATTGTGTGAGATACATATTTGGACCCGGTAGGTCCAAATGGAGGAGGAGGTGTAGGCACCAAATGTGAATCTAAACAAAAAAAAATCCCAGTACCTACTTACTCAAACATAACCAAAAAATATGTTGCCGTGTGGGGCCGGGTTTGGAATTATCCCACCCCTCTCCACCCATGGGAGTCGTAAGAGCCGACTGTGGGAATAACGGGGGAGTGGGCAGCAGCACTCCTGCGAGTATTAACACCATCTCGCCTGCCAAGCGTGGCGATTACGGCACTATTCCCCATTCTTGGGGAGGCCTATGTCCAGCAGTGGACTTTAAAAGGCTGATGGATGGATGGATGGATGACACAAAAAATTTGGTCAAGATTGGTTCAACGGTTTAGGAGGAGTTCAATTACTAACACACGGACACAAGAAATATATATATATATATAATAGTGTAATGATAGTGGCGCAGTCTGTAGAAGATTGGCCGTACCAACACAGACACCTTCGTGGGCTCATGCACAACACTGCTGAAGATCATCACATGATCAAATGCATAGTTTACGATTCTATAAAGGACATACAGACAAACATTCATTATTATATTATAAATAACTAGCTGACCCGGCGAACTTCGTACCGCCATATATTTTTTCATGAATAAATATTGCAATTATAAATTGAGATATAAAGTATCCTATCTCTTAAGTTGGAACAAAACACACATCCCTCCAGTACCTATATATGTATTCAAAACCAGCTGACCCGGTGAATTTCGTACGCCTCCGCGTACGCGCTTAATAATTTCTTTTAACATATTAGCTGATTTTTTTTTTATCAGAAGAAAAATTAGTATTCTTCATAAGTTTTTTAACGAAGTTTTCCATTGTATTAATTATAATTGGTTATCTTAATCACAGAACATAAAAATCTCTGCAGCCGTTTTTGAGTTGTAAGTTGTGGAACTGATCTGAGTTTGTTCTATATATTCAGTTGTCATGATGATTGGGACAGTAGTTACCAAGTTAACATTATATTTTACATTATCTAGACCCGCGGTAGCGTGTCAAGCCAAGTTCATGCTAAAGAATTGGCGAGATACCGTGTGTAATATTACACGAACCATTTGGAGCCACTTTTGACCCCCTTATAACTCAAAAACTATTTCACATAAACATGTCAAAACTCTTCTATCTCTACGTCAATACTTGCCTTCGCAAGTTCTAAGACTGTACATAAGTTCTATTTCACATCCATCTATCCATCAGCCTTTCGACGTCCACTGCTGGACATAGGCCTCCACAAGACAACGCCACAATATGTGTTTTGCTCATATGGGGGATAGTGCCGTAATCACCACGCTTGGGAGGCGGGTTGGCGATCGCAGTGGATGTTGTTAATAGTCGAGGGAGTGCTGCTGCCCGCTCCCCCGGCATCCACTCAGTCGGCTCTTACGACTCCCATGGGTGGAGAGGGGTGGGACAATTCTAAAGCCGGCCCCACACGGCACAATTTCACATAAACATGTCAAATTGATTGAAACTCTTCTATCTACTACGTCAATACTTGCCTTCGCAAGTTCTAAGACTGTACATAAGTTCTTATTTTATTCTTCCGAAAATTTGGCTTGCTGGTAGAAACTAGCCATCGAACATAGGGCTCTTCCATGACTGTTAGTAGGTATTTAGATATTTTTATATATATTTTTAGCATTTGACATGCTTAGCACTATACATTAAACACGAGCAGGATTACTGTCTGGCTTCAATATATTATCTTAAGCTATAAGAAGAAATTATATTTTAAGTTGTTATGATGTCCTGTGATCTTCCTGGTGGTGGCTTAGCTCTGTGGTCTGGTGTACCGCAGAGCGATCGGGCCAGCATGGGAGTGGGGGTGTTGCTGTCCGCTCGCTTGGCCTCAGGTGTGAAAGACTACGGAATGTTGGATCCCAGACTTCTATGGGTCCGAATAAAATTAGGTGTCACCAGGGTCTTCATGGTCGCAGCTTATGCTCCCGTAGACTCTTCGGTGGCATCGGATCTAGAGAAGTTCTGGGATAATGTTAGGGAAGTTCTGGATTTGGCAGAAACTAGTGAACGCGTGATCGCATGCGGAGACTTGAATGGATGGGTTGGGACCAAGCGTCCAGACTTCGAGGACGTGCTTGGTTCATTTGGTGATAAGAGAGAGAATGATGCAGGTAGGCTCATTATATATGGAGAGAAACCTTATTGTGTCACACACTTTTTTTTTAACATAAAGACAGCCATATGTATACATGGAGAAGGAATGAACTGAGAAGTATGATAGATTTAATTATGGTAGACAGTCGCCTCCGAAGTAAAATTCTGGATACAAGAGCCTACAGGGGTCCCACTGTCGACACGGACCACTATCTCATTATTGCGAGATTTAGTGGTCTGTTCTGAAAGTGGAGACACTGGCGAGAGCGTGTCCACTTCGGAGGGCTTGAAAGAATAAAGATTTAAAAGTTGCAAGAAGAGAGTGTAAGAGCAAAGTATGTAGAGGGTGTCCGTGAACGGCTGACAATGGCAAGTCAGCCGGGATCTGACATAAAAGAATGCTGGAGAGTATTGAAAGATAGTATGGTAGATACAGCGAAAGAAGTATGTGGATGCTCAAAGAAGCATAGGAAAGTGAAAGGTGATGCATGGTGGGATACGGAAGTAGCAGCTTCCGTAGACCAAAAGAAGAAAGCGTGGCTGGACTATGTATCTTCTTTGAACCTGAGTGCAAGTATGAAAGAACAGAAGAAAGAAATATACCGACAACGTAAGGATGACACCAAAGCCTTAGTGAAAGAGAAGCGTGATAGAGAAAATATGATTGCAGAAGAAAGGCTGACCAAAAACTTCGAGAGCAACACCAAACTTTTCTGGATGGAGGTGAAGAAATCTCGGAGTGGTTGGTCAGCTTTCAGAATGAATAAAATAATGTCTAAAGGTGGAGACATTGTTACGCAAACACAAGATGTGTTAAGCCGATGGAGTGAATATTTTGGAGATATGTATGCGGATGTTCAGTATGATGCTGGTGCCACATGTGGTCTAACAGATCAGCATTCGGTACCAGCATCCTATGATGACATTAGTATGGATGAAGTTGAATGGGCGATTAGAAGTTTGAAAAATGGTAAGGCAGCGGGTATTGATATGGTGTCTGCTGAGATGATCAAGCTTGGAGGCTCATGTGTCTGGGAATCCTTCCTGATGCTTCTCAATTTATGTTGGAGCTCAGGAATGGTTCCCAAGGACTGGAGAAGCGCAGTCATCGTGCCCTTGTTTAAAAGCAAGGGTTCACGTTATGACTGTGCGAACTACAGAGCCATAAGCTTGACCAGTTTGGCAGCCAAAGTGTATGGTAAGATTGTTGAAAGGAGAATGAGGATGGTGTCTGATGATTTTTTGTGTGAGGTACAAGGAGGTTTCAGGTGTGGACGAGAATGCATGGATCAAGTGTTTTCTATGCGCAACATTGTGGAGAAGCAGCTGGCTGTAGGCCAGAGGGTTTTCTGCAGTTTTGTGGATTTGGAGAAAGCATTTGACACTGTTGTACGAAAGGAACTTTGGGATATTTTGCCGGAGTATGGTATTAACGGTAGACTGCTACAAGCGGTACAGTCCAACTACATGGACTGCAGAGCTTGTGTGCGGCTGGATGATTGAAGGTCACCCTGGTTTGATGTCAATATCGGCGTTAAACAGGGCTGCGTTCTAACAGCCAGACTGTTTATCATATATCTGGATAAATGTCTACAAAGGTTGAATGAAATGAATGTGGGAGTTCAGATGGGCGACTCAGTGGTTAACTCTCTGCTATATGCAGACGATGTGGTCCTATTAACGCAGTCTGCGACAGACCTGCATACCCTAGTCGACGTAATGGCAGAAGATTGTAAGAAAAGGAGCCTACGTGTGAATGTGAGCAAAACCAAAGTAATGGTTTTTGAAAGAGAAGAAGCCAGAACAGATGTTAGAGTAGCAATAGGAAATGGTGTGCTAGAACAAGTGGATGAATTTGTATATCTTGGATGTGGATTCAGTCGGGATGGAAGGTACACCACTGATGTAGAGAGAAGAGTGAAAGCGGGAAATAGAGTGAACGGAGCATTGGGACAACTTCTCGGCAGCCACCACCTCAGCCAGAAGGCACGTGTCGCAATACACAACGCAGTGCTTGTCCCAACGTTATTATATGGAAGCGAGAGTTGGGTATGTAAAAAGGAGCATGAGAGTAAAATCAATGCGGTCGAAATGCGATCTCTGCGGAGAATCTGTGGAGTGAGGCTGACTGACCATATTCATAACAATGACGTATTGAACGTACGACGTATGAAGGAGAGTATTGGTGTAAAGATGCGAAAGGGAATGCTCCGATGGTTCGGACATGTGGAAAAAATGCCGGACGAGCGACTGGCTAAGAAGATACACAATGCGAAAGTGGAAGGATGTAGGTACAGGGGGAGACCTAGACTCACCTACCTAGACCAAGTTGGTCATGTATTGAAGGAATGTGGAGTCAAGAGTCTCCGAAACCGGCGAGCGTGTATGAAGAGAGTTATGAATGTTGAGGAAGCGAGAGATGTATGCAAGAATAGAGCCTCTTGGCACCCTGTTCTCTCTGCCTACCCCGCAAGGGAAATGGCGTGATGATAAGTAAGTAAGTAAGTTATTATACAATATTTTATGTTGTTATAAATAAATTTCAGGACTGACCATTGAACTTGGCACCCATTTAGATCTCACTTATTTTGTCGTTGAAATGAATAACCAAGGCATATATTAGGCATAATATTGAACTTGAGCCAAGTTTCACATTTATTTTTTTGATGGTATTGTATTTCCACATAGTTATTGGAATTACACATGCAAGTAGAGACGTTGTCCCGTGAGCGCGCAGCGTTGGTGACGGCGGCGGCGTCTCGAGCCTTGATGTTGGAGCGGCACGAACATTCAGTCGACCTGTTTGCACGCACTATCCGCGTGCGACGAGATCTTTGCGCACTCCTCGATGGGCGTACCACACCGCCGCCCTTGGACGACAACGAACACGCCAAGGTAGCTTGGTAAATCCTTTAATTCTGTTGAGGAGCCGCATTGTGTGCAATTTGTGCACAAGCAAGTCAGCAGCTCACCAGATGTGAATAATATCAGTGTTAACCATAAACCTCCTAAGAGCGGCACCAGTATCTATGAGCACCATATTACAATCAGTTGTTTTGAACCCTTGCTAAATCATATAGACAAACATGGTTTGCTATCTCATGGTTACGTAACGTACGCACAGTGGTATACAATCTCATCTTCACTCTATAAATGGTACCGTTTGCCTTCTTGTGTAATAAGTTCTTCATTCAACAACACGTGATCGTGACTCTCATCCGATTGATGAAGGACCGTATGGACGCAGTAATAACAGCCCAGAATACAAGTTACTTAAAATTGTTTCTATACTTAGTGTATTGTTTTTCTCATTTCCTTTATACTCCATCCATACAGGTTAACTCATTAAACAAAACACGAAGTCTATGAAAGTTTCATTTGTATTTGGAACATTAACATTAGGAATTGAAAACCCTATACTATCTGCTAATAAACGATATTTAATATTTTATTCCTAGATATATGTACACACTATTCTGAATTTTTTTACAAAACAAACTCGTGAGGTGCTTAGGTTTTTTTTTTTGGATGATTGTGTATATCTAGTTCTACTAAATGTATTTGATCTATGTGGTGTTGTAGTTATATTTCCAACCAATTTTAATCAGACTGGTGGTCTTGCGGATTTTGCCTAAAGCGGGCGTGAATTTCGCCCAAATTAAGTAACTTAGCAGCGAAAGAGTTTAAAGAATCACTTTATTCCAACATCGTTGCAGCTAAATAATTATCGCAACCACGACCACTCTCGACCAGAGTGTCCAACTTAGAAGAACAAGAAGAAATAATTATTGTTAATATAGCATGTCAAGAGTAGAGCCAAGAGGTAAAGCAAATAAGATTTGTTTATTAACTCATTACTGTCCCACTGGTGGGCCAGGTCTTCTCACAGAGTAATCGGAAATTAAGCCCTACCTAGTGCATCACCTTGGTCTAATGTGGGTCGGTAGACTACACAAGACGTCGAGAAAGTCTCCCAGGCATGCAATTCATTAGTATTTTTGCGGATTTTTATTTTTTGATTGTTTTATTATGAGATGTAACTATGATGAAAATTTAGGTACTGATTAATTACTCATTTTGATAATGTGAGGTAATGCTTAACTTATATATATATGATGATTTAATGATGTTGAGGACTCTGGAACTTAGAGTTGTCGATAAGCTTGTCTTGTGAAACTGAGAATGTAATATAATTAGATTTTGTTTGTGAACAGATAACAAGATCACTGTCGTCAGTGTGCACAGCAGCTGCAGAGACGTGGTCTGCCCTGCGCGCAGAGCGAGCGCGGGTGCTCCGGTTGGAGAGTGCCGTGGTTGCACAGAATCTGCAGCTGGAGCGGGAGGGGCAAGTGCGCACGCAGCTTGAAAGACGACGCGCCATGCTCGAGAGAGAAGTACTGCGAGCACGCCACTCTGCATCCTTCGAACCTATTATAACTACCAAAAGTCCAAGCTTAGTATTTTTAATGATTACTAATTTGTTAACTGCATACATATTTTTTACTTTTTTTATTAAGCATTTTATCTTAGCCTCTGGCTTACCTTATCTGCGTGGCTTTTAAATTGTTAATTTATACTTCTATACTAATACTAGCAGTTGCCTGATAAAATTTGAAGATATTATTGATACTGTAATTGCACTAATTATGTAACTACGTTTTTTTATCGCCTGTGGTGGCAGACGAGTCACGGCCCATCTGATGGTAAATGGTCACCGTCGCTCATGGCATCAACTATAACCAGAGTATTATCAAGCCGCAGCTCACCAATTCATTTCACAGTTATGAAATAGAAGTATTAACGGCTGTCTCCTGCTACAAACAAAACAAACCGATGTGCTGCATGGCTGGTCACACGGGAGATGGTGGTATCAACCCACTCACGCCCGATACCCCCACTTGGTATCCAGCCCTACCACCAGTAATTAGTCGCCTCGTACGATACCTGTGGGAAAAAATGGGGTGCACATGTATTTTTAGTCGGTCACCGTACGGACAAAAAATGTTAACCGATCCCAAGGCTTTGTTTTCCACCGCGCCCCACAAATTTTTCATAATGCGTCTGAAGCAAATTATTGCCAATGCGATGCTCAGACTAGAGATTGGTTACTCTGTGGGAGTATAGATTATCCCTATTTGAATGAGTACT
Organism: Leucoma salicis; assembly: GCA_948253155.1. Classification (NCBI taxonomy): domain Eukaryota; kingdom Metazoa; phylum Arthropoda; class Insecta; order Lepidoptera; family Erebidae; genus Leucoma; species Leucoma salicis. The sequence continues at coordinate 19,245,961 of OX411807.1, forward strand.
CATTTTAGTTTTATTTTTTCAGATTATTCAGGACGTTTATGGATTTAAGTAACTCCCATTAAGAAGCACTACGATCATTAATGATGACTATATATATAAATATAAATAATGTTGGTGTAATAAAATAATTGTAAAATTTATGTGTTCATAAAAAAATATAATTAATTATAAAATTTTATGTAGGTTTTTTATAAGGCAACAAATGTGCATACTTACCTAAACCGTGGTAAGGTGAGAGAGAGAAAAACAGCCTAAGTTGGCTTAGACTTTCGGATTGTTTAGCCCTTAGATAAATAACCTATAGATGTAGCCATGATACATTAGGAAGTGTAGAAGTGAGACGGGCATATACGAAATACGCTAAGAAAATTGAGACAAGTATCGTATCTTCCTGTCTCATATGACGTGCAGGTTTTTCAGTTGGCGAACTTTCAAATAGTTCGCCATACAACTTAATCACCATGACTACCAGGGATGCCATTAAAAGGAAAATTAGGTGCCGTGTTTTGTGTTTTGAAAAAATGCCGTGTCTCAAACAAATTTATTTAAAGCAGACTTTCACGCCTGATTATAATATTAAATAATAATAATAATTACATATTTTTCCTATAATTACAGTGATTAAAAAGAAGGTTTCCGTACAAAATCTATAAAAGTATGTCAGATAAATAAACTTTATTGAATTTCACTAAATTCGTCCCGCGGGAAAGGATGGGATGGTGACACTTGTATTCTTAGTCCGTCACCACACGGATGTTGCAAGAAAAATATAATGGTTGGCACACAATATTTATTGATGGGTCAAAGAGTACTGGTCTAGGAGCTGCATTTATTTTATAATCCTTTTCTTAAAAATAGTGGAAGTTTTACCGATAGCCTATGAAGTATTGAAAAAGATCTACGACTTGCAACCGAGGAGAGTATCTTTTAGACTGCAATGGATCCCAGGATATATCGGAATTAGGGGTAACGCAAAGGCAGACCAACTTGCTAAATCAGCATCTTCGAATGGGACATACTATGAAATATAATTTTAAACATTTTGATCTATATTTTAGCACTTGCCATGCTCAGCTACTCTTAAAGTACAAATAATAATTTGTGATTAAGGAAAAAGAGTATTTTAGTACAGTAAGACAACAACAACAATTCCAACAGAGGGCATTGGTCGTTAAGACTATTAAATTATAATTTGTACTTTATGAAATATTTCCTCATTACAGCTAAGTAATCCCTAGATACAAAAGGAAATTCTGGGATATATGGCAGGAAATATTTTGATTTAAGATCTAGAGAAAAGGGTATTTGGTATATAAAACCATACAGTGCTCAATCTTTCGTAGCCCCTGGTCCGGAGATGTCATAATTAACAGGCAATATTTAAAAATTGCTTTCATACTCCGTTTCGGTTACTATCCATCGGCAAAGTATGTATGTTTTTTTTTGCATATAGTGGCAGTACAGCCACGGTCCATCTGATGGTAAATGGGAACCGTCGCCCATGGACTCGACTATACCGAGAGTATTGTCAAGCCGCTGCTTACCAATTCATTTCACAGATATGAAATGAAATATAAACGTAATAATATATCTCCTGCTACAGCCAAAACGCAACGATGTGCTCTATGGCCGGTCACACGGGAGATGGTGGTACCAACCCGCTCGGGCCCGATACCAAGTGAGTACTCCCACTTGGTACCCAGTCCTACCACCAGTCATGCAATGGATGATAATTGCTTACTTCCCTTAGTCGCCTCATACGACACCCGTGGGAAAGATTTTTGCAAAATATTTTTAGATATTTGGCTTAAATAGTTTTAGATCAGGTTAAGATTGTTACTTATTAGTTAAGAAGAGTACAATGGGACTGGCATATCCATGATCGATAAAAGTCCCGAAACTAAATAAAGAATAAAAAAAAATTATACATTTTATTTATTATAATATCCGATGTGAAATCACTTCAATACATTTACTAATAACTACGTGATGTTACAGAATTAGTGTTGAACATATAAAATAAAACCTTTTTTAAATAGGTACGTTAAAATTTTGTGAGAGTTCATTATCTCGAAACTCTCACCTAATTTTGCATTCACAATATTAATCAGGATAATAAGTGATCGATATTAATATGTTAATCAATTAGTGATTTATTTAAATAGTGGTAAAAATTATATCGAGATCTTCATTTAACTTTTGCCACATTTAGGGCGAATAGCCGTAGCCGTAGCGTAATAGCCACACTGAAGTGTAATATTGCCGTCTCACGAGTGGCCACGCGATGGTTACATCTTTAGGTTATTTATGTAAGGTTTAGCCAGTACTGACCCAGTCTAAACCATATAGTTAATTGAAATGTTACATGACCTTTACATTTTTTAGCGGACGCATTTTTATTTTTGGGACGTGTGTGGGGCAATGAACATAAACTCTACCCGAGTGGGGTGGGGGATCAATAGAAGCTTAACCCCAAGTTTGTGGGGTTGCCGCCCTTGTCCCCCGGCCACCATCTTGGGAAAAGGGGTGCAAACACCTTTTTCACGGTATCTCGGAAACTATGCGTACTACAAAAAAATCAAAAAGTAAGTAAAGGCATAATTTGTAGCAAATTGCTTTGCCTACAAATATGTTCATATAACTTTTTGCCCTAAATTTAAAATTAAAGAAGTTATAAGTAAAAAAGTGAGAAAAATTCTATAAAAATTATCTGTTTTGCTTTATAACTTTTCTTTTATACATTTTACAAAAAAAAATAACAGACCAATCTTGTAGATGATCTTTTGAGGAAAATGTTTCTACATGTACCATTCCTGTTTTCCTTACTATAGAACTTACCAAATTATTGTTTGGTCAGTTATAGTCTGGTCAGTTATATCCCTTCAAGTTTTATGCATGGAGATCTTATAGTACAGAATTTGCTGTTTCTTCATGCTCAGGGTGTGATACAACATCAGCAGCCTACAATATGGGGAAACTAAAATTTATAAAATTTATGGAGAATCATCCTGAAATAGCTGGTGGTACCGCGCTATTCCTAAGTGAGAAAGTCCATCTATCTTTGCTCATTCTTGTTGGTGAATGTTTTTTCGTAGCTTTATACGGTGGTAATAAAGACGACTCACTAGACGGCATGCGATACAAACGATTTGCCAAGACAGTGACTAAAAATTCATTTAGTTTATCATCGCTACCTCCAACACAAGATGCAGCTCGTTTTCACAGTTTCCTAGTATATCACCAGGTCCAGTCGTGGCTCGGAAGATATCTAAATCCTAAAGATTGGGGCTGGAAAAATCATGCAAATATTTGGATGCCAATACAAGCTTCCAAGCCTCCAGCACCCCCCGATCTCATGAAATTAATTTTCTGCAGATGCAAAGGAAATTGTGGAAGCATGTGTGGCTGCAGAAAAGCAGGCCTTAAATGTTCTACAGTATGCCTCCATTGTTCTGGCGAAACATGCAGCAACATCATGGAAATATCAAAGTTCAATCCATCCATCAGCCTTTCATCGTCCACTGCTGGACATAGGCCTCTCCAAAATGGGGGTTTTACCATAATCGCCACGCTTGGCAGGCGGGTTGGTGATCGCAGTGGATGTTTTTAGTACACAGGGGAACGCTGCTGCCCGGTCCCCCGGTAATCCCTTAGTCGGCTTTTACGACTCCCATAGGAAGAGACGGGGTGGAGCTATTCTTGGTGCCGGCCCCACACGGCAATTTTTCTTCTCTCTTAATATCAAAGTTAATTGAAGAAAATTAATTCGAAGATGGACTTCCAACTATAACTCCAATTTTAACTCCTGTCATGCCCCAAAACTTCACATTGGACGTTGAATTGCATTCTGAGCCACAGCCAGGACCATTAGAGAAAAGTAGAATAGAATAGCTAGCTAATAACTGATTGAAAATATGATTATGATTTAACAGCCTCGGTGGTGTAGCGGTAGTGTATGCGACTGCTAATCATGAAGTCTCGGGTTCGATCCCCAGGTCGGGCAATGTTATTGAGCTTTTTCCTAAAAAGAAAAATTCTCAGGCAGCCCGGAGTTTGGAAATGTGCCCAGTAGGCGTCAATAGGCTCGCCCCCTATTACGTGGGACTTAAACATAGCTGGGGAGTCGTGGGTGTGTAATACACCTCTGCCTACCCCTTCGGGGAATACAGGCGTGATGCTATGTGTGAAAATATGATTATGTCGAGGATTACCTCATCGGCAAGATGTCTGTAGAGTAGGCCTACTCCCACGTAAAAAAAACGCGGCTACAGACTACCTCATAGGTGACGGGGAAAAGAGTTAGCAATGAATAAGTAAAGTTGTAGGTAGGGATTTAACATTTTTTTAAGAATGTATTTACACTAAAAAAAAAAGATCATAAAACTAAGTTAAACATTTCGTTTTGACTGAATTCTCATGAGCATTGACGAACCTGGTCAACTTAGGAGCGCTGTAACAGCGTTTTAAATGAATTAAATTAAAAATATATATAGCGAAACATTTTCAAAAAATTATATGAATATTGTAAAAATTATATGAATATATTTATAAAAAATTATATGAATATATTTGTAGGCAAAGCGATTTGCTAAAAATTATGTATTTACGAATTTTTTGTAGGACGCATAGTTTAGGTGTTTGCACCCCTTTTTCCAAGATGGCGGCCGGGGAACAAGAGTGGCAACCCCGCAAACTTAGGGTTAAGCTTCTATTGACTCCCTACACATGTCCCAACAATAAAATTGCGTCCTCTAATAAATGCAATATTAGGTCCTTAAATTGTTGTTTGTCAATGGACTAATATTGTGACCACAGAACAAATTGATTGTGACAGAGCTTTCATTATTTTTATTTTGAATTACTATAATCTATGGTAGTGGCGCCAAAATCTGAATGCGTGCTACTTTTACGAGTCTGCTTTCTTTCTGCTGGATTTACACGACACAAACTTATAATGCATAAACTGTTGCACAAACCATGCCCCGACAGCACCTGCACCAGTCAGAAGGTAAGGACTCTACGCCGTCGCCCTACCCACTCCTCTAGCACCGGCTGGAAAGCCCCTAGGGTCCAAAGACACCCCACCGATACACCTTGGCGAGCAACCTGGCTCCAAGTCCCGCGGAGAGGTTCCGGCCAGATATGTCATAGGCCTAAGATTGCAATATTCTTTTGATTTAATTTTACAAACAGCTGGTAAACACTTCCAATAATTCTAGCATAAATTCTTTCACGTTGCACAGACTTAAGTTTGTGTCGTGTGGACCCAATGCAACCAAGCTAGTTTTTAGGTTATATCTTGGGCTAGTACTAGCGGATGTAGGTATACCAGTTTTTAAGTCTAATCAAATCCGTTCAATAGTTTTTGCGTGAAGTCCGAATAAACAAAAACGAACATTCTTAAATGTTTTTTGTTAGGAGACGCCCAATATAATTCCAAGTACACCCAACAATTGGAATATCTACCGTTATAATCTATGAGAGGGCAAGCAAGACTTTCTTCCTAACTATTTTGGATTGTCTGTCTATAATTACTCTTTATCTTTATCTCTCAAGACTATATTACACTAGCCTTTGCTTGCGGCTCCGCTGCAACCAAAAGCTAGTTTTTAGGTTGTATCTCAGGTTACCGATATAGTAGCGGGATAAAATGTACACTAGTTTTTAAGTCTAATCGCGATCTATCAAATAAAAAAAGTTGCATCAAAATCCGTTCAGTAGTTTTTGCGTGGTGCACGAACAAACAAACGGACAAAAAATCTAAAAAAATTGTTTTGTGTTCAGACACGCTTATATAGCCTAACCAGGTAATTTTTTCTCAAATATCTTAAATGTACAGACACAGCTCTGTTACGGCTTTATAATAGTATAGATTAGGTACATGCCACGTAGTTACGAGTACATAGGACAGCCAATAGGAAGGATGTGTTACAAATTTAGAACTTCGTAAAATAACAAATATGTTTTGATATAAAACTTCGTTTACGGAATCTATCGCGTTTACTTGATTTTACTATTATCCCGACGTTTCGAATACTTTACAGCATTCATGATCACGGGTGGGCTTAGATGATAGACGTCCAAGGCTGATATGTTATTTCAACGGTCTCATCTACGCACAGTATATGATTTTACAAAATTTTTGGTTTATATATTTTAACCCACCTAATATTCGTTTAGAAACACAATTAAATTATTAACTTCAAATTTTTTATGCTTACAATGTATGAGACTTTAAGTTAGTATATTAAAATGAGTATAATACTCCTCTTTAAACAAAATTTTTTTTGTTTTTATTTAGTGCTCAGAAATTCTACCATAATCTACCAATTACTACCAGTAAGAAGACAATCTTGGTTATTAGTTTATATTATTAAATATATTGATTTTGCCAAAAGCTAAGACTAAAAGGCTACCACCGGATCGGAACGCGGCCTGACTGAGAAAGATCCGGCCACCATCTCTTTGTTTTTTGTTTGAGATCCATAACAACTCGGATCAAAGAACACATAGCTGATGTGAAGCACCGTCGCTATACAAAGTCTGCAATTTGTGAGCACACACAGGACCACACCCGCCATTACATTAGGTTTGACAAACCTCAAATCCTCGCAAAAGAACATCGATATCGCCCTAGAATGATACGTGAGGCTATTGAAATTAAGAAACATCCCAATTTCAATAGAGAAGACGGCTGGGTCTTACTATCAAGCTGGAACCCTGTGATAGGCCTCACCAAACAGAACACAAGAAGGCACACCACAAGATTGCAAGACACAGTTAGCGCTTATTGTGTAGACAAAACCCACAGTAGCAATAAGTTTTAGTTATTGCTTTTTAAAAAAAAAAATAAACTTAATTAGCTTTTAGTAATTCCGTACAAAAAATTTAATAATCCATAGCAGTTGTTGCCTACTGAGTTTTCTGGCCGGATCTTTCTCAGTCAGGCCGCGTTCCGATCCGGTGGTAGTTTTTTAGTCTTAGCTTTTGGCAAAATCAATATATTTAATAATATAAACTAATAACCAAGATTGTCTTCTTACTGGTAATAATTGGTAGTTTATGGTAGAATTTTTGAGCACTAAATAAAAACAAAAAAAAATTAGTTTAAAGAGGAGTATTATACTCATTTTAATATACTAACTTAAAGTCTCATACATTGTAAGCATAAAAAATTTGAAGTAAATAATTTAATTGTGTTTCTAAACGAATATTAGGTGGGTTAAAATAAATAAACCAAAAATTTTGTAAAATCATATACTGTGGGTAGATGAGACCATTGAAATAACATATCAGCCTTGGACGTCTATCATCTAAGTCCACCCGTGATCATGAATGCTGTAAAGTATTCGAAACGTCGGGGTAGTAGTAAAATCAAGTAAACGCGATAGATTCCGTAAACGAAGTTTTATTTCAAAATGTGTAACATTCGCGTAAATATCAGAAAGTATTATATAACAAATATGCATAATTTATTGTAAGCTTTGCACTTACATATTATATCGTACATTTTCATTCATTAAAACAATACAAAACAAATCCAGATTACATTTCTTAAAGTCTATGGCCAGCCAATTTAAACATTTTATTTTTTTTCTCATCACGAAGCTGGTTTATGTTTAAAAATGGCAAATTTCTCGACACTACAGTATTACTTTTTAAATAAGAATTGGCATGTGCATCTCTTTCAAAGGAAGGAAATGCACTGTTTTTGGCTATTTCATGAGAAGAATATATTTCTTCATCACGGTCGGACATTATCCATTTCTGAGTATCAATGTTAGTAATAGCTTTTTTTCGATCAAGATTTTCCACTTTATATTGATCGTCATTTGTTGATATGTATGTTTTTTTGACAAAATTTCCCATTACTATTTTAGTTGGAACTGATTCATGATCAGTTTGATACCTTGGTCTATTGTTTCCATTGTGTTGTTCAAAGTTTTGTAGCTCATGGTGTTTCTCTCTTGTATGTTTATTTTTTGATAACACGTATTCTTCTGATTTAGAGGTGAGCTGTGACTCAAATGACGTACCTAGTTCATCTTCAAACATTTTAATTATGTTATCTATGTTGTTTGCTGGGATTTCAATGCGATTGTTATCAAAGTAGTAACCTTTTGATGCAGCTATTTGTTCTTCGAGCAAACTAATTTTAACTTTATCACTTTTTCTTTGATTTTCTAATGTTAAAATGATTTTCTCTAATTGAGATATTTGTTGTTTTCTTGCGTCGAGACTAGATATGAGCGCCTGTATTTCAGAATTTCTTTCAAGGATCTGACGGCTTAGCTATTAAAAATACAAAAAATAGGTTATTATTATGTATTTATTATATTATCATAATTTAATAATCGTGTAAGAGGAAGAATTAATGTATATGAACTTTACAGCAGTAACTATTAGGCTATTCACTTGCCCAAATCTGAAAGTTATAAGCGCAGTAACCTTTCTTGTCCAACCCAGAATTCAAACTCTCATTGTAAGATATTGCAAAGAATTAGATACCTAGATAAAATCTAGATCATAATTATATTTAATACAAAACAAATTGGGTGGCGCGTGCAGATATTCTGCCGGTTGGTTTGTCAAAAATATTTTTGATATTTACCGTTCTATCATAAATAACGTCAATTCTAGAGCACTAAATGATTCATCAACGCCATTGACATGAAGAAATCAAATTTTGCTTAAAGGACTGATTAAAATTCAAATGCAGGACGCTATAAGGTTTAAAGAAAACAAAAATCAACTTTTAGTATAGCCGTTCAATGGTGCAACACGGTGATCAGTAGTGATAACATCTGTATATTATCAACTATTTTTAGTGTCAGTAATGGTAAAAGTGAGATCTTCTAAGACAATGATATAGAGTGTGAGTTTAGTATTTCATGCTCAGTAGCGTTCAAAAGCTATTATTGATTGAAATACTTACATCCATATCTCCTTTAGTGCGGAGTTCCAAATTAGTTCGTAACAGTTTTATGATATTATTTTGTTCTATTTCCTTGTCTGACCACATTTTATTCACGTTTTCTTTTTCTTCTAATAGCTGTTTATATTTTGCTAAGTTTACCAGGTTCTGCTCCAACTCTAAATCTTTCTTTTGCAGTGCTTGTGCAAGTTCGCCATTCTGTCTAGTTGCATCCAACAACGTTGATCTTTGTTGATTGATCTATTAGAAGGACGATATAAAAATATATTATTATATTGAATTAAATGATAAGTTAAAAAACGAAGTCGATTTATCATAAAATCCATATTAATACTTAAATTTGATATAAATGTAAACAAACCGGTCTTATTGCCAATATAAATTTTTGACATATATTTTTTGTATGTAACCGAGTAGGATGGCATAGGATGAGCTGCTAGCTGTTTACTTCCCTTAGTCGTCCGTGGTGTTTGGTAATCCCAAAAGCACGACTAATACATATTATTATACATGCACATTAAATAGGTAAATAGTTACAATAACAGTGATATCTAATCACAATATAGGATAGCAGAAAATCAAGTAAACGCGATAGACTCAGTAAATGTAGTTTTATTTCATAACTAGCAGTTGCCCGTGAACAAAAAATGTTTCATCAAATCCGTTCAGTAGTTTTTACGTGATGCCCGAACAAAGAAACAGGCAAACCAACAAACAAACAAAAATCTAAAAAAAAAATTCGGTGGCGCCTAAATTGCTGAAAATATACATTTTTCTCATATATCTTAAATGAGCAGACATACGAGTAGCTTACAGCTTTATAATATTATAAATGTATAATAATCGCATAAATATAATACATATTAACCATATCATGTAATTCGGCCAAACTATCGAAATCGCCGAACTCTTCCTGGAGTTGTTTAATATGGTTCTTTAGAGTTATCAGTTGTTTTTCGTACGAAGCCATCTTACTTTCACTGGAAAATTCAAAATCTTATAATTACCAACCAAAGCAACATATCTTTTTCTTTTATTTCTGACGGTAGCAGACAAGCTAGCGGCCCACCTTTTTTTGTTTAGGCGGGAAAAAATGTACCTAACCGCACACCCCGTCTTTCGGGGCAACGAACAGGGTAGTGTGGGGCCCTCACCCACTAAAGAAACCCGCCATGTGCCGTCTCTCCGCCTTTATTGGCGGGCCACTGGAATTATGTTACAATCTTTTAGACATACCTATCACATTTTATCTCCCTTATCACATTTGTCTTAACGACCAACGCCCTCTATCGGAACGCATTTACATGCATCCAATATAGTAAGTTTATTTATGCAATTAAAATTCATACTATTTGATGGCGTGATTTTTTAAACATTTTGATCTATATTTTAGCACTTGACATGCCCCGCTACTCTTAAAGTACAAATCATAATTTGTGAATAAGGAAAAAGAGTATTTTAGTACAGGCGAGAATCGAACCTGCGTCCCTTCCTATCCGAGGAAGTGCTCTAATCCACTGAGCTACAGTACTATCTTTTAGACATACCCAATCTCCTTATCACATTTGTCTTAACGACTAACACCCTCTATCGGAACGCATTTACATGCATCAAATATAGTTAGTTTTTAAAAAGATGCAGACGCAGGTTTGATTCCCGCTTGTACTAAAATACTCTTTTTCCTTATTCCCAAATTATGATTTGTACTTTAAGAGTAGCGGAGCATGTCAAGTGCTAAAATATAGATCAAAATGTTTAAAAAATCACGCCATCAAATAGTATGAATTTTAATTGCAAAATTAAACTTACTATATTGGATGCATGTAAATGCGTTCCGATAGAGGGCGTTGGTCGTTATGACAAATGTGATAAGGAGATTGGGTATGTCTAAAAGATAGTACTGTAGCTCAGTAGATTAGAGCACTTCCCCGGATAGGAAGGGACGCAGGTTCGATTCCCGCCCGTACTAAAATACTCTTTTTCCTTATTCACTAATTATGATTTGTACTTTAAGAGTAGCAGAGCATGTCAAGTGCTAAAATATAGATCAAAATGTTTAAAAAATCACGCCATCAAATAGTATGAATTTTAATTGCGAAATTAAACTTACTATATTGAATGCATGTAAATGCGTTCCGATAGAGGGCGTTGGTCGTTATGACAAATGTGATAAGGAGATTGGGTATGTCTAAAAGATAGTACTGTAGCTCAGTGGATTAGAGCACTTCCCCGTATAGGAAGGGACGCAGGTTCGATTCCCGCCTGTACTAAAATACTATTTTTCCTTATTCACAAATTATGATTCGCTTCGCCTTATTAGATGGAAGGTGATACCGAACTACGACGCATTAGATGAAATAGTTTCCAACATCAAACAAGTTAATAATAAATGAGAATGATGAAAATATTAGTCAGCTTATTTCTACAAAATGAAGTATATAAACCTTTCATGCAATTGTTCTTCTAATAATGATTGCTTCCTTTCCAATTCAGTTATAAAATCTTCTTTATTTTTTAGATTAGATCTCAAGCTTTGTTCCTCACGAAGCAAATCTTCCAAGTCACGCTATGAAAAAAAAATATCTCATTAAATTATACTCTCCTCCTAAAACTTTAACAAGAGTTTTAATAAAGAAAAAGTATGTTACTTCAAGCAATTTTATAGTATCGCTTTGTGTCAGCAATCTCATTTTGTAATCTTCAATATCACTACGTGCTAAATGTAAATCACCCTTAATGGTTTCTAATTCTTTTTCATAATGTAAAGCTTGACCTGAAAATTTTTTTGTAATATTTAATACCAATATTACCTTTATAGTTAAAAAACACTTTAATTACAACATACGTAATTGAATTGCTAGTGCTTAGTTCTCAAAAATAATTTATTTATAATAACGTACGCAAATTTTCATCTTTTTCTATTAGTAGCTCTTTGTTGAGTTTTTCTTTTTCATTTGCTAATTTTGTTATAGACTCCAATTTATCAGCCAGAGTTTTGTTTTGTTCCAATTCGTCCAGATATTTCTTTTCGGTTTCTATAAGTTTCGCTATATTCATATTCATGTCGTGTTTAGCAGCTGTTAAAGATTCATTGTAATACTCTGATAGATCTCCTAGACGCTTTTCTAAATTGTCTTTCCTATCGAAAAGTAAGATTAATGTGAGATTTTACTTGAATTTATTGGAGGTCATCATAAATTTACATAATTCTAAACATTAACATAACTTACTCAGCCTGTAATTTTTCACGGGCATTTGCAATCTCTTCTAAATGCATTGTATTATCTCGTATTGATTCTGTCAATTTCCCAAGTTCTTTATCAAAATCAGCTTGCATATTTTGGTTCTGAAAGTGAACCAAGTTAAGAATTTAATTTAATATATTGTCCTTGTTATTAGTGACATACCTATGAGTAGTGTTTTGATGATCAATAGAAAAAAATATCACCTGCGTTTGTAATAGTTCTACATTTTGCTCCAAAGCGCAATTTTTAGAACGGTAATTCTCCAATGATTCTTCAAGTTGTGAAACTCGCTCTGTTCCTATATTTAGTTGCTCTTCTGCTCTCGATAAACGATCTTTTAGCAGATGTTTCTTTAATTTTTCTTCTTTTAGCTCCTTTTCCATTTCCTGAAACAAGTATATATTTATAATACAAAATGAAGTAAGCTGCTCGTGGCTGTTATTTTTGATTCCACTTTTGTACTTCGTGATAATTTATATGGTTTAAGCATTTAGCTTAAAAATCAAAACAATTAAATACATGTTTATGTATAATAGAGCCTTGTTTATCCCAGCATGAATGGGCTGGCTTGATCAGGGAAGTACCACCCTTTTACAAGAATCAGCGTGTAACAACGGTAGTTACTCCTACCGTTATGTGTCGTATGGTGATTGAGAGCGCTGAAAGCCCATACCCCCTCCCTATCCTCTCCTTATTGTCCTTCCTATCTTCTCCTTAGTATCCTACCTATCCTCTCCTTCTTATCTGCCTCATATCCCTTTTCTTGGAGACACCGGCACGCGAGTGATACCTCTGTTATTGCTAGCGTATATAGGCTACGTGAACCGCTTACGATCAGGTGGGTCGTATGATTGTTCGCCACCCACGTAGTAAGTTTAAAAAAAATACAGATTCTAATCGTTCCTGCGGGTGTCGTATGAGGCGGCTAATATACCTAAGTATGCAATTATCTACCATTGCATTAATGGTGGTAGGTCAGGTAACAAATGGGAGGAACCGTTCACGAAACATCTTGGTGTGTTTTGGTTGTCCCGCCGTGACTTCATTAATTTCCTGTACGTAAGTAATACGGTGAGCAGCGGCAGTATGTCTATGAGCGGCCGTTTCCACTTACAATTCAGGTAGCTCGTCTGCCACCAGTCATAAAAAAGGCAAGCTTTTTATAATGCTGCCTTAATTCCTGAAGAATCACAATATGACACCTTTTACCCCTGTAACATATAGCAACGCAACAGGAGGCGAGTCTTCTATTAGACATCATTCAGACTTTTTCTGCTAATAAGAATTTCCTGGTGGAAAATCTAAATAAGACATTTTTGCACAGCACATGACTGGAACCTCGTGGTTAGAAGTCGTACACTAGACCAGCGAGGTAGTTTTAAAATTAAATTCCATTGACAAAATAAATATTTATTTATTGTAGCTGTTACCTCTAATTTGGTTTTATGTGACCTCAGTATTTCCATATTATGTAGTTGTTTTCGTAAATCAGTGTTTAAAGAATTCAATTGGGATAGTTCATAAGTTTGTTCCTCCATGCGTAGTTGTAAGGCTATTGATTCATTAACTGTTTTCCTGGAAAAAAATTATGATGTTATATAAACTTACCTAAAATATTTATTTAAAATCTCATTTTTTTATTTAAAAGATTTCTCGAGTGGCGACCACATATCGGGCAACGCAGCGTAAGACGGCTCCCCACCTGATAGAACGACAATCTGGTCAAATCCACGGAAAGCTGTTGGATGCGGTCGGTGCAGGACCGTTCATTGTGGCGTTCTCTTGGGGAGGCTTATGTCCAACAATGGACGTTAAAAGGCTGATGGATGAAATTATTATATTTCAACGTCCCGTTATAGAATCGAAATAAAACGTATACTAGTTTTTAAGTCTAATCAAGTATATCCATGCAGTAGTTTGTCCGTGATGTGTGAACAAACAGATACAAACAGAGGTAATAATTCTAAAAAAAAATATTTTATGCTCTCGCCTAAATATCCTGATACAGTAGTTTTTCCTCAAGTACCTTAAATGTACAGACCGAGTCCAGTTACGGCTATTTATAATAATACAATGTATGTATTGTGCATTGTTGTGCATTATAACTTCTGTGTTACATACAGTATATCCACCGCAGTCTAAACGACCCAGGTGACGAAATATATAAATACATACCGTATAAAATCTATAACTTCATTAAGCCCTTTCCGAAAATGACCCTTCGCATATTCTAACGAACTCTTTAGCATTTCATTTTCTCCCAAGAATTCGTTAATCTTCATTTGCAAGGCTTGAGTTGAAATCGCCTGAGAAGTGTAAATCATAGCTATGTATGACATTATGTGTATTGATACGTTAATGAATTCAGTTCCTGAATTTTATAAAATAACTTCTAATAAATAAGTTTAACATTAAGGTTTATAGAGGAGTAAATAATAAATATTTTTGTTCACAAATGATGACGTTCCTGTCCCAACACATCATAAGGAAACTTACATATCTGATAAATTTTCAAGAGCTTGTCATTATTAGCTAAGCTGGTACTATCGTAAAAAGCTAAAAAGTGGAACATCTAGGTGACGCATAAAACCATTATTACCAGTATGTGAAAAGAATAACTGGGTCCAAAGTACAACAGGTTTCCCTTCTAAATAGTATTTGTGGCTATCCAAGATAATCTATGCTTACGATAAATACAAACCTTAGTTTCCGCCTTCAAAGTAATAAACCAATCTATTATCTCTTTCCGCTTTAGCAATGCCTCTTCACATGTAGCGATGATCTTAGATGGCAAACCATACAGCTTACTAACGTCAATTGTAACACAATGTTTCGATAATGTGGATACCTCTAAAATATTATTTTATAATAAAATATTAATAGCAATAGTTTACTGGTAGTAGTACTCACTGGATTGCTAGAATGGAAAGGGCACGCTGTTCCCAGTTTTAATCGCGGCCATGGAGCACACGTTTTGGTTTTAAGGGAAGATTGTCGGTTCCATCCTCACCATAGTATAGATCTTTTCTACAGGCAATCGTAAAGCTAAGTTCATGAGTTACAATAACCACTTTTTTGTTACTGTTCCAGAAACCGGTGATACAATGAAAAAATAATCTATGAGGAAGAGGCAAAGGTAAGGATTACTAGCCTAGCCTTGTGCCGGAGAGACAGCACTCTGTGAGAGGCTAGTACTAAAATATTCACCTTTAAAAGTAAGAGAATTGAAAAATATAAAAAATAACTAATAGCATAGTAATATGAACTTAACCATTTCGTTGGGAATCTACTTGTTGCACGGCACACATTTGAAGCAATTGGTCCGGAGTCAATCTGGCTACGTTCATGATAGTCAGGTCTTCGGACGGTGGTAGACTAACATGCTGTCCCATCGCAAGCATCTTTTTATGAGTATTCATCATTCTTGCGTATAGCGCCATTATTGCCTTCTGTATTGGATTGGGCAAAATTATTTATTATACGAGTATGATGAACTTATTATAATAGTTAAATTAGAAGGTAATAATAAAAAAAAAGGATTTATACAAATTTATGCTACATAAAAAGGTAATCTATATATCTATATATATATATATATATATATATATATATATATATATATATATATATATATATATATATATATATATATATATATATATATATATATATATATATATATATATATATATATATATATATATATATATATATATATATATATATATATATATATATAATGCTAATGTTAGTACGTAAAGACAGGGTTTTCTCTATCACCACCAACTCCAATCAACTTCCCGCTGGGGTGGTAAATACCCCTTGGTCTCGGGGTGGGTGAGTAAGGGAGTTTGGTCGCGGTGGGTGGTTGTGGGTGGTGAAAATGTGAAAAAAGAATGTTCTGTCCTTTTCTAACTCATAAGGACTTCTGGAAAGATCTCAAAATTTCTGTAATGATCTAGAAAGTTCCAAAATGTGTAAAATTGTTATAATCGATTTGGAATATTCTAGAAAGTTCTAAAATTTTCTGGAAAAGCTCCAAAATGTGTACGAGTGTTATAATTGATCTAGAAGACCTAAATTGAAGTGATGTATATCTAAATATTCTAGAGGATTCTGGTACTAGAAATTTCTATGTTCGATGGTATATAAACGGAAATTCAGTGACTTTTCGTCGTTCGGGCAAAGTATGTAAATAATTATGTAAATAAAACATACATTTTTCATTTACTAAGCTGTTTCTTAAAATTATTTCAATTCGTTAATTAGATTACTTTATTAGATATACTCTACATACACAGTATGTTTAATGGCTGAGTAAGTCTCTCAATATCTAAGATATAAATCACTAATATCTACCTTAAAAAATGGATACTTATATGTTTTTTATACCATTAAACACGCAATGTATTTTAACCCGTGCAACGCCGGGTTTCGACGTGCGTGTGAACTGAGGGACCACACTGGTATTTCGCTAAATAAAAATAGTATGATTTAGTAGAAACCTTGAAACAATTGTAGAACAAATCTGGGAATTTGTAAAAAAAAAATATTAAAAACTACAGCCCTTAAAGCTTGGCACTCAGTCCTCACAGACCATCAGCCAGATCTCGGAATGTATCTGAAAAAATAAGGTTTTGTGATTACAGACATTCAGTAAAGAATTTGTAAAGATATTTACTGAATTATAGACCACAAGGAATCAAAGATAAAAAAAATATATCGACTAAACTGTGGTCCCTCAATCCACACAAGAAAGGTAAATGTTTTAGTAAATATAACCAAATCAAATAAATCAAATATTTCTTTTCCTACATAAAGTTTAAGTAAGAGTCTTAAAGCATTTTGTAAAAAAGAAATGGAAATAACATATCGACTCAATTCAAAGATTTTAAAACTGGCCCCTCAATTCTCACCTTCACTGACATACATTCAGTCAAGAAAGCATTGGGAATAGATGATTTGTTATGGTTCCAAATTAAAAATTTTGTTTTTTTTGTTGTTGTTAGATTGGCACAACTGTTATCCATTTTGGCGTGGAGTTTGAGTTGCATCTGTTATTTATATTAAATACAGTGTTGTTTTTAAATATATAATATCTAGTGTGTATTGCGAATTTCATAATGGACAAAAACATCGAACAAAGAGTTTGTCTTAAATTTTGCATCGCCAATGGAATTTCGTGCTCGGAGTCACTGAAAATGTTACAGAAGGCTTACGGTGAATCGACTTTATCAAAAACACGTGCTTATATATGAGTAGTACATAGCATTTAAAAGCGGTCGAGATGTGACGGAAGATTTGCCTCGCTCTGGTAGGCCATCAACGTCTGCAACTGAAGTTAACATTGCAAAAGTGAAGGAAATAGTGACTGAAAATCCTCATTCAACTTTGAGAGAGATAGCCGCCGAACTTTCTGTGTCTCACGAGTGGATCCGTACCATTTTAAATAATCACTTGGGTATGAAACATGTTTCCGTTCGGCTAGTCCCAAAAGACCTGAATTTTCTCCAAAAACTCAATCGCTGAGAGTCGCTGAGGACATGCTAGAACGAGTCAATTCCGACCCAACATTAATGAAACGCATTGTTACTAGTGACGAGACGTGGGTTTACGAGTTTGACATGCAAACTAGTCAACAAGCTTCGGAGTGGCGACTTCCAACTGAACCGAAACCGAAAAAACCACGCCAAAGTCGATCAAAAGTCAAAGTCATGTTGACTGTTTTCTTACACTATCGCGGTGTTGTGCACTTGGAATTTTTTGCCAGAAGGTCAAACGGTAAATAAAGAATATTATTGGAGCATTATGCGGCGTTTAAGAGAGCAAATTCGATGAAAAAGTCCAGATTTGTGGAAAGAAAATTCTTCACGCCACCACGATAATGCGCCTTCGCACAAGGCCATCATTTTGAATGAATTTTTGTCCAAACACTAAAAAGATACCATCGAGCAACCAACACATTCACTAGATATGGCTCCAGCCGACTTTTTTCTTTTTCCTAAACTCAAATTAATAATAAGTAATTTTCAATCGGTAGAAGACATAAAGAAGAATTCGTGGCGAGAACTGAACTCAATTCCGGAAACAGCGTTTAAAAAATGTTTTGATGATTGAATTATTTGTTGGCGTAAGTCTATCATTTCTGAAGGAGCATACTTTGAAGGTGATAAAATAAATTTGGATGAATAACAAAATTTTTGTGTATTATTGATCTTTTCCCGGTACTTTCTTGACAGAGTAGTATATGCATTACTATTAACTATATTCAGAAAATCTAGTTCACTTTTTAGTAAAAATATTCTACTAAATAATAGGTATACAAAATTATGCTTTCGTACCTCTTAACTGAGATTATTTTTTTAAACTTATGAAAATAGACAGAGTAGAGTGACCATACAATAAAAAAAATGGACAGTACTACATATTATACTTCATTCAATATAGCAATATACGAAACGAAAACAAGGTCGGTAGATTTAATGTTTTATAGTGTAGGTATTTAAAAAAAAAGTGTAAAAAACCCATAATTTGATGTGTTGACACACGGCAGAAGTGGAACTTCTGAAAAGTAACATATGATTATTGCAGATGTAAACTTCCTTCCTTCTTCCTCTTCCTCGGATCGTTGATTGGGAACGGACGTGATTCTTGTGTTGTGTTACCATCTTACTTTAAATAAATTATTAAACTATAACTACTCGTCAAAATAATGCGACGATCTTGAGGATAAAACCAGCCCGTAAGAATTCATGGGACAACTTTGGTAAAGAGATTTTGTGAACCTCACCATAGCAACATAAATAACAAAAGCATATGATTCATTTTGGGGTAGGTCAAAGAAATACTTTATTTAAATTAGTTATAACTAGCATGGGAATAAAAGTAAACCCTTGTTTTTAAACAAGGACACGATGACTGCCCTTCTCCAGTCCTTGGGAACCATTTCTGAGCTCCAGCATTAATTGAGAAGCACCAGGAAAGATTCCCAGACACATTAGCCGGTCCAGTATATTGCTTCGGATGCGACTATCTATCAGAATTAAATCTATCATACTTCTGTGTTCTTTCTTCTCCATGTATACATATGGATGTCCTTATATGGAAAAAATGTGTACAACAATAAGTTTTCTCACATACTTCACTCTCTTATCACCAAATGAACCAAGCACGTCCTCAAAGTAAGGACACTTGGCCGTGTGGGGCCGACTTTAGAATTGTCCCACCCCTCTCTACCCACGGGAATCGTAAGAGCCGACTGAGGGAATACCGAGGGAGTGGGCAGCAGCACTCCCGCGAGTATTAACAACATCCACTGCGATCGGCAACCCGCCTGCCAAGCGTGGCGATTACGGCATTATCGCCCAAGACGGGACCGCTCGTTGTGGCGTTATTTTAGGGAGGCCTGTGTCCAGCACTGGACGTTGAAAGGCTGATGGATGGATGGACTAATTCCAGCCAGTTTTGGCTGATTGAGCGTATTTTTTGCTATGATGATCAACATCTCAAAATTTTTGAAAGTATTGACCAACAAATATTCTTACATTCATTATGCTACATTCAAATTTCACTTACTTAAATAATAGTATTGCAATTAGCGATTGGTAATTCTTTTAACCTACCTTTTTATGAAATACACATACGCCATGTAATATAACATAAAATTCATCGTAAAACCT
The DNA here is from genome assembly GCA_948253155.1 of Leucoma salicis. NCBI lineage: Eukaryota > Metazoa > Arthropoda > Insecta > Lepidoptera > Erebidae > Leucoma > Leucoma salicis. Next base: position 19,265,820 of record OX411807.1, read on the forward strand.
TGTTTTCGTTTCGTATATTAAATGAAGTTTAATAATACTGTCCATTGTGTTTAATTGTATGGTCACACTATCTATTTTCATAAGTTTAAAAAAATTATATTATCTCAGCTAAGAGGTACGAAATGCACAATTTTATATACCTATTATTTAGTAGAATATTTTTACTAAAATTAAGTACACTAGACTTTCTGATAGTTATTTCGTATACTAGCTAGCAATGCATATAATGTCAGTGAAGGTGAGGATTGAAGGACCCGTTTTCAAAACACGCTATCTTCGAATTAAGTCGATATTTTATTTCCATTTCTTTTTTACAAAATGTTTTAAGACTCTTACTAAAACTTTATGTAGGAAAAGAAAGACTTTATTTATTTGATTTGGTAATATTCACTAAAATATTTATCTTTCTTGTGTGGATTGAGGGACCACAGTTTAATCATTATATATTTTTTATCTTCGATTCTTTGTAGTCTATAATTCAGTAAATATCTTTACCAATTCTTTACTAAATGTCTGTAATCACAAAACCTTAATTTTTCAGATACTTTCCGAGATCTGGCTAACGTTGTGTGAGGACTGAGGGACTACACTTTATGGGCTGTAGTTTTTAATATATTTTTTTACAAATTCCCAGATTTGTTCCACAATTGTTTCAAGATTTCTACAAAATCATACTATTTTTATATTGTGAAATACCAGTGTAGTCCCTCAGTTCACACGCACGTAGGTTTCGCTGCTAGTTATATCTATGCTGTAACTTAAATTATTCAACTTTTCAAGTTTTTAGTTTTTTCAAGGTAATTCTTTTAAGAAAATATAGCACAAGTACTTTTATGCATAGCGTAACAGCAACTATAGTAACGTTTCTCTATCTCTTATTATACAACAAATCTATTATGGTTACGTCCAGTTAAGCAAACGTTCGTTGATACCTGTGTTAGTAGTCAACTAAAGGTTATTTCTCGCTCTGCAGAACGATCGTGTCGAGCTATCGCTGTCCACCCTGTCAACATAAGGTGTATTGACAGACGTGGGTACAGGATTATTAAAAGTGTAATATGCCTCCATATCAGTAATAAATATTAAAGCATCCACCGTGAATAATTAAGCCTATCTTTTAATTAAAGGTGAAATTACACTTTGCTCTGGTCGGCTATCGAGAGAGTTGATTTAATAAAACTAAACAGGGTTTGATGCAGAGCCTTAATCTTTTTTTTGAGCTCTTTTGATTTAGTATATAGAGATAGAGAATATGACTAAGCAGCGGTTATCACTTACGTAGCACCAGCCAGGTTACTGGCTTTAATAAAATAATGTTTCTTGCCAGTAATCATACAACAATATGAATAAACTCTTCAAACCTGACGTTCCCCAAGATCATTCTTCATTTCCTCAAACTCTTTTGTGTATTGTTGCCAAGTTATGAAATCGTCTCCAGATCCTGGTGACTCTGATAATAATTAAACAATGACATATTGTAAGATCAATCCGTTATTGTGTTGATTAACTACAATACTCAATGTTAATACATACTACCTTCATCCTCTAGAGACAAGGCGATTTCGACTGAAGCATTCTCTAGTTCATATTCTTCACATTTCTTAATAGTTTCCTGATAAAATAAAGACAGTGAGGGAAACACATAGTAATTAACAATTTTAAGAGCGATTGTAATACTGACACATATTGCTTATGTTTATGAATCAGATTTCCAGTATATCTTTTATAGCGTTAGTATAATAAATTATATAATTGTTTAACAACAACCTCCTGTCAATTTGGAGTACAATTCCCACAGAACAAATTATAAACAGTTATCCAAAAAAAAAAAATTAATTGTAAAATATATTATTAATTCTGTGCTTCGAAAGGCACGTTAAGCAGTGGGCTGTCAAATAACAATCTGGCAGTCATTCCAAGTTGTCAGTCCTGAATAAAAAAAACTGACTCTGGCTGGATCGTAGAGGTCAGATAGGCAGTCGCGAAAGCCGACCCATATAAGGCTAGGGAAACGATAGGTATTGAGCATCTGGATGTAATGATTATTTCATGTCCGTCACTTACGCACACCCTCCTCTAAAGTAGGTATTTTTGAACGAAATGATCATTAGAGGATTTCTTTTTTTTACTTATATTTCATTAGAAATATAGTATCCCACTGCTATCTTTTACTAAATTCAAAGTAAGTTTACTTACCTGATCTGGTAGTCCTGAAGAATGTGAACAGTATTTATTTTTCTGTAAACAGTAAACATTAATTACACTTCTTAGAGAGTTGACAATAATTTTTGTGATCACTATAAAGTTATAAAGATAAAGTTATACAAGTTTTTTAAAAATTCCATCGGAATTCTGGATATTTGATTCATCTTTATGATAAAACATAATTACAAGCGATTAAAATCAAACATACTTGCTATGGTTTATGGTTGACATAAAATAGTTAATATGTTTCTTTCTCTCTTTCTTGCATATATTCACGTTATACAAGTAATTTGTAAGCAACATAGATTAACTAAGGGACATATCGTTTTAATATATAATTTAAAATAACCCTCTATTTTGTCTATTTTCACAATAAATAATTGTAATAGAATGCTTAAAAAATTATGTTAACCAATAACAAGTATGATTACTTGAGGTGTTACTGATAAAGGAATAACAATAGCTTTTCCAGGCTTGCAGTCATTCATCATTTTTTTCGGTGTCATAGCAGGTCTCTGAAAAGAAATACAAGCATTAATGACGCCTTTTTATTTTATCTTTATCCAATGACAACGACTGTCATAGACTTTGTCTAACGATAAATAACTCTATCCCAAAGGATCCGTCAGAACTATTCAGAGATACTCCAGTTGTATAGTATATAGTTACTGGCATTTAACCGCTGCTCCGCTGTAGCCAAAATAGTTATGGATTATTTATTAGTATGAATTTTAATTGCAAAATTAAAACTTACTATATTCCAATGATGTATGTAAATGCAGTCGATAGGTGGCGTCGGTCGTAAAGACAAATGTGAATTGGAGATTTGGAATCGTCGTTGGACGACTACAATAGCTTAGCGGTCTAGAGCACATCCCCAGATTGGATGGGACGCAGGTTTGAATCCTGCTTGCAGTAAAGTTCCCTTTTTCCACTTTCACAACTAATTTGTTATTTAAAGTAGCTGAGCATGTCTAGTGCTAAAAATATAGATCAAAATAGTTTTATAATAGTTAGAATTTAGACTTAAGTATTTAAATTTTATCTACTAGTTATACTTAAACTTCACCCGCCCACAGGTGGAAATCTGATACATATCAACTTTGTCGTAGAATAGGATGACATTGTTGATACTAATTTCAAGATCTCAGAATCTTTGAAAAAGCTTACTTACTTATCATCACGCCATCTCCCTTGCGGGGTAGGCAAAGATAACAAAGTGCCAAGAGGCTCTATTCTTGCATACATCCCTCGCTTCCTCAACATTCATAATTCTCTTTATACATGCTCGACGGTTTCGGAGACTCCTGACTCCACCTACCTTGAATACATGACCGATTTGGTCTAGGTAGGATATCCTCGGTCTCCCCCTCCCTATACCTATATCCTTCCACTTTCGCATTGTATATCTTCTTAGCTAGGCACTCGACCGGCATTCTTTCCACAAATGTAACTAATTGTTAGGTAAGTAAAAAAGGAAGGCAATTTATCGTAAAATAAAAAAGAAAACCAACATACTTTTAGTGGTCGTTCTCTTTCTGGACGCGATGAACGTGGTAAGATATATGATGCTCTGCTTAAACCGTCATCTCTGATACGGTTAGCTGACTTAGGTCTTGCCTATAAATAAATATTTTTAATTGGTACGGGATATATTCGCAGTAGGAGGTTTGAGAAGTGCTCAAACTCTTTACTCATGGTAGGAGGCAGCTTAGCCATGGCTCTGGTGTTGCCCAAAAACGAACTTTAAAAGAATGCTTATAGAGCTTATCGTCATTATGTCGTCTGCCTGAAATTGCCTAGCACTCACTACATTAATTCTATTTTTCCATTAGTACTCTTGCCATTTTGCTTTCAATAATTTCACTAATTAGGCGTGGAAGTTTATACAGATGGATTTTGATGGTGTTTCTTTTGCAAATGTTCCTTGACTAGTGTCTATTACGAATACGAGAGAAATGATAATAAATTGCATATCAGTTTTGGAATCGCAATAACAAGAATGGTTTATTATGCCTCAATCATCTTGACTGAGCTAACCGACTAATACTCGTATCCAGCGGCATCGTGACTTTACGTTGAGACTCTTGAGACTCGTACTCTGACTAGGGTCACCCACAATAGTGAAATCCTGGGATTGAGGTATCTTATCCGCAAGAGTATTGAGGATGAGCCATACTACCTTCACTTAATCTTTCTCGCGAAGTTAACGTACTCTGCACCAGTGTAAGTAAGTACATCTAAATATTATCAGTTTCAAATCTTTTTAATAAAAAAGGTAAACAAAAAAGTAATTCACGCGCTAGTTGTATAATGACAATAACAGATAAGCATTCGATTTAAATGATAAAGTAATCAAAACGATTATGTAATATCGAATGGAAATTTAAAAATTAAAACAAAAATTATTCTTTTTGATAGCAGCCCTGAAAAATTACCACGGTAAGGGGGTTGGCCAGGAAGGATGTGTCTATGTCGCCTGGCATTACTTTTTCCAGATAATTTGTAATAATTCTGTTATCAAGCCCTTTTTATCTACATTAATAAGTAGTAAATAGTTTTCTAGCTCATTTCTACGCTTTGTCTTATTTCATCTTAGATTGAAGCCTATGTATATAGTATATTATACTACTGCAGTAATCCAACACAGAACCAGTGGTATGTCAACACAGGCGGAGAGATGGCACACGGCGGGTTTCATAAGTTTAAACAAAAAAAAGTTAGATAGTATATTATATTAGCCTTTGCCCTCAGTTCCATCGCAGCCCAAAGCTAGTGTTTAGATTATATCTCAGGTTTCCGATATCATACCAATTATAGTCTAATCAAGAGTTAACAAACAAAAAAGTTACATCAAAATCCGTTCAGTAGTATTTGCGCAATGCCCGAACAAACAAACAGACAAAATATCCTTTATTTTTCAGAAAAGCATGTATAGCTTAGTAAGGTACATTTATATTATTTTTTAAATCTTAAATGTACAGACATGACTGTTACAGATTTATAACAGTATAGATATAATGAGACTACGTTATGTTTTAATATATTGTTAAATTATTTACCGTTACATCGAAGGCAGGTTTCAATTTATATGGCACAGGCTTGGATCTCGCACTAGGCATTCTTTGAGGAATTCTACATTTAGTTACGCTTTTCAGTTGATCGTTCATATCTGCAAACAAATCAATTGGTTGTAATAACTTTTGTTTATTTTAAGGCGGGAAAAAATGTGTTCCTAACCGCACACCCCGTCGTTCGGGGCCGGGGTAGTGTGGGGCCCACACCCGTTAAATAAACCCGCCATGTGCCGTCTCTCCGCCTTTTTTGGCGGGCCACTGGAACTATGTTACATTGCTTCAGTGGTTGGTTAAGACAAATGTGATGAGGAGATTGGGTATGACCGAAAGGTAGTGCGGTAGCTCAGTGTATTAGAGCACTTCACCGGATTGGAAGGGACGCAGGTTCGATTCCCGCTCGCACTAAAGTCCTTTTTTTCCTCATTCACAAATAATAATACGTACAGACTTATTTTATCAATTGTAGAGTTCAATTAGACCATATTCTCCAAGAGCTTCGACTAACGACTATTTCTCTATGCCAAATCTGTAGAAGACCAACCGAGGAATATGACGTTTTCTCAGTTGCTAAAATAATTACCTTGTTGTCTTGACTCACTCGGCGCCACTGACATTTCACACGTTTAATTTTTATGTAATTGTAAGTATTCACTTTGAAACAAATGTTTTCAATATTGTAACAAATTAAATCACAAAAATTTCCTGTAAATTTTGTTCCAAAAGTGAATAATATGTTGCAGTTTTCATTGTTACCTAGCGCGTAAAAGTTAAAAAAAATATAACACTACCTAAGAAGTTTATCAGCCAGTGCCATGTAGAAATGATAATACTACCTACTTATATCCCTACGTTGTACATGAAAAAGAACAAGGTTTTATTTGAAGCGATATATTAGTGCATGACATAAAAACTAAACGTCATATTTCATATTTGGAACTTGAGTCCATCATCACGAAAATAGATTTGCCGAAAATCAAAATTTCCAACGTTTTTTATACTATTTTGTTTACAATATTCATTATCAGTCTCTATTATGACAACAACAGCGAAAGGACAAAAGGATAAGCCTTGTAAGTAAAATCGTATATGTACTGTTAATATACGTGGCTACCACGTCATACATACTCGTATTATATATAACATAATCGCCCGTCTTGTATAAGTATACCAAATACAATGTGGTTAATAAAAGTTTGTCATATCATTAAAATCACAAAATACATTAGTAATGACCTTAAGTTAAACTAGCCTCTATATGAAATCTGTAAAGCGTTTCTATATTGTAAGTTCGTACTTTATTTACGTTCGTATCGTAAATACATATATTATTATCCTTACTCCACCTTATGGCTTTATCGGACTGGTTATACCAATTTATAATTACAATTGAGATGGCGTTTGCCAGCCGGGCCCTAGCTTACGCGGGCCTCTTACCCTAGCAACTCCTAATCTTAAGGTCTGCATATAAAATAATTGGGGGAAATTAAATACAAATTAATAAATCGACATAATATGAAATTGGAATTCAACAAATTCAATTCAGAACGACCGATTAGTATGATTTCGGTTCGCTAAAACAGAAGCTTACCGAGCTAATGTAGTTCATGAATTAGTCAGGGGCGTAGATACCGCTGTATCGCCGTATCAATGATAGCCCGACGCCCAGGGATATAGGGGCTCTGGCGTGTGACGGTAAATACCTGAAAGTAATTTTATTAAGTTTTCATTTAGACATCAAGTGACAAGTTAACTATATAAAATATCACTCCTATGTATATATTAACGGATGATCTAAACTGCCTGTACAGTTATAAATTATGCTTCTCTTGATAATATTTAATTCTTCTAATAGGCTCTTACGACACTCGCGGCTAATAGGCTAGTGACATTATGTATTGTTAGTCCATGACCACAGAGAAAAATCGTTATTTTTTTCTGGAACTGACAGCCATCGGCAATTCAAAATAAAAAAGCGGTATTACTTGCACTTATGCGTTCAGGTATTCCTAGCCTTTACTTGTCACTTTGTTAATTCATCATCCCTACGATACATGTTATTATAGTATATATGTTTATACCTATATATATTAGTGTTCTACTTAAACAGTCACGTCAAACCCCCGCCTTGTTCCTCGGCAAACTGCAGCTTCTGTGGCACGAGCGGCTCGAAATGCCACTAACAGGAACATTACGCTGCCGCTCACGCTCAGGCATTCACCTCCACGTGTGCCTCCATTACCGCCTAAGGTAAAACACATACAAAATATTTGCACTAAGTATTTTCTTTAAAACCTACATGCGTGTCACTATTGGGCAAGAAGAACCTGTTCTACGACCAAGACCGCAAAATTGGCCACATCGACTAAATGTGTTTCGCATAAGGTTCTGTTTTAAGTGTTCCTTTTTCTCAAAGTGGTATTTATCTTCTAATTTTACCTCCTTAGTCGATTTCTACGACCCTCGAGGAATAAGATAGGATAATGACACTATATAATTCAAAACTTAATACCACAATCTAGGTATTATAACTTTTCAGCAGAACCTACTTTATATCTAACCTCTATGCATGCAGTTACAGGTAAAGAACGTACAACGCATACAAAAAGTGGATTCTAAACTCGATGTGAAGGTAAATGTTTCTTAAATTTTTACGGTTACTTCAAAAGGAAAAAAATAGAAGGGACTGTTATACGATCACTATCCTTTCCTGTCTATCCGTTTGTCACAGTCAATTTGCTCCGAAACGACTGTACAGATTTTTTTTCTTTAAAAACACCACACTAAGGAGTGATCCTTGTATCGCGGGGTACTTTACAAACATACCATTTCACGAACACAAAGTATACCCAGACTCGGAACAACTATTTGTGGAACATACAAAGAGTTGTCCTATGTGGGCCGGTTTCTAAACCACTTCGCCATCTGTGCAATCAAATTTGTTACACATAATGTAAGTCGGTGACCCAAACACAAGACGTGTAACGTAAATTAATTTTATTCATGATGGCACTTTTGGAGCGTAAATCAGAAAATTAATATTAAAAGTTTTGTAAACTATATCGTGTGATATTATGAGTATATAAAGAGGTATTTAAAATAACATACAAAAACATATTTTGGTCAGATTTAAAACAAGAACTTAGGAACTTAGTTAATCATGTACGGAATCCTCGCCATGCAAGTTTAACTCGCACTTGTCCGGTTTCCGGTATTTGTTTTGTCAATGTTGTCTGATTTCACGTTTTAACACTTTAGGTGAATAGCAACGTGGACAATGAACAAATAAACGATGTAAGTAAAATATATATTCTTTTAAGGCAACAGTGTCATTTATATTCGAGACTACTTTGCATTTCTTTGCTACGAAAGGGAGCTGTTGACATATTGTTTAATTTATATTTTTGTGTATATACGAGGATAGCAAACAAGAATACGGCTCACCTTATGATAAGTTGTTACAGCAGCATTCATCCATCCCATCCATCAGCCTTTCATCGTCCACTGCTGGACATAGGCCTCCCCAAAATGGGGTTTTTACCATAATCGCCACGCTTGGCAGGCGGGTTAGCGATTGCAGTGGATGTTTTTAGTACACAGGGGAACGCTGCTGCCCGGTCCCCCGGTAATCCCTTAGTCGGCTTTTACGGCTCCCATAGGAAGAGACGGGGTGGAGCTATTCTTGGTGCCGGCCCCACACGGCCAGCAGCACCTAGCAATACCAGAGATATCTCTCGAGCGTCGCTAACTCTAACAAAGAAAAGGGATGGGATGGTAGAGCGGAAGGATAACAAGAGCATCTGGTACTCACAAGGCAATAAGCGTCCTTCACTACTAGTGTAATGTTATTGTGGAATTTATTAAATTATTTACTTATCTGTTTTAAATTTCTTATATAGATGATGCAAACACTGGAGCCTGAAATTAATGCTCAGAGCTCTACGATAGCAATAATAGAAGAACCGTCAGACATGGAGACTACTGACGATGACAACAAAGGTATCGAAGATCCAGAGTGCGAAATAAATGAAAATGAAAATGCAATAGGTAAAAACAGTTTTGATAAGTTTTAAGTTATTTTTTATTCATTAGATTCATCTCTGATATCCTGTCTGTCGTGTCCTGGGCTGTCTAAATTTGTATTCGCAGTATTCAATTCCTACTCAGTGTTACTCAGAAGATACTCTTGGCACCTAATGGGTGTTTTTTTAAATTAATAACAGCTATGCAAATACTGGTTTTCAGATTTTGTACATAGTGAGGACGCCAATCAAAAGGTCATTAATAAATTTGATGTTCAGTTCGATTGCTGCAATACAGGTATTTTTTTTATCTTGAGGTAAACATAAGCTAACGTAAATACGATTTGCTCTACTTAAATTACACTCACTTACAGAATATAAAAGCCGACCCCAAACACCAGCCCCCGTAAGTCGTCCACAGACCCCTAAGAGTCTTCGCTCAAGCCGTCCGCAAACACCTCACTTACCTAGTCGGCCGACAACACCGGCCTATCCCGTGCAGCGACACAGTACGCCTACTAGTCGCCCCAATACGCCACAAAGCACTTGCCCATCTCGCCCCAAAACACCGGCAACTAACGTAATACCAAGTTCAAGACCAAGTTTGTCTAGTCCATCACGGTTTTTCAAGGAAGAAGATATTAAGGATCTGTTTATCTTGAAACGGAAACAATTCCAACATCTGAAAAGAGAATTGGATCTCAAACAGGTTCACTTTATTTCGTTATTCGTATTTTCGTAGACTCATATTTTTCAACTATATATCTAATAAATAATAATGGTTTGTTAATCAATATGTGTACAAACTACACATTACAAATTAGATACCTAGTTCTACGTATATGTGAATTGTACAAATACTTGGGAAATACTTTTACAGCTCCAAAAATTATTAATATACGCAGAAAATTATTACATATAGATGGTGGATCGGGTAGTACCAGCCTCAGTGTTGTGGGTTCGATTCCTACACATGACAAATCTTGTGTGATGTGTCTCATGTGTGATCCACAAATGGTTGTTTTTTGTGTCCGGAAAATTGAATGTTTATAAAGTCCCCCGTAATGCAAGGATTATTCCTTAGTGCAGAGTGTTGTCTTTGTAAAAAAATCTCATTTCACATTTAAGTATCTTTAGAAACAAAGCAATAATAAAAGTTCCTAAAACCTTATCGTGGCACCACCTAACAAGTCTTCGTCAAAATCGGTTCAGCGGTCCTTACTTACTTCTAAGTAATTCGGTGACAATATAACATATAATTAATACTAATATTATAAATGTGAATGTAAGTTTGTTTGTCACGCTTTCACGCGAAAACTACTTAACCGATCAACATGAAACTTTGTACACATATTTTTGGATGTATTAGAAGTAACATAGGATACTTTTTAGTACAAAAAAAGTATTTTTTACCAAAGATAAATAAATTGTTTGTCATTTCAAGGGTTGCTTTATTTATTTTTATAAAATGGACTATGTCGCGGGTAACAGCTAGTAAAGTATAAAGATAAATACTTGTTAAGCTTGGTTGTTTGATGGGTTTTCCAAGCGTCAATTCAAATATGCAGTATATATTTTAGCAAATGGTTCTGGAGGCATTCGACAAGTTACGTAATATACGGGAACAAATGTTACGTGAAGGCGTCACAGGCTGTGGAGAGGGGCAACTGCAAGAACTAGTTGTGTTCAACGTGGCCGATTGGACATCAGAAGAAATAGCGCAGTTGTGCCACGACGCATCTTCGGTAACCGAAAGCGCTGCAGAAGTGGTTAGCAACACTGTGTCTACTGGTAAAAATATTTTTTCTATTTTGTTTATTGATTTATTATTAACTAGACACTGCCCGTGGCACCGTCTACGACTTCAGAATATGAATAATTTACGGTACATTCATTATCGCTATGTAAAAATAGCTATACAATGAGAACCATTCATTTTTCAGGATGAAATACCTATGTTCTTTTCTGGGTTCCACACTATATGTAAGCAAAATTTCGTGATAATGGGTTCAGTAGCTATTAAGGCGTGAAAGCATAACAAAAAACTCAATTTCGCATTTATAATATTAGTGAAGATGTTGTTTTGTATTCTATTAACTTTGTTTAAGCTACAAACACATTTATTATATTTGTATATGTGTATAAATATAATAAAAGGAGGATACTAAAAATTTATAACAGAAAGTTGTACTTTATACAGACGAATGTGCTCTTGCGGAACTGGATGCAAAGGTTTCGAATGTGCCTGTTCAATTCGCCAATCTATGCCTTCAGGCATTTACCGCACGTCAAGAAGTTATAGACTGGGCCAAAGAGCTTCTTGAAAAAAACGTACGTTTTCAATAAATAATCGTCTTTTTAATAAAAAACAAAACAATTAGTAACGCTTAAGTACTTATTTTCAGGAAAATGGAAGTGGCGAGTACATTGAGCGAATCACTCGTTACAATACTCATGGACTCGAACTGTGTGAATCTCTTCGTGAGCTAAAATCTCGTGCCCATGATGCTGTGAACACTATCAGTCAGCTGTTTAAGTAATTTCGCATAAAATATTTCCGGTTACAATCCCCATTGAAATTTTCACTAAATATTAAATTATATATTGTTTTAGATGTGCTATCCGAGAAAGGAACGCTTTGGTAACTGTTGGAGAAGCGTTGTTGCGTGAAGTTTCACGACTTCAACAAGATGTGGATATACATTCTAATTCCATAAAAGAGTTACAGGCGAATCATAATGAAATTAATAATAACGGAGCTTTGGAGGTAAATAAATAAACATATTTTTATTTATAAGCACATGCGACAGTGTCAATATATACGTAATTTATTGGAACAGGAATTACGTGGAGAATTAGAAGAGGAGCGTGCAGCGCGTATCGCTGCTAAAGAAAAACTAACTTTGACTGAGGCCCAGCTTCGTCAATCTCGAGTTCGTGTTACCAAAATGGACCGTCAATTACGCGAGGCAGAAGCAAGCATTGCTAGTTTAACAGGCACCGTCAAGACTTTAGAAGATCAAGTAAACTAGTGTCTATATATTTCGCCCAAAATTAAATTAATGGACGGGTCTTAATAGCTAAGCTTAGTAATTCTAGTCAAAACCATCAAACATTAATTTATAGTGTATATTTATTTTAAAAAAAACTAGACTTCGTGGGACGTCTACCAGATGTGACAACATCGAAATTATTTTGTAGAAATAAAATGATCATAACTTGACAAAGTACTCGTCAAGATGAATCAAACAAGTATAAACTCGATAGAGTTGCGTCGTTTCATTACAGAGTTACTGTGGCCAACTTCCAGCTCCATCATTAGATCTTGGATACCATCTAGAGACAAAGTACTCGTCAAGACGAATCATAAGGGCCCAAACTCGATGGAGTTATGTCGTTTTATAATGGAATTCCTATGGCCACCTTCTAGCTCCATTATCAGACCCTGGATACCATCTAAAGACAAAGTACTCGTCAAGACGAATCATACGATTCCAAACTCTATGGGGTTGCGTCGTTTCATTACAGAGTTACTGTGGCCACCTTCCAGCTTCATCTTCAGGCCCTGGATATCATCTAGGATTGGATTACTTGTCAAGACCTTTCAAACGAGCCCTAACTCGATGGAGTTGCGCCATTTAATTACAGAGTTTCTCATGGCCACCTTCCAGCTCCATTATCAGACCCTGGACCACCTAGAGACAAAGTACTCGTCAGTATGAATCATATAAGCCCAAACTCGATGGGGTTGCGTCGTTTAATTATAGAGTTCCTATATCCACCTTCCAGCTCCATCATCAGATCAGCTCCATGTCATCATAATATTGCATTGACACGCGATATACATATGCGTGTACAATTTCAGCTCAATCGGAAACCGGGAAGTGTTTTAAATTTAAACTAGTAAGATTTGAACGGGACAAATAAAAGCGTCGCCACGCTAACAGCCGATTTTAACCTCCCTCCGCATTAGATGTTTCACATCAAAAATAGTTAATATTTACTAAGTACTAACTACGTGAGAAAAAGAGCACCAGTGTTTATCTGTTGCTCATGCCGGCTGTACACACTTGTCTATTTGTCTCGCGAGCCTCTCGTCCGCTCTCGTCGCGTAGAGGCTTGACACGAGAGCACACCATGTACGCACTCGTTGTATCAATTGAACTTCGGATGCCAGTTGCGATGGACCTAGAAGAAACTGTTGCGGCGTTTTTTTTTATTAGTTATAATATTTTTTTAGTCATTTACCATAAAAAGACAATATTTGATAATTGTTAAGCCATGACGAAAAATAACTTTTTAAACTCTTCAACGGAGTTATCAAATTCGTTGCTTATCCGCAACCGAACTTTGTGTAATAGTTGCTTATCCTTTGTGCCTGCGATTTTTTGGATTCCATAATAGTGCTTGCCTTTGGTAGGCTTCTAAAAAGTGTTAGACCACTCGTTGTCGTACGCAGCAAGCACGTCTTTACGCGAACGCAGATGGCGCCGGTGGGCAACTAAACGAACGAGTGTGTACAGACGCGCTCTCGTTTTCATCGCGAGACTCCTCGAGACCCTTTGACTTGTGCACTTTAATCTTTAGACCGACACGCTTGCGAGAGCCGCGAGACGAGACGAGGGTGCCATGTACACATTCGTCCTCGGCCTGTCTCGTTGTCTCGACGAGCGTGTACAGCCGGGGTAGACAACAGCCGGAATTATTTTAAATTTTAGAAAGAAGTAGAACGATAAAAATGTATTCAACAATGAAATGTGACCCCTAAAGTCTTAGTTTTTTTTGTAGTATCTTTTTTTTATTACCTATTAGACGAGCCACGGCCCATCTGATGGTAAATGGTAACCGTCGCTCATGGACTCGACTATACCGAGAGTTGTCAAGCCACTGCTCACCATTTCATTTCACAGATATGAAATGAAAGAATAAACGCAACGATGTGCTTCAGGGCCGGTCACACGGGAGATGGTGGTACCAACTCACTCGGGCCCGATAGCAAGTGAGTACTCCCGCTTGGTACCCAGCCCAACCACCGGTAATGCAATGGGTGATCATTGCTTACTTCCCTTAGGTGCCTCATACGACACCCGTGGGAAAGAATGGGGTGGTGACACTTGTATTCTTAGTCCGTCACCACACGGAAAATATCCTATGTATTTTGGAAAGGCACACGAAGGCATGTTTTTGACAGAAGTTTGGTATTCGTGTACATAAATGCGTGTCGTGCATCGTACCGCTTAGGCCGACTAAAGTCAATTAAGCACTAGCATAAAGGACTCTTTATAAATACGCTTCCTCTGGGCCCGTCCATTCACTTTATTTTGGTCGAAATTTATATAAAGTAATTCGATGGTTTATGAAATATGTAAGTATTAATTTAATTGATTTCTTACACAGAGCCGACAAAGGGAAGTTCAATTAGAAGCTCGTGCTCGAAAATTAAAAGAATCTTTGAAGACAGGAGAAGTAACTAGCAATCAATTAGCGCAACATCGTGATACACTACAAACTGAGTAAGGATTTGTTTTTTGATTGCTTTTCAGAAATTTAGTCCATATTGGGTTAGTTTCTAACCCTTTGTCCTAGGTGAGCGACGATACGCGACACGTGGCGACGCGACGCGACGCATTGCGACTAATACTTTAATAGCGTTTCGTCGCATTCATATTAGGCGACAACGTAGGCCATAAGTACATACAACCTCTATTTGATAAAGATCGATTATATGGACTTTAGGTAAACATGGCAGGCGCATCGGATTTACAATAGCATGCAGCTAGTCCGTGTTAAATATGCAATTTATATTTAAAATATACTAATATTTATCATTAATGTCCGATGTTATTATCGTACAGGGCTAAAAATTATATTGTCCTTTATAAATGAAAATATGATATGACATATTCAGTAGCACCGCTCCATAGGTTTATCGAACCCTCTTAACATGTAGCTTAATGATAGGTTCCAATCAGAACATAGTCTATCCTCCACAAGTCGCAACACTGCATTCTCGCTCTCCCTGACACCTACGACTAAATACGCTACCTTTTTGCGCATCAACGCGTAAGCCTCAGCAAACATGCCTGATGCGCTACAGCTTGTTGTAAGTATTATGGTAAAAATAATATCAAACTATTTATAGAATTCAAGAACTAAAACAACAGATAGAAAATATGACTGCACAACACAAGACATCGATAACTGAACTAAAAAATCAGTTAAAAGAAGCCAAGAGTTTGGTTGAAGAGCAATGTAAAGTAACACAAAGAGAAAAGGAACAAAAGGAAGCACTTGAGGCCGCGATGAGACAAGCTCAAAATAATATTGAGGAATTGAAAACTAAAGTTATAGAATTGGAAAGAAGTAAACCAAGTCCTGGTATTCAGCTATTTATAAATAATATGCTAAATCTAATTTAGTTAATTGGTAGAAAAGTTTAACTCATAAAATGTTTTAGAGTCACCAACAGAAAGGGAAATGGATCTCTGGGCGGAATTACAATCAACTAAGGATACATTACGCATGACAGAAGAGGAAATAACGGCGTGCAAACGGGAAAAAGTTCGATTTTTGGAAACCCTGACAAAAATAACTGTAACTATTGTTTAATGTATAAAAATTGCTAGAATCATTTCAAAGCGAAAAAATTAATAGGTTTTTGTTTTTTGCAGTCTTTAGTACCAGATAGGTTTTTTTCTCCTCGAAGAGGTGAATAATTTTGGTTACACATTTTTGTTAGTTATTTTTTTATAGTTCTATTAAATCTTAACCTGTTGCAGGATCCGGAAAATAAAGTGGGCATGCAACAAAAATTAGCAGCTGAACTTCTTAGCAAAGAAGAAATAATAGGAAAAATGCAAATGCAAATAAGAGACCTGTCAAAAAATATTAAATTAAGGTGGGTAGTAAAATAGATATACTATACTAAGCCGTGACACATGTAAACAAATCGCAAAAAGGTTATGCTTTTATTTGTTACTTTATATTTAAAAATATTAAATGAAAATTAGTGGTAGAGCCTTGCTCAAGTAAAATTCTCACAGAAAATCAGCGTAAAACAACGGTATGTACTCTTAGCGTATTGTGAGTGAGAGTGCCGGAGCCCCAAACACCTTATCCTTTCTTATTATCCTTGCTATCCAGTCTTATCCTTATTTATTATTATTTTATTGACTATTATATTAACTATATTATATTGTTTTCTTGGTTTTTATTATTTATAACATGAGATAACATACATTCATACTTAACGTCCTGGGTGAATGTGTTATCGAAATTAGCAGTCGAGAGCAGTTGTCACGATGGCACGATGGCTGAATTGGCAAAGCATCTGCACGGTATCCAGGAGAAAAAAAAAATGGAGATGCAGGTTCAAATCCTGCTCGTGACTGTTATTTTCGATTTTACATTTTTCACTTTGTGTTTAATGTATATGGCTAAGCATGTCAAATGCTAAATAAAAAATTCTAAATATTTATAGGCTGCGTCATTATTAGGTAAAAAATCTTAATTGTAAAATTAAGTTTAACTGGGTAAATACTTCCGACAGATAGCGCAGGCGTCACCCAGGACGTTAAGTATGAATGTGTTATTGAAATTAGCAGTCGAGAGCAGTTGTCACGATGGCTGAATTGGCAAATCATCTGGACAGCATCTAGGAGATGCAGGTTCAAATACTGCTCGTGACTGTTATTTTCGATTTTACATTTTTCACTTTGTGTTTAATGTATATGGCTAAGCATGTCAAATGCTAAATAAAAAATTCTAAATATTTATAGGCTGCGTCATTATTAGGTAAAAAATCTTAATTGTAAAATTAAGTTTAACTGGGTAAATACTTCCGACAGATAGCGCAGGCGTCACCCAGGACGTTAAGTATGAATGTGTTATTGAAATTAGCAGTCGAGAGCAGTTGTCACGATGGCTGAATTGGCAAATCATCTGGACAGCATCTAGGAGATGCAGGTTCAAATACTGCTCGTGACTGTTATTTTCGATATTACATTTTCCACTTTGTGTTTAATTGTTACTTACTTTTAATATTTCAAAAGTATTTTTTTGTCTATTTTAATAGACAAAAGGTCAGATCTTAGAATTGACCACTAGGTAAAGAAAGAAGAAAGAAACCGAGCATTTCATGAAATGGTTAGTAAAAGTTACGTTAGGTTTCATGAAAGGCTGGGGTGCTAATTTGTCCGGTTTACCTCCTAGTGGTGCACCCCGGGCAACGTCGGCAGTCGCCGGCGGCTAAAATTCCGGACAGGACGGGTCTCCGCGTGTCCCTCTGACTCAGCAGAGGGCACGGCGGATAGACCAGGCGTCGGAGTCGGTGGGCCAGACTGGCTCACCGGGCTCTGGAGAGGGGGGACAGTGGGGCCACAGCGACCCCCCCCGTCCCAAATCGTAAACCTGAGCGCGTGTCTGTGGTTACGTCTCGCGGGCATACAGGAACGAGGGTCTTGGCTTAATCGCCCGGACCGCGAGGAAGACAACCTCTATAAAAAATTACCCCGAATCTCAAGTTCTGGCGCGCGGCGAGGAGATGCATGGCTGATGGGTAGTTCAGTCTCGAGCGCGCCCCCAGCCAGGGTACCTGCGGTCCCCCTGTGTTGGGTTACAAATGTACGCTTACCCGGGTACTGGGAGCTCTGCCCGGGTGGACCTCCTTTCTCCCACACTCGTGGGAACAGAATGGAAATCTCTAAAAATAATTCACAATCGACGGAGTCGGGTGCAACACCCGATGCCTCAGCCGATGGGGGACCGGCTGTAAATACGGCCCCCACATCAACGTCAGTCGTGCCACAAACGTTACTACGTGACGCGAAAGGCAAGTTTCGGTCCCGTAAGGGACGCGGAAAAAGAAAAGGAGGAGCTTCGGCAACGGACAGCTCGGCCGCTAATTCGGCTTCCGAGATGTCCGCTGCTGAAGAAAGTGATTGCGCCCTAAGGGCAAATATCAGAAGGGCGGGCAGCACAATAGCTGCGGCGGACGTGAGTGCGGGGCAGATGGATGTTGAAAATCCATCGCGGAAGCGCACCATGCCCCAGGGTGGTGAGGCGCCCGAATCAGAGGACTGCCCTACTGAGACGCCTCCCCCGAAAGCGCAGTATAGCGTTAGGGGTCGAGGCATGAGCCGTCCTGTGGCACCGGCGCCTCGTGCCACATCTGCCAGTAGGGCAGAAACCCTAAGCCTAAAAAGGCTGGAGGCGGAGCAAAACGCCGAGGAGCGCCTGGCGCTTTTAACGGAAAAACTCCGCCTCCCAGACGAGGGCCATATTGGGACAGCCCAGGCTGAGGAGAGGGCCCTGAACAGTGTGGCCATAGTGGAGACGGTGGCGGCTGGTTCGCGAAACCTCAAGGGGAACTTCGTGCGTGGCCTTAAAGACGCTGCGCACGAGATCTCGCTGTCGGTCCGGCGCTTGGCGGAGCAGAACAAGCGCCTCGAGGCTCAGAACGCTCGTCTGGAGGCGCAGAACCAGCGCCTCGACGAGGCTAACCGCTGCCTCGAGGCACGGATGGCAGAGTTGGAGCAGGGTCAGGCTGGGTTACGGGTTGAGCTTGGGCTCCCCGCGGCTGCCCCGGCTTCGTCCACTGCCCAGTCAGGCCCTGGACCGGAGTCGGAAGACGAAGCACTCCGCGTGATCATCGACCGCATTGCTGCGGTCTTTGGTCCGCGGTTCGACGCTTTGGCCGCGAGGCTGCCACCGGAGCCACGACTGCGGCCGCCGCTAGCGGCAGACAAAAGGAATGGCGCAACTTCCTCAGCGCCGACAGCCCTGCCGTGCCAGGAGGGCCATGTGTCCTTTGCCGCGACGGCGGCCAAACCAGCGGCGGCCAAAGCACCAGCGGCCAGGCCATCTACGGCTCCTGTGGTCCAAGAAAAGGGCCAAAAGAAAAAGGCCAAGAAAAAGGGCAAGGCGGGACAAGCCCCGAGGGGTCAGCCCCGAGAGGAGTTCCCGCCTCTGCCGAGCACCGCTGCACCTGCACGTTATGCGCCGCGACAAACTGCCGCATCCACACGGGCCGCGGTGGTCACGGCCCCGGCTCCTGCCCCCGCTCCTGCCACTAATACCTCCTCAGATGGGGACTGGCAGGTGGTTGGACCCCGGCGGTCTCGGGCCAAGGATCGCGGCGCCGCCGCGGGGCGTGAGGTGGCACCAGTTGGCCAGAGAGAAGCCCCAAAGCCGCGAAAAAAGAGGTCGCGCAAACTCAAGGTGCCGAAGACAGCAGCGGTTGTCATCACGCTGCTGCCTGAGGCCAAGGAAAAGGGCCTGACGTACGAGGCCGTCTTGAAGCGTGCCCGGCGGGAGATAAACGTCTCCGATCTCGGGGACGTCTCCGCTCGCTCCCGCCAAGCTCGGACAGGTGCTCGGATTTTCGAGTACCTGGGGCCAGAGGGCGCCAAGACGGCCGACGCGATGGCCGCGAGGCTGCTGGGCCTGTTCCCAGCTGAGAGTGGTGTCCGGGTCGCCAGACCCGTGAAGTGCGCCGAACTGCGCATTTCCGGGCTGGACGATTCCGTGACGGCGGAAGAGATCCGGGAGGCAATCGCCTCGAAAACCGGGTCTCCCAGCAGCGCCGTCCGGGTGGGCACCATTCGCCCAGGTCCAGGTGGTGTGGGTGCCGTCTGGGCATCGTGCCCTGTCGCGGCGGCCAAGGATTTGGTCGCCGCCGGTAGACTTCTGGTGGGCTGGAGCGCCGCGCGGGTAACCGCGTTGGAGCCCCGGCCTGCCAGGTGCTACAAATGCACGGTCACACCCGGCCGCTGTGCACCTACTGCTTTGACTGCAGCGGGCTTTGCTTCCGCTGCGGTCAGGCAGGGCACCAGGCGGCGACCTGTACTGCCACCCCACACTGCCCCGCATGTGCGGCGGGCAACCGCCCCGCCAACCACTGCATGGGGCGAGTGGGGTGCAGGCCTCCGGCCAAGTCAGGCCCTAAGAGGGGGGTGGGCAGCCAATCGGCCCCGGCTGCCCAACCCAGCGCGGCTGGACCGCCGCAGCGCATGGAGGAGGATATCGTGGTCTAGTTTATGGAGCACGACTCTATCCTCCTCCAAGGGAATCTCGGCCGCTCCGCCAGGGCGCAGGACCTCTTCCTGCAATCCATGGCGGAGCGGTCGATCGGTGTTGCCGTAGCCGCGGAGCCTTACATAGTCCCCGATCGCCCCAATTGGGCGGGTAGCGGGGATGGCTCCGTGGCGGTCGTCGGGTCGGCGGCGCCGCATTCCCCGCCCTTGTCAATCAAGGACAAGGGCACGGGATATGTGGCAGCTGAATGGGGAGGGGTCACGCTGTATGGCGTGTACTTCTCCCCCAATCGTAGTCTGGCGGCTTTCGAGGTCTTCCTGCACAGCCTGGAGACCTCGATACGGCGTATGGCACCGAGCCCTGTGCTGGTGCTGGGGGACTTCAACGCCAAATCAACGGCGTGGGGGTCCCCCAGGACGGACGCCCGAGGTGCGGCGGTCCAAGAGTGGGCGGAAGCGGCGGACCTCGTGTTGCTAAACCGAGGGTCCGCCCTAACGTGCGTGCGGCGCGGGGGCGGGTCGATAGTGGACCTTTCGTTCGCTAGCCCCAGTGTCGCCGCACGTGTAAGGAGCTGGCGAGTCCTGGAGGAGGTCGAGACCCTATCTGACCACAGATACATTCAGATAGAGGTCTCCCGGACCCTTCAGGGCGCCAGCAGGGGTCACGCGGCGGACAGAACTCCCGCTTTTCCGCGATGGGCTGTGGGTAGGCTCGACCGGGAGCTGCTGGTGGAGGCGGCCATTTTTCAATCTTGGCTGCCTCCCCCCCTGACGGAAGACGTGGGCGCCGAGGCTGGCCGCATTCGCGGCATGCTTACGCAGATCTGCGATGCGGCCATGCCCCGCGTGCGGCGCCCGCCCCGGCGGAAGGGGGTCTACTGGTGGTCCCCGGAGCTGGCGGACCTCCGTGCGGCCTGTATTCGTGCCCGGAGGTCCTACACCCGCAGCCGACGTCGCCGAATCCGCGATGAAGAGCGGGAGGGCCGGCTGTATGCGGCGTACAACAGTGCGCGCGCCGCGTTTAAGCTGGCCATCTGTCGCGCCAAAGACGCGAAAAGGCAGGAGATGCTGGAGGGTCTCGAGCGTGACCCCTGGGGACGCCCGTACCGCGCGGCGCTCAACAAGCTCCGCGCCCAGGGCCCCCCCCTTACGGAGACCCTCCAGCCGGGCTTCCTCTCTGAGGTGGTTGAGGGACTATTCCCTTCACGGGCGGTGCACACGCCCCCGGTCATGGCTCCGCCAGATGATGACCGGGAGGCCGACGACGGGGAGGTACCGCCCGTGACGACGACGGAAATGGGGGCGGCGGCAGCGCGTATGCGGAGAAGCGCCGCCCCCGGGCCGGACGGGGTTCCCGCCCGAGTGCTGGCCCTGGTCCTCGACCACCTAGAGCCCCGCCTCAGGGGACTGTTCGACGCTTGCCTGGTGTCCGGACGGTTTCCTGACTGCTGGAAGGAGGGGAAGCTCGTGCTCCTGCCGAAGCCGGGACGGTCTCCGAATACCGTCGCGGCCTTCAGGCCCATCGTGTTGCTGGACGAGGCGGGCAAACTGCTCGAGCGGGTTGTCGCTGCCCGCATCGTCCGGCACCTAGGTGCGGTCGGCCCTGACCTGTCCGATGCCCAGTTCGGATTTCGGGCGGGTCGGTCTACGGTCGACGCCATCCTGCGCTTGAAGGCCGCGGCTGCGGAGGCCGTCACCTCGAGGGAAGTGCTGTTGGCGGTGTCGCTCGACATCGCCAACGCCTTCAATAGTCTGCCATTCGGCTGCATCAAGGAGGCACTCCGGTACCATGGAGTGCCCCTCTACCTAAGGCGGCTGGTGGCGGACTACCTCGACGGCCGCAGCGTCCTCTTCGTGGACCGGGAAGGGGACGTTGTAAGGAGGGCTATGTCGTGCGGCGTCCCGCAGGGTTCGGTTCTAGGGCCGCTCCTGTGGGACATCGGCTACGACTGGGTCCTCCGTGGCCGGCTCCCCCCCGGGCTGGGCGTAATTTGCTACGCAGACGATACGCTCGTCACATCCGGGGCGGGACCCTCGAGGAGGCGGCAACGCTGGCCACCTCAGGAACCGCGGAGGTGGTCAGGCGGATCGAGGCGCTGGGGCTTAGGGTGGCCCTTGAAAAGTCGGAGGCCCTACTCTTCCATGGGCCCCGACGCGGCCCACCCGCCGGCGCCTCGATAACGGTCAACTGTGTGGGCTTTCCAATCCAGGCCCACATCAAGTACCTGGGCCTGGTATTGGATGGACGGTGGCACTTCGACGAGCACTTCCGCCGTCTTGCGCCAAAGCTCGTCGGCACGGCGTCCGCCCTCGGGCGACTGATGCCGAATTTGGGCGGACCGAGTCTCGCGTGTCGACGACTCTACGCGGGGGTAGTACGGTCAATGGCACTGTACGGCGCGCCCGTGTGGGCGGAGTCCCTGGCCGCTCGCAATAGGGCCCTTCTGTGGCGTCCACAGAGGGTTGTAGCGGTCAGGGCAATACGCGGGTACCGCACGGTCTCGTGCGATGCAGCCTGCGCGTTGGCCGGAACCCCCCCTTGGGATCTGGAGGCGGAAGTGCTCGCCGACGTTTATCGGCGGGCGTCGACGGCGCGGGCGGGGGGCAGCCGCCCCTCGCCAAGCGCAATCTCTGCGTGGCGGGAAGATGCCCGCCGCGCCACCGTCCTAAAGTGGAGGTCTCGGCTGGAGACGCCCCGGGCTGGTCTCTGGACCGTGGGGGCGCTCCAGCCGATCTTGGAAGAATGGGCAGGGCGGCAGCACGGGGTCCTCACCTTCCGGTTGGTGCAGGTTTTGTCGGGGCACGGTTGCTTCGGCAAATACCTGCACACGATCGCTAGAAGGGAGACGACCCCAGGCTGTCACCACTGCGACTGCGGCGAGGACTCGGCGCAGCACACGCTCGAGTCGTGCCCGGCCTGGGATGTGCAGCGCCGGGAACTCGCTGCAGTCATAGGCGTGGACCTGTCGCTGCCGGCCGTTGCGCGAGCGATGGTTGGCAGTGACAGGGCCTGGACCGCGGTCGCCGCCTTCTGCGAGGCTGTCATCTCGCGGAAGGAGGCGGCGGAGAGGGCCCGGGAGGAATCCTCCTTCGCGGACCCGATTCGCCGCCGGCGCGCGGGGCGGCGTGCGCGCGCTTGCCTGCGCCTGATGCCGCCCTAGCCGAGGCTGCGGACGGTGGGGTCGGGGAGTACCCTGCCGTCCGCGGAAGCCTACCGCGAAGGTGTGACGCCCAAGTGCGCGGGGCGTCGCACAAGAGAGGGTGCCCGAAGGGGCTGCCGCCTGCGGATCGCGGAGAAACGACGCGGTTCCCGTGATCCGCCGTAGCAAGGGCGGGTGAGGGCGCACGGTGGGTTTTTAGTGGGTGAGAGCCCCACACTACCCCGTTGTCTCCCCGGGCAGCGGGGTGTGCGGTAGGACATTTTTGCCCACCTAAAATAAAAAAAAAAAAAAAAAAAAAGGGTTTCATGAAAGGCCACATTAAGTGATCAATTCTATGATCTGGCATATTATCTTCTTCTTCTTCTTCTTTTTCTTCCTACCCTTGGTCCCTTTATTTCGGGTCGGGTCTCCTCACTTTTCTGCGCCATGATGAACGATCTTGGGTTGTCTGTTCAGGAAATTGGGCTTTCTTGAGGTCTCGTTCAATATTAAACCACCAGGTCAAAGGCGGGCGGCCTCTTCCTCTTTTCTGTTCCGGTAGGTTTAATGCTATTTGTACCACATGGTCTTCACTACGTTTTCTGACATGTCCATACCATCGGAGGCGGTTTTCAAGAACTTTATTCACAATTGGTGCAACTTTAAAGCTCCCCCGTATATGTTCATTACGGACTCTGTCTAGCCGTGTTACTCCTCCCGCCCATCTAAGCATCTTCATTTCGTTAGTGTGGACCTTTTGTTCATGCGTCTTCTTGGTAGTCCAGCATTCGGACCCATACAATAGCGCTGGACGGACTGCCGTTTTATACACATTACCCTTTGTTTTTATGGGAATACGCGGATCGCACAGCACGCCTGTAATCGCCATTTTTGCCACGCAACGTTTATCCTGTGTCACATCGGCGTCGACGTTAGCATCTGTTGTAAGCATGGAGCCTAGGTATTTGAACTTCTCCACAGTAGGGATAGGTGTCGCTCTTATGTATATGGTATCAGGTGTAGCGTTTCCACTGAAAGGGCATTTCAAATATTCAGTTTTGTTTCTGCTAACCTTCAGGCCATACTTTTCAAGCGCGTGCGTCCAAGTATTTAAGAGTGCCTGCAAGTTTCTTGCGGTGTCGGCAGCCAGAACTATGTCATCCGCGTATAACATGGTCCATGGCAGTTCAGTAGGTATATCCCTAGTAAGATAGGCCATGACTAGGTTAAATAGTAGCGGACTGAGCACGGATCCCTGATGGACGCCCACTTTGACTTCGAATGCCTCACTAACGCCGGCTAAGCTTCGGACTTGTGTGCTGACGTTGTTATACATGTCTCTTACGAGTTCTATGTAATATTCAGGTATATTTTGAGCACGAAGAGCTTGCCATACTAGCTTACGGGGAACTCGATCGAACGCTTTTTCGAGGTCAATAAATGTTAAATGTAGGTCTTTTTTGTTTATTCTATATTTTTCCATCATGATCCTAATTGTCTGTATAGCGTCTATGGTTGTCCTAGATGTCGTGAAGCCACATTGATTTGGTGGTATTTCCGCGATATTGGTGAGACGTTTATTGATGATTCTTTCCCATATTTTGAGTGTATGTGAGGTTAACGATATGCCCCTATAGTTTTCACATTGCGCCACATCACCCTTGTTTTTATAAAAGGGTAGTAGAAAGCTTTGGCGCCAAGAGTCCGGGATTTTTCTTGTGTCCATGATGATATTAAATAGTTTAGTCAGCCAACCTACGGCTATCGAGCCAAGAACTTTCCACAAGTCGGCAGGGATCTCGTCTGGCCCTGTAGCTATTCGGTTTTTCATTTTAGATAGGGCGTGTTTAACTTCACTCTCATAGATCTCAGGTACGGCTCCATGTGTGGGTTCGCAAGGAATGGGATCTTCATTCGGAAATTCTTCATTAAGAAGTTTTTCGTAGTACTCGGACCAACTATCTCTAATTTGGGCATTTTTTGTTAGTACTATTTGATCCTTGCTTCGTATGTATTTAATAACTTTTATATCCATAGTAGCTCTGTGTCTATATTTTGCTATTTTAAGGATTTCATTCGTGGTTTTGGCATTTTCTAGTTTTTCGTAAAAATCTTGAGTACTGGTGGCTCTCTCTTGCGCTGCACATTTCTTTGCAAGTTTCTTCGCTTCTTTATATTTGTCCTTGTCCTCCTGCAGTTGCGAACTTTACCATTTTTTAAATAGAGCCTTTTTCTTTGACAGGGTTTCTTTGACCTTGTCATTCCACCAGCTTGGATCTTTTTCTTTTCCAGGTGGTCCTTTAGAGACTCCTAAGATCTTTGCAGCTTTTGCTCTGCACTGCACTTCGAACTTAGACCACATATATTCGGCTAGTCTGTATCTTACTCCGATATCGGTTTCAAGATATTCTTTAATCACCGCCATGAATAGTTCGACTTTTGGGCTATCCAGGTCCTTCCATTTCGTTCTTGGGTTCCTATCAGAAACGGTTTTAATCGGCTTGGGCAGGGTGTATACCACGACAAGCAAGCAATGTTGAGTTGTCAGAGGCTCACCAGGAATTACTTTGCAATCTTTAAACTTTTGCTTTACGGCGAATTCTGAGAGGATAGAATCTATTTGTGATCCTCTACCCGCGCATTTATAGGTGATTAGATGTTTGTCTCTTTTGGAAGTTCGTATTTATCAATGTTAGTGAGTGTCTTGCAGCAAATTCTAGGATTTCTTCACCCTGTTTATTCTTTTCACCCAACCCGAAACCACCGTGTGCAGTCCCCGTTGTTGTGTTACTGACTACTACATGACCATTTAAGTCCGCTCCAATTATCTTGTATTCGTTTGATGGTATGTATATGTATGTGTATCAGGTCGTCAAAGTCCTCCCAAAAGTCCACCTTCTCTGCCTCTGTGCAGCCTGATTGTGGTGCACAGGCTGAAATAATGTTGGTGATTTGCTGGTCCTCCAACGCCAGTTTAATAGCCATTAGACAGTCACTCTTCCGTATGATACTTATTATGCACGTCTTAAAATGTTTATCCAGAACAATGGCCACTCCATTTCTTGTATTATCTATACCGTAATATATGACCTGGTAGTCATTGCCGATGTCTTTTGATTTTGAGCCTTTCTATCTTGTTTCTTGTAGGCAGCAGATATTGATGCACCTTTTCTTTAATACTTTACTCAGCTCTTGGCTTCTACCTGTAAGAGACCCCAAGTTCCACGTCGCAAGTCTAATCTCATTAATATTTAGATGCGAATTCTTGTTCTTGTCACAGCATTAGTCGCTTCGGGGGTACGCCCTAGCAGTAATAATCGCATCGTTCATCTTATTTGCATTCGCGTCGCTTGGGGGAAGCCCTAGTATTATAGCCTTTTTTCATTTTATTGTGCATTTCATGTAATGTGAGGAGAGATGTTTGTTGGCTATATGTTTTACGGCCGGTTGCCACCTGACGCCAAGACACTTATCCATCTTAGGACTGTGAGCGCCGCCGATGGACTTCTAGGTCTCTTCCGCCACCGTCTCTTTTGCATTATCGTGCCTGATAATGCAACTCCAAACATGACCCAGTTACCCCAATATGTGAAGTTGGCTCACTGTTTGGTATGCCTCTTCCGCCTACTTCGCCGTACCAATGGTCACCATTTCCGCCTTAGCAGCCGTTGAGGTCTTCACCCGTAATCCTGGGCACGGATTCCGCGATATACCCCGCGGGACTGGGTCCCCATCTGAACATCGCCATCAACTCACCCTGGCCTACTAAGGTGAGTGGTGCCCACTCCCGCGGCATGGACGTGCCAGGCAGGAGTAACTCCAGTGGGAGCTAGAAAGGTTGCCTCTATCCCCCCTGGAGCCGGGTTAATGGGCTCGCATATTGCCCGAGCCCAAAGGTATCTGGCATATTATCTATATTAGTAATTATAATATGTCATAGTTAAATTTTACAATGGATCATTTCATGATGTGGCCCACTATTTTATAAAATGTTTCTATTTCATGACGTACACAAGATTATTTATTTAAATATTTATTTTAATCTATAACTATAGTTTGGATAACATTATTATCTTGAGGAATTAATTTCAGTGAACAAAAAATGATTCAGTATGAACAATATGTGCGGGACCTTCAAGCCCACAATCGCGCAATGGCTAACTGTGAGGAGGCCCCCAATGGTACTAGCTATCAAGACCTACAGCAAGAGGTAAATATTCAAAATTAATAAAAAATTATAAAAAATATATTTCGTACCTGTTTTACATATTTACTAGCTGTTTTACGAAACAGCTCCCCCAATTTGCAACACTTAAAGCTTAGAGCTACACAACGTCCAGCTGTATGCTGAACCAATTTTTATGTACCTACTTTGATTGTTGACTTTGTCTCCGCCCGGAATAGCAGAATAGCTATTTAAATAAAGAAAATATTTACAAAAAAAGTTCTGAACGGCTTTTTCGATGAAACAACTGAGTTCATCAGCTAATAAGTTGAAACAAAATTTATAGATTTTTAACCGGTACGAAATTCGCCGAGTCAGCAACTAGTTAAGAACGTTGTTCGCCGGGTGGTTAGTAAATTGTATGTTACAATCTGTCATTTTCCTTTTACGCTGTTTTACAAAACCGCTAATCATAAGCCGTTGCATTGATTAACGCAAGACGTTCATGCAATCCTACATGTTAAAATCGGTTATTTTTCTTTTTTGAGCGGATCCCTTTTATTTAATTTTGTTTAGGTGGAAAGAAATGTACCTAACCGCACACCCCGTCGTTCGGGGCTAAGAACAGGGTAGTGTGGGGCCCTCACCCAGTAAAGAAACCCGCCGTGTGCCGTGTCTCCGCCTGTGTTGGCGGGCCAGTGGTAGTATGTTGGATTACTTCAGTACCCCTTACCCTTTCGGGTACCCTTTACTGAGTGACGCATCCGCACACGGAGTGTCGCCCCTTCGCGGGAGGCCTTGTGGGTGGCGGACGTTTCCCGTTCCGAAGGAGGCCGTGGAGAGGGAACGCGAAGCGAGTCGGCGTGGGCCGGACGCTTCGCGTTCCCTCTCCGCGGCCTCCTTCCGTGCAATTACAGCCTCACAGAAGGAGGCAACGGCCGACCAGAACCCGTCACCGTCAAGCATTCACCTTACTACGGCCGACAGCGACAGGTCTCTTCCAATTGCCATCGACAGGGCGTGGCGCTGGGGCCCCCAGGCGGGGCATTCCTCCAGAGTGTGGCGCACGTCATTGACTTGGGCGCCACACTTGTGGCATGCGGGGGCTCCTTCCCTACCAATACGATGCAGGTACTTACCGGACACGGGTGTTTCGGTAAGTACCTGCGTCAACCGAAAACTGAGGTTGCCGTACCTTCGATTTAACCAGCGGTGGAGATGCGGTGCAACCGCCTAAAGTCTCCCGTCCTGCTCCGGGAGACTCCAGCTCCCCCCTCTACCGCCGGATGAACGTCCTTCGAGCCGCTTCACGCACTCTGCCTAGACTCCGCTCGAAGATTTCCTCACCCCCGGCCCGCACCGCAGCACGAAGCCAGTAGACCTCTGCCAGTGCCTCGGCCTGGAAAGGCTAAGGCGGGTCGCCTGCCAGCAGTGTGGCTGTGGCCCAGGACACCGTACGGTACCCCCTAATTGCCCTCACCGCTATAGCCCTCTGCGGACGTCGCAAAAGGGGCCCTATTAGAAGCATGAAGGGAGTCCGCCCAGATTGGGACACCATACAGTGCCATAGGCCGCAGAATACCACTATAAAGTCGGCGGCAGGACGACCCTGGGCCTACAGTGTTTGGCAGAAGCCTACCCAAGGCCGCGGCAGAATTAACGAGCCTAGGGGCGAGCTGGGCAACCACCGAAGGAATGTACCACCGAAGGAATGTAACATAGTTCCAGTGGCCCGCCAATAAAGGCGGAGAGACGGCACACGGCGGGTTTCTTTAGTGGGTGAGGGCCCCACACTACCCTGTTCGTTGCCCCGAACGACGGGGCGTGCGGTTAGGTACATTTTTTCCCGCCTAAAAAAAAAAAAAAAAAAAAAAAGGGCGAGCTGGGCAAAATGCAGCCCGAAATTCCATTTACTATCTAGGTGCAGACCCAGATATTTCATCTGAGTGCCATGGAACAGGAGGGCCTCAGTTTTAGCCAACGAGACCCTCAGGCCCAACATGCGGATCCGGTCAACGACGAGCGCGATTCCCAACTTCCGCCGATCGAGTAGCCTATTCGGCGCCGGCCCTCCTCACGGTGACGAGGGTGTCATCTGCATAGAAAATGACCCTCATCCCGGGAAGGAGACGGCCCCGCAGGACCCAGTCGAATCCCACGTTCTACAGGACCGGGCCAAGGATGGATCCCTGTGGAACGCCGCGCTCTACCCGATAGCGGTATAGGCGCCCGTGGCAAACTTACCTACTCTAGGTAACTTGCTGTAGAAGTTGATACTTATATGCCACTATACTGAGGTGCAGTCCCCATTACTTAAATGGAACAATAATATTTAATGTACTGAGCCAAACTTATATCTTGCTCATCCCAGATTATGAATTTGAGAATGAGCCTTCTTGAAGCAGTGCACCGGAATGAAGAAATATCCGAACAGTTGATGCAAAAAGAGCAGCAACTTGAACAGCAAGACAAGACGTCACGTGCCCAGGCAAGAGTCATAAAGGTTATTCAGTCTTCTTTGAAAATCATAATGGCATAGAACGTGTAGTAGTCACAACGGATGTTTGTGTTGCTAAAGTTAGGCACAGAGCAAAAAGTAGGGATTGTGTCGGAAGCATAGGATCAGTGCTGACCAATTCAAATGTTATTACTCGATAAAAAACAATCGAATTAGATCATAATGTTTCCATATTTAATTGATTACGTTTTATTTATTATTTCTATATTCAATAAAAAGTATACGAGCGATTTTAGTGCATAAGCTTTTATCTAGATATAGAAGAGTCCACGAGACATCTTTTAGTACGAACGATAATTAATAATATGATTATCGATTACAATTGTTAAATTATAATCTCACATTTATCGATTAATGTCAAGTGTAGAAGACTCACAACATGCCTTCTGACACAAAAATTATAGTTTAAAAAACTAAAATAACACGCTTTAAATAGCTAGTTAGTTTTTAAACTATAATTTATTAAGTACGAAACCCTAAAAACCGATAAACTCTATAACTCAAATTATTGCATTGTCATCGGTCCTTGATAAGTGTGCAAAAATTCAAATGAATCCGACGTTTTGAAGTGGTTGAAAATCACGTTCAAATAAATATTCCGTTATAATTAACCCTGACGATCCTAATTAGGATAATGAGATAATCTCATCGAATTGTTAATTTGCCATCGGCCCTCGATAAGTTTACAAAGTTTGGACGAAATCTGATGGTTGAAAATGAGTCATCATCATCGATTACAAACAAATAAAGGTACAAGTGAAACTAATAAAAGCGTGTTAAAATAGCTATTGTGCAGCGTCTTGCAGCCAACTTCAGAGATACAAAGATCCGTTGTAACTACTGCAGCTCGGTGCAGATTTAAATTATAAAAATATCTCTTGGTAATATAACTCTCATTTTTAAAACCATAGGTAGGTACCTATTTATACTTGTAAATAAAAATTATCATAGCTGTAAAAGGTTTAATTCGACCTCGCATAAAATTTCGACATCACGTGTTTATAAATTAATAGGTACCTACGGTATTTATACTTTTTAAGCGGTCACATTATTATTTACCATCTTTTATTCAAAGTCCTCGTTATCATATATTAGGTCTTTATAACTATGAAATTGCCGTTTTATATGAAAAAAACAAACTTTCTATATTTTTTATTTCTATTAATTAAAATAATCACACATGCTATCGATGCCTCTTTACCAACGCAGTGGCTATTGATTTTACCCTCTTGGAGAAATCAGTTGGAAGGGAGGCAACACATTCTTTAAAGGCATTTTGTACTGCTTCTCTGGTATTGAATTTTTTCTCGCCAAGAAGTTATCCAAATTCTGGCAAAAGTAGAAGAAGGCTGTAGGTGCAAGGTCTGGTGAGTACGGTGAATGATGGAGAGCTTCCAACCTCAACTGTTGTAACTAGAAGATCACCTGCTGTTTAGTATGAGGTCGTGCGTAGTCGTGCAGGAGCATCGGAGACGAACGATTGACCAAAGGGACCTGTTTGGAGGGGTACGAGCTTCTCCATTATTGGTTTCAGTTCTTTGCAGATCATCTGCAGTAATGCTCATCCCATTTAGTAAGAAGCTGTGATGATTCACACCAGCGCTAGAAAACTGTTTGTCACGTGTGGTCCACGTGACCATCACTTTTCTAGGGGTAAATGTTCGTTTAAGGCATTGTTTAGGTACTGAACCAGGATCTAACCAACTTACTGAGCGCTTGCGATTGTCGTATAGAATCCATTTTTCGTCGCAAGCACAGAATAGATACTAGTTCTACGGTCAGAAACATCACTTCCATTAAAACTTGTCCAAAATCCCTCTATAATAGCCTACAAAATCTTAATAATAATACTAATTGTTCGCAGCGAGAAGAAATGTACCTTATGTACACATAAATACAGTTGAAATTGTTTTACCCGCCGTATGATCCACGTGCAACCGCGTCATTCAACGAATGCGCTAGAGTTGCATCTATGATGATTTTACTTACTTACTTATAATCACGCTATTTCCCTTCCGGGGTAGGCAAAGATAATAGTGTGACAAAAGGCTCTATTCTTGCATACATCTCAGGTTTCCTCAACATTCATAATTCTCTTCATACACGCTTGCCGGTTTGGAAGACTCCTGGCTCCACCGACAGCAATTAAGCTGTTGTATATTATAAAACTTAAAAATGTATTTTTCTAGTAGCTTCTATTTGATTACTTTTATTATCATTTTAAATGTTATTTTCAAGTCGGATTATTTTTTATAAATTGTTTTTTGTTGTTGATCGTATGTGTTTAGAGTTTTAACTCTGAATTTTCCGTTATCAAATTATATCGTCGTAATATCCAAAATCGCGTAAAAACAAATATTTTAATCAATACTACAAGCGCGAGCGCTTAGGCGGGTTAGGGTTAGGTCGGTTGTATCGTGGGCGATACGCGAAGTGGTAGACATTTAACTCGGGGCCTTGAGCAAGTGATGTACGCCTGTCGCAGGTAACAATGCGGTTCTAAATTCCTTCGTTTATGTGCCTGTTGAGCAGTACAAGGCACGTCTCGACGCGTACCTCACACTGGCGATCATTGAGTTCGTGGGGCACCCATTTATCAAGCTTTTATTCATCCCATCCATCCATCAGCCTATTGAAGTCCACTGCTGGATATAGGCCTCCCCAAGAAAACGCCACAACATGTGTTTCACTCATATGGGGGATAGTGCCGTAATCGCCACGCTTGTCAGGCGGGTTGGCGATCGCAGTGGATGTTTCTAGTACACAGGGGAACGCTGCTGCCCGGTCCTCTGGTAATCCCTTAGTCTGCTTTTACGACTATAGGAAGAGACGGGGTGGAGCTATTCTTGGTGCCGGCCCCACACGGCATTTATACCTTATAAGCTTTTATACCTTACCAATTTGACGTAAATGGCCAACATTGTTTTGATGCTAACTTCGAAAGCCGTAATTCAGCCGTAGATTGAGTATCATCAGTTTCCACAATCGCCTTTAATTCGTCATTGTCGACCAAAACTTTCAGTGGACCGCGAGGTTCATTTTTCAGGTCCAAATTTGCGAATAATCGAACGGATGCGGGCAAACCAATAAGAGGCGCTACTTTCGATTGCAGCGTTAGAGTAAACCGCTTGTGCCGCGCTGCTGCCTTGACAGTAGTCATATTCCATAATTACCTACTCGAATTTTTAACGCGTATCCACGATGACGAAAAATATTCAAATGCGATGAAAACATAACACTAATCATTAAACAAATGACTACTTTAGGAAAAAGATTTCCGTGATTCTAAAATAAAATTAATTTTAAATTAGAAATGGCCAGTACTGCAGAACGGCAATTTCATAGGTAAAGACCTATTATTACTTACATACTAAATATTGATTAAAAGCTAGCTAGCGGTACAGGTACGTGAAGAGTTGATTAATATGCTGAAGAATAAAGAAACAGAGCAGAGTCGGGAGCTCGCTGCGTTACAGCAAGACCTTGAGCACCGAATGAAAATTGTTGATGAAGTGAGCTTTGCAAATCTTTATTTTATTTTTATTTACTAGTTTCTTCAAATTATTGCAATGTACCTACCTACTTTGGACTCAATAGCCCTCCAACAAGTTGAAAATAACCATTCGTGAATAAAAGCCATTTAAAATAAATATGAGCAATTGTAGGTTTTTTTAAATAATAAGTTTGAGTTATTACTTACACAGTTTAAGCACTAATAATTAGAAGGCTTTATAAGTTTTTAAGCAGTGATAGCCGAATGGTTAAAACCAAGGATTACAAAGTCAGCGTTATCCGGATAGATACGTCGTTCCGTCCCTGCACGGTGCAAACTTCTAATTTTTGAAAATTTGTCGTATGTGTATTTGTTTACAAATTATTAATGTTTGGTGATGTTCGGTGATGGAATACATTGTAAGGAAACGTGAATGCTTAAGAGATTTTCGCGATAGCTTCCCGCATTGGGCCAGCGGGTTCAGGCTTACCACGAACTCTTATTGCGATCCAGTTAAGCACCCAAATTGAACTGAATCGCAATTTCGTACCTACCATGACGTGTCAAAGACGCAATCTTTTGTTTTTTTGCCGAATCAGCCCCCTGAGGCAGAATGTCATATTTCTGCCCCCTGAGGCAGAATGTCATATTTCACGTGTCGACCGTATCGAGATCACTGTGATTGGTTGAGAAACTGAAGCGTGATGTCACAATAATCCGTTGGCCAATCACGGTGATCGTACAAGCGAGACGATACGATCGACATGTGAGATATGAGATTCTGCCTAACCCCCCAGCACATAATCTGAATCGCAAACATGACATCTTTGTATTGAAATTCGTACCATGAACTTACTTGACAACCTAAACAAGATCGCTCAATTAGACATCATGGTACGAAATACAACAACATACCTATTTTGAATTGCGTCGGAATTGAATTGCTAGTTCATGGTAGGCTTGCAGCTTTCTCTGAGAAGAGACCCGTGCCCAATAGTAGTACAAATCGTAAAACATTTAATTGCTCACGCTAGGAGGCCACAACCCAACATGTCAGGCCGTCGCTTTTTTTTTGTTAAGGCGGGAGAAAATATACCTAACTGCACACACTGTCGTTTGGTGCAACGAACAGGGAGAATAGTGTGGAGATTTCAGACACTAAATAAACCCACCGTGTGCTGTCTCTCCGCCGGTACTGGCGGACCACTAGAACTAGTAGACATTACTTCAGTGGTCCGGTGGCGGCCTTTTTACCCTTTCGGATTTCTACCTACCCTTTTTGAGCGACGCTTTCGGGCACCAGAGCGTTGCACCTTCGCGGGAGTTATTGCGGGTGCTAGAGTTTCCAGGTCCATCCATCCACGCCTCAGGTAGTGCGGGATTAGGCCGCGATATTATTTCCTCGCAGAAGTTCGAAATGCTAATGAATGTAATGTGTCTATCAGGTGAATAAGCAAATAGCGGCTAAAGCAGACGAAATCCAAGAGTTGTTTTCGACATTGGAGAATAAGCAGCAACAGATCCATCGGCTAGAGAAGATTGTGCTTGCACTGGAAGAGCAACAGAGACGAGCGCAGGCGCAACGAACGCGGCACGAGGAGAAGATCGCCGCACTTGAACACGAACTTGCTGCTAGCGGCAACCGTAGAGAACGGTACGTACATAATGTATTACTTTATTACTCTCTCTCTACCAGGCGTTCTATATTGTCTTTTTTCGCGTTAGACATATTACTCAATAAGATGCTGGCAGCCTAGCAAACCAAAAGTAATCGAAAAAAATTCTAAAATAAATGGAGCAATAATTAAAGAAAAAAAAATGTGGAAAAAAAGAACTTTAGTGCGAGTGGGAATCGAACCTCCAACCTTCCAATACGGGGAAGTGCTCTAACCGCTAAGCAATCGCACTGACCAACGGCTATTCTGAATCTCCACATCACATTTGTCTTTACGAAACGTTAAATTGAACTAAATGTTGACAATATTGTACTAAAAGTTGTTATTATTAAATTTCCCTAATGTGACAGTCGTACTAGTTTCACCTTGATGATTTAAGTACTTTTTGATTTACTTTTTGACAACACTTAATAAACAAGTAATAAATACAACAATTACAAGTACAATTTAAGTAATAAATTATTGCTCCATTTTTGATCTGTATTTAGCACTTGACATGCTCAGCTATTTTAAAGCACAAATTATTTGTGAAAGTGGATAAAGACAGCTTTACTGCGAGCAGGATTCGAACCTGCGTCTCATCCAATCCAAGGACGTGATCTGGACCGCTAAGCTATCGGCTCCAATGCACATTTGTTTTAGATGTCTTTACGACTCACGCCACAGATCAAAATAACATACATAGTAAAGTTTTTGGTAAATAAATAAAAATAGATAAATATTTTAACCATCTTAAAAAATGTCGATAACCTCTATTTGGTAGTGTTGAACGTAATCGCTATTCTGCTGAATTAAATGGATAACTGCCACAACGCCTACAACCTTTTTTTTTATTTCAGAAAATTCTTGTTTTTCTAAAGCGGAAGTAGATAAGAAGAAAACGAGTATCGTCAATATTAAAGTTAATCAAAATTGTTTGTCTTTCAAGTGAACTTGTCAAATCAGTTTTAAACAGTAATAAAATGCATTTCATGATTCAAATAGTATTATTTTAAAACAATTTAGCGTC
The DNA here is from genome assembly GCA_948253155.1 of Leucoma salicis. Classification (NCBI taxonomy): domain Eukaryota; kingdom Metazoa; phylum Arthropoda; class Insecta; order Lepidoptera; family Erebidae; genus Leucoma; species Leucoma salicis. Next base: position 19,302,155 of record OX411807.1, read on the forward strand.
ACCAGTACAAGTTGGGAAGAAGAAGCTAGTAGGTAGGTACCTCCTATATTAAAGACAAGGAGGACCCAGCAAATAGACGAAAGAAACTTCTACAAGGGCATGTTCCACGAGACGGTTACTACGCTCAAAGCAATCCATAACCCTTTCCACTTGACAACCAACCACCGATGCTAATTGGGGATTTACTCAAGCGTCATGGAGACCTATTGGGTTGCAAAGCTTAGATGATAAACAGAAAAATTTTTGATATAATGTATGCTTTTCATTAGTGGGGTAAGCGGCTATAGATTTTCAACATAGCGTCACGCCTGTATTCCCCGAAGGGGTAGGCACAGGTGTATTATACACCCATGACTCGCCAGCTATGTTTGAGTCCCACGTAATAGGGGGCGAGCCTATTGACGTCTACCGGGCACATTTCCAAACTCCGGGCTGCTACTGAGAAATTTTCTTTTTAGGAAAAAGCTCAATAACTTTGCCCGCCCCGGGGATCGAACCCGAGACCTCATGATTAGCAGTCGCATACACTACCGCTACACCACCGAGGCAGTTAATAGATTTTCAAATATGTAAAAAAAAAAATTTTGCATGGACATACTCGACCGCGTCAGATATTAATATCATAAAGCAAACAGATCCACAAGAAATTTGTTCAATTATAAACTCGCTAAGAATAAATGCTGCTATTGGTTGGGATGGTCTGTCTCCAACATTTTTAAAAATATATTCTCTGATCCTAGCTTCTGTATGAAGTGGTATCTTTAACAAATGCTTTGAAAAGGCTATCTTTCCTACTTCTTTTAAAAAAGCTATTATCCATTCTGTCCATAAAGGTGGCGATAGCAGTTTGCCAAGTAACTATCGCCCTATAGCAGTTCTGACTGCTTTGTCAAAGATACTTGAATGACTCATGATTAGGATGAGGAGATTGGTGAGATATTTGTAACGGTTTAAACTGCTTTCTTCCCAGCAATTTGGCTTCTGCAAAGAAGTTTCTACTGTAAACGCAGTCGACGATTTACTGGACTACATAGTAGAAAATTTAAATGTAAATAACAAGGTTTTAACTATATTTTTGGATCTCGAGAAGGCCTTTGATACAGTGCCTTTTTATTTTATTTTAGGTGGGCAAAAATGTCCTACCACACACCCCGCTGCCCGGGGAGACAACGGGGTAGTGTGGGGCTCTCACCCACTAAAAACCCACCGTGCACCCTCACCCGCCCTTGCTACGGCGGATCACGGGAACCGCGTCGTTTCTCCGCGATCCGCAGGCGGCAGCCCCTTCGGGCACCCTCTCTTGTGCGACGCCCCACGCACTTGAGCGTCCCACCTTCGCGGTAGGCTTCTGCGGACGGCAGGGTACTCCCCGACCCCACCGTCCGCAGCCTCGGCTAGGGCGGCATCAGGCGCAGGTAAGCGCGCGCACGCCACCCCGCGCGCCGGCGGCGAATCGGGTCTGCGAAGGAGGATTCCTCCCGGGCCCTCTCCGCCTCCTCCTTCCGCGAGATGACAGCCTCGCAGAAGGCGGCGACCGCGGTCCAGGCCCTGTCACTGCCAACCATCGCTCGCGCAACGACCGGCAGCGACAGGTCCACGCCTATGACTGCAGCGAGTTCCCGGCGCTGCACATCCCAGGCCGGGCACGACTCGAGCGTGTGCTGCGCCGAGTCCTCGCCGCAGTCGTAGTGGTGACAGCCTGGGGTCGTCTCCCTCCTATCGATCGTGTGCAGGTATTTGCTGAAGCAACCGTGTCCCGACAAAACCTGCACCAATCGGAAGGTGAGGACCCCGTGCTGCCGCCCTGCCCATTCTTCCAAGATCGGCTGGAGCGCCCCCACGGTCCAGAGACCAGCCCGGGGCGTCTCCAGCCGAGACCTCCACTTTAGGACGGTGGCGCGGCGGGCATCTTCCCGCCACGCTGAGATTGCGCTTGGCGAGGGGCGGCTGCCCCCCGCCCGCGCCGTCGACGCCCGCTGATAGACGTCGGCGAGCACTTCCGCCTCCAGATAACACGGGGGGGTTCCGGCCAACGCGCAGGCTGCATCGCACGTGACCGTGCGGTACCCGCGTATTGCCCTGACCGCTACGACCCTCTGTGGACGCCACAGAAGGGCCCTATTGCGAGCGGCCAGGGACTCCGCCCACACGGGCGCGCCGTACAGTGCCATTGACCGTACTACCCCCGCGTAGAGTCGTCGACACGCGAGACTCGGTCCGCCCAAATTCGGCATCAGTCGCCCGAGGGCGGACGCGGTGCCGACGAGCTTTGGCGCAAGACGGCGGAAGTGCTCGTCAAAGTGCCACCGTCCATCCAATACCAGACCCAAGTATTTGATGTGGGCCTGGATTGGAAAACCCACACCGTTGACCGTTATCGAGGCGCCGGCATGGAAGAGTAGGGCCTCCGACTTTTCAAGGGCCACCCTAAGCCCCAGCGCCTCGATCCGCCTGACCACCTCCGCGGTTCCTGAGGTGGCCAGCGTTGCCGCCTCCTCGAGGGTCCCGCCCCGGGCTGTGACGAGCGTTTCGTCTGCGTACGGCCACGGACGACCCAGTCGTAGCCGATGTCCCACAGGAGCGGCCCTAGAACCGAACCCTGCGGGACGCCGCACGACATAGCCCTCCTTACAACGCCCCCTTCCCGGTCCACGAAGAGGACGCTGCGGCCGTCGAGGTTTGATACAGTGCCTGTCTCTACCCTTCTAACTAAGTTATAAAATATTGGAGTTAGGGGTCCCTCTCTTGAGTTATTCAGAAGTTATCTCACGGATCGCTCACAATTTGTTGGCATAGAAAATATTTAAAGTGACGTACTTAAAATAGAGTATAGTGTCCTACAGGGGAGTATTTTGGGCCCTACGTTATTTCTCGTGTTTATCAACGACCTCTGCAACCTAAATATGTCTAACGCAAAAATTGTATCCTTCGCCGATGATACCGCTATCATCTTCTTTGTTAAATCTTGGTCGGAACTACAAATAATCGCACAAAATGGTTTCAATTTTGTCCTGAATTGGCTATCTTCACACCTTCTGACACTCAACACATCCAAAACAAAATTTATTTCTTAAACAACCAAAATTACCACTTACCATCATAGCTCATTCTTGTTTATCATAAGCAAACATTTCTTGCCAATGCTCATCATTAACTCAAGTAAATCATGAGATTGATACATATTAGAAATATATCACCGGCAATAACTCACGTTGAGGATCGATTTAGTCGACCCGGGTTTCGAGCATATTCGATGCTCATCATCAGGGCGAGCGCGCAGCGGTGTCAACGAGTTCCCGGCGGGCACTGCGGCTAGCGTAGCGCACAGCTCGGCTTGACACATGTGCGGGCGGCGGCGGGGCGCTGCATGGAGATGGTGCATGCTCGTCGCTGCCGATGTCAACCGATGAGGCCCGATTTCGATTGGGAATCCCGATAAAAACGTCCATGCAGCTCCTTGCTCCTCCATACCTCCCAGCGGTCCTCAATGCCAAGTACCATAGGCTTGTGTCAGTTCTCTTTAGCCCAAGCAAGCGGGGTAAATCCTTGATCCACTCTAACTAATCACGATACACGTCCGTATCAGTATTGAGAAAATATTCTTGGAGGTTGCATACCTCGCGGTTATGAAGGGTCTTGATGTTTAAAAAACCACGACCCGCACATCTCCGCGGGATATACAACCTCATTACCTGATGAGCGCGGGTGGTGCATTCGGTATGTAGTCAGAAGTGTGCAAACCTTTCTGTCAAGGATATCAAGTTCAGCCTGAGTCCATCTGAGTATGCCAAAGGAATACATCAAGACAGGCACGACCCGACTGTTACAGGCACGCTTCTTGTTGCCGCCAGAAAGTAAGCTGTTGAATACTTTTTTTAAGCGGCAAAAGAAGCGCTCCTGCGACTTTTGTTTCATGCCTGCCTCAGAGATGCACAAGGCACATACCCAGATATTTGTAGGTCTCAGTAGCAGACAGAGATCGGAGTTGCGTGTAATCTGAAAGTTGCATTCCTTCAGATTCCACGACCCCTCCTCGCTTTACATGTAATACTGCATATTTATCCACAGCAAACTCCATTCTGATAGACTTACTAAAGGTTTCAGTTACCTTAAGTAATGCCATCAGTTGGGGTCTGATGGGGGCAAATAACTTTAAGTCATCCATGTAAAGGAGGTCTTTGTCTCTTTCCGCAACCGATAGCCTAGGCCTGAATTCTTTAGTAAAGTACTAAGAGGATTCAGGGCTAGGCAAAACCACAATGGTCTGAGGCTGTCCCCCTGAAATATACCCCGCTCAATTTTTATTGGTGCGTCATTTACCTGGAGCCAGCGACGTTCTGGATAGCAAAGGACCGTTTTCCATTGCCCCATACATGTTTTCATGAAGGCACGTAGAGTTGCATATATTTTACACAACTCCAGCACCCTCAAGAGCCATGTATGGGGAACAGAGTCATAGGTTTTCTTATAGTCTATCCAGGCCGTCGCCAGCTCTTTCCGGTCACAACGAACCTATATTATTATTATTATTAATGTCCTACGTATTTTTAATAATGTATGTATGTTAATCTGATCGTTTGCATGATGCGTGTGGTCGTACGTAAGGGTAGAAAATGAAAAAAAAATATTTAATCGAGCGCGTCAGATTTTCTAAGGGGATGATAAGTGAACCTAATAAAAAGCTCTCATTCAATAATCTGACGATTTCAATGTGATGCAAACTCGCGGTCATTAATATAATGTGCAAAAAAATCGCCATTTTGAAATACTCAAGCGCGTCAGATTAAGATATATATATGGTTCATCTTTATGTGCTAGACGTACTGTCTCATAATCTGACGATTACCTAGACTACCTAGAGGGAATCGCCTAATCTGACAACTAAAAAAAATATTTTTTTAATAATTGTACTTAATTAATTGAAAAGCTCAGGAAATAGCATGCAAATAAAAAATTGTATGTTTTTAAAATACTTATATCTATAAGAAAATAACTAAAATTAAATCGAATTTTCTTTAAATATTTAATTGATTAATTAATCATTATCTTCATCCGTAGAAACATCTTCCTCTTCTGGCTCGATTTCATCCTCAGATTGCGTATCTGTAACAAGAAATCATTAAAATATATAACAATATTTTTTGTTATGAATAACGTGTTTTTTAATTATTGGAGAATAGGTACCTGATTCTGGAGTATCCTCAAGAATGTGTGTTATGACTATATCTTCATACGCTTTCGGCAATCGATCACCCGCAAACTAGATCATTTTGAACTTTCCATCGACAACGAATTTTTGTTACTTCGGCTTGTGGAAATCGTCAGATTATATATTTTTAGTTATCCTTGAATTATTTCCTTCAAAGAAAATAAAAATTAGCCACGCTCGAGAATGTCAAGATATCGTTTTTTTTTGCAGCTGTGTAACCCTCCCACTTCCTTTCGTCACGCTCAAATCGTCAGATTTTCAAAATATATTCTTATTACCTCATAATTAACCCACCTTATCTTAATCTGGCGCGCTTTAATATTTCTGACCATCGATTTTTTTTTTACTAATCTGATGGGCTGCCCTAGACGCACGTCACTATGTAGAGGGCTCATCGGCTCATATATGGTACAGGTACTCAGCAGGATGCAAGGTATCCTCCCTTATATTAATCTGCCGCGCTCGAGTAAATCCCATACTTCCTTCTGCGGCTTCCCTACTACAATGCACAGGCATTAAATATTCTCAATTAATGTTTTTATATCAATGAGTCAAAAAGAGCTGAGTCCGTGTGGTGACTAAGATTACAAATGCTCCCCATGCCTTCCCACGGGTGTCGTACGAGGCTACAAAAAAAAATTAAGCAAATATCACCCATGCATTACTGGTGGTAGGGCTTGGTGCCGAGTGGAGTTCTCACTTGCTATTGGGCCCGAGCGGGTTGGGGTACCATCTCCCGTGTGACCGGCCATGAAGCACATCGGTATGTTTTGGTTGTAGCAGGAAATATATGACGTCATGAATCATCGCCATTTTGGTACTGTGAGCACTGGCGTTTTCGAGGTAAGGTGCTCTCAGTGGTTTGATCACGTGATCAACAGCGTCCAGAAATATAACAACTTGCACTATTGAAAATTATTATTATTATTGAATATTGTTATTCAAAGATACCGAAACATGGAAAATGTAAAGAAATTGTGTTTAATACAGTGTGAAATCAATACTTTGTATGAAACGAAAGTAATGACAGATCAGTATACTGGACTGCGTTCCGTTATAAACAGTAACCAGTATAGCTAACTTAAAAGAACGACTTCGCAGTATGCTAAATTGACGTCACACATCACAGTGCTCCTGTGTATATCTGAACACACCCTGGGTATACTGTGAAGTCGTTCCTATAAAGTTAGCTATACTGGTTACTGATTATAACGGATCGCAGCCCAGTATACTGATCGGTCGTTACTCATTTTTAGAATATTCTACTCTTTGGTCATTACTTTCATTTCATACAAAGTATTGATTTCACATTGCAATAAACACAATTTCTTTAAATTTTCCATGTTTTGGTATCTTTGAATAACAATAATCAATCATAATAATAATTTTTAATAGTGCAATTTGTTAATTTCTGAACGCTGTTGATAACGTGATCAAGTCAAACCACTGAGAGCATCTTAACTCGGAAACGTCAGTGCTCACAGTACGAAAATGGCCACGATTTATGACGTTATATATTTCCCTAGAATACTCCGGCAGTATACTGTCAGTCTATAACGGAACAATTTTTCTCCAGTACGAGCACTGGACAGTGCTCTCAGTGTATATCGGAACACGGACACAGCCATAGTAGTATTTTCTGGTTATACGTATTTGTACCAATCTTAGACGAAGAATACCAATACAACACGGTACTACTCTTTGAGAGTTTGAGTAGTCAGTCTCAGTCTAGTCTGTGAATACGGAAAAAAGGGTGGTCGAATAAACAATCTAGCAGCAAAACTGCGAATATTGTACTCTATATAGTAGCTGTTTTCTAACATCATTAATTTGTAAAAAGCGTTAAAATGTCTGAAAGAAAAGTATTAAATGTAAGTAAACAGTATCATCTGCAATTTAAATGTTTTTTGAGATCAGCTGGCTATCATATCACTATGTTTTGGTTATATTTTTTCAGAAATACTATCCACCGGATTTCGATCCTTCGAAAATCCCTCGTATGAAACTGGCTAAGAATCGTCAGTATACAGTACGTTTGATGGCTCCCTTCAACATGCGGTGTGCTACTTGCGGCGAGTACATTTACAAAGGGAAAAAATTTAACGCAAGAAAAGAGGATGTTGAGAATGAAGACTATCTTGGCATTAGAATTTACAGGTTTTACATAAAAGTACGTATCACGTTGAATATTTCTTACAATTTATTTTAATAAGCAGTGATAAGAATCTTTCAAGAAGACTGTCAGTAATATAGTAGTCACAACGGATCTTTGTGTCTCTGAAGTTAGGCATAAAGCAAGAAGTGGGGCTTGTACCGGAATTATATGATTAGTGCTAACCAATTCAAATGTCAAAATTATATTATTTATAATAATATATGTTTTCATATCTTTATTGATTAGGTTCTATTTAGTACTTTTAGATTTAATAAAAAGTATAAAAACGGTTTGAGTGAATAAGCTTTAATTTAGATATAGAAGAGCTTCCGCATTGTTTAATACAATCTATAAATAAAATGATTATCTATTACAATTGTTTAATTATATCAAACATTTTTTGATTAATGGAAACTGTTCAAGATGCACATCCCTTGCAACACAAAAATAACTACTATGCAGCATCTTGCAGCCAACTTCAGAGACACAAAGATCCATTGTGACTACTGTATTCCATTTCAATTCTCTTATACCAACTTTTTTTAAGCATTGGCAGATTTCTAAGGCCCAGTAGGCATGGGCCTAGGGAAATAAAATTATAAACATCTCCAAATTGAGTGTTACAGAATTTATAAACAGCCTGAAAATATTATATAATCTCAGTTTTGTTCCTAATATTTCAGTGCACAAGGTGTCTTCAAGAGATATCATTCAAGACGGACCCAAAAAATACAGACTATGAGATTGAGGCCGGAGCTACCAGAAATTTTATGGCTCTGAAACTTGCAGAGGAACAAGCTAAGCGTGAGGAGGACGAACAAAAAGAAGAAGAAGCAAATAACCCTATGAAGTTATTAGGTAAAGATAAAAGTTCTTAATGATGGTACAAATTACAGTCACTCTACTGTTGTTTTGTTGTAATAGCCTAAGGGATAAAACAATATCAAGGTAAATGATGCTCGTTGACATACCCCAAAATATCCATCAGTGTGGTGACGGATTAAAAATTCAAGTGTCACCACCCCATTCTTTCCCACGGGTGTCGTATGAAGCGACTGAGGGAAGTAAGCAATTATCATCCATTGCACGACTGATGGTAGGGCTGGATACCAAGTGAGTACTCCTCACTTGGTATCCAGCCCGAGCGGGTTGGTACTACCATCTCCCGTGTGACCGGCCATGAAGCACATTGTTGCGTTTGTGAAATTAATTGGTGAGCAGCGGCTTGACAATACTCTCGGTATAGTCGAGTCCATGGGCGACGGTTACCATTTACCATCAGATGGACCGTGGCTCGTTTGCCACTACACGCAGTAAAAAAAAATTATAAAAACATATCAAGACGCAGATGTTAATAATTGCTAACCATGGCAGTCAGGTCATATCATCATCTATCTAATGATATATTTATCATAACTGACAACAGGCTCCACCAAACCAACCTCAAATATAGTAGTACTGGGTACTTTCACAGAACTTTTTCTGAGTACTTTTGGGAAAATGCACATAAAACAGATTTGGATTTGGTAATTAGATCTCATCAAATATAGAGGCAGAGAAGCGAAAGATTGCTTATAGTCGGATTCATAATTAGCTGCAGTAAAATGACATTACATAATGTCAGTTTGTGAAAAAATGTTGCCACATTTATTTCAGTAGTGTCTTAACCTACGAGTACTTCATTCATTTCATTCATTCGGTTTTTCTTATAGATAAATTAGTGTTTAAAAAAACTAGAAAAACATGCTTTATTGACTAGCTGTTATTAGTGTAAAAATTATTTATTGTAATAAATAATGATTTAAAAAAGTGTGGGATACTTGTTTACTATATCAATGAACTGTTTGTCATTTATTGTCAAGCACCTCACGCTTTATTACAATAATTATTTATGATAATATTATTTCCTACTTTTTAGTTCAGTGCTATGAAAGCGTGTTTTTTTAGTATTTAAATTATAAATTATTTTCTTCTTTTTAGTCTTAAAACAGCATTAAAAGTACTTCCGTTTAAAGAAAAAGTAAAGCCTACTTAGCTGTGTAATAATTTTCATTTTAACTTTATACTCCTACCGTGACTTTTTTCACATAATTATCCAAAAATAACAATTTAGCCAGCTCAAAATCGATAGCTAATTTGATATTTTATTAAAAAAATTAAAAATCCAACCAGCCAGGGTTATAAGAGGTTTTATAATTAGCCACGAGGGCTTTCTCGAAGGTGGTCTTCTTATGTTTTAAGCTAAAAAAGGAAGCATGGATTACCACAAAGAAATGAATGCGCTATGATTTCAAGTGTGGGCCACTATTTTACCAAAATTAAAGCCTAATAGTGTAGTTGTGATCCATCACCCTCGTAAAGTTGAAATGTTGCTGAAAATGTATACGTAGGACTATGTATTGTGTTGTATTGTAAACGCGGGCTATTTTTTTTTCCGCAACTCGACGTCGTAAGTGCGCCTATTTTGCGTGATGGGTTGCTGGCACTACTCTTGCCAACCCAGCATCACCAGAAAGCCTAGCAGACCCTTGACGTTGCCGACGACTTCTGGGAGCGATCTCGGAGAGCCGAGGTATAGTGCCCGGTTTTCTGCCACCCCCGGACATTCAAGGATGACATGGGCGGCCGTTTCGTCTGCCTCCATGCAAGCTCTACAAAGAGGGCTGTCTGTAACACCTAGGGCAAATAAGTGTTTATTCCATAAAGCATGTCCAGTAATGGCTCCCATTAGGAGCCGGAGCTGAGGCCTCTTCAAACGCCGTAGCTTTAGTGACAATCCGGGGTAGATTGTCGGAAGGGCCTTTCTGGCTTGCCTGCATGTACCTAAGTTAGACCAGTATTCTTGGTGTTCTAGCTTGGTGTTTTGTCGTAGTGTGTTTCGGGGCCAAGCGAACGGCAGGGGTAGAATGGGCTCTGGTCCTTCCACTATCATCTCCGAACCCCCCCTTGCCAATTCATCGGCAGCGTCATTACCGCGTGAGTTGCTGTGTCCTTTGATCTACTGTAGGGTTATATCGTTGTCGATACCTACCTGTGACAGGGCTCGATGACACGTATATAAGACCCGAGGTTACAGTGTACCTTTGAAGGGCCTGTAGGACTGATCGGCTGTCAGAGGGTATACGGATTTGGTGGTTCTTTACCTTTCTAGAGTCGATTGCATACGCTGCCAATAAGATGCCCACACATTCTGCCTGAAAGACTGTGTTATGAGCTCCTAATGGTGTAGATATCTGTATGTTCAGGTCCTCGGAGAATACACCCGCACCAGTACCTGACCTTGTTTTAGATCCATCTGTGAAGATTCTCATCTCTCGTGGGTTAAGACCTTCACCCGGTTGTTCTTGCAGTTGTATCTTGTACTTTTTGTCAAATACGAATTGCTTGGGTATCCTGTCGGTCACCGCTGCAATGAGCGGCTCCTTACCTGTTACCTCACTGAGGATCTCGGTGTGCGGTACCCTTGCTAGTCTCCAGAGACTCAGGTTTTTAAATCGTACCGCTGTAGCTGCTGCCTCTTGTTTTATGAACAGATGCAGTGGCAGCCCAAGAATAGCTTCCAGGGCAGCAGTTGGAGTTGTCCTCATGCATCCCGTGGCCGCCTTACAGGCCAACCTCTGGAGTCGTTGTAGTTTAGCTACGACAGTGGATAACTCGGTCCGTGGCCACCACACCACCGCACCGTAGCTAATCATTGGTCGGATTACTACCTGGTATAGCCATAGAACGATTTTAGGGTCTAGGCCCCACCTTTTACCTATCATTCTGCGGCATTGCCAGAATGCGACAGTAGCTTTATCTATTTTACTATTTAAATGATTACTCCAGTTTAACTTACAGTCAAGAATAACGCCTAGGTACTTAACCTGTGTTGATAACTGGAGTTCTGTTTTGAATAATTTGGGCAGTCGGTAGTTGCCCAGGTTGCGTTTGTTAGTGAACATCACCATTTCCGTCTTTTTTAGATTGACTGTTAGTTCGTTGATAGTACACCACCGTTCCACGATGACCAGCGCGGAGCGTGTAACGTCGCATACTGTACTTGTACTGTTGCCGCATGTCAGTATCACCAGATCATCGGCATAACCGACCGTATAATAGTGATTGTTGTTCAGTGTAGCAATCAGATCATTTACTACTAAATTCCACAGTAGCGGTGAGAGCACACCCCCTTGAGGGCATCCTTTGGCCACCAGTGCCTTGTGTGTTCCGCCTGTGCTAAGCTTAACGGTCCTTTTGCTTAACATATTATTTATCCATTGGATCATAACTGCATTTGCTCCATGTCTTTCGAGTGCTGCAGTTATGCTAGTAAATTTGGTCTTGTCAAAGGCCCTCTCGATGTCTATGAAGGTGCCTAGACATATAGACTTGCTTGAAATCGCTTCTTCAATTTTGCATACCACTGCATGAAGTGCCGAAGTGCCGATTCTGTAGATTTACCTTGACAGTTGATATGGGTGCAGGGGGGCGCCTAGTAGAACCCCCTTCCTCAGGTTCCTATCGCACAACCTCTCCAGTGTTTTCAACAGAAAAGAGGTCAAGCTAATAGGTCTGTAGGATTTTGGATCCGAGTAATCGCTCTTACCTGGCTTGGGTATGAAGATCACCTTGACTTCTCTCCAACTTTTCGACACGTACCTATGAGCAAGACAGGCGGCCAGAATTGTGGTGAGTATTTGAATGAGTTCCTCCCCGCCCCACTTAAGCAAGGCAAGGAAAATCCCATCCAGGTCTGGTGATTTGCTGTTAATAGCCCACCGTACTTTTTGTGGGCTGACAACATCAAGTGTTTGGTGCCATTCTGCTTCATGCATTAATCGCAATGCTAGTAGTGAAGCGAATAATAGTGTTATATTTCTTTAAAAATATTTATTGCCTCATAAGCAAAGCGTTGAGGTGGGTACTGCTCTCGTTTAACTGATTTTTCAAACTTAAAATGTCTCTATTTATCATATATTGCACTTGTAAAATAATATATATATGCACATATCAAGAAAAAACACTATTTTTAACACATGATATTTTTCGTGCCATTTTTGTTTTAAAATACTGTTTAAAAAAGTTATGTCTTGGACGTCCGTTGTTGTAGGTAATGTATGTTAACACGATAACGACCAAAATAGTTTACTAATCGACTCTTTTTTTTGTTTACGAAATATTATGATTACGAATAGAACCCTATCACTTTTCACGGTCTGATTCGATGTGGTTTAATTGTTATTAAGTAAATAAACAAAAAAATAGTGGATATTTACGCTCGACGCGACACAAAAATCAGTGCTATCCTTATTTCGTGAGAACTATTTCTATAGACCAATGTAGAAGTACTTCTTAAAATTAGCGCTAGATGGAGTATAAGACATGAGAAGGTACTTTTTGAAATTAGCGCTATCTATGTGATTTATTGAAAACTACTTAGTAAGACCAATACATTATTAGTTACCTATCAAATAATCAATTTTATTGTGTAAAATGAAGATTATGAGGCGTGCACTTTTGGATTTTCCAAAGTATATACCTTATAAAGAAATATAAATGTACGAAAACTACCATGGCAGCAAAATTCATACAAAACTAATTAAATAATAAATATTTAAACCATTCGTTCCTTATTTCCTATCACTATTTTTTTTCATCATAAACTGACAACACTCGATCTGTCAGTTTACTGCAGCTAATTATGAATCCGACTATAAATATTGGCTCCTCACACATGAGTCGTGGGAAATGTGGGAGTCGCACCTACAACACCCGGGGGGAGGCCAGTATCTAAACCACTCGGCTATCTGTGCTGTCTGTAATTTTTGAAATGCAGGCACAACTTAGCCAATTTCTAAATAGACAATCAATCAAATGTTTACAAATGAAACCCCATTCTAAATATTTAATACTTAACATGTTATTCGACTTGGTTTATGAATAGATCTGACATGAAATCTAATGTATCCATTGTAAGTTTTTAAATTATCAAACAAGCCTTTAGTATTTGACATTATAATTTCAGAATACAGAACAGAGCAATCAAAACAAGAAATAGAACTATTAGAGAGTTTAGAAGAATTGAAAGAGTTAAACAGGAGACAGCGTGCAGTAGATTATGAAGGAATGCTGAAACAATATCAACCTGAGACTGCAGAGGAGCGGAGAGCCAGGGAGGAGAAAGAAGATGATGAAATTATAAAGTAATTTTTTTTTTCTATTGGACATTATTTTCACTAAATATATATCCAATGTGTTAGAATCTTACCTAAGTGCATAAAAACGTTAATGCTTTTTGTTTCTTGATCAACATTAACAAAAAAGAAATATAGATAAATTCATTGACTTCTGAACAAATGGAGCTTGTGTCCGAACCAAAAGAGAAACAATCGCGAGCTGTCTCGTCTGGGCGACCGACTTGACTATATATACATTCAATATGTCTTACTCTATTGTGAAAACGCGTAAAAAAACTAATCAAATAAACTGAAAAAAGAATATTTTCAGTAAGTAGACTATTGTTTTATCACTAATTACTTGTTTATTTAAAACAAATACTTTGTTTTTAAGCACAATATATTTCCATCCATCCATCCATCAGCCTTTCAACGTCCACTGCTGGACATGGGTCTCCCCAAGAGAACAACGAGCGGTCCCGTCATGGGGGATAATGCCGTAATCGCCACGCTTGGCAGGCGGGTTGGCGTTCGCAGTGGATGTTTTTAATACTCGAGGGAGTGCTGCTGCCCACTCTCCTGGTATTCCCTCAGTCGGCTCTTACGACTCCCATGGGTAGAGAGGGGTGGGACAATTCTAAAGCCGGCCTCACACGGTATTGTAATATACTTAGCAAGTAATATTTAAAACAATGAATACTTTATTTTGCTGGAAACAAAGAATTTGTTTTAAATTTAAATATTTGTAAAAATAAAGCATCAATACATAATATTCACTAGAAGCTGCATAAGGTGATCATGCTTATAAATTATTGCAAATAAATTAAAACCTAACAAAAGCTAACAAATTGTTGCAAAGAAAACTCAACACTAATATAATGGTAAAATGTTTCAAATTAGAATTGTTGAAGTTTGTATGTATTAATATAGACTGTCTATTGACTAGAGACACTTTCTTAGTGAATTTTGTACCAGACCCGACATCCATTTTTATTAGGTCAATGATTAAATTAATGTATTTAAATTACAGATCAGTAAAATTCAATAACCCAGCAAGCAAAAGAGTGGTTGAGGAAATCATTGAGGATGTTACTGACAATGACAAACCTCCAGGCAAGACTTCTAGGATAGAACTCTTGCAACCAAAGAACACACAAACAAACAAACAACAATCATGGAATAAAAGTATAGGAGTTTTGTCAAAGAAACCGCTGGTGAACTTGGTGAGGAGTAAAAAGGACTCTGAAACGGTGAGTAATCAAAAAGCCTCAGAAATTATCAGTAGGGAAAGGTTAAATATTGTTTCAAATAGTAATATAGCTGCAGGAAATAGTGAGCCGACAAGCAAAACGACGCCCAGTGCTAGTGGCCTTTCTCTCTTAGCAGATTATTCTGGCAGTGATAGTGATTCACAATAATACTTTACTGAAACTGTAAATAACCAATAATTGTAATAAACAAGTAATTGATAAGAGTATTTTTGAATTTTTTTATAAATATATACCTGCGAATTGTTCTAGGGGCTTATTGGTATGGTAAACAAGTTAGTAACAAAGTTTATTTAGTTTTAATTAATGGTAAGTGAGTTAGTAACAAAATTTATATTTGAGAAGAATTATTAGAATATAATAATAATGCCTAGAAAATATAAGTGGTGAATATAGACACAAAGCAGCTCGCCATGCCAATGTTTATATTTGGTAGCACCAAAAATACATTTAACTTAAATGTTCAAATGGCCTTGTCCATAAAAAATCAAGAGATTTTGCTAGTGGCCATGCCTTCAACACTTTTCAGAATAATGAACCTGCATTTTCTGCACAACTAATTGTCATGGTTGTAGAGCATTCCCACTGACCTCTAATCAAACTTATTGTTACCACTTTTCATCGGGTGAGCTGTGTCTCGTCAGCTACCATAAGTAATAAAAAACAGATTCCACGGTACCTGCGCCTGCGCACCCAGACGATTGAAAGACTTATTTTACAAGCTTTTACCTTACTTCCTTACTAAGCTAACTTAATATTAGGCCCTTACATATTATTATGAAATTGGCGTTTTATCAAACTGGCCACTGACCTCAAATATCTGGCGTTTGGTTAGGAATTCAAAATTCAAATTTATTTCGAATGTAGGCTTGTATATCTGTTTTTCCAATTTGGCGATTCATTTGTTTTCGCGCCATTTGATTTTTCTTTGACATCGTTCTGTTCACAATATGGAAAACTTAAAATATCAGGTTATTTCCGAATACGGGTTTCACCGTGGTAACAGCGGCGCAGAAACAGTTCGAAGGATAAATTATGTGTATGGGGAAGCTACCGTAAAAAAAACACGGTACGTTTTGGTTCCAACGTTTTCGTTCTGGAAATTTTGACCTACAGAAGAAACCCCGTGGACGGCTGGAGACCCTAGTTGACAATGAAGAATTAAAAATGATCGTGGAAACGGATTTATCGCAAACCACGTCAGATTTGGCGGCAGGCTTCGGTGTGAGTGATAAAATAATTTTAATTCACTTGAAACATATTGAAAAAGTGAAAAAGCTAGTACCGCATGAATTGAGTGAAGCAAGCCATCAAACACGAGTCCACTGCTGCGTTACATTACTCAACCACAATAACGAGGGGATTTTGAATCGTATTGTTACTTGTGGTAAAAAATGGATCGTGTACGATAATCGGAAACGCTCATCACAATGGTTGAACCCAGGAGAACCAGCCAAATCCTGCCCCAAGCGAAAGTTGACTCTGAAAAATGTACTGGGAAGTGTCTGGTGGACCAGTGCTGGTGTCATCTACTACAGCTTCCTAAGATCTGGCCAGATGTTTATGGTAGATCTGTATTTTTTGATCGACAATTGCAAACCGTGATGGGAAAGCTAGCCGTTAAACAACCAAGACTGGTCAGTTGCTCTAGCCCACTGCTGCTTCAAAACAACCCTAGACCCCATACTGCACACCAGACGGTTGCTAAAATAGAGGAGCTGCGATTGGAATGTCTCCGACACCCACCGTACTCCCCGGACCGCGCTCCAACAGAATATAACATTTTCCGGAATTTGGACAACTTCTTGCAAGGAAAAAATATCAATTCCGATGAGGCTGTCAAAACCGCCTTCAAAGATTTTATTCTCGTTTGATTTGATTCTCGCTCCCACAATTTTTTCAGCAAAGGAATCAATGGACTACCGATAAAATGGCGAAAGTGCATAGATAACAATGGTACGTACTTTGATAGATTAATTAAAAAAATCTTATTTTAAAAAAATTCGTTTTGCTTTTTGCGTACATAACGCCAATTTCATATATAAGTACCTATTATTTTTTAATTCTTTCCACATGTCCGAACCTTCGCATCTTTAATGTGGTCTAGAGTGACATATTTATATACTGAAGTCAAGCAGGCAGAATCTAGTTTTTTAATGTTGATAATCTTAATTTGTGTGTTAAATATTTCACTTTCAATTATCTTATAATTGGTAATTATTCAACTGCCGCCTAAGGCCGCGTTCCTGTTATATCGTGACGACAGATAGTGGTGCAGTTTAAAGCGTCTTGACCAGAGTCAGATTTTTTTAGAACAAGTTCTAAGATCGCCAATTGGCACTTAGTTAGACTTAGTCGGTCCGAGGAGGTCAGATAGTCAGTCGCTCCGTGTAAATACCGGTCCATCCATCAGCCTTTTAAAGTCCACTGCTGGACATAGGCCTCCCCAAGAATGGGGGATAGTGCCGTAATCGCCACGCTTGGCAGGCGGGTTGGCGATCGCAGTGGATGTTGTTAATACTTGAAGGAGTGCTGCTGCCCACTCCTCCGGTATTCCCTCAGTCGGCTCTTACGACTCCCATGGATGGAGAGGGGTGGGGCAATTCTAAAGCCGGCCCCACGCAGCAAAAATACTGGTGGATCAGCTAAAACCGAACTGATTGAAAACCGATCCTAACAAAGTTTGGGATAAGGCTAGGGAGATGGTGATATCACATATATTCAGTGGCTAAGTTAATACAAATCTTATCTTACTTTTATTAGTTTCAAAATTACTGCGCATTATACAACAATATTATTTATAAAATAACATAAGTGCGTGAAGCACCATTATGATACACGCAATAAAAATAAAAAAAAACAAAAGTAGCGCAGCGTCCTGGAGAAGCAGCACAATCATAACATCACTATTGCATCACATTCCCTTACCCACAATCATAGTGGGAGAAAATGGTTTATTATGAACTTTATACTCTAGGCAAATCTTGTAATTAACATTGCACAATTTTTCTTCTCGAAGAAGGGAACATAATCTTAAAGAGTAGATGCGCTGCGTCAGTAAGTATGCGTCTCTGTAGGTCTCTGTCTGTCTGTCTCAATTATCTAAAATTAAATATCATAATTTCGAAGAAGTTGAACATAATCCTACAGAGATGATACTGTGCGTCTCTGTAGGACTGTCTCAATTATCTAAAATGAAATCTCAAAGAAGTTGAACATAATCCTACAGAGCCGATGCTGTGCATCTCTGTAGGACTATCTCAATTATCTAATATTAAATCTCAAAGAAGTTGAACATAATCCTACAGAGGCGATGATGTGCGTCTCTTTAGGACTGTCTCAAGTATCTAAAATTAAATATCACCATCTCGAAGAAGTTGAACATAATCCTACAGAGGCGATGTTTGAGGCAATCTTATTGCACACAGTACTCGTCTCCACAGAATTAGTAGATCCTTCATGTATACGCTTCTTCAATAAAATTCCCGAAAATATCCGAAACATGCCTTTAAATAATTTTAAGAAAACAGTAAAAGTTAAACTAATTGTGTTTCGAATGGTGAGTGAGAGAGAGCACTGGAGCTCCAAACGCCCTTTCTTATCGTTTCTACATTAATCATCCCCTCCACCTCCTATCCGTTTCCTTGGAGTAGACGACGTGTGACTGACGCCTCTGGTGTTACTCAGGCTACGGTAACCGCTTACCATCAAGTGGGCCGTATGCTCATTTGCCACCCAAGTCCAATAGAAAAAAATGCAAATCAATCTTTTATTTTATTTTATAAATAGGTAGGGACTGTGAACATTTTGATTTATATTTTAGCACTTGACATGCTCAGCTACTCTTATAGTACAAATTATAATTTGTGAATAAGGAAAAAGAGTATTTTAGTACGAGCGGGAATCGAACCTGCGTCCCTTCCTATCCGGGGAATTGCTCTAATCCACTGAGCTACCGTACTATTTTTTAGAAATACCCAATCTCCTCATCACATTTATCTTAACGACCAACGCCATCTATCGGAATGCATTTACATGGATTAATCCAATATAGTAAGTTTAATTTTGCAATTAAAATTCATACTATTTGTTGGCGTGTTTTTTTTAAACATTTTGATCTATATTTTAGCACTTGATATGCTCAGCTACTCTTAAAGTACAAATTATAATTTGTGAATAAGGAAAAAGAGTATTTTAGTACGAGCGGGAATTGAACCTGCGTCCCTTCCTATCCGGGGAAGTGCTCTAATCCACTGAGTATGAGTACGATAGGTACTATTTTTTAGAAATGGGTACCCAATCTCCTCATCACATTTGTCTTATCGACCAACGCCATCTATCGGAATGCATTTACATGCATTAATCCAATATAAAGTTTAATATTGCAAAAAAAAAAAGTAATTTTATTCGCGTGCCCCTTGGTCGTTCCTTCCACTCCACTATTGGGATCCGGTGAAGCTCAGATCGGTTAGACTCGCTATTACGAGGCATTGGCATGACCCTTTTGAGGCTGCCGTAAAATTGCAGCATAGCGGGCCAACAGGGAACCACCCAAACTGGGTCCCCGTACAGAACTATAGACCACATGACCCCCACGTAGAGCCTGTATGATGAGGTATCGGGTCCCAAATCGGGTCCAAATTTAGCAGCTGATCATGGATCGCACTCAGAAATATTGTAACGTAAAAAGTCGAACAATTGCTTTGAAACAAAATCCTCAAAATGACGATTAATAATTTGAGGAAATGGAAAAAAATAATATACAACATATCAAAGCATCGCAACAAAAACAGATTACAGCTACACATTGACAATCGGCTTAAGGTCGGCGTCAAAGTGCCGAAATACCTCAGTTCGGTTCCCAAGTTCCCGCCCTTTGTTGGCCGCTGCTTCTATTTATTACGGTGTCAAGTGCATTCACTCGGCCAGTTTACGTGGCGCTTTCTTATTTTGATGTGACGTCTATTCGTCTACAGGATGCTCTAATGTTTTATTCCATTCATTATAAAATCATGAATGAGATTTCTTTGAATATGGAATTATATATTTCAGTGCCTAACAAACTAGCAGACAAAAATATATAAATGCAGATACATTCAGTCAAGAAAGTATTGGGAATGGATGATTTGTTTATGGCTCCAAATTAAAATTTTTGTTTTTTTTTGTTGTTGTTGTTAGATTGGCACAACTGTTATCCATTTTGGCGCGGAGTTTGAGTTGCATCTGTTATTTATATTAAATACAGTGCTGTTTTTAGTTATATCATATCTAGTGTGTATTGCGAATTTCATAATGGACAAAAACATCGAACAAAGGGTTTGTCTTAAATTTTGCATCGCCAATGGAATTTCGTGTTCGGAGTCACTGAAAATGTTACAGAAGGCTTACGGTGAATCGACTTTATCAAAAACACGTGCCTTATGAGTGGTACAAAGCGTTTAAAAGCGGTCGAGATGTGATGGAAGATTTGCCGCGCTCTGGTAGGCCATCAACGTCTGCAACTGAAGTTAACATTGCAAAAGTGGCGGAAATAGTGACTGAAAATCCTCATTCAACTTTGAGAGAGATAGCCACCGAACTTTCCGTGTCTCACGAGTCGATACGTACCATTTTAAATAATCACTTGGGTATGAAACCGCTTGGCTAGTCCCAAAAGACCTGATTTTTCTCCAAAAACTCAATCGCATGAGAGTCGCTGAGGACATGCTAGAACGAGTCAATTTCGACCCAACATTCATAAAACGCATTGTTACTGGTGACGAGACGTGGGTTTACGAGTTTGACATGCAAACTAGTCAACAAGCTTCGTGGAGTGGCGACTTCCAACTGAACCGAAACCGAAAAAACCACGCCAAAGTCGATCAAAAGTCAAAGTCATGTTGAATGTTTTCTTTGACTATCGCGGTGTTGTGCACTCGGAATTCTTGCCAGAAGGTCAAACGGTAAATAAAGAATATTATTTGAGCGTTATGCGGCGTTTAAGAGAGCAAATTCGACGAAAAAGGCCAGATTTGTAGAAAGAAAATTCTTGGATTTTGCACCACAATAATGCGCCTTCGCACAAGGCCATCATTGTGAATGAATTTTTGTCCAAACACTCAACAAATACAAACGAGCAACCACCATATTCACCAGATATGGCTCCAGCCGACTTCTTTCTTTTTCCTAAACTCAAATTACCACTTCGTGGCACCCGTTTTCAATCGGTAGAAGACATAAAGGATAATTCGCGACGAGAACTGAACTCAATTCCGGAAACAGCGTTTAAAAAATGTTTTGATGATTAGATTATTCGTTGGCGTAAGTCTATCGTATCTGAAGGAGCATACTTTGAAGGTGATAAAATAAATTTGGATGAATAACAAAATTTTTGTGTATTATTGATCTTTTCCCGGTACTTTCTTGACAGAGTAGTATATCTATTATAAGTATTAGTTACATCATTTAATATTATACTTTCTGATGTTTTCGCAAATTTAATTTTCTACTATCCCAACGTTTTGAATAACTTACAGTATTCATGCTGCAGTTTTATCTCAACTAGATTCTACCCGCAACTTCTTCCTCGTGGTCTTCAGAATTAGGTCGATATAATATAAATACATCCACTCTATGCTGTATTAACTATTATTTATTTACAGCTATCCCACAGGAACTGTCCATTTTGTAGGATAAAATGTAGCCTATGTCCTTTTCTAGATTCCAGCTTATAGGTACGTATGCAAAATATTATATTTCATAACGATCCAGTCCGTACGGTGTGAAAGTGTTAGAAACAAACTCACTTTCTCATTTATAATATTAGTAAAGATTTAATATTGTTTAATTTGCGGTTGGTCATAACCTCTAAATTTGCTAGGCTATAAAAACCTTAACTTTTGTTGTAACATATTTGTTCATATAAGTAGGTGTAGTTTACTATATTTTTAAGCATATGTACCTAATATATCTAAATATATTTAATTTCTTTAGAAAATTTATACAAATATGGACAAACTGACCGCATTCGTAACGACGACGTAAGAGAGCGAGTAGGTATGAAAGAAAGTATTGGTGTAAAGATGTGAAAGGCACCTAATGCTTCGATGGTTCGGACATCTGGAAAGAATGCTGGACGTGCGACTGGTTAAGAAGATATACTATGCGAAAGGGGAAGGATGTTGGTACCTACAGGAGGAGACCGAGACTCACCTACCTAGACCAAATCGGTCATGTATTGAAGGGAGGTGGAGTCAGTAGTCTTCGAAACTGGCGAGCGTGTATGAAGAGAATTATAAATGTTGAGGAAGCGAGCGATGTATGCAAGAATAGAGCCTTTTGGCACTCTGTTCTCTCTGCTTACCCCGCAAGGGAGGTGGCATGATGATAAGTAAGTAAATATGTGTACCTAAACTTCATAATATCTATATTGTAGTATTATTTAACTATCATGATATTTATTTATCATGAACAGGTGACAATCATTAATTTCTGTATTATATTGAGTCAACTGACCGACATCATGGATACTTTAAGCTAAAAATACTTGGCCTATATTTGAACGTTATATAAATATGTATATTTCCCATTGTTATTGACGAGGTTTTAGAACAGCCTGTAGCTACTTCTTTTTTACACTTGGTACCTGCCTTTGGAATTAATTGATTGGAAAAGGCAGTTCAAAGCATTTGATGAACATAGATTGGGAACAGCGTAGGTGTTATAGGATAGTAATGATTTTATCAAGGAATTTCTGATTGTGGCCTCAGGTATTTTATGTAAATTATCACTTTCATTAACAACATTAATTATGATATTTAATATGGAATTGTACAACCTTAACTGATTCTCTTATATCATTATGTTAAAATAGTCTCCTAGCCCTTCTTTTAATCAATAAAAGTGAGTCTAAGGACTCTGAGGCGTCCTCGTGCTTAATTATATGAACAGTATAAATCGATATTTAAATCAACTCTATAAACGTTCCTTTCACTGTCGTAACTCTTGTAAGGCGCAACAAAAGTAGGAGATAAGTTATAGAAATAATGACTGATACTTGTAGTGTCCTAAACGGTCCAAAGTAAGTACGATACAAATAATTAAAAGGTAAATATAACATTGTAATGACGAAACTATGTCATAATTTAAGTAGATTATAAGAAAATGTTCCAATTAAAGTCCCTAAGATAGGGGTAGATCGCGGACCGGGTCTCAGCACCCGGATAAAAAAAAACGGTGCAAAGCAATTTAACAAAAAACTAACTTTAAATTAAATCCAGAACTAACCTTCAGCACCTTACCATATTGTTATTAGACCAGCCTTTTTTTTGTAAAGGCGGGAAAAATGTATCTACCCGCACACCCCGTCGTTCGGGGCAACGAACAGGGTACTGCGAAGCCCTCACCCACTAAAAAAACCCACCGTGTGCCGTCTCCGCCTGTAACGGCGGGCCACTGGAACTATCTTAACTCCACTTCCCGTCCATAATAATCGGCCCAGCCGTTCTTGGATTATAAATAGTGTAACTAATAGATTAGGGTACAAGTTTAGTCTTACTTTAATACTAAAGTGTGGCCAATATTGTTGTGGTACTAATTTAAGTGTCTTACGCTCATCATAATCATTATTGAACTCAAAAGTCTTTAAACACAAAGTGGAAAATGTGAAATCGAAAATAACAGTCACAAGCAGGATTTGAACCTACATCTCCTAGATACCGTCCAGATGCTTTGCCAATTCAGCCTTCATGACAACCTTCCTTCCTATCCTTGGATACAAGCGGACGTGGCGATCGTCGTTGTAATTAATTTTAATATACAAAAATTAAATTAAATCAGATAATAAATTAAACGCAATACTAGGAGTGCACAAGTAAAAGAAGCTTAATCTCAATCGAGTCGGTACCAAGAAAGGACACAATTGAGTAAGTGAATAACATAATATACTCGATTCCATTCCTACGTAAAGTACTAGGAGTGCATAAATTGCCGGAGTTTAAGTTATTGCAAGCTACCAACTATAGAACCTTTTGGATTAAAGACGTATCGTCCTGCGTAGCTAAGTGGCTAACGTAACTACATTGCATAAGTCAGCGCTCGTAAGTTCAAGCCCGAGTAGTGGCGTGCTTACTTTTTGTTATTTTAAATGGTATTGACTATGAGATTGAACACAATAATTGATAAATAGATGAGCTATATACCGCCGCTAAAAAGAATAAACAAATTTTGTAATTATCCTCGAAAGTATTTTAAATAATGCTAAAAAGAACACCGCCGCATTTTAGATCGTCGTCCCCGAGCATTGCAGACCCACATATGCAAAAGACTACTGAGGATCTGTCAATGAAATCGCAACGGTATAAAAGGAAATATGACCAGAGCGACGATAATATGACTGAACTAAAGCTTTCGAAGAGCAACAAGACAAGAAGTATAGTCAATTGTTGTCATCCGTAAACGAAATAAAAGAACAAAACTCTAACATTTCCACATCTATAACGTTTTTCTCTCAAATGTATGAGGACCTAAAGAAAAGATTTGATGTGCTGGAGACAGAAAGAAAAGAAAACCAAGTTTATATTCAGAGTTTAGAGGAAAAAATTGAGTTTTTGGAAAGAAAAAGCAAGTTAACTAGTATTGAATGTCGAAATATCCCAACTGGAGTGGGAGATTCTAAAAACGTTCTAAGCGAATTAGTCTTAAACATTGGTCAGATCATAAAGGTACCCGTAGAAAAAAAGGAGATTCTAGACATATATCGAACCACTAGTAAATCGTCCACAGAAAAACCTGTTATAATTGAATTTACGTCAGTGATAAAAAAAGAGGAGTTCTTGAAATCCTTCAAAGACTATAATAAGAAAAATACTAGTGTTTAGCTCAGTTCCACTACACTAAAGATTAATGGTCCTTCAAGACAAATATTTATCTCGGAAAATTTCACATTCAGAGTATTCTTCGCTGCTCGGAACTTCGCTAAAATGAACGATTATGCATTTTGTTGGGCTACCAATAACAAAATCTATTTACGTAAGAAGGAAGGTTCCCCAGCAATACGTATATCTTCTGAGCTGGATCTCACCAAATTGAAGCCAACGGCATGACAATTTGTATTGCGTTACTTTTGTGTTTTATTTATAGTTTTTTTGTCGAATTTTTTATCAAGTCTTATGAATTTATGAAGACTAACAATGTATTTAACAGTATTTTAAATCTATGCATTTCTCGATTATTTACTGTCACTTTTTTCATGAGTTATTTATTATTTTTTAGGGTTTTAATTAATTTTATCTTTACAAAAATATCTTCAGGTCACATTTTAATTACAAAGTACAAATATTTTACCAAAATTAGCAGTAATTTTGATCATGCTAACATTTCTAAATATTTTTACCAGCCTGATTTTTATTGCATTGGTAATGGAGTGGTGGAATATATGTTATGCAATGTTTTTTATGTATTATTCAATTATTATTTATATTTTTTTGCATGATTTATTTATTACTCTCTAAGATTTTAATTGATTTATATTGTACACTAATATGCTATGTCTATTTCTACAATAAAAGCAGTAAATATGATACAATAACAATTACCGTACGATATCCTGTCAGTAGTGCTCGATATAAGATAAATAGATGTAATTGCCAACAATTACATTTTCATATTTTTTGCAAAATGCTTGGGAAGCTCTTGTTTGTGGGAATTTTCCAACAATATATTGTCAATACAATTTTTCGGAGGAATTATATGTTGTATTCTGAAATTCTAATTGGAAAATTTTGTAATTTAAAATTATTTTTTATTGTAATAATAGCTGTAATATCTATTATCTGTAACTGTATACAACTATTAAGGTGTTATATTAACGTGTACATCTATCGTTTGAATATGATTTGGGTATATCTGCCAATGTCTGTCTCAACTATATAATCAATTCACTACTTTATATATAAGGGTTTTGTATCGGTGTCTCGATCGGTTGTTTATTGTAATTAGTTACCAACAGTCTATTTACGAGTACATAAATGCTAAATTACATTTACTATGCATCAGTTAAGTAATGTCTCTAAAGATCTGGAGTCGTTTGAGGTTTCTTCGTCATTGGTGAGCTCCCCTAATCAATGCCGGCAATATGCCTTCTGGGAACAGAATGACTTTAATGTACTTCACTTGAACATCCGTAGCATAAATCGTAACTTTGATGAATTAACTGTTCTTTTAGACTCTATAACTGTGCCATGCGATCTTATATTGCTGTCCGAATGCTGGTTGAAAAAGTCAACAAATATTCCCGCCCTTGATGGTTATACTAATTACTCATCTACATATACCAATCAGAATGATGGTGTTTGTGTTTATGTAATAAATAGCCTAACACACAGTGTGCGGCAGCCTTTGTTCGTGGATGGAAATTGCCTAGTATGTACAAGTGGAGATATTGCTGTAGTTGCTGTATATCGATCGCGATCGGTGAATAATATCGATAATTTCTTATTAAGCCTCAATGACACTCTTCAGTCACTGCGAGATTATAAAACAATAACTGTTATTGGCGATATTAATATTAACCTAACGACTCAACAATTGAATTCCCAATCAGAAGAATACCTAAATGTTTGTTCTTTACATGGCCTCATTCCCGCTCATCTCATACCCACGCGGGGAGACGCCTGCCTAGACCATGTTATTTTAAAGACAAATAAACGTGCTACAACACTAATACTAAATACCCACATTACAGATCACTTGCCTACTCTGTTGATTCTTCACTCAAACAATATATCAAATAGACTGAAATACGCCCACACAAACCGTACTGATCACTTGGCAATCCTAAATGAGCTAACAGTAATGAATTTCTCATTTGTTTATGAAATGAACAATGCCGATCTCGCAGCTGATTCATTTGTCTCTGCGGTTTCAAATGTAATTCGAAAACACACCAAAAGAATTAATTTAACTCATCGCAAAAAAATACTGAAGCCATGGATTACTCCTGGACTTTTAAAATGTATACAAAATAGAGACAAGTTACACCAAAAATACAAGAATTCACCTGATAATCAAATACTAAACATCACTTATAAACGGTACCGGAACTTTTGTAATAATCTTTTGAAAAGACTGAAGGTTTCCTATGAACGTAATCTTCTTGAGCAAGCTGGCGGTAACACCAAAGCCACATGGGAGGCTATAAAGACCATTACTGATACAGGTCAACATAATAGACATCCGACCGAATTTCTAAATCTTCATAGAGAGCCAAGGGAATCTATAAATATAGTCAACGAATACTTTGCTAACGTGGGGAAAACTCTTGCTGATAATATACAACCTGGTCGAAATATTTATAGAAAACATATCACTCATAATAAACATAAACATTATGGAAACTCGTTGGTTCTTTTAAATATCACCGATTCCGAGATTGAGACACTAATAAATAACTTGAAAGAGAACTGTGCAGAGGGTTGGGATGGGATTTCTGCATCATTATTAAAATCTACACGGCAATATTTAATTCCTCCTCTTAAATACATTTTCAATCTCTCGTTGTCTACAGGTGTTTTCCCTAAGGCTTTTAAGAAGGCTTTGGTACACCCTGTATATAAGAGGGGCAGCAGAGATGAGATTGCGAGCTATCGGCCCATCTCAGTATTGACTACAGTCTCAAAGATATTTGAACAATATATTAATACACAGTTGGTAAATTACTTGCAAAAATTTAATCTTATTTCTGAAAATCAGTATGGGTTTGTAAAAGGTAAATCTACAGAGGATGCTGTGATTGATCTCACAGAAACAGCGATAAGATCTATTGATAAAAGACTTAAGATGTTGACTATATACCTGGATCTCACTAAGGCATTCGATACTGTATATATACCTAAACTGATTGACAAGATGGAAGCTATGGTGCGTGGTAATGTGCTTGATGTCTTTCGAGATTACGTGAGTGGTCGTTCGCAGTCTGTTAAGATTGATGATTATACCAGTGATGAGGTGTTCACAACCTTCGGTGTTCCCCAGGGTAGTGTGCTGGGCCCAACGCTTTTTCTCATATACATTAATGATCTGTGTCACTTATCAATACCTAACTGCAAAATAATCACTTATGCAGATGACACGGCATTGGTTATGTATGGGAGAAGCTGGGAACAGGCTTATAATTATGCGGAGACTGCCCTGTCTTCTGTTATGTCTTAGCTTAGGGATAATCTTCTCACATTAAATATCGGCAAAACTACATATATGCATCTTTCTGCTTCTACATCAACGCAGCCTCAAAAAGTGAGCATACTAAGGGCTCATATATGTAGCCAGCCAAATACCAACTGCTTATGCTCTCCACTAACAAAAACTGCTGAAGTTAAGTACCTCGGTCTACTGATCGATACGAACTTTCGATGGGACAAACATATAAAAACGTGGACCTCACGCATCAGGAAATTAATATATATAATTAAAAAACTAAGATCCCCGGCCGACTTAAAAACTTTAAAATTAGTGTACTGTTCCTTAGTACAATTATAATTTATTGTATCCCGGTATGGGGTAGTGCCTGTCCTACCCATATGTTAAGTGTGGAGAGAGCACAAAGGGCTGTCTTAAAAGTACTCACGTGTAAACCTCGAAGGTATTCTACGAGTTTACTATATAAAGAGTGTGATGTACTCACGGTCAGACAGCTTTTTGTCCTTCAGTCCATTCTACGCAGACATGCTATGGTTACCTATAGAGAGACTGGGAAACGTCGAAAGGATCAAATTTGCAAAATAGAACGTCACATAACCACACTTGCCAGCAGACATTTTTACATTTCTAGTTGCCGACTCTATAACTCTGTCAATAAACTGATTTATGTATACCCTTTATCTAAAAAAGAGTGTAAATTTGCGCTCCAACGTTGGCTATCAACCTTGAGTTATCAGGAAACAGAAAATCTTTTAAAAATACTATCCTAAATAAATATTTTCCTACGCAACTGCACTCATGCAAGAATTTATACATTTGATCACTTGTGATAGTATTGTTATGTTTGTAATAAGATCAAAGTACGTCATTTACTTGTATATCAATAGCAAATAAGGGAGGTGGCGCTGGCGCCTGTGATACAATGTCTAACATTAGTACAGGTGCCAACGAACCTAATATTGGTTAATATTTTGGTTTAATTCTCTGTTTATAAGATCAAATTTGTAATATCTTTGAGTAAATAAATTATTATTATTATTATTATTAACTGCTCTTGACTGCTAATTTCGATAACACATTCATACTTAACGTCCTGGGTGACACCTGCGCTATTTGTCGGAAGTATTTACTTACATTATGCTGACCAGGTAAACTTTAAAATTAAGTTTTAGATTTTAAGATTTTTACCTAATAATGACGCAGCCCTGTAAATATTTAGATATTTTTATATATATTTTTAGCATTTAACATGCTTAGCCATATACATTAAACACAAAGTGGAAAATGTGAAATCGAAAATAACAGTCACGCAGTCAAGAGCAGTTGTCACGACTGAATTGGCAAAGCATCTTGACGGTATCCAGAAGATGTAGGTTCAAATCCTGCTCGTGACTGTTATTTTCGATTTCACATTTTCCAGTTTGTGTTTAATGTATTGCCGTGTGGGGCCGGCTTTAGAATTGTCCCACCCCTCTCCACCCATGGGAGTCGTAAAAGCCGACTTAGGAAATACCGAGGGAGTGGGCAGCAGCACTCCTTCGAGTATTAACAAAATCCACTGCGATCGCCAACCCGCCTGCCAAGCGTGGCGATTACGGCAATATCCCCTATTCTTGGGGAGGCCTTGTCCAGCAGTGGGCTTTAAAAGGATGATGATGATATTTAATGTATATGGCTAAGCATGACAAATGCTAAAAATATATATAAAAATATCTAAAAAGTATTGTTTTCAATGTTCAAAACTGTGAGAGATACTGCTAAATAGGGGATAATGCCGTAATCGCCACGCTTGGCAGGCGGGTTGGCGATTGCAGTGGATGTTGTTAATACTCGAGGGAGTGCTGCTGCCCACGATATTCCCTCAGTCGGCTCTTACGACTCCCGTGGGTAGAGAGGGGTGGGACAATTCTAAAGTCGGCCCACACGGCCACCCTTAAATATTATGTAGAAAAAAGCAAACATACGAAAACGTTTTCTTATTAAATAATATTTATATAGAAAATAACATTAAATGCTATTAGTGGGGTTGTATTTTTTCGAAAAAATACACGTTCCCAACCAATTCCAGCGTAATTACAGTACAATTTTTTACTAAAAATATCTAAACGTGAAAATCGTTAAATTTTTTTTCAAGTAAAGTTTATTTATGCTTCCTACGTCAGCTAGTTTTTAGGTTATGTCTCAGTTTCCCGACATAGTAGCAGGATAAAACTTATACCAGTTTTTAAGTCTAATCAAGGGCTTTCGAACAAACAGACAAGCAGGTAAACAAAAAAAACAGACAAAACTTATAAAAAAAAATAGTTTTGTGTTTAGAGACGCTAAAATAGCATAATGCAGTCAGTTTTTCTCATATACCTTAAATGTACGAAAACATCTCTTACATCTTTATATTACCTGTGCGAAACAAAAGAGAATCACTAGCAGCTATTAAACAACAAAAGTTGGTTGACAAAAGCAGGAAAAAAATATATTTGGCTGTTGCTGGGTTATCGTTGCCTATTTATATGCTAGTCCATTACCCGTCGCTTCGCGTCATAGTGATAACTCCATTTTGCATAAAGATTTACCTAAAATCCTTTCTTAGTGCGCATCTACAGTATCAAAGAACCATATATGTAATTTTTCACGGTTCTAACCCCAGGAGTTTCGACTGCGTACTATTTGCATGAATTTACGCATATAATAGGTACTCCTTATCATCAGAATATATTACCAGGAATGTGATGTACCTATGTCTTTACTGCTCGAAAACAACCGAAACTGGCATGACAAACTTCCCGGATATAGTTTAAATGGGAACGTTAGTGTAGTTGGCTTGTATAACCGGTCTACATTAACAGCATTTGTAGATTATTTGATCGGCACCGGCAGCAAAAAACTATGGTAAAGAATTTTGATTTTTATCATAGGAACAAAATGAACGTTTATGATATCGTTGTAGGCGTGGTTATAAATATTCGTTTTACATGTAAAGTGAGTTATGAGTCTTGCATTCTTGGTGGGGATTCTCATCGTGTCTAATAAGTAGTAAAAATATATTCATGTTGTACTATTTTTTTAATGATGGCTTTTATGAAGTCATTCAGCTTCAAATAGGTACGTCATTCAAAACAGAGGTGTTCGCAAATCGTGACATTTTTTTTCTTAATATTGTAATCTTGGTCGTTGCTACATTGTACATAGTCTGGTAGTCAATCGATAAAGTGACTATTTACTGGCGTAAAATATTAGATAATACGAATCGCTTACCTACTTATACCTATACTTAGTACCATTTTCTTAATGCATCAACGAAATATCGCCCATAGTCTGTGCAGAGTAATTATTATTGGTTTTTCAGTCTCTGCTAAAATTTATATTGAAAGCAAAAAAATATATTGAAAGTCTTCACTGCCAATTCCATCCATCCATCCATCAGCCTTTTAACGTCCACTGCTGGACATAGGCCTCCCCAAGAGAACGCCACAACGAGCGGTCCCGTCATGGGGGATAATGCCGTAATCGCCACGCTTGGCAGGCGATCGCAGTGGATGTTTTAAATACTCGAGGGAGTGCTGCTGCCCACTCCCCCGGTATTCCCTCAGTCGGCTCCTACGACTCCCGTGGGTAGAGAGGGGTGGGACAATTCTAAAGCCGGCCCCACACTGCCAATTAGAGCATGCCATACTCTCTAAAACTGATCATAAATCATATGACGGCCAGTCTTCAACTCTGATGAAGTCAGAAACTTTCGTTTCCAACCATGCTTGTGTGAATCGAGCTTTATGACCCAATGCTGAGTTTGTTGAAAGTACCATTCTTGGTTTTGCTGTTGTTATGAGGCTTAATCACCTTCTCAAGAATCTTATCTTGATACCGCCGATGTCTTGACACATTTTTCAGAAAAATATGGCTCAGTCACTCCTTTATAGCTAACATCCCGCCAAACTATCACCAAAGTCGGATAAAACCCACGTTGTACTCTACTGAGAAATTGATAAGCTTCTATAGTAGAGCTTTGAACATAAACTAGTTGTTCTGTTTGTTAAAATACTGTAAAATTTTGTCGACAGTAATCTTTAACTTCTCGCTAAGAAAATTTAAAATTTTCAAAAGTTGGGAAGTTGTTGGTTTTACCCCGTTTTTCGAAAATCGAGTTTTCAACGGATGTTGACGTTTTGAGGTCCTAGGAAGCTTCCCCGAATGTTTCCGCGATGAGATGTCTATATGTCTGTGTGTGTGTGTGTGGTGTGTGTGTGTGGTGTGTGAGTGAATGTGTGTGCGTGTGTGTGTGTGTGGCCGTATGTAAACCTCTCATAACTTTTGAACGGCTTGACCGATTTCACCGGGGTTGGCGTCATTCGAAAGGACTTGACCAAACTTAGATTTTGAATATAATTAGGACCGATTATGACCGGTAGATCTTGAGAAATCTCAAAAAAACTACAATTATTTTTTTCAAATGTGTTTTGGTTGGAATAACTTTTAAACGGTTTTACCGTTCGATTCCAAAAACTAATCAGGGGGGTTAGGCAGAATCTCATATCTCACGTGTCGACCGTATCGAGATCACTGTGATTGGTCGAGAAACCGACACATAATGTCACAATAATCCGTTGACCAATCACGGTAATCTGTCAACCAATCACAGTGATCACGATACGATCGACATGTGAGATATGAGATTCTGCCTAACCCCCCAGCTCTTAACATCAAAAATCTACGTCGATCGCCGCTAGACCGGTCAAAATCGGTTGTCGAACAAAATGAAAAAAATGTTTTTTCAGAATTTCTATGAAATTTTTAGTCTGATCAGTTAGAGCTTTTTTTTTTTAAGATTCTTCAAAGAGCTCAGAAAGCTGCGTTGAATGCCGTAGACTACGAGAAAATCGGTTCATTCATTCAAAAGTTATTGCGATTTGAAAATTCAACGAATAGTGTTTTATTAAATTTCTATCAGACTTTTGAGCTCTAAGAGCTCAAACGCATAGAACAGTGATCTCTTTGAGCTCGGAGAGCTAAAAATGACACAAAAATTTTACTTTTAAGCTCGAAGAGCTTTTTGAGCTAGAAGAGCTCAAAAACGTAATAAGTGCAATTTTGAGCGCTTAAGCATCAAATTAGCGGGAAGTTACAGGGATGGCCTTTAGGGTCAACCGTTTTCCAGATTTTTTTTTATTGTGACCTCCCTTTGCGTACTGCTTAAGTTGTTTTGATTTTACCGCCCTATTCATTTTTAAATTATCAGTTAAATAATGAACAGTGCTCTTATGATGACTCTTATAAGCTGAAAATCCTATGTTATCTTTTAAAATACGCGAAATGATGTCTGTGTGGTGACGGACTAAGAATACAAGTGTCACCACCCCATTCTTTCCCACGGGTGTCGTATGAGCCGACTAAGGAAAGTAAGCAAATATCATCCATTGCATGACTGGTGGTAGGGCTGGGTACCAAGTGGGAGTACTCACTTGGTATCGGGCCCGAGCGGGTTGGTACCACCATCTCCCGTGTGACCGGCCATGAAGCACATCGTTGCGTTTTGGCTGTAGCAGGAGATAGCCGTTTATATTTTATATTTCATTTCATATCTGTGAAATGGTGAGCAGCGGCTTGACAATACTCTCGGTATAGTCGAGTCCATGGGCGTCGGTTACCATTTACCATCAGATGGGACCGTGGCTCGTCTGCCACTACACGCAATGAAAAAAAAAATAGGTGCAGTATTCATTGTCTGAGGTAATATTTTTTGCTTCGGGCAGGATTCCTTCGAATTCCTTCCTTAACTGTTTTAATCACCTTTTTAGTACGAATACCGCGTTGACGACCAGAACCTTTTCTATAACAAACAGGACGTTTCATTGTACCTTACAATATACCGGTACAGAAACATTCTACTAAGACCAAGCGGATGCATAGTTTTAAAAATTGCAATTCTACTTCTACTTTATGTAAAGCCATAACAACAATTCAATTCTCTTTATCACCCCACTCCATTTTCATATCACAACTATATTTAACATTGATTGGTGAAAATGAGAAAACAAAATGAATTCTGCTGCTTTCCTCGCGATGTTTTCCTTCAGTGAGCAGTGACAATATGTAAAGAAATACACACATAGTTTCGAAATTTTTCTAAATCAGAGGTATAGGTATGTCGTGCCGGAACCTCAGACTAGGGATACCTACTACTGTCTCTGCAGTACTTGCATTTACCACCACCACCACTGGGCTTGCTTGATTAGGTTAATAAGATTTTTATTTATTTGATTTCGATTTGATTGGGTTTTTTAAGATTTCAATTGGCCATTCCGCCTCAAAAACTTTGGCCGTACTTGACCGGTCCGCGACCAAATGATTCATACACTTAATTTGTTATTTTATTACTATGTCATGTATATAAATAAACCAATTTGTTACCTAATCTTTTGTCAAAAGATGACGTCTTTTATTATATTTATCAAACTAGTTTAACGATAGCTCCCATATTTGCGAAGAATTTGTCATATAAATTATCTGTAATTGATTATGTATGCACTTATAGATAAAAATCGCAAGAAGCTTTATTCAGCTATATTTAGTTTTACTTTTTTGGCTTGATCATCTAAGATAATGCTCACAAGATAAGCTATATTGGCGATATCAGTTTTCTATCAGACAAAGTCGTTACGGAGTTTGTTCTTCAAGAAAACACCAGACATTTCTGTTATAGTCTGAAAGTACAGGCAAAAAATATGCATATATAAACATGAGTCACCTAAAAGATTTTAGAGCCAAACTGATAATAGTCGCCATTTTTGAACTTACAGTTATGACTGTACTTATAGTAATATTGACTATTACAGCCAAGCCACAACATACACAACTAAACTCAGATGAAATGTGACGTCGAGATGCTTAGGGGTAAGACGGCAATACATATCGTACCTGTTTGGATGCTACAGTGGAACGCTCAGTAGGTGGCAATATAGTATGTTGTGGTGACCAGTATGGTTACGCACCTATGTTTCCGACCGTATATATCTAAGCTCCTCATAGCTGTGTGCGGCTTGACTGATGTAGTTTAAATAAAATACACCTTGGAATTTTTGATTACTAGCTAGCTAAATAGTTAACAGGGATGACACACCCACTTTATTAAATTAACAAAACAGTACCTGAGGATTCCTGCAAATTAAGGCCAAACAAAAACCGCATATCTCACGGTTTTCAAATAAATACAAGCCGTACCGTATCCCTATTTTTTCATCGACATAAATATTGTTTTTTGGTATATGTGCAACGGCTTTGTGCCGACATGTCGATGCTCGATTCTGGGAAGTAGACGTGTCGCGGCGCCGAGTTGCTCGGCTAATAAATAAAAGGCTGCTTGGGAAATATTATGTTACGTCTCGGGGTGTTTTTTGGGGAGAACGGCGCGGTGCGGGCGGTAGCGGCGCGGTGGTCGGCCGCCTTTGCCCACTCGAGCCCGTGTAATGGGGCGGTTTCCTTCCACTATCTACGTAGAGCCGGATTAGGGTCTCTCTATCTTACTTAATTAGGTACCTGTAAACAATTAATGCATCTTATTTACACTTTAATCCCATCCGATTCCACGCCAGACAAATATGTCTATGCTGATATGTATTAGACTTATCGTAACGTACATAGGTACTTGTATATAATAAAGATAACGAATTTTTTTTAGTTATCTTTGGATAATAATCGATATGTTCGTACATTATATGTTTAGTTGTAATTATTCGAGATATTCCATTACTGAATCTGCAGTAATATACCTACGTGAAAATAAATCTAAGTAATAGACTTTTATCTGAATGGACTAAAGAGAATGAGTATAAATATATTTGGTAACATGTATTTATAATAACTAGTTCAAAATCTACATAATAACGGTATATTCCATTCCACTGTTGTAAATAGGTATTACAGCAAAAAGAGACGACCTTAGACCGTCCTCCACCATGCTCAACATCTTCAATGGCATAATGGAGTAGTGCCGATTGGCTGTGCCGTGTTGTGGGTTCAATTATCAAGTATATTAAGACAAGTATAAATTAGCAAGGTAATATCAATGAAATATATTAACTTTTTGATCTATATTTTAGCACTTGACATGCTCAGCTACTCTTAAAGTACAAATTATAATTTGTGAATAAGGAAAAAGAGTATTTTAGTACAGGCGGGAATCGAACCTGCGTCCCTTCCTATCCGGGGAAGTGCTCTAATCCACTGAGCTACAGTACTATCTTTTAGACATACCCAATCTCCTTATCACATGCCTATAGCCTTAGTTTATATTAACTTGGTAAAATATTCAATTTTACAATAAGATTAAATCATTAACACATAATTTGTCTCCGTTGTTTTAATAATTTTTACCATAAACTCGTGTAATGAAAACGATTTGACGCAATATTGGCGAAAATCTTTTTTTTTTAAATAACTGAACTGAGAAAACCTTTTATATCGTGTTACGAGCACACCTAGCCACATATCGCGCTCAAGGAAAAATATTTACTCAAAAACGTAACTAGACAATAAACATCTCTTAAAATACTTAGGTATTTATATGAGTAATCTCCCTAAAATGTACCTACAATTTGACCGCAGGATCAAAAAATAATAATACCCACTAGTAGTAATTTTAATTTTTTATCTGATGTGATCCAACGGTGCACTACCCGATTATCTTCATTATTACTAATTTCCGTCTCGTAGTAGAAATTGGACATAATCATTAAATATTGAAAATTTTGACAAAACATATAGAGATATATTCGTATGTACATGCTTCCAACATTTTAAAAATGCTTGACTAAACAGGGGAAAATACAGTTCTTACGAGTAACTGTCTTGTTGTCATCTTTATACATTGTAAGTTAGCGCTCATACTTAGTCTTTACGGTTGGCAAGTAAGTATTTATTTGCTCATTTTACACAGCTAACATCAAATGTTTACTAGCGCTTATTCCACAAATCTTACTTAGCGCAAGCAAATTGACAACGGTTAACTTAGCAGTAACCTTTAATTAATTACTCTTGGTAACCTATAGCAACAATTTGTTTATCGCGTTCCTCGAACTTAGCAAAGGTATGTTTATAAATTTTATTGATTCTTAAATATTGATATTTGTGACTTAATGAGCAATTCTCCTGATCACAGAACCATTAATTTTAGGATATTTACTTATTTTGCGTATTTTAGAAAACATAATCTTCAAAACGCCAATTTCGCTTGTCCTGCATGAATGGGCTGGCTCGATCGGGGCATCACCTCTCTCACAAAAGATCAGCGTCAAACAACGATAGGTACTTCTACAGTTACAGCTCAAACCCCTCCTTATCCTCCTTCCTTTCTTCCTCCGATCCCCTTTCTTGAAGTTGGAGACGCGCGCGTGGTGCCTTTGGTGTCGATAGCGTCTATAGGCTACGGTAACCGCTTACCATCACGTGGGCCGTAGGTATACCTACTTGTTTTCCACTCGCGTAGTATAAAAAATACATTATTTTTTATAAGATACCTTTGAGAAATAAAAAAAACATAGCATCACGCCTGTATTCCCCGAAGCGGTAGGCAAAGGTGTATTACACACCCACGATTCGCCAGCTGTGTTTAAGTCCCACGTAATAGGGGGCAAGCCTATTGACGTCTACCGGGCACATTTCCAAACTCCGGGCTGCTACTGAGAATTTTTCTTTTTAGGAAAAAGCCAATAACATTGCCCTACCCGAGGATTGAACCCGAGACCTCATGATTAGCAGTCGCATACACTACCGCTACACCACCCAGGCAGTTCAAATAATAAGAGAAATAATATATATATATTAATAATATTAGCTGTGTAGACATAGTACCTAGTTATATCTAAACTTCTACATATATAAATATAATAAGTATCTACTCTTATATTTATAATTATATTCTGTAGGCACTATTATATACCTATATTTAATAGTGCAATTAGCACTAAACTCATCGTATGCCGTTGGCAGGTACGACGAAGATAACCAGAACACGACTTATGTCGTGCCTCTCCTTTTACAGTAATCGCTATGACTGTAAGTTCTATGTTTTACGATGTACCTGTCTTGAACACCACAGGCCAATATTGCAGGTTATTGGTATGAAATAAATGTCTTAAAAATACAACCTCTATCCATCCCCTAGTTAATGGAGGTAGATAAAAATTTAACACACAAATATGAATAAGTACATGTCGTAGACTAAAATATTCAATAATATTGAATCATTAACAAATGATTGACGTTTGTAACTGATTTCCCCGCCCATTCCTTTTTCGTTTTGTAATTGTAAGGGCTAGTCGGGACAGCATTCCATTTGTTGGTCCAAGTACGCGACTGTGTGCGTCAGACGCGCATAATTTTATTTAAAACCATGGTTTAAATTCTGTTTATAGTTTATTGTATTTCTTATTGGACAATCATCGAGCATAATGACCATCACGTCTACTGAGACGAACACAGTACAAGGGGCTGCACTGGTAATCCAAGTTTAAATTTAGATATTGCCCTCTATAATATACGTACTCTCATACATCATGGTTTATACATAACAACTCGAAATTTTGATTAGTTGGGAAATCGCTTTTTAAGTTTTTTATGTTTACACGGACAATTTCAACAAAAAAATATTGCTTTATGGCAATTCATAAAACTAGAAGTATTTTTAAAAAAAATAGGTAACTAATTTTTAACAATTGTATATTATATAGTCGTTTTAAACTTATATATTATATCTTTATAGCTACTTCACTTTTAATGTGTTATCAAAACAGGCGGAGTGTCATAACTACTGCAGTTTTTTTTACTAGTCTCAGAATCAGGTGAATTATTTCAATACATTATTGAATGAACTCAAAATGTATTTAAAAATATTTTGACTAGGTATATAATAAAACGAATCATGTCTAAAGAATGCAGGTAAACGAAAACTTAATAAATAATAGTTATATCGGTAAAATATCGACAGATTTCTATTAAATTCTCTATTTAAAAATCTAATCACGTGCGTTATACAAAAAAGAGAGTTTATTTCTGTATTTTAATTGTATTTGCTATTCTAGATGCCCGTTATATTGCAGTGAGCCCTTCTCACTTCGCACAGATTCATGAAACTGGGAGTTTTGAAAAACTCTATATTGTAGCATTATAAAGAAAAATAAAGCCTTTGCCCGCCGCAGACTAATGCTAGTTTTTAGGTTACCTTGAGTTCCCGAGATAGTAGCCGCTAAAACGTATACCAGTTATGAAGTACTTATAATCAAGAGCTAAACAAAAAAGTTGCATCAAGCAGTTCCATTCCATAGCTTTTGCGTGATGTGCCAAAAAACCAAAAAAAAAGTTTGCCACCCTTTGAAATTATAATTATTGAACGATATCTTATTTAATCGAATTTATAATAATGGTTTTCTTAAATAGCAGGCACCCTAGTGCTGAGGGTCATAACCTATTTTAACCATGCATAGCCGGTGCGCTTTGATGTCATATATATTTTTTTCTCAACCCTAACAGCCCCACTGTTGGGCTTCTCTCAGAGTGAAAGGTTTTAAGGCCGTACGTAGTCCACCACGCTGGCCCTGACCGAGTTGATCGACTTCACAAGCCGTTGAGAAAATCTCTTAGGTATGCATTTTTTCTCAGGATATTTTCCTTCACCGAGCATCAGTGTTGTGTAAACAAACACATACATAATACCGAATAAGTTCCAAAATGAGAGATGTGTACGAGGTCTCGACCTTGGACCGAGGATCAAATTCGATACTTACAACAGTCTTTGCAGTCCTTACTTTTACCACTAGGCTATGATTGCCTACCACCGAAGGAATGTAACATAGTTCCAGTGGCCACCAATGTGGCGCCAATAAAGGCGGAGAGACGGCACACGGCGGGTTTCTTTAGTGGGTGAGGGCCCCACACTACCCTGTTCGTTGCCCCGAACGACGGTGTGTGCGGTTAGGAACATTTTTTCCTGTCTATACAAAAAAAAAGGCTATGATTGCCATACTAGGCTATCACTGCTGCTACGCCCTTTAATACCTATATGTGAGTAATAGACTTATATACCTGTGTAGAGATAAAACGAGTTTTGGAGGAAGACGAAGCGACCTTTATTTCCTAGTAAGAGTTAATAAATAATCTATCTCTCAAGGAGAAGGTTTTGCTAGAATATTGTCCAAGTTTATGGTAAACGGCGTACTGTTAAGAGTGCGTTTGGCAAGCTGCAAGGATATAAAATTCCAATTCCACCTTTTGGTCTTTCTTCAATCCTATAAATATCTGTACCAGTCTTGTATTTATAAGGTTAAATATATTCACAATTCTTGCACTTACTGCGATCTACCCATCTACAACTGCACTTTGGCAGTGAGGAGAGTCCACACTTCTACAGTGTCTAAACCGACAATTCGAGTGCTCGCTGAGGTGCAATGTTGCATCTTCAAGCTGACCAGTGTACTTTTACCCGAAGTAGCTTCCTTGGTAGCTATTTATAATTATAAAAA
This sequence comes from Leucoma salicis, assembly GCA_948253155.1. Lineage (NCBI taxonomy): Eukaryota > Metazoa > Arthropoda > Insecta > Lepidoptera > Erebidae > Leucoma > Leucoma salicis. The sequence goes on from OX411807.1 coordinate 19,342,627, forward strand.
AATTAATAGCATTCTTCTCATGATGGTCCAAAAATGAATACAAATAAGTAATTACAAGTTGTCTGTTAAAACAGTCCTACGACTCTACTGAACAGCTTTTAGTCATAACTAAATAATTTACACCAATTATCACGTAACTCCACGAAACATACACTTCTACGCTCACATACACACACACCACACGTATCTTCTTCTATACTATTATAAAGCTGTAACTAATCTCTCTCGTATGTCTTTACATTAAAAAACCTAAAAAAAATAATGTATTAAGGCTATTTAGGCGTCTCTAAACACAAAACATGTTGGCAACCTGAAATATAACCTAAGAAAAGCTAGTTCTTTCAAATTGTTTTATTAGCTTATCTCATGTAATGGAGGGCTTGTAATGTATATGACAGGGAAACCTAGTTCAAATACCAGCTCCTACAGTGCTTAATAACATTAGTCTTATACCTTTGTAAAAATTAATAAACATTACTATTATTATTACCCAAAATAGTCCCGCGGGATGCGTAGTGGAAACCCACACCCTAGTTTGTGGTCATTAGTAACAAAATCAGGTCGTAATCACCTATTTTTATCTAGTTGACTTTCCACGTGGTAATTAAAGACTTAACTATTCGTATCTACTAATGGAGCCTACAGCACACCAACAAATCCAACATAAAATTCAAAACAACAATTTTGCTGAATCATATTGTGTAATTGCCTTTATGCATATGAGAAATGATACCTATTTTAGTAAGTGAATATTCCATAAAAAAAATCAAAGAATGATATCAGATAGAATATTCAAGCAGGCTTTCACATATGCCGCTAAGATAAGAATTATTATTCTCTGTGTATATGTGTGCGTAAGCTCCGTGTTCACAAAACGTTTCGAACGTCGCACACATGTGTACTTCTTGGGAGATATTCCATTCATAATTTTAACAACCGCTCATTATACTCTGCAAAGCAGATATAGCTTTTAGCAATTTCGAAAAAACTACAAAACATCACATTCCTTTCATATTCGCGTAGTGATTGCTTTATTATATTTGTGGGTATATTAAGACAATAAACGTTTATTTGAAGGAAATAAATAAAATAATTTTTGTAGTCATTGCAGGTAATATGGTTGTTTTATTGAATCTATACTATTAAAAAGCTTTAACAGAACTATGTCTGTACATTAAATATATTTGAGAAAAATGGATGTAGGTATTTAAGCGCACTGAACACAAAACAATTCTTTATAGAATTTTTGTCTATTTGTCTTTTTGTTTGTTCATGCATTACGGAAATAACTACTAAACGACTATAATGATTATTTTTGTTTGATAGCTCTTAATAGCTTTTTAGATACTTTTATATATATATTTATCATTTAACTTGCTTAGCCATAATATAAATAAACACAAAGTGTGAAAATGTGAAACCGAAAATAAGGTCCTGCTCGTGACTGTTATTTTCGATTTCGCATTTTCACACTTTGTGTTGAAGTCAATAGCCTTAAAAAATGGTGTAAGTTTTATTCCGCTACTGTATCGGGAACTTAAGATATAACCTAAAAAGTAGCTTTTGTTAGTGTTGTAGAGGCTAGTTACCTATAAGTAGAAAGTCCATCTATTCACAGGTATTGTGCTTGGTTCACTGAAGTATGCTGACATAGTTCCAGTTGTCTGCCAATACAGGCGGAGAGACGGCACACGGCGGGTTTATTTAGTGGGTGAGGGCCCCACACTACCCTGTTCGTTGCCCCGAACGACGGGGTGTGCGGTTAGGTACATTTTTTCCGCCATAACAAAAAAATAGTTGTACTTAGTTATAGTTTCTTTTTAATTTGAAATATTATTTACTTTATCACCTAACTAATAACTAAATTTTAACTGCCTCTGTGGTGCAGCGGTAGTGTGAGTGACTGCTGATCATGAGGTCTCGGGTTTGATCCCCGGGTCGAGCGGTGCTATTGAACTTTTTCGTAAAAAGAAAAATTCTCAGAAACAGCCCGGAGTTTGGAAATGTGCCCGGTAGACTAGCTAGGCTAGGCTCGCCCTATTACGTGGCACTTAAACATAGCTGGCGAACCCTGGGTGTGTAATACACCTCTGCCTAACCCTTCGGGGAATAAAGGCGTGATGCTATGTTTAAATTAATTTGCTGGGTAATGGACCTGTATTCTCCACAGACGTGATGCTATGTTTTTTTTATCACCTATTGATTGTGTACGCTAAGTAGATTCCAATAAGCAAATCGAACTTTTATAGGCAAGTAAAAGGTGGTATGTTACCACTGAAGTAATGTCGCACTATTTCAGTGGTCCGCCCACACAGTCGAAAAGACGGCACACGGTATATTTATTTAGTGAGTGATGGCCCCACATCACCCTATTCTTTGTGCCGAACGACCGGGTGTGTGGTTATACCTAACCCATTTTTTTCCACCTTGCCAAAAACACGTAGTTAGTATGTTTCTAAAAAAATAGGGACCTACTGCTTGTGCTATAAAGTAAAGCACCTATACTGAATTCGTACCTATTAATCGAAATCTATCTATACTATTATAAAGCTGTAACAAAGCTATCTCTGTACCATGGACGTATAAAGGAAATCTCTTTTTATTAAGTCCATGGTCTGTACATTTCAGACATTTGAGAAAAAATGACTCAATTAGGCTATATAGGCGTTTTGATCTAGGTATATTTTAGCACTTGTCGTGTTCAGCTACTCTTAAAATATAAATTATAATTTGTGAAAAAGGAAAAAGAGTATTTTAGTACGAGAGTTTGGATTAATGCATGTAAATGCTTCCAATAGGTGGCGTTGGTCGTTAAGACAAATGTGGTAAGTAGATTGGGTATTTCTAACAAATAGTACGGTAGCTCAGTGGATTAGAGCATTTCCCCGCATAGGAAGGGACGCGGGTTCGATTCCCGCTCGTACTAAAATACTCTTTTTCCTTATACACAAATTATATAGGCGTGTCTAAATATAAAACGATTTTTTTTTAGATTTTTTGTCTGTTTGTTTGTTCGCGCATCACGCAAAATCTACTGGACGGATTTTGATGTAATTTTTTTATTTGATAGATATCGATTAGAATTAAAAACTGGTATACATTTTATCCCGCTACTATATCGGGAACCTGGGATATAGGGGACTTTACAAACATATCGTTTAAAGGGCACAAATTATACCCAGACTCAGAACAACCATTTGTGGATCACACGAAGTTATGTATGGGAATCGATCCCACTAGGCAGGGTCGGTATCAAAACCAATCCGCCATATGTAGTCTACCTTACGTAATATTCTATATTAATTATGTAAAATAATATATGTTATTTGTATAGCAATTTACAATTATATGTATATATGAAAACATCGTGGGTGGCGTGCCGCAAGTGCTGTTTATTCATTAATGTTTTGGTTTGGACCACCAGATATTCATGTAAGACCCAAGGAGTATGATAAATATAAATAAAGGTAAATATTCACCCGCATATCTACCACCTTTTTTATGACTACATTGTCGTTCGATTTTATAGGTATATTATCTATATCAAATAGTCCTAGGAGCAATTAAAACTAAAGTTATTTGAGTTACCTATGTTATTTAAGCGAAAACCATGACATCGTGTCATTGTGATTGGTTGAAAGGTCACCGTGATTGGCCGAAGGATTATTGCGACATCACGCGTCGGTTTCTCTACCAATCACAAGCGAGACGATACGATGTCGATACGATTTAGTGAGTTACATTCTACGGGCCCTAATTAGTGTTTAATTATAATATATGTATACATAACTAGTGACACACAGTGATTAAGTATCTACTTATATATTAAATTCAGTCCTATATTTAGCTCGTGCTCCTGGTTCTGTTGAATATTCAGGACATGTACACTATCAGGTTCATAGAATGTCTGAGAAACTGCCCATTAAAATTATGACAGGCCATCTACATTCCTGAACAACAAAGCCGACCTACGATTAAAATAACACCTCCTTCGTAGAACGTATCCATTTTACTTCACAAGGGTCCGTAACGTTTCCGCTGGGGTCCTATGATACTTTTTTTTCAAACGTGGTTTGAAAAAAACTTGGCGTCCCACTAACAATAAGATCAAAACTAGCCGGCCGTACCACAATGGACGGCGAGCGCCAGCCTCCGACCGCTCGGGAGATGCTTCCAGGAATTGTGCCCTTTTAAAAAAGATTCAACTCATGTTGGGCATATCACATGCCCGTTGGCGAACTCGCATTCCTGCTGCACCCTAGATCTAGAGGGTAGGTGCCATTCATCGCTTAACCTTTAATAATATCACCGCGTTTTCAAATATACACACACACGTAACTAGATTTTTTACGCCAACGACGTGCTAATTTGCAAATTTACATTCAATTTAGCAACGACAAGAATAAAGAATATCGAAACATCTTAATTGTGCAATACACATGTGAAAAACATACAACAAAACTATAATTTCTTGGCAATAAATGTATTACGAAATATGCCATTGAATCCAGCAAAAAGTGGGAATGTATTGACGTCGCTTTTGTGCGGCACGGGTAATCTTATTGTCGCACGGAGTGAAAAAAAAAACACCAAAGTAATATGATGATTTGGAACGTCCATTAGTGAATGCCACCGAGATTGCTCCCACGCCCGATTGTACTTTAGGGTGGTATCTTTACCTCAACAAATCCGCTTCCATTAAACGTAATTAATCGTCACAGTTACTGCCTACTAAGAATTTATGCACTATATCAGTTTTTGCTGCTTAGCCAGTTACAGCTTGAGAGTAACATATATGGTCGATCAGGTCGATGTCTCTTTATTACTTTAAAATGGTAAAAAAAATTGTTCCTAATTATCATTATCACACAACAAGTCATTATCTCCAATTTCAGTTCTTTATCATTTTTTCTCTACAATTCGAGGCTTCAATGGAAATTCATTTCATTAATGACAATCCTAATCCTTTATAAAGCTGTAACAGAGCTGTACACTTAAAATATTTAAGAAAAAAAATACTGTATTAGGCTCTATAGGCGTGTCTGAACACAAAACAATATTTTTAAAAATTTTTTGTTTGTTTGTTTGTTCACGCATCATGCAAAAACTACTGAACGGATTTTTAACAACTTTCTTTATTTGATAGTTCTGTCTGTATTAGACTAAAAAACTGGGATACTTTATATCGTGCTACTATATCGGGGACCGGAGATGTAACCTCAAAACTAGCTAGTAGTATTATAAAAACTAGCTTTTGTCTGTGGCGGACTCGCAGACAAAGGCTAGTATTATTAAAGTTATTACTACTACACAAAAATCGTATTTATTTATACAAATTAAATTACAGCAAAATATAATTGCTCAAAAATGTTACATTAAACAGGCCTCCAATCTCGCGAAAGAGGTTAATAATAAAAATGTTCTGGTGATAAGTAGTATAGACCTCGAGTTGAGATGTCTTGATAATAATTATTTATGTGCTTAGGGTGAATTAAATAGAACACAAGTAACGTTCGGCTCACAAATTCCAGCTGACTATGCAAACAGTTTGTCGTGCGTGCGTGGCCCGTGATATTTATAACACTATGCTTTGTATGTGTATATACATATACGTAGCATGCTGCGCCGTTTGTGAGGAATGTTGTCTGCTACATTTTATTTCTTTACTACATGTTTTTGTGTACCCATGGCCTACACATACCTGCAGTCCTGCAAAGAGTGTTTCGACTGTGATCTGGCAATCGGTGCTAACCCTATTGTGAGAAATAAGAAAACAATACGAAAACGTGTCAAATAAACACCGCTACGTAGGCCTTTCTATCGATGTTATCTAAAGGAATCCCCAAACAAAAGGTCACCTTTCAGTTGGTTAGCTTTCTGCATGGTCGGTCATCGTTGACGACTTGCTCCAACTGACCATGACCTTTTGTCTGTCGTTTGACCCAACGAGATACCGACGTCCTTCCATCTGAGTGATCACTCAATATAGAAAGTAGGTAATAGAAATAAATAAATAAATATTCATGGACATTTCACACAACGTCCTTTGGCCGCTATTGCTTGTGCTATGAGTACCAGATTACGGATATAATACATATATTACTTTTTTTTGTAAATACATACAGAAAACACCCAGACGCAGTAAAAATATCTGTGTTTATCACACAAATAATTGTCCTGAGAGGGAATCCAACCCACGACCTCATGCACGGAAGTCGGTTATACGACGACAACGCCACGAGGCCCTTCGAAAAATCAAGTCAATGCAAGTCATTGCACACTATCACAATAAGTCATCTCCTAGATTCTAGATCGGCATTCTATAGTTTAGAATATCATTATGTCGACTGGCTACTCTGCCCCTTTATTCTAGTGTCTGAAAGATCACTATTAACCATACCACTACACGGCCCACTAAAAAAGGATGTAATTTGGCTGACCCAAATGTCATAAGGAACCTCTAAAAATGAGCAGGCCAGTTTTCTTATTGCTGCTTTTACTCTGAATTTACCAGAGTTAATTAACTTAGGTTATTTAGCCAAGATGAAAAATTACCTTATAGCAGTGATAAGACATGTCTGCGGCTTGCTCCACTATGGCCATTGCCTGCATGCAATGTACACACACTGTACTTGATCGCGACCGACCCATGCGCTCAAGTATATTTATATAATTGTGTTATGTTGTTGTCCTTGTAGCCCTAGATGTAGAACAAATCGTCAACTTGCAGCAATAAAAGGGTAGCAGAGTGAGCATATAAGCGAAATACCGCTCAGGATAGGACTTGTAATTAGTCATAGTTATAATTTTCTGAACGGAGACATAAAATAGAACTATCCTATCCAAAACCTATTTATTCAGGGATGTCCAACCTAAATCAACAGGGACGAAGTCGTGCAAAAGCTAGTTTCTAATAAACATTAAATCCACAGATGGCTTTGAGAGAATGGTTGAGTGACATGCTTTTGAGGCAGGTTCTTTACCAAGGTTTTTAGTCCTTACGACAATTTCAAACAGCTATTTACTATCTCTCTGAAAATGAAGTACCTATTATAAAACAGTAATGTAGAATATACCGACTACCTCTATAAAAAATAAAATAGTATAAAATGCTGCCTCTGTGGTGCAGCGGTAGTGTAAGCGACTGCTGATCATGAGGTCCCGGGTTCGATCCCCGGGTCGCGCAGTGTTATTGAGATTTTTAGTAAAAAAAAATCTCAGTAGCAGCCCGGAGTTTGGAAATGTGCCCGGTAGACGTCAATAGGCTCGCCCCCTATTACGTGGGACTTAAACATAGCTGGCGAGTCGTGGGTGAGTAATACACCTCTGCCTACCCCTTCGGGGAATACAGGCGTGATGCTATTTTTGTGTTGTGTATAAAATGCTACAGAAAAATAAAACCCTTCGAAAATTGGAATTGAATATGTTACCAGGATCACATTCCATTATTCTACTTACTTACCCGTTAGTCTCTGATAGGGGGGACAGTAGACTATTATCTTTATACAAGTTGTCTCATCATCTGATGATCGTTGCAGATGTCTAGATAGTGTATTTGCCTTAGTATTCCTATCCCGCAATAGAATGCAATAATTGAGTCACACGTAGAAGGTGATTTGTTCTGTGTCACTAAAGAGTACGTCACTATAGGCAACTATAGCGTAATGCAAAATTAGATGTAAGATTATATACGCTGTAATTGTTATCGGTTGCTGTTGCATTAACTATTCGTTATTGGAATATACCATGTATTGTGTAAATTATAACAGTAGGTACCATAAACATTAAATTTGATAATGCTTGATTTATGTAGCGTATTTGGGCACACTTACGAAATTAAGATAAAGTGTGTTTTGAAATTCCGTTTATGGTAACACATCTCTGGTCCAACACTTAAGATTACGTCACATCATCGCCATACGAGTACATTTGCAGCTCGATCGTTTATCGACAACACTGACCTATGAAATGACATGATAGACGGTTCAACGATAAATATAACACTATGGGAACAGTAAGGTGCCTGGGAATTCTCTGATGTGAAACGCTCGTTGACAACTAATAATGTTGGTTATGATATGAATATCCGACGCAATCTATGTTGAAATAAATATTTCTTTTAATGCATGCGATTGGCACTTTGGGGCCCCGCCGTAATATTTTTCAGTATCTACTGTTGTCAATGCGACACGACATTCCCACGATACGGTAATCTAAATTGCGCATAGATGTTTTAGTTTATGTGTAGTCCTTCATGGAAGGGCGTCGTTTTGTTGCTAACATATTCTGATGGGTGCTTATCGATCTTAAAAGAACTGTAGAACATGTAAGAAGATGCCTTAGTGATTAGAAAAATGAGCTTTCAACTGCTTCATTAATTGTTAAGTAGAACTTGGTCTTACATAATTGGAAAAGTATCTACAAAATTGTAGGTGGGATATCATCTCAACTGTGGTCATACATACTTACACAACTATTGATTCCATATTGTATTCCGAATTCACTGTTTTCTTTACTAGCAATTTATTTTTATATTATTTTTAAAGACAACGCCCGGCACTTTACGAACATACAATTTCACGTACACAAAGTACACCCAGGCTCAGAACAACTATTTGTGCATCACACAAAGAATTATCATGTGTGGGAAGCGAACCCACGAGACTAGGGTGGGAGGCCGGTATGTAAACCACTCCGCCACCTGTGCAGTGCAGCAATTATGCTATATTACGACACCGTTCATTAAAAGAATCAAATCAAATCAACACAATAAAAACAAAAAAATATCGCAATATCACAAATTTTACTTTTAAAGTAAATCTTATTGATACGAGTACTTTATAGGAAACGCGATCATTTAATATTAAATGGAAACTTTATTATAGTTAGTTTTATAAGTCATACCTTGTAACGATTTCACCCCTATAACACTTAACAGTTTTGTGTTACAGATATGTAACATAATAATCACATCATTCCATGAGTATTTGCTCGATTAGGGTGCCACACGATATCCTATTGTTGTGAATTCGGGCCACGTGACCACTATTTACTGACATAAAAATATCAGCAGCGATCACTACATTGACCTTATTTATAACTCTATTAAGTTATTGCGCACAGCCCTAACGATGCGGGTCCATGCAGTATAGGGAAAGAATTCGCCAATTATTAGTTAAGTTTCTGGTATATTCGTTTTCATTTTAATTTCATATCCTATTAATCTTAATTTTCTATTTACGAGTATATAGCAGAGTTTAAAGGCAAAAAAACCTAGTAGAATTAAGAGACTACTTATTTCTTATGACCGTATTATTAGTGTAAATTAGAAGTGATTTATCTTTAGTGATATATTCCAATTTTATTACATACCTACTTGTACTTTTAGTACCTACGCAACCAGTATAGCAGCACTAAAATTTGCTTTTCGTTCACCTTGACCATTAGTAGAAGTTAAATGAATTTGCCAAATAAAGTTTGAAATTAACAAAGTAAAATGTTTGTTATTTGAGTTATGTAGAGCACTATAAATTAATACAATTCATCCATCATCCATCCATCAGCCTTTTAACTTTTTTTTAACGTCCACTGCTGGACATAGGCCTCCCCAAGAATGGGGGATAGTGCCGTAATCGCCACGCTTGGCAGGCGGGTTGGCACAAAGTATTAACACAAAGTGTGAAAATATAAATGTAAAGCACTGTTTCTACAAATAAACTACCGGTTACTGAATTGATATATGTACGGGTATATAATAAAATGCCTCGGTAGTCTAGCATTAGTGTATGCGACTGCAGAACCTGAGATCTCGGGAATAACTTTTACCGTCAAAAATATCTCAATAGTAACTCGGAGTCAGGAAATTGATGGTGTTTCACCCTGTGCCACAGAAAGCACATAAAGCCGTTGGTTCTTTCTACATCTGATCCCTCTCTGGTCGTGTCCGAATGCCGTCCTATCGGACTATGAGAGTAAGCGAACTATGAGTGCACTTGTTTTTGCGCACACATTCGTGAACTGTAATTTCTTCAGCGCACAGGGCTAGTGTCTGTTAATACTTGCAACCGACGTGACAAAAATTGAAGATCATTATTAGTATGAAATCCAATAAGAAATTCGAACAATGTATCAAATGTAAACTTTAAATTGATGCTGCTGATTATGAGGTCTCGGGTTCGATCTCTGGGTCGGGCAACGTTATTGAGCTTTTTCGTAAAGAGAAAAATTCTCAGTAGCAGCCCGGAGTTTGGAAATTTGCCCGGTAGACGGCAATAGGCTCACCCCCAATAATAACATGGCACTTAAACATAGCTGGCGAACCATGGGTGTGTAACACCTCGGTCTACCCCTTCGTGGAATACAGGCGTGATGCTATGTTTAAATTAGTTTGCTGGGTAGTCGTCCGCGCTCTTGTGAGCTGCGCCGACGTTACTGTACTAATACGCTTAGGATTATTATTTTATAATATAGGTTATAGTGATAAGATTTGGCAAGGCGCCATCACGCTCATTCGGTCTTTGATGCATTGATAAACCCACTCAACCAAATACAGACTGCGACGAATATAAATAATGATGTTATCAATAAAGCGGATACTAGATAGAAGTGATAACTTAGTCGCAAGGCTGTTGGACTACCTGCAAAAACATGTGATAATATACTCTCAAATATTGTTTCTTAGAAAGTCTTTATGTTCGCCTCAAAAACATTATCATGCTCGAAGCCATAATATTAAGGTCCCCGAAGCGCCACCGAAACGAAACAAGTGGAATTCCCAATACAAAATAGAGACATGAGAATGCCTCCCAAGAAGTACCAGTAACAATTGACTATCATTTTAGCTTTCTGAAGAATAGAGAATAGCAGATAACAAAGAGTACCTGGCGCCTGAGTGTCGGGTACCCTACAACAACATAACTGTCCAGTGAGCGAACTGACAAATTGTCAATACCTCAGTACCTGCCCATTGTCGAGCAGGTACTATCCTTCTAGCAAGTTTGTTGTGATTTGAACAAACGAAAAGTGAAAAGTACAGGAAGCAATACTGTGTTTCAAAGGACAATAATCCAGAAATAACGCTTCGCTCACGTAAAGCTTTTGTTTATTCGATTTAAAGGGGTTCTTTTCGATTACTTATTTGTGTTTTTGTGGTGCATTTACATTCTGCTGACATTCATTATCGTGCAGTTGTTACAAATGTGCAGCTACACAATAATATAATTACTATACCGATATCTCTTAACAGTACTATAAAATTTCATACCAAAATGAAAACAGCCTGAAAAACAAGTTCAAAGAAATAATGTCATCTAGTAGATAATATACTACATATTTATACCTAGTATTTTGAATGATGTTCCACATAATACTTCTTTGATAGCTGCGTCATTATTGCGTACGATTCTTGATTATAATAATTAAGCTAACTTGATCGGAATAATGTATACAAATACATCCTACAGATGGCGCAGGCGTCACCCAAGACATTAAAGAAGGAATGTGTTATCGAAATTCCCAGACCCGAGCAATTGTCACGATAGCCGAATTGGCAAAGCAACGGACTGTATTCAAGGAGATGCAGGTCCAAATCCTGCTCGTGACTGTAATTATGCGATTTCACATTTTCGCACTTTGTGTTCGTTTCATATAAATTAAAGCATAAAAGCGAAGCATGTCAAATACAAAAATATATCAAATACAATATTTCTTTCTCAAATATCTTAAATGTAGACATAGCCCTGTTACAGCTTTATAACAGTTAGGATTATATGTAATAACAATTCATCAATACAAATTTGGGTAACTTTTTGTCATCCCAAAATGCTATTTATTAAAACATTGAACCTATAATAAAACAAAGCAGCATGTAAAATACATTTCCGGAATCACTTTGGCAGATAAAAACGAAATTCTCTGAATTTAGTCACAAATTATGAATGAACGTAATGTCCTTTACTTAAGACAATGTATTGTGCCATGTGGTCGAAGCCGGGGGGTAGGCAGTTGGCCGTTAGGCACATGTGTTTACGCGCTCATTCATTTACGCTATTAATGGGTCCATTCAGCATTGTCTTGCACATGCACCGGAAATTTCTCAGCGGTCCGTCTGCGATATACTGCGACAAATTAGCAGAAATACTCATAACGTCCATGTGATAACGCCCATGCTCCGTACTGTTTTAATGTTTGTTGCTGTTTTTACGCAAAGGCGGACGTAGTGAGTTTATTGTGGGATGTAATTTGGAAGAGCGTTTCTTGTTATACGTAATTTTGGTGGCAAAGAAAAAGGAAACACAGCCTAGGGGATTAGAATGTATCTCACTCAATTGCATCGACATCGCATCGTGTCATTGTGATTGGTTGAGAGATCACCGCGACTGGCTGAGGGATTATTGCGACATCATGCGTCGGTTTCTCTACCAATCACAAGCGAGACGATATGATGTCGATACGATTTAGTTAGTTACATTATTTCGAGAATCGTGAAAAAGTAGATATCGAGTTTCTCCAGTCTATGGTCGCCTTCACTGAAAGCAGTTCCGTAGATGCTGATGTCGTAGTAGCAATTGTAATGAATACCCCGTAATACCACTTGTTTATTTTTTATGTTTAGGCTAGTCTACGTATGTTATTTTAGGCAAGTCGTATTAAATTAGGTACTTTATTATAAAGTACAAATTATTTGTGAATAAAGAAAACGAGATTTTTAGTAGGAGCGGGAATCGAACCCGCATCTTTTCCAATCCGGGGAAGTGCTCTAAACCACTAAGCTATCCTACTGATCTTTTAATCATCCCAATTTCTTAGTCACATTTGTCTTACGACCACCGCCATCTATCGGCAAGCATTACATGCATCCAATATAGTAAGTTTAATTTTGCAATTAAAATTCATACTATTTGATATGGATGACACCTTCAAGATAATGATTATATTTGATTACTAATTTATATTATTAGATAGTAAAATTGTTATCTTTTAACTGTTACAAATGGAGATATATCAGTTACTTACACACTTCTCTGAAATATCTATAAAAATAAATAAAATTGAAGTGTTTGTTTGTTATATCTAAATAACAGGTTTTTACTTAATGCATATGAAAGTATATACGAAATACTTACCAATACCGATTTTCAATTTTAAAGGTTTTGTCTTTATATTTGTTTAAGCTAATTTTCAAAAAATCTAGACCGATTTGGACGGGGCTTTCACTGGCAGATAGCTGATGTTACAAAGAGTAACTTAGGCTACTTATGTTCCCGGAAAAAAAATGATGAATTCACACATAAAAGAAAATAATAAAATTACACGCAGATGAAGACGCATATTGTTTGTTGTTTGTCTGTTCTTATCTCTCAAATCGGATTCAATGTGATAAAATAGGTAGCTTTATTAGGTGACAAAGATTACTCTCGTTTGGTGTACCACAAGGTAGCATGCTTGGTCCCACCCTCTTCCTTTTATACATCAATACATTGTGTAAGAAACTGTGTAAGAAACTATCTTACTGCAACATTGTCACATATGCAGATGATACTGCGTTGTTGCGTGATGTACAGAATTAACTTGTAGGAATACTATAAAATATCTAGACATAACCATAGATATAGATATATATAGATAGCTCCCTGTACTCGACAGCGCATATATACGCAATAACATCGCGAATACGAAAACTAATCCCTGTCTTTAGAATACTTAGACATTCCGCTAGAAACCATAGATATTCCGCTGATTATGAAAGCCTTTTATGTGTCTATTATGCGCTTGCTCAAAGTTTCCTACAGTATTGTATAGTTGTCTGGAACGGGATTGAAAAGACTAATTCCTTCCACTAGAACGTGCCCAAAGGGTTCAATTGAAAGTCATGCGTATCAACTAGATACACATAGATAGACAGACAGACACAAACACATACACACGTTTGTAATACGATATATGAAAATTGGTTTTACTATAACTTTTCCAACTAGGTAAATTACGGTATCGGATATTTAGTGCAAAGTATTGCTGCTTATTTTTTAGCAAAGAATCCAAGTTTTAAGCAGCGGCGCTTACGATGCGTCTATCAATAGTTTTATTTTAAAACAATGCAGGAATGCTGCGATGCGACCCGACATTTTATTTTGATGGCCCAGTACTGGGTCGCAACCCACCAAATAGGACACGCTGGTATAGATCTTTTATTTTATCTAAATCTGAAGCATGCGTGCAATACTGCTGGCACTAATTATTTATATTATAAAAAATAACTATTTGTAAGTGAGTTGGTTTGTTATGCTTTCACGCTGTAACTGTTTGACCAAAAACCATAAAATTTGCCGTAGCCTAGAAAAGAAATAGGTGGAAAAATAACCAGTTCCTGTGTGTCTATGCAAAAGCATGGAAATAATTATGTGACGCAGAGGGACATGCCTACTTATATTATAATTGACACAATTCTGAATTTCACGTGATCAAAGTAGTGGGTAACATTGACGACAACAACGACGTGATTTTATTCAATTTCTTACTGTCAACGCAGTGTTAAATTTGGTTAAGGAATTCCTGTGTTTCTCTGCTCTTTTTGATATAGTTACAGAGTATACTCAAACATAAGTAATAGACAAAGTAATCTCCATGCTAAAACCTTGTGGAAGTTCAACTGGTTTAGTTAGTTACTAGTACTAATTGTTTACGCCTTATAACCGTCACGGGAGTCCTACAGAGCACCCGACGGGTACAGATATAATCTTTTTCGACAAGAAGTACTTCATCAAAAGTAAATTCAATTTACATTCATATTGAAATTATTTTCGGTTTAGTTCAGTGAGCTCTGCCCCAGCGACGTTCTGAACATTATACGGCATCCGTGGTTTAGAGTCTAAACTTTAGACTATTTCGAGTGACCTTATATTTATTTCAATATAGGTAATGATTTATGCATATCCATCCATCCATCGGCCTTTCATCGTCCACTGTTGGACATATGCCTCCCCTAGAGGGGTATTGCCATAATCGCCACGCTTGGCAGGCGGGTTGGCGATCGCAGTGGATGTTTTTAGTACACAGGGGAACGCTGCTGCCCGGTTCCCCGGTAATCCCTTAGTCGGCTTTTACGACTCCCATAGGAAGTGACGGGGTGGAGCTATTCTCGATGCCGGCCCCACACGGCTAAATATTGCTAAATAAATAACAATATCATATTAACATATTTATGCATATATTAATATGATATTGTTATTTATTTAATATAGGTGTAACCTTCTTAAACATCTGCCGCAGTGCTCTTTACAAATCCTTGCCGTGACTCTACAAAAAGTTAGGCCCACACCCCCGTGCTCCGTCCGTTTCAATTGGAATGTTTTATTTTACTAAAAAAACATAAGTGTCCGTGTTTCGCAATTTTAGATTGCCTTGACATAACATTTATTTTTTGTTAATTGTTATTTTTTTGTTGTTTGACCGGAAAATGTACCTAACCGCACACTCCGTCGTCTTTGAGTTTTGACTTTCCCTGGCGTACATCTCGTAACACATAGTATCACGCCTGTAAGGGGTAGGCAGAGGTGTATTACACACCCACGACTCGCCAGCTATGTTCAAGTCCCACGTAATAGGGGGTGAGCCTATTGACGTCTACCAGGCACATTTCCAAACTCCGGGCTGTTACTGAGAATTTTTCTTTTTAGGAAAAAGCTCAATAACATTGCCCGACCCGGGAATCGAACCCGAGACCTCATGATTAGCAGTCGCATACACTACCGCTACACCACCGATATGTATGTATGTACATATTGTTAAAATAACCCCCGAATCTGACTGGTAGTTCGAGAAATAATAATATCCTTTATTTCTACGTTCTGGGGTTTCAGTAATCGTTAATGATTTTCCACTGGTAATATGTTTAGATTAGTTATTTTTTATAGCCTCTTCATCTCCACTCCTATTACGCGAGTGGTTAACGTTCCTGTTGTGATGAGCAAGAGTGCTAATCTATTCTTGGTATTAGATTTATTCAAATAATAAGTCTTGGCTCGGTCCTGCTAATTCAGTTTTGGTTTTGTAATTCTGCAAGATCAAGACCGATTTTGCCCAACACTACTTATTTCTTTTCTAATATTAAAAATGTTTCGTTACAGAAAAAGCATTGTATTAAAGTTAAAACAAATATTCTTAAATTATCTATTTCTACTGGATACTAACATTTTTAATAAAGCCTTTTTCATTTAGTTGGTCTTGCATTCTCGAGCTTGGTCCTAATCATATGACCATATGGTATTGCTCGTTCAAAATCACAAGATCTTAACTTTGCTCCTAGTATTGTTAGTCCATGAGTCATCCATCCATCCATCAGCCTTTTAACGTCCACTGCTGGACATAGGCCTCCTCAAGAGAACGCCACAAGGAGCGGTCCCGTTATGGGGATAATGCCGTAATCGCCACGCTTGGCAGGTGGGTTGGCGATCGCAGTGGATTTTGTTAATACTCGAGGGAGTGCTGCTGCCCACTCCCCCGGTATTCCCTCAGTCGGCGCTTACGACTCCCGTGGGTAGAAGGGGTGGGACAGTTCTAAAGCCGGCCCCACACGACAGTGAGTGGCGGTTACCATTTACCATCTTGTCAGCCGTTTGCTCGTCTGCTGCCATAAGCAATAAAATAAAAATATAATAATATATGCATTTCTGATATCTGTGGGAACAGCAATTTATCAAATTGTCTACTAGATAGCGGCTACGGATTCGTAGCATAATGACGTAGCACGGTTGCTACGAATCGACTCTTATTACGCTGATGCAAAATTTATTGCAACACAATGCAGAATCCTGTTCTGTTTTCGATATACCTGAATTCCTCATTAAATTACATTTTAATTTAAGAATTGATGTATTATCAACAACTAGAACATAATACAACACAGTTTTACAATTAAGAATTAATTCTTAATAGTAAAACTATGTTAAGCGAGTAGCTATGAAAGAGAGTATTGGTGTAAAGATGCGAAAGGGAATGCTCTGATGGTTCGGACATGTGGAAAGAATGCCGGAAGTGCGACTGGTTAAGAAGATATACAATGCGAAAGTGGAAGGATGTAGGTACAGGGAGAGACTGAGACTCACCTACCTAGACCAAATCGGTCATGTATTGAAGGAAGGTGGAGTCAGGAGTCTCCGAAACCGGCGAGCGCGTATTAAGAGAATTATGCTCGCTTCGAGCGAAGTATGCAAGAATAGAGCCTTCTAGCACTCTTTTCTCTCTGCCTACTGCAAGGGAAATGGCGTGATGATAAGTAAGTAAGTATTAATTCTTACAATCAAACGAATGACCTATCTTCGAACAAATTACAAAACATTCTTAACATTGTTTTATAAAAACTTTATTTATATGTGATAATAATGATATACAACATGAACAAAAAAATAATGAAATCATGTGAAATTCCATCCTTCGTCTATCTCTGTCATAAATTGTTAGTTAACATCGGCTAAGTTGAGGCCAGCCACCCATTGCGCCGCTTTCAGGCGACCGACTGGTGCGAGTGCCTGATAATTGACTCGTCCGACAAGTCCGCGTCCGGCCACCCCTTCCATAAATATTTCCCGATCAAATTATTATGCGTTCTAAAAAATGCCACGAGCTCGTTTCTGAGAACAGAGTGTCGAGGGCGGTTCCTCACAAAGCTCAAGACCAGGACGCACTTATGTCTCGAGCTGCGCGTGTGACAGTGACACGTGCTCAATGGAATGAGGTTCAGCAAAGGCGGCGCGACCCGACGGCACAAACTGTGAGAATTACAAGGAACGGATTTATTTATTGATCTAAGTTGTTCCGTTAATGTGAGCTACGTTTGTAAATAAATAAACGTCGCCTAGTATCCATACGCTGCCGAGCTTAAGGATGTTTGATTTGAGAAATTGGAAGCACCACGCGTCACTGTGTTAAACAGGGATATCCGCATTTACCTTGATATAACGCTGTACCCATTATAAGTAGACAAGTCAAGTATTAAAAATAAACTATTCCATAACACCTTTCTCGAATATAAAGCCCTTTCTGAAATTTGTGAGGGACCAATACGTAGTCGAAAGTTTATTTCCCGCGAGCATTTTATCTTCTTCTAGTATATTGCACTACAAATTACGGGATCCATAAAGAGAGCAATTCAATTTTGGTGGCCCATTGGGGTCTCAGTGCTACTTACAAGGTTGTGACATTTTTGTCGCGTTACACACGATACGTACCTATTGTTCGCCAAACTTTTAAAATATAACGATTATGTAATATACAATATCTTAACATACTGCCTGCGACACAGACATATTTTTAAAAGCTAATCAAGAAAAAAGTCGTTCCTTGCAATTTTCAAGCATCGTTTCTTGTTAAAATATCAAACGATGTTTAAAGTTTGAAGTTTCTCGGCTCAAAAATATATATTTCTAAATATTATAAGATAAAGGCACATTCTGTATCTGTCAGCGTAAGCTGTAAAATCTATTTACATAGCTTACGCTGGCTAAACCTTAGGACATCCAAACAATGTACTAGGGTATTGTCGTTCTTCAAAATCCTAGATTTTCTTAATTTATAAATAGCATCCGTTAGAAGTCGAGCCGGGCCGAAATTATATAATATAATGCTCAATTATTCTTGATTGTTATTTAAATTTACATTTCAGATATCGTAACAAGTGCATTAATCACAGGTGACAAACGAATACTTCTTAAATTAAACATATAATTTAAAATGTAGAATAGCACAAATACGTAACTTAGCACATAAGTGTCTACTGTGTAGCACAATACTCCAAACCGAATGAAGAAAGTGAGCTCCAATAACACATACTTTTTATGTTTATATTACAATTAACACAACTTTTACCTACAACTGCAATAGTTACTGGGCATAACACTTTTTCAAAAATGTGGACATTGTGCTAACTGATAAATGTATTTATTTAAATAAACCTAAATACTCATAAATTAATAACGGTGTTATCAATTTAACAATATAGTGTCAAGATGGCATTCCAAAACAACAGTTTAATGAAACTGTATCAAATACTGACTCATTCATTTAATCTAGCTTTATACAATTTTATTGGGTCAGTCACGCCCGAGAAAAATGACATTACCAATTAACCATTTAAAAGTGTTTACGTTTGATTGTATTCCCACCAATCGGTTTGAGACTAATTAATAAGTTACATAACAATTTGGGACCTCAGTTGTTAAATGGCATCCAAAAGAAGAATAAGTAATCAATTTTGAAAGAAGGCGTAAAGTGCAGAGTCCATCGACGAATGAGCATTCCATAGATAATAGTGGCTTCGATAATATGGAGGCTACTTTGTATAGATATAATTGTCTAGTATCACTGTATAAAATGATGATGACATGTCCTAGGAATGGCATGTATTTCATTTTATTAACTAGTCTCGTTTACAGCTTATTGTTATAATATGCTTTTTGTACTATAATCATATATTTAGTATATATAGATCGGCTATAGAGTAATTATGACGAGACCAAAACTGACACGTACCAGTGTACGTGTCATGTGCATGTGTGCACTTCAAATAGTGCTGGACATTCATTAAACGCGACTATCGACACATATTGTGTTGTTTTTTTCTAATAGTGCAAAGTGAATTCAAATAAATTTTATATTCGAGGGAATAGAAATAAAATTGAAATAAAACATGGTTTATTGATACGTGGGACATTCAAAAACTTTTGAGGAACTAAAAAACTGACTTCATAGAAGTCAAAATATTTTAATTATATTTTTTTTCAAAGAACTCTCCACCAGCCTCTATACAAAGTTTCATGCGTCTGAACCATTTTTCGAAACGTTTTTCCAGTCCGCCGCAGATACATCTTCCACGGCCTTCTCGAACGCTGCTAGCGCGTCTTCCGACGATGACAACTGTATCCCTTTCAGCTGATATTATATTTTAGGGAATAAAAAGAAGTCACGCGGTGCCAGATCAGGACTGTAAGGAGAGTGACCCAAGACTGACCGGTGTGGTGTCCAGGAAGTCGCTCGTTTTGAGTCCTGAGTGCGCGGGTGCGTTGTCATGGTGAAGCAGTATCCCGCGGAGCCCGGTGTTCGGTCGCTTGTTGCTCATTGCAGACAAAACTTCTGGCAGGTATTTTGTGGTGTACCATTCGGTGTTGATGCTGCTTTGCTTTCGTAATGGACTTGAAACCAGATATCCCGTCAAAGTGAAGAAACTAGCGATCAAAATTTTCCCTGCGCTTCTATATCGTTTCATTTTCATAGGCGTTGGTTCGTTTTGAAACAGCCAAACTGTCGACTGACGCTTTGTTTCTGGATCGTATTGATAAATCCAGGATACATCCACCTGTCACAATGTCATAAACTATCCGAAGAAAAAAATATATTTACCCAAAAAATTATAACTTAACCGTATAGAATGATATTACTGAAATTTAAAAAAAAATATAATAAATATATTAATATAAACCTTTAATAAAACATAAATCAAGGCTTTCCCTTTCCCAATAATAGACACATCGAAGTCATTTTATCGATACCGAAATACCGATAGTGTCAATCTCTATCAAAGAAACATTGTAAATTTTATATCACAAAATTCACGTATTTGTTATCTTTTTATATTGAATTTGAAGGCATTCCGGGCATGCATATAATTTAATGCAATAAAATTCCCCATCCGTGTATGAGCACAGAGTTTGTGGTAAGTTCATAAGCTTTGCATATAAACAACAAATGACTTACATGTGAAATGTACATTTCTGTGTGTTTTCTTTCTTATATGAATCCGGGCACTGCACACGTAACCATGATTAGACACGTCAATTAATACAGAATTATACGATAAATTCTGCAATTTTCCTAAAATATGCGAAATTTGTATCGTTGACGATTGATGTCAGGTTCATCATACAGGTCCATAGCGTGTATGATAGTGGTCTCGTCTTTCTATCTCGCTCTAACATACGCGTATACTATGTTCTTACTCTTTTGCATCACCGATCTATCTATATACTAAATCTATGACTATAATATACGATTTCCACAACTATGTACATACGTTAATATTAAAATCATTTATACATAACAGACTGTCTCTATCGAGACGAAGAGAGAAGAATGCATGTGGAAAAACATTGTTTATTTATTTACATAAAATATATATTAATCTACTTAATATTATTAACTCTAAATACAAAAAGTACTTATAGAAACAGTTACTCACTAAAACGTACAAATTAAAAAAAGGACGAGAATTTTTTTTTGTTTATTAATAATTAATTTATTCACAATACTAATTATTATTTTGTTACGCCCTAAAATTTAAACTTGGTGCACCTAAGTTAAAATTTTAGGACATAGTTTAGTCTACTCTATACTAATATAATAAAACTGAAGAATTTCTTTTTTAAAAAGCCACAATTGGTAGTTCTAACAAGCGGACAGATTATAGAGCCCAATTCTGAGAAAAGCTATATAGTATTGAATATAACCCTACGACTCCCAAGGACCAAGAAAAGTTAAAAATTCTGAAAAATACTAAGTACAAATGAGGATTTGCTGCAAAGCCGCGGGGAAACTAATGAATTCATTAAGAAGACAGAATATTTGAAAGTGCCAATAGATCCATTACTAACGTTTTGTTATTATTAGCGATATACTGCGCAGGTAGGCCTGGCGAACAATAAAACAAAACTATGAAACATCAAGAATATTAGAAATGCTAAACCAGTAAGGCTCATTTAAAGAGAGAGAGAGCCCAATAAAAATTAATACAGGGCAATGTAAAAAAAATCACTAAATCATATACTAACAAAAGATTTGTAAAGGTTCTATTTTGAAGAAATGTCTTAAAATACTTATATGGATTACAAACTAAAAAAGCAAGCGATAAGTTTCGGTTAATACTACTTATAAAAAATCAATTGTTTGCAACAAAACCTAAAAGACCTTAACAACTCTCAATATATAACAATTACTTTTAATTTTTTTCTCTGCATTTTTTTTTCAATAGTGAACATATTCTGAATAAATGTATCATGATCCTGCTCCATGCTTTTGAACCTGTATTTTTTCCGTGAAATTTAACCGTTGTTTATGTAGAGACAATGTATCTATTGCGTTAAAATTTTGGGAATTTCTTTTTTTTCTCCATGTTGGGCCGTGAGAATGGATCGCGTGCACCAGACACATCTCATTAGGTAAACAGAATTAGTATGTTTATCTACCGATACCCATATGGTACCTAATTTAGTAAGAACTATCTGTCCTACTAAATATTGCTATATTATTTTTGATATTACGTAGGTATTATATACATGACACGGAATTTTCAATAGGTGAAATATGGTTTTACATGTTTATATGACGAAAAGAGTTCAGTAGGTGACATGTTACTTACTGCTTTCGGACCAAGCAGCCATAGCGTTTATGGCGCCTAACCAGAGCGGCAGATCAATTTAATATGTTATAATTACATAGGGCAACATTAGTAAAAGTGATACTGGATGCCTTATCGTAGCGAGTTGCAGCGACACTGCCGTAGCGCCACAGTCGTACGGTTCGATACCCTACCTTGACCCTTGGTCACGTATCGCGCATCAACCACGCCAAGCTTGCCTCGTAACCGTTTATCGCTAAGTAGGTTAACTTACACCATTCATAATCTATTTATCAATCCGCTAATGCGTCAGGTAGAATCCAAATGGTAACTATGTCAAGCGGCGCGCCATCACCGGAAAATATGACTATTTATTTTAGTTGTTAGTTCCCAGGGATGATATCTAATCAGGGAATTTACATGGTATTACCGCTGCCGCTGCATAGGAACTCGTCACACGGCCTCGCATTTTCCAACCAAACCAAATACTAAGTAAACTAGAGAGCTTCCTTTTGATAAGATTCTTCTCACGATTCATAGAAACGTTGCTCTTCGAACATACCTAATATGTATATAGTTGTCTATTATTAATTTTACTTATAGTAATGGAATTAACTCTTTTACTGCAGGTAGAGGAGGTTCGAAGACCAAGTTGTATGTTTTTTTGTTGGTTCGAAGACCAAGTTGTATGTTTGTTTGGTGAAAATACATACATGTATTTTCACCGATCGCTGACTGTACCGATTTAGATGATTACTTTATTTTTATTGTGGATATTATCAAAATCGGTTCAACAATACTTTTGCAATTCAAAAAAATAAAGGATGAAATGCTGCATTTTGTAGTTGTTGAATTAATTCCGATGATTATGTTTTGTCTATTTTTTTTACAGGAATATTGAACCAGAACCAGAGTGCGTTATATAATATTGAAGTTGGCTTTTTTCTGAATAATAATAAGAACTTATGATTATATTAACTTAACGAATAATTAACGATTAACCACAAAAATACCTATATACTAAAATATATTCACTATTGTAATCAGTTACTTTCTAGGAATAAAAACGCAGGCTGAATTTAAATTATCATTACAACTTGGATTCGTAGAAATGACAAAAGTACGGTACATTTAAACGGCAACTCTAATCGGTGATAGTTAAATTTGTATAAATGATAAGAACGAAGTGATCCCGGGGTGGTCGCCGAGCCCGGCACGCCGGCGCATCGCTTTGTCGCAGCTATGCGTACTGTCAACACAGTGCCTCCGCACACTGCACACATCACACAGTTTTTTATGCGCACATGTGCGTCGAACAGACCGCCCAGACCACAAACCCTGACAAATATTAGTCTTCAATTCTAAAACGCTTAGAACCTCACAGCTCCACAAATCAATAAAACTCAACAATTCAATCCTTCGTATGTATGTTTTTCGTGTTAACCAAATGAATCGGTTCGTACTCGATAGATCATTGCCGCAACAAGTATTGTTTAACATCCTTGGGATTTGATTGGCTCAAATAATTGGCTTAATTTATACTATGAATCCATAGTGCTCAGACGTTGGTACTACTTAGGGTTAGGAGATAGTGATAACAAGAATAAACAAGGTGAGGTTAGACTTTAGCATTAACTTTGGGTCTAGCATTAAATAACTTACTTACTTATCATCACGCCATTTCCCTTGCGGGGTAGGCAGAGTGCCAAAAGGCTCTATTGCTCTAACTTACTTAAATCTGTCAAATACCTAAAATAATAAAAATTATCCAAGTTTTTACTGGTAGGTATTTACTTTACTAAAGTTAGAAGTACTACTTCCTTTTATAGAAGAAAAAATAGAGTTACAAGAAAATAGAGAAACTTATGCCGTAAGTAAATACATCATCAACGGTAACCAGTTTCCGATAAATTACACTTGAAGCGGTCTATGCCATTGATTTTAATTATAATCAATGATAAGACAGTATTATTGTGTGGTAATATGCACCGCGGTAATGCCTTACCTGTCAAATTATTCCAGATAAATTAGTCCCTGCTACGCTAAGCAGTCGGTATCAAAAATAAACCAAATAACGGCGAAACCCATTAATTGACTGGACCTGCCGCTGAGTGAAAAAAACTCTCAGTCAGATAAAGCGGGGAAGTGTTTACGGTTTCTCACGAGCCTCGACCAACCCTCAATGGCGCCTTGCTGATTGATAGTAACTTAGTCGACCTTCGCGCCTCACCCGCGAACAACCGAATTCAGACCTTATCACAACGTCAAAACCATTATATTACTATTGATACTTTTCATTATATTATCTCTAAATAAGATTAAAATTGTTCACAAAACTTTGAGACTTATAATCAATGAATTTAAGATTAAAATAGCATCTCGAACAGTTCTAGAATGCCCATTCAAAGAATTCTGCACCCTCATAGCCGGTACCTGACCGCGGCCACCACTAAAGGAGGCGACAAAAAATATTATGTTAATTTGTAATATCAGACCATTATTCATAGTTGTAATAATAGCTTTGTTATGGCACACAACATTCCACTGTTCTTAATGATCAGTGGCGAAAACTAAAAGCCTATTCTGACAAAAGTCTGTGAATAATGCACATAAGTTTTATCATATCCTATAGTACAAAGGCTAGAATATATATGTACCAACTAAACAACAACAAATCCTTATTATTTTGGAGCCATTGATATATTAATTAACATTAATGTTTGGAGCTTTGGAAATTTAATTCTATAATTAAGTATATATATGAATAAGTCAAGTCCAAATAGGTATATTCAACGGTCTGGAATCGCAACAACTTCAATCGTCGATGGGTGTCAAGAATGTATATACTCTCTTCATCTTGTGAGCATGAAGCATAATTAGCGAGTATAAGGGCATATAACACGTCAGCCCCATTTTAGTAACTAAATTAGAGCGGTCGTTAAGCAATCATGCTTTTTAACTATCTGAGCCTTGATCGCCATAAAAGAAAGAAGAACAACCTTACATCGAGTTAAATCAAAAAGAATAAATGCTTTATCGCTGGGTTTGTTTTTAAAATACCACCTACTTACCTAGCATGAATCTAAAAATCTCTTAAATTATAACAATGGCATATTTCTCAAAACAATGTGATATTATGCTATCCCAATAAGTGAATTAGTTGCGTATTTTGATGATGTGTGTGATGGCTCATTGGATGAATTTAACGAGGCGTGATGAAGTGAGGTGAGCGAGTCAGCGAGTGTGCGAGACAGTCGAGGCGGGCGTGCCGCGGGCCTCGGCTGGCGGGTGAGCGGCGAGCACTCTGTAATCCCATAGTCGGTGTCGGCTTACGGCGCTTCTCTCGCCGCTGCAATTATCATATTCCACCTAAACACATAATATTGTGCACGCAATTTTAAAAATAACTCGCGTCCGCCTCGACCTCAATCGGCCCTGATTTATAGCAAGCGGGGCGCCTCCGCTGCTGTAGCCGATGCGATCAAAAGATTGCATTCCCCACACAAATGACCATAAAGGTTCTTTCCGCACGCTTATTGAACACTCTATTTTTTAACCATTATAGATATCTATCTCGTAATAATAGCAGAAGATTATTATTCAGCTGTTCTGTTTGTTACTACCTAAACGGCTTATTAAATACTTTAATAAGCTGTTACGGTTAGTAATTACTTGCCTTATTCAGTTCTTAATTCCAATCACTGCTCCATATTGCCTACAAACAAGTAACAGGCGATTAGTTTTCTGACACAATAAAATTGCATAAAATAAAAATTCTTGACAGCGTCAACTTTTATGGAATAAACTAAATATCTGTCATGCGTACCCTCAAACTCCCATACAATTTATGAATCAAATGCATGAATGAGCGCGCGTCTGGTGCTGTGGCCACGTGGCGACGTTCTCACGCCTGACGATAGCGACTACTTTTTATTGCAGCTACATTTTTCAAGCGATATGTCGCGTGTGCTACATGTGCTGAAGATCGACCCCCGCAATGAAGCACATGGCGCTATCCTCGCTAATTTCTTCGTTCTGATACAAATAAACAGCTCTAATTTGTAAGAATTAAGCCATAAATTAAGTTTAAGTGTAAAGCTGTGTGACAACGAACTCAGAGGCCAAGGCCCATAGTACAAGGAAAAGACGTTTGGTATAGATCATTTGAAGTGGAAATAACAAATAGCACAATAGACCTTTGCCTATTGTCGAGACGAATTCTATTCGCGCGTGCAAATTGGCTGAGTCAACAGTCGCACACTCGGACAAAGTTAATGGAAGAATGAAACGTGGTTTTCTTTTTGTGAGCCATTAGCCTAACAAACGGCTGTCACGACTTGAGGCCAGCGCACTGGACGTAGCAGCCGCCGGCGCGCTCTTATTGCCACTCAACGTTGATATCACTCTTATATCAGATATAACGCCGTTATTTATACATAATGTCCGTAAGATTCGCATGAATCTAAATATAAATCATGAACTTATATTAGCAGATTACTGGTAATTAGACTGTTAATTAGTTTTCCCTTTAGGAAAATATCAGTTGCAGCTCGTAGTCGGGACCTGTGCTTGGGAGGCAAAAATAGGATCACACCTGTTTACAAGTGGCACTCGGTTAAAATATCGAAATGTCCGTATGTTACATCGCTGCATACACGTTCCAGGATAAATGGGTAGTGCTATAAACAAATATTATCGATTACGTCAATCACGACCGCGTAGATTTCCTAGTGATTGATGATTCAGATTGGTCTATTAAGCATTCCTGCAATTGGCTTGGCTGGTACCTATTCCCATGTAGAAAAACGCTATTTAAGATATTTAAGATTTTTTATTATCTAACGCCACGAAAGGCTAATCAGATGTAAAACACCCACCTGAAATTCTGTGAAATAAGTTATGAAAATTGCTATATGTGTAGAAACTTTTTGCTGAAATACCTATAAGGTATTTCAGCAAAAAGTTGGCTACAAACAGATACTTTTATTAATCAGAGGCCAGGTGGGGTCGCTATAGTAATCAATTTATATTAGGTACTTATATTTTTATTTAAGCTAAAAGCCGTCAGACTTCGTGTAAATATTAACCTCATGAAGTCATATGAAGGATAACAAAACACCTGTAATATAATGTAAATGTTACATACATTATACAAACAGTAATATTGCAATGACTCATTTCCTAACAATCCTTTGAGTCGTCAATTCATCTTATACTCGTAAAGTCAATGGTTTTTTTCACTTTTTTTTATTTATTTTTCAAAAGACAACACCCTGCTATGGGCTAATCTTTGTATTGAGGGGGACTTTATAAACATACAATTTCACAGACACAAAATACACCCAGACTCAGAACAACCACTTGTGGATTACACAAAGAGTTGTCCTATGTGGGAATCGAACTCACAACACTCAGGGAGGCCGGTATCTAAACCAGTCCGCCATCTGTACAGTCAAATGATGTTTAATTAATGAAAACTCGAACATGTATTTTTCTTTAAAACTGTACATAAATTAATGTATTAGGCTATTTAGGCGTCTCTGAACACAAAACAATAGTTTTTGGAATGTTTGTCTGTTTGTTTGTTCGAACTTCACGCAAAAAGTACTGAACGGATATTGATGAAACTTTTTTGTTTGATATCTCTTGATTAGAATTAAAAACTGTTTTACATTTTATCCCGCTGCTATATCGCAATATAGATATAACCTAAAAACTAGCTTTTGGTTACGACCGAGCCTCTGGCAAAGGTTATAAATTTGTGAGATCGGTTTGTAAATTATTATTATTTAACAAACTTAGTAATAACTATTCATTTTATGATTTACTAACTCTAATTCTGATTATTTTCTTAATTTTTGTCTGTACCTATTTCTGTATCTATGTCCTTTTATAAGTATAGAGCAAGCTTCACAACCAAGAGTATGGTTAAAATTGGTGTTTTGCTGTTTGCCACTCTCATAGCTTAAAAAAATCTTAAATTCCAAATCCTAGGATTGTCAGGCCTTAGGTCTTTTACTGAGTAACAACATTTATGGGTTAAAGTTTCAGTGTTAGTATGTATTCTGAACGAACCTATACATATCTGCTAGATTGGGAAGAGAGCCAATTTCCAGTGAGACATAAAAAGTATTAATCACTTTTCTTAAAGTGTGTACGGATTTTAATTCTGTTTCACAAAATATTAGCTTTTTTGTGAGCAAAGGGAGCTGTACTGAATTAGTACATTCTGTTAATAGCCAGACCAATCGAATATTTTGTATCTATGATGTGTCTGACTGATATTACGCATGCACTTTACTCGTATTATTGGCGATTTAAAAAAGTGCCTTATGTGTTTCTTGCCGGGTTCTTCTCATGAAAAGCCTTACTACGGAATCCGGCTGCTTGTAGCGATTGCAATCGCGACATTGCGGATGCACTTGACTCAAGCGTACGTGTGTAGTTATTAGTAACTTTCACGATTTTAAGTGCTATATAATAAGCCTATGAAATAAATATAGGTATACTTTCAATCTAACTTAAAAAACTTTTTTTTTATTTTTTTTTAACTTAAAAAACTGCATGGTCACCCCCTGCAGATTTTTATATCCGTGATGTTAGTGTGTGAAAACTTTGCTGGGTTTTTATTACACTTAAAAAAAAAACATAGCATCACGCCTGTATTCCCCGAAGGGGTAGGTAGAGGTGTATTACACACCCACGACTCGCCAGCTATGTTTAAGTCCAGAGCCTATTGACGTCTATCGGGATGTGTTATAATGATATGTTTATGCTTAACTATGTATTTAGGCGGCTCAGAACACAAATCCTTTTTTTTTGTTTGTTAGCTTTCAATTAAAATTGAAATCTGGTACATTTAATCCTGCTACTAAGTATATCAAGAGATCACAACGATGGTATGACTAATATGATATTTTTGAGTATTGGTAAATATGCATAGCAAAACGGATTTAGATGTTACGGGGTTCAGTAGGTAGGTGAGACTCTGGATTATTATGTAAGTATGTACTTTATATCCCTAAAAAATAAAAAAAATCTCATAGGACAGCTAATATTGTAAGTTTGGGTGATATGGGTGAACTGATTTCAATAAAATTGGTATACAGATAAATAATAATCTTTTTTTTGTTAAGGCGGGAAAAATTGTCCTTACCGCACGTCCCTGTCGTTCGGGGCAACGAACAGGGTAGTGTGGGGCCCTCACCCACTAAAGAAACCGGAACCATATTACATTCCTTCAGTGGTAGATAAATTATAGCCTGGATCAAATGATTGGTTTTTTACCTATAAAATTGCCGTACTGGCTGTAGTACTGGCCATTTCAAATCAAAATAATTTTTGGCTAACTCTAATTTCAAATAAATTTTATTTTAAAAACATGGAATTATTTTTCCAAAAGTAGTTATTTGTTTATTAATTAGTGTTATGTTTTCAACGCATTTGAATCGTTTTCTTCATAAAAATTCCAGAAATTATGGAATATGAGTACCACCGAGGCAGTAACGCGGCACAAACGGCACGATACATCAACGACGTTTACAGAGCTAACACTACAAACTAACACACCGCCTGTTATTACATAGTGTGTAAATTTCCTGAAGGGAAGCAGGCAAGTCAATAGATTTGTCTGCTTCCCTTCAGGAAATTTCGAACTGAAAAATGAACGTCGTATTCGTCTGAAAACTTTGGTCGGCAATCACTAATTAAAGGCGATTGTGGAAGCTGATGGTACTCAAGCTACGGCTGAACTAGCAGCAACTTTCGACATTAGCATGAAAACAATATTGGTCCATTTGCGTCAAATTGGCCAGGTAAAAAGCTTGACAAATGGGTGCCCCATGAACTCAATGATTGCCAGCGTGTGATATGCATCGAGACGTGCCTGGCACTGCTCAACAGGCACACAAACGATGGAATTTTGGACCGTATTGTTACCTGCGACAAAAAATAGATTCTGTATAATAATCACAAGCGCTCAGCAAGTTTGTTGGATCCTGTTTCAGCACCTAAACAATGCCCTAAACGAAAACTTACTCCTAGAAAAGTGATGGTCACTGTTTGGTGGTCCAGCGCTGGTGTGATTCATCACAGCTTCTTACCAAACAGGGTGAGCATTAATGCAGATGTGTACTGTGAAGAAGTGAACACAATGATGGAGAAGGTCGCACATTTCCAACCAGCTTTGGTCAATCGTTCGGCTCCGCTGCTCCTGTGCGACAACGCGCGACCTCATACTGCACTGCAGACGGTCTCCAAGGTACAAGAGCTGGGGTTAGAAGCTCTCCGTCATCCATCGTACTCACCAGACCTTGCGCAGACTACTACTACTTTTTTCAAAATTTGGATAACTTCTTGGCGGGAAAAAAAATCAATACCCGAGAAGCGGTACAAAATGCCTTTGAAGAATTTGTTGCCTCCCGTCCAGCTGATTTCTTCAAGAAGGGCATCAATCAACTGCCATTGCGTTGGTATCGATTGCATGATTATTTTGATTAATAGAAAAAAAGTGGTTTCATTTTTTTCATATAAAACGGCAATTTCATAGGTAAAGACCAAATATATTTTTTTCTTTCCTATTATCGTTAAAAGCAATCCATTCGATATACATCAATAATCATATTTTTAGGAAAAACAATGGACTTGAATATGGTGCATAACTAGCATATGACATAAGAAGTCGCGCGTGCTCTAATTGAATGGATGTGATTTTTGGATGGGAATCCACTCCTTTTTTTTAGAATAATCATGATGATACACTTTGACGTATAAAGTTAATGTTCTGTCTAGAGGTGTAATAGTTCTGTTCGCCATCTGCCAGCTCTGGTAGTTCAATGACCTGTAACTGACAGCTACCTATACGGTTGTTTATTGCTCTTGATTCCATTCCTTTGGCTATACCAAAATTATGTGTGCCGTCGGTTTTTTATCTATATCACAAAGTATAGTGGAGGAAAGAGAGCAAAAAATTTCGTCACAAAATAGTTCATTTGAAACTTCACAGGCAGCAGACTTGGTTACAGAGTGAGTCATAAATGGTCACTTATTGCCATGATGCTTTGTTGGTATAAATATAGAATATTTATATATAAAATATTGCTTTAAAGTAAAGTTGATCTATAGATAATGCCTCTTATGGTCATCCACTAGGTACTCTGCTCAAGTACCCAGAATCCCGGGATCGGTGGAGGTCTCAAATTGCTGATAATCTGATTAGTATCCAATAGCCGATACTGTTGATAAATTATAAATTTTGAAAGAATCAAACGTTAATTACTATAACTACGAGCTTTACAGATTTGTGTTTGAGTGTCTGCTAGAGGCCCCCAACAGGTTAAAAACGGCCTTGGGTAGGTACTGTCCTGTAGTTCTCATGTAAAGAGGCTTGTGCTTTGCAGTCGTTAGTGAAGATTTATAAATACTTCATTCAGAAGAAGCTTGACCACCCAATAAAAAAATATACAACACAATATAGCGAGGTAGGTACCTACTTCAGTAATATAATTTATTTTGCTATATAATTCATACCTTATCGCGGTTCGTTGCTAAATATAGGCAATATTATTACCGTACTGTACTGTTGTATCAAATTATAAATTGAAATTTACCAAGATAACATTATTAAAAATAATTACTTACTAAATATTAATTGAATCATAGAAATAGACATTATTTTAGCTAAACCAATAGCAATTTTATTGGTGGTGGTTAATCAAAAACAAGCATTTATTATCATACATTTTGTGAGTTTGTATAAATTTGTGTCAAAGTAGATTTGTCGCGATATAATTATGAATAAGTTGCACATATTTATCTGGTCGGCGCCATCCGTAGTCAAATGGGACGTGTGATATATGGGTAGTCTGCACCTCTTGTAGTTTACATTAGGCACACTTCTATAAGAAGTCATAAACAAAGCAATTTGTTGGTGGTGACAGAGCCGGCGGGCCCGTCGCTCGCACGGTACAGTGACCACGCGCGCCACGCTTTACGGACTAATACTGACACAATGTCCTTTAAAATAAACTTTTTATACAATAACCACAGACACAATAAAATTACAAACACTATTGCCAAAAAATGTGCCCACTTACATTGGTTTAATTGCTACACTCGGAGTCCCTTTTTTTATTTGAGCAATCGTATACCTACTCGTGTTTACAATGATTTTAATTACTTAAAAAATAAAAATTATAACTACATTGTCATGACAATCGTTATAAACTAATTTAATATTTTTTCAGGAAACCTGCATTTATAGATAAACTTATCTAGAAATTTTTATATACTTTTTTAGCATTTGACATGCTCAGGCATATATATACATTAAACACAAAGTGAAAAATGAATTGGCAAAGCATCTGGACGGTATCCAGGAGATGCAGGTTCAAATCCTGCTCATGACTGTTATTTTCGATTTCACATTTTTCACTTTGTGTTTAATATAGATAAACTTATAAAAATAAAACCTCCGTATCGTCGTTGTGCAACGAGCACCACGTCAACTACAAGTCCGCCCGCTCCACCCCACAGGGTATTAAGGTCACCTTGGCCTCGTCCAAGGACCACAGGGCCCTATCAAAGGTCCTACGTGAGAGGAACATCTCCTTTCACACTTACACCCTCCCTGAGGACCGTCACCTAAGAGTCGTCCTCAGAAACATCCCAAAGGAGGTGTCAGTCGAGGAGGTTAAGCAGTCCTTAACCCAACAAGACCTGCCTGTACACGAAGTGCACAGGATGTACAAGGGTCGGGCCCGCGCGCCATACGACTTGGTGATGGTCACATTAGACCTCACCAAGGAAGGCAAGGCCATCTATAAAATGACCTCAGTCTGCGGACTGTCAGGCATTAGCGTGGAACCCCCTATCAAGAAGGGCATTGTCTCACAATGCCATAGATGCCAATTGTATGGACACTCTGCGCGTCACTGCTACGCGCGCCCTAGGTGCGTCAAGTGCCTAGAGGACCACTCAACGTCCGATTGCTCACGTCCTAAGGACCGCACCCAGTGCACAGAGCCCCCCTCCTGTGTCCTCTGCGGCGAGAAGGGTCACCCGGCGAACTACCGGGGCTGCCCTCGTGCACCCCGGCTACCCACCCGGCGCCCACTTGTCCTCACACCACGAGGGCCGCCACAGGGAAGCGCTCCCATCCTGCGTCCCGCACCCCCACCCCTCCGCAACGTTTGGGTACGCATAGCAAACCAGACAAAGTTCCCAGCTCTGCCTAATAATAAGCCCGTAGGGACGCCAGTCGTTGGGCAAACGAAGCCCACTGTGGGCCAACCTAAGCCCCCTCAGGGCAAAGCACCGAAACCAGCTGTAGGCGTAGGCCCAGCGGGTAGGACGCCCCAGGGTATGGATTCGGATCTGGCCCTGGTGCTTAGATTCGCCTCGCTGGTAGATCTTAGTGAGATTAGGGAAGTTGCGGCCGAACTCCGCGCTAACCAGGGCAATAGTCTTGCCCTACTTAACACCGCCGTAGAAATTAAAACACTTTTACTGTTTAATGGATTCGCACACCTCAGGCAGGGTCTAACCATACACACTCAAGTTAGGGTTTTTCAACGCCAATGGCCTGTCCCAGCAGAGGAACGAGGTAGCCACGTTTCTGCAAGACCAACTACTGCACCTATTTCTAGTACAGGAGACATTCCTCAAACCCTTTCATAGGGCTCCGAGGATTGCTAACTACAACGTATTACGTAACGATAGGCTAAACTCACCGTTAGGTGACACACTCATTTATTATAAAAAGTCACTGCACTGCACGCCTATGGATCCGCCCCCACTAGAGTACATCGAAGCTTCGGTCTGTAGACTAGCCCTCACAGGTCATCAGCCTATAGTCGTTGTATCCGCCTACATGCGGCCCGGAAGTAGCATTTCGACGCAGCTTATGTATAACCAGGGACTTAAAAACCCTGCTAGACTTGGGAAGCGCCGTCATCATTGCCGGCGACCTCAACGCTAAAAACACCTCGTGGAACTGCCACGTTACTAGTACGCGGGGCAGGGCTCTCGAGTCACTGGCTGAGTGACTAGGGTTCGACATCATAGCGCCTATGGCGCCCACTCACTACCCGGCCTATGTTGATTACAGGCCCGACATATTAGACATGGCTCTTTTAAAAAACTTAAATCTACGTTTGCGTTTGGTAGAAGTGTTACATGAGTTAGACTCTGACCACCGTCCTGTGATCTTAGATCTCGCCTCCCTCTTACCTGGCCCCTCTGGCCAACAGGACAAAACACACAACGGTGACAGACTGGGGACGACTGGAGAGTAAATTCCGGTTGTCGTCTGTACACCTAGACCAAGTCCCCCCTATTATTAGTATCGTAGAGGACACGGTGGCTGCGGTCGACTGTTTCACAAGCTACGTACAATCGTTAATTAACGTTTGTTCTCGGCAGGTACCAGACACGAGAAATCGTCGATGGCGCCTACCCGATGACGTCCGTGACTTGCTGAGGCAGAAGAACGCCACTATCCGTGCCTATGATCATCATCCCAGCGAGGATAACCGCATCATAATGCGCTCATTACAAAGGGCTGTTAAGAAATCAATTGATTCTCTACGTCAATCAGAGTGGAAAACCAAGCTGAGAGACCTAGAACCGACCCATCAAGCCTTCTGGCAACTGTTCCGCACTTTCAAAAACGACAGTGTGTCTACCATGCCTCCGCTTAACAGACCCAACCTTCCACCCGCCTTCGACGACGAGGAGAAGTCCGAGTGCTTAGCCGAAAGTCTGGAGCGACAATGTAAGCGGACACCACGCCTTCATTGATAGGGAAGTGGAGTCGAGGGCCTCTCCCTCGGCATGTCGCTGTACACCAGCGACATGCCTCAGCATCGGCAAGTGCAGACAGCACTTTTTGCAGACGATACAGCTATTTATTATGCAGGGTTTAACCCTATCACAGTGCATAGGAAACTCCAATCCGCGGTCACTACCCTCAGTACGTGGTTTAGCAAGTGGAGAACGGAGATCAACCCCGATAAGAGCCAGGCGGTTATGTTTCATAGGAGACTACCCCGACTGTATCCCCGGAGAAGATCAAACAGTTTAGCATCTTTGGTAAACCTATTCCTTCGCCCGTCACATTCAGGAGGTACGCTCACGCGCAGCCTTTGTCATGGGACGTTTGCGCTACCTGTTAAACTCTAGGTCTAAACTCTCACTTAGGAATAAGGTCAGACTCTACACTGCCTGCATACGTCCTGTTATGACGTACGCCAGTGTAGTATTTTCACACACCAAGGCACACAGGATTCATAGATTACAAACATTACAGAATAGATTCATGCGCAGAGCTACGGGTACACCGTGGTTCATACGCAATGTCGACCTTCACATAGACTTACAATTGCCTACCATCAAGCAATTTATGAAACGGTGTTCACGTACTTAGTTTCTTTGACTCCGCCATTACTCACGCCAACCCCCTAGTGGTTAAGTCGGCTAGGTACAACCCCTCTAATATATCGCGCGTACGCAGACCGCGAAATAGCCTCGACGGCGACATAACTCACGCTCAGATCAGAGCATACACAGATCGCGCAGCTAATACAAGTAATTACCCACGGTTTCGTCCCCGCCGACGGGGGCGAAAGACGTGTCGCGGTCAAATCATATACGTGGGAAATCCCACTTTGCCAGCAACAGCCCGAGCCGAGGTCCTTACCCCACAGGGGGTGCCCTCAGGTAGCGTTGCTTAAATGTTGGGTTGAGAGCCCTCTGCGCTCACCAATTGTCCGGGTAAGGTTGTCATAGCCATCTGAGGCTAACAACCAACGTCACACACAAAAACGAAAAAAAACAAAAAAAAAAACAATACTTTGGAAAATCCAAAACTGCACGCCTCATAATCTTCATGTTCTCACAATAAAATTGATTATTTGATAAGTAACTAATAATGTATTGGTCTTACTAAGTAGTTTTCAATAAATCACATAGATAGCGCTAATTTCAAAAAGTACTAATGTGGGTTTCATGTCTTATACGCCATCTAGCGCTAATTTCAAAAAGTACTAATGTGGGTTTCGGGTCTTACACGCCATCTAGCGCTAATTTTAAGAAGTACTTCTATATTGGTCTACCTTACCTCTCAGTTACGGGCCGCGCGCACGCCAAGGCCACGCAAAAAAAATTATGAAATGTAAAATATGTTTTTTTCGTGTTTTATAACGTTGGTGTGTTATTATTTACGTATGTTTAGTGTTTTTAATTATTGTTATGGATAAAATAGTTATTATACTTAACAAATATTATCAGTTCGTCAAGCAAAGGAGAAAGAACTTTCTTTTAACAAAAAACAATGTACCGGCCGGGCGAACGGCGTTCTGTTGACGATAGTAAAACCACCGGTGGCTATGCGTACGTAAAAAGGTAGTTCTCATGAAAGGCGCTGTTTTTGGTGTCGCGTCGAGCGTAAATATTCAGTATTTTTTTTTGTTTATTTAATAACAATTAAACCACATTGAATCAGAACGTGAAAAGTAATAGCGCTCTATTCCTGATCATAATAATTCGAAATGAAAAAAAGACTCGGTTAGTAAAGTATTTTGGTCGTTATCGTGTTAACATACATTACCTACAACTCACGGACGTCCAAGCCAGATTTTTTCAAACAGTTATTTAACTAGTTTAAATAACAAAAATGGCATCAAAAATATCATGAGTATTAAAAATAGTGTTTGTTCTTTATATGTGTGTGTTTATATGTGTTTGAAAAATCAGTTGTTCCGTGTAAAACGGGAGTAGAACACACCTCAACGCTTCGCTTATGAGGCGTGCAAAAATTCTTATCGTAAAAAGTTTAATCTAAAAGCCTAAATCGCTAGAGCCGTTACGTGATACACGTAATATATTTTATATATACAAGAATTGCTCGTTTGAAGATTCAGCAGTTTTAATATTTAACTAGTAGTAATAAACTAGTACAACTGCAAATCCGATTCTTAATTGTTTATTTTTATACTACGTGGGTAGCGACCAAACATACCACATATGTATAGGCCCACCTGATGGTAAACGGTCACCGTAGCCTGTAGACTAAAGATGGAACCGATATATTCATATGCATTAAGATATTAGTGATATTGGACGTATTCATGTATCAGTAATCCGACTCAATCTGATATGCTAATACAGGCGTATTGCTAATATGCCATATTCATCATATCGTGAACATGAACAGTGACCACTGAACATGGGTGTGTTGCTATTCCATAAACTAGTTAGAATCGCATATCGGTGAGAACATCGTGCGTATCATATCGGTGTGAACATCGTACGTATCATTGAGCTACAAATGGTGGTGCTAAAGCCGGCCACATACGGCAGATAGGTACCATAAATGATACATTATACCGGAATATATATAAGTAACAATATTAAACAGATATTAATGTGAATTTATATTCATATTAATATCTGTCATTATATGATAGTTAGATATTATTCTGGAACAAATAGCACAAATTTATTGATATGCATGTACATGATATGATATGCAGCTCCATATCCTCCGTATTCAATATTAGTGATATTCATATATCAGTATACATATTATGATATTACTTGAAGAATATATTCATATCAGCCGATATTGACAAATATCGGTATTAACCCATCTTTACTGTAGACGCTAGCAACACCAGAGGCACTACTCGCGCGTCGCCTACTCCAACGAAAGGGATAGGAGGCGAAGGGGATAATATTAAGAGGCTAAGAGAGTTCATAAAAGGAGAATACAATACGCTCACCACTACACAGAGTTGAGTAACATAGCTGACATTATTTTTAAATTACAACCTAAAGTATGTTTAAGATCTTGGACATTGCACTAGCATTGCGGAGGATTTCTTTTATACTACATGAGTGGCGAACAAGCATATGGCCCACCTGATGGTAAGCGGTTACCGTAGCCGCTAGACGGTAGCAACACCAGAGGCATCACCCGCGCGTCGCCATCTCAAAGGAAAAGAGGTGTACAGGAAGAATAATAAGAAGAGGATAGGGAGAGGGTTCAGGCCTCCGGCGCTCTCATTCACCATACGTGGTAAATACCGTTGTTACACGCAGATCTTATGTGAGAGGGTGGTACTTCCCACCACCGAAGGAATATAACATAGTTCCAGTGGCCCGCCAATAAAGGCGGAGAGATGGCATTCGGCGGGCTTCTTTAGTGGGTGAAGGCCCCACACTACCCTGTTCGTTGCCCCGAACGACGGGGTGTGCGGTTAGGAATAGTTTTTCCCGCCTTAATAAAAAAAAGGGTGGTACTTCCCCGATCGAGCCAGCCCATTCCTGCTGGGATAAAGAAGGCTCTACCATTAGAATAATAATAATAAGATAATGTTATAATCCTATTATGACTTCAAAAGCACACAATATGACAACAATTAGTACTCCAATGTATATCCGTCCATAGATAGTTACTGAGACAAAAAGTGCTGTGGTGCAAGTTCTCTCACCTTACCTAATATATAGATAGATAGATTCCTACTTTTGGTAACTTGTTAATATACAGAATCAATAATCATTACTTATATTTAAAATTCAAAAAGATTTCTTACCGTGTATTTAAATAATTAAATATCGCAAAATTCTTACTCTACCTGAGTACCCTTTCTTGTTTAAGTTAGTAATTTGTTTCATGTTGTTTAATCAGGAAACCAGGTAGTTTAAGGTATACAATGCCGTATTGTAATTATTCCAAACTAGAGTCTGCCTGCGACCCCGTCTGTGTGGACTTTAGAATATGGTACATTAATCATCGCTATGTAAAAATATCCCACGGAAAGCATTCAAAGTAGCCTATGTACTTTTCGTTGGCCTACAGACTATATGTGTAGGTATGCAAAATTCTATTATGATTGCTTCAGTATTTACGGCGTGAAAGCGTAATAAACAAACAAACAAACCCACTTTCACATTTATACCCAGGTGAATTAAAAAGCTCTTGGTATCAATATAAAAAAATGTTACAAAAAAATATTTTTCTACATAGTCTCCGTCTACATAGTACATATAACGCGATGGAACTTTCTAATTCCTTACAAAAAAAAATCTTAACTCGAAAAACTCCCCTAGTGCAGCCATTACCGTATCATCACACAATTTTGTTCCAAGAATTTGCTCTTTTAATTTTAGGAATAAGTTTTATTTATGTCGTAGCCATACCATAGAATTGGTCACTATATGATGTGGCCAGCTAAAACTGGCCATATCGTTTAAATGTCAACGTTTGATGAAATATAGTTATTAGTGCTGGTAGTACATCATACAGGATATGGCATTTTTTACAAAAAGAAACCCTAACCTATCATTAGCAATTGCAAGTAAAAAACATCTAGGGGCTGGTAGTACACCATATAGGTAAAGGTATTTTCTGTTACTAAAAAAAACCATTACCTATTACTTATATAAATCTGGCATTCCAGCTGGCCCGTTTAATGAAGACTCGCACATTAAAGTTTGATATTATGTCAATCCACATTAAGCCATTATGATTAATGTATGGTTTCATGATATCAAAGATGCATCTCAAAACAAAACAATATTAGTGCTTCTAACGGCCGTGGATATAATAATGCATTATGTTCTATTTCATGAAATGGTTGTCCACATAATAAAACGACCAATTCTATGATATGGCCACGATATATATTTGCACATCTAAGAACTTTTTGAATAAATGAATAATATATTGTGATAAAGATATAGTAAAATACTGTGCTGTGTATGCCGAAATGTCACCCTATGCGTAGAACGTAACTGTTTCTTCCTGCGGTCAAACTCAATTAAAACTCATTGCAGGGGCGTGCGAACGAGCGGGCCGCGTCCGCCTCGCATCGCCTGCGACACGACTCATGGCGCCCTCTTTACCCTACAGGAAACACTCCTTGCCTAACTCTGTCTCCTAATCTTAGGTCAATAAACCTAGGGCTCATAATATATCTAAGATCTTTTCATAATAAACGACTAAGTTAACAATGACTTGTGATAACTTGATAACATGTAGGAAGTCTTATCACACGTAACGACAATTGATAATGTGACCTAAAACCTTGATTTTATATTTATGAATGGGACCAAAATACATTTTTCTCTAGAGCTCTCGCTCTATATATTTATACAGAGCGAGAGAGAATAATACATACGTCATTTTGAATGATTGTACTTTCGACTCCCAAATGTTGTGTGCGATCTTTTTCTATTTCATTATCAAATTAAACCGTAATCGCCCACCCAATAATTATTATTTAAAGATTATTAACCTATTAATCGTAGAAATATCGTCGAATCTTAAAATAGGGCGGTTCTATGAATAGAAAAGTGCAGTAAGGAAGTTGGGCGTTCTTACAAAGATGATGCGGTATTCAATAGAATAAATTTATTTGTGTACTTGTTTTGAAAACTATACTTTAATAGATCGCTAAGTACTTATAGGTCAATCAGGATAAATTTTGCTTATGCTTTCTTTTGGGATGAGCAACGAAGGTAACGGCTTCTATCAGCACATTAAAAATTTTACCCCTTCGACAGCGGCAAACGGCTTCGGCGGACTTCGGCTTTAGTTTCCTCCTACATTAGGTCAAGCCAATTAGATGTTTGAATATATCCTCAATATTCTAAGGTTTTCGCCTCAGTCCGATTCTTGTATGATAAAACGCATAACGTAAGCGTTTCCTGTTCCATTTTTGTTATCCTACTGGCACTGGTGCAACAGAAAGAAGTATACCTATGTATGGCTAAGTATCATTTAATAGTAAGTGCATCAACAAAATGGAATAGAGCCAAATTTCTTGAAATCGAAACCAAAGCCAGCAACAATAATACAGTGTTAC
This sequence comes from Leucoma salicis, assembly GCA_948253155.1. Taxonomy (NCBI): domain Eukaryota; kingdom Metazoa; phylum Arthropoda; class Insecta; order Lepidoptera; family Erebidae; genus Leucoma; species Leucoma salicis. Next base: position 19,383,874 of record OX411807.1, read on the forward strand.
ATGCTCACTCTTCTTTAACTTTATATGTAAAACAGTAGTTAATAAGATCCGCACGGCTTTAAGCAAGATGTAAACAAGCATTTAAGCAAGGTGCCCTTGTCGAGACACCAGGGGATTGTGTTTCGGCTACACGGTTTACATCACGGCTTTAAACAAGATGTAAGCAAGCAGCAAGGTGCTGGTCACCACGCAACTATCTTTGGTAAGATTTAATCCGCTGGCCACACGGTTGTAAACATGAATCCGCTCGCTGTAAGTTCGGATGTAAGCACGCTAGGATGTTGAAGGTCAAACTAAATTAGGATTACATCTGCTGTCCACACGGCTGGCAACAAACAATGTCACCCCTGCTGGAACGCTTGCTTACAGCTGTCCGGTCCTTGCTTAACAATAAAGTGGGATCCGCATGGCTTTAATCAAGATGTAAGTCAGCGTTTAAGCAAGGTGCCCATGTCGGGACACCAGGGGATTGTGTTTCGGCTACACGCTTTACATCACGGCTTTAAACAAGATGTAAGCAAGTATCCCGGTGCCGGTCACCACGCAACTGTCTTTGGTAAGATTTAATCCGCTGGCCAGACGGTTGTAAACATGAATCCGCTCGCTATAAGCTCGGATGTAAGCACGCTAGGACGTTGAAGGTCAAACTAAATTTGGATTACATCTGCTGTCCACACGGCTGGCAACAATGTCACCCCTGCTGGAACGCTTGCTTACAGCCGTCCGGTCCTTGCTTAAATATATATTCTCACCCATGAAGGTTACTATAGTAGGTTTACACCTTTTATTATTGAGGCGAAAAAATGTACCTACCGCACACCCCTCAATCCGGGGTGACAAAGTAATAGCGTAGGGCTCTCACCCACTAAACAACCCACTGTAAGCCGTCACCATTTGGTAGCGCGTACATTCACTTCAGTATTCAGTACGTTTCCACCTATTAAAGTAGGTACCTATCTAATTTCACTGCAAGCCATGAAGATCATATAGGCGAACTAGGTTGACGTAAATTATTTTACGGTAAATGTCTGCATATGCATATATGTAAAGAAATCATAAGTACAAAATTACGTTTTCGATAAAGCCCCCATATACTAACATAGTCGAGTATTTGACCGACATATGCGTGTGATGATAAGATTTTAGTTTCGCGAACACTTAACAATACGCGGTTTGTAGTCACTAAATCCGATGTAACAACAAAAATTGAAATAGTTTTCATTAAATTAACATTATTTAAAGGTTATACTTTCATGTCCAAGTTTCTAAACGTTTAATTTATTTTATACACTACTTAAAAGGTACAAGGAATCATCTTGAATTCCCGATAACACTTGCACGCTTGAGAGATTCTGTCGACGCACAGCAGTGTGGAAAATTGGTTTAACTACACTAAACTACGTGGTGAAATACAGTATTTCGATTCTAAAAGAAACCCATGTCCTTCTTAAAACATTTCGAATGCAATAAGTATATTTTTTTTAAATTATCTATCTTATAAATAATATCAGGTGTTTTAGTACCTAGTATGATCCTCTATCTAGGCTCAGCAGATAGTGTGTAACAAAATTTGAATGGTGTTCTACTAAGAATATTTATTTCTGAAAATAGTAACCAGGTAAGCTACCTGCGCTATACGTTCAATTACCTCGACGTCACCTTGAACACTGTGACGTCTAAGACTATTTTTTGTGGAAATGTATCAACGGCGAAATTAATATAGAATGTCGCCTATTTATGAAGCTGAATAAATATATTTGATATAATTGCAACATATTGTATTCGTTCTCAGAATTATATCTTATAACGTCTGGAAGAATTTTAATAAAACTCAGTTTAGGTATTTCGATACAAATTTTTACTTACATATAAACTGAACATCAAATAATTTTACGGTATGGTTAAGGTAAAGAAAATAAAGAGCTTATTGATATCGATTGTGGTAGTATTAGAATCCAGACACACAGGGTCGCCGGTCACCGATCTCTATGAACAAACTTGAGAGAGGCCCGATGAGGCGCAGCGATGTTCCCAAAATAGAGGCCATTTTTATTATTCAACGAATCAAATCGAACTGGTTTAATGGGCTTGGGGCGTCTAGTCTGGAACATAACGTCAAAATTGCCGTCAATAGAATTTATCCCCTAATTTAGCATGTTTTAATCTCTCTAAATAATTGACCTTAATATTGAAGAGAAGCAGCGGTAGGTACTTTAAATTATTCTCTCTATCATATTTTCAGATGCATAAGCATTAGCTCGTCACTAGTTAATTGTCTTGGCAAGTGTAAAAAGCTGTCTTTAGTTGTATTAACATAATTTCTGAATTTATTAGTTAATAGTTACTAACCATAGTACCTACTTAGTTATATGAAGGTCCTGTATAGCGATAAGTTTACACGCATTCTATGAGATTCTGCTCATGTAACCGATATAAAACTTTGGTGTGGTCACACATTCTGTAGTGCACTAAATGAATAACGTCTAATGTAACTTTTTCTTATTTCTATTTCCATCGTTGGCTGCGTAAGTGAACGCCGCAACGAGCGGTCCTGTGCCGCCTGCATTCAACGCCTATCAATGGCTTTGACCAGGTCGTGGCTCCACATATTGTCTCCGTTATATTATCCTTACTAATATTCTAAATTGAAAAGTACTTAAGCTTTGTTTGTTTGTTTATTTATTTGTTAGTTTGTTGTACGTTACGCGTTCACGCCGTAGCAACAGAACAAATTATCATGAAATTTTAAATACATATAGTCAGAAGACTAGAAAAACACTACTACTACTTTGCATCCGGAAAAATGATTGGTTCCCGTGAGATAGCTGCTATAGAGACGTATTTATATTCGGAAGTACATCTAGACGTAGACGCGGGCAGAATCTAGTGACTTTATATGTCTACTAGCCTTTGCCTACTAGTATTTGAGTTATATATCAGATTTCCGATATAGCAAGCTATACCAGTTTTTAAGACTAATCAAGAGCTATCAAAGAAAAAGTTCCATGAAAATCCGTTCAGTAGTTTTTGTATGCGTGATGTGCGAACAATCAAACAGACAAGAATACTAAACCTTAATGCAGTTTAGCCCAATACAGTCTTTGTCAATATTTTCAGTGTAGAGACATAGTTTTGTTACGCCTATATAATAGTTTTTCTGTAATATCTCAGGTCCCCGATATAGTAGCGCAATAAAATGTCTACCAGTTAAAAGTTGCATCAAAATCCATCTAGTAGTTCTTTTTAATAAATTCTAAAAATAATTCTAGTTTAAATAATTTTCTAGTTTTTCGGTTATAACCGACTACTATATCGTGAACTTGAGATATATCTCAAGTATATCGTGAACTTGAGATATATCTCAAGTATATCGTGAACTTGAGATATATCTCAAGTTCACGATATAGTAGCGGGATAAAATGTATACCAGTTTTTAAGCCTAATCAAGGACTTTCAAATAAAAAAAGTTCCATCAAAATCAGTTCTGTAGTTTTTGTGTGATGCGCGAACAAACAAACAGATAAACAGACAAAAATACTAAAAAAAATGTTTGTGTTTAGACACGCCTATATATATTAAAGTATTTTTTTCTCAAATATCTTAAATGTACAGACACAGCTCTGTTACAGTTTTATAATAGTATAGATAGACAAATATATTAGAGTTTGTTAAATTCTCTTATGCTAACATAATGAAATATACTTATATATATGCCACATTTCATTAGGAATTCGTTTAGCTTCATTAATAGGATCAGGAGGTTAAATAATAAAATACGATAAAATGACAACGGAGACAGCTATTATTTTTGTAGTGCAAAAGCGATTTAGCATCTTCAGTTTCTAGTTCAAATAATATCTTTTTATTTTTCAGGCTCCTAATATAATTTATTATTATTATAGATTATATATAGATTATACCTAATTGATTCTTTAAAATATTTACACTTTTTTGGGAAATGATTTCTTCTATATATCATAGAGTTAATAAAGTTAGCTTTTATACATACTTAAATGTCTAGTAAGCACTGAATACGCTTTAGTAAGAGTCTAGATGAGATAAATAATATTAGGAATCAAGAGTCATTGTACAATAATGTAAATGATGTACGTTGTACCAACGACATTATACTTATCAGTGGCGTTTTGGCAAGCATCTGCCGAAACTGTGAGCCCCGATACAAACCGCCAGATAAACGGAATCCTTTGGGTTCACGGTCGCTCCGTGGGGGCAAGCATTTTGTAAAGCAATCATCCTGTGTACACGTTCTCTAGTTCGTAACATATGGACACTTAATAACAAGCTTTAGTACAAAAAGTAAGGTTTTTATTACACAACATAGCATACATTGAACTTGGTCACATGTTCCAAATTTAGCCATGTGCTTGCGATGAATTAGTCTGATTATCTAAAATAGTTTCATTTCAGTATTTCATATCCACTATCTGCGATGTAATGTTATATCTTATTAAAATATATTGACAGTAAGAAGGTTTTAGCGTTTATTATTTATTTACTTACTTATCATCACGCCATCTCCCTTGCGGGGTAGGCAGAAAAAACACAGTGCTAAAAGGCTCTATTCTTGCATAGATCTTCGTCAACATTCATAATTCTTTTCATACTCGTTCGCCGGTTTCGGAGACTCCGCACTCCACCTTCCTTCAATACATGACCGATTTGGTCCAAGTAGTTTAAGTTGCGGTCTCCCCCCTACCTACATTCTTCCTCCTGCTCATTTTATCTTCTTAACTAAGTTATTAATATAAAAATATATTAAAATACATCCATTATTTAGAGATTAACAGATAAATGAGGTGGAGATAAAATAATATTAGCGGGACCAATATGAACAGTAAAAATACAAACTTACTGTTAAAATATTGTACAAGAGTAAAATCTACATTACTCAAGTTTTTTATCAAATAACTTTAAAGTTATTTGATTATGCTTAAGCCCATGAAGCAAATATTTTAAATATTACCAACGTTATATTAAGATAAGATCATATTATATTACTGCTCATACCAAAAGTATGAATTACGTGTTTATAACACTGTGTGTGAGGCCTTGTGAGGCCCTCCATATCCTCTGGCGCTCCTCGAACCAGTCCTTGAAGCGATTGTGCGCTATGGCACGTAAATATCTATACAAATAAATAAAACTAAAATATCTGTTTGTAATGTCTAAATAACAACTTTTTATTTTATGCATATGAAAATATATACCTAAAGTTTAAGTTATAATAAAATTAAGTATTTTTTTGGGTGTTTTATCGTCTGTCTGTGTGTCTAACTGTTTATTCCAGCTAATCTCTGAAATGACAGGACCGATGGACTCTCAATAGCAGATAGCTGATATTTATTAGAAAGAACTTTGACTACTTTTATTTTAGAAAAACAATTAGGGTTCCGCACAAAAAAAATAAAAAGAAATTACTTGCGGACCGAAGTCGCTGGTAGCAGCTAGTTAAGAATAAATAAAGCTGATAAGGGCTACCTTATGTTTATATTCAAGGTTGATTAATTTAAATACATATATTCATTAAAATGATGATTTCAGTACTATGGATTCGACGTCTGGGGAATTTTATATCATGGGATAATTTTATATTCTGCTTAAAACTAGCCACAAATCATAGCAATCAGAATCACATTTATTGGTAAATAGCGAATGCTGCATTACATGTATTATGCTGCATTACATGTTATTAGTAGATCTTTCATGGGGCAATGTATACCTACGCTTCATCAATAAAACTCCTGAAAATATTCGAAACATTCCATTAAATATGTTTCATCAGAGAGCTGTAAAAATCAGTTTTAGTAGTACCTAAAGGCTATTATATAATTTCGGATTAATTAGAAAACAAAACAAAATGAACTGCCCCTCTTTTTAAAATACTGTTTTAAATAATACTCCATTTTATTTTATTATATTTATTTTTCATAATCTTGTAATTATCCTTATTTAGCACCTACTTTAGTTATGTATAATTAAATGTATTATATATATTATTATGTATTATAAAAGTGGCTCAGTGGATTTATAAAATCCGTTCAATAGTTTTTTCGTGATGCACGAACAAACAGACCAAAAATCTAAAAAAAATAGTTTTGCGTTTAGACACGCCTATATAGCCTTATTCAGTCATTATTTTCTTAAATATCTTAAATGTACAGACACAGCTCTGTTACAGCTTTATAATAGTATAGAATTATAGATTAGTTCCTTGTTGCTCGTTCAAGGAAACGTGGAAGAGTCGACTCGAAAAAATATGTGCAATTGTGACCTTTAGTATATTTATGAAATAGCACTTGCTTGAACCAGTCACTGGTGATGGAAAACATAACGAATCGGAAAGAAGAAAAAATAAAGGTAATTATTCAATTACCTTTATGTACTCACAGAGCGTGAATTCTAGGCTTTAGCGTTAGAACGCAATACCACTGTAGTAATGTAACATAGTTCCAGTGGCCCGCCAATAAAGGCGCAGAGACGGCACACGGTGGGTTTATTTAGTGAGTGAGGGCTACACACTACCCTGTGCGTTACCCCGAACGACGGGGTGTGCAATTAGGAACATTTATTCCCGCCTTAACAACAAAAAAAAAATTTTTTAAATAAGTTAGAACGCAATGCCTAAGTTAGTAAAAATGGTAGGTACTACATTATAAAGTTCCATAAGGTTCCATAGATGTAATCTTAACGCCTTTCCTTGCATAAAAGCTGATTATTGTATTGTGACATTTATATTATCAAGGCGTAAATATGTGAGTAACAGATTCAGTAAGTATTTGGGTTTGTTAAAGCTGATGATTATTTCTTAATACAGATATTTCGTGACAATGCGTAGGTAAATAAATATATTTATTGAGCTTTAACGCAAAGAACAAGAGGAATTTTATTGTGCTTATTCTTGACGGATCTCGTTGCATGGCCGGTAGTGTAACCAACTTCCGTGCACGAGGCCGCGGGTTCGATTCCCTCTCAGGACAATTATTTGTGTGATGAATACAAATATTTGTACTGCGTCTGGGTATTTTCTATCTATTATACGTATGTATTTACAAAAAAAAAGTAGTATATGTATTATATCCGTAATCTGGTACCCATAGCACAAGCGTTAAGCTTAGTTTGGGACCAGAGGACGTTGTGTGAAAATGTGCGTGAATATTTATTTATTTATTTATCTCATATGAACCTACCTGTGTTAAGTAAGCAGTCAAAAAGACAAATCACAAAGTAGTCAGATTGATTTCAAATCTGTATAATTAAATTGATAGAGGTTGTGCGCGCATCACGGATAAACTACTGGGTAGACTTCAATTAAATTTAAATTCTAAGACACTTGGCTCTTATCTAATAAATAAAATAAAATTTTAAGAAACAATGATTTTTATAAGCTCATAATAACCAAGGCAGATAAGTCGCGGATATCAACTAGTACTAAATACTTTTTTATATAAAAATTATATCAAACTTTAATTTTATGTACTTAAGAGTTATTTTTGTGGTATGTACCTAACCATCAATGAATATAAATTGTATTTGCTAAAAATAAATGAATATTCAACATAACTTCAGAAACACACGAGTTGGACACTCTTAAAGGGTAATTAATTGGCTTATGCCATTTCTGTGTACCATCTTCTGTTGGATTTTTCTGAGATCCGTGTAAAGGAATGGGGTGGTGATAGAGATACTGCGGAATATTCTAACGGTAACTATTCAATAATAATATGCAAATTCGTTCGAAATTTCACGGAAAACAATAGACAGTGATTGTTATGCAAAAGATTTTTGAAATCTCTAATATGTCTCATAAACGGTATATATTCAGAAAACATGCAATATATTAGTTTAATATAAACTGAATACTTAGTATTCACAAAATTCAATAATCAACACAAAATAATCTATTAATAGGCAAACCATCAAAAAAGATCGTTATTTTACCGATTCAAAATGGCAACTAAAATGCACAGTTCTTTTATTATTTAATTAACATCTAAACGTGTATTTCAACTCTTATCGTTAAGAGAATGTTTTTCTCAGACGAAGTCCTCTTAGGCACAGGCTAACTTTCGTTATGCTCGTATATACGTATTTTAAACTTCGAACCTGCCTCAACGGCCAACAATGACGTCAGAGGTAGGCTACTAATTCTGTGATCCACAGCGATAATACTTTTTGACAACTTTGTTCCTGTATCATTGAAATTCAATACAGTATTTTGCGTATTCATTGTAGTTGCCACAAAGCCATGAAGTTATCAAGGTTTAAACGCTTTTTATAGCGCTATACCTGTGGAATGTCAGTGCTACCCGTGACATAATCACCATAACTATCAAGGCTGTACCGGCACCACACGGAGAATTTATAACTATCCATTTCCGGCAAACGGGTAAGTAATATATTTATTATACATATTATATATTAAAATACTTTGAGATGGGCATTAATTATAACATTTGCACAATCATCTATACAAATAAATTAAATTGAAGTGTCGGTTTTTAATGTCTAAATAACAGCTTTACTAAATGCATACAAGAGTATATATATACGACAGTATGTATGATACCTCTAAAAAAATACCAATTTATAAAGATTTGTATGTCTGTCTGTTTGTTCGGCTAATCTCCGGAATGGCTGGAACAATTTGCACGGGGCTGACAGCTGATGTTATAAGGAGTAACTTATACTAGTTATATTTTGGAAAAGTAACCAACTAAGGTTCCACTCAAAAAAAAACATTCTACCCCTCAGGTAGTATTAAATATGACTAAAGAGTATGGCCGGCACACCTCCATCCGCGTTTATACTAACTTATATAGCATATCTATTATATCATATGAAAATGCTGTATAAAGGCAAAGAAAAAAATATTTATATTAAGTTCTAAGAATTGGGCATTAAAATAGAGATAGGTATTATCAGATAGGGATCCATCCAAAACTACGTACGTATTGCCTATACCTGTTTTACAGTTTTTAGCAGCATAAATACATAGTAGTAAATTAATATTTTCAGGTAAATTGGAAGTTCTAAATATTTAAATAAAACATTTTAAAGCGGATCTCTATCAAGTTTCCTGTATATTGTAACATTTGTTTTAGCAAAGTCGCTTAGAAATCCGATGATTGGAATCGACATAATATATCGCTGAATCATGCTATCTATTTTTCTATTCTATCTATATTAGACATGACCCGCCCGCTTCGCTGGGCACACAGCGGTACACCACACTATGAACCTTGACTTCTTATATGGAGGTTGTCATGGACGAGATGTTTCAGTGCGAATCGATGACTAATCTAGATTTTTTAAATATTAAGGCAGGAAATATAGTGCCAGTCAGTGAATTTGTCATACACAGATTTGCACATCACCCATGAAGTAGGTACTGTGTATCCCCTGTGCGTCCCCAGTATTCAACGTAGCGGTACCCCCAGTAGGCCTTTTTTTTGGTAAGGCGGGAAAAAATGTTCCTAATCGCACACCCTGTCGTTCGGGGCAACGAACAGGGTAGTGTGGGGCCTTCACCCACTAAAGAAACCCGCCGTGTGCCGTCTCTCCCCCTTTATTGGCGGGCCACTGGATCTATGTTACATTCCTTCGGTGGTCCGCCGGCGGGGTACCCCCCAGTTGGCCTACACCACAATAAAATGCTTACATTCAACTAAGGACATAATTTGAGAGCTCATTATTCTATTCTACTAAATAAAATTTTTCAAAAAATATAATTATTTGTCCTTGATTTTTTTTATGTACCTATCTATACCTAGCAATTTTTATAAATAACAACAACATTTTTATTATTTTTTTTATCACAATAATTTATTTATATTTAAATCGATGTTTATTTCTCTTAATTATAACATTTTATTTTCATGAAACTTATGTACTTAACAGTTAAATATACCTATATAAAAATGTAACATAATATACTTAAATAAACAAAATTTCGTTGAATTATGACGATCATGAAGATGTCGAAAAAAATCTGGGACGTCTGTTTATAAACTTGACTTAATACGAAAACACTTAGCTTTATTATGCCTGCGGCGAAACTGTGGGCGAAAAAGTATTACGTACGATATCTATCTATAGGTGCTGGAATACAATAAGTAAACTTTGGTAAGAGACAAGAAATTTTTTACTAAATTTATATAATTTATACAGTAAATAGGAAACATTCTTAGAAATATTAGTTTAATAACAGAAACAAAGACACGAAGTATATAAATTATGTTACTTGTAGTTAACTTCTACCCCTCAGAATAATAACTATAAATTATGATTGTGAGATCTACCCTGTGGGCTCTACTTAGTCTGTGCTACCTTGACATTTATTATGGACCTAATATGTAGAGGACGTGGACGAGGAGTGGTAACAGGAAACCTACTTAAATAAAATTATAAATATATTCACACGTCCGTTTGGTTAGGTAGGTAGGTACTAAGAAAACATAGTGTGTTGCTACCCAACCTATTAAGCCAAATTCCTTCCCATTGTAGAAGGACTGATGAAGTACTGTGGTGAGAAGAGCTATAAATAGAAAAGAAAAAATATCCAAAATAATTAAATACACAGATTGTCTTTATTTTTGTATAAGAAACAGTAAGAGCATAGTTTTATAAATAACTATCTTATCTAGACTCTATTGTATGCATTAAGATACTATGGTAACGTAACTACGTTGTATGAAGCTGCATAGTAGCGTTTAGTTATTTGCATCAAATACGTAGCTCACATGCTACGCAGCTAAGGTGGAGCGTCATCCCCGTCAAGTGAGATGGGTCGCGATGGCCAACATAAAAAATACCATTAAAATATGTTATTCAAGTGAATTGCGAGGACCATCGTCAACCAGATCTAAATGTAAGTACTATTAAATACCTCATTGAAACCTCGGTTTCTAATAATTTATGAATACAACACAATTTAGGGCCAACCTAGAAGCAACTCTTATCTTAGTAATCTTGCTTTAATTCAAAAGTATCATTTGCTATAAATTATAACAGCTATATTCGTCGGGTATCCTGTAGTAAAATGTATTAATTATTTAGGGTTATATGGTAATAAAAATTGTTATCTGCTGTTAGAGATCGTGGGCGGAAGGGATATGGACTTCATTCGGTTTGATGCAGACACGCGAGAATTCCCTAGCTAGCACGTCACAGTGTACCTACTGTGTTGCTAGTTTACCAATTTTTGTCATTTCAGCAAATATAAAACCACAGCAGGTACATACCTTGTTCCCCCATTCAAAACATCTATGTAATTGGTCTACAATAATTTACTGTCTACGGTGTTAACACTGAAAATAGGAAATTAATTATATAATGTAAATAACTTTAACATTCAAATTACGAAGCCTCTGCAAATTCTGCCAAATCGCGGTCCGTACACGTTGTGTAAAATAATCTTAAGCCAAATTGGCCTCACATCACGCTATGAAAAGCGAGAAATATACGGAACGTTAACTGGGTAGGTGCTCATTAATCGGACAATCATCAGAGACAAACGTTTCGGCGCGTCGGCGGTTCCCACGCGGCGGGTGCCCGCAATTCCGGTTTCTGCCAACTTAAATGTTTGTTGTCAAATTAATCTGAAATTACTTATTATGCGGCAATCAACCAGTCGAGCAACTATTCATTCATACCGATTGGAATGCTAGATGACTCGTGGTTCGTTTCGACCGACCTTCGCGCGTCGACATCTCAACAAAAAGTGTGTGATCTACCCAGATCCGGCGCGAGCTATCTAGATGTTGCTAATGTCGAGTACGTTACCTGCGCCATACCATAGCGTACCTTCCATAGGACGTTACTCTCCCGTTAGGTTCTCTGCACTCCCCGCACCGCATACCTCTCAGACAAACAACTTTAAAGGCTACCTAGTGCGTCAAGTTGTAGAATGAAATGTTCACAAAAGAATTAAGCATGTTATACAAGTTGAAATTGATTAGATGTTAATTGTAATTAAATACTACCTACTTAACTTGACTTTACTGACAATGACTTTATGGGTAGGTACTTAGGTAGTCAAATTGTTGCAAATTTAGTCGAAAATGTTTATTAAGTCTATTTAGACTTGATATCGTTTTCGTTACACTATTTCGATTTCGATAAGCTAGCAGACAAAATTTTGCTTACTTTAGTATTATGATGAATTTATCATAATTAATTGCAAACATTGACGTGTAATATTTATGAAATGCAAAGTTTTTTTATTATGCAAGTCTGTAGAAGAAGCTATTCAGTTATTAGCGACCCTCAACAAATACAGCAACACAGGCGAGACACAAGCTGCACTTCCACAAAAAACATCCAAAATCTCTGTAGAATAGATAAGTATATGAGTATCTAAAAAGTACGGAACATCATTAACTACTTTGTCGTCCAAATGGATAACAATTTCAAAGTTATGGAGTATAGATTTATAGAACAACTCCATTCCACTAGTAATCACCAATAATTGAGTAGTTTGGTCTACCGAGACTTGTTGCGTAATAGCTCATTAAATCTAAGCTTATATATTAGCGACCAATGAATGGTTGTCATTTGTAAAAACCGAAATAATGACATCACGCAGCATTCAGCGGTGCCCCACACGAACACTGTCTGCTTTAACAACATTGATAAAAGTGCCTTAAAACTGTCCTTAAAACGTAATTATGTTAACTATAATACAAATGCTTAAAACTCATTTTCTTGTCACATCTATTACCCACATTGGCATACCATACACTTAACGCCTGAGACACTTGGCCCACTATAATAGATCAGGGTAAGATTTTCGGCGATAACTTTTTTGTTTTAAGCCTTACCGTTGTACGATTCCAAGAATGCCTGGTCTATATTCGTCAGCACATTAGCACCACGTGAGACATTTATGAGAAAGTACAACTGAACAATTAGTTGTTAAAGTTGTTGCAATACGAAATTTCAATGTACCTGCGAGTATTTGGCATTTAAAATTTTATTTGAGTAAAAATCACAATGGTTCCGGTGTTATATCAACAATCCAAAACTGATTCTAAATAACTAATAAATTCATTAATTTGTTGAGACAGTAATGAGTTGCGATTTTATATTTTTAAATAACACTAGTCGTGTTCTATCCAAGCGGGAAAATATTAAAAATATTCAGAAATATTAATTTAAAGGAATAACTATAATATTACTTTGATACTTATATACTCGTATTAGTATATTTTTATCCGTATTGTTTTGTTTTGGTTAACGTAACGTACAACCCCGAGTGACCGTCACGGGTTCGTGACTAGTAGTAGGAACTAAAGCACCTAGTACCTACCTACCTACTATAGTATTTATTCGTATAATACCTACTCACAAATTATCAAGATTTTCTCGTGTTAAATTAACTCACTATCACCACCTCATCTTTATTTACCTACTAGAGTAGGTATATGGGTACAACATGGAGTAGTAGGTGGAAGAACGTGTATGGCCTCAACCTATAGATATTTTACAATATAAATTAAAGTAGGTAGGTAGTAGGTATATAATTTTTATTACAATCTATCTAAAAACTGTGACAAAACCAATAATACTAATGCAAGATTTCGTCAGAAACTTTATTTAAATTAGTATACAAGATACCTACCTACTTTAATGGAAAAAGCTAATGAACGAATTTTAGTCCGTCAACAAGGAAAAAAATTAGGCAATATTTTGATACGACCCTTCATGGTTATGTTTGTCTAGTGTTACGATTTTATCCCCAAAAAGGTAAAATTAAGTGTATTACATCACTGATAGCACGTACCAGGAATTGAACTTAAACCCGAACTGCCACTGATTTAACGAGGTAATTTTTCACAATACAAAAATTGTGAATAATCATAAAGTATGTCGAACAATTTTGCCAATCGAGGTTTGATGCTCCTGGTGGCCGCATGAGGGCAGTGCGGCGCCGGCGCGTAGTTAACTAGTTACGTAGCTGAAACCCATCAGCACCTCAGCGGTGACGTCACTCCGGACGCCGCCATCCGCGCCGATCAAGGACAGTAAACATTACCAGGTCAATGCACGCCACTGTCTCTAGTCGTTTTTTTTTTCATTCGGCCATGACTGCCCTACCAACAGCCGTGAAAAATCGTTCCTAAAGAGGCCCACTAATGGATAGTCGTTATACCAGGTACTTATGTAGGTATCACAATGCTTAAAAATACATACATATATTTTACTAGGTAGGTAATATAACAAACTTTTGATAAGTCTGTAAATTGCAAAAGGAAATAAATCGTTTAAAACATTCTAACTGGCAAAAGTAATAAATAGCATTCGGATGGAAACATTCGCCAATTTATTTTTTATTAATTACTCGTAGTAATTAAAGAAACGACCTTTGTATCACAAAAAACTGTCTAAAAAGCTGTTACATTTTAACTTCGTTGTTACAGACGGGTTCTGATGGGAAAATAAATTAGTGGCTACAAGCATGCGGCTTGTAGGCTATAAGCCATCATATCAGTTTCATACAGAGGATTGAAAGGAACTGAAAGTAGGTACATAGTACATATGATGCAAGTTGGCACAAGATGTTGTCAGTAAGTAGGTATTCATAAGTAAGAATATGGTAAAGACTCCTTTTAAACTTGATAATAGTTTCGCGATATTATCTCGTCAAACAACGTTAATATTACACAGCCATTCATAGGCTTTATTATTAGTTATACAAGTTACCTATATATCGAAATAAAAAGATACTTATATACTTACATATAACTTACAGCTTTGCTAATTTAGCCATATATCAACGAAAGAATTTTCAAAATTAATGCGGGATTACCAAGGGATTATAAGGGATATGTATATAGGGATTGCAAGCAGATATATTTTTAACAAACTTAGTTTTAAATTGTCTCTCCTCTATCAAATACTAAAATAGATGTTATCAATGCTCATAGCGCCTGAGAGTGACATTGATCAGCAACAGGAATCGTGTAGTCACGCTAAAAGTTAATGCCAGTGTAATTTTGTTACTAAGCTTACGATCTCCGCCTGATATCTGTTCGTTTCGAAGGCAAAAACAAACTGTGCTTTATTAGTGATACTAATCACTGTGCGTGTGCTGTCTTATACAGGAGCATTCTTTATCTTTTATTGTAGTTAGTGGCGTAGCTATAGGAGAGCTAGACGATGCCGTGGGGCCTGGCAGTGATCTCGGAACATATTTTTTTGTTAAGAAGGGAATTAAATGTTTCTAACCGCACACCCCGTCGTTCTGGGCAACGAACAGGGTAGTGTGGGGCCGTCACCCACTAAATAAACCCACCATGTGCCGTCTGTCCGTTATATTGGCGAATCACTGGAACTATTTTATATTACTTGCTGGTCCACCGACGAAGGTGCGACGCTTCGTGTGCGGATGCGTCGCGGGAGGCCTTGCGGGTGGCGAACGTTCCCTGGTCCATCCACCCGCAGCCACAGCTAGGGCGGCATTAGGCGGTATTCGCGCCTGCGCCGTCCCAGTCCCTAGCGGCGGTTTGAGTCCGGAGGAGTAAGTAAGGTTTGGCAATTATGAATGACAAATAATATCTGATAAATGTCCACCACGACCACGGTTACAGCCACCGAAACAATGAATTTATTGCAAACTAAATTTGCCGATCGCATAATATTTCACGAAATTTAACTGTTTAGTGGCCAGCTCGAACATGTGATTTACACTGCTGGATTATTTTTTGTGGGGTAATGTTAAAAGCAGAGTCTATACGAAGCCAATCGAATCGATTGCAGCCTTAAAACTTAAAATTCGTGAAGTGACCAACTAAATAAACCCACCATTTTGTCAAAAAGTGATTAAAAATCTACATTTGTAACCGTGGTCGTGGTGGACATTTATCAGATATTATTTGTCATTCATAATTGCCAAACCTTACTTATTGTAATACAATAAAAATTTTGATCATTATCATCTAAATTTATTGTTTTATTTTGATTTAAAAAACAAAGTTCTCGTTAAAAAGCCCTATATAAATAACAACTCAGAATTATTTTTTCATTTATTTTCTTATATTAGGAGTGAAATTTCCCATTCTCTTCAGCAAAAGGTCTTCAGACTTCAAGCACAGGTGCAAAACGAAAAAAATATTTGCAATTCTATAGAAGAGAATGGGAAAACGAGTTTTCAGTCTCGCTACTAGATTTTATTGTGTTTAGTTGATTTATTGTAAAAGTACATCAGAGAAAGATGCTCTTAAAAAAACAATTCTCCCCAAGCTCACTAGATATATATATATATATATATATATATATATATATATATATATATATATATATATATATATATATATATATATATATATATATATATATATATATATATATATATATATATATATATATATATATATATATGTATATATATTATTTTCAATATATACCGATTTATGGTCCAAATATACCGATTTTACTTGGCGACTCTACCAATTTCGTATTTTGACATTTAAGACCACTGGGCCTGGGGGCCCTTTTGGACCCAGACCAGCAAACCTCAAAATTAACTTACAAAATATTCTCCTTCCTTCACAATAATAATATAAATACCTATACCTAACAGGTATAATAGAAACACGGCTTAAATCATGGCAACTCAGGTGAAAGAAATTCGAAACTTGTAGGGAATTCCCCTAAATACATGTTGTTTTTTGTATTTATACAGTTTCCTTTACGGATGTAATACCCACTGTATCAGACGACTAGTCAGTCGTCAGCTTTCTACATCGAGTACTTTAAGCTTGGTTCACGTTGACGCGAATAGATCTTCTTATGCACATATACCATGCTAATTTTAGGAAAGGATTTTGTAAGCGATCGGGGCTTCGGATTGGTCAATTCTTTAAATTGGCCTATTAGCTAAGAATTCGTTCGATTCGCGGTATTGAACAATTTTTTTTATTGTAACTGTATTTTCGATAAAAAAAGTTGCATTTTAATTCTTCAATATTCTTTTTTAATCCATGCCTTTGGCTAGCTACACAACTGCTCGTAGTCCCATCTGGAAAGACATTAAATCTGCTCGCTTTCCTTGTTAACCTTTTACGTCTACGTGTTTAGTTATACCTACTTCTTCATTTTAATATTTTATAAGAGCTAAGTAAATTATATTGACAGACCACTGAAATTGTCTGGCGTTACTTCAGACCGCCGGCGGTTTACCTTTTCAAGAATATTCAATGAACGACGCTGCTGCACACCGCAGCGTCGTACCTTCGCGGGAATCCTTTTAGGTGTGGCGAAAGTTCCCAGGTCTGTCCGCCTGCCCCCACGGTTCTTGTATAGGCGCAAGTACATGCGTCTGCGCCTAAAATTACAACATAAATATGTTGCGGTTATGATAATGTCAAATGAAAAAAGTACGTAGGTACTTTGAAACAAACTCTCAGTCAGTCCACGTCGTCGTGAGTCTTCGCGTCGGCGAATATTTTTTTGTTCTGATCACAGAGACTAGGGAATCTGAGCGTTACCAATATTTTATGCCTCCTTTTTAAGATGACCAAGAGGTGGATCCCGAATTTGGTAGTTTTTGTTAGGTGGGTCGGAGCCCAATCAAGTTTGGGAACCACTGATCTAGACACATTTTAGTTACGGCGGCCATATAATTACGCAGGGGCGCTTAACTTCATATTATTCCTAGCCTTTGATAAGCTAGTTTTAGCTTATATCTTAGGTTATCGATATAACAGTGGTACAAATATATATCACATTTTAAGTCTAATCAAGAGCTTTCAATCTATAAGATACATCAAAAAACGTTCAGTTTTTGCGTGATGTGTGAAAAGAAAACTGACAAATAGAACACTCAAAAATTATAAAAAAATAATAATATAATTTAGTATTGAAGAAGTCCTAAAAAGCGTAATACCGTAATTTTTACTCAAATATACAGATACAGCTGTTGTTCTGTTACAGCTCTATAATGATATCAATAAAACACAAGTCGTAGACCACGCATCGGTATGCGCAAAGATAGCCCGCAATAAATAAATATCAATAACATAATTATATGATTTAGAATGAAATCGCTTGCAGCAGCTTTATATGTAACATTATAAAGCTGTAAAAGAGCTGTCTCTGTGCATCCTTACTAAATTATCCTGAAAATCGTATGTTGAATAAGAACGTGCAACGGAAAAAATACTATGTTGCTATGAATATGTTATAATCACATAAGATAAATAACCTAAATGTAATATTTTGTTGCCTGCCGCGTCATAAGTTACTATTTAAAATGAATAAAATCAAAAATATATGTCTGTTAGTTTTGTAAAATGTGGTCGGTTAGGCCGATGAACGGTGCTGGTTGCATTCCATTTTGCCGCGTTCCATTACGCAGCGTCGTGGTTCCAAGAAGAAGTGATGTCCCGCTCGCACTAAGCATTCGATATTATTGCCGTGTTTTGGAATTCTAGTCATTGTTTGATTGTTTGCGCGCAAGCTCATTTCAATACAAGTAAGGAAACAAAGCGTATCCGGTCAAAGGTCTCGTAAAATTGGTTCCGTTCATCAATTAATATACAAAGAAAAAGCCACACATGCAACAAAATTTCAATTAGCAACTTCTAATTTTTAAGGAAAACTGAATATTCTTAAGGCGAACAAAATGGTATCTAACAAAAAATAAAGAATTCCTTTTTAAAACCACCAAATCATAAGAAAAGTTCGTTGGTTGGGAAGTTGGCTAAAATGTTGATTAATGAGAGTTACAACGCACTTTCCTGGGTACAATGCACACACCACCGAAGAAATATAACATAGTTCCAGTGGCCCGCCAATAAAGGCGGAGAGACGGCACACGGCGGGTTTCTTTAGTGGGTGACGGCCCCACACTACCCTGTTCGTTGCCCCGAATGACGGGGTGTGCGCTTAGGAACATTTTTTCCCGCCTAAACAAAAAAAGAAGGTACAGTGCACACAGAGCTTGCGCTTCCCATACCTCTGTTTAGCAAAAAAGATCCCGATGGAGTTGATTGACCAGTATCTTTTAAGCATATGGCAGTGGTTAGGGACTTTAGCAGACAATGATAATAACCAAATTAACGTTCAATTCGAAATGTTTTTTAAATTAATTACTAATATAGCTGCTACGTCAAAATCGCGGATAAAAATATAATGAGCAGATGGCTATAGTTTTAGACCCCCACTTTGCTTAAACAAAAATAATACCACCTTCGGTATAATTTGATGCAGAGGTTCTCAAACCTGAACTTTGGGTGGTGTTACACCTTTTTTTTGTTAAAGCGGGACTAAATGTACCTAACCGCACACCCCGCCTTTTGGGGGCAAAAATCAGGGTAGTGTGGGGCCCTCACCCACTGAATAAACCCACCGTGTGCCATCTCTCCGCCTGTACTGGTAGACCACTGGAACGATGTGAGGTACCTTCAGTGGTGATGTTGTTACACCTTCCGCAATTAAAGAGAGACCATAAAATTAAGCTAAATAATTTAAGCCAAGTAGCTATACTACAGATATAAAATTGCGCTTTAAATACTATTTGTGTCTCGTTGAGAATCTAATAACTAATAAGTACCTATAACAACTGATATGCATATACTGATACTCGTATATTATCTGTAAGAATGCGGGTGGTTTTATAATACCGAGTTTAAATTAAGTATTTCTTATGACATTGAAGTAACTTACTTGTTTACAATTATTTGTATAAGAGTTGGTACAGGGCAAGTTGTTCTGGATCCAACGAAAAGAATTAATGTTTCAGTTATTCAGCTGCGTGGGTTTTCTTCTCTGTAGAAGAAGGGGCATTTTTTTCCAACGATAAAGAGCAGTCTACAGTGATGTAGACTCTATACGCATGTTCTTTTATAATAAGGAGCCAGTTGCCTGTTCGAGAAGAATCATTTGAAATTTGAAATAATGTCCTTCAATTAAGAATAATGTCCTTCAATTAAAAAAGACTTGGTTCATTTACAATATTAAACAATATTTACATAATATATAAAAAAACTTAACCTTAATATATTAAAAAAAAATAAAAAAAAACAACATAAAATTTTATATATTTTATTTACAATTTACTCATGCATCAAAAAATTCCTCCGCATCGCCGACAATAGGGCAATGCTTAGTTGTATGGCAATGCTTATTCTTTGTGCAAAGAACAGACCAACCTTCTGATCACGTAAAGAGTCGACTAATTTATTCGCAATTTCTCTGTATAGAGAAAATACACTAGGACCCCATGACCCAAGCGTCTCAACACCAAACGGCTCAAAAACATAATCTTCAATGAGATTATGATATTTGCGCCGCTTGAGTGTCTCCGCTGAAGCAGCAGCAGCGCCGGCACATACCGTGGTGCTTGGAATATGTGATGGGGCTAGGGTGTCTACACACACCACCGAAGGTATGTAACATGGTTCCAGTGGCCCGCCAATAAAGGCGGAGAGACGGCACACGGCGGGTTTCTTTAGTGGGTGAGGGCCCCACACTACCCTATTCGTTGCCCCGAACGACAGGGTGTGCGGTTAGTTACATTTTTTCCCGCCTTAACAAAAAAAAAAGAAAGGGTGTCTACACAGGTGGCGTCCCACACCAAAGGCCTACCCAATTTCCAAGGCAGAAAAGACATACCATCTGGTCTTTTACCGTCGTCACGCACCAAACCTTTAGGTTCTAGAACAGCTGGTACGTCGGCGGCCACAAGAGCACGACGGATAATGTCATTTAATAGAGCGTGACGCGGTATACGACCTGCGCTCCTGCTACATGACAGGCCATGGTATCCCAGGCTATCGACTTCTACCCCACAGTGGCAGCGATGCGGAGAAACACATGATGCACCCAAACGCAGGCAAGTGGCAAGGCGAAAGGTTGTGTCGTCCAACATAGGCAATATTGGACGAGGGAAGTGCTTGTAACCAAAGTCCCGATTCCCATCGTCCCAGAGCCAGAAGGCGAGCACGCTCAGCAGCATTTTCAGCGTTATTAAATAGTTGTTTACTGATTTCACTGCAGAGCGGCTCATCCCACTGTCTCTGCGAGGACAGGATATCGGGTAATTCAGTGTTCGGAACAGCCATTTTCCAAGCGTTTATGGCCTCAGACTTACACGGCACTTCGAAATCAACCAGTGTGGTTCTTAAAATTTCCCTGTTTAATTTCTCCGTGCCGTGCACCGAAGCCAAACACGCCGGTAAACTAACATCCGTAATTTTGCGAACACCGAGCCCACCCAAGCGAATTGGAAGAGAAGCTTGTGACCAGGCTCGGTCATTCCGGGCCACATTTAATACGTCACTCATGGTGTTTTGAATAATTTTGTAAATTTTACCCAAAACTGTTACATTTTTTCAAAATGGAGAGGAACGGATAACATGCATAAATTTCGGAACGAAACAACAATATCGAATGATGGTAAAAGCACAATGTATATTAATTTTGAGTTAACGATCCGAAATTTCACAAAAATTTTGTATTTTCTCGTCAAGGAATGATTCGAAAGCATCTTCTAGAATTGGGGATCCAAGAAGACGGAGAGAGTTTTTCTCTACTTTTTTTATATTAGGTGCCAAAGAGTTAAATTTTGATAAAACCGAAAATTTATCAATGTCATCCCGGAGGAATAATTCGCATTTGCTAGAATTTAGTTCAAGACCAAGATTTGAATTTATCTGTTAGAAATGCTAAATCTCGAGGAACCTGTCTACATCTCCGCCTAAGGTCCCGTCATCTAGGTACCAAATATTAAATTTTGAATTTAGCTGCCGAATGATGGGTTGTATTGCTAAACTGAAAATGACAGGCCCGAGAGGGTCACCTTGTTGACATCCAACCGCAGATTCCAAAATATTGTCCTTATAAAGTAATTTAGTCGGGTATCTATAGCACTGCCAAAGAAACTTAAAAATTTTAAGTGTTTCTAATTTAGCTTGCGTCAACAAGGTATCCCTGTTCACCGAATTAAAAGCATTCTTCAAATCAACTTTCAAGATGACCTCACCTTTCTTACAACCAAGGTACGTAGAAAGTGCGTGTATGGCAGCCTCACAGCCGCCTTTTGATCCGAAACCAAGTTGTAGGGGCTGAAAATAAGATGTTAAATCTGCACTATAATGCTTACAGCACATTTTGGCTGCCATACGTCGGTAGGTACACCCTACGGCAATGGGACGAAAATAAGAAAGATGAATAATTAAGAAAATGAATGATTAATTAAGAAAGATGGTCTACAATAAACACATATATGTAATAAGTTTGTACTCAAAATTATGAAGATTAACTTTGAATTGTCTACTGCTTCAGATTTTTATTAATGTCCATAAACATTTATAACAAGTTAATAAAAAAGATAAGAGATGAAAAAATACAAATAAATTTATTAGCCTTTTAAAACAGTTTCTCATTGATAAATGTTATTATACAACTAAAGAATTATTTGAAGACAAAATGATATAGTTAAAATCTTCATAAACACCTACCTGCACACTTAAGAAACCTAACTTCACCATAGATATCATAAATTAAACAAACAGAGCTTTTGCAAACTGACTATTTAATATAAGAGATACAAATAATTACGAAACTTACCTTTTACGTCTTCTTCTTTTCTACTTCTTGCTGTGCCCAACAGGGTCCATAATTGTTACTCTTTTATTTTTATGTTACCACTTACTATACAATCATTGTATGCGAATTGAATTGAATGCGAAAATAAATGAATATGAATCAAAACCAAAACTCAGTTACTGTTCAATAATACATTCCATAGTTTACTAGCACTAGACCTACTACGATTCCCTGTGTTGTGGAATCTATTCGATCATAGATATACGAGTATGTATCGTTTTTTTCTTATTCTGGTACTGTACAATACGTAATAATCCTAACTATTATAAAGCTGTAACAGAGCTGTCTGTAAGTTTCAAGATATTTGAGAAAAAATGTCTGTATAAGGCTATATAGGCGTGTCTGAACACTAAATATTTTTTTTAGACTTTTTGTCTGTTTGCGCATCACTCAAAAACTAGTGTACTGATTTCAATGCAACTCTTTTTATTTGATAGCTCTTGATTAGACCTAAAAATTGGTATACATTTTATCTCGCTACTATATTGGAAACTGAAATGTAACCTAAAAACTAGCAAAAGGCAAAGGCTAGTATTTCTATATATATATACAAAAAACTTATAATAAAAAGGGTCAAGTCTTAGTTTTCTCACAAAAAATAGGCCTGTGAATGTGTATATGAAAAAAAAAAGTGTTAGTAAAGTCCCCCGCAATAAAGGGCTTATTCCAGATCACGGAGTACAGAAAAATAGCTGTACTCCGTGTTCCAGATGCTGCAAGATGTTGTATTTTAAAAAATATATTAATAATGCGTATTCTTTTTAATATAACCCACATATTCAATGAATTATATTCTTTTAGATGCTTCATTAAAATATTAGATTTAATTTGTTATATATTAATTAAAATGTATAATATATAATATGTAACTTAGATTTATTTAGATACTTACTTGATGAAATTTTAGCTTTTATAGATTCACGATATAAAATGTATACCTGTTTTTTAGATTTATCTAATCATGAGTTATAAGATAAAAAAATTCAATCAAAATCAGTACTCTTGCATGATTCACAAACAAACAACCATATATAGGGTCAGTAGTCCGCCAATACATGCGGAGAGACGGCACACGGTGGGTTTATTTAGTAGGTGAGGGCCCCACACTACCCTGTTCTGATGAAAAGGAAAGAATGGACGACTATCATCCGTTAACACCAAAATACACCAGGGTGTTTTACGGTCGGTCATACGGGATGGTAAGTACTGAAGTGTTCAGGCTCGATAACAAGTGAGTACTACGATAGTATACGATACACTTGGTACCCACCCCCACCAACAGTAAAGCAATGGGTTATAGCTGCTAACCTGCTTCTCTTAATCTGTAAAATTTTCCTCTTCTTATTATCCCTCCTATCCATATACCTACTTTCTATATCTTCTCCTTAGTATCCTTGCTATCCTCTCCTTATTATCCTTCCACTCCACCTCCTATCCCTTTCCTTGGAGATGGCTACACAAGCGTGATGCCTCTGGTGTTGCTAGCTTCTATACTATACTATATAGGCTACGGTAAACGCTTACCATCAGGTAGGCCGTATTGCCCCACAAGTAGTACCAAAAAAATATATTCCAATTTATATAGATAAGTTTTTATATTGATTATTTCCTTTTTATTGCAAAATTAAAGAACGAATTTTAGCTATGTGTGTTACAGCAACGTGTGGTTGGGTCTGCTAGTATTATACCTGTATCTATAGATTAAACTGCCTTGGTGCGGTGGTGCAGCGGTAATATGTGCGGCTGCTGATCATGAGGTCTCGGGTTCGATCCCCGGGTTGGGCAGTGTTATTGGGCTTTTCCGTGAAAAGAAAAATTCTCAGTAGCAGCCCGGAGTTTGGAAGTGTGCTCCGGTAGACGGCAATAGGCTCGCCCCCTATTACGTGGGACTTAAACATAACTGGCGAATTGTGGGTGTGTATTACACGTCTGCCTACCCCTTATGGCGTGATGCTATGTTATGTTATGTTCTATATATTACAGATTTTAGTATTTCTGCTGAAATCATTTGAATAATGTTAAAAATAAAAGCTTCAGTACTGGTTTATTATTATTGAATTGGAGAAAATATCACAATTAAAGATAAAACATATAAAATAGCTACTAAATGTCAACCATCCATAACATAATACCCAGAAATCAGCCTAGAAGAAACTTAAAGTTCACTGGCCGTTCGGCTCACAGACATTGATGCGGTGATTGTAATTAGGTATCTACCTAGGTCCGCAGTGTACCATAGGTTATACAATGTAACTATTTCTGTGAAAGCAAGATCATGAACTAAATAGTTCTGTTAGATGTACCTACCTACATAAGCAGTGAGACCTGTACAGACACCGGGTAGGTACCACCTACCAAAAAGTGATGCAACTGTGTAGATAGATAGATAGGTGGGTAGGGAGGTAGGTACTTACTGTAACCTTATTTTTATCTTCGCTACGGTTCGTTAGGAACATTACCTTTTTTTTTTTTTTTTTTGTTAAGGCGGGAAAAAATGTTCCTAACCGCACACCCCGTCGTTCGGGGCAACGAACAGGGTAGTGTGGGGCCCTCACCCACTAAAGAAACCCGCCGTGTGCCGTCTCTCCGCCTTTGTTGGCAGGCCACTGGAACTATGTTACATTGTTAGGAACATACCTAAGCACCTATCCTATGAACTGGTGTTGGTTAAAGGTGTAGTGTAATTTTTTTTTATTGCTAATTGTGGCAGATGAGCTACGGCCCACCTAATGGTAAGTAGTAACTGTAGCTCATGGACTCTAGTATTGTCAAGCCGCTGCGCACCATTTCATTTCTTAGATTATGAAATGAAAGAATAAACGGCTATCTTCTGCTACAGCCAAAACACACTGACGTGCTTCATGACCGGTCACACAGGAGACGGGGGTACCGACCCGTTCGGGCCCGATAGCAAGTGAGTACTCCCACTTGGTAGGACCCAGCCCTACCACCAGTAATACAATGGGTGATAATTGCTTACTTCCCTTAGTCGCCTTGTACGACACCCGCGGGAAAGGAAGGGGTGGTGACACTTGTATTCTTAGTCCGTCACCACATAAGGTTACCTCTCCACGCTGACATAGGGATAGGATCTCTCTCGCATGCAAGCCAAGTATGAAATTGCCCCCATTTTACCTAGGTAGGTTACCTACTTAGTAGCTTCTTCCGAGACCCATGAGTTATAATAATTTTTTTATCATTTAAACGTAATAGTAGGATTAGCATCTATTCTGTGGTATAGGCTCATATTTAATAATAGGTACCTAGGTATACTGATGCCAAACAACAATGCTGTTTTGTGGGTTTGTGTAGGTATGTTCATAGGTAGGTATATAACTATATACCCATAAGGATTTGTTACTTGGAATTCATCCTATTTTGTGAGGAAGTACATTATGTGAGTATATAATAATGCTGTATATTTTACAGTAGAATGAGCGAGAAGCAACAACGGAGACGGAGTGAGAAGCTTTAGGCGCGAGCGAGTAGGAGAACATGTTATGTATTATTATTTCGAATGGCAGAAACCTGCGTGCGGGCCTCACGGCGCCGCCCCGCCCCCGCGCCCGCGCCGATCATATGTTCGGCGGCTAGGCGCGCGCCGGCGGCTCACTGCGCCTCGCGCACTCGTTGACGTCGCAAGCTCGCGCCGCTGTTCCACGCTCGATCAGCTGTCCCGTCATAACACGCCGCCGGCCGAGCGAGGTGTCAATAAGCCGCAGTGCGGTGTAGCATGGAGCTGCTGTGCGCGGAGCGCGTGAGCCCCGGGAGCGGCGGGGGCAACACGGGCCGAGCCCGGAGCACGCCGGCTGCAGGGCCCGACCCGGTGCTCCTGCGGCGCCGCGTGCTCGACAACCTGCTGCGCACCGAGGAGCGCTACGCCATCACCGCCAACTACTTCGGCACCGTGCAGACCGACATCACGCCCAACATGCGCCGTGTCGTCGCCGAGTGGATGCTAGAGGTGAGCGCACCCACACCGCTCACCATCCCACCCGAACGTTCGCCATCTTGTCTAGGGCCACGTGTGGTGCACTCACGTCCGCGGCACCAGTGGTCCCCGTATGCTCTTACCACTGACCGCTGGACGAATATCATCCTGCACGACTTTCTGTGATGTCAGTTCTGCATAGGTTACACGTGATAGAGTGTTACATTTGTGCTGTTGAAGGTGATCTTGAAAACATCTACATAAGTTGTGCAGCTCTCTTAACAATGGACGAGGGCTTTGTTTACACTGCCAGCTGATCGCAGTTTCGTTCCGCATGTTTAAAATCATGTAAGAATAGTCGTTATGTCAACTAGCTAGTTATAAATATTTGGGAACAAGATTAGTGCTAGTCAAATTACTCTGCTGATCATCTATATAGGTATTTTAACATGTGTAAGTGAGTACCGAGCGTGTAGCTGTGTACAATAAATGTACCTACCTACTATAGTACAGTAACTGGTTGATCATGCAAGCCGCGAAGCAAGGGGCCCCGGACGTAGCGCGGGCGGCCGCGGCTGCGGTCGCCGACCGATGCGACTGCTCGTTCTATTTGAATAATCAGCTGATTTTGACACGCACACAGCTGACGCTCGGCTGCGCACTTATCTTATACTTCTATATACACATAAATAATTACAAACGACGCACACTAACGTAATTATTTCGACTCGATGACCTAATTGAAGTTCAGTTAGCATAGTAACTTGGGTAGGCGCTAGCCAACGTCAGGACTCCTGATAGGTAGGTAAGAAAGGTATCCGTACCTAGGTTAACACTGAAAATAAACTTTTGACCGTGTGTGCTAGTTCAAGAATTTACAATGTTGATAAAATAATAAAAGAGTTAATGGATGGTGGGTTGTCGCCACGTGGATTTGGCGCTGGTGGGCGCTGACGTCACGGCGCGCTGCTTGAATTAGCGACATGCGCCGGCACCACAATGTGCTGACACCGTCTCACCTCGTGGATACGCTTAAACTAGTCGCATACCGACGTTTCAGCACAAGCAGACCGAAACGATTCTTCGAATCTTACGGGTCAATGACATGTGCAACGTGCTCATGTTAACTTTTATGTCTAATCATCAAACGTACTCTAAACTTAAAGGTATAAAACGTGTCAAGGATATTTCAATACATAACCTCCATTTTAAAATTAAATAGTTTTGCTATACAATATCGACAAAATACGATTCGATAGAACCGACGATGATCAACAGTGGATCTTATTCCTCCTTAGGAACTCCTCCTACCAATATAGGTATTACGATAATCAGTTTGTTTTATAGGCCGCGGCACCATTCATTAAACCTCGCTCGTCATACTTCACCAATTACGGATACATGTATGAAGTCCGCAGGCATGAACTTAAAGGCACTTAATTTTGATATATAATATATTATTATCTAAAGCCACTTAATTTCGTATATTATTACAACTTTTTAGCGTTTCGTTCATGTTGTTATTATAAGATTTTGTAGATATTATTCGTCATAGATCATTAATTATCTTGTAACTAGTTCCTAGATAGGTAGTCCATATTGTTGTATAATTGTACAAGGGGAATAGTTAATTATGTACGAACGGGTGGAGCGTGAGACATAGCTGTGCGGTGTGCAGTTCAAGTGCTGCAGGTTGGTTAAGTAGGTAGGTACCGACACGTTTTATTTTCATGCTGACATGATTAGATTCATGTTACACCGTGTGAAACTATGCCGGTGACATTCTGCGACAATATTCGCGTCTCTCGTGACACGTTGCTCACTTTTGGCGAAGTAGTTTTAACTATATTCTTCTCTTATTAGTTATTTCACCTCTAAATTACGTTATGTGGATTCACACACATAAAGTCACTCAACCGTGTCCCACAATATAACAGCTTTTGTGTATAAAACCATGATTTGCCGACGCTGAGGTCTAGTAGGTACGTACAGGAACCATTAACGCCGATAAGCAACGTACAGCTACAGCAGGAAAGTAAAGCGCGGTTGTATTTATCGCAATAATTGTATGTTTCTATTTTATATAGGTTATCAGGATACCGGATGATAAAATAAGCACTGGCCTGGGTGCGGCAACACCAGTGCCGCTAAGCTGTTATTATGAAACAAAACATATGATTGTTTGAAGAATTGTTCTTATTTACCGCACAATACACTCTACGTTTCAATATTTAAGCACTGGCTGCTTCAACAATAGGTTTGGCCTACTTACATGGCCAGATAAGTTCGCATAGAATTTAGTTCGAGTTTTGAGTATTATTGACTGATTAATTTTAATTCCTTACGACACTTGGACTTTAAGGGAAGTTAACACCATCGACGTAGTATCCAGAATAATGACTCTAATTTTCTATTTCAGGTATGTGAAGACCAGGGATGCCAGGAAGAAGTGTTTCCGCTAGCGATTTCATATTTAGATCGTTTTATGAGCATTTGTGCCGTAAGCAAAAATCAAGTGCAATTGTTGGGAACAGCGTGCCTCCTGCTCGCTTCCAAGCTCCGTGAACCTGGCTCCCGCGCGTTGCCTGCAGAACTTCTCGTCTTCTACACGGCTAACAGCATCACACTCACTGACTTGTGTGTGAGTACTTAGTCGTACCTATCTTATTATTTATTTATTATGAGACAATACTTTATTCGCAATGGTTTAAGTATAGCTTACACCCCCACTACATCTACATTTCGCCTATGTAACTATAACTTAATCTCGCAACATCAATTAGCTCGGAATTCGAACCGAAATATCGCAGTTAAAACTTTGATTCATATGCCACTAGACCAGCAGTTGGCGGTCATTGAGGTCAAACAATTCCAATAATATTTTTGTATAATGGGCACGAACACTTTATATTCACATTAATGAGACAAAATAAAAACAAGTAAGCATTTTGAACTTTTTTCTTAAATGTTTTTCAACAGTATCCGGACCCCACTTTAAGTTACTTGCCGCCCATAGAGCAAGCGACGCAGCATTTTATATCATAGGTACCTTAAATATTGTAATCATAGATATTCCTTTTATAAGTCTTTTGTGATAAGTAGGTAATCATATCTACCTACTCTGTTAGGGTAATATAAATAAAAAAGCGTAAATTTACTCTGCTTGGATTAAGATTTTTTAATAAAATGTTGTAATTCAGACAGCGCATAGTTCTGTTACAGAACTCACGCGTGAGTCGATAATGGCCCCTTAAAAATAACTTATAGACGTGGCTAAAGAGCGGGGTTGGTCAAAAATTCTTCAAGAGGGTTCTGTCACCTTACTTGAAGACTAGCATCACCACCTAATCCACGACTCTGGAGCGTCTCCCCGAGAAAGACGAAATTTAACAACTTCTGAAGAGCTTTTAGGCTTTCCGACTGCTCTCAGAAGTTCTGTGGTAATTCCGTCGTCTCCCAGTACCTTTCTGTTCTTTAGTTGTTTGAGATCCATTCTGATATCGTACAGGCTGATGTCCGGGATATCATCAATAAAGTGCCGAGAGCTTGGATCTGGGATCTTGGACTAAGCCGACAACAGGACTCTGGTATCTGTACAACGGTCCATAGAACCGGTGGACTTCTCTTAAGATATCAGCTCGGGATGAAATAACGAATTTCGTCGTTTGTCTTCAGCTTAGTCAAATTGCTTTGGCTGACAGACAGATCTCTTGCAAACACTTCAAGCTATGGTTCCGCTCTATCGGCTATATAATAAGGGTTCTATTAAATTGGCGAATATCGTGTCGCACAGCCTTGGTAAGATCTGTCTGTTTAACCGCCTTAGACAGGACCAATCGGCTGAGGGTGATGACCAATCGGTCATTTCTTTTCTCCTTTCGATGAGTCGGAGAGTATGGTCCGAGAGCCTTTTGTGAGACTTTCGTGATGATATTCAAGATTCAAAATTCAATGACCATCGGGGCTGATCCAGGTCCATTTTTGCTGGGGCTGTTTCCAAGTTCCAGAAGAAGGAATTTTCATCATGTAGAGATTGAGATTGTTGCAAATATATTCAGTAAATGATAATACCCTTTCACACTCTGCGCTTGTAGGAGGTATACTTAGCAGAAACTTGAATGCTCGATTAACGAGATCTGTCTAGGACCTCCTATATCATACAGCGCCATTTCATGCGGATCGATGTCTCCAATTCACCTTGGTCTGATAAATTAGCGGCAGATTACTTAGTACTTACTTCATACAGAACACAATATTGGTTACTGGTGTCCATCCATCCATCCATCAGCCTATCAAAGTCCACTGCTGGACATAGGCCTCCCTAAGAGAACGCCACAACGAGCGGTTCCGTCATGTGGGATAATGCCGTAATCGCCACGCTTGGCAGGCGGGTTGGCGATCGCAGTTGATGTTGTTAATACTCGAGGAAGTGCTGCTGCCCACTCCCCCGGTATTCCCTCAGTCGGCTCTTACGACTCCCGTGGGTAGAGAGGGTTGGGACAATTCTAAAGCCGGCCCCACACGGCCCACGTTACTGGTGTAATAAAAAGATAATATTACTAGACAAGATTATTCGAATACAATATTTTATTATTCGAATAAATTTAATATTCGAATAATTCGAATATTCGAATGCAAGCCCTAGTTCTGTAACAATTAGGAATATATAAACGATTTACCATCGCGTAGGTAATAGATTGCCTGAACATTCGACCGTGTTTCCACACAACAAATGATGTATTTAACACAGAGATTGTAACACGGAAATTTAATAATTTATAAACTTTCTTTGTCTCGAGAAACAGCTGATCTCATTAACAATAATGTTCTTTTTATGGGTGCTTGCGCATGTAGGTAGGTACTCATTCAGCCGTTAGCTCTGCGCATTCATAATTACTACAGGTTTCTAAAATGCTAGAGAACATTTGCAAGAGATTGGAATTCTAGTTTTATAATGGAACACTAATAAATTGTAACTATGGAACTGATCCCAGAAGATCCTAGATATTTAGTGATTTATATTATAGATACACCAAGCAAACAAACGCCCACAAATTAGTTTCCACGGGCTGACTAATAGAAATTAAAATAGGTACATGTGAGTGTTCATATAACCTTGAGGAATTACTTAATATAAGAACAGGCTATATGTACACATGTATGGCTAAATATAAAAAATAGCAGTCTATATTTATGATCCACTTCTATAAGTAAGAAGGTAGGTAGGTACAAAGCAGAACACATTGGGAGTCTATCATAACATTAGTTTCATATTATTTCCTTATGTTATGCGGTTAGCACCATAGTTACCTTGTCGCTTATCCTCATTAACTAACAGTTAACGAACCGCAAATATACATAATGATAATTGTTGTAAAGAGCACTGAAAACTAAAAAGCTCAGTGCCTACCAACCTACTGTAAAGATTGATTAATTAGATGAATTGTCCTCATAATGTACGTACAAAAACATGTTAATTACTAATAAGTACCTACATAGGTACTTAAAGTAAATTAATAATCTAACGTCATTGAATTCGCTCAGCTGACAAGGAATTTGGTTGCCCTAAATCGCCACGTCAGCTTGTAAATAGTTAATATCTTATTTGACAGTATTATGAAATTGTAATGCTTGCGCCGCATAGAGTAAATTTCCTCACGTGGTGAGTTTTCCTAATCTTAAAAAAGGGCATTGGCATCTAGGTTTGTTTAGCTTAATCTATTTTAGAAACGTTACGTTATGACCTACGAGTTGACGCGGTTGACATTGGACAGATCCCCTTAAAACATTTGTGTGTATATTTGCATTTATTATAACGTGCGTACCTACGTGTTAGCTGTCGGTTGCATTTCGGGCGCGGCGCGGCCACCCGGCGGGGCCCCCTCTGTCGCTCGTCCCGTAGATAATAAGTGCACGCCACAATTTCGCGCGTCACACTATAGGTACTTGACTCGTTTTCGTCTGCGATGCAAGTGCATTCCGCACCCTGCACTTCTCTGACTTCTTAATAACGGCAATTTAGCGCGTAATAATGAAGTATTTATTTACCCATTTATTAGCTCTTACTCTTATTATAGGTAAACTGAGGAAGGAACAGTCGATTTAGGATTAAATTGGACATTATACAAACGTCATCCACACGAAATTATTGTAATTATAAGCCAGTAGTGGCACGGCCCGGCTTTGCACGGTTAGAATGTACTAACAACATGCATGCCTCCCGGAAGAATTTATCTAACTGATGGTGAAAACCGCATCAAAATCCGTTGCGTGGCTTAGGAGGAGTTAGCGGATATACAGACTGACAGACGCGAAAAGCGACTTTGTTTTATACTATTTGAGGATATATAAATATAGCGAGCTATGGTCGTGGTATGCGACAGGTCGCGGTCTGAGAGGGCTGCCCTGCGGACAGTGTCCCTAACGAGCCGACAGGCTTCTTGGAAGAACCGCCGAATGTGGCTCGCGTTTCAATCAGACCAATTACAGGCGAAGCATGCGGTTCATTTTTTCTCACGCGCCGCGAGTCCGTGCTAAGCTAACCTCTCATGAGTGACGGATCGACACCGCGCCACTAAATAAGATCGTACCTACATTCTAATCGACTAGGTATTTTTATTTTTCACGATTGAGTTTTTATACGTTAATCGTGAACAAGTCCCCGCGAATTTTTGCTGCATTATACTTACGCGATAATATGTTAATGTACTGAGTCATGCTAAACGTGACCGCCACGGCACTATCGGTGCACTGCATCGGCTTTTAAATTAATATTATTGAGTCAATCCGGTTCACCTGTTATTAATGTTTATACAATTCCTGAAAAGTGTAAAATAAAACGTTATGGAACATTTAAATTTAAATTTAACTTTCGAGCACCTTCGTTAATCGAATATTGTGTAGGACGCGGAAATAAATGGCGATACTTAAACTCCTATATCAAAAGGTTTATTTTTAATGTAAGTGTATGTATTTTTTTAATGTAAAATGTGCGCAGATCAATTCCGATATAATATATTAAAATATTATGGTGCATCTTGATAATAGAGCATACATATCGATGGCGTAGCATTTTCGTAGAACCGCTACGAAAATCGTAGATGTGAAATATAATTTGGCTTATCTATTTCAAATATCAATAGTAATGCCGTATTACAAATAAATAATATATTCAATCGTTGTTTTATGATATTATCTGAAGTTTTTGACTCTAATATCCGTAAGACATTACAAAATTAGTAACTAGTACGACGCTCTAATAATTAACTAATATACTTTTATCGAGATCAATACATTTATCAAAATAAATTGTACAGCTTTTCGATACTAAACAATGTTTTTTGCTGTTGTTGTATAAAATAATTCTTGCGTTTTTTGCTGTTGTTGCTACACACGCAAAACACGCGCTCAGACGTGGAGTTGCGGAGGACAGCCCGCCAAATAATTCTTCTTCTCCTTAAATCTTTCTTTACAACTGAGACGATCCATGTTAAGGCACCAACCTCCTTCGCAATGGAAGAAAAAATAAGGTACTACTTACTATCCCATAGAAATCAGGCTACTATGACTTGGAATATTTATATACAGTAGAATCCGTTTATTATGACCGTCTATATTGACCAACCGCTTATTATGACGTAATTACACAGTGAAGTTTGGTTTTCATATAAAATTATAACTAAGTCGGATATAATGATTTCGCTTATAGTGACATCATGTCGCTTAGCTTATTGTGACCCATTTTTAATAAATTGCGTCCAGTTATAGTGACCGGCATGTCACGTGATACCCGACGACGTTCGGCGCGTGCATGGCTTTTTTAGTTTTGAGTCTCGGTGGGTAATTGATTTTGTTTCTCTCTATTCAAATAAATACATAGTAACAAAAATAGGAGATTGTTTATTTTCTACAAAATGCTTTATATGACGTCCGCTTAGTATGACGTGTTTGTTATGTCCCTGCGATGTCATTATAAACGGATTCCACTGTATTAAGATAATAACCTTCAGCACTCATATTTGTTTGGGAAGATACTTATATTTATGTGTTAATATTCCGTTGCTTTAATGTAAGGAAATCTCGAGTCTACTTACTATTTACTATGCTTAATAATACTTTGGGTCGGCAGTATCGATATTTATTACTGTTGAATGCCATAAAGCAATGTAGATCTAGGGAAATGCACAGCAATCCATCAAGATATATATGCTTCTCTTTACACCACATTCGTTACCAAA
Source organism: Leucoma salicis (assembly GCA_948253155.1). NCBI lineage: Eukaryota > Metazoa > Arthropoda > Insecta > Lepidoptera > Erebidae > Leucoma > Leucoma salicis. Next base: position 19,418,671 of record OX411807.1, read on the forward strand.
TTTGTACGTATCTGGCATCTTCGAATATGGCCCTGGAGAGTAATTAGTTGGTATTTTAATCGATTTTGTGCATCGAGTTGTAGAGGTGAACAATCGGTTAGGTGCGATTGTGGTGATGCCGGTTGTTGGAGCCTATAAGGCAGGCACCTCGAGCAAAAAGAGCATGCACTGGCATGCGAAGCCGCTTAAATGCGGGGTTCTCGCGGTCTCACGCTCGCCGCCCGATCATAAAACCTCCCGAGTTCTCACATGCAAACAACCCCTGTAAATGTTTATTGCAATTGAATCATAACTACAAAGATGTAGTGCTTTAGGTACTGACCTCCCGTGCAGTTTTGTGGATTGGATTACAATATCGGATAAATATTTGTGCAAGCCACAAATAAATAATTTTCATGTAATTTACTAGTATCTCGTTATATAAAAAGTATTTATTATTAATAACACGATCGTCTTAAGTCTCCTACTTTCATCCAGTCGTTACCATTAAGACGTTGCGTCCGCCATGTTGCACGCTCTGGCACCAGTTATAAAAGATACCAGAGCTTTAGGGAATGTTAAATATGATCCCTTCTTTTTAATATTTCAAAGTTAAAGGAAATTATTGTTTATATAAGAGCGAATGAAACAATTAGCAAGTGAGAAGGCTGGTTGCCAATCTCATAGCGGCGGCTGTATCTGCTAGTATCCGGTGCAAACGAAACTTCCTTGCGAACATAATACGATAAATACAAAACACACTGGTGTACACTATACCGCCTTCACGAGAATAACACCACATATTGTAACTATACACATAGTCGCTTGTTATAAAACTGATATAATCTGAACATACCTCACACTATGCCTACTTTACAACTGCTAATTAAAACCAGTTCTGATCGCAAATAACTCATTGAAGGGAAGCCATGACTACCTTACAAAATTGAAAGGAATGATCTTTACAAAAGGCTGGTATTAATCGACCATTGGTCAGATATTTTGGGCACAACATAATAATTAGTTAGATATTTTTATATATATTTTTAGAATTTGACATGCTTAGCCATATAAATTAACACAATGTGAAAATGTGAAATCGAAAGTAACAGTCACGAGCAGAATTTGAACCTGCATCTCCTGGATACCGACCAGATACTTGACTGCTAATTTCGATAACACATTTACACTTAACGTTTTGGGTGTCACTATGGCTGAATTGGCAAAACATCTGGACGGTATCCAGGAGATGCAGGTTCAAATCCCGCTCGTGACTGTTATTTAAAATTTCACATTTTCGCTTTGTGTTAACTTATTAATTCTTTATAATGTATTTGAGTTAAGGGTACTTTTTACGCCTTTTTTACTTACACAGCTAAATTAGGCCTGGGTGGGTCGTAACGATTGAACCGCGAATATTCTTTACAGCACAAACTTATCATCTCACCTGACATTGTTACACAAAAACTTGACAAATGTAATAACTGGATGATACTAAAATACATAAATTAAAATATCCAGACAGATTCCTACCTTACTTTGCAAACATGCAATAAAATAACGCAAAGCGTACAAAATACCACGTAACTCCATACTGCCGTAATTTCTAATACCAATACATGACACTGCATGTGTAGAACCATAGATGTAGTATATGTAGAACAGAATTGTGTTAACGAGTGCATGTGCACGATAGCCTGAGTGCACAAGTGAAGGTAGGTGCGCCGCGGTACTCGTTACAAAATTGTGTCACTTCACTCGCTTAATAACCTCTTAACTATGTCTGCATTATATGTGGTTTATGCTGTTACTATGTTACTATACATACTTTGTGACATTAGTGCATGTTATTTACAAGCCATTTGAAATGTGAAGCCGCTGAATAAAATCACCCATAAGGTCATTTACATAAACTGTGTAACTAAATGGTATTTTATAATTATTGATCAAGTACTAGATTCTCGCCGCGGCTGCCTACGCTGTGACTTCAGAATATAAATACATATATGTAGCTATAAATACTTACATCAGTTTAAGGTATATTAATTATCTCTTTTTTATGAGGTATTGTGGCAGATGAGCCACGGCCCACCTGATAGTAAATGATAACCGTCGCTCATGGACTCAACTATAGCGGGAGTATTGTCAAGCCGCTGCTCACCATTTCATTTCACAGATATGAAATGGAAGAATAAACGGCTATCTTCTGCTACAACGAAAACACACCGATGTACTTTATGGCTGGTCACACGGAAGACGGTGGTAGGTACTAACCTGTTCGGGCCCGATAGCAAGTGAGTAGGTTCTCCCACTTGGTATCCAGCCCTACCACCAGTACTTAATGCAATGGGTGATAATTGTTTACTTGCCTTAGTCGCCTCGTACGACACCCGTGGGAAAGAATGGGGTGGTGACACTTAGTGTCACAACACCATCTTTGTGTAAAAATAGCTATCCCATGGGAGCCATTCTTTTCTCTGGGATGAAAAATAGCCTATATATGCTTTTTTGTCCCAGGTTGTAGGTATGTAGGTACGAAAAATTTCATGATGATTGGTTCATTGAAAGCGTAACAAATAAACAAACAGACAAACACGTTCGCATTTTTAATATTAGTAAAGATTACGTATTAAGTATGAGTTACCCTAAAATCTGGTATAATGATAACAATCTCAATATACAAGTATTACTACAACTAATCTCCATACCAAACGTTCCATCTGAATTTTACAATCCCCATTTAAAAAGGTATCTTCAACGATAATAAAATTCCAATGGGTACTTATTGAACAAGTCGTCCCATGCGGGCGGTGGCCGTGAAAGGAGAAAAAAATGGAAATTTTGTGGTTAGGAACGCACTGCGTGGAACGTGGTCGGCTTAGCACCGTCATTGTATATTGAACTCGATGTCACGCACTTACGTAGTAACTGCTGACCGCTTGTTCTAACTACTATCATATGGTAGTCTATGTCCTACAACGTAATGTATTTATAATCATCAATAATCAGCAGTTCTATCGAGTCAGTGATCTGAAGACAAGTCGCGTGCATGATATTTTCAGTCATATGATATTAATAAATCAACAATACCTAGGTACTGTTGAAGCTGTTAATAGTAACATAAACAGGTAACCTCTTTAGTGGCGAATTGAACCCACACTTAACTGCAGGACCGTGACAATTTGATGTTAAGTAATTACGCAACACCTTATGACGGGAACGTTGTTCGTTTCTTAATACTTATAATTTCACTAGAATGCGCTGATGCCACCGAATTTGTCTTACGTAAGAATTGCTATATCGTGCATGCCTAACACGTTTTATTCGCTCATAAGCATACCAGATTTCGTATTCCATACGTACTCACAAATTTTCATCGATAGCCAAGGCTATAACAATTAAGCTATAATAAAGTTATATGACGCCCAGAACTCCTTTACCCAAAGCCAGTTGTGCACAAGCAGACGATAGTTAGTTTTCTAGCAGGATTTGTCAGTTTATATTATACTAGCCTTTGCCAGCGGCTTTGCCGCAGCCAAAAGCTAGTTTTTCGGCTATATCTCAGGTTCCCGATATAGTTACGGGATAAAATGTCTACCAGTTTTTAAGACAAATCAAGGCCTTTCAAATAAAAAAAGTTGCATCAAAACCCGTTCAGCAGTTTTTGTGTGATGCGCGATCAAACAAACAGATAAACAGACAAAAATTAAAAAAAAACTTGTTTTGTGTTTAGACACGCCTATATAGCCTTATTCAATCATTATTTTCTCAAATATCTTAAATGTACAGACACAGCTCTGTTACAGCTTTATAATAGTATAGATGTCCACGTTAAAAACTTTGACGTTATCTAATTCTGTTCTGTTTTCTTGCATTGCTCTGGGCTATTTTTATTTATATCATAAAATAGCAGCTCTAAACCCTATCACGGGGTGCTGGATTGTATGATACAATAAATTTACATACTTTCCGTGCCTGATATACTGACATAACATCAGATGGGCTTAGCTAACCACACAAAGGAAACCCCATTATTAAGGGACGTCATGTTCTCTGCATGTGGAAAATTACAAAGTTTTAGTCTCATGAGCACAGCTTAGTCGCCACGCGACACCGCTCATTGTTTGATTCTAATAGCGACCGCAGTCATGCCATTCGATGAAATTGGATAAAGCATGGGAACTGAGTGTGGAATTCAGCGAGTGTGTTTGCATAGCTCACTTTATTAGCTGTAACGTGGATCGATAACTGCTGCGGGCGGCGCGGCGAGGTACGGCCCTCTCCGTCACTCTAACCAACACTCGGCCTGCAACTTTACGAGCTGCATTCCATCCGCCGTACTCCCTAGACCGTCACTATACATGCGACTGTTTTGTACAATACTCCGTTACCTATGCCGCCTATGCGCACATTTCTTATTGAGTAACCAACAATGTTGCTAGGCATAATTCGTAACATAACGTAACCAACTGATTATAGGGGCGATCTGAGTCGCGTCGAAATGAGAACCATAAATCTTGTGTTGTTTTTATAGTTACATTTTGATCCGTCGCCGATCCTTCATATTCAGGCACTTGCGGTGAGTATTTTATGAACGTATTGTTTTGAACACCGTTTATCTACCAGTCGCAAGCAACTTACATGATAAGTGAATATTTTCATACTGCGGTTGACCCGCATATTTATGTTGGATTGAAAATCTCTTTTACATTTACCCGGTTTTCTATCTTGTATGAAAAATGATGCAAGCAAGTCAATGTCTTTAGTCGTCAAGTCCAAGTCCTTATTAACCTACATCTAGCTGATGATAACATTGTCACAATGATGCACATACACACACACTCACATGCATAGCACCGATTTAATTCGACTTCCAGCGACGATACTACATTCATTCATAAACATGATAGATGGAGTATACAAATGGCCTAACCGTTAAACTCTGCTTAACAAATGAGAACTCTAAAACCATTGGCATGAGATACATAGTGAGTTGAGAGAAATGACGAGAGGCCCGCCAGCACGGTCGACCCCGCCGATTGAGTTAAGTAAACATGGAGTATTATCTGTCAACGGACATGCAACCTATACATACATAATATGAGTGAGTGGCCGTGTTCGTACACTACATAAAAACAAATTTATTAATGAAACGGCCGTTAAAATATTCTATTCTACTAAAGTATCAACTTAACTATAACGACGAATGTTCCTTCGTAATTTAGAAAGGAACGTTAAAGGTAAATTCTTCAATAAATTTATTGTACCTATAGCGTCACAAATCTAAAATATTTTTCTCGGTACGGACACCGAATAGGTACCTACATTAATTTAATATAGGCATACGTACGGAGCAGTGGTAAATTGCGGTACGTGATAATCAGTTCTACTAATCAAGTTCAAAGAAAATAATATTCGCGTTATCTAGGTCAACTGTAGTTAAGTTATTCAAAGATAAGACCATGATAAATAATACTTATATAGGTACTTACTTATCACCATAATTAGGAGTTTCTTTTAATTCATATTAGCTATAAATACAAATGTGTACAAAATAACCTACGATGTCATCGGTAACTAGATAGGTAGGTAGGTACCTACTTTCACAAAAATTTGTAATATGGTAGGTACATACCTACTTACTATTAGATGTAAAAGATTACGGGAATACACGCATAGGTGATTATGTTTCCGTGGAAGACTAAACAAACATGAACTATAACTGTTACATTGTTCATTTGATTGCACAACAATGTTCCCGGGGCTACCTACGCACTGTTCCGGGAAGTCGAGCAAAGCGCGGCGTGTTTGTGATTATAAGGCGGATGTGGCGACAGGACTGCTATTTTATTATCCTTGCTAACCAACTACGTTAACCTTTGTGCCAACATTTGAACAAATCGTTTTTGTTATTAAATACCTAATTGTATTTTCTCTTTGCCATCAGAGCTGGGAGCTATTGGTGCTATCCAAATTGAAGTGGGATGTCGCAGGAGTGACGGCACATGATTTTCTGCCGTTACTGCTCTCTCGGCTACCTCTACGAGGTCTTGTCAACACCGAGATGGTGCAAAGACACGCTCAGACGTTCATAGCACTCGCCGCCAGAGGTAAGAATAAGAATAGCATACTTACTTAAAACTAGCACTAATCGTACCTACTTATAATATCAACTGTGTTAATCTCTGCTCTGTCTACCAGCATGCATCAGCACGTACCTACCTACCCGGTATAATAAATACAAAGTAATACACAATATTGAAAATTAAATCAAATTAAAATTTTCAAGTTTTACCATAAGGAACGCAAATTGGTAATTCATTCATTAAATTTATATATAGTAACCATTACTCAAGTACCTATATACTCCGTGTAGTAAGATATTTATCTTCAGTAGTTTTACTGAAGCTAGTTTTACTGTTGTTTTAAAACAAAATGATGTAACAAATATTTTCTTTGCTAGCAACGGCATACAGTAATTAAATCCATGATACCCTCTCGCGTCACAACGTGTCCCGGTCCGTTGGTCTACGTGAACATGTGTCGATGAACCTTTCCATAAACATTCCTTTACTTTAAAATAATAAACCAGGTGCCTATCGCTGTACAAAACTGTACAGATAGTCATCACGGTGATAATAACGTGCGTAGCTTCAGCGCAATAATTTCTGCAAATGATAGTAGTAGGTCGATATGGACGACCACCGAAGGAATGTAACATAGTTCCAGTGGCCCGCCAATAAAGGCGGAGAGACGGCACACGGCGGGTTTCTTTTAGTGGGTGAGGGCCTCACACTACCCTGTTCGTTGCCCCGAACGACGGGGTGTTCGGTTAGGTACATTTTTTCCCGCCTAAAAAATAAATAAAAGAAAGTCGATATTGACGATTGAGGAAGTGTCACAAGAGGTTACCACCAACTGAAGGTTCTTTTGATCACTAAATACAGCAATTAATTGAATTTTCACCAGTGAAAACCGTGCAGTAGATTTTGAGCTTATCGTGTTCAGACAGGTAAACAGACAGACGCGGCGAGAGACTTTTATTTTAGACATAGATTCAGTGGTTGTTACATCTTGTAAGTTATCGGCTATTACCGTAAGTGGTACAAATAAAAAAATCTAACCAGTTTCAGGTTATAGGTATATACCGTGAATAAAAAAGATAGTTATCGCTAGGCTGTCGGTTGAAAGCGAGCCGCTAGCGGGAGGCCAAGGCGAAGCTGCCGCGATGTGAATAGGTTTGTTTACTGTGAGGGTAGAGTGCGCGGGTGAGGGCTGTGTGTGTCCTGCGCCCGCGCCGGCGCCTCCCACGCCGCTTGCTCGAGCGCATTCCAGCACGCCTCAGAGCCCCCTCGCGACCCGACCGCCTCCGCACCTCCCCGCTACCCTCATGGGATCATATGTTTTTGTGCAACGGTTTTTGTTGTCCGCCGCCGCTGTCGTATTGTTTTTTATTTAAGAAGTTCACGCTCCAGCTCTTTTATTTCACTCGGTTCTCGGATATCGTCCCTCAATCGACTCGGAGGCTAACCGAATCTCCTCCGATCAACGGAATCTTAACGAGTGCAAAATATCGATTTCATTTTACTAATACCAATCTTGACCTGCTGAAACATATAAGTACCTATAGTATAGGTACATAGTTTAGCCATCAGCATCACAAAGGCCTATTGATGTTGGTAGAGGGTAAATATAATAATGAGTTTGGACTGAAACTGACTGACTTGAGTAGGTACTGTTTGTAGCATTGAGCGAACCCACATTGAATGAGTCACTTTAACGCAGACATGTTTTGATACCGTGATGATAAGATTGTCATGGTTAAGTATCAAAGAAATGAAAACCTAAATGTCTATGTTGTATTGCCGTGTTGGTACTGAAGACCACATTTATCATGATCACAACACTATTTAGCGCATGACACCAGCCGTTTTAACGATGCAGATAATTGCGTCGTAAACGTATTCTTTCACGTGTACAACGCGACGCCGTCGGTACAGTGTAGCGAAAGGGCGGCTCCACACTATTTGTTCCGATGGGTACGTACCGTTGGCCAATCGCCTGTTCCCGACAAGTACTTAATTATCCCTACTCAATGTAGATAAAAACCTACTTTCACCCTATTCAAGAGACAGAGTCGGATATAACGTGCAGCCTCTTCTAGGCTGAGTTTATGACGGACACTTGACGATAAAATACTAGTCGACGATGGATGGTATCCTATATTTCCGCCATATAGGTACGCATTGTAAGAATATTATTTACCTAAATATTGGCGCTAGCACGCCCAGTCATCATAAATTCATAGTGACATAGTTCTCGACACAAGCCTGAAAGGCGAGCAGTCTCCGTCGATGCCCACAGCGTACTGGTATGGTACTACTGCTCATAATGCTGGCTGCGCCGTTTGATTAACATCAGATTATGCAAATGCTCGGAGTGAGCGGCCGCATTCGTTGTTTCATTTTTCTCTTTTTATTCGTTCCCTCCGCTCGTTCCCTTTATCTCGGCTATGCCGACAAGAAAATTAAAAAAAATTAAATCTCTAAATGAGCTAAAAAGTGTTCCGATATCCATACATCAGTTGGAATAATATTCTGCTTAATGATGAATGGAGAGACCCTCGTAGGTTCCACTTCTATTGTCGTCTTTATATTGTGGGCATTTCTGATATGTAGACTCTCATCTCACGTTTATAACGGCGTGGGAACAAAATTTACTAAAGAATGGTAGTTAAAAGGGCTTTGCAAATGATAATGCGTCTTTAAACCGTTCATACTTGTACTGTAAATGTTACTAGACTAGACCCACAAAATATAATTATACAGAGCAGTCGTTTCGATTAAATTTTAATTGAAATTACCCATTTTATTTTTTTTGTTATTAACCAACATAAGCGAAACTTAGGCCCGAATTTAAATTAGACTTATTGCAAAATTCTTTTCCATATACATATTTATGGGTGGGTGTTTCCTAGTTCAGTGGTATATAACATATTATGTAAATAGTCTGCTCTGATGGTGTCATAATGACACTAACTTTTATATTATTTCTTTAGCCTGTTTTTGTGTCAATCCGCGAGATCTTCCTTATTCATTTATCAAATTCCATGATATACCCCTCATTTTAAAGCTTATCGTGCCGGCTAATGACAAAACATACCACGGTCTAAAAATGTACGCTTCTCTTAATTTTAAAATCATCTAAGAAGAGGTCCTTATGGATGTGGAATTCCGCACGGATCGACTAGTTTATAGTTATTTTTCTAAGACTATAATTCAGTATTCTTAAAGCTCTGCCAATGCCGCACCAGTTACAAAATATCAGTGGCTATATAAATCAATAGTCATGCATGACGTAGAAATGGTATACTACCAGTAAATATACTATCAGTATGAAGACGTATTCAACAGAGGAGAGGAACCTAGCTACAATTTATTGTAGCTTTATATTAATGTATACGTTTCGGTACTTTTAGTACTATTTTGTTTGTGCAAATGGGCAATTTATATTAGGTACGTCCAAGCAACATTTGTTATCGGCTTACATACATGTGTTGTTGTTACATATATGATGTACCTATGTTGATGTAATGGTATTGCCAAAGCCAGCCCGTGAGAAATATTCAAGTGAGGCGGGCGAGCGGCCGCAGCCTGTGGAATGTGGCCGCGAGGGCGGGTGCCGGCTCCTTTGACGATACACACACTTCCAGAGTAGACTGACAACCTGCGAGAGGGGAAATGAAAATGTTCCTTTCTTTTGCCCAATACTTTTCACTGTAAACCTCTACGTGTACGATGCTACGTACTTATATGATATTTTTACTTATTATACATAACGCATCATTCCTCCAGGCACTTTAATAATTATTGCAATATACCTATCCAGGAAACTGACAGGTATTTGCATTCCACAGCGAACGTGTCAACTCGGTTCGTGCTGTGATGTTACAAACGCGCGTTTGTCGTTAATTAGTTATAAGCGGAGCCCTTAATCGCGCAAATTTTAATGGATGTGGAAGTTCGCAAAATGTTTGTGGTTTATTATAATTTATACATAAACATTTATAACTATTTTTACTGGTCCTGTTGACTGGTATTGCCTCGAATGTCACGTGTAAACTCCCCGTACGGAGAAAGAAATATTTTTACACCACTTTACTTCTATTTTCAGAACCTAATCAGTTGTCTTAAGATATTTTTTTTCTGTTTGTTACAGATTATGAATTCACATTGTACCCAGCGAGTACGCTGGCGTCCTGCAGCATTGCGGCAGCGCTAAGAGGACTCGGCATCGACGGACACTTATCACGTCTCCATGAGCTCACCGGCATTGATTTGGTAAATATTACAGCTGTCTAACCCTAAATGTAAATATCAAATTCACCATTAGCCAATACCATTGTTTCATATAGATAAGTACATACTGGTAGAAAAAGGAAAATCAAGCGATGCTACTGGGCGGTTTGACGAGTATCATTAACTAAGCAACATAAATCTCGCTTGATATACATTTTATTGTTTATTAACACGCATTTAATGTCTGATTTATTGTAGGAATGCCTCCAAACGTGCCTCGAGCAGATTGAGGAGATGGTGCAAACCATGATTGAAGAGCGTGGCTCGTCGGTCCCAAACGGGCAGGCGAGGGAGGCGGCGGGCTGGACCCCTCCGCCGACACAGGACAAGGCGCACAGTAACGCCGCTACCCCCACCGACGTCAGAGACGTACACTTCTGAACTAGCCAAGTCGCCATCGTGGCAGAACCCAGTGATCGAACGCTTGCTTTAATTACGGTGCATTAGTACGAAAATACTTTAAACTACAGTTACAAGAATCAAGATGCGATCGTAATGAAGGACTGAACCCAAGACTGACAACCGTATGTCGTTAACATAGGTAATATTGTACGTATAACTAATCGCAACTTGTGCATACATTATTTGTAGGTGTAGTCCTTGCGTGCTACTTGTAAAAAATTGTCTCTAGTCTGTGCGTTCACTTACTGTTGCAGAACATAATTTTAGTTTAAACTTTCCATTCTAGTTAATACTGTTAATACTGTTCTTGAAATTACAATCTACCTCTTATTAATGTTTAATAATTTAAGCTTCAATTTCCCCTGTTGTACAAGTCTGTGTTTGCCAACAAAAGTAGCTGTACATTTAGACATAACTTTATTACATAGGGACATTTGAGTGGGACCAAAGTTAGTTCATTTGTTTTCATATTTTATAACGTGAAATGGCTCTCCTCTGTTACAGTGTGATGAATAAGTTTATTCAAGGATATATAAACTATGTATGTTGATCTATTTTATCTATAATTTCATTAAGTGTATGGTAAAAAATACATTCAAAATCCTCATTTGATTTAATGGAAACAATTAAATATTGATTAAATTTTCTAATATAATATTAATTCCTTTTCAAAATTTTCTATTCAGGTATGTAACTTCCAATCTATATTATTGTTTCGGGGGAAGGCAATAAATTACGCTTGTGTATTGTAAAAACTAATATTACGTTCATTACATAGGTATATTTAATAAAACTACAGAGTCAGAAGTATATATGTATAAACATAACTATGAAACTGCAAATAATATTTACACAACAAAATAGGTGGTTTATAAAGGCATGGGGATGTATAATTATTATTCTTTGTTTTGGGATATATTCACTATTAAGTATATTATTATTAATAATTTTGTAAGCAAATTGATATACCTAAAACTTTGTTCCTTGCATTATAGTTAGAGATTTTGTGATAAGCGTTATATATTTTAGCTTGGTATATAGTCACTTTCAGTCATAATATATTAACTTAAAAGCACTATGTGGACAGTTTCACATTTATGGCTAAAGGATGATATAACAGAATGTGATCCTAGATAAGATGTTAGTCTACCGTTTAGATAGTAAAATAACGTAATCGTTCCTATATTAGCAACCACCTGAAAACATCATACGCAATAATTATGTGGGATACATTATTTTGTACTTAATGTTTCGACTAAATTAAATAATCGAGACGCTCGTAACTTTAATTTAAAATTGTGATAATATCTTCAGTTTTAGTTATTGACGTATGAGGTAATAAAATGTAAGTGAGGTTTAAAGCTGTATATTAATTTAAATGTTTAGTTATTAAACAGCACCCTGATAGTTTAAGGCACATTAAGTTTTTAAATATTAAATATGAAGTAAACAGAAATCACTCCAATGTCTTCCATGATTATGAGTAAACCGAACATTAAAATGTGAACATACATATGTTAGTTCGTGTTTATATTTTTTTTAAGTTTTTGTACTTGTGGATTGTTCCTACAGATAAGTTGAACTTCCGAGATACTGTTGATGTAAATATGTTAGTCATATGTAAATACTATACAAACGTAGGTGTGCTGTAAGCATGTAGTGCCATACATAACACTACTACATGAATATGTTTTTGTTAAGAGTATATTCATTTTATTTGATTATATTATTATATCTGTTACTCGAATACATTAAAATATGTATAAAAAAGAACTCTGAATTGATCAAAGAACAGCTCTTTAGCTTATAGATTAACAGAAATGTGCATTGTGTTTACTTAAAAATATTCATTCCTAATTAACTGATTAACTATGATTAAATATTAATTATAAAAACACATTTTGACATTTGATTCTTTAGTATGGCTGTAATTTATGAATTAGTTACTTCAACAATATCTGTGAGCATGATTCGAACAAGCGGCTTATCGAATTCTGCTCACGGACATTAATTTTTTCTAGTAAATAGCTAAGCATGTCAAATGCTAAAAATACAAATCACAAACAAGGTTAGAGCATTAATTTTCACACATTTTGTTGTTATTCCATAAACTACCTGTTTAGGTAACGTATGGTTATGCGAACATACTGCCCAAATATAAACACTATATTATGCTTAGTATATTAGCTTGTATATAAAATTATGTGGGAAAACATACGCATTACGAAGTTAGTCTTATTTTTATGCTATTTGGCTTTGGACTGGCTTTTTTTTTTCAAAATAGAATAAGAAATTAGTGTGTTTACAAAGTAGATTATTTAAATATTAATGGAAATTTCATTTTTTTATAAGTTAGTAGAAGAATTAATGATTATAAAGGAATTTATACCGAATAGATTTTCGGTCCCCACGTATTCAAAGAAAGTAGGTTGAATGTAGCTATTAAAACTAATTTTCAAATATATGTGCGAAAAATTTGATATAAGCGCCAAAATTATAAAAAAAGTATGACAAAATTTCTTTGAATTTATATTGTGATTTAGTACATTTAAGTGACATGTTGGATTATAGTAGATATAAGTCGTTGAGAGTGTAAATATATCTAAAGAAAAATAATAAAATATTCAAAATATATAACTGCCTGTTTTAATAACTTTTTTAAATTGCTGGGTATTTTAGGATTCTGTTTCATTATCATGGTGTGGAAAGTATGGGTACATTTTACTATCTTTCAAGAACAAATCCACTTTCATAAATAATTTGTTTTTTACAAGTAGCTGAGCTTGTCAGGTGAAAAAATGCAGATCAAAATATTCTACCATCTCCCAGTTAGACTAGAAAATTAGAATCTTAATTCATTATTTTAAAAAAGCAAATACCTACTGATATCATAAATGTGAAAGATTGTGACCATGTTTGGATGTTTGTCCACCAATCACGCTTAAAGGATAGCGCATTTGGATGAAATTTGGTAGTTAGACAGATGAGATACAGATCAAGTATAGAGTATATTTTTAACTCGAAAAAATAATAGTTCCTGCAGAATAAATATTTTTGGCAAATAATGGATTTATACGAAATTTGATATACCTACAGATATGTACTGGATAAGTACGAAGTAAATTCAAACAATATTTTTACCTCAATAGGAGTACCTGTGGGTTAAGCCGAATCGACTCTATGGACAAAATTCTTCTATAAACTAAGAATACACAAATGTGTACAAAAGTCGTGGAAAAGTTGTATAATACATATTTTTAAACTTACTTAAATGTATACTTAATAGCATTCATTTTACAAAATAGTGAGTGTTAACTGCGTGCGTGAACGTACCTAATGACACTATTCAGAAATAACGAGAGAAAAAGAGACAGTCGTCCGTGTGGTGACGGACTAAGAATACAAGTGTCACCAGCCCATTCTTTCCCACGGGTGTCGTATGAGGCGACTAAGGGAAGTAAGCAATGATCAACCATTGCATGACTGGTGGTAGGGCTGGGTACCAAGTGAGAGTGCTCACTTGGTATCGGGCTCGAGCGGGTTGGTACCACCATCTCCCGTGTGACCGGCTATGAAGCACATCGTTACGATTTGGCTGTAGCAGCCGTTTATTCTTTCATTTCATATCGCTGAAATGAAATGGTGAGCAGCGGCTTGACAATACTCTCGGTATAGTTGAGTCCATGAGCGACGGTTACCATTTACCATCAGATGGGCCGTGGCTCGTCTGCCACTACATGCAATAGAAAAAAAAAACTAAAATTATATTATATTCAAGACCAGAACCTAATCAGTTGTCTTAAGATATTTTTTTTCTGTTTGTTACAGATTATGAATTCACATTGTACCCAGCGAGTACGCTGGCGTCCTGCAGCATTGCGGCAGCGCTAAGAGGACTCGGCATCGACGGACACTTATCACGTCTCCATGAGCTCACCGGCATTGATTTGGTAAATATTACAGCTGTCTAACCCTAAATGTAAATATCAAATTCACCATTAGCCAATACCATTGTTTCATATAGATAAGTACATACTGGTAGAAAAAGGAAAATCAAGCGATGCTACTGGGCGGTTTGACGAGTATCATTAACTAAGCAACATAAATCTCGCTTGATATACATTTTATTGTTTATTAACACGCATTTAATGTCTGATTTATTGTAGGAATGCCTCCAAACGTGCCTCGAGCAGATTGAGGAGATGGTGCAAACCATGATTGAAGAGCGTGGCTCGTCGGTCCCAAACGGGCAGGCGAGGGAGGCGGCGGGCTGGACCCCTCCGCCGACACAGGACAAGGCGCACAGTAACGCCGCTACCCCCACCGACGTCAGAGACGTACACTTCTGAACTAGCCAAGTCGCCATCGTGGCAGAACCCAGTGATCGAACGCTTGCTTTAATTACGGTGCATTAGTACGAAAATACTTTAAACTACAGTTACAAGAATCAAGATGCGATCGTAATGAAGGACTGAACCCAAGACTGACAACCGTATGTCGTTAACATAGGTAATATTGTACGTATAACTAATCGCAACTTGTGCATACATTATTTGTAGGTGTAGTCCTTGCGTGCTACTTGTAAAAAATTGTCTCTAGTCTGTGCGTTCACTTACTGTTGCAGAACATAATTTTAGTTTAAACTTTCCATTCTAGTTAATACTGTTAATACTGTTCTTGAAATTACAATCTACCTCTTATTAATGTTTAATAATTTAAGCTTCAATTTCCCCTGTTGTACAAGTCTGTGTTTGCCAACAAAAGTAGCTGTACATTTAGACATAACTTTATTACATAGGGACATTTGAGTGGGACCAAAGTTAGTTCATTTGTTTTCATATTTTATAACGTGAAATGGCTCTCCTCTGTTACAGTGTGATGAATAAGTTTATTCAAGGATATATAAACTATGTATGTTGATCTATTTTATCTATAATTTCATTAAGTGTATGGTAAAAAATACATTCAAAATCCTCATTTGATTTAATGGAAACAATTAAATATTGATTAAATTTTCTAATATAATATTAATTCCTTTTCAAAATTTTCTATTCAGGTATGTAACTTCCAATCTATATTATTGTTTCGGGGGAAGGCAATAAATTACGCTTGTGTATTGTAAAAACTAATATTACGTTCATTACATAGGTATATTTAATAAAACTACAGAGTCAGAAGTATATATGTATAAACATAACTATGAAACTGCAAATAATATTTACACAACAAAATAGGTGGTTTATAAAGGCATGGGGATGTATAATTATTATTCTTTGTTTTGGGATATATTCACTATTAAGTATATTATTATTAATAATTTTGTAAGCAAATTGATATACCTAAAACTTTGTTCCTTGCATTATAGTTAGAGATTTTGTGATAAGCGTTATATATTTTAGCTTGGTATATAGTCACTTTCAGTCATAATATATTAACTTAAAAGCACTATGTGGACAGTTTCACATTTATGGCTAAAGGATGATATAACAGAATGTGATCCTAGATAAGATGTTAGTCTACCGTTTAGATAGTAAAATAACGTAATCGTTCCTATATTAGCAACCACCTGAAAACATCATACGCAATAATTATGTGGGATACATTATTTTGTACTTAATGTTTCGACTAAATTAAATAATCGAGACGCTCGTAACTTTAATTTAAAATTGTGATAATATCTTCAGTTTTAGTTATTGACGTATGAGGTAATAAAATGTAAGTGAGGTTTAAAGCTGTATATTAATTTAAATGTTTAGTTATTAAACAGCACCCTGATAGTTTAAGGCACATTAAGTTTTTAAATATTAAATATGAAGTAAACAGAAATCACTCCAATGTCTTCCATGATTATGAGTAAACCGAACATTAAAATGTGAACATACATATGTTAGTTCGTGTTTATATTTTTTTTAAGTTTTTGTACTTGTGGATTGTTCCTACAGATAAGTTGAACTTCCGAGATACTGTTGATGTAAATATGTTAGTCATATGTAAATACTATACAAACGTAGGTGTGCTGTAAGCATGTAGTGCCATACATAACACTACTACATGAATATGTTTTTGTTAAGAGTATATTCATTTTATTTGATTATATTATTATATCTGTTACTCGAATACATTAAAATATGTATAAAAAAGAACTCTGAATTGATCAAAGAACAGCTCTTTAGCTTATAGATTAACAGAAATGTGCATTGTGTTTACTTAAAAATATTCATTCCTAATTAACTGATTAACTATGATTAAATATTAATTATAAAAACACATTTTGACATTTGATTCTTTAGTATGGCTGTAATTTATGAATTAGTTACTTCAACAATATCTGTGAGCATGATTCGAACAAGCGGCTTATCGAATTCTGCTCACGGACATTAATTTTTTCTAGTAAATAGCTAAGCATGTCAAATGCTAAAAATACAAATCACAAACAAGGTTAGAGCATTAATTTTCACACATTTTGTTGTTATTCCATAAACTACCTGTTTAGGTAACGTATGGTTATGCGAACATACTGCCCAAATATAAACACTATATTATGCTTAGTATATTAGCTTGTATATAAAATTATGTGGGAAAACATACGCATTACGAAGTTAGTCTTATTTTTATGCTATTTGGCTTTGGACTGGCTTTTTTTTTTCAAAATAGAATAAGAAATTAGTGTGTTTACAAAGTAGATTATTTAAATATTAATGGAAATTTCATTTTTTTATAAGTTAGTAGAAGAATTAATGATTATAAAGGAATTTATACCGAATAGATTTTCGGTCCCCACGTATTCAAAGAAAGTAGGTTGAATGTAGCTATTAAAACTAATTTTCAAATATATGTGCGAAAAATTTGATATAAGCGCCAAAATTATAAAAAAAGTATGACAAAATTTCTTTGAATTTATATTGTGATTTAGTACATTTAAGTGACATGTTGGATTATAGTAGATATAAGTCGTTGAGAGTGTAAATATATCTAAAGAAAAATAATAAAATATTCAAAATATATAACTGCCTGTTTTAATAACTTTTTTAAATTGCTGGGTATTTTAGGATTCTGTTTCATTATCATGGTGTGGAAAGTATGGGTACATTTTACTATCTTTCAAGAACAAATCCACTTTCATAAATAATTTGTTTTTTACAAGTAGCTGAGCTTGTCAGGTGAAAAAATGCAGATCAAAATATTCTACCATCTCCCAGTTAGACTAGAAAATTAGAATCTTAATTCATTATTTTAAAAAAGCAAATACCTACTGATATCATAAATGTGAAAGATTGTGACCATGTTTGGATGTTTGTCCACCAATCACGCTTAAAGGATAGCGCATTTGGATGAAATTTGGTAGTTAGACAGATGAGATACAGATCAAGTATAGAGTATATTTTTAACTCGAAAAAATAATAGTTCCTGCAGAATAAATATTTTTGGCAAATAATGGATTTATACGAAATTTGATATACCTACAGATATGTACTGGATAAGTACGAAGTAAATTCAAACAATATTTTTACCTCAATAGGAGTACCTGTGGGTTAAGCCGAATCGACTCTATGGACAAAATTCTTCTATAAACTAAGAATACACAAATGTGTACAAAAGTCGTGGAAAAGTTGTATAATACATATTTTTAAACTTACTTAAATGTATACTTAATAGCATTCATTTTACAAAATAGTGAGTGTTAACTGCGTGCGTGAACGTACCTAATGACACTATTCAGAAATAACGAGAGAAAAAGAGACAGTCGTCCGTGTGGTGACGGACTAAGAATACAAGTGTCACCAGCCCATTCTTTCCCACGGGTGTCGTATGAGGCGACTAAGGGAAGTAAGCAATGATCAACCATTGCATGACTGGTGGTAGGGCTGGGTACCAAGTGAGAGTGCTCACTTGGTATCGGGCTCGAGCGGGTTGGTACCACCATCTCCCGTGTGACCGGCTATGAAGCACATCGTTACGATTTGGCTGTAGCAGCCGTTTATTCTTTCATTTCATATCGCTGAAATGAAATGGTGAGCAGCGGCTTGACAATACTCTCGGTATAGTTGAGTCCATGAGCGACGGTTACCATTTACCATCAGATGGGCCGTGGCTCGTCTGCCACTACATGCAATAGAAAAAAAAAACTAAAATTATATTATATTCAAG
Source organism: Leucoma salicis (assembly GCA_948253155.1). NCBI lineage: Eukaryota > Metazoa > Arthropoda > Insecta > Lepidoptera > Erebidae > Leucoma > Leucoma salicis. The sequence continues at coordinate 19,437,558 of OX411807.1, forward strand.
ACATTCTTACACATTTAGATATTTTTATATATATTTTTAGCATTTGACATGCTTAGCACTATACATTAAACACAAAGTGAAAAATGTGAAAACGAAAATAACAGTCAGTCAGGTATCCAGGAGATGCAGGTTCAAATCCTGCTCCTGACTGTTATTTTCGATTTTACATTTTTCACTTTGTGTTTAACATTCTTACACTACAAAATGTTTCGTAGGTATATAGTTAATTATCTCTTTCTAGTTACTCTCATAATCTTTATATATATATATACAAAATATATACTATATATAACCTCTTCTTTAATGAGATACTATAACCCACGATAATTATAAATTTAAAAATGTAAACAATCTTCATCATTAAATAAATAATAATATTACAAATAGTAATATTGTAACTAATTCCGAAAATGACGACTGTGCAGCTTTATGAATCCGTTAAAAGTTAGGTAATATTTCTATTACTCTCTATTGTTAAAATATCATCAACTTTGAAAGATTACGCGGGAAATTAAAGTTTATATACTGATATCACATAAAAATATACGAACTAAATTTAATATATTTAAATGACTTATTTAGGCAGTTATTGTATGAAATAATGTTACTAACCGATGATGAGAGATATCTTTAGTGCTCATTTTCCGATTTTTGTAGTTTCGGCACCCTTTACACACGTTGACATTTTAAATGACACACTATTGCTCCTGGATACGACCTTGTCAAGTGACGTCACGATTGACACTAACAGCCATAGAACAGCATTGAGGTGAAAAGTTCACCGCAATTTTTTTCGACGCGTTGGCAACCTCGAGGCTTCATCTAGATATATCATTAATCTAAGTGTATCCTATCTATTATATATAATTCCAGTGTCACGATGTTTGTCCGGGATGAACTTCGAAACTACTGAACCGATTTTAACTTTTCTTTTTTAATATGTGTGTTTTGTTCGAACTTAAGAGATAGGATACCATATATCTCAATTTATAATTGCAATATTTATTCATGAAAAATATATACTTACCCGGATAATTGGTGAGCGCAGAGGGCTCTCAAACCAACATTTAGGCAACGCTACCCGAGGGCACCCCCTGTGGGGTAAGGACCTCGGCTCGGGCTGTTGCTGGCAAAGTGGGATTTCCCACGTTTATGATTTGAAGTCGGTGCATGAGCGCCCTCGCCTTTTTATAGATGCAGCGGATGGCCGTTTCGCGCGTTAAACAAAAATCAACCATATAGCCGTACCCATACTGCGCGACGAGATTTGGAAGTTTTATTTCATCTATATCTTGTGTGTTTATAAACCGATTTCTATAATTTTTTTTTTATAAAATAGATATTAAAGTGTACTTTTTGAATATGGGAGTTTGGTAAAGATAGATCTATGTGAAATACAATATATTTATGTATTTAATAATACACTTTGAAGAAATGCCTAACAATTAAACACGTTATTGTGGCTAATTTATAAAAGATAGATATATACTACTGAGGACTTTTTTGTAGATCTTTTGAAGACCATTATCTTTGTAATACATACTTTTGGTGTATGATCAACGTATGTGAGGATAAGAGCTCGAAAGCGCATTTTCATCCGACTTGCTTCAAATTTATCGTCACTGCTCAGCTCCTATGTGTCTTAGCGTTATGTTATATAGCCTATAACCTGCCCAGAAGTATGGACTACAATCGTACTAAGTTTGGTTAAAATCCCTTCAGTAGTTTTTGACCCATGCGTGCATATACAGACAGACAGACAGACGGACAAACAGACAAAAAATTTACTGATTACATTTTTGGCATCAGTATCGATCACCATTCATCCTCCAATATTAATTTTGATTATATATTCAATGTACAGAATTGCCCTCTCTACAGTTTTATTATAAGTATAGATATATCGATACCAGAAGTATCAATCAACGTAAGGGACAAACCACGGTTTTATAGGAGAGCCAAAAAACAATTTTATTTTTTTAAATCTTTCTATAACTTTATACTATTTGCTCCAATTTTAATTGTGTCTAGAGCAAAGTTTCTTAGAATTTCATCTTCTATCATGAAATAAACACAAAATTTAGGAATGCCCAGTGGTTTAGAATATAGCATGTCCCTTAAATTACAAAAATATGTTTAGTTGTGCCTTACGTTACTAATATTTAATGCGTAAACTGTCGAATATACGTCATTCTATTGTAAAGGACTTTTACAGTGTTGAAATTTGATGTAACTATAGATTATATTAAATAGTTAGTAGTATAAAGTAGTATTTTAACACCATGGAAATAAATTCTTTGCATGAATAATGTTGCTATGAACATATTAATGATTCAAATCAAACGTTAGGTTCAGGTACATCATCACGCCATTTAGGCAGAGAGAACAGAGTGTCAATAGGCTCTATTCTTGCATACATCGCTCGCTTTCCCAACATTCATAATTCTCTTCATACACACTCGCCGGTTTCGGAAACTCCTGACCACCTTCCTTCAATACATGATTGATTTGGCCTAGGTAGGCGAGTCTCTGTCTCCCTCTGTCTCTACATCCTTCCACTTTCGCATTGTATATCTTCTTAACCAGTCCCTCTTCCGGCATTCTTTCCACATGTCTGTTTCGTATCTTTTCTCCAATGAGAGTATTTCATACCTACTCCCTCTCTTACGTCGTCGTTACGAATGCGGTTAGGCAGCCTCACTCCACAGATTCTGCGCAGAGATCGCATTTCTACTCTCATGCTCCTTTGAATACCCAACTCTCAATTCCATATAATAACGATGGGACAAGCACTGCGTTGTGTATTGCGACAAGTGCCTTTTGGCTAAGGGGATGACTGCCGAGAAGTTGTCCTAATGCTCCGTTCACTCTATTTCCCGCATTTACTCTTCTGTCTATATCAGTGGTGTACGTTCCATCCCTACATAATCCACATCCAAGATATACAAATTCATTCACTTGTTATACTTAACATCAGTTTTGGTTTCCCGGCTTTCAAAAACCATTATTTTGGTTTTGCCCACATGCAGCCGTAGACCCCTTTTCTCACAATCTTCAGTCATTACGTCGACTAGGGTTTGTAGGTCAGTCGCGGGCTGTGCTAATAAGACAGCATCATCCGCATATAGCAGTGAGTTAATCAGTAAGTCACCCATCTGAACTCCCACATTCATTTCATTCAAGTGTAGTACTCTGTAGACATATATCCAGATATATGATAAACAGCCTGGCTGATACAACGCAGCCCTGTTTAACGCCGATATTTACATTAAACCAGGACGACATTCCATCATCTAGCCGCACACAAGCTCTGGAGTCTACGTAGTTGTTTGCACCGCTTGTAGAAGTCTACCGTTAATACCATATTCCGGCAAAATGTCCCAAAGTTCCTTTCGTACAACCGTGTCAAATGCTTTCTATCCATTCATCCATTCATCAGCCTTTCAACGTCCACTGCTGGACATAGGCCTCCCCAAGAGAACGCCATAACGAGCGGTCCCGTCATGGGGGATAATGCCGTAATCGCCACGCTTGGCAGGCGGGTTGGCGATCGCAGTGGATGTTGTTAATACTCGAGGGAGTGCTGCTGCCCACTCCCCCGGTATTCCCTCAGTCGGCTCTTACGACTCCTGTGGAGAGGGGTGGGACAATTCTAAAGCCGGCCCCACACGGCCAAATTCTTTCTACATAACCATAAAATTGTAGAAAACCCTCTGGCCTACAGCCAGATGCTTCTCCACAGTGTTAAACAAATAAAATACATGCATCCCCTTCTACACCTGAAACCTTGTGCCTTACAGAAATTCATCAGACAACGTCCTCATTCTCCTTTCAATGATCTTACCATTGGTTCAGCGGGCTGTTCTCCGCAACTCCACGTCTGAGCGCGTGTTTTGCGAGAAAAACTATTAAATAATCTTACCATACACTTTGGCTGCCAAACTGGTCAAGCCCATGGCTCTGTAGTTTGCACAGTCATAACGTGACCCTTTGTTTTTAAACAAGGGCACGATATCTGCGCTTCTCCACTCTTTGGGAACCATTCCTGAGCTCCAACATAAATTGAGAAGCACCAGAAAATATTCCCAGACACATGTGCCTCCAAGCTTGATCATTTCAGCAGAGCCCATATTATGAATACACGCTGACTTACCATTTCTCAAACTTCTAATCGCCCATTCGACTTCTTCCATACTGATTAATAAATAAATATACCTATATGGACATTTCGTCCTCTGGTCCCAAACTAAGCTTAACGCTTTTGCTATTGATACCAGATTACGGATATAATACATATATTAACTTTTTTTGTAAATAAATACATATAATAGATAGAAAGCACCCAGACGCAGTACAAATATCTGTGTTCTTCACACAAATAATTGTCCTGAGTGGGAATCGAACCCAGGATCTCGTGCACGGCAGTCGGTTATACTACTGACTACGCCACGAGGCCCTTCTATATATAATAAAAATAGCTTAAAATAGCTTTGCTTAAGGAGCATATAATAAAAGTAGCTTTGCGAGATCATAATGTAAGAGAATAATTCTTAAAAAACACTAATCATGTATTAAAGTAAGGAACATGTTATTTAAATTTACTGATTTTAGGTTTAAGGTTAGGGTATAAATTATTTAACAGGATGAGTTAGTTAGTTAATCAACAAATCATTTAAAGAAGGTACTTTCCCAGCAAAACTGAAGATTTCGCTAATAAAGCCATTATTTAAAAAAGGTGACCCTTTTAATTTGAATAATTACAGACCAGTAACTTTAATCCCAGTTATTTCAAAAATATTTGAGAGAAGACAATGTTACAAAAAATGAATGGATTTATAAGCAAAAATAATATAATAATTGACAATCAATTCGGGTTTAGGAAAAATAGCTCGACTACGTTAGCCAGCTTTTCCTTAATAAAGCAGATATCTGAAGCACTAGACAAAAAAATGGCGGCACTGGCAGTTTTCTTAGATATGAACAAAGCTTTTGATTTTATTTCACATGATAGGTTGCTCTATGGCATGCGAGGCAATGCGCAGAACTGGTTAAAAAGCTATCTCATAGACCAGCAACAACGTACAATAATTTCAAAAATGGTAAATAACACCGAGGTAACCTACACATCAGAAAGTAGAATAAATAGTAGTGGAGTACCCCAAGGTATTATATGGGCCCCTTGCTATTTCTGTTGTATATAAATGACATTAACACTGTTCTGAAACATGATTGTATACTGTTTGCTGACGACACGACATTAATAATTAAATCTAAAAATAATTTGCAGGATGAAACCAGTAATGAATTAAAAAATGTAATTAAATGATTAAGTTCGAATAATCTCTATATTAATATTAACAAAACAAAAATTGGTCAATTTCAGACAAGCAGCGGCAAATACATGCTTACACCACCTAAGATACAATTAAATAATCAAATAATTAATACTGTTGACTCAATACTGTTTCTCGGCATAACAGTAGATAAACATCTAAATTGGAAAAATCATATAGAACATATCTGCACTAAACTGGATAAATTTGTGTTTGCGTTACGGAGACTTAGATGTACAGTTTCTAAAATAACAGCGCTCGCGGCATATCATGGTTACGTGCCATCAGTATTACGCTACGGAATAGTTTTATGGGGGAACTCTGTAGAAGTGCATAGTGTATTTGTAGCCCAAAAAAAATGTGTAAGGGCTCTTTGCAGAGATGAATATTTTGACCATTGTAAGCCTTTATTTAAACAACTTAAACTTCTTGCACTTCCATGTTTATATATTTCTGAAATGTGCCTATTTATAAGAAAATTTCCTCGTATGTTCCCGCTACATGACGAAATGTTAAAAAAAAGTAACAGTCGAGATCCTAGTAAAATATTTGTTCCTCGTCAAAGATTGCAACTGTATGCCAGAAATGCATATTGCAAGGCGATTAAAATTTATAATAAATTGCCAGTAAAATTAAGAGCACTACCAAATAGAAATTTAAATGTTGTCTGTTTGATTGGCTACTGGATAAGTGCTTTTATTCAGTCAATGAATTCATAAATTCTTAAAAGTTGACGTGTAATTGATTTGAAATTATAAGAAATACTAAATGTGAATATTTCTACACCGTCTTAAGGTAGAATATGCGTGATATATATTATGTCATAAGAACTTACTATACCATATTCTGGGAAATAAACTTTCATTCATTCAAATAAATATTCATAGACATTTTCACACAACGTCCTCTGGTCCCAAACTAAGCTTAACGCTTATACTATGGGTACCAGATTACGGATATAATACATATACTACTTTTTTTTGTAAATACATGCATATAATAGATAGAAAACACCCAGACGCAGTACAAATATCTGTGTTCATCACACAAATAATTGTCCTGAGTGGGAATCGAACCCACCACGGAAGTCGGTTACACTACCGACCACGCCACGAGGCCCGTCATTATGCATGTACTTCTGATACTGTACTTTATTTGGTACATACTCTCACTACTGCCTGATCTCTACCAGTACGACTCATTTGTAAATCTCGCTACCCACACCATTAAAAACCAATCCCTCAGTAAATTCCCTACCTACATCCGTATCCTTACTAATATTATAAATGCGAAAGTGCGTTTGTCGCCGTACCTGCTCAGCTTTTATAATGGAAAAATGAATGGATTCGCATTCATATTTTGAATTCGACGCGGACGAAGTCGCGAGCAGCATCTAATATTTTAATAAAGAAAACGACACTTTACAATGAACACGGTTTATTCAGAAACAAATTTACAAATTCAATATACAAGGTTCCCTATTGACATGGAATATGATGATTATTATATTATATACATAAATTATACACATTCAATAATACATATGTTAACAACGATAACATTTACATATAAATGAGAAGGCACGATTTAATTATTGCGAAAAATCACATTTCCAAAGAAGAATATGACGTCACAATGATCACGTCACATTTATAATTAAAGTAACAACCATTATAAGTCCATATAATGTACTAGAGAAAAAGAAAGTTTTATCCAATCTAGCAACACTAACCTTGCATTTAGGGCTTACACTGTTTATATAAAAAAATCTAATCACAAAACCCTACTATTTCAAGTAGGTACGTAATTTAAATTTATAACATGTTTCCAAAAAAAAATATTAGATGGGGGGAAAAGGCAATGACGCTTTTAACTATATTTTGTCTAGGGATGATAAGTAATTTAGGATTTTTGCGAGAGCAAATAAACACATACATAAAGGTCAAAATCATAACCAGCCTCTCTGTTTCACTTTAGCCGGGTAAAAAGTATTAAGATTTAAACGAGACCACAATCCATGAACATAATTTTAAGCCATATTTCGATTGGTATTTCTTCAAGAAATATTGTTAATTATTCTATTACCTCTAATACATTTTTTAAACCGGTGAGCCCTAACTGCATTATCTAAGTAAATGATGGTCATAGACAAAAATTAGATGAATATTAAAGGAATGCATAAAGCACATAAGTGTAATTTTTCGTTCGTTCGTACTTGCCAATTCAAAACTAGCCTCATTATGTCCTGTTGCTCGAAAAAAGGGTTGAAGAATAACCAGTGAGGGCCATTGCAGTGACATTCATTCGCTATACATTTCGTTGGACATAACTATAGTTTTATCGAACCATATTTACCAAATTTTCAGAACTTATCAATTGTATCTATATTCTAGTATGAATCAGTAGCTAATTTTGGATGAAAGTGGACTGTGAAGAAAGAAAATGATATTCTGGCAAATTTTGTTCGATTACCATCGTTGGCAAGTTTCCATAGACACAATTAACAACTAAATGTTTGGTTTGGATAAACATTCGAAAATTGTGACGTGCTGTGGTGGTTCTTTCGATAAATGCGAGAAAAAAAGCATCCATGCGACAGTTTGATAGTGTACCTACTGAGGAGTCTTTGCTACAGACACCATTATATTCTAGTTACGGCTTTTTCGTATCGTCGCGTGATTGCGGACGGGTTGGACACCTTATAGCTATAATGTTACAGCATACGCGCAACTCACATATGTACTACTTTTGGAGTACTCTTGCCCCGGAGCCAGTTTAGGAGAACAGTTGACGTGCTTTGTGAATCCCGCGCTGAAAATATATACAATTATAAGTATTACGAATGAGCCCTTTTTTTGTTAAAAAATGTACCTTACACATACCATCGTTTGGGGCAACGAACACGGTAGCGTGGGCTCTACTAAATAAATTCACTGTGTACCGAATCTCCACCTGTATTGGATCTGTACGAGACATTACTTCAGTGAATAATTCCAGGGTAGCCAAAAAAACTATTTTGAAATGTAGGTTTCTAAGTAAAAACAGGTTTTTCTAATTTAAACATATGTGTGCGTCAATACAGTCAATAACCGTAGACGTAATATGACGTATGTCGAGTCTAAAAATAATGTTACCTACTTTATAATATATTATGTTAGTAGGACGCTTTAGCTAAAGTATTGTTGATTTGAGATGCGATCTCAAAAGAACAAATTACATTAACATACAACGTGACAACATTTTTAATTCAGTTTTTGTATAGCCCATCTGGGGAAAAGTGTTATATTCGTTGAGTCTCCGACAATCACCACTATCTCAGAAGACGTATATGCATTTGTAACGTGCTTAAAAAGTAAACAAACAACAGTCCCATAAGATCTAAAGAATGCAGAAATCAGGCAGGTGGTTGAGTGTACTTACACAAAGTGTGGTGAGCCTGGGCAAGTTGGTCGACGGCTTCAGGTGGTAAGTTGGCAACATCGCGCTGCAGGAGTCGCAAGTCCAATTGTCGTTGCTCGCTTTCATTCCTTAATCGTACGTCTCGACTGTGTTTTACGCTGCGTAGCTCAGATAACCTGTTAAATGGAGACCATTTTGCTTGAGCTTGACAAATAATTGGAATAAATTATGAAATTGAAAAAGATTACCATCGGTTACCTCTCCACCAAAGTCAAAGCTTTTCCGAAGCCGAAAAAACCGTTCTGTGCTTTTCAAGTTATTTTTTTTATTGCTTATGATGGCAGACGAGCCACGGCCCACCTGATGGTAAGTGGTAACCGTCGCTCATGAACTCAACTATACGGAGAGTATTGTCAAGCCACTGCGCACCATTTCATTTCTGAGATATGAAATGAAAGAATAAACGGCTATCTTCTGCTACAGCCAAAATACACTGACGTGCTTCATGACTGGTCACACAGAAGACGGTGGTACCGACCCGTTCAGGCCCGATAATAAGTGAGAACTCTCACTTGGTACTCAGCCCTACCACCAGTAATGCAATGGGTGATAATTGCTTACTTCCCTTAGTCACCTTGTACGAAACCCGCGGGAAAGTATGGGGTGGTGACACGTGTATTCTTAGTTCATCACCACACGGATAAACCTTTTTTTTAAGATGGGAAAGAATGAACCTAACCGCACACCCCGTCGTTCAGGGCAACGAACAGGGTCGGCTCACATATATTTTCTTTATATACGAGCCCCGATGCAAAATAGTTCGTCTAGTGTGAAATTTTCTCTGTGAGATTTTTTCTAACTTCATTATTTTTGTATATCTATATAAAATATTAAGCTGTTCTACTATCACATGTCGCGTACCTTATGCCATTTTTTAATTATGAACCAATAAACTATTTTAGCTTTTTAAATTTATACATATCCTGTTTTAAATTCGAAGAAGTTATAAGCAAAATAGTTCGTCTATTTGCTAATCGATGCAAAAGAGATGATGCTTCTTTGTACAATTATGTTGCATAATTTAAATTTGTAAAAGTAATTCTGTGTCTATTGTCAAGTGAGACCGTATAAATTCTGAAAATATCAGTTTTTTTCATTAGTTTTCAAATTACAGTGGGTCGTAGCAAACCCGTGTGTGAAGAGCTTCGAAAGCGAATAGTTTGTGGGATCGATGCTGGCAAATCAAGTTACCAAATATCTAAAGACTTGATACTTCCCAGGTCTACAGTCCAATCTATCATTCAGCACTATAAAAAGAATAGAACGACTTCTTGTTTGAAGAAAACTGGTCGACTACTACCAAAAATAATCGTCGTGCTCGAGCTGCAGAACTCACGGTACAATGGAAGGACATGATTCACAAAGACGTCTTAGTTGATACTTGCAAAAGAGTCCTAAAAAGAATGGGTTACGGATTTTACACCACTAACGAGAAACCACTGTTGACTGCTATACAAAAGAAAAAGTGGTTGAAGTTTGCTCGTGATCATTTAAATTGGACATCCAATCAGTGGCGTAGTATCATTTGGAGTGACGAGTCCAAATTTGAAGTGACAGTCGGCGATGGAAGGAAAAAAGTGATTTGGAACAAAAATGAGGCATTTCATACTGATTGTCTCAAACGCAAAGTGAAGTTTCCGGCGTCTCTTATGATATGGGGCTGCATGTCTGCACAAGGCGTTGGTGGTATGCAGCTTGTGGATGGTTCTATCAATGCTGCAAGGTATCAAAACCTTTTGGAAGAGAATTTACTGCCCTCTATTCCGTCACTTAAGCATCAAGATTCCTTCATTTTTCAACAGGATGGTGCTTCCTGCCATACTGCAAGGACAACAAAGACGTGACTACTGGCGAAAAGCATCCCTACAATCGAATGGCCATCTAACAGCCCGGACTTGTCGCCATCGAAACCCTATGGTGGAAAATGAAAAAAGTTTGAAATCAAGATCGAAAAGCGACTTAAAGGCTAAACTCTTGGCTGTCTGCGAGTCAATTACGCCTGAGGAGTGTGCAGCGTTGGTTGCAACCATGCCTCTTCGCATTAAAGCTGTCATTGAGAGCAAAGGCGACACAACTAAGTGGCAGACGAACTATTTTGCGTGAATGACAAGGGTAGACGAATACTTTTGCGTTATGTTTTTTAGAATATTTTTTTTATTTTTTTATGTTATGTAGTCATGAAAGAATTTCAGTTATGTTAAAATAAACTTTAAAATGTTCCTCAAATTGTGGTTTTCTTTTTATTAAACGTTTTTAATTATTTTACCAATATTTACTTTCTATATTTTACGCGTTGCACTACTTTCCATATTAGACGAACTATTTTGCAATTAATACAGTGAGCCTATTTCAAATATATTTCAATTTCTATTTCTTTATCGCGGGGGACTTTACAAATTTAATTTGACGGATACAAATTACACACAGACTCAGAACAACCATTTTTAGATCACACAAAGAGTTGTCTTGTGTGGGAATCGAACCCACAAAATTTGGGCGGGAGGCCGGTATTTAAACCAGTCCGCCACCATTTCACAATATATGATAGATAATCCAACTTTCGATAAGTTTATAAAAAAAAAAAATACTTTCCTTTTATCGTCATAATGAATCGTGACAAATTTGTCTTTAAAGGCTATCTTAACAATTATTATCGTTAATAGCTCGTAAGATTATGATTAATTGATAAAGTAGAAGCACTCACTTAGCTTGCAGTTTTGGTTTTTCTCCATCAATATCACTTATACTACTGCTACGCGATGTTTGCCCACGGTGGACATCAATAAATTCTCTCTCTATTGTAAAACTTGGTAATTCTGATATCGTTTCTTGACTAGAGTCTAATGACTCGTCCACGGTTGTTCTGCATTGTTTTTTCAAATCCTCATTCAATCGTAAACTGTCGGACAAACGTAATTGTAACGTATCCCTTTCTTCCAAAAGTTGTGTTAACTCCATCGTCAACTCTTCACACCGAACGTCTCTCTGATGTAGCATGTACAAGGCTAGGTCTAGTTCGGCCCTTGGCACAGCATCTAAGAGATCCTTGCTTATTAAAGCCGACTCTGCTTTCTCTGTGTCACCCCGTTTAGTATCAGAGGAGAAAGATACGTGTTTCTGAATCTTTCCACTAGTTGATCGCATTGAATTTTGCAATGCAACTATTTCATCTTTAAGAGTAACTATCTCAATCTCCTGATTTTCTAAAGCAGCTTCCATTTCAGCAGACCTTTCCGAATGATTTTTCAATAACTCATTTAAATTTACGATTTGTTTATTTAGGTTTGTACATTCCACTATTTTAGTATTCAATGCCTCTAATAATTGCAATTTTTCAACATTCACTTCGCTATTTGTTGTCTCATAAAACTTTTCTCTCTCATGTATTTTTAATCTCATAACTGCTAATTCAGATTCTTTTTCATAATTTAATTCTTCTATCTTCTTTTCGTAGTCAATGAGTTGTTTTCTTACATTTTCAAATTCTTCGTTCCGTTGTGCTAATGTTATAGTGTAATCGTGCGTCTTCTGATATATTTCACTGTCTTTCAATCGCAACTGATGCATCACATCACTAAGTTTATCTTCTGCTTCTTTTACTTTATCTTGTAAACCTTCCACAATTTTATTCAATTCTTCATTATTTGTTTTATATGTTACCAAATCATTTTGGGTATTTTTCAAACGCTCTTCATATGTTTCAAAATTATTATGATTTTTAACAGTCAATTCCTGAATCATCTTTTCATACTCCTCTTGTTGCTCAAGCAATTTATTCTCATGTTGAACTTTCTCATCTTCCATTTCCGAGCGCAGCAAGTCTAACTGATTCATAGCTTCGGCATATTTATTTTGTAAATTTCGCAAATGTTCTTCTTTGTCTTCTAGTTTACTTTGCAATGAACTGACTTGTTCTATTATTACCAACTTATTCGTTTCTTCTTGATTGGAAGACTGCATATTTTCTAGTAACTGTTCATATTTTGCTTCGAAAGCACACAATTGCGTTCTCAAGTCCGTTTCAATTTTTTGGAAATCACCTTCTCGTTGATTTAAATGCTGTTTCCATAATTCTGCAATTTCAAAACCACGTTGATCAACAGCACTTGATACTGAAGAACGCAATTCAGCAACTGTTGACAATAAGTTATCATTTTCACCATTTAAGTTTTGAATTTTTTCATTTAGTTGATGTATTTGATCTTGATAATTTTCTGATTCTTGCATTAACTTCTGATTTACGGACTCTATCTGCAATATCCTGGCTCTAGCTTTCGTCAAACTATTTTCTAATTCAGTACAGTGTTGATCCGAGATATTTTCTGCTAACGTAGATGCATCTGAAAACAGACTGTAACTAGCAGTCTGTTCATTCATGGAAGATAATTTGGAATGAGCGCTCTCTAAATCAGTATCTAAACACGCTATTTGATCCTTGGCTGCTGAATATAATTGATGTAATTCCATTAACTTTTCTTCTAAATTACTATTTGTGTTTATCAATTCCGCGTTTACACTTTTATATTGATTCAACTGTAATAGTTCTGCTTCTAATTTATTATTATTATTCAACAGCTCAGCTTTCTCACTATCCAATTTCAATAACGAATCTTCTAATTCAGTTTGTTTGTTCAGTAATTCAGTTCTGTCACTTTCAAGTTTCTTGTATTTTAGAAGTTCTTCTTCTAAAGATTTATATTTATCTAATAGTTCTAAATAGGCACTTTCTACTTTCTTTAATTCAAGACTAATTTCTTCTAATTTACTATTTCTGTGTAATACTTCCGTCTTTTCATCTTGAAGTTGTCTTTTCAATACTTCATTTTCCTGTTTTAAAGTTTCATAATTTTGTGATAATTCTCCAAACTGACTTTCAATATTTCGTAACTTTTTATCTAATAACACATTGCTATTTTCTAATTCACCACTGATGTTACTCTGCTCATCGAGTTGAACTTGAAGAAGTTTGGAATTATCACAAATAGCTTTATATTGTTGTATTTGTTTATTAAGATTAGCTATTTCATTCTGAAGTTGTGTTTGATTTGACAAGAGTTCTTGGTTTAATATATTGACCTGATCAAGCATCGAATTCAGTTCTTCATTTTCTTTTTCGATCTTGTTTAATTCTTCCCTGTTGAAAGTATCATCCATATTTGCGCTACGCGGTGGTTGCATTTGGGCACTATCTTTGTTATCACTACTCCACTGTAACGTAGATACCTTGCCATTAGCTTCTTTGAATTTATATTTCCATAATTCTACTTCACTATCTAATTTCTCTTTAATTTCAGTTAATCTATCATTGGCGTTATGGAAGACTTCGTTTTGTTTTCGCAGCGAGTCTTTGTCTCGTTTTTCTTTGGCAATTTCTGCATTAAGATCTTCAATTTTCTTTTCTAGTACTTTGATATTTTGTCGCAATTCATCCTCTATAGCATTATCAAAGAATGCAGCTTGAGAAATCTGTTTTACTGTTTTAAGCTCGTTTGTTAAAACTTCATTAGCCGCTTTTAATTCTTTTAACTTTTTAACAGCTTTGAGCAATTTGATATTGTTCGTCTTAATTTCAGCTTTTAAAGAATCATTATCTCCTTTGAGCTGTTCTATTTGACTATTTAAGTGTGAGAAACCAGGTGTTACAACTCCAGTCTCTTCATTTTCACCTAGCCCCCATCCTTCATCGGAATTAAACAAATCTATTTCAGGAAGTTTATTACCGTCATCTTCCTCTGTGTAGCAAACATATGCTTTTTTGGCAGATATTAGAGGTTCATTCCCGGCTGATCCACCATGAGATTGTTTTATTTTTGAAACCTTTTTACTATCATGTCGTTTTTCTATTGGCGGTTCTTCTGTACCAGAAACGATCTGCGACTCAATAGATGATATATCAGTATCTCCTACGCTTCCACGGAATGATTCAATTGTAGACGAAATTACTAATCCTTCAGTTTTAGGTATATTCATTTCAAATGTTAGTTTTTTATTCTCCATTAACTCTTTAATCTGCTCATGTTTCTGAGATAATTCTTTTTGTAGGTGTTCATTAGATAGTTTTAACGAATTCGCCTCTTCACCTAATCGCTGTAATTCTACATAGGTCTCATTTAATTTAGCATTCAATTCTGATATTTTACCGTCAAATTCTGATGCTATTAAAACATTATTATTTTGTTCAGTTTGTATTTTATTATTGAGTTCAGAAATTTCATTATTTTTACTGTTAAGTATGGAATTTAAACGGTTTATCTCAGATATGTATCGCTCTGTGTAATCAGTTATAACACTATTATCTATGTTAGATGACTTTTGAACTAAGTCTCGATTTATCTGGTTAAGTTCTTCTATATTAGTGTTAAGATTTTCGATATTTCTCTTATATTCTTGTAGTTTATTTTCCAACTGACATACATATTCAGTTAATTTCTCATGTTTCTCACTAATAATCTTCTTTTCCTTGATAGAGTTTTCTATTTGCGTATTGAATTCAGATTCTAATTCTTCTATTTCTTGTTTCTTTACAATCATTAAAGATTGATAATCATTAGTAACCTTTTTAAGATTAGCTTCTAAATCATGCAGCTGACTTCTATATTTAGATATTTCAGATTCCTTCAACTCAAGACTATCAGCTTTGTCAAGTAAAGTGTTACACTGTTCTTGCTTTACAGACAGTGAATTTTTTAACTTCTGGTTTTCTTCAATTAAATTATGTACTTTGAATTGCAATTCTTTATTTTCGTTATCAATTTCATGAAGCTGTTTCTCTAAAATTCTATCGTGATCCATAAGTGCAGCTAACCGAGCGACTAGTTCATCTTCCTGACTAGTGTATTCTGTGTAAGCTTTTTGTTTTTGTTCTAATTCATTACCTAATTGATCAGCTTTTCGTTCTAGAGAATGTCTTCTATCCTCCATAACAGAAATACTCTCTTCCAAACGACAAATACGATTCTTATATTTATTAACTTCAGCTTCCAAATTTTCTATATACAAGTCGTGCTCTTGGGCCTTAGCTTCATAACCATACTGAACTTGGGTCTTTTGCTGTTCCTGATGTTCGATTTTGCTAAGCAGCTCTGATATTTGCATTTGCTTTTGATTAATTTCAGCTTCTAAGGTGGATATCTTAGTAATCAGATTCATATTATTTCTTTGTTCTATCTCGTATTCTGCAATTTTTTTATTTAATCCATCAATCTGCCCTTTCAGTTGTAGATTTTCATCACCAGTAAATCGCAAGTCTTTATGTAATTCTGTTAAGGAATTATTGAGCTGTGATATTTCTTGTGACGACATTAAGAATCTATCCTGTAAAACTTTCATCTCTCCTTGGATTTTATTTAAATCTCTAAGTCTCTGCTCTTCAATTGTTGCTTTTTGTAATTGCAAACGATTAATTTCTTCATCAGCATATTTTAGCTTTTCTTGAAGAGCTGGAAGTGTTTCAACTTGTATCAACAGCTGTTCTAACTGTTCACTTTTAGTTGCCAACTGCTTTTGACATAGTTCGTAATTTGCTTCGAGTTCAGTGTACATAGCAGCCTTTTTTTTTATACTAATGGCAAATTTCTTGAGTTTCTCTATCAGTTCCTTGTTTTTTGTTTCTAAGGCGGTGTATTGTTCTGAAGAATTGCTTGTTTCGTCTGATAGTTGCTTTAGTTTTACTTTGGTATTTTCTAATTCTTGACTCAAATTATAAACATCTTTCTCTTTTTCAGTTATATTGTTACGCAATTTTTCATTTTCGATAGACTCTTTTCTTAGTTGTAATTTAATTTCATGAATTTCCTCATCACGTTCAGTAGTTTCAATTTGTTTAGCTGATATTTCTTCAGCAAGTTTTTGCTGTTGAGTTTGTAGTTCCTTTATAAAAGCTTGCTTTTCTGCAAATGTCTCTTTTAGTTTTTTTAACTCTGCCTCAATATTGACATTCTTATTAACTAATTCGCCTTTTAAACAGTGAAGCTGTTGTTTTTCTTCTTCTAGATTTTTGATGATATCTTCATTTTCTACAAGTTTCTTTTGATAGGCTGCAATTTGCTTGTTTAAAGTTTTTACAAGCTCAGCATTTTGATCTTTCGATTTTTCTTCTTCAAATAATTCTATAGTAGATCTAAGTTTTTGAGAAACATCATTCAATTTCGTAATTTGATTAATATACTCCGTTATTTCTTTATCCTTTTGCTGCAGACTGTTTCCAAACGTAAACATTTGTTTTTCATACTCTACTAGAACGCTTTCTAGTTCATTTATTCTTGCTTCGCGTGATACTACAGAAACTGAATATTCTTGATGCACTTTCTGTAGCTCCTGCTGTAGAAGATCATATGAGTGTTTTAATTTCTGTTCAGATTCTTTATTTTTATTGGCACTCTCTAAACCTTGTTTTAGTTGTTGGATTTCTTCAGTTAGGGTTTTTATTTTATTTTCATTGTTTACATTTGATTGTAATAAATCAAATTGCTTCTGTTGCTGTTCTTCAAGGGACAGAATTTTCATTTGA
Source organism: Leucoma salicis (assembly GCA_948253155.1). Classification (NCBI taxonomy): domain Eukaryota; kingdom Metazoa; phylum Arthropoda; class Insecta; order Lepidoptera; family Erebidae; genus Leucoma; species Leucoma salicis. The sequence goes on from OX411807.1 coordinate 19,454,859, forward strand.
CAATCAGCAATTTCATCTTCTCTTTCTTTGATTATATTCTTTAGTTTCAGGATCTCTTTTGTTAGTTGTTTTACTGTTTTAGCACCTTTTGTACCTTTATCACCAGCAATCTTGTCGTCTTGCTGTACTTCAACAGGGACACCATCAACAACATCTTCGAAAGGTGGCTTTGCAATTTCTGCAGTTTCTTTCATAATTTCTATTCTTTCACGTTTAAGCTCGTCAATTTGTTCTGTCAATTGTTGATTTAAGTTCTGTAGCTCATGTTTTTCATTCATAAGTTCTTCTATATTATTTTTTAATACACTATTTTCATCAATTAACACAGTGATCTTTGTTGCTAATGTATCATTTTCAGAGCCGACTTTAGTCATCTTTTCTATAGTTTCTGCTCTTTCTTGCATAAGCATTTCAATTTTTTTGTTTAGCTCTTCACGTTGTTCTATCAAACTGTCAATATTTTTATCATTTCCATCACTTTGTTCATCGCGATGGTCGTCTGATTTAGCTTCAAAAATACCTTTATTATACTCTTCAAGTTCAAGCTTTTCTTGAGTAGTAAAAGACTCAACAATCTCAATCGATTCAGCAGAGCTGACTTTTTCAGCAGTTAATTTTTCAAGCTTATCATTAAGTTCAATATTTTCCTGGATGTAATTTTCTAATTTATGCGATAGCTCAGTTTTCTCATCTTGAAGACCTTTAATCGCTTCGTTTAAATGTTCTTTATCCAATTTCAAATTTTCTATCACAAGCTCTAGTTCCTTCTTAGCTGCTGTAAGCTCATCAATTTGCTCCTCCATTTGCACTGATTTCATTTCAGTACAAACATGTTCACTCTGAAGCTGCGATATATCAGCTAATCTATCTTCCATTTCGATATTTTTTTGTTGCAATAAATGAAGTTCTGCAAAAAAATAGAAATGTAATTATGCTTATCTTTACACTTGAATCTACTGTTGTGAATCTATAATAAATTTTAAGTCCTCTTGTGTTGTTATATTAGTAAACGCATTGACAAAAGACTCTTGAGATAGAAAAAGAAATACAAAGAAAAACTTTCGAGCAAGAGAATAATTCTTACATGCTAACACGTTTCTTTGCATACCTGTCTATTCTACCGTATATTCTCCAAATTGGTATTGGTGAAAATAATATAAATAAAAGTTTGTAAATTTTACAGAAATTCATAAACCTTGTTTTACCTTGAACCAAATCTAATTTCTGTGCTTCAAGAACACTTATAGCTTTAAGTCTTGTTTCAGATAAGGTCTCAGTTTCCCTCATTTTCTTGTACATATCAGATTCGGTTACTGAAATAAAGATACAAAAATTAGCATAACATTTTTTGTAGTTACATGATAAATGTAAAAAAGTAAACAATTGTAAAATCACAAAAACAGTCCTGAACGTTAAAGGGTCTCATGGTGAGATTTTCACACAATCAGGTAGATTGATACTTACATTCATTACTTATTTTAATATAATTTGTGTTTTATTTAGGTATTGCTTTAAAACTGTGCTGTAATCTGTATAAATGAATGCACACAAACCAAACATGAGCAAGTCAATAATGGGTAATAACAAAGGGTAGGATTGCCTACCAATAGTAAGCAGCTATAGGCCCCAACAGAGAGGCTGGAAGGACAGTATAGTGCTCTGCAAGAGATTGCATGCTGAAGCAGATACTATAGGACATATTGTCATGTTTGCTTGGGGTGTACATATATGTTTAAAAGTCAGTCCAGTGACATATTATTGTAGAACATGATGAGAATTAACCATGAATGTATGCACAACCAAATTGCATTCTAAATAATCATATTGACATACAAATATGATCCAGCGATAGCTTAGTTAAAAGCAAGGATCTTTCGAAATTATGTGTGTATTTGTTTACAAACACTACTACTGTGGTTTGCTAACCCACATTGTGCTAGTGTGATAGACAACAACATAAATCCCTCTCACTCTAAGAAAGGACACCTGTGTCCGACAGTAATTGCTTGAGAAAAAAGATTACCACTATTATTATACTTTTGTAAAAACTGTTCAACTACTTACATCTGCCACTATCATAATCAACAAGGTGTAATTGTAAATTGCCCTTTTCTTCTTCCAATATTGCAACTTTGCGGGTAAGCTCTTGTAATTCCTGCTGTAGTTTTACAACCTCAGTATGTGCATCAGATATTTGACTAAAACTATCAATAGTTTTCTGCAGTTGCTTTACTTTTAGTTTATGTGCGGATTTTATTTTAATCATATTCAAGTTAGCTGCGTCCATATCCTTTTGTAACATTGCAATTTGATTTTCTGCTGCTTGTACTTTTTCTTCAAGCTCTTTAATAACTTCAGGCTTATCAGTGTCATGACTTGGAATTAAAACTGTATTAACTGTTTCATATTCTTGGATTTTAATAAGATCAGTATCTTTCAGGACATCAGTAGATACACCAATATCTACCATATCAGCATATTTTCTTAATTCTGAACTTTGGGATACACATTGTAACTCTGTTATCAGAGCCTCCTTTTGTGATATGACATATTCCTTTTCTAAAATATCTTTGTTGAGAGATTGTACTAGCATTTCTAGCCTAGCAATCTCTGCTTTTGCTGCTTTTTTATCTGTTTCTTGTGGTAGAGACTCTGAAGACAATTGGCTCCAAGGAGATTTTGATTTAGATGCAGTGCTCCTGCCACCCTTTCGAGTAGGCAATGGACTGCCTCTTTTAGCTGCAGCACTGACATTTAAAGATTTTGAGTCAGCACCAGCAGTTGCTAGCTTATTTTCCAGTTCTTTATTGGTTTGTCTAATTTGACAGTTTAACTGTTCCAACAACTCAACTTTCTTTGTTAACTCTACCATACTAGCTATTTCAAGAGAACCTTTTTCTTCCTCTACATCAGTATTTTCCTTGGCTGAGGGTTCCATAGATATTTGAGATAAACTCTCTATCTTTTCTTGTAAACCTAAAATTTCTTGATTCTTTCTATCTAATTCTTCAATAAGTTTTGAATGAGCACAACTAATTTCACACTTTGAAGCCTCCAGAATAGAATTGGCTTCTTCTAGAATATTTATCTTATCTTCCTTTTTTTCAATTTCCTCTAACAAATTTTTTTTTTCTTCCTTCCACTCAGTTTCCATTGCAATGAAATTCTCCTGCATTTTAGTCATCTGTTGCCTCGTGTCCTCCAATAAATCCAAGGAATCTTTTTCTGAAAACAAACCAAAATATTCATTAGATACTCATATATTAAATAGAATATTATTAAAAACATAAGAATCTTTGTGCATTTGAAAACTCTTTAAAATGGTCTTGAAATGGCTGAATGGATTTTCTTAAACCATAGCTAAGATCAAGTCACCTTTCAAACACTAAATACTGAATCGAAATCTGGAATGGATTTTATATTTATTACTAAATATATATTTGCATTGTGATACCACAGAGATGGATACAATATTAATTAAAAAAAAACTATGTTTTCATCATTATTAAAATTAAAAAATACTGTGAGGCATATTTTGTACTTATCTTCATAAGTTTTGTGTTTTTGTTTTTTATTCCATTTTTGTCTTTGCAATTCTGATACTGTCCCTTCCACTATATTACCTATGTTACTAATACCTATAATTATATTTTAATTTAATCAAAATTAACTGCCTTGGTGCTAGTATAGGACTGTTGATCATGAGGTCTCGGGTCGGGCAATGTTACTAAGCTTTTTGGTAAAAAGAAAAACTCTCTGTAGCAGCCCAGAGTTTGGAAATGTGACCGGTAGATGGCAACAGGCTCGCCCCCTATTTCGTGGGACTTAAACATAGCTGGTGAATCATGATCACAATCTATGTTTTATGTTATAATGATATTACTTGTATACTCTGTAATTTCAATAGCAAAAATAGATGAGATACCTGTCTCACATTCTTGCAGGCAGGTGTATTATTCTTGTCCAATGAACTATAATTATAGGTGTTTAATATTAAGCTTAGCAGTAGTAGGTAACATCTTTCTGTGCGCTTGATTGATCATGCTGTGTACACATAGTTAGAAGCATAGTATAAAACGTTTCTATTGACCTATTTCCATAAGTTTTGTATACCACTATGTTTTATTTTTATTGCCTTAATAAATAAATATATAAAGCTATGAAACACTGGCGTCTTCTATGACTAAACACTGGGATGAGCTGAATATGCTCATTCAGTAGGTAGTCTTTAAATATGCATACTTGTTTTTAAGTAGCAAAGGTCAGCTGAATAATAGATTTTTTAATTTAAATTTTCATGTTGTTTTTAAAGACATTTTAAGAAACCATTCAGCTCTTTAATTAGCAGGACATTTAGCCGAACTAAACATATTTAGAAGGACTTCAATTAGACACTTTTAAAACCAAAAGTAGTCATGTAGCAATATATATAGAACATATTCTTAGAAAATATTTACCTTTTTTACTCAGGCTGTCAGACATAAGAGAAGTTGCTTTATTCTTGGCTTCAATGATTTGATCTTTTTCATTAATTTTTTCTTGCAGCTCCAGAATAGTAGTCTCCATAGTTTTCATCTTAACTTGTAACACATTAAGTGAATTTTCTTTTTCTTTGATTGTGTGTAAAAGCTGTGATACTTCAACATTATCTGCTGGCTAATAACAAATTCACATAAAATCAAAATACTGTATACAACTAAAAAAAAAAAACATAGCGTCACGCCTGTATTCCCCGAAGGGGTAGGTATAGGTGTATTACACACCCACGACTCGCCAGCTCATTGCCCGACCCGGGGATCGAACCCGAGACCTCATGATTAGCAGTCGCATACACTACCGCTACACCACCGAGGCAGTTGATTGTGTGTAAAAGCTGTGATACTTCAACATTATCTGCTGGCTAATAACAAATTCAGAAAATCAAAAATAACTCCACAGTCCAAATCTACATTAAATTCAAATTGCTTTTTAAAAAAAATCTACTCTTCATTTTAAATACTTATCTACACAGGCAAGTTTACATTTGTATACAAAGACAAAAACACACACATAGATGAACATTCTGTTTGAATTAGTTTATTGTGACATCACATTGCGCTTCTAATTTTCTAGAGAAACAAAATTTACAGCAGTGGCTTCGTATTTATCTTTGAAAGTTAAGTTAATATATTTGCTACAGTAAGTTGGCAATTTTACTTAATACAAAAAATTGTTTTTTACTCCTTATCTAACTTAACTCAAAAATGTTTATCTACTTCTATATTGTGTATAAAATATAATTACACAGATGGTGGAGTTGTCTAGATACCAACCTTCCCACACAGGACAACTCTTTGTGAGATATTCAAATAGTTGTTCTGAGTCAGGGGTAGTTTGTGTCCATCAAATTGTATGTTTGTAAAGTCCCCTGTCCTACAAGGATTATTTCTTATTGCAAGGTGTACAAAAATATTGTGTCATAATTGTTTATTTTTAAACTAGCCAACGTGAAAAACGTATGACTTTAGAAAATAGATAGTGAAACTTTTGTAAAAAAAAAATTACATCAGGTACAAAACATATTCAAATGGTAATTGACATCATAAAATATGATCAATCTGTACATATTATTACTGTAAATATAGCATACTGTGGCAGGGGTTAAATTCCATAAGAGCTTTGGGGACACATTGGGGCTCATGACGGTGTGATGTCAATTACATATTAAAGCATGTTAGTAAACTGAGTTAGTTAATATCGGCATGTATTGAATAAAGGTGGACTCGGAAGTCTCCGAAACTGGTGAGTGTTTATGAAAAGAATTATGAATGTTGAGGGAGCTAAAGACGTATGCAAGAATATAGCCTTTTGGCCCTCTGTTCACTCTGCCTACCCCACAAGGGAGTAAGTAAGTACGTAAAATAGTAGTCATATTAGTTCCTGATTAAACACAAAGTGAAAAATGTGAAATCGAAAATAACAGTCAGGAGCAGGATTTGAACCTGCATCTTCTGGTCCAGATGCTTTACCAAATCAGCCATCCTGACAATTGCTCCTGACTGCTAATTTCGATAACACATCATACTTAACGTCTTTGGGTGACGCCTGCGCCATCTGTCGGAAGTATTTTCATACATTATACCCACCAGGTAAACTTAATTTTACAATTAAGATTTTACCTAATAATGACGCAAACCCTATAAATATTTAGATATTTTTATATATATTTTTAGCATTGGACATGCTTAGCACTATACATATATATTAGTTCCTGATGTTTTAGATAGGTAGTTACTTCATTAGATTGGCATCAAATAAAATCATACTGGAGTTGCATACTTACTTTTTTTACCTCAATATTGGGATCAGGAATTGATCCTCTTTTAACTTTCTGCGTAGAGGGTTTGGTCATGGGCCTTTTACTTATTTCTTTGTACTGCTTTATTCTTTCCATAAGAAGTTCTTTTTGTTTTAATGTGTTTGCTAAACTTTCACTAATGCCAGGAACTGCAAACAATGAAGAGCAATATAAATAAATGGGATTTTCTTTCAATCCATACTCACTGAAGACACAATTATTTAGTTTGATTAATGCAATAGAGGACATATAATATATAGTAGTGAATTAGTACGGATTTAAATGTGTTTATTTTAAACATTTTTTTTATTAAAAATTTTATTATACTTGATATTCTGGCTATATTGTAACTAAAATAACAAATTATTATAATATTACGAAACATAGTATTAGAAATATGAATACACAGTTCTTACTATTCAATGCATCCTGTACTGACAAAGTAGTGGAAGTATCAGTTGCTACAGAGTAACTTGTTTTTTCACTCAGGGTGGAAGCCAATTCAGATGCTGTATCACCACCGTCATCTTCCTCTGAAGAATAAAACATACCACATGTTATGTAACATTTGTTCTTTACAGAATGGAAATTCCTATAATTATACACATATCCATATAAAAAACTTTTGTTTGTCACAATTTTGATGATATCAATATAAAGTGATATCATAGTATTAAATGTGTACATAGTAGGTATAGGTATAGGTATATATACCATAAACATTTATGTGTACATAACATAATTGGCATATTATAAGTAATACTTTAACAATAATAATTATAGACAACACAAATTGTTTCTTTGTATTCTATATTGTATTATATTCTATTCATAATGAAACTAACAACGCTTTATTAGTTATTTATCTTACTTCAAAACTAAAGTAAATAAAATTATTTTATATATTTAAATAATATATTTTCATATTTAGATATTTTTATATATATTTTTAGCATTTGACATGCTTAGCACTATACATTAAACACAAAGTGAAAAATGTGAAATCGAAAATAATGCTCCTGTCTGTTATTTTCGATTTCACATTTTTCACTTTGTGTTTAATAAATATATTTTCATACAATATTTCTTACCAAAAGTCTTTCCCAATAACTCAGCAGTTGCCCTTCTGTGCTCCCTAATCCTTTTAGAAACCAATGCAGCATTTTCAAGACACTTTTGAGCACGCTCAAATTTAATTTGCCTCTCAGATGACGAAGATGTAGTTGTCTAAAACAACAATACACAATATGCAAATAATTCTAGACATAATGTATCTTTAATAATGAGACTTTTACTATCTTGAGGTACTTATCGAGTTAGTAATATACTAAAATATGTTCTGTACTGAACAGGTAGTTTATACATAATAATTATGTAAATACAAAAAACTGTGCCACATTTTATACTTGGAGCATGTAAATAAATTATAGTATCACTCAATAATTAATTACAAACACTGAATAGAATAAATTATTCATTAATAAATTGTAAACAAAAAATCTTGTTTATTACAATGGGATAACAACACATAATTTACCTTAGATATTTTAACACTTCCCGCTGTACTGGATACTTGACCAGATGATGCTATATTGCTATCAACATTAACTGATTGGCCTGTTTCAGGAGAAATACTTTTTTTATTGTCCGACATATCTCACTGCTCTCGAACAACATTAATAACATACGTAACGCTGTGCACAATCAGTATAGGTAGCACCTACTGATAAGAAAAACAATTACTTGTAATAAAAACAGATAAATATTTAATTCGCATCAATCATCAAAACGTTTTCATCACCACAGCGCACTGTCATTTATTCGTGAAATCGTGAATTTATTCAGATTTTAAGTCGCCATTCGCCATCATTGCAGAATGGCATATTTTTTACCACGTCAGCCAATGCCACAGAGTAGTGGTACGAGCCTACGAGCTAATAGACTATATTATTGGTCCGAGTTAAGCTTGGAACATTTCACAAGTAGCATGTGAAATTTCATATGAAATAAATTTTCATACTTCGCATTTGCTACCACTCTTCATTTGGCCTGTGAAACGTCACACTCAATGAAATCGCGGGAACGAGCGAGTAGCGACTTAGCGAGCGACGAATCGCGCCCACTAGGTAGGTATATAGTTTGTTCGTTCTATCACGCTCACTGTTGGCGCGATAGAAAGAACAAACTATATTTAGATGATTCGTCGTCGGAGCGTAACACCACGCATTAGACGTTTTAGTACTATTTTAAAAATAGACTTTAAATTAAGTGCCGTAAAGTATTAATTTCCTTAGAATCATTTGTCGCAGATCTCAAAATCACTTGTTTGTTTACATAAATGAAATGAAATGAAATTTCATTATTATCACAGACCACAGCTCAGTCAGTCGAGTGTGTCTTCGATGATTGTTTGCGATTTACTTACTTTCATTGTACATCAGTCAGTACATAGTTTATTGTAATTATATAGGTATAGATTATTATTTTTTATTTAGTAAGTCAGTATATGTATGTGTATAGCGTTAATATACATATGTTAGATTAGTGTAAATGAGACCAATAGATAGATAAAATAAACCTTAGTTAGGAGTATTCATACAAAACTTCCTACTTCATTTTATGCTAGCATACGAAACGTGTGACGTGGGATGAAAAATCAATGTCAATGAAATTACACATGTGAAATCATATGTTTTTTTTTTAAATTTCTTCCTATGAAAATGAAATAAAAGTAGCAATCATTTCCATAACTAGTCCGAGTACGACTCAGACTAAGAACTATATAGACGGAGCCATGGCGTAAAATTTTTTTCAATAAATTTTTTAAATGTTGCCAGATTGACAAATATTAAACCTTATTTGGGCAAAATAAACGATAGTTACAATGAGGTCTGTAACTTGATCGTAAATAAGAAACTCTTCGAAACAAATATTTAATTGAAAATTACAATGTTTATTAAAATAATTATTTAAAAGTAAATCTACCACCCCTTCTATTCATCCAACCATCAGTCTTTAAACGTCCACTATCGGACGTTGGCCTCCCCAAGAGAGCATCAGAACTAGCGGGCTTGTGCTGATTGCATCCAACGGCTCCCTGCAGCTTTGACCATATATTTGGTCCATCTGGTGGGAAGCCATATTACGCTGCGCTGACCGGTAAGGTATTCGTTTAGAAACACAGTGAAATTATCACTATGGAACTGGAATTTGAAGTAGATAATTTCACTGTGTTTCTAAACGAATATTAGGTGGGTTAAAATAAAATCATATACTGTGGGTAGATGAAACTGTTGAAATAACATATTAGCCTTGGACGTCTATCATCTAAGTCCACCCGTGAACATGAATGCTGTAAAGTATTCGAAACGTCGGGATAGTATAAAAATCAAGTAAACGCGATAGATTCCGTAAACGTAGTTTTATTTCAAAATTAATTTTTATATGGACTTTAACGGAAATCTTACTTTACACGCCTCATACCCAAGCAAAGCGTCTCATTGACCGCCGTTTCATTGAGTGGATGTTTGCAACTCAATGAAACGGCTGAACGGATTTGAATGAAATTTCACACATAGATAGATTAAAGTGTGGAGTAGCACATGGGCTACATTCAAAATTGGCCATCTCAACTGCACCAATTAATCACGCCAGAACGGCTGAACAGATTTGGATGAAATTTGGCATAGAGATAGATTATAATCTGGAATATCACATGGGATACAATTAATATCTCGTAAAAATATGTTTACGGCTAATGTAGGATAGATCACCATAACTACTCTACCAGTCGTCATAAAATTTATAGCACAGGAATGATTTTATTTTAGATCATGGACAAAAGTATAAGAGGACGCGGCCGTGGTCGTGCTCGTGGTCGTCACGGTTGTCGGAGTCATGGTGGGGCCAGCTCCTCACGCATGCTGCTTTTTCGTAAGTATGGATTATTTTTTTTAGCACCTATTTTAGTTATTTACAAGAGAAACTATCACTTGCAAATAAGAAATGAAAATTTGGTATATCATGTAACTATAGGAATGTAAAGTCTGCCAACCAGCACTGGGCTAGCATGGTGGACTACAGCTCAATGTATGACGTAGTAATAAATTGCTCAATATATTACCCGTGGTGTAGTGAAGTACCCGTGTGGTGTGGCCGTGTGGGCCGGCTTTAGAATTGTCCCACCCCTCTCTACCCACGGGAGTCGTAAGAGCCGACTGAGGGAATACCAAGGGAGTGGGCAGCAGCACTCCCTTGAGTATTAACAACATCTACTGTGATCGCAAACCCGCCTGCTAAGCGTGGCGATTACGGCATTATCCCCCATGACGGGACCGCTCGTTGTGGCGTTCTCTTGGGGAGGCCTATGCAGCAGTGGACGTCGTTGAAAGGCCGATGGATGGATGGATGGAATTAAGTACTGGGCCAGCATGGTCATCGGCCCACATCCCTCTCTTACTGTGAGAAGACCGGTGCTCAATGGTAGGACAGTAATACATTAGACAATATAATGTTTATACATATTTATATTTTCTGTATTGTGAAGGCACTGGGCATCAGCCAGAGAAGGCAGCACTGCGGTGGAGCCAGATCTGGGTCATGGTTTATTGGGGATTTGTAGCGTTTTCTTGGCTGTCTAATCTACTCCATATTAATCAAAAACAGAAATTGCGTTTTCAACAGAATTTAAATAATATTTAGTCAATTGTTGGGACAGCCAAGCTAATGTGGATAGACCCTTATATTTCTTGACTTTTTGCGAGCGATCTACTTGAAATGCTAATCTTCGTTCCTGTTCACCAGAAAAACATGGGTTTGGTACCATTTGAAAGCTATTTTTATGTAGCTAATTTAAAATTATGTTTGTTATGCAAAAATCCTTGTGAAACTTAAAGTTAATTGCTATGGATGAGGTACTCTGATGTGTTTGTACTCATATTTTACAGTAGTGGTTTATTTAATTATAATTGTAATTGTTACATAATTTTATGGATGAAACAAGCTTTTAGATATAATAAATATTTTTATTTCGCATCTTGTTATTGTACAGAAATAAATTGTTAAACATCAGCGGCGAAAACTGCGCGACTAACAAATATCATTGGTTTCTAAGAAAGGATGTATATGTATATTTGTATACTATGCTACATTGTTTTATTTTTTTCTTATTGTAAATTGTATCCATCAAGTGATCTGAAACAATTATATGTAATCGGTCTATTTTTGAAATAAAAATATATTTCTAACCTTAAGTCTTTTTTTTTCGAAGTTGTAATTTTGGCCATTATTAATACATAAATAGACATACGAATATGTATATGTTAGGCACTGTTCGAAGCGCATATTCAACTAGATCAAAGTAACAATAACAAAACACTGCGTTCTTAGTATTTGAGTTAGTAAATGAGGTTCAAATGGGAGTACGGACGCTGCGCAAAAATGCCGCGGTGGCGCCAGACGCCGCGGTGGCGTAATGGTGTAACGTTCCAGGGCCCGGATTCTCTATGAGACGTAAAATTACTTGCCGAAAACCAGAGACGTCATACAGAGTGCGTAACTCAAACGTGAGAACACAACGTGCCACGACACATTTTGCAAAAAAAAAATATTCTGTATACCGCACGATACGTTGTCTATGACAAATTTCGATTTCACAGAGTACGTCAAGAAACTATACAATCGTTTCAATCGGAAAATAATCGGTGTTTTAAATTACATTTATTTGTTTCTAAGCTTCATTATTAGTTGATATTTATGCATCGAAACTACTAATATAGACAATTAATATTAATTTGTTTTTGTTTTGATAAGAATATATAATAAATTATTGAATAATTATGTACTATCTCTATGTACGAGTAGATAGTTTTAAACATAGAGTAAAGTAATCATACTAAAAGTTTTAAAACTAAAATCTATCTGTCATTGTTTTAATGTCACGTCATATGTCACAATGTATAATTTTTTTTTTGTTTGTTTAAGGCATTGGAAGAACCATCAGCCTAACAGTAACTTATAAACATCGTTATTCTCTCATCACACGTAAGTTTAGTTCATAAAACAAGTCATAGTCGAAGTCAGTCATATAAAATAAGTCAGTCAAGTCAAAGTCCCACTCCAGTAAGACGATGGCGATCTTACTGAAGCTTCTATGGAGTTTTGGAGACAACAGGAAAAAACACGTTATGTCGCATTACATCACTTGCCAACACTTATGCTTATACACAAATAGTTAATAAGCAAAAGGCCACCACTTTTACACATTAATACTTGAAATAACACAAGTTTAGGAAAATAATGCAGAGCGACGACATGATCTTCTTCGTGTTCCCGCCAAAACTCCCTCACAATGTATAAGTAGTATATCCATAGACTAAGTATATGGTCCGAGAGTATATCTATTATCTTAGTAGTCTGTGCACATTGTTGTGAATTTTACTTAATAACCTATCAACAAAATTGTTTATTTAATTAAGTATAAGTAAGTTACTTTCACAAACTAACAAGAAAAAATAAAGTAATATGTAAAATACTAAACTACAAACTTATCAACAGAAGAAAAATTCAGAAAACTGTTTATTGTCGGAATCAACAAGATCGCCACAGAAGAATTTACTGTTACAATAATAATACAAATTCTCCTTCCTTTGATAATCTATTTAAATTATGTACGGGGCATTGGCATCGTTGTTTCTAGAAGGCTATCATAACTATTAATCAAGAACTGAATTATCACATTATATATAATAATAAATGCACAAGCAAAATTCACATATTATACATGTGTTGTGAGATGTTGGCAAAAAAAGGTTGTGGTTAGAGATTGCAAACCGGGCCCGGCCGGGCCGGGCCCCGTGCCCTTTTAGGCACCCACCGGGCCCGGCCATTCTTACCGGACCCGGTAAGTAAATTATACAAGTTTTACAGTTCAGCATAGCATAAAAGATTTCGCTATTTGCTCAATTAGTAATAGTAACACTTAGCCAAAGCTTAAGAAAAAACATAATACTTTACTTTTAGCAAATAAGAATTTGTTTTGTTTATACCAAAGCTACCAAAGTTTATCTATCTATCTAATCTAAGTTGATTTAACACGTGTAGTACTTTAAGCTGCGTTATTAGTTTCTTATTTTAATACTATGTTTTCAAATAGTCTCTATAAGGAGTAAAGAGAAAGACCTGCTTGTTTAAACTTATAAAAATGAATGATTACTAATAGGTCCTTACTTACTTACTTATTTTCACGCCATTTCCCTTGCGGGGTAGGCAGAGAGAACAGAGTGCCAAGAGGTTCTATTCTTGCATACATCTCTCGCTTCCTCAACCTTCATAACTCTCTTCATGCACGCTCGCCGGTTTCGGAGACTCCTGACTCCACCTTCCTTCAATACATGACTGATTTGGTCTAGGTAGGTGAGTCTCGGTCTCCCCCTGTACCTACATCCTTCCACTTTCGCATTGTATATCTTCTTAACCAGTCACTCGTCCGACATTCTTTCCACATGTCCGAACCATCGGATCATTCCCTTTCGCATCTTTACACCAATACTCTCTTTCATACCTACTCGCTCTCTTACGTCGTCGTTACGAATGCGGTCAGTCAGCCTCACTCCACAGATTCTCCGCAGAAATCGCATTTCGACCGCATTGATTTTACTCTCATGCTTCTTTTTGCATACCCAACTCTCGCTTCTATACAATAACGTTGGGACAAGCACTGCGTTGTGTAATGCGACACGTGCCCTCTGGCTGAGGTGATGACTGCCGAGAAGTTGTCCCAATGCTCCTTTCACTCTATTTCCCGCATTCACTCTTCTCTCTACATCAGTGGTGTACCTTCCATCCCGACTGACTCCACATCCAAGATATACAAAGTCATCCACTTGTTCTAGCACATAATTCTAGTTCTAGGTACTTACTAATGTTACTTTTCCGTCCATAAGTAAAAGTAATCAATTCTGTATTAAGTGTGATTTTGAGACTTGAGTGAGACTGATTATTGTGATAATTGAACATATAAGCCAGTTTGAAATAAATATTAACCTTGAACCATTGTCTATTTTCATTCATATACTCGTATAGAAATGTTTCATAAAATACTTTAAAACTTTCATTGCTAACACACCACCCGGCCGGGCCGGCCGGGTTGAGAAACATACCGGGTTGCAATCTCTAGTTGTGTTTGTGAACGTATTATATGTGCTTCTGCCTTCCTGCCTGTGTGATGTTAAAAATGTACTACCTTTTTAGCCGGATAAAAGAATGACAGGACAAAAGAAATTGCAGTTTTGCTTATATTTTACTTAAAATGTATTAGAACATGTAATATTAGCGTATATAACGTACTACGTACTGATGATGGGGACGGTTGGCCACCTTATTGTTTGGACCCAGTTCATTGGGTCCAAATACAACTGACGCATACGCGAAAAGGATAAATATACCTATACCTGTGCCTCTCTCGCTCTTGGTAAAACCTAGTATGTGCATCCTTTTCTTCATCCTTAATGTCAAAATAGTAGCGAGTCTATATTATTCTTCGTCTAAGGTACGGAGTGTCGGTGTCCCTTTCCTTTGACATAGGAATTCTTAGGCTTAGCGCACACTACAAGTTTTATCGACGCGATTTATCCACAAAATTCTGTGACATTAATGGAAATTGTACGATGCTGCACGCATTTGTGAAAATAAAATTGTGCAAGAATAATTTCAAAATAAATCTGTGTTTCGCGGTAATGTCTTGTGGAATGAAAGTGAATACCTCTGATCGCACTGCGAAAAAAAAAAACGCGTTGGTTGGTCACTCAGTCGCGTTCTGTCGCGTCCCACTATTGAGATAGCGAAGGGCAGGAAAAATATATGTTGAAGAGTTTGTATGAGTTACTCAATATACGAATTTAGGTGTTCCACCTCATTTGAGATGTGTGACAAAATATCATGATACCATCTGATGGCTCATTTGTGCTTCGTACGTTATTATTATACACGAGGATGTATGCTTAGGTATGAGATGAACGTGTCAATTCTTCACGAAATAGGTACATTGTGATGATTGTATATGCGCAAGTTAAGATAGGAATCAGGGAATAACTTTACAAGAATAATTTCATGTGACTCTTCTTTTCGGTTGTGTTTTTATTTCTGACTTCTTTTTTTAATGTAATGTAAAACATATAAATATATATATTTTTAATCGTGTTATTTTGTTAACATCAATTTTTTAAAAAATCGCGCGGTGAGATTTCGCAGTGCGTGCTAAGCCTTACTATAGAATAATTAGGGTGACAATAAACTTCCTTTTCCGGTTCTTTCAAATCTAAGCGTTAAGGTTTTTAAACTCAGAAGGGCTAATCAGTTCACGAAAACAAAATTAACAAAAAAAAAAAAAAACTGTCAGTTACAATAAACTTCCTCAAATGTAATATTTTTATTATTTTCAGACTTCTAACTATAGTTCAGTTGGTAGGTTTTATTTTGTTTGCATGAGCTAAGAAATACGTCTGATCTGCATCTTTGAATGTAGGGGAGGCGTATGTTCTAGTCATGCATAAATATTAGTATTTTTTTAAAGTTTAGCTTCCCTAAGAACTGGATCAAATTTCATCAAAATTCGGTTCATTACATGAAGCGTGAGAGCAAAACCTACAAAAATTAGTTTCATCCATCCATTAAACACAAAGTGAAAAATGTGAAATCGAAAATAACAGTCAGGAGCAGGATCCTGCTCCTGACTGTTATTTTCGATTTCACATTTTTCACTTTGTGTTTAATGTATAGTGCTAAGCATGTCAAATGCTAAAAATATATATAAAAAAATATCTAAATATTCATCCATCCATCCATCAGCCTTTCGACGTCCACTGCTGAACCTAAGCCTCCCCAAGAGAACGCCACAACGAGCGGTCCTGTGCGCTCATATGGGGGGATAGTGCCGTAATCGCCACGATTGGCAGGCGGGTTGGCAATTAAAAATTTGTTTAACCGATAATAACAAAAATAAAAAAAAATAAAATTATTTTTATTTTTCAAACATGGTCACCCGAATAGAGTGAGACAAATTGACCTCGTACCTACTATCTCACTAGGACCACTTTTTGATAACAGTGCGTATTCCAGTTGTATACATGTTACTTCCATGCACCATATTCATGGACGTGGACGTGTATTCTTTTTTTTCATACTATGTACAAGTACAATATATACTACATCCACGTTTTTATTTGATTGTCAAAATAGAAATAATTAATTTGTCAAAACCATATTTTTACCTAAACTAAAATTTGTCTGTTTGCCATCTCCTCTAGACTAATTTATATGGTTTTATATAAAAATAAAAATCAATGGCATCAAGAATCCAGGTAACAGTAATATTCTAATCAGGCTCAGCCATATTTCATCATTCAGTCAGTAACCTTGTATTTCATATAACTTGCTGCTTCTAAAATTCTTTATAGGCTACTGCGCGTCAGTTATCAAAAAATTTTAAGAAAAAAGGAAGGTTTGAGATAGGTATCGCTTCTGAGTTACCCATCGCATATAAAAAATTTTGGCGAGAGTGGAAAGTATTGAAACCAGCTGCAGTGCACTACATCCCTCAAGAAGGGAAGTGGAAGCGCGATGATATTACTGGAGAGATACTACCCATTCAAAATATCCCAATTCCACTAAAATATCCGGCTGAAATTCATGAGGGAATATGGGGTGGTGAGGCAGTAGTCAAAGGTCTGTAATATCTTTTCTTATCTTAGATTAAATACCTATTGTTATGTTATGTTTGTTAATTGTTTTGATAATATTTAGGTTTTCAAAAGAGAGACCCTCGGCGTCGAAGGGTGCCCCACTATTGGGTGCCAGTGTTAAAAAGGACAGTTGTAAAATCGGAAATCCTAAACACGCATCTATCAGTTACTGTGACTGATCGAACAATTAATTTGATTAATGATCATTATGGTTTTGATCATTATTTACTGAAAACTCCAGCATGTGATTTAGTATCCATGCTAGCACTTAAACTAAAAAAGAAAATATTAACCGAGCTAATGAATGGCTGTCCTAGATATGCATATGACCCTAAGAAACAAGGAGAGGTTTATGAAGAGTATAAGACATATCTTACATCTGTGAGTACATAAATTCTAAGTATAGATTACATAATTATATTAATTCATTCATGTCAGAGACATTTATAAATATTTTCATTAATTTATGTTGAAGCATAACTGAAATTTCAAATGTGAACTTGCAAGGGTTTTGTGTATTAACATTGGACACACAGAGCCTCCTAACTATTAAAAGGAAATATAAATAATTTGTCCTGTGTGAGAGTTGAACCCATAACACTACATAAACATTCAGTATTGAAAAGACCATGCCATTCATTATATTAAGGACTAGTGCATTACCTGTGGCTTCACTTGCATCAGTGATGTCCTGTTGTGTTTTTATGTTCCATTATTTCTTTGTAATAGGATTTGTGCAAAATCCTCATCTACAGTATCAAAGAAAACACATGTAAATTTTCATGGTCTTAGCCACAGAAGTTTGGGCTGTGCATCATTATATCATATTATTATATCATTCAGTCAGTCAGTTTTATATATATTTATAGATGCACATCTGTATCTAATTATCTGGCTAAAGCAAAACAAAAAAGGGTTATGATTCCAGCTTGTAAGTATGTATGCTCATTTTAATCACACATTAACTTTGAAACTACTTATCATTGCTATACAATGTAGTTACATACCATTAGATCTTAATTGTCCAAAAGAGCAAAATTTTGTGTGATGTAAGTTATGAGCAGTACCTTAGCTATGATAATGAATATCTAATGTACAGTAATAGTTAGGTGTTTCAGTAAATACTCAATGAAATATAATTATCTAATATACCTAATAAACTATGTTTGTTACTAATAAGTGATAGATCAGTGCCACAAAATTTGGAAATATTTCCTCTTTATAGTATACTCCAGAAGATATAGAATGGTATGGATTATCTTGGTATGAAGCCCTGTGCAAATTAGCAAAGCAGAAAGAAGCTGCAAATAGACCAGTTCCCTTGAAAAATTTGTATAGGAAAAATTTAGTAGAGAAATTGAAAGCAGCTGGCCTTGAAGAAACTAAAACACCCGATGATATATCGTAAGTAAATTAATACTGTTTACTCTTTAGTTGTAAAGTTATCATAATCATAGCACTAATTAATGATTTTGCAATGGCCAAAACTTGCTTACGTCCCTCAAAGTGTCTATGGTTGGTGGGCATATCCCTTTATTTGGAGACCCCTTTTTCAATATGAAATATATATATATACTTGTATGCTCTGTTTATTTTTTCTAATGACTTACTAGGATTGACTTTGTCTTAAATGCCATTTTTGCTTAACATGGTCCTAAGGCAATTCCACCTAGTACTTTCTTGTTAATGTTGGTACTTATACAGGGTCATAGCTAATTAACGCAAAAGCTTTTAAAAGCGAGTTAGGTATATCAAGACTGACAACTTTTGTTCTATGACTTTTACCAAAACGTAATACATCTCAAGAAAAAAACACAATTAGTATTAGCGGGGAGTTCTATCAATTGTTAGCTCTATGTCCCATAAATAACTACGTTTCATTCATTCGATAAAGGCGAAGTCGCAGGACAGTCAGCTGAGTGCTACGCAATCGCCCGGCCGAGTTACATACAACGTTACGCTAGTAGGTACCTCGTAGCAGAAAGTTTATCAAGCCTTCTTTTTTGTTAAGACGGGAAATAATTTACCCAACCGCACACCCCGTTGTTCGGGGCAACGAATAGGGTAGTGTGGGGCACTTACCCACTAAATAAACCTGCCGTGTGCTGTCTCTCCGCCTGTATTGGCAGGCCACTGGAACCATGTTACATTACTTCAGTGGTAAGCTTATCAACCCTAGGCCTTTACATAAGTTAGTAGGTGTATTTCAAAGTGTCTAAGATCTTTACCTGTCTGGGCACAGAATCCACAATTCCTTCATACTTATCCAGGCTTAGGACTGGCTACATTAAAAAAAAGTAATACCTACATGAACATACACGGTACCTATTAAAGGAATGCTCCCGATAACTTTTGATGGTGATAGTACTAATGATACCTTTAAAAGACATGTTGTACCTCTGCCATTAACAGGTTCTTAGATAATTAAATAAGTACCCAGCATACGTAATTTGTGATTTTATCGATCTACTAAACAAGAAATGACAATGGAGTAGGTACCTAGTAGAAGCAAGCTAGGTAGGTACGTACTTACCAAATATTTTGAGAATCTCGTTTCAGGATAAACATCACTTTTTTTAATTGTTAATGGTGGCAGACGAGCCACTGCCCCCCTAATTGTAAGTGGCAACCATCGCTCATAGGCCTGAGAGTACTGTCAAGCCGCTGCCCACCATTTCATTTCTCAGCTATAAAATGAAAGAATAGATGGCTATCTCCTGCTACAGCCAAAACACACTGACGTGCTCCATGACCGGTTCCACAGAAGACGGTGGTACCTACCCGCTCGAGCCCTATAGCAAGTGAATAGTCTCACATGGTACTCAGCTCTACCTCCAGTAATACAATGGGAGATAATTGTTTACTACCCTTAGTCGCCTTGTACGACACCCGCGGGAAAGGATGGGGTGGTGACACTTGTATTCTTAGTCAGCCACCACACCGACAGACGTCAATTAATCCACACATACACAGTGAATAACATAATTACGCGTTATTGTACAAAATCGATATGTCTGACGTCATTTTAAAAAGACACCTAACATAATTATTATTTTCATCATTGTGTCTGATTTGTAAAAAAACAACATTTCATCATCATGATCATCACCATCATACATCATATCATCATTACACATCTTGTACTGAGCAATAGCAAAATAAATTTTTCACAACGTACACTAGGAAACATCTAACTCATCAAGTGACCAACTTCATTAATTGATTTGTGAATTAAATTAACCTATAATAAGTAGGTAAATAACGTCGGCAAATAAAAAGCAAACCAAATGCGACAAAAATAGCGTCTTGTCGGCATAGTTAAAGGGGCTATAACCAAGGACCGTACAACCCCAGTTAAGAGTTAAGCCATTCGAATGGGTAAACCGTTTATGTGGTTACCTTTATCGTGATGTAACTCTTTTAAAGGGTTCTATGCTCAAACCCAATGAAAGGGTTACACCATCATATTGATATCCCATTCAATAGGGTTTACGCTTGAAACCCATTAAAAGTTTTACCCTTTCAATATGGATAACACATTGAATGGGTTCTATGCTTGAAACCCAGTGAAAGGGTTACACTATCAATATGATAACCCATTGAAAAGGGTATATGCTTAAAACCAATTGAAAATTATATTAATTAATTATTAATATTTAGATGCGTACATAATAAGGCGTAGGTACATGTTCTAAGTTTCTGACAATTATCTTTTGTAATCATTATGTAACCTTATCGTGTTATAATTGAATGTGCAATGTGTAAGTCAGAATTTTGTCTGCCTTTTATTATACCTACCTATAGTAATATGTCTTTTAAATAAATATTAGGTAGGTAATCAATCAAGCATCTAATTTTCCTTCACTTATCACATAAAAATATAGCATCACGCCTGTATTCCCCGAAGGGGTAGGCAGAGGTGTATTACACACCCACGACTCGCCAGCTATGTTTAAGTCCCACGTAAAAGGGGGCGAGCCTATTGACGTCTACCGGGCACATTTCCAAACTCCGGGCTGCTATCGGATCGGGATCGAACCCGAGACCTCATAATTAGCAGTCGCATACTACCTACCGCTACACCACCGAGGCAGTTCACTTAATTTCATGATGTGTTTAAAACTAGCCAGAAGCTCGCGACATCGTCCGCGTGGAATAGTTACTTTGGTCTAACGCTAATTGGGACCACCGCCCTTCCCCCTCACGCTACCTGCCAGTCTTGCACATCATAAATGCGCGCGCAGTAGGTACTTGATCATTATTATGCTGCCATGTTATTTTAAAACTGCGATATCTCCTAAGATATTTATTGAAATCGAATGATGTAAAGGTTCTATTTTGTTTTACATTAAATACTTGTGATGAATAACGTACCTATTTATTTGGATTAAGATTAAATCATGATTATAAAAAAAACACCTATGCAAATAATGCATTATCTTAGAACATATATGGTTAGTATAAAAAAGGTTATAGTGTCTTAAAAGATAAGACATATACTGTCGCGGCCTTTTTGATGTGAAAAATCTAACGCGGAGGGTGGGTAAAATCGGCTGTTAGCGTGGCGGCGCTTTTATTTTACTTGTCCCGTTCAAATCTTGCAAGTTAAATTTGACACACTTCCCGGTTTCCGATTAAGCTGAAATTTTACACGCATGTGTATATCACGTGACAATGCAATTTTATGATGACATGGAGCTAATCTGATGATGGAGCTGGAAGGTGGACATAAACTCTATAATGAAACGGCGCAACCCCATCGAATTTGGGCTCGTATGATTCGTCTTGCCGAGTCCTTTGTGTCTAGATGGTATCCAGGGGCTGATGATGAAGCTGGAATGTGGCCACAGGAACTCTATAATGAAACGACGCAACCCCGTCGAGTTTGGACACGTTAGATTCGTCTTGATGAGTACTTAGTCTTTAGATGGGTATCCAGGGTCTGATGATGGAGCTGGAAGGTGGCCATGCGAAACTTTGTAATTAAATGGTGCAACTCCATCGAGTTAGGACTCATTTGAAATGTCTTGACTAGAACTTCAGTCCTAGATGATATGCAGGGTCTGATGATGGAGGTTGAATATAACCACAGTAACTCTGTAATAAAACGACGCAACCCCATCGAGGTTGGAATCAATTGATTCGTCTTGTCGAGTACTTTGTATTTAGATGGTATCCAGGGTCTGATGATGGAGCTAGAAGGTGGACATAGGAACTCCGTTATAAAACGACATAACTCCATCGAGTTGGGCTCGTATGATTTGTCTTGACAAGTACTTTGTCTCTAGATGGTATCCAGGATCTGACGATGGAGCTGGAAGGTGGCCACATTAACTCTGTAATGAAACGACGCAACCCTATCGAGTTTATACTCGTTTGATTCGTCTTGAGGAGTACTTTGTCAAGCTATGGTCATTTTATTTCTACAAAATAATTTCAATGCATCTGCTAGACGTCCCGTGATAGTTTTTTTTTTAGAACTTTTATAGGGGAAGAATTCTGTTATACATGATTTTTGCAAAACTTTAACCGTTTACGCAGCGCACGCAGCGAAAGCTTTCAAAAGGAACAAAAATCCCCCGATTTTGAAAGATTTTTCAATGGTGCTCTGCTCCTATTGGTTTTTGCGTGATGATATACTATCCTATAAACTTCCTCGATAAATGGGCTATCTAACACTAAATTTACTAATTTATAATTTTTTTCAAATCGGGCCAGTAGTTCCTGAGATTAGCGCGTTCAAGCACACAAACAAACTCTTCAGCTTTATATTATATTAGTATAAGATACGTGGGCAATAATTTTATACTACTATTGCACGCCTCATAATACTTATAAATCTTTGATACTATAATGTTTTTTTAAATTTTTGATCTATATTTTACCGTACTATATGTTAGAAATACCCGTAGGTGGCGTTGGTCGTTAAGACAAATGTGGTAAGGAGATTGGGTATTTCTAACAAATAGTACAGTATCTCAGTGGATTAGAGCATTTCCCGGGATAGGAAGGAACGCAGGTTCGATGCCCGCTCGTACTAAAATACTATTATTCCTTATTCAAAAATTATAATCTGTACTTTAAGAGTAGCTGAGCATGTCAAGTGCTAAAATATAGATCAAAATGTTTAAAAAAATCGCGCTATCAAATAGTATGAATTTTAATTTCAAAATTAAACTTACTATATTCGATTAATGCATAATGCTTCCGATAGGTGGCGTTGGTCGTTAAGACAAATTGTGGTAAGGAGATTGGGTATTTCTAACAAATAGTACGGTAGCTCAGTAGATTAGAGCACTTCCCCGGATAGGAAGGGACGCAGGTTCGATTCCCGCTCGTACTAAAATACTTTTTTCCTTATTCACAAATTATAATTTGTACTTATAAATCTGTCAACTCCATCTGCTCTTTTTTCTCTCTCTCAATATTTGAGATAAGGGGGCGTCCATTAATTATGTGAGGCGTTCAGTTAGTTTAGCTAGCGTTATCTCATCCAAACTTACTTTTTTCTTGGCGAATATTACACCCTTAATATTTTTCGCAAGAACAATATGAATTAGCGAGGAAATTGGATTAAATTAAGTCAATTATATTTCTTTACTAAAATATCGCTAAATATTACACGACAATACTGACTTGGATTCTAGCCTACTTCCTAATCAATCCTATGTACTTCCATCCATCCATTAGCCTTTCAATGTCCACTGCTGGACATAGACCTCCCCATCCAACGGTTATCCGTGGCTTTGACCAGATCGACAGTCCATCTGGTGAGGGGCCGTCCTACGGTGCGCTGTCCATGGGTACATAAACTTCATGTTTTATGGCTTCTACGTGATCACGTGGTCAAATCTTTCAGTGCGTATATCTGCGATACTATACATATCTCAAACCCATCATGTGCGTACTTAAACTTCATGTTTTTATGGCGGATCGATTTGGACGGGTCTTTCACTAGCAGATAACTGTTGTTACAATGAGCCCCTGGTGCCAAAGTCCATGAGCGGCGGTTAACACTTACCATCAGGTGGGCATTATAAAGAGGAAGGAATTGTGTGTTTGTATGTTTGTAACGAATAAACTCAAAAACGATTGAACCGATTTAAAACTATTGGACCGATTTATGAAAATTCTTACATCATTGGAATGCTACATTAGGTATATTATCCCTGAGACATAGAATATATTTATTACTAACATTATAAAGAAGAAAGATTTGTATTTTTGTATGTATACAAATACCATAATCTATAACTATTACTTAATAGATAGATTTATTACTTATTAAAAATAGTAATTACAAAAAAGAACTACTTATGTCCTGTATAAAGAATAAAGATATAATTATTTACTCTAGGTTTATCCCAAAATGTTAAAAAAGTAAATGTCCATCCGGGCGAAGCCGGGACGGGCCGCAAGTTTTTAATAAAATATTGGACCACCATCAAGCTATCCACTCTTGCCGTTTGGCCTTTTCGAAATCCTTTCGTGACGTATAACTAACTTATAGGTAGGTAAAGATTTTTTTTTTACTACAATAATAAACACGTACTATAGCAACAGAATTGAATTTCCTTTGACACCTTCTCAAAGTTGTATTAGATTTTAGATACTATATTGGATAATTGTAACTTTCTTTAACTACCTATTTAAATAAATAAAAAAAAAAAAGCTCGCGCCCGGTGACTTTATTCGTACAAGTAGGTACCTATACTCCGTACCTATTATCCGTGTGGTGACGGACTAAGAATACAAGTGTTACCACCCCATTCTTTCCCACGGGTGTCGTATAAGGCGGCTAAGGGAAGTAAGGAATTATCTTCCATTGCGTGACTGGTGGTAGGGCTAGGTACCAAGTGAGAGCACTCACTTGGCTCGGTATCGGACCCGAGCGGGTTAGTAGGTACCACCATCTCCTGTGTGACCGGCCATGAAGCACATCGTTGCGTTTTGGCTGTAGCAGGAGATTATCATTATTTTATTCATTCATATCATATCTGTGAAATGAAATGGTGAGCAGCGGCTTGACAATACTCTCGGTATAGTTTCATGAGCGACGGTTACCATTTACCATCAGATGGGCCGTGGCTCGTCTGCCACTACATTACATGCAATAAAAAAAAATACTCAATGGTTCTCTAGAATGATTATTTCACGTATCTACCTATAATAATATATAACAATTCACAATATACAGCTATCTCTTTCTTTAGCATGCATTCCGCATTCATCTATAAATTAGTAGTTTGTCATAATGCAACAATATCTATACACCATTTATTATGATCATAAATTTATAAAATATCAATGCGTTGTTTTTTCTACCTAATAAACAAGTACAAACATGAAAATTACAAGCCGCTAAGTAAGTACCTAGGTAAAGTCCATTCGCTTTGCGTGCTGTACCATTTTGGAACCTATACCCATAATCGAGGGATAGATATTACACTGCGCCGAATCGGAATGCTACACTGTTACTGTTTAAAATAGAGAGAGCTGAAGACTTTTTTTAAAAGGGTTACCCACCATTGTGTGTTTTTAGATGCTTAGAAAAACCGTCGAAAACTCTTTCAATGGGTAACCAAAATGATCTGTTTTGCTTTTAAACGGTTTTAATTAAGTCGTACAAAGGGGTTACCCATAACGTATGGGTTTTTCACTAACCGCTTTAAAAAAACCCTATCGAAAAGCCTTTCAATGGGTAACCTAAATGGTCAGTATAAAATGGTTTTTACAAAGCCATTTAAAAGGGTTACCCACATCGTATGGGTTTTTCATTAACCGCTTAAAAAAAACCCTATCAAAAAGCCTTTTAATGGGTACCCGAAACGGTCAGTTTTTAAGGGTTTCTATTAAGCCGTTCATAAGGGTTACCCATATCGCATGTGTTTTTCAATAACCGCTACGAAAAACCTAATCGAAAAGCCTTTCAATGGGTAACCAAAATGGTCCCTGGCTATAACGTGCCAACTGTTTGTAAAATCGTCACATAAAATGAAATCATAAGAAAGCCGGCCTTTCGGCACTATAAAAGGATGCCGACATCGATACATATTTTATGTAGCGGTGTGGTTAAAAAGATCAAGTGCGGGTTTGATTATCTCTTGTTATAATTAGTTAAAAAAAATCTCGTAAAGCTGACAAGTACATTATGATAGCTTCGTAGATTGAAAATGTTTTTTTGTGTTTCTTGTTAATGCTCGTGAATACAGCAACATGTTAATGGGCTTTGGAGAAGCTCCTGGGAGTAGTAGATTTAAATCACATTAATGCACATTCTACTTATGCTGATCCCAAATCTGCCTCGAGATGCATGGTTACATTTTGAACGTTATTTTATAAGACCACGGAGGATAAGTGGTTTCATAACTACCTTCATTTTTGTAAATAACTCTAAAAAGAGATATTTATGTTAATTTAAGTAGATAATTAATTATTAATCGAAGTGGTAAGTAGGTACTTGTTTTATTTTACCAGTGAATTCGAATGAAAGTGGCTAGCTGGAGACTAGTACAATGGCAAAATAGTAGGTTAAGTAGATAGGAGAAGCGTGATAGAGCAAATATGATTGCAGAAGAAAGGCTGACCAAAAACTTCGAGAGCAACACCAAACTTTACTGGAGGGAGGTGAAGAAATCTTGGAGTGGTTGGTCAGCTTTCAGAATGAATAAATAAGGTCTAAAAGTGGAGACATTCTTACGCAAACACAAGATGTGTTAAGCCGATGGAGTGAATATTTTGGAGATATGTATGCGGATGTTCAGGGTGATGCTGGTGCCACATGTGATCTAACAGATCAGCATTCGGTACTGGCATCCTCTGATGACATTAGTATGGATGAACTTGAATGGGCGATTAGAAGTTTGAAAAATGGTAAGGCAGCGGGTATTGATATGGTGTCTGCTGAGATGATCAAGCTTGGAGGCTCATGTGTCTGGGAATCCTTCCTGATGCTTCTCAATTTATGTTGGAGCTCAGGAATGGTTCCCAAGGACTGGAGAAGCGCAGTCATCGTGCCCTTGTTTAAAAAAAAGGGTTCACGTTATGACTGTGCAAACTACAGAGCCATGAGCTTGACCAGTTTGGCAGCCAAAGTGTATGGTAAGACTGTTGAAAGGAGAATGAGGATGGTGTCTGATGAATTTTTGTGTGAGGCACAAGGAGGTTTCAGCTGTGGACAAGGATGCATGGATCAAGTGTTTTCTCTGCGCAACATTGTGGAGAAGCATCTGGCTGTAGGCTAGAGGGTTTTCTGCAGTTTTGTGGATTTGGAGAAAGCATTTGGCACGGTTGTACGAAAGGAACTTTGGAACATTTTACCGGAGTATGGTATTAGCGGTAGACTGCTACAAGCGGTGCAGTCCAAGTACATGGACTGCAGAGCTTGTGTGCGGCTGGATGATGGAATGTCACCCTGGTTTGACGTCAATATCGGCGTTAAACAGGGCTGCGTTCTATCAGCCAGACTGTTTATCATATATCTAAATAAAGGTCTACAAAGGTTGAATGAAATGAATGTGGGTCATGTATTGAAGGAAGGTGGAGTCAGGAGTCTCCGAAACCGGCGAGCGTGTATGAAGAGAGTTATGAATGTTGAGGAAGCGAGAGATGTATGCAAGAATAGAGCCTCTTGGCACTCTGTTCTCTATGCCTACCCCGCAAGGGAAATGGCGTGATGATAAGTAAGTAAGTAGATAAGTTGGTATTTAGTCGTGTACGTGTAAGTTGATGATTGTACCTAAGTGTTTTTACCCATAAACGGGATTCACGAGAAAACTGGTATGTACCTAGCTTCTTCACTTCCTTTGTAGATCGATAAAATCACAAATTATGTTGACTATCTACTTACCTAGGTACTTACCTGTTTTATTGGCATAGCACAGGTCTTTTTAAGTACCTACCTGATAATTATTATGAACTAAAACTGTCTATTTGTTGCATAAATTAGAAAGAGTGCAAAAACTTACGACAGCGGTCTGGGATAAGCAGGGCTCTATCACTACAGTATTTAGACAAGTGTTGTGAATAGGTAGGCTATCGCTAGCTGCAGACTCGCAGAGTCAGCTGATTTCATTGCGGTTTTTATTTGTAAGTAAGGTGATGTAATTTTTATAAAATTATTGTCCGTCTTGTTATACCTACTAACATGATGGAGTGTGAATAATGCTAATAATAAAACGTTGTAAAAAGATGTTTTTTTTTCCTCTGGATCGGTTTTCTGTCATTAGTAGGTAGGTACTATCGCTTCTAAAGGTTGTCGAGAGCGTATATTCCCCTAACCGGTAATTTGTAATCAAACAATCAATCGCATCAAAAGAGGCGCACGGTTGCATAATGTGATGTGTAGCTATCGCGTAGATGTTAGATACGAGTAGGTACGTAGGTACTCATAGGTAAGTATGCAATAAGCACGCGGAAAGACATAGGTAAGTAATATGTTTGAAGATAAATAACGGCAAACTATTTTTGAATGTAGGCGTACTTATTTAAAAAGTGGAATCAGTCTATTTACAATAATCGAACTACATAGGTAGGTATTTACAAAAAAATCACAAACCTTTTTACAAATTATAGTCTCAAACTCAGGTTCCGGGGGTGGCGATGACCTTGACGTACAAACCGTTCAAAATGATTACCAGCACAACCCACACACAGTCCACATCTAAAAGTTAATTGTTCTTGAACCCGTGATAGTACCTGGGGGTTCATTTTAATTTGGTCGAAAGCCCAGGTTATTTTGGACACTAGCGCTTCCCGGCTTTCTAATGCACCATCTTTGTATACCATCCCTTTTACGTGCCCCCACAAATAAAAGTCTAATGGTGTAATATCCGGTGAGCGAGGAGGCCAGGTAACAGGCCCGCCGCGGCCTATCCATCGGTCCGGATATACTTGGTCGAGGTATTCACGTACTTGACGAGAGAAGTGCGCGGGCTCCGTCATGCTGAAAGTACATGCCTCTCAGTAAGGCGAGTGGTACGTCTTCCAGTAAATCCGGCAAAGTGTTTCTCAAAAATTCCAGGTATGACACACCATTCAACCGGTCTAAGATTATTATTACCTACAATTCCCGCCCACACATTTACTGAGTACCTATGCTGAAAATGATGCGGCTTGGGTTCATGGGGGTTTTCGTGACACCACAAATGCTCGTTGCGTGTATTAAACAGTCGCACTTTCCCGAACGTTGCCTCATCGGTCCACAATACGGCCTCTCCGCGAGCAGCCAGTTACAAAATGTAACCCGCACTGGTTTATCAGTCTCTGTCAGTTCCTGGACCCGATGAAGATGGAATGGATACTTTCCTTCGTTATGTATCACTGTCCATGCGAACCATTGCGACACATTGAAGCGTCGAGCTGCGTCATTGGTACTCGCCGCGGGATAAGCCTCGAAGAAATCCACAATGTTGTTATGGGTAGCGACACTGTGGCTTGGTGTCGGACCACCGGATTCTCTTCTTGGTCTGAATTGACCATAGTCGCGCAAACGCTGAGTTGCGCCTAACATAGTTCTGTAGCTCGGTGTCGGCACATTCGGGAATAGTCTCGCGAACTCACGGCAAGCTTCAGTAACATTATCACCACACCTAGCATAGACACGCACCATTTCGGTGTATTCAATGTTAGTATAGCGATATGCCATTGTGAATCGATCGCGTCACAGGAATCACACAATAAACACGTCACAACCGGCGCACGGGCGGTGAAATTTGCGTTTGCGACTGTCGAAAGTAGTTAAATAATTTTAATTCAAATATGGTCAAGGAGTCAAGGACGCGCCCTCCCTCCGCCTACGTCCCTGCAACCCATTGGTTTGTAGATACCGACACCTCGCTTGCGTAAATACCCAAGGAATTTATCGTGTTATAAACTTTATGAAGAATAGAAGTGTAAATTTGATATTATTTTTTTTTGTATGGGAAAAAAAATAATTGAATTAGAAAAAGTCGTAGAACAAAAGTTGTTAGCCTTGTTGTACTTGATTCACCTTTAAGAGGTCTGGCGTTAGTTAGCTATAACCCTGTATAATATCTTTCACTGTTTTCAGGAATACTACTCTGTCAAGAGAGTACCGGGAAAAGATCAATAATACACAAAATGTTTGTTATTCATCCAAATTTATTTTATCACCTTCAAAGTATGCTCCTTCAGAAACGATAGACTTACGCCAACGAATAATCTAATCATCAAAACATTTTTTAAACGCTGTTTCCGGAATTGAGTTCAGTTCTCGCCGCGAATTCTCCTTTGTCTTCTACCGATTGAAAACAGGTGCCACAAAGTGGTAATTTGAGCTTAGGAAAAAGAAAGAAGTCGGCTGGGGCTATATCTGGTGAATATGGTGGTTGCTCGATGGTATTTGTTGAGTGTTTGGACAAAAATTTATTCACAATGATGGCCTTGTGCGAAGGCGCATTATCGTGGTGCAAAATCCAAGAATTTTCTTTCCACAAATCTGGCCTTTTTCGTCGAATTTGCTCTCTTAAACGCCGCATAACGCTCAAATAATATTCTTTATTTACCTTTTGACCTTCTGGCAAGAATTCCGAGTGCACAACACCGGTATAGTCAAAGAAAACAGTCAACATGACTTTGAATTTTGATTGACTTTGGCGTGTTTTTTTCGGTTTCGGTTCAGTTGGAAGTCGCCACTCTTAAGCTTGTTGACTAGTTTGCATGTTAAACTCGTATCCACGTCTCGTCACCAGTAACAATGCGTTTCATGAATGTTGGGTCGGAATTGACTCGTTCTAGCATGTCCTCAGCGACTCTCATGCGATTGAGGGTCTTTTGGAACTAGCCAAGCGGAAACATGTTTCATACCCAAGTGATTATTTAAAATGGTACGGATCGACTCGTGAGACACAGAAAGTTCGGCGGCTATCTCTCTCAAAGTTGAATGAGGATTTTCAGTCACTATTTCCTTCACTTTTGCAATGTTAAATTCAGTTGCAGACGTTGAGAGCGAGGCAAATCTTCCATCACATCTCGACCGCTTTTAAACGCTTTGTACCACTCATAAGCACGTGTTTTTGATAGAGTCGATTCACCGTAAGCCTTCTGTAACAATTTCAGTGACTCCGAACACGAAATTCCATTGGCGATGCAAAATTTAAGACAAACTCTTTGTTCGATGTTTTTGTCCATTATGAAATTCGCAATACACACTAGATATGATATAACTAAAAACAGCACTGTATTTAATATAAATAATAGATGCAACTCAAACTCCGCACCAAAATGGATAACAGTTGTGCCAATCTAACAACAACAAAAATTTAATTTGGAACCATAAACAAATCATCCATTCCCGGTACTTTCTTGACAGAGAGTACATTACAATATTATGAAATAAAAGTACATAGATACTTTTACTGTGTCAGGTTTAGTTGAATTTACAAAGTCCACAATAGGTACATGGCTATAGGATAGTAAGAAAACAATGTCATAAAAAGTTTAATTTAATAACTAGCACAATTTTGTCTGTATGGACTTCAAAAATTGACATCCATCACGTTGTTTAGACACATCCCACAGGAACTCTTCAACAAAATCTAATAATTTATTTTTAGTAAAAAAATATATGTCAATCCAGAAGATTCCAGAATAGAAGGAGATGCAGGTTCAAATCCTGCTCGTGTCTGTTATTTTCGATTTCACATTTTTTACTTTGTGTTTAATGTATAGTGCTAAGCGTGTAAAATGCTAAAAATATATATGAAAATATCTAAATATTTATAGGGTTTGCGTCATTATTAGGTAAAATCTTAATTGTAAAATTAAGTTTACCTGGTCGGTATAATGTATGGAAATACTTCCGACAGATGGCGCAGGCGTAACCCAAAGACGTTAAGTATGAATGTGTTATCGAGATTAGCAGTCAGGAGCAATTGTTACGATGGCTGAATTGGCAAAGCATCTGGACGGTATCCTGGAGATGGTTCAAATCCTGCTCGTGACTGTTATTTTCGATTTCACATTTTTCACTTTGTGTTTAATGTATAGTGCTAAGCGTGTAAAATGCTAAAAATATATATAAAAATATCTAAATAATTAGTACCTGGATGACCGAGCTTCGCTTGGTATTTTTTTTTTTTTTGTAAATCGTGAGTTTTTCTCACAAAAGAAAGAACTTGAAAAATAAAGGGAAAAGAGAAATGGAACTGGAGACATCTGGACTCGAACCGGGGTCTTCTGGTTTTGGGACCGCCCGATTTCCCACCTGAGCTATTATAACGTTGTGGATGGTGGCGAAATTTATCTTCGTATTAATAATATTGTAGAAGTTTTTCATTGCCTGAAAACCCGGACAAAACGACGTTTACTAAAAATGAAACCTAGCTAGATGGATTTATCGCCCCCGAAACCCCCTGTATACTAAATTTCATGAATATCGTTGGGAGCCGTTTCCAAGATTCAGTTAAAGATATTAGATACATATTAAAATATGTATATACCTACATCATTTCAGACTTGTGGGAAAGGTTTGTGCCTTGTGAAGTCTCGGCCGTATATTGGGGAGTTCAGACTTGTGGGAAAGGTTTGTGCCTTGTGAAGTCTCGGCCGTATGCTGGGGATTTCAGACTTGTGGGAAAGGTTTGTGCCTTGTGAGGTCTCGACCGTATACTGAGGATCAAGCTCGATACCCTGATCTTTGCAGTGCTTGGGTCCACTAACTGTTTTTTTTTTATTTTTGCAGTGCAACAACTTCTTGGCTTTCCAAGATGAATCCTTTCGGCAAAAAAGACGAAGCTTAATGATGTATAATGAATATGTAATTCGGTTATAAGCCCAGAAATTTTATTGAGTTTTAGAGAAATGTAACATTGAAGTAGCTGTTTGCCAATAAATAGTGTTTGATTTAGATTAAATAGGTGTTAAAAAGTAAAAGATGTTTATTATTCAATATTTCGATTATTAGTAGGTATTATTATAAATTAAGTCTACGAACAACTTCTATATTAAATTATTTTAGCGATTATTAGAAATGATCCCTAAACTAATTTAAAACTTGATTCAAAATTACGTGAAGATTATATTGACATAAAAACTTGTATGAAGCAACCCACATCATTTTATGTAGTAGGTATTTTGGCACAACTATGATTATGCACGACTGACTTGCATGCGTACATTATGATTATTATAATCTCGGTCTCGACTATCTGAATGCCCGCTTAGAATGTAATGATACCCAAAATTAGGGTCTCATTGCGATTGGTCGAGAAACCGATGCGTGATGACTAATGACCTTTATTAAGCAGGATCCGCCCGTGTTACGACTCTTAAAAAGTAGTGCCAATATTTTTAGCATTACAACATACTATTTATCAGCCCACTGATTTCAAGTTTTTCCATCGAAGGTTCTTTTTATTAAAGGCATTTTCAACTCCCTTAAAAATATCTGCCCCAGTTGTCGTGCCGTGAATACTATCCATATCAAGAAGTTCTTCATACACTTCATAGCTTTTATCTACTCCACGAATAAAAATCAACACCTGAGCAGTATCTGACACATCCGTTGACTCATCCAAGGCTAGAGAAAACCATTCAAGATGTCTATTTTTGTCAGACAGTTGAGATGATATATATTTTTTGCGATGTCTTGCACCCTCCGAGCCACGGTGTTTGCTGACAAAGTGGCCTTTCACTAAATTTACCTTTTCCGGGCATATTTCCTCTGCTACTGAAATCAAGCATTCTTTATACAAGCACTTCAGCACTTCGATGTACCGATTGTCAATTTGGCACCGCTGAAGGGACTGCAGCACCGCCCAAGTTTCGATCGAATCGAAGGCTTTCTCATAGTCAACAAACGCCAGACACAGAGGCCGATTGTATTCCTCGGTTTTCTGTATAATCTGGCGTAGCGTGTGAATGTGGTCTATGGTACTATAGCCATTTCGGAAACTGGCTTGTTCGGGAGGCTGGAAGTCGTCAAGCCTGCGCGTGAGTCGATTTGTAATGACCCTCGAAAACAACTTATAGACGTGGCTCAAGAGCGAGATGGGTCTATAGTTCTTCAAGAGGGTTCTGTCACCTTTCTTGAAGAACAGCACCACCACGCTTCTGGTCCACGACTCTGGAACGTCGCCCCCTAGAACGACGGAATTGAACAGCCTCTGAAGAGCTTTTAAGACCGGCTTTCCGCCTGCTCTCAGAAGCTCTGTGGTGATTCCGTCGTCTCCCGGTGCCTTTCCGTTCTTTAGTTTTTTGAGAGCCATTCTGATCTCGTACAGGCTGACGTCCGGGATATCTTCGGTAAAGTGCCGAGTTAGCTTGGATCTGGGGTCTTGGACCAAGCCAACAGCAGGGCTCTGGGATCTGTACTGTCTGTCCATATAACTGCTGGACCTCCCCCAAGATCTCATCTCGAGAAGAAATGATAGTGCCGTTGTTGGTCCTCAGTTTAGTCAACTGACTTTGGCCAACAGACAGATCTCTTGCGAACACTTTCGAGCCTTGGTCCCGCTCTATTGCCTATTTAATACGGGTAGTATTAAATTGGCGAATATCGTGCCGCACAGCCTTGGAGATCTGTCTGTTTAACCGCCTTAGGCAGGACCAATCGGCTGAGGACTGGACTGTCATTTCTTTTCCCCTCTCCATGAGTTTGAGAGTATGGTCCGAGAGTTTACGATTCCTACTGACGCGACGGGCCTTGAAGTAAGTCGACCCGACCGCGTGGACAGTTTGCACGAACCTGCTGTTCATATCGCTCGCTGATTCACACTCATCTAGACATTGGAAGCGATTTTGTAGTTCGAGCTGAAAGCTCTCGGGGTTCTGGTATTGGGCAGGTGTTGGTCGGAGCGTAGACTTCATCAAACGCGACCTCTCGACTTTTGTTCTAATATTCAAGATGCCCCTGACTAGCAGGTGATCACTCCCAGTTTTAATCCTGCTGATCACTGAGACATCATTGAATATGTGTCGTTTGTCCGACAGGATGAAGTCAATCTCGTTTTTCACTGAACCATCAGGGCTAATCCAGGTCCATTTTCGCTGGGGCTGCTTCCTGAAGAAGGAATTCATCATGAAGAGGCCTTCCTTCTCCAGAAAATCAGCCAGCATCTGGCCCCTGTGGTTCCTCTGCCCAAATCCATAGTGCCCCACTTTCAGCTCATTGTCTGTCCTTTTGCCTAGTTTCGCGTTAAAGTCTCCCATAACCACCGTGAAATAGGTTTTAGACAAGTGGATGGCCTTCGAGATGTCCTCATATAGGGCCTCCACCTCGTCATCGGAGTGTGTCGAGGTCGGTGCGTAAACCTCTATGACCTTCAACGAATACCGTTTGGTTATTCTGAGTATAAGGTACGCTACCCTACTCGACACACTTTCAATCCTCTCCACGATGCCTACGAGAGACCTGCGGACGATAAACCCGACACCCCCTTGGGACTGGTGGTCGCCCTCCCGGTGGAAGAGCAAGTTCCCGGACTGGAGGATTGTCGTGCCCTCACCCTCTCTTCGGACTTATGACAACCCTATAATGTCCCAGTGGATCTTGCTCAATTCCTCTTCCAGCTCGGTGATTCTCTCGTCGGTCCGAAGTGTCCGAACGTTGTGCGTTACCAGAGCCAGAGGTCGTTGTTTATGGTAGCCTATCCGCGACCGGAGATTCTTCGCACCCCCTGCTCCGCCGTTACCGGCCCGCTACCGCTAGGCCTCGGAATAGCGGAGGATCTAAATAAGGAGGAGGCGCCCTAATCTTCTTATCTTATCTTCTTGTTTAATGGCTCTTGTTGTGGCAGTGTGAGCACAATTTCGCCAATATCGAGTATTAATTTAAGGTAGACCGTCAAACGAAGGAAATTTGTTCGGTGAAAGAGAAATAAACGGTGAAAAATGAGTCCAACACGACGGATTACCATGAAATACACTGAAACAAAAAATACAACTCTAACTACATGACATAAAACTACTTATAGGAATACATTATAAACAAAACCAAAACTATTTTTTTTAAAACTAAATACCCTTTACCTCTATAATATGTACATACATTTACAATTTAATCTTATTAACTTTTATTAATTTACAAAGTGTTTTAATAAATGGAGTAAATACAAGAGACAAAAGAAGTTTAAAAGATGTAGGACGAGAGATTTCAGTTGGTAAAATATTATATAAAGAACAGTTTAATTTAGGGCAACAAAAGAATATATGGTTTATATTTCCTTGAGCCAGACCACATTCGCAAATGGAATTATCTCTAATCCTAAGTTTAGCAAGGAATACCGGAGTGCAAGAATGGTTTAAACGTAACCGACAGATGGTAGAGGTGGTAGCCTTATCAGCCTTTTTGAATTTAGAAAACCAAGGTTTGTG
Source organism: Leucoma salicis (assembly GCA_948253155.1). Taxonomy (NCBI): domain Eukaryota; kingdom Metazoa; phylum Arthropoda; class Insecta; order Lepidoptera; family Erebidae; genus Leucoma; species Leucoma salicis. The sequence continues at coordinate 19,491,270 of OX411807.1, forward strand.
GGGAATCTCAGGTTGAATATCACCATAAAATTTCCCTTTAACGTTTTTAGAAATATGCCATTGTTCAGTCCAATCCTGAAATAGGACTGATTTCAGGGAGGCACAGATGTCATATGAATATACATGAAAATGATCAAGGGAACCTACAACTGCTGCAGACTTGGCACACCAATCAGCTGACTCATTACCTAGGATACCCATATGACCAGGAATCCAAGCCAAAATAATATTAATACCAAGTTTATGACATTGGAACAATTCATCTTTTATTTGAAAAATAATTGGAAATTTTGATTTAGACCTGAAAGGATTAGATAATATTACTTGTAGACAACTTTTAGAATCTGAAAATATTAATGAATTATTTAAATTATGTGATTTCACAAATTTAATTGCTTCTAAAATTGCGATTGACTCTCCAGTAAATACTGATGAAGCAGATGGACATTTATACTTTAGCATGATTCTTGTGAAAGGTATCCAAACTGCTACACCTACTGCATTATCTGAAAATTTAGATGCATCAGTGTACAAAGTGTACCAGTTCTCAAATTCACTTTGAATTTTTTGTTGGAAAACCTTATTGGCCTCAATTGTATCTTTATCAATGCCAAAATTCAAAATAATGTTAGGCTGGAAAATCAATGTATCATAATCAAGAGAATATAATGGTAGACTGGAATTTTGATAAACTGGATTGGCAAGATTGTTAGATAAACAATAACTGCGGAGAATACAAGGGAAAAGGTGAGATGATTGTGTGTTATGAGAATTATAAAGTTCAGACAACTGTCTCAATTTAGGGATAAGGGGATGATCAGACCTTTGAGTTAATTTAAAAAAAAATCTGTTGGCAAGGTATTGCCTACGTAGTGAAAGAGGAGGTTCAACACACTCTACTTGCATCGCATTAATAGGTGAAGACTTCATAGCCCCTAATATTATACGTAAACATTTGGCTTGAATTTTGTCAAGTCTCTTAAGAACGGATTTATTACAAGGGTCTAAGATAAAAGAGGCATAATCCATATGGCTACGGATTATGGCATTATATAATAATTTCTGAGTAATAGGATGAGCACCCCACCATACCCCAGAAAGAGAACGGAGGATATTAATGTTCTTTTCACATTTCTGTATAACATAATCAAAATGAGAAATACCAGATAATTTTGAATCAAGCCATAATCCTAAAAATTTTACTTTGGTCTCTTGAGGTATCACATTCTCATTAACTCTAACTGTGATATTAGGAATAATCCGTTTTTTAGTAAATATCACTACTTTACTTTTAGAAGCTGATATAGAGAGACCATGCTCTAGGAGCCAGTCAGATAAGTACCTTAGAGCAGAGTTTAATTGGATTTCTGCTTCTTCTATAGATTTAACTGAAGTATAAAGAGCTATATCGTCCGCATATTGCAAAATTTGACAAAAAGATAGTACTGTAGACTCTAAATCACTGGTGTAAATACTATATAATAAAGGACTTAATACAGAACCTTGCGGTAAACCTTTCCAAACATATCTGGGTGGAAGGAAAGAATTTTGATGTTTAATTGAAATGGATCTTTCCATAAAAAGATTACATATAAAACGTGTCAACTTTGTGGGAATATCCAAATGTAGGAGTTTATTTTTAAGCACAGGCAATAATACATTATCATATGCTGATGCAATGTCAATAAAAACTCCAACTAAATACTGTTTTTTTAAAAATGATATATGAAGATCAGTAGATAGTATACTAAGACTATCTACTGTACTCATACCTTTCCTAAATCCAAATTGTGATTTTGCTAATAATTTTTTGTTTTCTACCAACCATTCTAAACGATGCTTGACCATATGTTCAGAGATTTTGGATAATACAGAAGAAAGGGCTATGGGTCTGTAACTATTAAAATCTGATGCATTGCATCCAGGTTTGAGCAGGGGGATAACAATTTGATTTTTCATGTCCTGAGGAATTATACCATTTTCAAAACAGATGTTAATGAGGTCTAGATAATATTTCTTTGTATTTGGGGAAGCATTTTTTAAAAAAGTATAGGGAATTCCATCCATCCCGGGTGAGGTGTCTATTAAACCCTCTAAAGCGAGACTGAGCTCGGAAAAAGAAAAAGGTGATTCAAAATAATTAAAAGAGGGAAGGGAACATGGAAAAGAGGGAAATACATTTAAATTTGGAACAAAAGGAGGCGCCAACTTATCTGCAAATGCCTCGAGCCACACGGAGGGATCATTGGAAGAGATATTGTTATTTTTAAAGGATCCTCTAAATTTTTTAATATGATCCCATACTAAAGATGGAGTTTTCGGAGACAATTGTTCACAAAAATGTATCCAACCTTGTTTCTTTTTCTTTTTTAGAAGTCTAGAAGTTTGTGCAGCAATTTTTTTATATTCCAAAAAATTTTCTGTTGTCATATTCAAATTGTAACGTCTTTCAGCTGCTTTCCTATTCTTAACAACTTGCGAACATTCAGGATCCCACCATGGAGGGGAAATTTTGAATTTAGATTTTTTTTTCGACTGAAAAGTCTGATCAGCACTTGAAGTAATTGAATAAACAAATTTAGAATAAATATCAACAATATTACTGGAAGATACTGGAGGAAGGGATACTACTTTACTGTCAAGTGAAGATGCATAAGATGACCAGTCTGCATTTTTTAAACGGTATTTAAACGAAGGATTAAAATCAAAAATTGGAGTAGATCTATTACAGATGTTGATAAGGATAGGAAAGTGGTCACTACCATAAGTGTGATCCAAGACGTTCCAAGACAGAGTGGAAGCAAGAGAAGGGCTACATGCGGAAAGATCCACTACACTTTGAGGGTTTTGAAATGGAAATACCCTCCGAGTAGGAGACCCGTTATTAATAATACATAAATCAGCTTCATCAAAAATTTCTAGTAACAGACGTGCAAAAGAATCGTCATGGCTAGAACCCCATGAGGTGTGATGAGCGTTAAAATCACCCATCAAAATAACAGGAGTAGGAACAGATGATATTATGTACAAAATGTCTGAAATTAAGGATGAATGAGGGTGAGGGATGTATAATGATATAAATGAGATGTTAAAAATATTTACAGCGACAACGTTAATGTCAGGAGAAACAGGAGGAAGATGAATTTGTGAGAAGGGAAGGTAACGCCTTACAAGTAAGGCGCTACCGGCATAACCATCTGCCCTATCATCCCGAAGACAGGAGTATCCTGAAACCCCAAAATGGGAATTAGGAACTAACCATGTCTCCGAGATGGCAATGACAGATGGTTGAAATTTACTAATTAAAAAAAGAAGCTCATGCTTCTTATGTCTAATGCTTTTTATGTTCCATTGCAGGATGGGAACTTGATCCATTATTGGAAGTTAAAGAAATTATTTGGGAAAGTTTTTGGGCAACGTGGGACGGTAAGTTTGATTTAGAATTTAATAAATTAATGATCATTGTAAGAAGTATTTCCAGGACACTATCATCCTGAGAAAGTGGTGATGAATTGGAATAAGATGAAGAAGAAAAAGCACAACCATTGGACATAGACGAAGATGGATTTGAAATGATTGCCTGATGAGCGGACTTATCATATGTCTTGCCCAATGGAGCATGAGTATGTGGAGAAGAAAAAACAGTTTTCCTGTATGAAATGTCAGAAGGGGAATTTTTGGACTGTTTAGCTAGATGGGATAAATTAATATGATGAGATGAATTAATGAGATGAGGTGAATTATTAAATTCACCACCTTGAGCAATTTCATTAAAAGGCTTAAGTGATTTAGGATGACGACGAGATGCTTCATGATATGATATGTTTTCGTTAGTCATTAAGAGTTTTATAGACTTCTGTCTACCCTGCTCCGGACAATCCTTGCTGTTAGCAAAATGGTTTCCAGAACAATGCAGACAAGAAGCATCAGTCTCAGTAACATTGCAAGATTCACCTGCATGGGGTTGAGCACAACGAAAGCATCTGGGTTTTGATCGACATTGGTTCTTGACGTGACCAAACCTGCAGCAATTGTAGCACTGAATAGTGGGAAATTGATATGGTTCAACCAAAAGGGAAGTATAAAAGCTAAATATTTTGCTGGGTAGTAATTGACCCTGAAATGTCAGTACGACTGTCTGAGTAGGTGTCCATGTTATGTTACCACTATCATTATTTTTCCTATTAAGTCGCCGAGCTTTCAATATTGGACCACATCCATTAGGAAGCACCACAGAGTTGACAAACTCATCCATTGACAAGTCTGTAGGAACTTGTCTAACAATGCCCATTTTGGTAATATTATAAATCGGAACAGTAGCAGAGAATTTTGAAATTTCTAAAATTGGGTTATCTAAAAATTTGTTGGCATCCAAGGCAGTTTCGAATTCAATAGAAACTTTATTTCTACCAATTTGTTTAACACCATCCATGCTAATGTTTTGAATTTTGTTACGAGATAAAAATTGACCGAATTTAATGGGTTTTATTGTAGTTCCCGCAACGGGGTCAGGCTCAGAGCGCGAAATATGAACCATAAAGGGGCCCTTATCAAAACTAGTGTAAGCTTTAACACCTACAGCTAATCTTGGATGTATATATAAATGTTGGATTGAGGCTACTGTAATTTCTTTTCCTATAAGAGGTTTTTTGGCATTTGAGGTGTTTATAACCTCATCCTCCTGGTGTCGACGTCTAAGATTCGCAACCTTAGATTGCGGAATACTAGGCGAAGTCGCATCACTATGGATATCAGGAGGATCGGGAGGATCAGGCTCCAAAGGGTCCAACCATACATCCTTACTCATCTTTCAGATCAATTTTCCACGAAAAAACAAATGAATAATAAAGAAAAAAATGACAGTCAAACCTATTCTAGAAGCATGAAAATACAACTTACCGAGTTTATTTTACAACTTACTTTAAATATTTACACACTAATTATTAATTACATCAAGCTAATTTACTTTAAATGAGAATTTTGATATTTTTAACACAAAATATTTAAAAAATTTGAAACAAAATTCTCTAACACGTGTGACAGCTACCTCAACTTTTTCTTTTAATTTAATAATGACCTATTATATTCTCAATAAATCTACACAAAGCAACAATAGAATAACATACATACAAACGCCCCCCTAATCTTCATATACCTAGTAAAAGTGACTTACTTCGGCTGTCGTCCGCCATCTTAATAGGTAAGATGACAGCGTAATTTGGGTGTGTTCCGATATACACTGCGAGCACTGTAAGGTGTGATGTCAATTTAGTATACTGTGAAGTCGTTCCTTTATAGTTAGCTATACTGGTTACTGTTTATAACGGAATGCAATCCAGTATACTGATCTGTCCTTACTTTCATTTCATACAAAGTATTTGTTTTGCACTGTAATAAACACAATTTCTTTACATTTGCCATGTTTGGGTATATTTTATTTATAATATGCAATAATAATAATAATATACCATAGTGCAAGTTGTTATATTTATGGAAGCTGTTGATCACGTGATATCACAGTGCTCCCAGTGTACTTATACCGGAACAAAGCCTTTATCTGTTGTAAGTCAGCTGTCAACTAGGGATACAGGGAGAACCAACAACTATCGATATATCAATGTTTTAAAAAATATTGATATATTAAATATGCTTTATTTTAAAAATATTTAATTTGCGCTATTTAGGTTCCAACCTAGCATCCACCACTAATAATTAGTGATTCGTCGTCGTAATTTTCATATAGTGGGAAGAAGCCGTCCATTTATTAATTTTGTGTGCTCGGAATGAAGTGGTGAGCAGTGGCTTAGCAGCATACCATTAAATAAATTATTTTTTATTAATTTATCGAATTGATTAATCATTTGAATTGTATTATTATCAGCATTCAAAGCATTACTTAAAAAAAAAATTGTGAGCAGAAATAAAATGATTATAACTTTTTTAATGCGTGCTTGTATAATTATGACATGTGTACAATAACAGAAATGGACATAAATCATCATCATCAGGCCCTAGATATCATCTAGGACAGAAATACTTGTCAAAACGAATGAAACGATTCCAAAGTTGATGGGATTGTGGCTCCATCATGAATATCATCTAGGGCTATCGTGGTACTATTCAAGATAACTCAAACTAGCCCTAAATCGATCTGTTGCGACGTTTAATTAACGAGTACCCATAGCCACCTTCTAGCTCCATTATCAGACCTTGGATATTATCTAGAGACAAAGTACTCGTCAAGACGAATAAAATGAGTATAAACTCGATGGGGATGCGTTGTTTCATTACAGAGTTACTGTGGCCACCTTTTAGCTCCATCATCAGACCCTGGGTACCATCTAGAGACAAAGTACTCGTCAAGAGTAACCATACGAGCCCAAAATCGATGGGGTTATGTCATTTTATAACGGAGTTATTATAGCCACCGTTTAGCTTCATCATTAGACCCTGGAAACCATCTAAAGACAAATTACTCGTCAAGACGAATCAAACGAGTCTAAACTCGGTAGGGTTGCGCCGTTTCATTGTGGCTCATGAACTCGACACAAGAATCGAGCCTGTATGACATCAAGCCCGACACTCCCCCTGGATCCTGTTGTTACCCCAGTGACGTGCGTAAACTTGCATTTTGGACCATGTTAACAAAAAAAAAGGACCGCTTATTGTAGCGTTCTCTTAGGGAGACCTATTATGTACAGCAGTGGACGTCGAATGACTGATGGATGGAATAAAATATTATTATATACTTGTTTCTAGTTATCGTAATACCTCACTTTCAAATCTTTTTCTCCTGATGTCATCACATCACAAACTTATATAGGTATGTTTGGACTTTAAATTATTATTTATTTCTTTATGCTTTTTACAACCCAAATCTATTCAATAGTGTTACGCCCTTAATTTTCTGTTTGTTTAAAAAGAAGGCATGCCTTATTGATCTATCAACCACTAGCTCATTTGACTGAATGGATTGGGTTGCAATTTGACACACATAGATATAATTATAGGTACAGGTAGATAAAAATTTACGCAATTAAATAAACCTTTGTCCACCCAAAAATTTATAGATCGGTCTAAGGACTGAAGTATCGATATCGATATTTTTTTACGCGCTTCCCTAGCGGAAATTCCGCCATTTTTGGATTTCAAAGAATTGGCTCGGTAAAATTGTACTCATTTCCTCTGCCCCTTATTCGAGCTCGATAACAAAATGACAGATCACACTTAATGTAATAAACATCAAAATTGTTGTTGGTAGATGTTCAATGGAAATAAATTGAAATCAAAAGAAAACAATTTATTCAAAATAATAGTATTTTTATCTAAGAATATAATACATAACATTATATGTTTCATGATATATAATCTATAACAAGATTCACTGTGAATGGCACAACAGAATTATAAACCATTAGAAGTGCCATAATGTTCCTTTTGTGACAAAATATTATAATTGAAAACAGAATGGGATCTACTGCAAAAAGGAAGTTATTCATTACTATTTTTTCATTACACACAATATATTTAACAAAAATGAAATAAATCCACTAGTCTAAGGGTTGAATGTTAAACCTTTCTATGCCCTATTATAAACTATTATGTTACCTGACATTTTGGATGACTGTAATAAAATATTTTCAATACCACCATTAAGAAACAATTGATTGTTACAATTTTCTCTGTTGAAATAGGGAAGGTTTAAGACCTAAAAATATGTATTAACAATAGTATGTATAATATAAAAACATATTGATTAGGCCAACGAATAAATAGGCCACTCAATTATTAAAAGTGAGTTAAGATAACAGATAACGTGCCATCGGGATTTTAGTTTTAGCATTTTAAAGTTGACTTAGAAGTTTGTAAAGATTTGTGTATGTGTCCAACTGCTTAGCCATGCTTGTTAGATCAACGGTAGTTACTCCTACTGTTGTTTCGTATAGTGAGTGAGAGCGCCGGCGGGCTATACCCCCATTCATCCCCTCTTTATGATCCCCAACCTTTTACCATCAGGTGAACCGAATAATTGTTTGCCACTACCATAGCATAAAAATAAAATGTCCCTATATTTTCAAGGCGTGTGTTACCTTTGTAGTTAAAAAAATGTTGGTCCTGCTTGCTGTTATTACAAGTTTCTGGCTATATCCCGGTGGCGCTTTTTAGGCCAGGGTAAGTCCAAGGACAGTATCATGTGCCGTAGCTGCCGCTGGGCGCGCTGTCGTACAGGTGCGGGCACACGAGGGCCCCCGGCCCACTAGGTGATGGTGCACTCGATGGGCGCGTCCGCGGGCGCGGTGTCGGCCAGCAGCGCGGCGACGGCGCGCGCCAGGTAGGTCATGGTGCCGTAACTGCCGCTGGGCGCGCTGTCGTACAGGTGCGGGCACACGAGGGCCCCCGGCCCACTAGGTGATGGTGCACTCGATGGGCGCGTCCGCGGGCGCGGTGTCGGCCAGCAGCGCGGCGACGGCGCGCGCCAGGTAGGTCATGGTGCCGTAACTGCCGCTGGGCGCGCTGTCGTACAGGTGCGGGCACACGAGGGCCCCCGGCCCACTAGGTGATGGTGCACTCGATGGGCGCGTCCGCGGGCGCGGTGTCGGCCAGCAGCGCGGCGACGGCGCGCGCCAGGTAGGTCATGGTGCCGTAACTGCCGCTGGGCGCGCTGTCGTACAGGTGCGGGCACACGAGGGCCCCCGGCCCACTAGGTGATGGTGCACTCGATGGGCGCGTCCGCGGGCGCGGTGTCGGCCAGCAGCGCGGCGACGGCGCGCGCCAGGTAGGTCATGGTGCCGTAACTGCCGCTGGGCGCGCTGTCGTACAGGTGCGGGCACACGAGGGCCCCCGGCCCACTAGGTGATGGTGCACTCGATGGGCGCGTCCGCGGGCGCGGTGTCGGCCAGCAGCGCGGCGACGGCGCGCGCCAGGTAGGTCATGGTGCCGTAACTGCCGCTGGGCGCGCTGTCGTACAGGTGCGGGCACACGAGGGCCCCCGGCCCACTAGGTGATGGTGCACTCGATGGGCGCGTCCGCGGGCGCGGTGTCGGCCAGCAGCGCGGCGACGGCGCGCGCCAGGTAGGTCATGGTGCCGTAACTGCCGCTGGGCGCGCTGTCGTACAGGTGCGGGCACACGAGGGCCCCCGGCCCACTAGGTGATGGTGCACTCGATGGGCGCGTCCGCGGGCGCGGTGTCGGCCAGCAGCGCGGCGACGGCGCGCGCCAGGTAGGTCATGGTGCCGTAACTGCCGCTGGGCGCGCTGTCGTACAGGTGCGGGCACACGAGGGCCCCCGGCCCACTAGGTGATGGTGCACTCGATGGGCGCGTCCGCGGGCGCGGTGTCGGCCAGCAGCGCGGCGACGGCGCGCGCCAGGTAGGTCATGGTGCCGTAACTGCCGCTGGGCGCGCTGTCGTACAGGTGCGGGCACACGAGGGCCCCCGGCCCACTAGGTGATGGTGCACTCGATGGGCGCGTCCGCGGGCGCGGTGTCGGCCAGCAGCGCGGCGACGGCGCGCGCCAGGTAGGTCATGGTGCCGTAACTGCCGCTGGGCGCGCTGTCGTACAGGTGCTGGCACACACCCGCCGCGCCACCGCACACGAGAGCGCCACAACCCCCCCCCGCGCTCCACTCGCTTGTGACCCCTTCCTTGGCGCAGCAGAGGGTCGCGTCACCGTTGCACCGCATCTGTTACAATTGTTCAAATTAGAAGGACATCAAGGCCTATTTTCTATAAGCTGGGATGATTTGATAATCGATAATTGGACAACAGTTCCGAGTGAAATATCAAGATCGCTTCACATTATATGACCAAGATTAAAGATACGAAGATAAACAGCGAAGGACAAACAAAGCTCAAAACAGATTTCAAAATGTTCAATTAAAAAAGAAGAAACGAGTGTGCTTTAGACGTCTGGTCTAAAGCCTGAAGTAATACTTAACAATAAATATAAATTACTATTAATAATGTTAATATCTATTAATAATGAGAAAGAGAGAAATAAAATGTGTGCTTGCAACTCTCTCTTGCCCTTACGAAACGTAACCCTCTCTCTCTCTCTTTCTATCTTCACTAACTTATATCTCCCTATCAACTTCCGTTCGCCTCGTCCGATCACACTTTTCGTAACGCTCACGTCACGCATTCACCAAGTCAAGCGTGCGTAAAGAAGTATTTACTTCAAAAACATTTTGCACACAAAGTTTCTGTATTTTTTTATCACCATGAAAATTAAACTTCTGGATGCGCTAGCCGCAGCACATTGTGACGCGTTCGCCACAGGATATAGATCTTTCTCGTTTAAATGAAACGCCAAGGTAGGACACTATACAAAACGATAGAATTAAAAAATTTCACGCATGCGTGCATTGTAGATCTACGCAACAAGCGATTTTATTAGTATTACAAAGTTTGCGTTCTATGATTGTGATTGTTTTAATATCCGTGAAGAGTTTTTGTAATCGCTGCACGCGCAATTATTTTATTTTGTGCACACAATCAATGTTCTTTAGTTACTCGTGACGTTTTCTACCTTCCTTAGTAAACGAAATAATCGCAAAACGCTATTTGAAGTAGAATGTTGGTTGACTGAGCGGCTGTAATAATGAATTCTGTCTGTGTGTCTGTCTACAGTATGTGCATAGAACTTAAAATCACTACATAAAGTGAAAAAAATGGATTGTATGATGTGAGGTATAAAACCTCACTCGTCCCCCAAACAATATTAAAATACACACTACTACAATCACTCAGTATTACGGTGTCAATGCCGGTCAACCACACATGGATAATGCATAACAATGGCGACCGCGGCATATCTATATATCACACGAAAACTCCGCTGAAACGCAGCTATAGCGGACTTTGCATTCAGTAATTTGTGATCCGTCAGACCGGTAATACGACGAAGTGCTCTGTAAAAACCACTGTTCAACTCAGCATAAAAAAGATGGCGTGACATATCACCACCGCACCCACACCACACGCGTAAGTTAACATTTTTATCAAAGTTTGATACCGAATTTATACTAAAACTAGCTTATGCACTTATAATCTAAAAAAAAAAATATTTTTTCGTCCATTTCTTTCATAAACCCAACAAAAAGCGAGAGAGAGCGCTGGAGACGCAAAGCACCTTCCTATCCTGTTGTTATTGACCTTGCTATCCTCTCTTTATTATCCATATTATCCTTCCTCTCCAGCTCCTATCCCGTTCCTTGGAGTTAGCGGTGCGCGTATTATGCCTCTGGTGTTGCTAGCGTTTATAGTCTATGCTATAGACTCTATGGTAACTGCTTACCATTAGGAGGCTCATATAACCATTGCTAATCCACTGCTCTCTTTGTTCCTATATAGGCTTCCCAAAATACCTTATGAAGCTTCTAATTGTTTGTTATTCATTATGTACTGCTAATAACGTGCCGTGTGGGGCCGGCTTTAGAATTGCCCCACCCCTCTCCACCCATGGGAATCGGAAGAGCCGACTGAGGGATTATCGGGGCAGTGGGGAGCAGCACTCCCTCGAGTATTAACAACATCCACTGCGATCGCCAACCCACCTGCCAAGCGTGGCTTTTACGGCACTATCCCTCATTTTGGGGAGGCCTATGTCCAGCAGTGGACGTCGAAAGGCTGATGAATGGATGGACTGCTAATAACAGATGTAATTTTAAGATACTAGAATGTAAGCCACTATGTATCAATCAACTGGGTACTTGAAGCTTAATATAATGAAATTAGATGTGAGTGCCACATTTGGACTTTGTTATTGTACGAAGTGCAATATCCACTGGCGTAGTTCATCGAAGGTAATTATTTAAGTAAATACCTACTACCTACCTTATGCAATTAAAAAAATTTTCATTCTTCCAAAATCTTACATAAAAAGAATAAAATCTATACATATAATTATATAAAAAAGACGGGTTAGTTACACCATTTAACTGAAGAGTGAATGCGGGAAATAGAGTGAAAGGAGCATTGGGACAACTTCTCGGCAGCCACCACCTCAACCAGAAGGCACGTGTCGCAATACACAACGCAGTTATATGGAAGCGAGAGTTGGGTATGTAAAAAGAAGCATGAGAGCAAAATCAATGCGGTCGAAATGCGATCTCTGCGGAGAATCTGTGGAGTGAGGCTGACTGACCGCATTCGTAACAATGACGTAAGAGAGCGAGTAGGTATGAAAGAGAGTATTGGTGTAAAGATGCGAAAGGGAATGCTCCGATGGTTCGGACATGTGGAAAGAATGCCGGACGAGCGACTGGCTAAGAAGATATACAATGCGAAAGTGGAAGGATGTAGGTACAGGGGGAGATTGAGACTTACCTACCTAGACCAAATTGGTCATGTATTGAAGGAAGGTGGAGTCAGGAGTCTCCGAAACCGGCGAGCGTGTATGAAGAGAGTTATGAATGTTGAGGAAGCGAGAGATGTATGCAAGAATAGAGCCTCTTGGCACTCTGTTCTCTCTATCTACCCCGCAAGCGAAATGGCGTGATGATAAGTAAGTATGTAAGTTTAACTGAAGAACGGTCGGACTGATTTGTTATGATCTTGGATTTGTTGGTTTTGACTCCACCGGAATACCATAATAACTATTAAACAATGGAAAAAATATCGAAAAATATATTAAGAACAAATTATATGTGAAAGTGGAAAAGATAAATTTACTGCGAGCGGAATTCGAACCTGCATACCTTCAAATACGGGGAAGTGCTCTAGTTAGACTACCCCAATCTCCACGTCGCAATAATTGCTTTTAGATGTATTTTCCACTTTCACAAATAATTTGTTATTTAAAGTAGCTGAGCATATCAAGTGCTAAAATACAGATCAAAAAGAAAATTATTTTTCTCATACATTTTGTATGGAACCACACTTATGATGAAAAAAGCTCAATTTAATTCAGCTAATAGGGTAAAATAAAATTTATTGATTCCGAAGTACTACGAAGTTCACCCGGTCAGTTAGTAAAAATAGATATCAAAAATAATAGGAAAATAATAACAAAATGCTGCTAAAGCCGAAAAATATCTATAAAAAGAAAACATGTTGATTATTTCTATACAAAGTTCAAGTATATATTATTATGAGACTATATACTGACCTGATCCTCCAAAAATATTTGATTTGCTTTATGTACAAGGTTCTCCACTCCAATCATTCCGCCCAAGTGTGCCACAGCCTTGTATTCAACAACTAATGTCAACACCATCAGTGCTTCCACGACAAGTTGCCGGTACTCCGGCTGAGGAATCGAATTAAGGACTGTTTCCACTGCGAGGGCGAACTTTAGTTCACCTGACGTCATTTCTTGTGTTAGATTCGGTTGCAGTATTTTACCCTGGATCACCAGACCTTGGCACTGGAAAGTAAGGGAATTAATAAATAAATAGTCATTTTTGACGTAACGTCTTATAAATCGATACACGCTGGCTGCACGCACGAAAAAGTGTCACGATCGGGCTAAGCGTTCGGCTTGAGACGCATCTATAGACATATGACGTTATCACATATAAATTATCGTCTGTAAACCGACTTTACAGACAACCATATATCTTATATATCTGTAATGTTACAGTTTTATAAGGCTTTAGTCTTCTTACACAACTTTGAACCCAGATTTTACCTTTTCTAAAACACCCCATACACGCGGATAAAAGTCTCGCGGTACGCGATTGAGTGCACCGTCCAGCCGGCGCCTCCGAAGCCACTGACCTTGGCGGTCCGGCTCCATCGCCGGAGCTGCACAAATGTTATAAAGTGCTAACATTAACTTTATTAATTCGTGGGTGTGTAATACACCTCTGCCTACCCCTTCGGGGAATACAGGCGTGATGCTATGTTATTCTTAATCAAGTAATTATTAGAAAGATATAGGTACAGTAGTAACAATATATTTTAGAAACCGCTAATTGTCAGATATAGTGCGAAAAAAAGTGCAAGTGAGTTTCTGCGGGAAAGAATGGAGTGGTGACATTTCTATTCTTAGTCCATCTTTGTTTTGTAGAAAATGGAACACAAAGTGCGAAAATGTGAAATCGAATATCACAGTCCAGAGCAATTTTAAGAAGGAAAGTGATATCGAAATTGCAAGTTACTAATTAAAACCAACCACCAACAAGTTAGTAATCTAATCAAAAAAACATAGCATCACGCCTGTATTCCCCGAAGGGGTAGGCAGAGGTGTATTACACACCCACGACTCGCCAGCTATGTTTAAGTCCCACGTAATAGGGGGCGAGCCTATTGACGTCTACCGGGCACATTTCCTAACTCCGGGCTGCTACTGAGAATTTTTCTTGTTAGGAAAAAGCTCAATAACATTGCCCGACCTGGGGATCGAACCCGAGACCTCATGATTAGCAGTCGCATACACTACCGCTACACCACCGAGGCAGTTAATCAATTATTATCAGTTTAATCTAATCAAATTATTATATTCTCAAATAAGAATGACATTGTTAAAAATATTACCCCTCTTTTTATCGATATTATATATATACGAAGCAAATAATTGGTATTTTGGTATTTTAATTGTAAAATACCGCATTCTGTACTGTGATAATTCCCAGATATGTAGGAATTGCGAAATAATGCTTTCGCTTAATTAAGAGTCGCATTAATTGATTTTCCGAGATCCAGATAATCAATTTTACGAGACTTGATAATCAATTTCGGACATCCAGACCTTCTGTGTATGTGACCTTTCGAAAGCTATATATTATTCGTAAGGTCGAGATAGTACAAAATCAAGTAAGCGCGATAATTTTCGCGGTAGTTTTATTAAATTTCATAACATAATCAACGTACGGGTTACATAACTTTTACAAGTGGCCCGTCTGTCTTGTACGAATAAAGCATTAAGTTGGAGCAACGCTTTTATTAACAACACTTGCATAAATTTATACTGCGATCCACAGCACCATAATAATAGAACATCTTTGTGGCCTCCATAAAAACAGTAAGTAAAGCTGCTCTACACTGTAGTGATAATAAAATGACTACATCAAGTGCAACTACTAAAAAATAATATAATTAAAAACGTTGCATTCTTCATTCACCCCGCTGCAAAACCCATAAGCAGTACGGAGAAGAAGAGGAGATTAGTATTAGAATCATACATACTTACTGTCATCAATACTGCTTTGAAGAGACTGGCCTTCCAAAACGATCTGAGACTTCTTGCCATATCTATGAGACTTGTTACTCACTATAGAGAAGTTACCTCGACCTACTGAAAATAAACACAAGACCGTGTATGATAACTGTAACTATAGTCTGTAACCAGGGTTGCCAACTTTAAAAAACGTATTAAATTGTTTGAAAAAAATGTGTTTTTCAAATATTATTATTAATTTTCAAATATAATTTAGTACTTTTAGCACACACTAGCAAATATTGGTTGGATTTGTAAGTTGTAAGGCTAGTTTTACAATCCAAACTTTAATTAAATTGGAAAAAAAGCTTTATTTTCTCGTTTTTAAAAAGCCAACACTGCGCTAGGTAATAATCCCTTTATATTGCGGAGGACTTTAGAAACATACACTTTCATGAATCATGTTGAGTCTACTGAACATCAGTATAACCTTTTGTAAGTCACACAAGGAATTATCCTGTGTGGGAGTCGCACCCTCTTATTACCAACACTATCCATATTTTACTTTTAAATTATTTTCTCAAAAATCAAACAACAGAAAATTTTCACATAATTTTTCGTCAGTAAGATATTCCATAACAGATGCACCAGTCACGTCTGCCATCTACGTTAACATTTTTCGTTCTATTTAATCTTATATCTTGTGTTTTGTTATTTGCATCATAGCAAAGATTGTAATTAAAGTATTTTCGCATACTTTATTCTTATGCAAATAAAATAGGATACATTATTATAAAGTATGATTGGCAACCCTATCTGTAACAAAAGAAAGATAAAGATTGTGTGTGTGTGTGCAAAAATTACACACTTTCTTTTAAGCACTTTTAATGGCAGGGATATTAACATATGGATGCATGAATGGATTACATGCAACTGGACTTTAGATAAGCGAATTTGTAAATTTTACTAGGAGTGATCCATACGTATTGGTTATTTTACTGTTTAAAAATACAAGTAATGTTAAAAACACAACTGCACTTGCGATGTTCGATACGAAAAAATTAACTTACGATGCACAAGAATTCAATGTTACTAGATAAAGGGGAACACGTATATTGCAACAAATATGTGGGGTGCAAATTATGTAAATAAGATCACGAAAATGATACATTCACAAAGCGCACAATCTAAAACTTTCAAGGTGCGGCATGAATGTTGATGTTTAAATTAAAAAATCTATGGATATAGGTTGCATGTTACAACCTGTTAAAATAACCTAAATTTTAAGATATATGACCGAAACTGAAATTTCTCGAGAACATCGACCTATTAATCAAGTTATTTAAAATAATTATAATAAAATTATGGAGTGTCCTTCCAAAAGGGTTTATTTCGTCAATAATGTTTAAATGGATTGTTTGGACCAAAATAATAATAAATGATAGATTTAAAAAACACAGTTTAATAACTAACATAAACTGAACTAACAAAGCGTGGTGTGCGTGTTATTATATCAATATACTATTTATAACATTTGAAGTCAAGCTCATTTTAGTCTTTTTTCAAAATGTGAAACAAGCTCCTTTAGAAGGACACTCTTTATTGTCATCGCCGTTAAGGCTAAACTCCAGTATAGTAGTCACAACGGATATTTGTGTCTCTGAAGTTAGACACAGAGCCCACTTCTTGTGGGGATTATGACGGAATCATACGATTAGTGCTGTCCTATTCACATGTTATTACTCGATTAACAAAACAATCGAATGAGATCATAATGTTTTCATATCTAATTGTTTAGCTTCTATTTATATTTTTATATTCAATAAAAAGTATACGAGCGATTTGAGTCAATAAGCTTTAATCTAGATGTAGAAGAGTCGACATTTTTAGTACGATTGATAAATATTATGATCCCTTCACCAGGACCAATTTCTCGAGCATATGTACAGCCCTATCTAAACATGGGGCACATCCCGTACTGATTGACTGGACAGGAAACATGCTTAGCAAAAGAGTGGTCCGACTAGAAGGAGAGGAAAAAATGGCAATGATAGCCAAAAGCTGTCCACAAGGGGGGGTCCTCTCACCCCTGCTGTGGAATTTAGTTATAAATGACCTGATCACCAATCTCAATGCTAAGCACAAATACACGATAGGTTATGCGGGCGACCTTGCAATCTCGATCTCAGGTAAGGTAACCGATACCATCTGCAACTTAACAAGCGCTAAGGACAGTAGAAACTTGGTGTAGTGAATACGAACTAACGGTAAACCCCGCTAAGACCGGGCTAATAATGTTCACGAGAAAGCGAAACCTAGGAAACTACAGCCTTCCTAAACTATTCGGCACGGAACTACAACTATCAAATGAGGTCAAATATTTAGGCCTTACACTTGATAGCAAATTAAATTGGAGTAGCCACTTAGACAATAAAATAAATCAGGTAAGCATAACCTTCTGGCAATGCCGGAGAATGATTGGGGAAAATGGGGTCTGAACCCAAAGATCATTCTATGGTTATACACCACAGTCATACGCCCCATGCTCACTTATGGTCCTGTAGGTTGGTGGCCTAGGACCAGACTGAGCACAGCAACAAATAAACTACAGCGCGTACAACGGTTAGCTTGCACGGCAATGACAGGTTGTATGAGAACAACTCCCACAGCGGCAATGGAGGCCATCCTAAATCTACCACTGCTCTCACTGTACATACAGCAGGAAACAGCTTTAGCATCTCTACGACTCAAAACCTTAGGTTTATGGAGGTATTGTAAGACACAGCTTACGGCCTTACTGGAAGAGCTCACCGAGGTGCTCCCTATCATCACAGCGGTAAGTGACCGTATACCAAAACAATTTATGTTTGATAAAAAATACAAGATCCAACTGTATGAAGACGGACACTGTGAGGGATAAAGGGTAAGAATCTCCGAATACTGTCAGACAGTATGGCAGTGCTCCAGGCGCTGAACAGTCATACGGTCACATCTGGACTCTTACACGAATGCCACCAAAGACTAAATCAGGTAGGCAACTTCAATAACATAACCCTACAATGGATCAAGGGGCACAGTGGCTCCAGAGGCAATGATGCAGCAGATGAGCTGGCTAGAAGAGGTTCTGATATGGCTGCTGTCGGACCGGAACCTATCATAGCTTTGCCCTTTGCCAAGCTTCGGACTCTGGTAAGGGAAAGAACTAGGGACCATCATCAACTCTATTGGTCGAGTCACGGTGAGTGTAGACAGGCCAAGGAAGCACTGCCGTTAGACAGCCGAATCACTAAACAGTTACTTCGGCTAACTAAGCAGCAACTGCGGATAGTCACGGCAGCTATCACTGGTCACGGATCATTTAACAAACATTTATTTGTCTTAGGAATCACAGACAGCCCACTTTGCAGAGCGTGCCTGCAAGAGGAGGAGACGGCGGTCCATGTGTTGCAGCACTGTGTGGAGGTCGCCACATACAGGACCAAATGCTTCGGGAGCTCAAGTTCTCTCCGGGAGATCACCAGCAACACCAATGGGCTGTTGGCGTTCTTCCGGGAGCTGGGGTGGATCGCAACGACACGCAAAACACGCGCTCAGACGTGGAGTTGCGGAGAACAGCCCGCCGAACCAATGCCAATGATTGTCGATTTCAATTGTTAAATTATAATCGAATATTTTTTGATTATTGTAAGACGCACATGTCTTGCGACGCAAAAATAGTTACTGCTTAGCGTCTTGCAGCCAACTTCAGAGACAAAGATCCGTTGTGACTACTGTAGATGTGGCCTTGAGAATTCTGGTGTGAATAGACCTATTACCTAAAACAATAACTCAGCCTACTATACATTTTTTAAATTAGACAAAACTATAGTATAATGCCAACGTATGAACTTTCAAACGAAAGAACTGATGAGTTGCGCAATAAATGTCAGACAAAGAAAGTTGTGGTGCACAATGACAAAGTAAAAAAGCAAAACTAGTGTGTATGAGGATCACTCGCCTTTACTCTTATTGATTTTTTCTTTTATAACAAACAGTGAGTTTGCTGGAAAGAAAAGACAAATATAGATTACACTTGTCATATAAAATACGAAACTATCTCTATTCATAAATAGTCGATAATAGAAACCAGTATTTTAAATTTACAACTAGTATCTGACAATGATACATACATATGTACATTATGTATGTATCAATGCATAGCTTAAGGAGCATAAACAGTGGAAATACGACGACTGTATTCTTAAGTAATATTTTAATATCCTATTTGAGTGTATAGGTAAATGTTTTGACGGCGACTTAGCAGTACACTTTAAAGTTCCAATCATTTAGTACATAGAAACAATTACCACTGTTAATGGCAAACTCTTTGCCACTGAGTATATGATGCAGCAGATTTTTCATCTCGAATGGCGAGAGGTTCAGCAAATGTTCAGACGCTTCTTCGCCATCGCACGACAGAGTTCGTGATAACTCTGTAGCCATAACCTGTAAATATGTAAACCCGAAATATATACGTATGTATGGGAATAGAACAAGCATAATTAAAAAAATATTTCACCCTATCGGCACAGTCTGTAATTTATTCCTGGTAAACAGCAATAAGCTTCTCCCCCCTCCATATTACGTTGGAAAATATTTTTTTTCGGAATCTAATTATCCCACAGTTGTGCACTGGTTTCCTTTTATAGTGACCTAGCACATTTCAGGTTAGCAGACTTCACGAGCCATCAAGAAATACTTTAACACATGATCTAAGCAAAATAGGTAGTCAGCTTTACCTTTCAGGAATATATATTCCAGAAAGGTTTAAGTTAAGTCATCGGTCGTCATCTCGTTACTAGCTCCTTTCCTTTTTATATCAAACAATTTAACGAGGTTTTCCTTGGTCTACTCTTCAACCAAAATAAAATGAATGAAGGGGCCCAGACGAAGCGCTATAATAAGCTCGCAATTAGCCTTAGTCGGCTTCTAGCGGTACAATGAGCGACAAGCCTTTATTTGTGAACACCAAACGCAATTAATTTCGACTATGAATACTACTTTCATGTAACATAAATAAACAAAGTACCTGTATAATCAGCCCGACCCGCAGACGTAACATTTCCAGGAACAACTGTGGCTCTGTACGGATGAACATGGCGAGGTACACTAGCAGTTCTTGGGTCAACATGGCGGTACTCTCGTCGTCACCGTACGCCTATCAATAGAAAATACGTGTATAAACTCATGCATATATAATATTACTAGCCTTCGCCTGCGGATCTGCCGCAACCAAAAGCTAGTCTAGGTTAAATCTCAGGTTTCCGATAAAGTAGCGGGATAAAACTTATATCACTGTTTAAGCCCAATCAAGACCTATCAAAGAAAAAAGTTTTATCAAAATCCTTTCAGTAGTTTTTGCGTGATGTCCGAAGAAACAAACAAATAAAAAAAACATTTTGTATCCAGGGACGCCTAAATAACCTAATAGTCAATTTCTCTCAAATATTCTAACTGCCTTACTAATAAACGTTGTATAACCTCTGAATTGTTATTCAGTGTTTTGTCTTTGTCACTAATATGACAGTTTGACGTTAAAAGAACGGAACAAAACACTGAATAACTATTCTGAGCTTATACAATGTTTCTAGTAAGGGGGTTAATGTATAGACACAGCTCTGTTACAGCTTTAAATATTATAATAGATAGATTGAAAAACTAAAATACACAACATAAAGTGTGTGTGTGTGTGTGTGTTGCTGTTGTAACAACTAATCGACTAACACCTCAGTCCACCCGGTTAGTCAACCCCAAAACCAAGGGAATGCGATAGAATCCGTAGAGGTTTTATTTCATAAGGTATAATAAAAATAATAGTAATTAATTTAGCATTATATTTTGATATATTTTTTTAGCATTTGACATGTTTAGCCATATAACACAAAATGAAAATGATGGCACAGGCGTCACCCAAGACGATCAGACAACAAAAAGCTTTTATGTACTTAAACATATAAAAGTAATAACAACTGATAAAAGTATTATGGACTTCATTTAACAAAAATGTGTAAATATACAAATAGAAATGAAATAATATCAAACATTACGTAAACGTTTTTTTTTATTAACACGCATTTACCTTTATTTGTTCATTTTCATGACCACGCTGAAATGACTGCATGCAACAAATATTTAAACAAATTAATTAAATACTAATGAGATGATAATGAACATGCTATTTAATTTCTATACAATATTATAATAGATATCGTCATGCGATAAGGAATTCCTCATTGCAGCATACGATCAGACTTAAATTAAATGTTACGTTTTATCCTTTATTTTTGGTGTACAAAAGTGTTTATTTTGTATTAATTTATTATCGTTTTAATTATAATATTAACAGATCCATCAAAACATCTCAAATATAATTGACGCATTTAACTTTATTTTTCTCTAAATTTCATAATTGTTACCACAGCTCAGCGTCGTTTTACATATACATTTTAGAGTTTTAATTAATCTCTATCATCATAGCTCATTTGTTGCCGAGCGTTCTTGAGAATGCCTCGTTTAGAGGTGAAACACGTGTCGAATTTATGTTCGGATTTTTGTTAGTGTTTGGATTTATGTTGTTCTGAGAGTTCTACCGTATCGCATGGTTGTGTCGCGTTGGTGAGTTTTTTGTCATTATCGTGCATGCTACTTTGCTATTATCACTTTCTCATCTATCTGTGAGAGTGCGGATTGGCAATCTTAGGTTATTCTGTCCAAAGATAACCGGGATTGACAATCCGTGGGTGAGTGGTGGGGTCTCCTCCTAAAATCCATTCTATAATAGTAACAATGGACTTCCGCCAAGTGTCGCCTCATTCAATTAATTATCTCTATTTTATATCAAAAGTAGTTGAGCCCTACATAATACAATCGACATACATATCATATAATACAATCGATATACATATTGACAAGAAACAACAAATCAAATAAATAGAATTTCAAATTATTATCAATGATTGAAATGTATATAAATATAGATTTGCTGATGTCAAAGAAATCTAGGTAGATTTAGTAGTTGTTGATGTTAGTTTTAGTATAACTATAATTTAACTAATTAATTATCTTAACTGCCTGGATGGTCTAACGGTCGTTTATGTGACTGGGGATCAAGAGATCTCAGGTTCGACAACCCTAGTCAGCAAAAAGTTATTGCAATAGTCTCCAAGAAATTCTCTATAGCAGTTCGGAGTTAGGGAGTTGACGGAGTTGCCACGTCCCTGTCTTGGAAATAACGTAAAAAAGGTGCACTTGTGTTTGCACAATATCTCCTGCGTAGTTGGCTAGTGTCCCTTTACTTTGGCTGCGTCACCGAAGTGGGCCTGGTGATTATTATTAATCACAATCAAAATCCTGCTGCAGTCACTGTACTGTGTAATCAAAATATACTCGTATGGTGGACAATGTAGTGTATTTTTAAATTTTTTATACAAATTGAATATTATTTATAAATACTTTTTTGTGTTTTTCATGGGTTTATCTACAAAATAAAAGCATAACTGAAAAAGTCAAAGTCGAATAATGATAAATAACGAACCTGGTGTATAAGTTGTCTTAGTTCATTCTCTGGTAGCGGTGCAGTAATTGTATGCTCATTGTTAGGAGGCATGCCAACAGTGATCTGCTTCTGCCGAACTAACAAATCCGTGACCGCCTTAGCCAAATCTTCCACTCGCTTCCCGAGCATACCGGCCGTATGACGTACCAGTCCCCAGAGCTTTTGGGTACATGCCTTTTCATATAAAACCTTCAGAAGGTCTTTTACAGTGACCACTTTGCCATTTTCAAGCATACCTATGAATAAAAGAGTGCAAGAATTATGTATTCTTCTTGAAAACAAATTTCAGTGTGAGACACACAAGCAAACTTTTGTGCTGACACCACTTGTCAGGCTTATTACCACTCACAAGCCGCACCAGGGTTCACCTGCAACTGGGTTTTGTCATTTGTTGTAGGATTCAGAAACTGTTGTTCCGAGTGAGACGAGTACTAACGGTAGGTACTCATGCCGTTGTGTTTCGTATGGTGAGCAAGAGCGCCGCAGGCCCAAACCCCTCCCTATCATTTCCTTACTATCCTTCCTAACCTCTCTCTCCTACGCTTCTTTGCCACCCACGTAGTATAAAAAATATCTTCCACTACCCAATTAACCTTGCCACTAGCACTTTATGTATGTTTGTGAAATTCCGTGCAACACAAGTTGTTATACACAAGTTTTACACACATAAGTTTTATATATTTTAAATCTATCTGTCCCCATTACTTTTCTGAGTGTAGTCGTTGTTGCTTTACAATGGGTATTAGTTAAATCCATGAGTGACTACTACTTAATACCAGAAAGATGCAGCATGTAGCTTGATAGCCAATTTTAAGTACACTTAATCTTTTTAAAGTCTTACCTGTATTAAAATCAAGTCCGTGGGTATCAACAAGGTACTGGAGAATATCACCCTGCTCATCCAAGCTCTCAGTCTCCCGCAGCATCGCGATCAGTTCGTCTGTCTCTTGTTCAGCATATACAGAATTCTGCGATTCGGAAGCCGTACGATTCCTTACCAGCGGCAAATTCTTATTTATTAAAACTGAAAACAGAGTAAAATTAAGCCATGTAGGTAAGTGATGCACTGGATAAGATTTTTCTCATCAGAAAGAGATTTTCGGTATCCATTCATCCATCATCCTTTCGACGTCCACTGCTGGACACAGGCCTTCCCAAAATGAGGGATAGTGCCGTAATCGCCACGCTTGGCAGGCGGGTTGGCGATCGCAGTGGATGTTGTTAATACTCGAAGGTGCTGCTGCCCACTGCCCCGGTATTCCCTCAGTCGGCCCCCACATGGCCGTCTTTGGTATACTTCCACTTAATCTACAAGTTTCGTTTCAGCTTTTGCTATTCCCATCATGCGAGTATTTTGAGCATTACAACCCATACCACACCCATTGAATGGAAATTAGTGATGACACTATCTCGCTTAGGGGTCGTCCATTAATCACGTGAGGCTCGGAATGATGGGAGAAGTTTATCCCGAAATATCACAAGGAGCAGGGGGGAGGGGGTGTAGTGAGATGTCACGTGTTTATTTTGTCGTCTAAACAAGCGAATAGCGGCATGTGAGCTTGAATTAGATTATACTTACCTGTATTTAAAGATAATATACTGAATTTTTTTAAGAGACTCCTAAAAAAATACAAGTGATTTTTTAGGCTTAAGCCTCAACATGTCTGACCAGGGCTGGGTAAAAAAATACTCACGTGACTAATGGACTATCCCTTACAAATTAGAATTATCATCAGTTTTAAACAGTGCACGAAGGAAAACATTCAAAGGCAAGGCTAGGAGAAGTTTTCATCGGCTTGACTAAGTTTAATTTCTTTTATGTAAATTCTATCTTCATGTAACCAATTAGATATTTTTAATAGGCACAATAGGACTACTGGTGGTTGGTATTTTGTGGTTCTTGGTCTTCGTTAGATCCACCATCTTTTCAGTATTTTATTTAAAGCCAACGCCCTGCACTAAGTAAGAGAAAAATAATCGTTAGTGTTTATACTACTCCTCTGCGAAGTGCACCGTCACAAATTCTCCGTAGGCCACGCTTTGTTGCACTGGCGTCGCTATAGACTTGGCAGCAGTTTCATTTTACCATCGAGACCTTGGCTTGTCTACCATCGTTAGCGAAATAAAACAGTTGCGTTTCAAGATTATTTAATGTCAGATAATATATTTTTTATGTTAGTAATCTTAGTTATTTAATAGAGTAGCCCATAACGAATTTAAAATATATTTATACCGTATATCGTGCATTCCAAAATAATATTTTGTTTTAATACTAACGAGACAAATTAGTTTTAAGACTTAGTACGGTAAGTAACAGAAGTAGTATTATATGTAAAAATCTATACAATTGTAATGCTATTTCTGTACATTTAAGGTATTTGAGGGAAAAGTTACTGTATTAGGCTATTCTGAACACATTTTTTTAGAACTTTAGCCTTTTAATTAGCTTATTACTCAATAACTACTCGACGGATTTTAATTAAACTTATTCTTCATTAGACGTAAAAACTGGTATGTTTTATCCCTTTGCTACTATTTGAGATACAACCTAAAATCTAGCTTTGTCCGTGGCGGGGTCGCCGGCAAAGGCTAGTGACTGGTAACCTAACGATGCACGTTAAACTCGCCAGTTGCATCGCTTGATTTTAGGAACTCAATTGAAAAGCCCTTTTACGAAGATATGAAGCCTAATAGTGATACTGAGACCTCCTAAAACAATGGTATCAAGTCCCATCCCCTGTCTGAGGTCGCCACTTCACACACTCTCTGATCATATATACAAATATGTTTACCATTTTCACACCGTTGGCAACCCTAAAATAAAAAATCGATTTTCTTGCAGCTAGAAATCATTGTCATTCAATCAATCATTCAATCATCATCATTGGAGGTAGCCCCTCCAATTAACGGATTATCCATTATTTACGACAGACCCTGTACTTATATGCGTATGGAAACTTGCAACCCTGAGAGATTTCGCTATTTTTTTTTCAAATTATTTAGACCAGTCCACCAGGGACTAGTTCTCTGGTGTCTATAGGCTACAGTAACCGCTTACTACCAGGTGGATACAGCTCAACTTGTTGGCCCACCTTCTTGGGATGGTTGCCACCCGCTTAGTATAAAAAAAAGTCCAACAGAATCGGGATGTGAAACAAAAAGGTTAATGTACTGCGGGTGGCCATCTCCCCTGACCTCCGTATGCATCATTTAGTTAACGCTCATAATATTCACATAAACGCTCCCATATACATGACAAAGCTTTAGTGAGAAATAACAGCTTAGGTTTGACCGAGCTACATAGCATGTCTTTGATACAAACGCACCCTAAATGAAGAACTAGGTATTCCCGCCAGTTATGTTCAAGGCGTGAGACACGCCCAAGATTCACCCTTGTCAAGTGAGATCGTTGGTGAGCCCAAGCGATCGTATTCATGCAATTATAAAGTGAAAACGATACCACATTGGCGCTTAGCAGGCTGGATGATGACCGAGGTGGGTGCACAACGCTTCACAATAACGCCGCTATAATGTGCTTGAAATGAAAAAAATATGGTGTGCTATGTTATATTATTGAACAGCAAGAATTGTTGTAGTCGAGTCTCTATGTAAAAACATTAATTTCAGTTTAAGAAGTTGGTAAACCTAATTATATGTTGGTCGGGCGGTGTTATTGGGCTCAATCCCTTTGTCATATATAAATAAAAATTATCAGTAGCAGCCCGGAGTTTGGAAATGTGCCCAGTAAACGGCAATAGGCTCGCCCTCTATTACGTGGGACTTAAACATGGCTGGCGAATCGTCGGTGTGTAATACACCTCTGCCTACCCCTTCGGGGATACAGGCGTGATGCTATGTAAACCTTTAACATATAATGTTCAAACGCACAAGCTTACATAAGTTTGTGTGACTGAAATTTCGATCTGGTGAGTGGTTAGTTCAAGATTATTATGATTTGGATAAGCGCATGAGTATCCCTGGACGCGAACCCCTTATGGTTATAAGATCAAATATATAAGTAAAATTATTTTGAGCTCAAGGATATTTTACAATATACAATAAATGGTTAAAACTAGTCTTTTTTTAACACATATAACTACATTTTTCTACTTACACTCTTCCTTAGGTGGCAAAGGAGGTTTTTCTTTAGTTATTTGTATACTAGGAGTCGTGGCCAAGCTCGTGCTTGATGTTTCTCTGAAGCAAAATAAATGTTCTAATAGTCTAAGGTGATCTTTGTTCTCTTCTTTTCTTCATTTCTTTTTTTATTGTTAACAAATGCTACTGTTACCAATAAATAACGTGGAAAATTATATATAGCTACTAACGTTTGCCCGCGGCTGCGCGGCAGCCAATGTATACCAATTTTTAAGTCTAACCAAGAGCTATCAAATAAAAAAGGTTGCATCAAAATCCGTTCAGCAGTTATTGCGTGATGCGCAAACGAACAAACAGATAAACAGACAAAAATCTAAAATACTTTGGAAAATCCAAAAGTGCACGCCTCATAATCTTAAATTTTCACAATAAAATGGATTATTTGATAAGTAATAATGTATTGGTCTTACTAAGTAGTTTTCAACTTTTCAATAAATCACATAGATAGCGCTAATTTCAAAAAGTACCTATTAATGTGGTTCTCATGTCTTATACGCCATCTAGCGCAAATTTTAAGAAGTATTACTATATTGGTCTATAGAAGTAGTTCTCACGAAATAAGGTATAGCGCTGGTTTTAGTGTCGTGTCGAGAGTACATATTCACTATTTTTTTGTTCATTTAATAACAATTAAACCACATCGAATCAGACCGTGAAAAGTGATAGAGCTCTATTCGTAATTATACAGAAACGTATGAGAAAAAAAAAAGATTTAATTAGTAAAGTATTTCGGTCGTTATCGTGTTAACATACATTACCTACAACACACGGACGTCCAAGACAGAACTTTTTTAAACAGTTTTTTAAGTAGTTTAAATAACAAAATCAAAAATATCATGAGTGTTAAAAATAGTGTTTTTTCTTAATATGTGTGTGTATATATTATTTTACAAGTGCAATATAGATAAATAGAAACATTTTAAGTTTGAAAAATTAGTTGTTCTGCGTGAAACGAGAGTAGTACACACCTCAACGCTTCGCTTATGAGGCGTGCAAAAGATCGTTTTGTGTTTAGACACCCCTATATAGTCAAATACATTATTTTTTTCTCAAATATCTTAAATGTACAGACATAGCTCTGTTACAGCTTTATAATAGTATAGATAAACGACACGTGACGTTTGTCCACTTAAAGTTAGGCAACAAAAGCAAGGCTTTACCACTATATTTTATACAATTCTTTGAACTGAAATTTGTGTTCTAACAACTAGTTTTGCAAATAGGGACTTAGTTTGATAATGATAATAACGGTATTATATAGTAGGTAGGTACTACAATCATACTCACTGAGTAAAAGCTTTTTTCTTGGCATCTTCGGGTGAGGGACTCCGTCCATACGAGGAGTCTACGTCAAGCCAAGATGGCTTACGTTCGAGAGAACGCCCTTGCGTCGTAGACTCGCCTTCCATACCCAATGTCTCTGCTGCAGGATAAAGTAAAATGTAATGGATGTAAAATTTTCCCAAACTTTGCATTTGTAGTGTTAGTGGGAAATAGGATGTTAATGCTGTCAACAATATAAAACAAAAATGTCTTATTACATTCCGAACCGGGGGGGTTAGAATGTATCTCACTAAATCGTATCGACATCGCATCGTGTCATCGTGATTGGTTGAGAGATCTCCGTGATTGGCCAAGGGATTACTTATTGCGTAATCACACGTCGGTTTCTCTACCAATCACAAGCGAGACGATACGATTTAGTGAGTTACATTCTACGGGTTTTGAATGGGTACAATCAAATTAAACTAGTAATTTGATTGTACCCATTCAAAACACGTTGCTTTCATACCACGTTTTTAACTAGAAGCGACGATAAATTAAACTTGCCATCAAGCGGAATCAGGCACCTCTTTTGCAACGATCACGAGTTTTATGTCATTTACTTTACATATACCTAACTCTACGAGTATTGCGTATACAGAATAAACATTGTTTTTTTATATATAAGTTTAAACAGGTTCAGGAAATATAGAAATACATTAATATATAAATACCTATATATTATAACAGGAATACTTGAAAACATTCTAGTGATTGAGCCTTCTTGTTTAGTGGTAGAACCTTCTTTGCCCAAAAAGGAATGAACCGGCTCGATTGGGGAAGTGCTTTGGGGATTTGACTCGGATACCAGATAGACCACAGACTGTGATCAACAGGTAGATGGTCTTACTATTTTTGGTAAGGTCCAATGTTACCATCAGGTCAATCCGCTTGCGAGCGCGAGCCTTATATATTCTGTGCACGCAGTCACTCACACTCACAGAAGACCAGCGAGAAACAACGGTAGGTACTCCTACTTTTGAGTTTCATATGGTGAGTGAGAGGGCCAAAGACCCAACCCCTTTCTCATCCTCTCCTTATTACCCTTCCTCTGCACCTCCTATCCGTTTGCTAGTGGTTGCCACTGGTGTTAGTAACCGCTTACCATCAGGTGGACTGTTACTTTGTTTGCATAATATGAAAAAATAATATTTATTATAATAATAATAAATAAATAATACGTACAATCTACGTTAATGGACCTAGTCTTCTTAATAGCTCCACGGACAGACATGCGCCGGCGCAGTGTACGTGCATTGCGAACCCCTGCAGGGCGGGATAGGAAGTTTAACTTGTTACTAAATGACTTCAGTAAATTCTCCTCTAGGTAGCTCTGCACTTCCGGGTTCAGTTCTGAAATTATAAAAAACAGCCCGCAAATTAATGAAGAATTGAATTTAGATATGCTTTATACAAGTGTCTATTTTTAATAAGAATAATTTTCTGTGAAACAAATATGAATGTCACTAACAGACTTTAAAAAAAGGAGGGTATGTATTCAACCCTTATGTATGTATGCATAGATGGAGTTCTCGTTATTAGAAGTTTATCTTTCCAGGGAAAGTGTTGTGTTAGTATATAATTTAGTACATGGTTATAATCTGATGAAAAACTTCGAAGTTAGACAATGGAACTCATCAATTACTAACTGCAAATCACCCGCGATTGCTGCGAACGTATATAGTCTACTTATTGTTTTTACTATTCAAATATGAAATAATATAAAGAATACATCATAAAAAAGCAATCAAATAAAACATGTCAGAAAAGGAAATTAAATACAGGAGAGGCGGCCGGCCGCGCTAACCGACTGGAATACATTCTTCGCCCGAACGGATCCCGGGCAACACGTGTATCTCAATTATTGTATAGCAGTACGCGCGATCGTACCTTTTTATATGTACCATTCGATTTCTGTCTGTATTACATTTTGTGAAACTCTCAGAACAGTCACATATATGACGTTATCACGTAAAATTTATAGTCCGTAAACCAACTTTACAGACAACCATATTTTTTTTTAAAGATTTTTTGCCTGTTTGTCTATTTATCTGTTTGTTTGTTCACGCATTATGCAAAAACTACTAAACGGATTTTATACAATTTAAGGGATAATCATAATATATGATAAGGGGATCTTTCTGAATCGGGAAGTTATATGTAAACTTAAAAACTAGCATTTAGCTGCAGCGGAGCCGCGGGCAAAGACTAGTGTATAAAATACTTTCTGATATTTACGCGAATGTTACACATTTTGAAATAAAACTTCGTTTACGGAATCTATCGCGTTTACTTGATTTTACTACTATCCCGACGTTTTGAATACTTTACAGCATTCATGATCACGGGTGGACTTAGATGATAGACGTCCAAGGCTGATATGTTATTTCAACGGTCTCATCTACCCCCAGTATATGATTTTACAAAATTTTTGGTTTATTTATTTTAACCCACCTAATATTCGTTTAGAAACACAATTAAAATATTTACTTAAAATTTTTTATGCTTACAATGTATGAGACTAAGTTAGTATATTAAAATGAGTATAATACTCCTATTTAAACTAAAATTTTTTTGGTTGTTTTTGTTTAGTGCTCAAAAATTCTACCATAAACTACCAATAAGAAGACAATCTGGGTTATTAGTTTATATTATTAAATATATTGATTTTTCGAAAAGCTAAAACTAAAAAGCTACCACCGGATCGGAACGCGGCCTGACTAGTATATAATATTAGTAAGGATTATAGGTACACATCAGTGTCACTTACTGTCCGGATAACCATCCTCTTGACTTCCAAGGAAACTTAAATTTGTAATGGCTGAAGTGCTCAAAAAATCGCCGAGATTACCAAGAGTCACTCTTGTACCATTAATATAACCAGATTTTAACTTCTTCATCGTCGTTATCATGGCCATAGGCACTTTGCCTTGATCTGAAATTTTATATAATATAAAATTTTAGACAATAATATAAAATAATTTTGTTTAATATAACATTATATAGCTTGCAAGCGTGATAATGAAGTATTTAGAGTTAGTAGCATGATGTATGAAATGAAACCAGGCTACCTCGACATAACTGTCGTCAATTTGATATAATATGTAATTCGTTTTGTGCCCACAATATTATACTCACACGAAAGAAAAATGATGGCGCCACATTAAAACTCATTGCATTTTGGTGGCACTTTAGAATGTTATTATTTTTTCGATTTCGACTTAATTATATACCATTAGTACCTTCGACAAAATTGACGCTTTGAAATTACTATGCTAGCTGCAGTACATGAATAGTCGAATTATGTATCTAATTCTTATAATTTGCTAATATATTTGATATGATGGTAGTTTGACAATTTAATCTGATATACCGTTCGATCTTAGGTCCTTTTAAGAGTGAACGCAGTTGGATACAGAGAGTTTATTAGAAAAGTTGAGTGTAGATATAGAACCGTCTATCAAACTTTATAATCGACACTGAGTCAACAGTCAAGATGGTACAAATAGCTACGTAAAAAAACTTATATTCAAGCATTGAGTATGCAAACGCGCTTATTACAGCTTCACGTTAGAAAATCGAGATGATTTAAGCTTTTTTTAAATTATGATAGCCATATGAGATGATATCCGTGATGTGATCGACTAATAATACGTATATGTTACCGGCAATACAGCTATATATAATACAGCTCATTAATTGTAATTGTAATAACCTTACGAAACCTTCATCTCTTTGACAATTCAATTATTTAAACAAAACCGTAGGTATAATCCGATATTTTATGGAATACCTAAGCAATATATACAATACCAAAAACGTGTAGGTAATGTACGAAACATTATTAATTTTATACTTCGCCTAGCTATTCTATACAATGCCGAATGGAGCTGGAACTAAATTCATATTGAGACTGAAAGGACGGATATATAGGATTGGTGAAATTAGCCAAGAGAGAAATACATATTCGGTAAACACAGAAGAAGGTTATATCAAAAATGGAGAGAGGACGATAAGAGATCGGTAGTTTTCCATCAGTCCCATTTTTATTTGTTCAAGTACATTTCTGAAATTACTAAACGGATTTGTATGTGGTTTTCAAGGCTGTATATGGTTTGCTCGGAGGAAAATCGGATGCAGGAAGAAACTGTCTCCTTTAAAAGATTATAAGACAAAATGAAATACTTCGCCAAAAGCCAACCAAGTCGCGGGCCACAACTGAAATATCCTAACTCCATACGTACTTAGTTCTAACAGTATTTATTAGGCAAAGTATAGGTATAAAATTTGCTGTTTTTTTAAATATTTATAGATATAATTTATATAATACATACATAAACATACACATATCCACAAACATTATGCAGTTATAAGTTTCAATATTTGCATATGAAAGCAAACAGGTAACACGTCTACATCGGCGGTATTTCGGGCATTTAGATTTCTATCAGTGTTTGTGTCTTCAGACCTATCTGGCTCTAGATTTTAAGCCTCACTCCTCTATCGTCCCGAAGGAGGTTAAGTCAGATTATTATATCCAAAACAAAGTGGTCTTACTTAGTTATTTGGAGATAACATTTATACTGACTCAAAAATTGTAGAGGTGATAAAATAGGGACATCAGAATATATATTTTGAAACGGCGTAATTCTATTTGAATTTATTTCATAGATACTTTTTTTGGTGAAAAGCTATATATCTGATCCGGTGACGGAATCACAAGTCTTAAATTTCAGGGGCAAATACAAAATCTCATGTTCTCTTTTTACAGCAAATAATGGTTCCATATAAAGACCAAAATCAAATGATAGGATCCATGGGACATCGATTTTGGTGTCATTAACTCTACATGGTTGAAGTAATTTAAATTTACGTTGCGTAATTCTCGTGGACAATAAATAAATAAGCATTTAAAAGCAAAATTTAGAAAAATAAATATCACACTTTTACCTAACAGATACTGTGTAGCAAGCAACGTGATTGTTGGCCGACCGAGCATTTGCTTCCAGCTCATGCCGAGAAATGCCACATTCGCCATGAATGTACTCGCTAGCAGAGCAGGATCACGCGACATGTAGTATTCTTCATAGTCGAAGTTCTAGGGCACACCACACCCATGCACAATGTTAGATTGGTAAAAAAAACTATGTTAAGATCACTAACATATTCTACGTTTACACGGCGTTAAGTAGTTTTCATGAACACAATCATACTTATATACAATAGGTATCAACTACAATATATAGTGTAAGAGATAAATAAAAAAAATATTAGAATGTAACATATAAAACCACTGCAATTTTATAGCTTTAGAATATTAAATTAGATTATTTACAATGTCGATTATTAAATAATTACATATCCACGTCTAGGGTCAGACACACAGAACATTTTTACTCTACGAGGTCAGACGCCATGTATGTAATAGGTAGTAGTTCGACAATATACGTTGGATTGGATTTTTTAAAATTGCCGGTTTCCAAAAAGAACACGCTAAATTAAAAAGAACTTTTACAAAATAACACTTCTTTACTATGAGTGTTTTTAAAACGTGCATTTTTACCAGATGGTTTTGGATGGCAATATATGTTATCTGTTAATTATGACGTGGTGAACATAAGTATCGTATCGTATGTCCGACAAAGTTTCAGACCCTTTAAAGGACTTCAGTTAAAAAACTATTATTATCCATTGAAATATAAATTAATTTGAAAGAAAAATGTAATATATTTATTTACTAATTCATATTGAGGAATACTAATATTATTTACCCTTGGCATGCAAACGTGCCACGGCCATATTATGAGTATAATGCAATAAAATATATTTTTTTATGCTACGTGGTTGGCAAACAAGCATACGGCCCACCTAATGGTAAGCGCTTACCGTTGCCTATAGACGCTAGCAACACCAGAGGCATCACTCGCGCATCGCTCCCTCCAAGGAAAGGATATGGAGAGGCAGGATAATAAGGAGAGGATGGAAGGTTAATAAGGGAGAGGATAGCGAGGTGGTCTGGGCCTCCCAATACTTAGATTTTATACAAAATTCCTTTCCACTAACGGAAGAACGACATCTATTCGACAGTACCTTGCCGTGTGGCAAGGACCTGTCGAATAGACTGACTTTCACGTTTCTACCGAAAACAATTTCGTCGTAAAGCGTGTACGAGCGTACACGCTTTATGAGCTCTCCTCAGAGAATGAGAGATTGTATTTTATTTTTAATATGATGAGAAGTATGCTTTACAAGACTATTATATAGGTGTATACCTATGTATATAATGTCCGCCGTGTGGGGCCGGCTTTTAGAATTGTCCCACCCCTCTCTACCCACGGGAGTCGTAAGAGCCGACTGAGGGAATACCGAGGGAGTGGGCAGCAGCACTCCCTCGAGTATTAACTACACCCACTGCGATCGCCAAGCGTGGCGATTACGTCATTATCCCCCATGACAGGACCGCTCGTTGTGGCGTTCTCTTGGGGAGGCTTATGTCCAGCAGTGGACGTTGAAAGGCTGATGGACTGGATGTATATAATGTAGTTGTTTCTGATTGGTCGTTTTCATGCTCTAATATACATCCTCAGTTCTCGAAAAACCAATAAATAATACCAAATAATACCACCTAAAACTATCACACGTAATAGATAACATATAAAATATTTCTGGGTACTTATTGCCTTGGTAAAACCTATATACAAATCAGGGTAATCAATAATACTAGTACAAAGCTATCACTACAAGGTTCATGTTATACATAGGTACGACAAACATGGATAGGAAAAACCAGCAAGCAAATATCACCAAAAATAAAAGAAAATAAAATACCTAAATGATTCAAAGCCAAAACAACAAGTGGTCGCCCAAGAAGGTTTTGCCAAGAGGACTTCAAAAAATTAATTTCGGCTTTGAGCGTGTCAACCATCAGTTCATAATCCGAAGCGATGTAGAAACGCGTCATATCAGAAAACTATTAAATTAAAAAAAATATTCAGTGAATATCAACCATTACTTCGGATTTCACAAATTTTAATAAATAAAAAATATAGTATATATGTATTCATTTATAATTTATTATTTTGTATATATGAAAAGTGGCGGCACGTTTAGAGAATAATCAGTTGCAAATTCTGTAAAATTTCCAGTTCTTTTAGGACTGTAACTAGATTATTTCAAATCACCTAATTTATGAGTCTTGGTAAATACATTTTTGAGTATATTTTCCGATTTACCCAGAAACTAACCACCAAACAACAACAAACGTTTACAAAGTTTTATAAAAATATAGAACTTACTTGAGGTGTGAAAGCAAATATGCGATCATTGAGAGAATATAACTTGCTGGTACTGAGGATACCCACATCTCGTGATTTCCTACCAGATAACCCCAACTTTTTGTTTCTACCTGAAACCAATAGATTATATTTTATGAATAGGTAATTATAAGCCGTGATAGCCTTTTTTTTTTGATAAGGTGGGAAAAAATGTTCCTAACTGCGCACTGCCGTTCGGGGCAACGAACATGGTAGTGTGGGGCCCTCACCCACTAAATGAACCCGCCGTGTGCCGTCTCTCCGCCTTTATTGGCGGGCCACTGGAACTATGTTACATTACTTCAGTGGTCGAGCCGTGATAGTCTAGTGGTAAAACCAAGGACTGTAAAGACGATGGTATCGAGTTCGATCACCAGTCCACGGTTACGACACACCATTGCCTTTCGAGATTTTTCGAGAATATTTGTATTAAATAGTTTTTAAATTACCATTGCTCTCTGAAGGAAATCATTGTCAGGAAACCTGCTTGCCTTAGATGTTTCCTTGACGACTTGCGAAGTCTGCCAACTCGCAATGGGCCAGCGTGGTGTACTACGTCCTAAATCCCTCTCACTTCATAGTGACCTCTCATGAGGAGACCCGTTCCCAACAGTGGAACCGATATGAAAAAACATAGCATCACGCCTGTATTCCTCGAAAGGGTTGGCAGAGGCGTATTAAACACCCGCGATTCGCCAGCTATGTTTAAATCCCACGTAATAGGGGGCGAGCCTATTGATGTCTACTGGGCACATTTCCAACAGATACGGATTGTAAAAATTATTTCATATCACTTGAATAATCAGTTTCTTATTTACTTTAGGGTAATAGACAGATAAAGTCTTCTGCATCATTTGCTACGCAAGCTCACCCCAACCACTGTAAAGGGTAACCCTGCTGTTCCATAAGGGTCCAAATGGTTGTTAACTGCGTAAATAACGCTTAAGTTAAATTAAACACAATGATAGATTGGCATCCCCTCTTACACAATCTACTTGAAAATTTTGTTGAATTGACCCCATTTACAAGTGCAACCGCTTTACTTGAATCAGGGTAACAATTCTGTACAGAGCATGGCGCTATATAAAGTACGTTGGCGGCTTGCTCATACAAGAGTGTAGACTAAGGCAGTGTATGCATTAGCAGAAAGAAAATGCTCTGTACTGAATTTTTAGAGTTAAAATAATGTAATTACCTAAATATGTGTACAAATGGCTCAGAACTCTTGCTGGTTGAACCTCAATAGGAGCCACATCACTAATTGTTTGAACATGTAAATCATATTCCAACAATTTATCTCGAATCTCGTTATTTTCAGCTAGGATTACAATTTGGACAACCACATCCGGCTTCTTTTCTGAACACAGTCTCCTATTTAAAGGATCTAGTTCACCAACTGCAAGAAAACCCTAAAACGATCGTTAAATTTAATAAAATAAACATATTTTCTAATATATATTTAGTGACAGGCTAAGAATATAAGTGTCACCATCCCATTCTTTCTCCGGATGTCGTACGAGGCGACTAAGGGACAGTGGCGTGCACAGAGATCTCAGACGGGGTATGCAAGACTAAAATAAAAAATAAATTACCAGTTTCAGCTTGTTACCATGCAAGCGCCTTTAACTTCGCATGATGTTTTTTTTGCGACCACTATGAACATTTAATTAAGTGATTGATAGGTCACTTAAACAGGTCACTTAAATGATATCCATAATAAAACACTAAATATATATAAAAAATTTGGAAAGTCCATAAGTGCATGCCTCCATAATTTCATTTTTCACAATAAAATTTATTATAAAATTGATTATTAAAATAGATTGCTTAGCACTATACATTAAACACCAAGTGAAAAATGTGAAATCGAAAATAACATCCTGCTTGTGACTGTTATTTTTGATTTAACATTTTTCACTTTGTGTTTATAATAAAATTGATTATTTGTAAAAATATATATAAGTATGTAGATACACTCGTTCTCATGTGCCAAAGCTCTTGTACTGTCTCAAGATCTTTCAAGGTGTCACTACTGTTGAATTGGGTGGTACTTTAAATTGAATAAGTAACTAATAATGTATTGGTCTTACTAAGTAGTTTTCAATAAATCACATAGCTAATTTCAAAAAGTACTAATGTGGTTGTCTTATATAGATGGCGCTAATTTTAAGAAGTACTACTATATCAGTTCTATAGAAGTATTTCTCACTAAATAAGGTAGATAGCGCTGGTTTGAGTGTATGATCGAATCACCCATACATATCCAAACTATTTTTGTTTATTTAATAACAATTAAACCACATCGAATCAGACCGTGAAAAGTGATAAGGCTCTATTTGTAATTATACTGAAGCGTAAGAGAAAAAAAAGATTCGATTGGTAAAGTATTTTGGTTGTTATCGTGATAACATACAGGATCCGCACATACAGACACACGGACGTCTAAGACAGAACTTTTTTTAAACAGTTTTTTTACTAATTTAAATAACAAAAATGGCATCAAAAATATCATTGAGTGTTAAAAATAGTGTTTTTTCTTGATATGTGTGTGTATATGTATATTATTGTACAAGTGCAACATATGATAAATAGCGATATTTTTAAGTTTGAAAATTCAGTCAGTAGTTCCGTTAAGTGACAGTAGTACCCACCTTCAACGCTTCGCTTAAGAGGCATGCAATACATTTATCCAACAGCACAGGTCTCATAGGTATAATTTTCCATTTTATTACAATTAACTTACTAAATCTTGACAGTCAAAAAAATATAAAAAATTAACAACTTAAGCGGTGCCTTTTACACCTTCTCAATTTGGCCGGTTGCAATAATAAGCTATGCTTCTAAAACTGAAACACGCGCGCATATTTTCACGCACACAGTAACACTTATGCTGTGTACTACACGAAATTTGACGAGATGCGTTTTATGAAAAGTAAGCACGGTGTAATACTGCTTATGCCCCGTGAGTCGATTTCAAAAACCGTAAAAAGTGGGTTTATGAAATAACTCCTATAACAATGTTGGAATACACATAATTTCTATCTAATGCGATGTTTACATTACATATTAAATATTGTACAGTTAAAAATATTAAACTATCATAATAATATTCGAGATAATTATAATAAATGATCTATTTATTCATTTGTGTCACCAGTAATTTTCCTGGTTTTTCAATAAAACTTTGATTATAAAAAATATTACTCTGGGAAAATGTATTTTTTTTATTCTGGTCACACATATATAGCCATAAACTCGAGTTAGTCTATTAGCATTAAATTAATACAAAATATGCCACGATTTCTGGTTGTATTATTTTGCGACCTGTTTATTCAATCATTAGTGTCGACTAAATAAAAGTTCCGTCATGAAGAGCAATGTGCATAATTGCCATCCCCACTTCTCCACTGCGTAAAGCGACTAAAGATGGGTTAATATGAATACCGATATTTGTCAATATCAGCTGATATGAGGATATTCTTCAAGTAATATCTTTATGTAAACTAATATATGAATATCACTAATATTTAATACGGAGGATATAGAGATTATGCTCCTTAACGTATCATGTATGCATATATCAATTAGTTTGTGCTATTCGTTTCATAATAATATCTAACTACCTATCATTATATTCACATGAATATCTGTTTAATATTGTTACTTGTTTTAATAATGGTATTATATAGCATTATTAAAGCAAGTAACAACTTTAAAAAAATCCATTATTAAAACAAATAACAATATTAAACAGATATTATAATAAATAAGTATAAAAAATATTCTGGTATAATGTATTTATGTAAGTGTATGTTTTTGTGTAATATATAATGTTGTACATAGAACTCATTCCTACTGATCTCTTTCCAAAATGAAATCCTCGATCCCAAAATACTTTTACTGTCCCACTGTTTCCTTACCTTTTGTTAGTGGCTAATACGCAAACTACGTTAGCTAAAAGAAAAAGCTAAAAAAACAGATATTAATGTGATGTAAAATATATGTCTGTGGTTAATTCATTATTTCTTTTAGAAATTTATTTATTATAATTCAACTTTTGTTATTGTCATATAGAGCATTGTTATTTATGTCAGCCCATACGTACGATGTTCTCACTGATGTAAAAGCATTGATAGATACTATGGAGGGTAGAAGTAAGGAGGACTAACTCAGTATATTAAAAAGTGTCCGCTGAAAGGCAGCCAATTAAGGTCCACTATAACAAGTGGAAAGATTTTAAAAACAGCGCCACTAACTATTTGAGTAGTATACTACTTCGCTTTGTTAACGTGCATTTTATATTTACTTACTTAAACATAGCATCACGCCTGTATTCCCCGAAGGGGTAGGCAGAGGTGTATTACACACCCACGACTCGCCAGCTATGTTTGAGTCCCACGTAATGGGGGGCGAGCCTATTGACGTCTACCGGGCACAGTTCCAAACTCCAGGCTGCTACTGAGAATTTTTCTTTTTAGGAAAAAGCTCAATAACATTGCCCGACCCGGGGATCGAACCCGAGACCTCATGATTAGCAGTCGCATACACTACCGCTACACCACCGAGGCCGTTAATTATATTTAACTACGTAAATAGTTGAATTTAAATACTGCATATTTTTTTGACGGGAGCCAATTAACCCTTGAACACCCACGCGTTGCTAATAATAATAATCGCCGGAAATATCAGATAAAAAGCCAAAACCAAGGAAAGTGAAATATTTGCCCCGCGTGCGCGGGGGGCTTTTTGTTCCATTTTTATTTTTTTTTAACTATTAGGGAAACTGCTATAAACAAAATAATTAAACCACTTATCTTAGTTCTGTAAAAGGTATCGGCTTTGTGAATTGTTCCTTTATTTTATAGGCGTAAAGTGCAAAAGATAAAATAAACAATAGACCACGTAAATACGCACTTTGTCCACAGGAGTGATCAAATTGCATTTTAAAGCATTTCATAAGAAATTTTATATCTATTATATCAAAAATTAGTTCAAATACATAAGCAGAGTCTACTTTTCATATTTCAATCACAATGATTTATATTACAATCAAAAAATAAAATAATGTGTTGAATTTGGAACATTTTTTTTTTTGTACGAAAACAAGGTGTATTAAAACATATGAATGTGGCACCACAGTAGCAAGTGGAAAGATTTTAAAAATTGCTCCATAAAAACTTGCTGTTTATTTTATAGGTGGACACTTTTTTCAACTTATCCCATATAAAAGACGGTCCTCCTTACTTCTACACTCCATAATAGATTATTTACAATGATACGTACGATGTTCTGGGGCGATTCTCTGTAACCTCGCAATCGGCTGTCCCGACCGTTTTTTTCAAAAATTATATTAATTATTTAAAAAAACATCACTTCTATTGAAACTTCAACCCCGAAACTTTACGGGCCCATTATTTTAGAGCCCTAACTATTTTAATTTTTTTTCTAGACGTGATAGAAGCCCTAAAAATACAGTCCCCTGGCTGTCCCCGTCACTGTATTTCCGCCTAGAAACGAAATTTGCGAAGAAGTAATTGAAACTACATACATTTGGCAGTTAATATAATAAGAAAAATACTAAAATTAATATTATTTTCGTAATACAAGTTCTCATTACGAATTTTATTACTTTAGTAAACACCTGTAAACTTTGTCCCCAGAATTTCCTTACAGTCCCCTGCCAAAAATTTAAATCCATAATAAAAATAACTGTAATATTTACAAATGTTTTTATAGAGAGAAACGAAACGCAATTATTGTGAAGTTGGCAACCTTACCGAATGCGGCGACAAGACGCCATTTAGTTTAGTGTCAGAGCGTAATTTGTGAGGTAAACACGCGTTTGATCCGCTACCACACACAGTCCTCTGGTAAGTAATAATATTTATATGTTAATTACTTTAATTATCGCTATATAAGTTTATTGTTTTATTATTTATGTCTAAATTGTTCGGTAGGTTCTTAAAAAACTATTTTACATCAGTTTTGTAAATATTTTGAAATCTAACCTAAATACACAGTCCTCTGGCAACAG
The DNA here is from genome assembly GCA_948253155.1 of Leucoma salicis. NCBI lineage: Eukaryota > Metazoa > Arthropoda > Insecta > Lepidoptera > Erebidae > Leucoma > Leucoma salicis. The sequence continues at coordinate 19,532,790 of OX411807.1, forward strand.
TCCTCTGTCTGAAAATGTAGCAGGGGACTGTTTTACACAACAGGGGACTGTGTATTTTGCGTATTGGTTATTGTTTTTATGTAGGTATTGTTCGTGTAAATTTCGCTAGTCTGTTTTATTAATGTAAGAATCCTTTAAGTATCATTGCTTCGCATTATTTTCCTTTATAAACTTATATTATTTTACACAGGCCGATCGAACACACATGATATGGCTCCTAAAAAGAAAACGTTATCCCGAGAGGAATTACTACAGAAAAAGAGAGAAGCAGAGAGATTACGATACGAAAGAAAAAAAAAGGACCCTGAAAAGAGGGAACAAATGAGAGAAAAGGAGAAGTTGAAGTACCAAAAGAAGAAAGAAAAAGGTTTGCGAAAATTAGTAAAGGATATGACACCTCGTGAGCACAGAGCTGCCTTAAAGAAGTGGAAAGAACATTGTACTGTATACCGGGCCAAAAGACTAAGACTGAAAAGCGTCACTAACACATTTGTACGAGAAAATACTCCGTTATCAGATCCAGAAGCAGATACTCTGCCTACAAGGCCCATCACTCCAGTTCCACTTCAAATATCTCCAGCTCCAAGCCCAGCAGTCTCCTGTACTAGTCTACAGCAAAGAAAAAAAGAAGCCATAAAGCGACGAAAGAAGTTTAACAGAGAAAGAAATGAAAGGATCGCACGTTTAGAGAAAAAACTTGAGAAGTACAAAAAAAGATTAGCGAGATTTAATAGTAAAAACAAACAGATCGTTGAAGACACACCTAAGACAAAGATTTTGAAAATGTTAGAAGAGCCTAATCAAAGAAAAGAAGTAGTCAAGAAAGCGTTGTTTGGCAACGTCATTAGTAAGCAGTTGAAAGAAACTTATTCCACATTGAAACGTATCAAAGAAAGACAAATCTTTAAAAAAGTAGTTACTGGCAGTATTGTACAAAAATACACGCACTGGATACCTAAAGAAATGAAGTCGATGTCTAGACCGGGAAAAAAATCTAATCTCAACGGCTTAGATGTACCTGTAGCTAAACGATGTAAAATACCTGATAGTCTTAGAAGAGCTGTTCAGAATTTCTTCGAAGATGATAGTAATAGCCGTATGGGAGCCGGTAAAAAAGAATTTATTACTAGAAAAACTGTGAAGAAACAGAAGAGATATCTTCTTGACACAGTTTTTAATCTTCATAAAAAGTTTATTAATGGGCACTTAAAAATTAGCTACCAAACGTTTTGCCGTCTACGTCCATTTTGGGTTGTAAAACCAAACGCTCAAAACCGCGATACGTGTCTTTGCATAGTTCATAGCAACATAGACATGAAGCTCAGCGCACTTCATACTGCTAACATATTGACTTACAACAATCACCAGAAGTTGCTGGATGATCTATGTTGCGACCGGTATAATGTGAATTGTTTAGCGAGATCATGTCATACTTGCCTTAATAAAAACCCGAAATATAAAGAATTTAATAACAGAAATGTCATAAAATATAAAATGTGGATTTCCGAAAGGCAACAAATCCAGGATTGTAAGACTAAAAAGCCCCGACTGGTGACTAAACATTTAAAAAAACAATTTGAAGTACATCCAAGACAGCTCATAACACATTTACAGCAAGATTTACACAAATTTTTGGATCACCAACGAAATATTGTTCACCAATATAAAGCAATGAATGATTTGAAGTCAAACCTACAAGATGATGAGGTCCTGATCCACGTAGACTTTAGCGAGAATTATTTCACGAAATACGCAGAAGAAATACAGGCCTTTCATTTTGGTGGATCTAGAGCACAAATGAGCTTGCATACCGTAGTAGTTTACCTACGAAATTCCATACTTTCTTTTTGCACAGTCTCCGAGAACATAGCCCATTCACCTGCTGCCATTTGGACACATCTACGACCAATTTTCAAGACTCTTCCACGTGGCATCAAACGAGTGCATTTCTTGAGCGATGGCCCTGTAACGCAATATCGTAATAAAACTATGTTTTTTATAATGGCAACAAAACTCTCTGAAGAAATTCCATATATTGAAAACTTTACATGGAACTACACCGAAAGTGGCCATGGAAAGGGTGCACCGGATGGTATCGGAGCAACGTGCAAAAGAACAGCTGATTTTGTTGTTAATTCTGGAGGCGATATAAGCAATATTGATCAGTTTGTTAAAGTAATCCAAGAGCGATGTCTAGGCATCACATGTATTGCAATCGACGGTAAAGACATCCAGGCAATGGTCGATCAAGTTGAAGAGGAAGCGGCCGATCAGAAGGGTTTTAAAGGCACTTTAAATGTGCATCAGGTTGCAGGTGTTTATTCCAGCTCCATCCTCGGCCTTCCAACTAAATGCAAAACACTTATAATGAAAAGCATCAGCTGCTTTTGCAACAGCAGCGAATCTTGTGAGCATTATAAAATTGGCAGTATCGACTTTCCTGTAAAACCTAGATGGACAGTAAAAGAAGTGTTTACAGAGTCTGAACCGGAAGATCTTGAATCTGCTAAGCCTGAATTAACACCTACACCAAACAAGTCCCCTCAAAGATTGGATGATGTTATAGCAGGAACGAGTGGCATTCGGAATTCATGTTACAGTACTGGAGATTACGTTCTTGTAAAATATCCAGCTAAAAATATAGAATATCGTTATGCTGCTGTAATTAATGAGATTGATGACGATGAAAACGACGTACGTGTAACTTTCCTCAAGATTTGTAACCAAAAAGTGCAGATCTTTAGAATGGATGATAATGACATTTCGGACGTGTCATTTGATCAGCTGGTCCAAAAGTTGGATAATCCTAACATAATTTTGAAGGGAAATAGAATATTTTATCAGTTTTCTACTCAAGTAAACGTTTTCGAGCGCTAACTTTTTAAAAACGTTTTATGTGCCTTATTTGATTTAGAAAAATCCTTAGGATTTGATTGATCTCAGTTGAAATATCATATATTTGAGAGAAAAGACTTTACTAGTAATTATATTAATAATAGTATTTCAATGAATACTGCATAAAGCATTGAATGATTGATATTATTAATAAGACTATGTTTATCTCAGTGAGTACAAAATGTTTCTAGCACTTAAGGTTAATTTTTGTTATAAATGCTTAAATTCTAATAATTATATTAATAATAGTAAGTACCTATTTCATTTAATGATAAATATTATAGGTAATAATAAGAATTTATGTTGATCTCAGTGAGTACAAAATGTTTCTAGCACTTAGGGTTAAATTTTTGATATGAATGTTTAAAGAAAGTTATATTTTGTATTTTTTTTTTAAAGAAACTGTTGATTATTGGTGCGGAAATATGTCATAAAAACAATAAATGTCCGATTAATGTTAAATGTTTTTTTTCAAGTACAACAGTCCTCTGCCTCACATAACAGCCCCCGTCACGTTCAAAACAGTGCCCTGATACCTCACACAGTCCCCTGTCATGATTTTTTGGAAAATCGCTAATAACTCGGAAAATACCTATAAATTCAGTGGGCCTCCTTATCTAGCTAAAATAATAGTTAATTTTCTTCGAAATAGGACATGGTTTTTTGGATTATGGCTAAAATAATTGCCAGGACAGCATTTGTATGGGACCTGTACGAGCTTACAGAGAAATGCCCTCTGACCGATATGATTCGTAAGATGTTCTCACCGATATGCGATTCTATCTAATCTATGGATATAGCAACACACCCATGTTCAGTGGTCACTGTCCATGTTCACGATATAGTGAATATGGCATATTAGCAATACGCCCGTATTAGCATTTCAGATTGAGTCGGATTACTGATACATGAATACCTCCAATATCACTGATATCTTAATGGATATGAATATATCGGTTCCATCTTTAAAAGCGACTCAGTGGCACGTTTACGTTCGGCGACAGCAGACGCGCGCTTCATAATTCTGGTAATAAATCGCTATTTTATTGTATTTCTGTATATAATACGTAAATAATTGCCATTCGTGTTTATAATAGTGTGATAATAAGTGATTGAACAATGAATTCTATACCATGCACGTAGATTTGTAAAAAATTACCGGGATATTTTGTGACCTTCAATGGGGTCCAGAATATTCTAAATAGATTTTTTGTTGAAAATTTCATTCGTGTCACTTCATTAGTGTATTTTTTTTTGAGTTACACTAATGAAATTCCCTTCGACACGAATGAAATAGTTTATTATAAACGTAGTGGTTATATTCTCTTTGGTTTATTACTTGACTACGAAAAAAGAAAGTTTGATTCTTTGCTTGTTTTTTAGCTCACACGACACAAATCGTCAAATTTGGTTTTAAACCTTATTTATATTTACTCTCACATATGTGTCTACCATGATAATTACCATTAATTTCTTTATTATACGAGTACTTATTTACTTTACTTATCATCACACTATCTCCCTTGCGGGGTAGATGCAGAGAACAGAGTGCCAAGAAGCTCTTTTATTGCATACATCTCTCGCTTCTTCAACATTCATAATTCTATCCATACACGGTCCAGACTCCACCTTCCTTCAATACATGACCGATTTGGTCTAGGTAGGTTAGTCTCGGTCTCCCTCTGTACCTACATCCTTCCACTTTTGCATTGTATATTTCCCTTTCGCATCTTTACACCAATATTCTCTTTCATATCCCTACTACTTTCATACTCACTCTCTTATATCGACGTTACGAATGTTGTCAGTCAGAATGCTTTCTCCAAATCCACAAAACTGCAGTAAACCCTCTGGCCTAAAGCCATATGCTTCTCCATAATGTTACGCAGAGAAAACATTTGATCCATGCATCCCTTTCCACACCAGAAACCTCCTTATGCCTCACACAGTAATCCATCAGAAATCATCCTCATTCTCCTTTCAATAATTTTACCCTACACTTTGGCTGCCAAACTGCTCAAGTTTATGGCTCTGTAGATTACAGTCATAACTTGAACCCTTGTTTTTAAACAAGGGTACAATGACTGCGCTTTTCAAAAATTTTTTAACTTCTTCGTTAACATTATTAGATCGTTTCTCTTTATAGTACATATATGGTTAATTGTTTAAGGTTTAAAATGGCGAAAGAAAAATGTAAGAAAAATGAAGATGACTTAGAAAGGAGAAGGATTGCAAGAAGGGAAAAATATAACAAAATAAAAAGCAACCCTGAAAAATATGCCGTTGAAAGGGATAAAAAAAGGAAAAGCGAGAGGTAAGTCAAAAATATCAACCAAATGTCTCCAAGGGCACAAAGAGCACAAAGAAAACGTTGGAGAGAAAATTCGAAGCGATACCTGGAGAAGAAGGTAAAAGAGCGGAAGATACAAGAAGTGACTATTTCTCAAATGCTTGAAGCGCACGTAAGAATAAATGATAAAGAGTTATCTGATCCAAGAAGTGATTGTAACTTTAACATATTATCTAAACAGATTATGTAATATTAAGAAAAAGAATAAGAACTGTAAAGGAAGAATAGAAGAAGTGATTGTAACTTTAAAATATTATCAAAACTGATTAGATAATATTAAGAAAAAGAATAAGAACTGAAAAGGTAGAATATAAGTAATTCTAACTTTAAAATATTATCAAAACTGATTATTATAATATTAAGAAAAAGAAAAAGAACTGAAAAGGTAGAATAGAAAAAGTGATTGTAAAATTAAAATATTATCAAAACTGATTATATAATATTAAGAAAAAGAATAAGAACTGAAAAGGTAGAATAGAAGTAATTCTAACTTTAAAATATTATCAAAACTGATTATTATAATATTAAGAAAAAGAATAAAAACTGAAAAGGAAGAATAGAAGTGATTGTAACTTTAAAATATTATCATACTGATTATATAATATTAAGAAAAAGAGTAAGAACTGAAAAGGTAGAATACAAGTAATTCTAACTTTAAAATATTATCAAAACTGATTATATAATATTAAGAAAAAGAATAAAAACTGAAAAGGAAGAATAGAAGTGATTGTAACTTTAAAATATTATCATACTGATTATATAATATTAAGAAAAAGAATAAGAACTGAAAAGGTAGAATACAAGTAATTCTAACTTTAAAATATTATCAAAACTGATTATATAATATTAAGAAAAAGAATAAAAACTGAAAAGGAAGAATAGAAGTGATTGTAACTTTAAAATATTATCATACTGATTATATAATATTAAGAAAAAGAGTAAGAACTGAAAAGGTAGAATACAAGTAATTCTAACTTTAAAATATTATCAAAACTGATTATATAATATTAAGAAAAAGAATAAAAACTGAAAAGGAAGAATAGAAGTGATTGTAACTTTAAAATATTATCATACTGATTATATAATATTAAGAAAAAGAGTAAGAACTGAAAAGGTAGAATACAAGTAATTCTAACTTTAAAATATTATCAAAACTGATTATATAATATTAAGAAAAAGAATAAAAACTGAAAAGGAAGAATAGAAGTGATTGTAACTTTAAAATATTATCATACTGATTATATAATATTAAGAAAAAGAGTAAGAACTGAAAAGGTAGAATACAAGTAATTCTAACTTTAAAATATTATCAAAACTGATTATATAATATTAAGAAAAAGAATAAAAACTGAAAAGGAAGAATAGAAGTGATTGTAACTTTAAAATATTATCATACTGATTATATAATATTAAGAAAAAGAGTAAGAACTGAAAAGGTAGAATACAAGTAATTCTAACTTTAAAATATTATCAAAACTGATTATATAATATTAAGAAAAAGAATAAAAACTGAAAAGGAAGAATAGAAGTGATTGTAACTTTAAAATATTATCATACTGATTATATAATATTAAGAAAAAGAATAAGAACTGAAAAGGTAGAATACAAGTAATTCTAACTTTAAAATATTATCAAAACTGATTATATAATATTAAGAAAAAGAATAAAAACTGAAAAGGAAGAATAGAAGTGATTGTAACTTTAAAATATTATCATACTGATTATATAATATTAAGAAAAAGAGTAAGAACTGAAAAGGTAGAATACAAGTAATTCTAACTTTAAAATATTATCAAAACTGATTATATAATATTAAGAAAAAGAATAAAAACTGAAAAGGAAGAATAGAAGTGATTGTAACTTTAAAATATTATCATACTGATTATATAATATTAAGAAAAAGAGTAAGAACTGAAAAGGTAGAATACAAGTAATTCTAACTTTAAAATATTATCAAAACTGATTATATAATATTAAGAAAAAGAATAAAAACTGAAAAGGAAGAATAGAAGTGATTGTAACTTTAAAATATTATCATACTGATTATATAATATTAAGAAAAAGAGTAAGAACTGAAAAGGTAGAATACAAGTAATTCTAACTTTAAAATATTATCAAAACTGATTATATAATATTAAGAAAAAGAATAAAAACTGAAAAGGAAGAATAGAAGTGATTGTAACTTTAAAATATTATCATACTGATTATATAATATTAAGAAAAAGAGTAAGAACTGAAAAGGTAGAATACAAGTAATTCTAACTTTAAAATATTATCAAAACTGATTATATAATATTAAGAAAAAGAATAAAAACTGAAAAGGAAGAATAGAAGTGATTGTAACTTTAAAATATTATCATACTGATTATATAATATTAAGAAAAAGAATAAGAACTGAAAAGGTAGAATACAAGTAATTCTAACTTTAAAATATTAACAAAACTGATTATATAATATTAAGAAAAAGAATAAAAACTGAAAAGGAAGAATAGAAGTGATTGTAACTTTAAAATATTATCATACTGATTATATAATATTAAGAAAAAGAGTAAGAACTGAAAAGGTAGAATACAAGTAATTCTAACTTTAAAATATTATCAAAACTGATTATATAATATTAAGAAAAAGAATAAAAACTGAAAAGGAAGAATAGAAGTGATTGTAACTTTAAAATATTATCATACTGATTATATAATATTAAGAAAAAGAGTAAGAACTGAAAAGGTAGAATACAAGTAATTCTAACTTTAAAATATTATCAAAACTGATTATATAATATTAAGAAAAAGAATAAAAACTGAAAAGGAAGAATAGAAGTGATTGTAACTTTAAAATATTATCATACTGATTATATAATATTAAGAAAAAGAATAAGAACTGAAAAGGTAGAATACAAGTAATTCTAACTTTAAAATATTAACAAAACTGATTATATAATATTAAGAAAAAGAATAAGAACTGAAAAGGAAGAATAGAAGAAGTAATTCTAACTTTAAAATATTAACAAAACTGATTATATAATATTAAGAAAAAGAATAAGAACTGAAAAGGAAGAATAGAAGAAGTGATTGTAACTTTAAAATATTTATCTAAATATTTAAAATATTATCAAAACTGATAATATAATATTAAGAAAGAGAATAAGAACTGAAAAGATAGAATAGAAGAAGTGATTGTATCATTAAAATATTATCGAGACTGATTATATAATATTAAAAAGAATTAAGGCACAACAAATAAAGATTTAACTAGGTAAGATACAGAAGATTACCTATGCAAAATATATGAATAAATTAAGAAAAGTAGTAAAGTAGAAATACTTATATATAAGAAAATATATTACAAAAAGATTGTTACTTGAAAAAAGATTGTAAAATATAATAGTAGTAGTAGTATTGTTAAAAAGATTGTATTTTTATTTAAATTTCTATATTTGATTTAAAGCTTAATTAAAAGTATTTATTTTTATTTTGTTCTCACTTACATACTTACTTATCATCACGCCATTTCCCTTGCGGGGCAGGCAGAGAGAACAGAGTGCCAAAAGGCTCTATTCTTACATATATCTCTCGCTTCCTCAACATTCATAACTCTCTTCACACACGCTTGCCGGTTTCGGAGACTCCTGACTCCACCTTCCTTCAATACATGACCAATTTGGTCTAGGTAGGTAAGTCTCGGTCTCCCCCTGTACCTACATCCTTCCACTTTCGCATTGTATATCTTCATAGCCAGTCGCTCGTCCAGCATTCTTTCCACATGTCCGAACCATCGGAGCATTCCCTTTCGCATCTTTACACCAATACTCTTTTTCATACCTACTCGCTCTCTTACGTCATTGTTACGAATGCGGTCAGTCAGTCTCACTCCACAGATTCTCCGCAGAGATCGCATTTCGACCGCATTGATTTTGCTCTCATGCTCCTTTTTACATACCCAAATCTCGCTTCCATACAATAACGTTGGGATAAGCACTGCGTTGTGCATTGCGACACGTGCCTTCTGGCTGAGGTGATGGCTGCCGAGAAGTTGTCCCAATGCTCCGTTCACTCTATTTCCCGCATTCACTCTTCTTTCTACATCAGTGGTGTTCTACCTTCCACCCCGACTGAATCCACATCCAAGATATACAAATTCATTCACTTGTTCTAGCACACCATTTCCTATTGCTATTCTAACATCTGTTCTGGCTTCTTCTCTTTCAAAAACCATTACTTTGGTTTTGCTCACATTCACACGAAGGCCCCTCTTCTTACAATCTTCTGCCATTACGTCGACTAGGGTTTGCAGGTCAGTCGCAGACTGCACTAATAGGACCGCATCGTCTGCATATAGCAGCAAGTTAACCACTGAGTCGCCCATCTGAACTCCTACATTCATTTCATTCAACCTTTTTAGACATTTATCCAGATATATGATAAACAGTCTGGCTGATAGAACGCAGCCCTGTTTAAACGCCGATATTGACGTCAAACCAGGGTGACATTCCATTATCCAGCCGCACACAAGCTCTGCAGTCCACGTAGTTAGACTGCACCGCTTGTAGCAGTCTACCGCTAATACCATACTCTGGCAAAATGTCCCAAAGTTCCTTTCGTACAACAGTGTCAAATGCTTTCTCCAAATCCACAAAACTGCAGAAAGCCCTCTGGCCTACAGCCAGATGCTTCTCCACAATGTTACGCAGATAAAACACTTGATCCATGCATCCTCGTCACCTGAAACCTCTTTGTGCCTCGCACAAAAATTCATCAGACACCATCCTCATTCTCCTTTCAACAATCTTACCATACACTTTGGCTGCCAAACTCGTCAAACTTATGGCTCTGTAGTTCGCACAGTCATAACGTGAACCCTTGTTTTTAAACAAGGGCACGATGACTGCGCTTCTCCAGTCCTTGGGAACCATTCCTGAGCTCCAACATAAATTGAGAAGCATCAGGAAGGATTCCCAGACACATGAGCCTCCAAGCTTGATCGTCTCAGCAGACACCATATCAATACCCGCTGCCTTACCATTTTTCAAACTTCTAATCGCCCATTCAACTTCATCCATACTAATGTCATCAGAGGATGCTGATCTGTTAGATCACATATGGCACCAGCAGCACCCTGAACATCCGCATACATATCTCCAAAATATTCACTCCATCGGCTTAACACATCTTGTGTTTGCCTTATTTTATTCATTCTGAAAGCTGACCAACCACTCCGAGATTTCTTCACCTCCCTCCAGAAAAGTTTGGTGTTGCTCTCGAAGTTTTTGGTCAGCCTTTCTTCTGCAATCATATTTGGTCTATCACGCTTCTCTTTCACTAAGGTTTTGGTGTCATTCTTACGTTGCCGGTATATTTCTTTCTTCTGTTCTTTCATACTTGCACTCAGGTTCAAAGAAGATACATAGTCCAGCCACGCTTTCTTCTTTTGGTCTACGGAAGCTGCTACTTCCGTATCCCACCATGCATCACCTTTCACTTTCCTATGCTTCTTTGAGCATCCACATACTTCTTTCGCTGTATCTACCATACTATCTTTCAATACTCTCCAGCATTCTTCTATGTCAGATCCCGGCTGACTTGCTATTGTCAGCCGTTCACGGACACCCTCTGCATACTTTGCTCTTACACTCTCTTCTTGAAACTTTTCAATCTTTATTCTTTCAAGCCCTCCGAAGTGGATACGCTCTCGCCAGTGTCTCCACTTTCTGAACAGACCACTAAATCTCGCTATAACGAGATAGTGGTCCGTGTCGACAGTGGGACCCCTGTAGGCTCTTGTATCCAGAATTTTACTTCGGAGGCGACTGTCTACCAGAATTAGATCTATCATACTTCTCTGTTCATTCCTTCTCCATGTATACATATGGATGTCCTTATGTTGAAAAAATGTGTTTGACACAATAAGGTTTCTCTCTATACATACATCCGCAATTAGCCTACCTGCATTATTCACTCTCTTATCACCAAATGAACCAAGCACATCATCGGTCTGGACGCTTGGTCCCAACCCATCCATTCAAGTCTCCGCATACGATCACGCGTTCACTAGCTTCCGCCAAATCCAGAACTTCCCTAACATTATACCAGAACTACTCTAGATCCGATGCCACCGAAGAGCCTACGGGAGCATAAGCTGCGACCATGAAGACCCTGGTGACATCTAGTTTTATTCGGACCCATAGAAGTCTGGGATCAAACATTCCGCAGTCTTTCACACCTGAGGCCAAGCGAGCGGACAGCAACACCCCCACTCCCATGCTGGCCCGATCGCTCTGCGGTACACCAGACCACAGAGCTAACCCGCCACCAGGAAGATCACAGGCGTCGCTACCCTTTCGCTTGGTCTCTGTTACACAGAGCACATCAAGCTGTCTGTCCGACATGACGGTTACCAGCTCGTGTAACTTATCTTCCACACCACCTCTTACATTCCACGTGCCTACTCGACACTCTGCTCCCCTCGACTCTCCAAACTGGGCAAGGCGTGATGGGTGGCGGCCCCATCGCCGCATGTTCTCACTTCGTAGTTAGTGTCAATCAGACTTAATTCGTGTTATTAGTATTTCTTTCGTGTTTCCAGGCAATTGTTAAGGCGGGAAAAAATGTTCCTAACCGCACACCCTATCGTTCGGGGCAACGACCAGGGTAGTGAGGGGCCTGCACCCACTAAAGAAACCCGCTGTGTGCCGTCTCTCCGCCTTCATTGGCGGGCCACTGGAACTATGTTACATTCCTATTCATGTTACCCTGAATTTGATGTTTTGTCACTTTTAAGTAGACACGCACCGTGATTTTACATTTTGCGCGTGTAACTTCATTATAGTAAACGTTATAGACAGTCAGTTAGCGAAAAAACGGGTGTTTGCAAATAGCGAAAAAAAGTTCCAAATTAATTCCTCTCGTGAAATCGACGTGATAGCGCTACCTGCGCGGCGTGTGTTGCGTGTTCGCTGATCCAACAAGTTGCAATTTGCATAGTTCCAAAAAAGTAATAAACGGCGCATAAATAAATCGCGTTATAAACTCAGGAAGCCAGGGTGTGCATCCAAAAAAGTAATAAATGACGCACTTAAAGAGATCATTATTATAATTAGAGGGCCATGTATGTATGGAATTACAGGGTATGCAGTGCTTATTTGTATGTATGAAGTGCACGCCACTGCTAAGGGAAGTAAGCAATTATAACCCATTGCGTGACTGGTGGTAGGGCTGGGTACCAAGTGGGAGTACTCACTTGCTATTGGGCCTGATTGGGTTGTATCTCCCGTGTAACTGGCTATGAAGCACATCGTGTGTTTTGGTTGTAGCAAGATAGAGCCTAGTTTATTCTTTCATTTCATATCTGTGAAATGAAATGGTGAGCAGCGGCTTGACAATACTCTCGGTATAGGACTCATCCATGAGCGACGGTTACCATTTGTCATCAGGTGGGCCGTGGCTCGTCTGCCGCCATACGTAATAAAAGAAAAATAATATAGATTTTTATTAAAAATTAAAGCTGTTTTAACGCATAAAGGATATCTAGCATGCATTCATAGTAGATCGCTGAATATATAGAATCTATATTATATTATAGATATCCAGCAACTAACCATTAAAGATTGGCATATTGTTATGGGCTAACCACCCACATAGCTAAATTCAAAGATGAATGTTAATTCAGGTCATATTGCAAAGATAAGTTAGAGTGTAGTGTTACAAGTATCAAGCAAACATTATAAAGGGTCAACATGCTTGGCACAAGCAAAAATATACCTGCTTGTCGTCAAGCCACTTTGTGTCGGAATCCCTTTAGTTATTCGCACAATGCAAACGACTTCAAGGGGACTATGACGATCTTGGATATGTTGTTGATACTCAAGTTACATTTTTAAGTCCAAATTTTATATAGGGATAGTTTTTTGTTTAAGTATTATGTAAAACAGAACATATTTATGACTGGATATCGATACCTAATAACAATACATATTTTTGTTTTCGTATTTTGTGTTGTGAGGGGAACAGCAACAACTTTGACAATATCCAACAATTTTAAAATATTCACTTTGTATTGCCATGATAGCCCACAAATTTTTCTTTGGAATTTGTCTAAAAGCCGTATACAGCAATATAACTCCAAAATCATGCATAGTTCTTATGAAAATGTACCTAATACTAAATAATTAAGAGAATTTTTGATTTATTAAGTTTGTTACCTACTTCATTTATAAGCTGAAAAATAGCTCCCACATCAGCAAGTTTTTCTAGTATATTTTGGTATGATGATTGGTATAAAAGTGCTAAGATATGGAATAACATTTAAATGTCCAGTAATTACTTACCTCTTGTAACAACTTCCCTAAGATGTACAATGATTGAGCCCATATAAAAGGACATCGACCAAGTGGTATACGCTCCTGGCTACCTGGGTCATGTTGTTCTAAATGAGCTTTATCTCCTGGCACAGAATACAATTCAGGCACCAATGGCATTCCTCCGTCCTTCCTTATCATAATCTTTTCTAACTTCTGCATGTATTCTGTGACATTAGTTTTGTCTCCTTGGAAACAGTAATCTAATATAAGGTAGCAAAAAAATAAGGGCCATTCACATTCTATGTTTTCAAACATTCTCAACTCCCAAGGCTCATAATAAAGCCTATTAGGATCTTCTCGAGGTGTTTTATGTCCGTCTCTTAAGAATCTCTTACAACCATACTTTCCTTGAAGTTTATTTACAATTGTATCTCGGGTTAACGCAATTAGATTTGGATCATCAACAGCAAATGCTGGATAACTTATAATAGACAGTAGGCCAGAATCTAACTCTTTGCTGTTTGATTCTCTGGGAAGCATTGACTGCAGCACAGCCTGACATTTTTGAGCTTCATCAGCTAAAACATGAATTACACTGGATGGACCCCCACGAGCACCAAAGAGGTCTAATTCATTCATAGCTTCTAATGCAGCTTTGGCCATACCAATAGAACTAGCATTTAGCTCTGGTAGTCCATGGTTGGTTTTATCCCCTCTTTCCCAAATTCCATAATCTGGTGTGCAATAAGCAGATTCTATATAAAACACTAAATTTTGAATAAATGAAACTTCATCTAGAGAGAATACAATTTGTAATCCTGAAGCAGTCATCTGTGCTAAAATAAGCAGGTAAAGAGAAATTGCATCAATCTGTAAATGTCCCCACTCGGTATCTTTAACTACTGTTCGGCCAGTAGTTGATGAATATTTAGCATGAAGGGAATCCATAGGATGCTGAGTACTCTTGAATTTCTCTACCTTATCTTTTTGTTGCATCATAGCCATGAGAAGGCCTGTAAAGAGACAAAATAATTTCTTATAATCAAAAAATCATTCTTAATTAAGTTATTAGCATAAAGTATACTGTTACACCTACCCCTCTGTTGTTTTGTAAATATGCTACAGGCCAAAGGTAATTACAGTTCACTATACCTCTCATTAGTTTCACGCAGCTCTGCTCCAATTCGTAGGTCTTGGCACGATCTTCATCTTGATCTGCTATCTTTTTAAAAGCCATAGATAGTCCCCATACCGCCAGTATACAATACAAATTGTCTCTGATCCAAGCATGATCGTTTAGTGGACTAGCAGGAAATAAGCCAGTTACAGGTTGTTGGTGGTCTAATATTAACTTGTGCACTATTCTCTGATAGTAATCCAAACGGACCCCTGAGTTACTTCGAGTTCTCATCTTGCTGACCATTTACGACTAAATTGCACATATTACTTCATTATGATCTCAGATTTAAAACCCAATAACGTAACACTTTGATTGCAACAATTATATTTTATGCGTTTCACTTTCATACATATAATATCGAAATAAAAATCTCAAAAATATAAAAATAGAACACACACAGCCTAAATAGTGTGAAATAGAAATAGCAAATATCGCAATAATTGTAACATTTGTCAATTGAGACAAGTGGGGCACAGTTAAAATACGTAGTATCTCTTAGTAATCTGTGCAGCATCGTTTTTTTGTGTTTTGGTAACACTAAAAATGAAGGTCAAGCAAACCTCTTAACTACACCATAATTTTTTTTTCAAATGCATTCCCTTGTCAACGTTTTTTACTAAGGCAATGTTATGGCACGAAGTTGTGTGTGTAGAGCGCTGTGCTATTTTTATGTTTTAAGCAAAAATTACTACGTATCCAGTAAAATGCGAAGTCTTTATGAAATATAGATAGCATGTCGATTAGTTTTGAAAAATATTGAATTCATTTATTAAAGTAATAATACAGTAAATAAATGGTGCAAAGTTTTAAATGGAGTTACAAGTATTACTTTTATCCTTATCTGAGAATATTAGCTACGTAACTCCTAATTTATTTTAAGCTAGTAATAAATAAACTTAAAGACATGGCGAATATTATTCTGTGTTTAAAAAATCTGGCGTACGGAACAATTCTGATACGTCTGGAACAATTCTGATTCCATTATGACTATAACGCAATTCGTCTATATTCATGAAAACGAAGCTTATCTACCACACAAAATCATGAAAATATTTTAAAAGTAGCTTCAGGATGATGCAGCTTATACTTGGTTCTTACATAAAAATTAAAATTAAAAAAAAAACCCTACGCAAAAAATACTTATAGTTTAAGGAACAACCTTTAAAAATTAAACACAAAGTGAAAAATGTGAAATCGAAAATAACAGTCAGGAGCAGGATTTGAACCTGCATCTTCTGGATACCGTCCAGATGCTTTACCAATTCAGCCATCCTGACAATTGCTCCTGACTGCTAATTTCGATAACACATCATACTTAACGTCTTTGGGTGACGCCTGCGCCATCTGTCAGAAGTATTTTCATACATTATACCGACCAGGTAAACTTAATTTTACAATTAAGATTTTACCTAATAATGACGCAAACCCTTTAAATATTTAGATATTTTTATATATATTTTTAGCATTTGACATGCTTAGCACTATACATTAAACACAAAGTGAAAAATGTGAAATCGAAAATAACAGTCAGGAGCAGGATTTGAACCTGCATCTTCTGGATACCGTCCAGATGCTTTACCAATTCAGCCATCCTGACAATTGCTCCTGACTGCTAATTTCGATAACACATCATACTTAACGTCTTTGGGTGACGCCTGCGCCATCTGTCAGAAGTATTTTCATACATTATACCGACCAGGTAAACTTAATTTTACAATTAAGATTTTACCTAATAATGACGCAAACCCTTTAAATATTTAGATATTTTTATATATATTTTTAGCATTTGACATGCTTAGCACTATACATTAAACACAAAGCGAAAAATGTGAAATCGAAAATAACAGTCAGGAGCAGGATTTGAACCTGCATCTTCTGGATACCGTCCAGATGCTTTACCAATTCAGCCATCCTGACAATTGCTCCTGACTGCTAATTTCGATAACACATCATACTTAACGTCTTTGGGTGACGCCTGCGCCATCTGTCAGAAGTATTTTCATACATTATACCGACCAGGTAAACTTAATTTTACAATTAAGATTTTACCTAATAATGACGCAAACCCTTTAAATATTTAGATATTTTTATATATATTTTTAGCATTTGACATGCTTAGCACTATACATTAAACACAAAGTGAAAAATGTGAAATCGAAAATAACAGTCAGGAGCAGGATTTGAACCTGCATCTTCTGGATACCGTCCAGATGCTTTACCAATTCAGCCATCCTGACAATTGCTCCTGACTGCTAATTTCGATAACACATCATACTTAACGTCTTTGGGTGACGCCTGCGCCATCTGTCAGAAGTATTTTCATACATTATACCGACCAGGTAAACTTAATTTTACAATTAAGATTTTACCTAATAATGACGCAAACCCTTTAAATATTTAGATATTTTTATATATATTTTTAGCATTTGACATGCTTAGCACTATACATTAAACACAAAGTGAAAAATGTGAAATCGAAAATAACAGTCAGGAGCAGGATTTGAACCTGCATCTTCTGGATACCGTCCAGATGCTTTACCAATTCAGCCATCCTGACAATTGCTCCTGACTGCTAATTTCGATAACACATCATACTTAACGTCTTTGGGTGACGCCTGCGCCATCTGTCAGAAGTATTTTCATACATTATACCGACCAGGTAAACTTAATTTTACAATTAAGATTTTACCTAATAATGACGCAAACCCTTTAAATATTTAGATATTTTTATATATATTTTTAGCATTTGACATGCTTAGCACTATACATTAAACACAAAGTGAAAAATGTGAAATCGAAAATAACAGTCAGGAGCAGGATTTGAACCTGCATCTTCTGGATACTGTCCAGATGCTTTACCAATTCAGCCATCCTGACTTTCGATTTCACATTTTTCACTTTGTGTTTAATGTATAGTGCTAAGCATGTCAAATGCTAAAAATATATATAAAAATATCTAAATATTTAAAGGGTTTGCGTCATTATTAGGTAAAATCTTAATTGTAAAATTAAGTTTACCTGGTCGGTATAATGTATGAAAATACTTCTGACAGATGGCGCAGGCGTCACCCAAAGACGTTAAGTATGATGTGTTATCGAAATTAGCAGTCAGGAGCAATTGTCAGGATGGCTGAATTGGTAAAGCATCTGGACGGTATCCAGAAGATGCAGGTTCAAATCCTGCTCCTGACTGTTATTTTCGATTTCACATTTTTCACTTTGTGTTTAATGTATAGTGCTAAGCATGTCAAATGCTAAAAATATATATAAAAATATCTAAATATTTAAAGGGTTTGCGTCATTATTAGGTAAAATCTTAATTGTAAAATTAAGTTTACCTGGTCGGTATAATGTATGAAAATACTTCTGACAGATGGCGCAGGCGTCACCCAAAGACGTTAAGTATGATGTGTTATCGAAATTAGCAGTCAGGAGCAATTGTCAGGATGGCTGAATTGGTAAAGCATCTGGACGGTATCCAGAAGATGCAGGTTCAAATCCTGCTCCTGACTGTTATTTTCGATTTCACATTTTTCACTTTGTGTTTAATGTATAGTGCTAAGCATGTCAAATGCTAAAAATATATATAAAAATATCTAAACCTTTAAAAAGTAAAAAATAATTGTACTTTATCAGTCGTTAGAAACCAAATAAACAAATGTTTATCGCAATGCGAATTGAAAAATATTTAACAAGCCGTCTCTAAAAATTATATTTTCTGATGAAACTTAACAATAAGCTATATAATCAATTTAACGATAATTGTTTTTTAACATTCAGAAATATACCTAGATTTTTATAGTGATTTAAAGTCACCGCGGGGTATCGCTATGTAACAAACTTTAAATATCAATTCTTTTTCTATCGCATCGGCGGCATATCACTTGTCAAATTGGTCCAGTACGCTGCCACCTTGATTGCGTTCTCAGAGGTGCTCATGAGCTCCTCTGGTGTACATGTTTGTGGACAAGCAGCAATATTGATTCTGAACTAGCTACTTTTTATTTTAAGCTTTTTAAACTAAACTAACCTATAGGGCAATACAAAAAATATAGAAACCTAAGCGAAACTAAACTATTGAACCCAGAAATACGATATGTCTGTTGTAAGCTTTCGAAGAGTTGGGTTCTCTGGAGACCATTCTGGTTGCAGCATCAGGTCGAAGTTATCAATCAATTGTCATTTAACGATTATACTGGCACGCGTGAAGCACTTAATCGAGTAATAATACGCCATTACATCATTTTGGAAAAGAGCTGATACTCTTACACTCCTCAACCGATATTACCAAACATAGCTAAGAACCACTGCAAGGAAACTGGCTTTTAAATGAAAAAAAACCATCGAAATCGGTCCATCCATTTGAGAGCTACGATGCCACAGACACACACACAGACAGACATTGACGTCAAACACTTATAACACGCCTCTTTTTGCGTCGGAGGTTAAAATTAAAATACAGCAGAAGAAGAAGTAAAAGAAACTGAGCATGTGTTTTAAGAACCATCTCATGGGGACATCTTACTTATTTATCATCACGCCATCACTCTTGTGAGGTAGCCAGAGTGAACAGAGTGCCAAAAAGCATATCCTTCAATACATAAGCGGTTTGGTTAGGTAGGTGAGTTTCGGTCTCCTCAGTACCTACATCCTTCCACTTTCGCATTGTACTCATTCTGCATTCTTTCTACTTATCCGAACCATCGGAGCATTCTCTTTCGCATTTTTACTCCAATACTCTCCTTCATAACTACTCACTCACTTACATCGTCGTTACGAATGCTGTCAGTCACTTCACAGATTCTACGCAGAGATCGCATTTCGACCGCATTAATTTTATGCTCCTTTTTGCATACGCAACTCTCGCTTCCATATAATAACGCTGGGACAAGCACTGCGTTGTGTAGCTGAAGTGATGGTTGCAAGTTGTCCCAATGCTCCCTTCACTCTATTTCCCGCATTTACTGTTATCTCTATATCAGCGGTGTATCTTCCATCCCGACTGAATCCACATCCCAGATATACAAATTCATCCACTCGTTAAAGAACGCTCTTGATGTTATATACGTAAGTATTGCTTAAAGACAACACGATTTGGATTAATCGAAGAAACTGAGCTGATTTTTTATTATCTGGCTTACCAATGGTTTTAATTGATCCGTATACTCGATGATTTTTATATTGATCCCAACTGCTCAAACCTGGATGCAACGCTTCAAATTTTAATAGTTACAGACCCATAGCCCTTTCTTCTGTATTATCTAAAACCTCTGAACATATGGTCAAGCATCGCTTCTACCAACCAGGTAGAGAGCAAAAAATTATTACCAAAATCTCAATTTGGATTTAGGAAGGGTATGAGTACAGTAGATAGTCTTAGTATACTATCTACTGATATCCATATATTTTTTTTTAAAAAACAGTATTTAGTTGGAGTTTTTATTGACATTGCATCAGCATATGATAATGTATTATTGCCTGTGCTTAAAAATAAACTCCTACATTTGGATATTCCCACAAAGTTGACACGTTTTATATGTAATCTTTTTATGGAAAGATCCATTTCAATTAAACACCAAAATTCTTTCCTTCCATCCAGATATGTTTGGAAAGGTTTACCGCAAGGTTCTGTATTAAGTCCTTTATTATATAGTATTTACACCAGTGATTTAGAGTCTACAGTACTATCTTTTTGTCAAATTTTGCAATATGCGGACGATATTGCTCTTTATACTTCAGTTAAATCTATAGAAGAAGCAGAAATCCAATTAAACTCTGCTCTAAGGTACTTATCTGACTGGCTCCTAGAGCATGGTCTCTCTAAATCAGCTTCTAAAAGTAAAGTAGTGATATTTACTAAAAAACGGATTATTCCTAATATCACAGTTAGAGTTAATGAGAATGTGATACCTCAAGAGACCAAAGTAAAATTTTTAGGATTATGGCTTGATTCAAAATTATCTCGTATTTCTCATTTTGATTATGTTATACAGAAATGTGAAAAGAACATTAATATCCTCCGTTCTCTTTCTGGGGTATGGTGGGGTGCTCATCCTTTTACTCAGAAATTATTATATAATGCCATAATCCGTAGCCATATGGATTATGCCTCTTTTATCTTAGACCCTTGTAATAAATCCGTTCTTAAGAGACTTGACAAAATTCAAGCCAAAAGTTTACGTATAATATTAGGGGTTATGAAGTCTTCACCTATGAATGCGATGCAAGTAGAGTGTGTTGAACCTCCTTTTTCACTACGTAGGCAATACCTTACCAACAGATTCTTTTTTACACACAATCATCTCACCTTTTCCCTTGTATTCTCCGCAGTTATTGTTTATCTAACAATCTTGCCAATCCAGTTTATCAAAATCCCAGTCTACCATTATATTCTCTTGATTATGATACATTGATTTTCCAGCCCAACATTATTTTGAATTTTGGCATTGATAAAGATACAATTGAGGCCAATAAGGTTTTCCAACAAAAAATTCAAAGTGAATTTGAGAACTGGTACACTTTGTACACTGATGCATCTAAATCTTCAGATAATGCAGTAGGTGTAGCAGTTTGGATACCTTTCACAAGAATCATGCTAAAGTATAGATGTCCATCTGCTTCATCAGACTATTTATTACTGGAGAGATTTACTGGAGAGTCAATAGCAATTTTAGAAGCAATTAAATTTGTGAAATCACATAATTTAAATAATTCATTAATATTTTCAGATTCTAAAAGTTGTCTACAAGCAATATTATCTAATCCTTTCAGGTCTAAATCAAAATTTCCAATTATTTTTCAAATAAAAGATGAATTGTTCCAATGTCATAAACTTGGTATTAATATTATTTTGGCTTGGATTCCTTGTCATATGGGTATTCTAGGTAACGAGTCAGCTGATTGGTGTGCCAAGTCTGCAGCAGTTGTAGGTTCCCTTGATCATTTTCATGTATATTCATATGACATCTGTGCCTCCCTGAAATCAGTCCTATTACAGGATTGGACTGAACAATGGCATATTTCTAAAAACGTTAAAGGGAAATTTTATGGTGATATTCAACCTGAGATTCCCCACAAACCTTGGTTTTCTAAATTCAAAAAGGCTGATAAGGCTACCACCTCTACCATCTGTCGGTTACGTTTAAACCATTCTTGCACTCCGGTATTCCTTGCTAAACTTAGGATTGGAGATAATTCCATTTGCGAATGTGGTCTGGCTCAAGGAAATATAAACCATATATTTTTTTGTTGCCCTAAATTAAACTGTTCTTTATATAATATTTTACCAACTGAAATCTCTGATCCTACATCTTTTAAACTTCTTTTGTCTCTTGTAATTACTCCATTTATTAAAACACTTTGTAAATTCATAAAAGTTAATAAGATTAAATTGTAAATGTATGTACATATTATAGAGGTAATAGGGTATTTAGTTTAAAAAAAATTAGTTTTGGTTTTGTTTATATTGTATTCCTGTAAGTAGTTGTATGTCATGTAGTTAGAGTTGTATTTTTTGTTTCAGTGTATCTCATGGTAATCCGTCGTGTTGGACTCATTTTTCACCGTTTATTTCTCTTTCACCGAACAAATTTCCTTCGTTTGACGGTCTACCTTAAATTAATACTCGATATTGGCGAAATTGTGCTCACACTGCCACAACAAGAGCCATTAAACAAGAAGATAAGATAAAATTTTACTTGAAATATTGTATTTATTATCATTGGTGTATTTTCAGTTATTTTTGGGTGCTTTCTGTAAATTATCATAATTCTCGTTGTTATATTTATATTACTGTTGTGTTTCGTTACCGAGTCATTGTTATTGTTTCATATGTTATAGTTTGTTAAGTTTTCGTTTTGTTATCGTTTTTGATATTGTAATCATTAAATATGAGTGAAGTCAGGCGTAGATACTGCATTTTTGGCTGTGATATTTCTCGTAAGTACTAGTAAATAAAAGAAAGTAGATTAAAATGGTGTTTTATTTTACAAATAACCTAAATAATATTATCCATATTATATCTACCTATATTTATAGAAATATAACTTTAGTTCACCAACTAAACTCTAGGTGGCAGCACCTTCCATACATGCAAATTTTACCATAGAGTTTCCACTCTTATCCAGTTTATAACTTTACTCTTTGATTGAGACATAATTGGACAATTGACTCAGTTTTTCTTTATTTATTTAGGCTTTGGCAGACTTGGCAGTGCTCTCGTCATAGATAATCACAAAACATATTTATTTTTGTCTTAGATAAATAACCTATAGATGTAGCCATGATACATTAGGAAGTGTAGAAGTGAGACGGGCATATACGAAATACGCTAAGAAAATTGAGACAAGTATCGTATCCTCCTGTCTCATATGACATACAGGTTTTTCAGCTGGCGAACTTTCAATCAGTTCGCCATACAACGTAATCAGCATGACTACCAGGGATGCCATTAAAAGGATAATTAGGTGCCGTGTTTTGTTTGAAAAAATACCGTGTCTCAAACAAATTTATTTAAAAGCAGACTTTCACTTACTTAATTACTTACTTATCAAGCCATTTCCCTTGCGGTGTAGGCAGAGAGAACAGAGGGCCAAGAGGCTCTATTCTTGCATACATCTCTCGCTTCCTCAATATTCATAACTTTCTTCATACACGCTCGCCGGTTTCGGAGACTCCTGACTCCACCTTCCTTCAATTCATGACCAATTTGGTCTAGGTAGGTAAGTCTCGGTCTCCCCCTGTACCTACATCCTTCCACTTTCGCATTGTATATCTTCTTAGCCAGTCGCTCGTCCGGCATTCTTTCCACATGTCCGAACCATCGGAGCATTCCCTTTCGCATCTTTACACCAATACTCTCTTTCATACCTACTCGCTCTCTTACGTCATTGTTACGAATGCGGTCAGTCAGCCTCACTCCACAGATTCTCCGCAAAGATCGCATTTCGACCGCATTGATTTTACTCTCATGCTCCTTTTTACATACCCAACTCTCACTTCCATATAATAACGTTCGGACAAGCACTGCGTTGTGTATTGCGACACGTGCCTTCTGGCTGAGGCGGTGGCTGCCGAAAGTTGTCCCAATGCTCCGTTTACTCTATTTCCTGCATTCACTCTTCTTTCTACATCAGTGGTGTACCTTCCATCCCGACTGAATCCACATCCAAGATATACAAATTCATCCACTTGTTCTAGCACACCATTTCCTATTGCTACTCTAACATCTGTTCTGGCTTCTTCTCTTTCAAAAACCATTACTGTGGTTTTGCTCACATTCACACGTAGGCCCCTTTTCTTACAATCTTCTGCCATTACGTTGACTAGGGTTTGCAGGTCAGTTGCAAACTGCGCTAGCTATAGGACCGCATGGTCTGCATAAAGCAGCGCGTTAACCACTGAGTCACCCATCTGAACTCCCACATTCATTTCATTCAACCTTTTTAGACATTTATCCAGATATATGATAAACAGTCTGGCTAATAGAACGCAGCCCTGTTTAACGCCGATATTGACGCCAAACTAGGGTGACATTCCATCATCCAGCCGCACACAAGCTACAAGCGGTGCAGTCCATGTAGTTGGACTGCACCGCTTGTAGCAGTCTACCGCTAATACCATACTCCGGCAAAATGTCCCAAAGTTCCTTTCGTACAACAGTGTCAAATGCTTTCTCCAAATCCACAAAACTGCAGAAACCCTCTAGCCTACGTCCAGATGCTTCTCCACAATGTTGCGCAGAGAAAACACTTGATCCATGCATCCTCGTCCACACCTGAAATCTCCTTGTGCCTCACACAAAAATTCATCAGACACCATCCTCATTCTCCTTTCAACAATCTTACCATACACTTTGGCTGCCAAACTGGTCAAGCTTATGGCTCTGTAGTTCGCACAGTCATAACGTGAACCCTTGTTTTTAAACAAGGGCACGATGACTGCGCTTCTCCAGTCCTTGGGAACCATTCCTGAGCTCCAACATAAATTGAGAAGCATCAGGAAGGATTCCCAGACACATGAGCCTCCAAGCTTGATCATCTCAGCAGACACCATATCAATACCCGCTATCTTACCATTTTTCAAACTTCTAATCGCCCATTCAACTTCATCCTTACTAATATCATCAGAGGATGCTGATCTGTTAGATAACATGTGGCACCAGCATCACCTTGAACATCCGCATACATATCTCCAAAATATTCACTCCATCGGCTTAGCACATCTTGTGTTTGCGTAAGAATGTCTCCACATTTAGACCTTCTTTTATTCATTCTGAAAGCTGACCAACCACTCCGAGATTTCTTCACCTTCCTCCAGAAAAGTTTGGTGTTGCTCTCGAAGTTTTTGGTCAGCCTTTCTTCTGCAATCATATTTGCTCTTTCACGCTTCTCTTTCACTAAGGCTTTGGTGTCATTTTTACGTTGCCGGTATATTTCTTTCTTCTGTTCTTTCATACTTGCGCTCAGGTTCAAATAAGATACATAGTCCAGCCACTCTTTCTTCTTTTGGTCTACGGAAGCTGCAACTTCCGTATCCCACCATGCATCACCTTTCACTTTCCTATGCTTCTTTGAGCATCCACATACTTCTTTCGCTGTATCTACCATACTATCTTTCAATACTCTCCAGCATTCTTCTATGTCAGATCCCGGCTGACTTGCCATTGTCAGTCGTTCACGGACACCCTCTGCATAGTTTGCTCTTACACTCTTCTTGCAACTTTTCAATCTTCATTCTTTCAAGCCCTCCGAAGTGGACACGCTCTCGCCAGTGTCTCCACTTTCTGAACAGACCACTAAATCTCGCAATAACGAGATAGTGGTCCGTGTCGACAGTGGGACCCCTGTAGGCTCTTGTATCCAGAATTTTACTTCGGAGGCGACTGTCTACCAGAATTAAATCTATCATACTTCTCTGTTCATTCCTTCTCCATGTTTACATATGGATGTCCTTATGTTGAAAAAATGTGTTTGGCACAATAAGGTTTCTCTCCATACATACATCCGCAATGAGCCTACCTGCATCATTCACTCTCTTATCACCAAATGAACCAAGCACATCATCGGTCTGGACGCTCTGTACCAACCCATCCATTCAAGTATCCGCATACGATCACGCGTTCACTAGCTTCCGCCAAATCCAGAACTTCCCTAACATTATACCAGAACTACTCTAGATCCGATGCCACCGAAGAGCCTACGGGAGCATAAGCTGCGACCATGAAGGCCCTGGTGACACCTAGTTTTATTCGGACCCATAGAAGTCTGGGATCAAACATTCCGTAGTCTTTCACACCTGAGGCCAAGTGAGAGGACAGTAACACCCCCACTCCCATGCTGGCCCGATCGCTCTGCGGTACACCAGACCACAGAGCTTACCCGCCACCAGGAAGATCACAGGCGTCGCTACCCTTTCGCTTGGTCTCTGTTACACAGAGCACATCAAGCTGTCTGTCCGACATGACGGTTACCAGCTCGTGTAACTTATCTTCCACACCACCTCTTACATTCCACGTGCCAACTCGACGCTCTGTTCCCCTCGACTCGCCAAACTGGGCAAGGCGTGATGGGTGGCGGCCCCCATCGCCACATCTGCCGTTGTTCGTACCAACTGGGGCGGGTCGGTACGCGTCGCCTCTGGGGCACGCCCTAACCTGCACTGCGGTACGCATTCGAGCCGGATTGCAGCCTGTGGGTTACAGGCTGGCAGGGATCGCGACGAGCACGCTCCGTACTATGATCGCTTATATGATGACTTTCACGCCTGATTATAATAATTATTATTACATATCCATCCATCCATCAGCCTTTTAAAGTCAACTGTTGGACATAGGCCTCCCCAAGAATGGGGGATAGTGCCGTAATATCCACGCTTGGCAGGCGGGTTGGCGATCGCAGTGGATGTTGTTAATACTCGAAGGAGTGCTTCTGCCCACTCCCCGGTACTCCCTCAGTCGGCTCTTACGACTCCATGGGTGGAGGGTGGTGGGACAATTCTAAAGCCGGCCACACACGGCTATTACATATTGTTCCTATAATTACAGTGATTAAAAAGAAGATTTCCATACAAAATCTATAAAAATATGTCAGATGTCAAACTTTATTTGAATTTCACTAAAATCATCCCGCGAGAAAGGATGGGATGCTGACACTTGTATTCTTAGCCCGTCACTATTCGAACGTTGCAAAAAAAATATAATTTGTTTGCACACAATATTTATTGATGGGTCAAAGTGTAATGAGCTGAATTTATTATATAATCCTTTTAGATATTTTTATATATATTTTTAGCATTTGACATGCTTAGCAACATACATTAAACACAAAGTGAAAAATGTGAAATCGAAAATAACAGTCACGAGCAGGATTCGAACCCATGCTGGGTCACGATTGCTGAATTGGCAAAGCATCTGGATGGTATCCAGGAGATGCAGGTTCGAATCCTGCTCGTGACTGTTATTTTCGATTTCACATTTTTCACTTTGTGTTTAATATATAATCCTTTTCTTAAAAATAGTGGAAGTTTTGCCGATAGCTTATGAAGTATTGAAAAAGATCTACGACTTGCAATCCAGGGGTGTCTTTGAGACTACAATGGATCCCAGGATATATCGGAATTAGGGGTATCACAAAGGCAGATCAACTTGTTAAATCAGCATCTTCGAGTGGGACATACTATGAAATATTTCCTCATTACAGCTAAGTAATCCCTAGATGCAAAGGGAAATTCTGGTATATATGGCAGGAATATTTTGATTTAAGATCAAGAGAAAAGGGTATTTGGTATAAAACTATACAGTGCTCAATCTTTCGTAGTCCCTGGTCCGGAGATGTCATAATTAACAGGTGATATTTAAAAATGGCTTTCAGACTCCGTTCCGGTCACTATCCATCGGCTAAGTATGCATTTTTTTTTATTGCATCTAGTGGCAGACGAGCCACGGTCTATCTGATGGTAAATGGTAACCGTCGCCCATGGACTCGACTATACCGAGAGTATTGTCAAGCCGCTGCTCACCAATTCATTTCACAGATATGAAATCATACTTTTATAATATTATAAATGTGAATGTAAGTTTGTTTGTTACGCTTTCACGTGAAAACTACTTAACCGATCATCATGAAACTTTGTACACATATTCTCGGAGGTATTAGAAGTAACATAGGATCCTTTTTATTAAAAAAAATACGAAAAATAAAAAAAATTGTTTGTCACAAAATCTCAAAATCTAGCAACTTCAACGCCATCTAGCATTTCAGTAATGAAGTTCCAACCCCGAGTACTATAATACCGTTGCACTGTATTACCGACAATTTCAAGGGTTGCTTTATTTATTTTTATGAAATTACTCACGGACGAAGTCGTGGGTAACAGCTAGTGAAATATAAACGGCTATCTCCTGCTTCAGTCAAAACGCAACGATGTGCTTCATGGCCGGTCACACGGGAGATAGTGGTACCAACCCGCTCGGGCCGGATACCAAGTGAGTACTCCCACTTTGTACCCAGCACTACCACCAGTCATGCAATGGATTATAATTGCTTACTTCCCTTAGTCGCCTCATACTACATCCATGGAAAAGAATGGGCTGGTGACACTTGTATTCTTAGTTCGTCACCACACGGACAAAATTCTGTTAAAAAAATGCGCCTCACCCAAATGTGAGATATGTTATGTGGTGGAGGACGTGCATCATTTGTTAGTGGAATGTGATAGGAACCGGAGTCATAGCGAAGTGTTGCTGAGAGTTTGGGCTAATTATAAGTAATGTGGGTATTTTCCAATCCATTCTGACAGAACCCGCCTCAGTTGCTGCAAGAAGGGTATATGAGATGTAGGTTGCTTCTCAGGAGCTCCTCCCTGCTGCTTAGATTAGATCAGGTTAAGATTGCTATTAGTTAAGAAGAGTACAATGGGACTGGCATATCCATGTTCGATAAAAGTCCCGAAACTAAATAAAGAATAAAAAAAAATATACATTTTATTTGTCACAATATCCGATGTGAAATCACTACAATAAATTTACTAATAACTAAGTGATGTTGCAGAATGAATGTTGAACATATAAAATAAAACCTTTTTTAAATAGTTACGTTAAAATTTTGTGAGAGTTCATTATCTCGTGATAAGTGATCGATATTAATATGTTAATCAATTAGTGATTTATTTAGATAGTGGTAAAATTTATATCGAGATCTTCATTTAACTTTTGCCACATTTAGAGCGAATAGCCGTAGCCGTAGCGTAATAGCCACACTGAAGTGTAATATTGCTGTCTCACGAGTGGCCACGCGATGGCTACATCTATAGGTAATTTATCTAAGATTTTTGTAGATAATACAATTAGCTATTTCAGTATATACTCTTTGGCTATCGTCCTAAACGAACTTAGACAGAGGATATTTTAGACAAGCTATAGATAGTGCCATTCACGAAGACGCGCCCCTCAAAATTTGGCGAGGGGGCCGCGGGGTGTGGAACGATTGAGCCAAGTGTCAGTCGCGAGCCATCAGCCGCTCGATGCACATGGGTAGTACAGTTCACGTTGCTTGAATCCAGACTAGGCAAGAAAGTTGCTCTACTTAATAAAAAAAAAAAAAATGTCTAGAAAATTAAAATGTACCATTCAATTTCCATCTGTATTACATTTTGTGAAACTCTCAGAAAACATATATGACATTAAATTATCGCCCTTAAACCGACTTTACAGACAACCATATAGTTTTTTTAGTATACTATTAATGTTTATAATTGCTTCCTTAACTTGGTTATATTACACTGTATTAACTAATAATGACATACAATACCCACACTGAACGACAACATGAAATATTAATTATTTTTAAATAAAAAAACCGCTTTCAAAAGACACCCACGAACTAAAACACAAAAAATAATTGCTCGACTTCAAACACATCAGTAGGTGTCTAACGCGGATATCGTATGTAATTTATTTTTTGCTTTTTAGTGTTTTCTATAAAATAGGCCAAAGTAGGTGGTGCACGATAGGGAGGAATTCCTTGGGTGCATCTCGTATAAGAAAGCATCGAGTACAGGAGCGCAGTAGATAAAGAAATAAAGCACAGCAAAAAAAAACATACAGTCGAATTGAAAGCCTCCTCCTTTTTGAAGTCGGTTGATAATATTAAAGTAGAGCATCTTCCTTAGATTCCTTCTTTAGATGTGTGCGTGCGTAATAGGCAATTCGGTGAGGCGATACACACTTGCATTGTAAGTAACTAGAAAAAAGAGTGGGGCGCGTCTTCGTGGATGGCACTATCTATATCAACGTATGCCTCAGACTGAGAACTTAATAGACGGAGCCACGGCGTGGCCGTACTTGAAACAGCAATATTTTTTTAAATGTTGCCAGGTTGAAAAATATTTAACCATATTTGGGCAAATTAAACGATAGTTAGAATGAGGTCTGTAACTTGGTCGTAAATAAGAAACTCATCAAGTTTATCAAAATAATTATTTAAAAGTAAATCTACCACCCCTTCTATTCATCCAACCGTCAGTCTTTAAACGTCCAATGCTAGACATTGGCCTCCCCTTCTTTTCTGGGTCAAATAAGAAAAGAATTATCATCCTTCCAGCGCTGATTTAATTAATTGAATAAGAAGATTATGACTACAGCGATAGTCATAACCTAAAATTGAGATTTACTTACAAAGATGAAGTTACAACTGCCTCTGTGGTGCAGTGGTAGTGTAAGCGGCTGCTGATCATGAGGTCTCGGGTTCGATCCCCGGGTCAGGCAGCGTTATTGAGATATATCGTAACAAAATAAAATAAAAGTGTGTGCGTGTAACCTTTACGCGCGATTGAAGTAAAACTTCTTTGGCGTTGACGGAAAAAAAAAAATTTTTTTTTAAACTTGAATTTTTATTCACTTTGCTATTCAAATTTTGATCCGTTTGAAAATTTGGAAATAAATAATCATAATTGACTATGATATTTGCCACTAGTTGGCGTATAAGTCAAGAAGCGTGGAATATATACATATACTTACGACCAATCCAAATTATTATTTTTAAATAGCAGAAACTACACACAATAGTAAGCGTTACTTCCGTCAGAAAAAAATCTGAGTTACTCCCTAGTCGCGCCTAAAGAAGTTTTACATCAAAAAAACTGCAATTTAAAATAATTTTTTTAAAACTGTTGAATTTTTATTCACTTTGCTATTCACAATTGATCCGTTTGAAAATTTGAAAATAAATAATCCTAATTGATTATGATATTTGCCACTAGCTGGCGTATAAGTCAAGAAGCGTAGAGTATATGACATATAATTACGACCAATCCAAATTATTATTTTTAAATAGCGGAAACTACACGGACTATAGTAAGCGTTACTTCCGTCAGAAAAAAAATCTGAGTTACTCCCTAGTCGCGCCTAAAGAAGTTTTACTTCAAAAAATCTCAGTAGCAGCCCGGAGTTTGGAAATGTGCCCGGTAGACGTCAATAGGCTTGCCCCCTATTACGTGATGCTATGGTTTTTATGGTTTTTATGGTTTTTACAAAGACTTTAAAAGCTATATTTACATGAACACATTTACTGGCAATGATTTTGCTCCCAACGTTACTATTTTCTTAATATGTATTATGAAACATCAACAAAATATCGTGGAACATATTGTGGGTATTTCGTGGATTGCCTCGTTTTCCCGTAGCATCCACCCATTTCGATATCGCATCTGGATTAGAGGGAAACCTAAAATAGTAAATATTTATCATCACCTCATAAATTACATATAAATTTATTAGTAAAGTGATAACTGCGCACATTAAATTCGCAATAAGGCCACACCGAAACAATTCTCAGTAATAGAAATTTAGCTAGAAGACGTGTTTTGCGGGTGTATCTTAGTAAAAATTATTAATTTCGAGTAAAAACGCCCATTTTATATCACTTTATAGCATTCAATCATTAAATTATTTCATTTTCGACTACTTAGGCATGAAATGTTATACCGTTTATTTTTTCGCTTGCTGTAGCTTTTGTAGCCTACTACACTATTTTAAAAGCACTATTATCACGCAGTCTTTGTCTCAAAACACTAAGTAACACGTAATTACACTGAATAATATGCAAAAACCCGTATTTTAATACAAATGTTCGATTATGTCAGTTGAATCATGACAAAGCATTTTGAGCTCGTGACATATACCAAAAACTGGCAATGGCGACAAAGACAAAAATCTATGACTTTGTCTGTTTTTTGCACCAGTAAATTGTATCTTATGTTCTCGCTCATACATGTCAAAGAATTTTCTTCGCTCTGTCTAGATGTAATTAGTCTGAGGGCCATGGTATATACCACAGACTATTATAGTATATACGGAAACATTCATTAACATTCTCTCCCTACTCTTTGTTCACTCTCTCTACTCTTTGTTATGTTTATACATATGTTTCGTGCATTTTAATTTTTGATTATTCCAATTTTATACAAAATGTTACTTTATTTTCTGTTATGCAACAGTCTATTAATGTCTGCAATCTCCTGCACTGATTCCATATCCATTGTAAGTAAATCTAATACAGGCACAACGCTTCCACCTGGATCAAAAGACAAACTGGCTGGTGCCTCAAGTACGATGAAAGTGGCATTGCTGAGCGAAGGAGGTGGTTCTATATTATCTAATGCATTAGGTTTGACATTGCCTGAAAGGAATAATACAATACCAGTGAACGATGTAGTCAAAAATAAAATTGTAGCGAGAAAAGGTGCTGATTATACAGAGGGCTCTGAAATATCACAGGAAAATCACTTATCTATACCAAGTATTGAAAATACTACGAATAAACTCAGTACATCTGGAGAAAAACCACACACATATAAAAAACAGGAAAATATTACCAATGAATTAAGTGTATTGAAAGGAAACAGTGTGGTCAAAAATATAAACAATACCAATGAAATAAAAATACTTAAAACTCCTAAAAAGCCCTTGACGTTGGTTGCTGATAACTTAGAAAACATGGTAGCTAAGTCACCTGGGGTGGTCATTAATAACCTCGTCTCGACACAGCCATCGCCTAAGACACCGTATATAACGAGACCAAGTGGCCCTGGAATGGTTATGCCCATTGTTATAACCATTTTACTTGTTCCTATGTTTGCAGTTCTTGGCTATATGGCATTGCGAAGAGGTCAGGAAGCATGGAAAAATAGGCATTACAAAAGAATGGACTTTCTACTTGATGGAATGTACAATGATTAAGTTAAGTTTGCAGTAACAGCACAATATTATTAATATAAAGAATTGAATGGTATTGTGAAAATTTGTGTTCACAATGCTGATCAAAATTTTTATATTTCACGGAGTACTCAATTGTAAGTTAACCATACAAGATGTTTTCATCATACAGTGAAAACCTAAAGAAAGCAGTCTGGTTCATGGTTGTAAAGGAATAAGTATTAGTAATAGTTTTATTTGAAAAATTTTAATGCTAATAACAATATTATCAAAATGCCTTTTGAAGTAGATATGCAGTATTTTATAATTGACAATTATTAGATATAATACATTTATTGCGTATAAGCAAATTGTTAAAATATAGGGTTAGTGCGAAGATGACAATAATTGTTGGTGCTCTAATTGTGCCTTAATAAAGTAAAATATAAATAAAATAATACTATAAACAAAGATTTTGAAATCAAAATTTCTGTTAGTGAATAGTCTTCCTCTTTTTTAGGGCAAGTGAATGTATTGTGATAATTTACTTATTATGTAACACAAAGTACTGTTGATATTTATATTATAAATGTTTTGATATTAATTTAAAAAGTTACCAAATTAATGTTAGTGTTAATATATTTTTAAGTATGATTATTTTTTTCATAATAATACTGAATATCAGGGCATTCCACTTGCTTGTGAGCATTTCATTCACATTCATTTATTACACTCAAGTGGAGAGTTTTCTATTTACTCACTTCCAACTGAACTCTGGGGTTTCATTGCATTGCGAGCCTTAGGTATGTGAGCGAAAATAATTAGGTGTACAATGACATTTTCGCCACGACCACAACGGCGCGGTCATCGATGACAATGGTTTAGAGGGTCATTTTGAACATTGTTAGCGCTATATGGAATATACTCTTATGTATTCCAACATTATTTTATTTTTCAGTGTATCTGGTTTGTGGTTAGGTGTCTAAAAATGCTTTAACAATTCATTTTCATCTAATATATAAATGTGCACATCTAGGCCATGTGTACCAGATATTGTTCCTTACTTTTGTTTCCGTAGTGGTATTGAGTTCAAAGGTCACCTCTGACTTAGAGAATATTTTTATCACTGTTTGGTAAAGGATAACATAGTGAGGAATTGCATGCGCAAGAGCTTTTTTGATGCCTTATGAAGTCTGTCAACTAGGGCCAACCCGTGCTAGGCCCGCATAGTGGACTATGGCCTGAATTCCTCTCACCCTGAGAGGAGACTCAGATCCTATAATAAGAAAGTAAAAGGTTTAAAAATAACTATTTACTGAATATAAAAATATATTTTTGAAGTATGTATATTACTCAATTTAGTTATGTTGAACAATGTAATTTTATTTTTTAATATTAATAAAAGTTGGATAAAAATTATTAAATATTTTTTTTAACTTCAAATTCTTAGTCATAAATATTACTCAAGTAAATACTATGGTGTCTATTGATATAGACCTTGGAGCTGGAAGCAGCCCCAGCGAAAATGGTCCTGGATAAGTCCTGATGGTTCAGTAAAATATGAGATTGACTTCATCTTGTCGGACAAACAACACATATTCAATGATGTCTCAGTGATTAGCAGGATTAAAACTGGGAGTGATCACAGACTAGTCAGGGGCATCTTGAATATTATATTAGCACGAAAGTCGAGAGGTCACACTTGATGAAGTCTATGCTCCGACCAAGACCTGCTCAATACCAGAACCCCGAGAGCTTTCAGCTCGAACTACAAAATCGCTTCCAATGTCTAGATGAGTGCGAATGAGCGAGCGATTTGAAAAGCAGGTTCGTGCAAACTGTCCAAGCGGTTGAGTCGACCTACTTCAAGGCCCGTCGCGTTAGTAGGACTCGTGAACTCTCGGACCATACTCTCAAGCTCATGGAAAGGAGAAAAGAAATGTCAGTTCAGTCTTCAGCCGATTGGCCCTGCCTGAGGCCGTTAGACAGATCTCCAAGGCTGTGCGACACGATATTCGCCAATTTAATGCTATTCGCATTAAAAGAGGCGATAGAGCGGAACTAAGGCTCGAAAGTGTTCGCAAGAGATCACAGTCTGTCGGCCAAAGCCAGTTGACTAAGCTGAGGACCAGTGACGGCACTTTCATTTCATCCTGAGATATTAGACTTTGTGAAACAGACCCTTAGGCTATGACTCAGAGTAATCCTTACTCTGTGGCTTTTCAGCTGTTCACATGGAGAGAACATTGAGCTCTAATAAGGGGGAGAGGAAATAACTACAAATTTACCGAGCCAAGTAGTCAAGTTGCTAGGGAAGCGCGTAAAAAATATCGATATCGATACTTCAGTCCTTCAAGCGATCTATAAATTTTTGGTGGACATAGGTTGTATTCATTGCGTAAATCTTTATCTACCTGTACCTATAATTGTATCTATGTGTGTCAAATTGTAACCCAATCCATTCAGTCATATGAGCTAGTAGTTGATAGATCAATCAGGCATGCCTTCTTTGTAAAACACACAGATAATTAAGGGCATAACACTCTTTTGAATAGATTTGGGTTCTAAAAAGCATTAAGAAATAAATCATAATTTAATCCTGGGTATAGATGTTCATTCTAAGTCCAAACATACCTATATAAGTTTATGATGTGATGACATCAGGAGAAAAAGATTTGAAAGTGAGGTATTACGATAACTAAAAACAAGTATATAATAATATTTTATTTCATCCATCAGTCATTCGACGTCCACTGCTGTACATAATAGGTCTCCTTAAGAGAACGCCACAATAAGCGGTCCTTTTTTTTTGTTAACACGCTCCAAAACGCAAGTTTACGCACGTCAATGGGGTACCAACAGGATCCAGGGGGAGTGTTGGGCTTGATGTCATACAGGCTCGATTCTTGTGTCTAGTTCATGAGCCACAATACCGACTAAAACATGACCGCGACGCCTTCTTCCGTCATAATGGGGAGTCATAGGATCATCTACAGATATTCCACACCGACACTCTAGTGACTACATCCAATGGTGCCTTGCGGTTTTGACCAGGTCGTGAGTCCTTCTGGCGGGAGGCCGTTCTATGCTACGCCTTCCTGTGAAACATGTGAAACATCTAATGCGGAGTGAGGGTAAAATCGGGTGTTAGCGTGGCGACGCTTTGACGTGACAATACAATATTATGATGACATGGAGCTGGCATGACGATGGGGCTGGAAGGTGGACATAGGAATTCTATAATGAAACGGCGCAACCCTATAGAGTTTAGACTCGTTTGATTCGTCTTGACGAGTAATTTGTCTTTAGATGGTTTCCCGGGTCTGATGATGAAGCTAAACGGTGGCTATAAGAACTCCGTTATAAAACAACATAACCCCATCGATTTTCGGCTCGTATGGTTACTCTTGACGAGTACTTTGTTTCTAGATGCTATCCAGGGTCTGATGATAGGATGGAAGGTGGCCACAGTAACTCTGTAATGAAACTACTCAATCTTATCGATTTTGAAATTATTTGTTTCGTCTTGACGAGTACTTTGGTCCTAGATGATTTCCAGGGCCTGATGATGATGATTTATGTCCATTTCCGCTATTTTACACATGCCATTATTATATGCAAGCACACATTGAAAAAGTTATGATCATTTTATTTCTACTCATTATAACTACAAAATAATTTCGATGTTTCACATCTGGTAGACGCCCCGCGATGTCTATTATTTTTTTTTCTTTTTTTTTTATAGTAGATGCTTTGGATGCTAACAATAATACAATTCAAATGACTAATCAATTCGATAAATTAATAAAAAATTAATTTATTCAATGGTATGCTGCTAAGCCACTGCTCACCACTTCATTCCGAACACACAAAATTAATAAATGGACGGCTTCTTCTTACTATACGGAAATTTGTGACGAATAAAAATCACAAATTATTAGTGGTGGATGCTAGGTTGGAACCTAAATAGCGCAATTTAAATATTTTTAAAATAAAGTTTAAAACGTCGATGTATCGATAGTTGTTGGTTCTTCCTGCATCCCTAATTGACAGCTGACATACAAGAGAAAAAGGCTTTGTTCCGATATACACTGCAAGCACTGTGTGTGTATATCACGTGATCAACAGCTTCCATAAATATAACAACTTGCACTATGGAATATTATTATTATTGAATATTGTAAATCAAAGATACCCAAACATGGCATATGTAAAGAAATTGTGTTTATTGCAGTGTAAAACGAATACTTTGTATGAAATTAAAGTAATCGTTCCTATGTGATAGGTTGCATACAAATTCGAATATTACAAAAAAATCTCGTCCCGGATCGCGATCGCTTTCCCGCGGCTCCCGCCTCTGTGTGACCCGCCCTTAAAAACAGTAACCAGTAAAGCTAAATATAAAGGAACGACTTCACAGTATACTAAATTGACATCACACCTTACAGTGCTCGCGTGTATATCGGAACACACCTAAATTACGCTGTCATCGTAAATATTAAGATAGCGGACGACAGCCAAAGTAAGTCACTTTTCTAGGTATATGAAGATGCCTCTATACCGAGAGTATTGTCAAGCCGCTGTTCACCATTTCATTTCACCGATATGAAAACGGCTATATCTATATATATATATATATATATATATCTATCTCCTGCTACAGCCAAAACGCAACGACGTGTTTCATGGCCGGTCACACGGGAGGTGGTGGTACCTACCCGCTTGGACCTCATACCTAGTATGTACTCCCACTTGGTACCCAGCCCTACCACCAGTCATGCAATGGATGATAATTGCTTACTTCTCTTAGTCGCCTCATACGACACCCATGGGAAAGAATGGGGTGGTGACACTTGTCTTCTTAGTATGTCACCACACGGACCAAATCCTACACGAACCCTATTGGTACCCCAGTGACGTGCGTAAACTTGCATTTTGGACCGTGTTAACAAAAAAAAGGACTGTTTGTTGTGGCGTTCTCTTAGGGAGACCTATTATGTACGGCAGTGGACGTCGACTGACTGAATGACTGATGGATGGAATAAAATATTATTATATACTTGTTTTTAGTTATCGTAATACCTCACTTTCAAATCTTTTTCTCCTGATGTCAGCACATCACAAACTTATATAGGTATGTTTGGACTTAGAATGAACGTCTATACCCATGATTAAATTATTATTTATTTCTTTATGCTTTTTACAATCCAAATCTATTCAATAGAGTGTTATGCCCTTAATTTTCTGTTTGTTTAAAAAGAAGGCATGCCTAATTGATCTATCAACCACTAGCTCATATAACTGAATGGATTGGGTTGCAATTTGACACACATAGATATAATTATAGGTACAGGTAGATAAAGATTTACGCAAATAAAAAAAAAACCTTTGTCCACCCAGAAATTTATAGATCGCTTGAAGGACTGAAGTATCGATATCGATATTTTTTACGCGCGTTCCCTAGCAATTACCGCCATTTTTGAGTCCAAAGACTTGGCTTGGTAAATTTGTAGTTATTTCCTCTCCCCCTGTTTAGAGCTCAATGGCCCAATGGCCGTTTACTTCAGTCACAGAGCATGACTTCAGTGAACCCAAAGAGTAATACGTATAACCAGAAAGTGAACCCTTCAGAAGTAGTTCTTAGTCTGAGCTTCAGAAGAATCTTTTTTTAGATTATTCTAGTCTTTGTTCAGAACTCTTAGTAGTCTGTGCTTCAGTGAGTTGAGTTGAGTTTTGTTGTGTGAGTGGGCTTAAATTTTGCTGCCTGTAGTGCTGCAAATTATATATGTTCATGTTATGATTATATTTGCTTTTTATTTTTACTTATGTTTGAGTTACGATTATTTTTACGTTAGGACGTTAGGTTCAATTGTTTACACTACAATTGCTTAACCTTGATCAATAAACGTCAAGAATAATAATTACAGTTCCTTCCAAATGGTTTGGTAAGTAAAATATTTTCAGCTTTTTAATTAAAATAAGTTAAATAAATTAATAGTTTTGGATTATTTGTTTGGTTTTGAAATCAAAGTCATCGCTGTTTATTTTGATCATATTTAGTTTATATTTTCTGCTAGTTTGTTACTGTACCATAGTCATAATAAATTATTTATTCCCAAAATAATTGGGTTTATGGTTGCAGTAAACCCAATTAATTGTCAAATATACAATTGTATATATTATATAGATATGTTTGTCGTAACTACCCAAACATTTATGCAGATTGCTAAATCAACTTCATTTCAATACTAACTGCTATTCGCGACTTCGTGCGCGTGGAAGTCATTTTTTGTGCGGAACCATAATTATTTTTCCAAAATAATAGGTTATAACATTTGCTATCAGCCTTTATAAAATCAGCTATCAAGCAGAGAAACTACCGTCCATATCGGTCCAGGTGTTTCAGAGATTAGCTGGAACAAACAGGCAGACAGACAGTAATAAAATTTAAAAATTGCTATTTTGTAATATGTTACATACCTATATATTATACTTTCATGTGCATTTTGTAAAAAGTTGCTATTTTGTTCATTACTTCTACATTTATATTTTTAATTATTTTTTACATTAGAAAGAGACATTACTATAATTTTATTTTAATTATTATCCAATATTTCTACCATTATTTATACACTATTGTTGTAATTATTTCATTTTGGTTTTCAATATATATATTTTTTATCTTAATATATAGTACCATGCCAAATTGTAGCAATATTCAACTTTTTTTAGTCAAGATGGACTAAAAAAGTTGAATATCTAAAAGTTGAATATTGTCAGTCAGTTAATTTGCTTAAATTTTTTTGTGTATTTTTCTTCAATGTCAACGTCT
This sequence comes from Leucoma salicis, assembly GCA_948253155.1. Taxonomy (NCBI): domain Eukaryota; kingdom Metazoa; phylum Arthropoda; class Insecta; order Lepidoptera; family Erebidae; genus Leucoma; species Leucoma salicis. The sequence continues at coordinate 19,572,530 of OX411807.1, forward strand.
TAAATTATGTAGATGTCTTAAAACACAAGTGGTGAATCACTACTATAAGCAGTAGCTTAGCTTATCCCCTGACATTGCCACTGGAACTGTGTGACAATTACTTCAGTGGTCTGTCGGTAGTAATTTTTACTGGGGACAATAGTACATTTTTTTATTGGCACAGACATTTAAGAAGTCTATAAGAGATTATAGAATTTTTTTCAGTATTTATAATTTGACTTTTGTGAAATATATCTATTGACCAGATCAGACAGTAATGGTTAATAAATACCTAGCTAGCGCTTAGCAGGAACGTGGGGGTTCCATCACAGGGCCTAGGGTACTAGCTTAGATTGCCTAATGAAAAAAATGGGCCTGGTTCCAAAGCTTCTCAATGTGTTTTAGCTATAAAGGTAGCCAATCTCTAATTTCACTCTTTTCTTAAGGAAAGTAGTGTCTGGGTCTATTACTGGTGATATTGTTTTGGTTGCACCATTGTAGCCACTCTTAACGTGATTTTATAATGCATTTTATATATATGTATCATAATGAACACTCTCAGTGAAGATATAATTTGTAGTCAATATAATTGAAGTTCATGTTCTGTTGTGCCAATTAAAATTATAAGTATTATTTTTAATGAGAATTACATGTCCAAGTATTTCAATGTATATATTTATATCTTATTACCCATAAGTGTTGCTTTTCATACAGATTGAAAAATGGCCAGAGATGGATAGTATAAAAATATTTAACAAAAATGACTGAAGCCAGCGGATGTGTTAACTGTAGTGAAGGATCCCGTCAGTTTGATAGCAAACATGATGCAGACTACTCTGAAGGGGAAGATGCACAGATACAACTGGCCCCACACGTACAAGCCTATCTGGCTAGAAATAACCCTACAACTAACTGTTGCGGACTTGCAATACCTATAGCTTTTGAAAGAGCAGCACCTAGTACTTGGTGGAATCCTAGATTCGACTCGGAGATACTCGAAGGCCAATATAGAAGTAGTTCCTTTAGACAAATAAGACTAAGATTTAGGTAAGTCCTTACAAAGCCTTGGTAAAGAAATATTATAAATGTCGTACTATTGCATGAATGTAGCCTATAGAGATATTGCTTAATGATATCAAGATATATTTGTGAACATGTGTTTGATGTTTATTATTTTTTCTTCTTTCAGATTTGCACTTTTATACATTTTGATATTTTCTATATCATGGTTTATCTACTTTGTGGTCCTTGGTTTGAATGGTATACCTGTAAAATGGCCTTCTTTGTGTTCAATATTTGCCGCAGTCCTTTTGATAACCTCTGTTATGCTATTTGTTACATTTACAAACATCTATAGAGTGTATACATTCAAGCTATCCCTGGTCATGGCACTCGCTCTGTGTACTCTTAGCCTCTCATTGGTGACACTGACCACTAGATTAGAAACAGCAGTTTCTCAGGCGGCAGATATAAGTCAGTCAGGACATTTCACGATGTGCATTGAAATATTACTGATTATATATACACTGACACCATCACCACTATATGCCTGCGTTATCATTGGAGTTTTATATTCAATAGTGTTTGAAGTATTGAATATTGTGTTACATTTGTCAGAACAAGAATGGCAGTATCCTGGATTGTTTGTGAGAATCCTATTACAACTATGTGTCCATATTATAGGTGTACATATTTATCTGATGACCTTTGTAAGAATGCGCGGCACGTTTATGAAGGTAGGGCAGAGTTTGTTGGTAAGAAAACAACTTGAAATGGAAAAACAATTAAAAGAGAAGATGATACATTCTGTGATGCCGCCTAAAGTTGCTAATTGGCTACTAAATGAGCAAACACTTGAGTCGGATACCTTAAGGATGCATAATCCTTTTAAACCGAGAGATTCTAACCCTGGAGCCGCAGATATCAAATCTTTATTTAGACCTTTCAATATGAGCTCTTTGGACAACGTCAGTATATTATTCGCCGATATTGTTGGCTTTACTAGAATGTCTAGCAACAAAGGTGCTGAAGAATTAGTTAATATTTTAAATGATTTGTTTGAGAAATTCGATGAACTATGTCAAAACCACGGCTGTGAGAAAATATCTACTTTAGGCGATTGTTATTATTGTGTGTCAGGTTGTCCAGAGCCAAGGCCGGATCATGCTACTTGCTGTGTAGAAATGGGTCTCGGTGAGTAATTTGTAATTAGGATTCACTGCAGCAGGAGTTACCTGCTGCTATATATTTATCAATCAATCAGCCTAGTGCATTCCATTGCTAGATATGTCTCATTTGTGTATATACGGTCCTGCCTTCCGTATTCAGTATACTCTAGCTGCCTTTTCAGATAGCATGTAGTAAGCTTACTTGTTCAAAGGTAAATGTTGATATTAAGTTAAAACTAAGACATAAATAGCGGAATTAGCAATTTTCGCATACAGATAAATAGTTTTTATTCGTTATCATTTATAGAGTTTTAGAGAAACGGATTTGCTTTATCTTTACAAATGTTTCAGGAATGATAGATGCAATCAAAGAATTCGACAGAGTGCGCGGCGAAGGTATAAATATGAGAGTAGGGGTCCATACTGGCACTGTACTCTGTGGCATTGTAGGCACACGTCGATTTAAATTTGATGTCTGGAGTAACGACGTAACCTTTGCTAATAAAATGGAGTCAACTGGAAAACCAGGTCGCGTTCATATTTCAGAGGAAACCAGCAAATTCCTTGGAGGCTCCTACGTCTTAGAAGAGGGTGATGATGTTTTTGGTATGATATGTTCTGTATAAATATGACTCAATAAATGTATCGTTATCTCATTATAAATGTTATATATTTGTGCAGGTCACAAAACCTATTTCATTGAAGGCCGTCAGCTGTACTCCTCTTACAACCATGACAACTGCCTTGCTCCATCTAATCCTATTAATTTGCGCCTAATTATATCTCCCGCAGCATCCCCTCAGTCCATCTTCTCCCATCATTCCCCATTAATAACAACGCCAAGAGACTGTGGAGACGAAAAAACGGCACCCCGTAAATTAGAAACCAAAAATTTCCTTTCTCCGAATGCTTTCAACTTCCGTAATAAGGCTAGTTCGTTACCAAGTATACTGGATTCTGACACGGAATTGGATGAGAATAGAGATAAAGGATTTTCAGAAAGGAACGACAGCTCTTCCAAAAGTCCGACCTCTGTGGGTAAGTACCTATATTATTTCTTAGATTTTAGAAGTTTTGTATGAAGAAAAAGTGATGATAGCGTTGCTGTGATACATTACATTATTCAGATTATTGCTGTATCTACCAAGTTATATCTACCAAGTAATTTCAACGCAACATTAGAATACAAATAAGTACGTCACTATGGCACACTTATGATCTCTATGCGCAAATTGCTATTCCACAGGAACAATTTTTTTTTGTGCGATAATATGTAGCCCGTGTCCTTATCTGGGTTCTGAACTATTTGTATGCAAAATTCTACGATGATCGGTTGAGTAGTTATGGCGTGAAAGTGTCACAAACAAAACAAACGCACTTTTCGCATTTATAATAATAATAAGTACGAGAAAAATCGGGCAAGAATAAAGAACTTTTGTCCCAATTTTAATTTATACTTTTCCGAAATATTTTTATAATATATGCAAGCAACGCTAAATAAATAACCCTGAATAATGTTATACTAAGATTGACCAAGACAGATCGACACCGAGCCTAGACCGATACCAAGGGTAGACCAAGATTGAGACCGTTACCAAGCCTTTTTTATTTGCTTAGGCGGGAAAAAATGTTCCTAACCGCATACCCCGTCGTTCGGGGTAACGAACAGGGTAGTGTGGGACCCTCACCCACTAAAGAAACCCGCCGTGTGCCGTCTCTCCGCCTTTATTGGCGGGCAACCGGAACCCTATTACATTTCTTCAGTGGTCCGCCGACGGCTTAACCTTTCGGGTACCCTCAATTGAGTGACGCATCCGCACACGGTGCGTCGCACCTTCGCGGTAGGATTCTCCGGCCCATCCACCCGCAGCCTCAGCTAATAGGGCGGCATTAGGTGCAAATACTCACGCCTGTGCCACCCCAGTCGCTGGCGACTGTTCGGGTCTGCGGAAGGATCAGCCTCCCTGGCCCTCTCCGTCGCTTCTTTCCGCGAGATGAACTCCTCGCAGAAGGCAGCGACCGCGGCCTAATTCTTGTCGCTGCCAAGCATCGCCCTGACAACGCTCGGCAGCGAGAGGTATTTACCCTATTGCCGCGACGAGTTCACGGCGCTGCTCGGCCCAAGCCAGGCACGACTCGAGCGTGTGCTGCGCCGCATCCTCGTCGCAGCCGCAATGGTGACAGGCCGGAGTCGCTTCCCTTCTTGCGACTATGTGCAGATATCTGCCGAAGCAACCGTGCCCCGACAGCACCTGCACCAATCGGAAGGTAAGGACTCCGTGCTGTCGTCCCGCCCACACCGTTACCAAGCCTAGACCAAGATTAAGACCGATACCGTTCGTATGCTTTTTACTACTTCGTATTAATAAAAGCAATATTCTTACAATTCGACCCCGAGACCTCGTGGTTACAAGTTGTAGCCTCGGTGGTCTAGTCGTTGCGTTCCGGACGGGCCGTAACAGTAAGTTACTGGGGTTTTCCCTCAAGAAATTTTCAATTGCAGCTCGGACTTAGGAAGTTGGTGGTGTTTAACCCCCGTGGATCGGAAACAACGTAATGCCGTTGGTCCTGCGCATGATCTCTGCGGTCGTGTCGTAACGCCGTCCGATCGTTCTATGGGAGTGAGAGATTGCACTTGCGTTTGCGCACACACTCGTGCACTATAAATATCTCCCGCATATATGGCTAGTGTCTTTTCACACTAGCCGCTATGACCGAAATTACCGTCTGGAGATCATTATTACAAGTTTTTACTGTAATAATTAATTAACGTCAGCTGTATTTCCGTTGTAAATTAGAAGCAGTCGTCTTCAACGAAAACAAGGTATAATTACATGTGTTAATATACTGCCTCGCGATTCGATCCCCTGGTCGGGCAGTGTTATTGAGCTTTTTCGTAAAAAGAAAAATTTTCAGTAGCAACCCGGTGTTTGGAAATGTGCCCGTTAGACGGCAATAGGCTCGTCCCCTATTACGTGGGACTTAAACATAGCCGGCGAACCGTGGGGTGTTTAGTACACCTCTGCCTACCCCTTCGGGGATACATGCGTGATACTATGTTTTTTGTTTTTTATGCCGAGCGACAGTATGACGGATTCTATAAAAAACCTTCCTCACTTGCAAGTCACCAGATTTACATGTCAAAGGTTTGCAACATAAATCCTTACGATATCATAAATGCGAAAGTATCTGTTTGTTATACTTTCGCGCTGTAATTATTGAACCAAGCATCATAAAATTTTGCACACATAGTCTGGAGCGCAGAAAAGGATATAGGTTACTTTTTACATACTTATCATCACGGCGTACCCTTGCGGGGTAGGCAGAGAGGACAGAGTGCCAAAAGGCTTTCATTTTGCATATATCTCTCGCTTCCTCAAAATTCATAATTCTATTTATACATGCTCGCCGGTTTCGGAGACTGACTCCACCTTCCTTCAATACGTGACTGATTTGGTCTAGGCAGGTTAGTCTCGTCTCTCACTTTTATCCCGGAAGAAATTAGTTGGATAGCATTTTTTACATAGAGATTATTAGTATGTTGTACGTGTGGAATGATGATGTTATATTGTGACGTCCACGCGGACGAAATTGCGAGCGGATTCTGTAGTACTTAATAATACAAATAATATTGTTAGCTGTATATATGCCGTGGCCAGATCTTAGAATTGATCACTTCATGTTGTGGCCCACCATTTCATGAAATGGTTAGATTAAGTAAGGTTAGGCTTCATGATTTGGTCGGCCACATCAATAAGTGATCAGTTCTATGATGTGGTTACGACATAATATATAATGTACCTACTAGCCTTTGCCCGCGGCTCCGCCGCAGTCAAAAGCTAGTTTTTAGGTAATATCTCAGGTCCCCGATATAGTAGCGGGATAAAATGTATACCAGTTGTTAAGTCTAATCAAGAGCTATCAAACAAAAAAAGTTGCATCAAAATTACGTTACCTAGTAGTTTTTGCGTGATCCGCGATCAAACAAACAGACAATCAGAATATCTAAAAAAAATCGTTTTGTATTTAGACACGCCTATATAGCCTAATTCAGTAATTTTTTTCTCAAATATCTTAAATGTACAGTCACAGCTCTGTTATAGGCTTATAATAGTACCTATAGATTATAGAAATGTACCAGGAAATCACAATACTGCCCATGTCCCCAAAATTGAAGAAAATGGAACGTATTCAATATTTTGTTTGCCTGTAAGCGATAGAGCCCCATTTAGCGTGGGAAAGTAAAAAAAGCAAAAAAGTAAGAAGCAAATCTTTATTCCGTTTGCTTTAGTAATATCAAATAAAAATAGCTGTTGATATGTTATATAACCATCAACCGTGTAGCACGTTTGTTAAGCGCACGTTGATTTCAGCAACATTACGCCTCGTGGGACTTCCACGCCTGTTACATAACCTAAATACCCTTTAAACAGTCACGTGTTTATAGGGCTTTAGTGTATTGTATATATATTTAACGTGTTATTTAAACTCCTGCAAAGCAGTGATTTCACTGAGTTAATATTTTGTTCAGTTAATATTTTGTTTTGTTTGATAACGGATAAGTACTATTCTAACACGACGTAACTATTTTCGTTTTTATTTTCAATTTAAGTATATTTTCATGTTAACATGTATGTACTGTAAACATGTTTAATATCTAATTTGCATAATTCATAAGCTGTTTGTAGATACTTTGTGTTCATCTATTTGCACTACTACTGTACCTAATCTGAGAGTTGAGACTGTAATTTCTTTTTTTTTCTCAAAATTTGTGATGTATGATTCCAATTCTTCCTTTTTCTAAATTTTGTCTGCCTTATGTTCTTTTATAACTCCTTTTTACAATTAGTGTAAGTATAGTAAGAACATTTAATTGGACAGGATATATACTACTAGTACAGATAAAGAATGGGATTATAAATGGCGTCGCCACTATTTACTTCTCGCTCACACACTAACCCTTGTCTATACTCACACCTAACGGTATAGACAGCAAAAAAATAACGGTATTCATGTTGCGTGAACTATTGTTTATAGTTACGCCGTAGTATGCTGGCAGTACAGGCAATACAATGTGCCGCCATTTATAATCCCATTCTTTATCTGCACGAGTAGTATGTAGGATAACAAATCTTATAGTCCAAGATCCCAGTTCGCTAGACCTTACTTCTTTTGCTGAGTACAATAAATAATAATTTGGGATCGTAAAGACCACATTAGCTGGGATATTTGTCGCATACAATTAGTGTTGCTGCTAATACTTTGAAGCTTGAACTCGCAGTTTCAATTTGATTTAGTCAAGATGTAGTTATTACTACTTACTACTTATCATCACGCCATTTCCCTTGCGGGGTAGGCAGAGAGATTGTAGAGTGCCAAAAGGCTCTATTCTTGCATACATCTCTCGCTTCCTCGACATTCATAATTCACTTCATACACGCTCGCCGGTTTCGGAGACTCCTGACTCCACCTTCCTTCAATACATGACTGATTTGGTCCAGGTAGGCGAATCTCGGTCTCCCTCTGTACTTACATCCTTCCACTTTCGCATTGTATATATCTTCTTAACCAGTCGCTTGGCCGGCATTCTTTCCATAGGTCCAAAACATCGGAGCACTCCCTTTCGTATCTTTACACTATACTCTCTTTCATACCTACTCGCTCTCTTACGTCGTCTTTACGAATGCGGTCAGTCAGCCTCACTGGACAGATTCTTCGCAGAGATCGTATATGACATATTCATGTGAGATATCAATGGGCATAATGACATGTTCAAAGTACATACCAACACTACACTATATCCCATTCACTTAGTTACTGAGACTGTCTGTTTGTATGTTACCTTATCACGTGTAAGCTGCTGAAGAGATATAGTTAACATTATTTAACATAAATGATTTCAGACGTAATACCTGGGTACCTACATAATAATCGAACATGTTCAAAAAACTAGGGGGTGAAATGAGTGGTGAAATTGTCTGAAACCCTTATTAGGTCCTTAGGGTTACGAACATTCATTATTTTAGCTTTCGAATTGAGAATCTTAATAACATTTTGTCTTCCACTTAGAATCACGTGTTTCAGTGATTTTACAAAACTTTGCCTCGGAGGAGTAAAAAAGGGTTTGAATTTAAATAAAAAATAATAAGGCATACGTAGTAGATGGAAACATATATGTTATCACGATGTAGGTTCCATAGTGTTTATTTATTAGCGGGAAATTACTACCGTAGCCTTTATAACCTATATTTTGTACGTTTAAACTACGTTGAAGCTTAAAAGATCTTTCTTAATATACGTGTGTTGATTATTGTCACAAGAAACTCCTAGCTACGTTATAGAGAATATAATTCTAATGATTTTAGGTAGCTACGGTAAATATACGACTAAGTTGAAAAATTGGAAAGTGCCAAGATTCTTAAGAAAGCATTCTGATACACCGTTACACGAGATCAAAAAGCAAGAGTTGGCTGATAAAACCATACAATTTTTGGAGCGTGATGATGCTGGTGCTGGTTTACAACTGTGCAACGGATATCAGCAAGTTCCTATATTAATCGAATCTCAAGACAATAAGAATAGGCCAGCACAGAGTAATACTAAATTAAATACGACACACACACAAGAAATGGCGTCATTTGAAAGGGAGATTATTGATATAAGATCGTATCTCAGTCAATCGAGAAGTAATATGTCACCGTTTGCAAGAAGTAGCAGCTATCGATCACAGTACGGCAGACCAAACAATATTGAGGTAAGATTTTTCTTTAAAAATTAAGAAAAAAATACCTTTAAAATATAATTCGATCATTATTTTATGTATTGTAATTTTAGGGCGTTTCAGTGATGTTTACTTGTTAGTATTATCGCTTTGGTTTTAGATATAATCATTTGAGTTATTATTACTAATCGGTAATTCCTGTATTTTTTTTTATTGCTTATGGCGGCAGAAGCGCGTCATCTGCAGATAAGTGATAACCGTTGCTCATGGAATTGGCAATACTGGGTTACCAAAAGGACAGCCAAGTCACTGTCCATCATGAGTTGAATGTTAAACTAAAGTTAAAAATGGTATTATCGTGTAATTTTGTCGTTGTTTATTATTACTAAAATTTTTGACTATTTTCGCGGTATGCCCTCTTAAGTACGATAGTGCAAAATAAACGCTGTGTTCCATATTTTTTGTTAAGGCCCAAAAATCTACCTAACCGCACACCCCGTCATCTGGGGCAACGAATAGTTGTGTGACCCACAATACTATTCTAAATAAACCCGCCGTGTGTGGTCTCTCCGTCTGTATTGGGGGACCACTAGTACTGTGATATAACTTCAGTGCTCACTGCTTGTTCCACTTAAAGCTTAAACCTTTTTTTGTTAAGGCGGGAAAAAATGTCCCTAACCGCACACCCCGTCGTTCGGGGCAACGAACAGGGTAGTGTGGGGCCCTCACCCACTAAATAAACCCGCCGTGTGCCGTCTCTCCGCTTTTGTTAGCGGGTCACTGGAACCATATTACATTCCTTCAGTGGTACTTCCTAACTGACGCAGCTAGATTACTAGTTTTAATGCGTTACCATTTTGTATCTCTTTTTAGGAATCAGTATAGCATATAATAATTGTTTGTAAGCCATTTTATATGGCCTATGTCCAGCAGTGGACTTTAAAAGGCTGATGGATGGATGGAAGCCATTTTAACATTTCTATAATTGCGATGACTTACCATCAAATCGTTTGTGTCAGAATTAATTATAACAACGTCCATATACCTACCATCATCGATTATGTTACCAAATTGTAATCGAACTATTGTGATATGTTTGTTTTATAGCATGTTATCGATCCAGTTTATATCTTTGGAGGATTATCAAAGTTTTGGTTACAAAATATAAACTTAACCTCGCCCTTGACTCAAGAGCAATATAAATCGTTACAGATAGAATAGATACTGATGTTTGCGTAATACATTTGTATCAATATGTTATTAAATATTGTCTCCTCGACAATTTATTTATGCTGGAGGCTGTTACAGATTTGTAGTAACACTGCCCAAAACTATGTAGATGTAATTATGCCATCTTAACATTTAAAATTAAATGAAATCTTCGCAACCTTAATTAATAAGCAATTTTCCCGTACTGTTTGCCTCACGCAGTATATGTGGTACAGGTAGATCATAAAATGATGGTCTCCTAATTTCGCGGACCTGTCATGGATCTAAACTGAATTCGCGATGACTGCTAAATGGTGAAGTGCCAGAAGAAGACATCTAAAAGCAACCGTGAAGTGGAGATTTGATCTCACTTCGGTGAATGCGATGGCTTAGCGGTCTAGAGCACTTCACCGGATTGGAAGGGACACAGGCTCGTATCCCACCCGCAGTAAAGCTATCATTTTCCCATTTTCATAAATAAATTGTTCTTTAAAGCTCGTCACAAGCTAAAAATCGTTGATTATTATATATAGAGTTACATGACATGTGTCTTGAGTAGTTTCAATATTTGTTGAAAAAACTCAGATTAGGTACCTAATATGCAATTCTATTTAGGATATTATTTTGTGCTATAATGCGGATTTTAGGTGGGTAGATCCGTCTGTCTGTATATTGACACCAACCACCAATGTGTTTGGTTACAAAGAGGCAAAAATTATCCTTGCATATTTGCGTAGGAGAGCGGGCCTGCGGGCGGTAGTGAGTGTCACTGGACACAATTCAAGTCGTAGGTATCATGCTCGATTAATGACGATATATAATTTTTAATCTACTGTAGGTGCCAGTTTGTCGAGCCCGGAGTTCGACTATTACTACACAAGACGAGATCATACGTCCGAAGGATCGTCGCTTAAACCTGCCCATACCATCACCACAAAACTGTCGATCGGCGGATGATGTCATCAGCCTCTGTCCTTCAGTGAACAGCCGCAAGGATTCCGGCATCAGAAGTACCAGCCGGCGTTCCAGCATACAGCAACAGGTCAATAGATGTTATTTGGTTTACGATAATCTATATTTCTATAGAGAAGTTGCACGACTATTAACAGCCCAAAGGCAGCCTACGTTGCAGATAACAAGAGAAACAATATTGATAAAATGGTATGAATGTAAACGTCAAATGTGATGTGTAGAAATTTTGATTTATTGCTATAGTATTATACTAGCAGTTACCCGTAACTTCGTTAGCATTAATATTATTATTTTACTGATTTGAGGTGCGATTTTGCAAAATACATACTTCTAAGTCACATATAATGACACTAAGAATCTTAGTTCAAAAGCCTAAATATGATTGTTCCTATCCCTGACTTTGATAGGTTACAGGTTTATTACGGTAATAGCTTAGTGGTAAAACCAAGAACTGCAAAGACAGAGGAATTGAGTTTGAAAATTATGTGTTGTTTGTAAATTATCTCTGCTTGACGACGGAAAACATTACGAGGAAATCTGCATGCCTTTTTTTTAGATAAGGCGGGTAAGTACCTAACCGCACACCCCGTCGAATCAGGGCAACGAACAGGGCTCTCAATCCGAGAAGAGATCTGAGTCCAACAGTGGAACAGTAAAGGGTTGATAAAAAAAGGTTTTACACACTCATCACCCTTTCGATCGGTGTAGTTTAAGTTGAATTATTATATTCTTTTTCAGAAATCGTCTGTATTTTTTTTTTTATCGATATCTATTCACATTACATGTGAAAAAGTAACATGTAAAGACAGTCTGAGCAATAAAGTTTATGGAATGACACAATGTATTTGTACTTTAAACATAATATTATGATTACATTTCCCAAACAAAATTAAAATGACACTGCGATTTTAAGCGCAGCGCATTAGCAGCCAGATCAATCGTATGAGCCAAATATCCCCAAGCTTAAGTATGATTTATTCACAGTATTCTGCGAAATATAATTAAAATTAGCACGCACTGTAGAAAAAGTCATATTTTACGTAATTCTTCACCAAATATTTGGAAATTGGCTACTTATCATACTAGACTAGCGAATATTATACATCCATAATACACACTAACACTACGCTATTCCATAAACTTTTATTGTTGCAAAAGAAATAAATACTCTTAAATGTTTGATCTATATTTTTTAGCATTTGACATGCTCCGCCACTTTTTAAAGTACAAATTATTTGTGAATAAGGAAAAAGAGACTTTTTGTACCGTACAAAAACACAAATAATTTGTACTCTTAAATTATAAAATTAATATAGAGCTTATAGATCCGCTCATGCGTCCGATTACATGTTTTTACTAAACACCAATTTTGATTAAACTTAGTAAAGCTTTTCTTGAGTTAGTTCTTAAGTAAATTTTCACCTGGAATTTGACTATCAGTCCAGGCTAGCGGATATACACGTACATTTATAAATCACTACGACACTACCTTCTAAAATTTTGTTACTCTGCTAAAGAAGTAAGCTCGGGTGACATGGGATCGTGGACTATATACATTTATATATCATATGTTCGATTATGTGTTGTTACTATACACCAAATTATCAAGATCGGTCCTGCCGTTCTTGAATTACAAAAGGACATAAGACAGACAGACAAATTAAAAAAAAAAATAAGGCTGTATTAGACTCAGTAAATGTTAACAAGTCAATTAATACCCTAATAAAAAAAATCACACAGAGCTCACAGATTTATAGTAGTATAAATGACAAGAAATACAAAATGTGTTTCGACCGAATCACAACAACCGCTAGCGGGACTAAAATAGAGCGAGTAGGATCGAATTGTGAATGCCTGGCTTTTTGGATTAGTAATTATTTTATAAATTAAAACAGTATCCCGGAACACGTTTAGTGCTAGATAAATCATAGCATTATAAACAACGTCTGAGTTTTTCATAAATAAATCTGACTCAAATATAGCGACTTTTTTCATTAGATGTAACAAGTAAACATACCTTTAATAAATTGTAAACACGTTCCTGTAAAATGCACGTGTTTTAGTCATAAAACATTTAGTTCATATAACTAGGTATTTGTTAGAACTTTCGGTTTATTTCATTTGTGATACGTTACAAAATTGCTTGGCTATTGTTAAGATAGTATGTTGCTTATGAAAATATGATTTTTGTTCTTTGCTAGCTGTCTTCGTAAATATTCAATTTAGTTTACCGGGATGATGTGTTACTTTCTTTTGAACATCTCAGTGCATACGTCATTATGAGTTAACATACCACACACCGTATCAGATTTTGATTGCAAATTACAACTATCGATGAAGGGAATTAAACTAGTCTTATTAAATTTAAATTGATTCTGTATTAGTTAGGTACATAAAATTTTATTGGTACTTACGTACTTACTTATCATCACGCCATATCCCTTGCGGGGTAGGCAGAGAGAACAGAGTGCCAAGAGGCTCTATTCTTGCATACGTCACTCGCTTCCTCAACATTCATAACGCTCTTCATACACGCTCGCCGGTTTTGGAGACTCCTGACTCCACCTTCCTTCAATACATGACCGATTGGTCTAGGTAGGTGAGTCTCGGTCTCCCCCTGTACCTACATCCTTCCACTTTCGCATTGGATATCTTCTTAACCAGTCGCTCGTCCGGCATTCTTTCCACATGTCCGAACCATCGGAGCATTCCCTTTCGCATCTTTACACCAATACTCTCTTTCATACCTACTCGCTCTCTTAAGTCGTAGTTACGAATTCGGTCAGTCAGCCTCACTCCACAGATTCTCCGCAGAGATCGCATTTCGACCGCATTGATTTTACTCTCATGCTCCTTTTTGCATACCCAACTCTCGCTTCCATATAATAACGTTGGGACAAGTACTGCGTTGTGGTTTGCGACACGTGCCCTCTGGCTGAGGTGAGTGACTGCTGAGAAGTTGTCCCAATGCTCCGTTCACTCTATTTCTCGCATTCACTCTTCTCTCTACATCAGTGGTGTACCTTCTATCCCGACTGAATCCACATCCTAGATATACGAGGGGTGATCCAAAAGTAATGATAATGAAAATAAAACACGGTAATTAAAGTTAAAATAATAATTTATTTTTCTACATAGTCTCCTAACAAATCAATACATTTAGTCCATCTTTTTTCTAAACCCAGGATTCCCTTTGAAAAAAAATCCTTTTCTTGACCCTCCCAAAACGCCTCAACAGCGGCCATAACTTCGCTATTGTATTCAAATTTCTTGCCTCGGAGGTGTTCCTTGAGCCGAGGAAAGAGGTAAAAGTCACTAGGAGCCAGATCTGGCGAATAGGGAGGGTGTTCGACCAGTTCGAATCCCGTTTCTTGAATGGCAGCCATCGCAACTGCGGCTTTGTGAGCCGGTGCGTTGTCTTGGTGAAACAGCACTCCAGCTCGCAGTTTGCCGCGTCTTTTTTCCTTAATGGCCTCCCGTAATCTTCTTATTTGGTCTGCGTAGTAAGAGCCCGTAATAGTGGCTCCCTTTTCCAAATATTCCACCAAAATTATTCCTTTAGCGTCCCAAAAAACAGACGCCATAACCTTTCCCGCCGAACTTGAGACTTTGAATTTCTTTGGCGTCGGTGAGGAGGCTCGTTTCCAAGTCATCGATAGTTTTTTTGTTTCAGGATCAAAATGGTGGATCCAGGTCTCGTCTATAGTCACAAAACGCAACAAAAAATTTTCTTTATCTGCTTGGAACTTTTCGAGATTGACCCTCGAAATGTCAACTCGTTTTTTCTTTTGCTCGTCGGTTAACATTCTGGGAACCCAACGCGCAGAGACCTTTTTCATATGCAACTCGTTCGAAATGATTCTTTGAACGCTTCCATATGAGATCCCTGTGACCTCAGCTACATGCCTGATGGTCACTCTTCGATCTGCCAACACAACATCTTCGACTTTTTTCACGTTGTCTTCTGTGAGGGACGTGGATGGGCGTCCTTCGCGATGTTCATCTTCAGTGGATGTTCTGCCCAGCTTAAACTCCTTGGCCCAGCGTGCAACTGTAGAATATGGAGGAGCAGAGTCCCCCAATGTTTCCACCAAGTCACAGTGTATGTCTTTTGTAGACATTTTTTTCAAACAGAGGTACTTGATCACAGCTCTAATTTCGTTTTTCTCCATGATGATGTTATCTCTTCGACAGTTCGTATTCAAATGAATGTATCTCCTGGAAATCCTGACCTATTTATATGATTTTTTTAGGCTGACGTAGTGAGTGTATAGGCTAGCGAAAAAAAATTTTTTTGGATTTTTATGTGGACCTGAAGTAACCAATTAT
This sequence comes from Leucoma salicis, assembly GCA_948253155.1. Taxonomy (NCBI): domain Eukaryota; kingdom Metazoa; phylum Arthropoda; class Insecta; order Lepidoptera; family Erebidae; genus Leucoma; species Leucoma salicis. The sequence continues at coordinate 19,587,908 of OX411807.1, forward strand.
CATTACTTTTGGATCACCCCTCGTACAAATTCATCCACTTGTTCTAGCACACCATTTCGTATTGCTACTCTAACATCTGTTCTGGCTTCTTCTCTTTCAAAAACCATTATTTTGGTTTTGCTTATATTCACACGTAGGTCCCTTTTCTTACAATCTTCTGCCATTACGTCGAATAGAGTTTGCAGGTCAGTCGCAGACTGCGCTAATGGGACCGCATCATCTGCATATAGCAGAGAGTTAACTACTGAGTCGCCCATCTGAACTCCCACATTCATTTCATTCAACCTTTGTAAACATTTATCCAGATATATGATAAACAGTCTGGCTGATAGAACGGAGCCCTGTTTAACGCTGATATTGACATCAAACCAGGGCGACATTCCATCATCCAGCCGCACACAAGCTCTGCAGTCCATGTAGTTGGACTGCACCGCTTGTAGCAGTCTACCGTTAATACCATACTCCGGCAAAACGTCCCAAAGTTCCTTTCGTACAACCGTGTCAAATGCTTTCTCCAAATCCACAAAACTGCAGAAAACCCTCTGGCCTACAGTCAGATGCTTCTCCACAATGTTGCGCAGAGAAAACACTTGATCCATGCATCCCCTTCCACAACTGAAACCTCTTTGTGCCTCACATAAAAATTCATCAGACACCATCCTCCTTTTCCTTTCAATAATCTTACCATACACTTTGGCTGTCAAACTGGTCAAGCTCATGGCTCTGTAGTTTGCACAGTCATAACGTGAACCCTTGTTTTTAAACAAGGGCACGATGACTGCGCTTCTCCAGTCCTTGGGAACCATTCCTGAGCTCCAACATAGATTGAGAAGCATCAGGAAGGATTCCCAGACACATGAGCCTCCAAGCTTGATCATCTCAGCAGACACCATATTGGTATTGGTACTTAACTATAAAAAACGTATGATGGTGCGGCTACATTACCGGGATTTAAACAATACCTAGGTGTAGCCACGATTTATGGCCATAAGCCTACAATGCCAATCAATATGGCATAAATTACAGTAGGCAATAGCTCTGGTGGCGGTCTTTTTCCGCACATCAAAGAACATTACTGCGGTAATTAATGTGCGTGTAGCCACACCTCCGTTTAGTCAGTGTGCAATATGAGTTAACCGGAAATGCACGTGTCGACCGACATAGAGTGGTCGAACTAAAAGGCACTCGAGGTTTTGGAATTACTACAATCGGAACCATGTTTATTATTATTCTGACAGTAGAGTCATAGAAATTCACCATCTTCTTTTTAGTCTTCGTTTATCTTTGTTGAAATGTAAAAGTTTCATGTAATAATAATCGACGCAGCTTCAACCTCCATTTTGAAAAATGACTTTTTTACCGCCTAGTTTATTGTCATATCTAGGTAAACCCTAGTGTAGACGCACCACTTCATGCGGTAGTTTAAACGGTAAGACAATGCCATAATTATTGCGGTAAGAGGCGGTAGACGGTAAAGGTAATGTAGCCGCACCATGAAGGATTATCAAAGTATGCAATGGCAAAGATTTGTCAAACATATAAAGAAGTCTACTCGTGACCACGGCTGGTGCAACTCAGCCGAAACGTCGAGGTTAGTCAAAATAATAGTATTTTGATAAGTTTAATGCCGGTATAGACCCGTTAAATGTGTTAAAATAAATATAATGAAATTAAGAATCTTGGTTCAAAAGCTTAACTTATGATAGGTTAATGGTTTAGTACAGTAATAGTAGTAAAACCAATATTTTATATTGCTTATTAAAATATGTATTATATTTGGTTTTTGTTCTTTGCTAGCTGTCTTCGTAAATATTCAATTTAGTTTACCGGGATGATGTGTTACTTTCTTTTGAACATCTCAGTGCATACGTCATTATGAGTTAACATACCACACACCGTATCAGATTTTGATTGCAAATTACAACTATCGATGAAGGGAATTAAACTAGTCTTACTTACCTATATCGTCACGCCATTTCCCTTGCGAGGTAGGCAGAGAGAACAGAGTACCAAGAGGCTCTATTCTTGCATACAGCTCTCGCTTCCTCAACATTCATAACTTTCTTCATACACGCTCACCGGTTTCGGAGACTCCTGACTCCACCTTCCTTTAATACATGAACGATTTGGTCTAGATAGGTGAGTCTCGGTCTCCCCCTGTACCTACATCCTTCCACTTTCGCATTGTATATCTTCTTAACCAGTCGCTCGTCCGGCATTCTTTCCACATGTTCGAACCATCGGAGCATTGACTTTCGCATCTTTACACCAATACTCTCTTTCCTACCTACTCGCTCTAGTTGTCGTAGTAGTCTAAATCGATTCTGTATTAGTTATATAAAATTTGATTGGTAGTTAAATATAAAAAACGTGTGAAGGATTGTCAAAGTAGGTAGTAAAGATTTGAATGGTTTCTGTTATAATTGTTACAACAACAACTTTCGCCATAGACGATAAATAACGGGCGGGGAAACTCTATAAACACTCAATTCACGGTTACAAAGTTCCCCAACAACCTTGTCGGTTGTAATCGAATCCATATGACTCATTGCCAATACAATAACGAAATTTTAAAGGGGTCCGAGAATGTGACATTATCAATACAGACGAAAAATTTCCAAATAGAGCACATATCCAACTTAATATGTTAACTGGTATTTTAATAAGAAAAGAGGCGTAAGTTATACATTCTTTGCTATTTACTCAAAACAGTATGAAATTGAATTTAACAGATTAATGGTATTGACATGTTTTACTCAAACTAGAATTTTATATAAAACACTTTTGTAAGGTAAAGTACAAATTATTTGTGAATGAGGAAAAAGAGATTTTTAGTTCGAGCGGTAATCGAACCGATTCCAATCCGGGGAAGTGCTCTAAGCCACTGAGCTACCGTACCGACCTTACGGTCATCCCAATCTCCTCATCACATTTTGTCTTTACAACCAACGCCATCTATCGGAATGCATTTACATGCATTAATCAAATATAGTAAGTTTAATTTTGCAATTAAAATTCATACTTTTGTAAGGTAACTATTAAATCGGCCACTCATTGCTGTGGCTCGGTTATTGTAGGTTTCCACAGGAACCGACCATTTTGCGGGAATCAAAAGAAGCCTATATCTTTATCTGTAGACAAACATATAGCATCACGCCTGTATTCCCCGAAAGGGTAGGCAGAGGTGTATTACACACCCACGACTCGCCAGCTATGCTTAAGTCCCACGTAATAGGGGGAGAGCCTATTGACGTCTACCGGGCACATTTCCAAACTCCGTGCTGCTACTGAGAATTTTCAGTTTATATATATATTTATATATATATATAAAATTTCACGATGATAATATGAAAGGTATGGCAGCGCAATAGATACGAATACAAAAAAAAAGTGAACGTGGCACTGCATGGAACAGCTAGAAAGTGTCAAAAAAGGCACGACTGACTGTGCATAGGGGGTTGCTGGTCCCTACAACGTGTGGTAGTGAATGTTGAGCATAGCATTTTTTTTTTTATTGCATGTAGTGGCAGACGATCTACGCTCCATCTGATGGTAAATGATAACCGTCGTCCATGGACTCGACTATACCGTGAGAATTGTCAAGCCGCTGCTCACCAATTCATTTCAGAGATTATAAAATGAAATATAAACGGCTATCTGCTACAGCCAAAACGCAACGATGTGCTTCATGGCCGGTCACACGGGAGATGGTGGTACCAACCCGCTCGGGCCTGATACCAAGAGAGTACTCCCACTTGGTACCCAGCCCTACCACTAGTCATGAAATGGATGATAATTGCTTACTTCCCTTAGTCGCCTCATACGACACCAGTGGGAAAGAATGGGGTGGTGACATTTGTATTCTTAGTCCGTCACCACACGGACAAAAGACAGAAGAAGCATGAGAGTATGATAAATGCTGTGGAGGTCTGAAGTCTGAGAAGCACAGCCGGAGTGACTCTGATGAACAAAGTGAGAAATAGTGTGATACGAGAACGCTGTAGTGTGAAAGAAGTAGTAAAAATGGAGAAAGGAATAATTATAATATTTGTTATTTGCACCTTCAAATTACAGTTTATAAACAGTGACAAAATGAATGCTTAGGTGGTTCGGACACACTACTGAAGCAATACAACATAGTTTCAGTGGCCCCACGCTACCCTGTTCGTTGCCCCGAACGACAGGGTTTGCGGTTAGGTGCATTTTTTCCCGCCTAACCAAAAAATAATAATAAAAAAAGTTGATGGATGACAGAAGATTAACTAAATAGATATCCAAATTATCCTAGGCGACTGTGAATGGGCAAGTTGGTATAGGTATAGGTCGACCGAGGCGAACGTATTTTGACCAGATCGGAGATGTGCTTAAGGAAGGTCAGGTTTAGAGTTCTAAGATATAGATGAGATCTAGATGAAGCGAAATATGTGTGTCAGGATCGTAGCAAGTGGGGAAAAATGGTCTCTGCCTACCCCTAAGGGAAAAAGTCGTATGCATGTAGATACGAATAGAAACATTTTGACATATAGAACAAGATCCAAGAGGTGCCAGACAATGTTTACTTTCTCAGGAACAAAAGGTTTGGGATTGAGGAATGTTAAGTAGTCTGTACCTACTTTAAACGTAGGTACATGTATCTGCTGGTTTCGGCGGACGCCAAATTTCGATGTGTTACGACTCTAAACTTATGTATAAATATTAATCATTTTTATGAAATAAAAACTTCGTTTACGGAATCTATCGCGTTTACTTGATTTCCTACTATCCCGTGTGAAGTTTCGAATATGTAGATGCAAATTTAAGGAATTTTTTATATTCCCGAAATTTTGTAGTTTTCATTCAACAAGATTGTAAGAAAAGGGGCCTACGTGTGGATGTGAACAAAACCAAAATTATGGTCTTTGAAAGAGGTGCACCACTGATATAGGGAGAAGAGTACCTAAATGCGGTCGAAATGCGATTTCTGCGAAGAATCTGTGGAGTTAGGCTGACTGACCGCATTCGTTATGACGACGTAAGAGAGTGAGTAGGTATGAAAGAAAATATTGGTGTGAAGATGCGAAAGGGAATGCTCCGATAGTTCGGATATTTGGAAAAAATGCCCGACGAGTGGCTGGTTAAGAAGATATACAATGCGAAAGTGGAAGGATGTAGGTACAGGGGAGACCGAGACTCACCTATCTAGACCAAATCGGTCATGTATTGAAGGAAGTTGGAGTCAGTAGTCTCCGAAACCATCGAACGTGTATGAAGAGAATTATGAATGTTGAGGAAGCGAGAGATGTATGCGAGAATAGACCCTCTTGGCACTCTGCTATCTAATTACAATGACAAAGGCATTTAACTCATTCATAGATTTACATTATTATTAAGAAAATACAAAAAATATGTAATTGAATTCAGAATGATAAGAAAATCAATAAATTTTATTTTGGCGTTTATTTTTATTGAAATGTTGTCAATTTCAATCGTTGCATTAGAGTAAAGAGCGAGATTTTCTAAAATAGTTCTATAAAAAGGGTAAAATGGGGAGTTGAATTACCTAACATTGAATATAATATTAGTGCAGATGAAGTCGCAAGTAACTGCTATGGCTAGGGAGCTGGGTGCCATTTTGGTATATGATTTGTTCGTCTTTCATATTATTAGGGATCAAAGTTTATGGCAATACAAATCGATTTGGCCAAATAAATGAAAGTCAAGTCAGAAAATTAATTACTTAAAAAGTCAGAGGGCTGGACGTCTGCCCCTTCGATGTGCCTCGTTTCGAAGATGTTTCTGACCATCAGTCCAAGAGGCAGAACAAATGTTTTAGCATACCGTTTTTTGTTTTTTTTACATTTTTAAGGTGCTGTCAATCGATAACGCAGGCTTGTTATGGTGGCAGACGTGGTCCTTAATGTTTTTTATGGTACAATCATCATGTCTACCGCACGAACAGATCATATAGAAATTTTGGCACCCAGCTCCTTAACCACTAGTAATTGTGTAAGTTGAAATAATATATATTTTAGTGGAAACATGATTTTTTATTTTGATAGGCGAAGTTTTCTGAACCTTATAGTCAATAACAATTGTTTTTAGATTCGATCAACAATACCACCGAAGGTTTTTAGTCATTATACGTAAGATAGGAATAAAATATAGGATTGAGGTAGTATTTCGTGTATTGCATTACTCTCTCATTTTTCGTGTATTATTGTAATAATCACAGTTTTATGTTGTTGTAAATGTTAAAACCTACATCGATGTTTTATTTATACTTACAGATCTACGCACTAAATCACTTGACCACATCGCACGCCGACATGATGCAACATCGAGTGTCTGGCTATTATACATCAAGTCAATCTTCATTGAACGAAGCGCAGACAAGGAGCCGATTACCGCCTCCTCTAAACGAGGAACATGTGCGATCACTGCAGAAACTACGCAAGCAATCCGATCTCCAACTAATAAGATGTGTGCAAGATAATGCTCGTTCCGGAATCAGCTACTTTGTCCAACCACCCCTAAATACATTCACTTTATTTTTCAAATCGGATGAAATAGAGAAACTTTACAGAGACAAAGCCCACAGAAGTGACGATTGCGAAGATTTCCCTCCCACACTCACAACTTCGAGATTCAACACTGCGTTAGATATTCTCGTTTCTGCAATCATTTTTTTGACGGTGACAGCGTCTATATTTATTATTTACGCCGATTGGAAGTATTCCATCGGCTGGTTTATTCTGTTTCTTTTTCTAGAAATCAAAGCAATTGTTTTATGCGTTTACAGACATTACTTAAAATGGAATACTAATCAAGACTCGTTAACAGAAGCTATGTCGAGAAAAGTTAAAATATTTAGGCAGCTCTCAAACTGGTATCCATGGCACTTATGTGGAAGTTTACTTATCAGCTTACCTATATTAGCTGTGCTCATAAATTTCTCATGTCGTAACACTACAATGACGATACTAAGAGGTGAACAATCTTTCTATGTGTATCTCCTGTGCATAAGTATAGTGCACTTTTGTAACTTTACACAGATGAACTGGCTTGTAAAAAATACTCTAGTAACGATTTACGCTGGTTTGTTCTTATTTTTTGCCGTACTCGGTTGTCACGAAGCTAATACTCAAATTCTAGACAGTGATATTACATTCAAACTAACTCCGGTTATGTTTGCTCGTAATGTTACCGAACTATTAATTGCAAACAGTACACTCGACGCGTTAGACATTAATAATATCACTTTGGGCTTTGATAGTAAACAACACCAGTTACATTTGACTGAGTTATACTTAGACATTGCGTTATTGCTAATGCTAGTGTGGTTCCTGAACCGTGAGTTCGAAATTAGTTACCGTTTGAGCTTTTACAGCAATGTAGTTGCTAATCGTGATAAGCAGAGAGTACAGAATATGAGAAACCAAGCAGATTGGTTACTTCATAATATCATACCGAGGCACGTCGCTGAACAACTTAAAAATACTGCGAAATATTCCGAAAATCACAAAGATGTTGGCATCATATTCGCTAGTATTGTGAACTTTAATGAAATGTATGATGAATCGTACTTAAAGGGGAAGGAATATTTGAGGGTACTCAATGAGTTGATAGCGGATTTTGATGAATTGTTACAACAGCCACAGTTTCAGCATGTGGAGAAAATCAAAACTATCGGTAGTACATTTATGGCTGCTAGTGGGCTTAATCCTGGTTTAAGACATGCCTCGCGCGGTACTTACGATCACCTTTATCAACTAATGGAGTTTGCAATAGAAATGCAAAAGGTAGTGGAAAACTTCAACCAAGATTTGCTCGAGTTTGACTTTATACTTAGGATTGGTTATAATTTTGGCGACGTGACAGCTGGCGTTATAGGAACTAGTAAATTATATTATGATATTTGGGGTGATGCTGTAAATATTGCATCGAGAATGGATTCTACTGGAGTTGCTAAGAGGATTCAGGTAGGTGAGGCTTGTATACCTGTGTTGTCTGCTCGCTATGAATTTGAGCCACGCGGCAGCGTGTACGTGAAAGGCAAAGATAATATGAATGTTTACCTTGTCGTAGCTAGAAAAGATACGTAGACTATGCCAATATTCATAAAGGAATATATAATCTGTGATTTAATTATTGATATGAGAGATGTGAAGATATGAAATCTTTATTTATTGTATGTAGTCAATGCGGTGTGAGAGCTTGAACAAATACTCGGGGTGTTGAACAAGCTATTAATTTATTGTTGTTCTAACTTATGTGGATGTGTGCGAACTGTGTGTGTGTGTGCATAAAATTGTTACGAGAGTAATTACTAAAATGTCCTTGCCTATACCGAAATATCTGTGACCAGTGTTCTAGTCTTCAAAATTAACATGGAAATGGTCCAGTTTTTATATTATAATAAGATATATTAATGTTTATTATTTATATTGATCATAAACTAAGCGAGTCCTAGTAATATAAATAAAGTGTACCTAATTGACGGCAACTTTTTTAATTAAAATTGGATCATCTCCATAGCGACCTGTATATTTAAAACCTTTATATTACGGAAAATAAATTTATATTTGTATATAGAAAAGTGGATATTATATCACTTGAGATAGATAATAATGTTTTATATTTATATAGTTATAATTAAATTGATGTTATTTAGCGTTAGGTAAATGGTACTAATACGTGGTAGCTATGTTTGTTATAAGTAGCTGCGCAACGCTTCTACATTTTTCTTGTCAATTTGATAGATCAGCGGCCTTATCATATAGTGCCAGAATTCTTTTTAATGAGCTCTACTATAAATAAATAAATTCCAAAGATTTCTCTACATTATACTATAATTAATTAAATGTGCTTTAAAGTTCTTATTCAGAACAAAATAATAGATCTTCACTGATACGGTCAAATGACGTAAACGTTTAAACCAATTAAAAGCATGCTAAAATTTACAATTCACTTTATGTATGTAAAATAATGTTATTCATTTTCTAGAAATTTTGATGAAAATATGTTTTGTAATGCGTTGTAATCAATGTTAATAATATTTGAACAAATAAATTTGCTCTATATTACAATAATTTTTGTGTCATGACTACGTTTAATACAATAGTGAAGTTATTTAATATTGTACAAAGAATCTGCTATAGACTTATTTAGTATCTGAGACTTTGTTGTAATTTTCTGTAAGGTTAGCGCAGTGTTGTAATTATAATGCCTTGCTAATTACTTGTATACCTGTATCTTGTTTGACTTCTTTGTTTTGATTTGACGAGTAGCTTATTGGTACCGGTTACATTTACTGAGGAATCGAGTTCGATCCCCGGGAAAATCTAGTCTGCTTTTGGAAGTTTTATTTTAAGAGAAATTATAATTATTTGCATATTATATCACAAATACCCAATATAATTAGCTCTGTTCTCTCTACCCTTTATATAATTATCTGCATATTATATCATAAATACCCAATATAATTAGCTCTGTTCTCTCTACCCTTGTCTGTGAGTGTGACGCATAGAAATTGTAAACTAGAGACTAAAAAATCCATCGACGCGAAATTTATTTAGAATTTTACAACATTTTCGTCGATTATATCTTCTGGATTCCTGAAGTTTTAGAAAAGTATAGGTAGTCTGTAATTATTTCAAAACGCCTTATTTCTTTGACCATGTTACGAACTAATACAATAAAGAGTAAATCTCTTTAACAGAATACTATTTTTGTAGATAGTTTTCCAGCGGAATTAGGCTATTACGAACTAACATAATATTATTAAAAATCGTGATAATATCAATGTGGAGTTGGGATCGAATTGCACTAACAAAAAAAGTTTGTTTCTGAAATGAGAAAAAAACCCTTTCGTTAAAGAAGACACTCCTCAAATTGATAAAACTACTTAACAAGGCAAGAGTGTTCCGCGTGACATTAAGTAAATTTTGATCAAAAATATTCTCTAGACTGTATTAATATTAATTTTGCTCTGTTATACCGTCGAGATATGTGCTCATATGGTGGTACAAAATCGGATCGGGAACGCTCTAAGATTTAAATATGTATAGCGTAGCAAAAGTGGTACTGATCAGAGAGCGCTATGGCATTTTCTAGATTACAATTTTAATGGTTACCAACTTATCTTTTTTTTTTTAGTACTGTAAGGGCATAACTTTTAAATGGGTAATTCTATATGCTGAGCTGGCTTGCCTTGCACTTCTGGGACGAAAAATATATATAGTAATAATTTAACAAAAGATCCATTTTTAGTTAATAATAATGAAATAGTATTGTTAATGTAGAGTTCACTCTTAAATAATTATATGGTTACCTTTGAGTATAGAGTTCTGAATATACTGTGACTTGTAATTGAAAAACATTTTCAATAATTATAAACTATATTTATGTATATAATGCCATACATAAGTTTGCTCATATAGGTAAATATAGAACTGAATTAGTGACTTTTATAGTGACGTTCGTCAACATAGATATTTCTTGGGGAACTGATGTGACCTATGTAGGTAGGAACTAAATTCTATACGACAAATATAATATATAGATGACTTTATACAATTCAATATTTGCTATTTGATGTGAGATAATCGATAGTCCACATACTTATGATAAAAAGCCTTAATAACTATACATTCCACTGTGTATTTAAACTATACCTTTAACATTTATATTTTCTACTTATAAATGGCGTACCTATATAAAAGTTGACAGTTTTGCAACGGATGTGTTAAATTAAATTTATGGAATATTGGACCAAAACTGAAATTTGTATATGCGTACTAGCTCTCTTAGAAATTCTTCTGTAGAACATTTTGATTCATAATGAAGTAATTTATTTATTGTGATATTCCTAGACAAGATATTGGTTATGAAATATTTATATATTAATGTACATAAAATAAAGCTATGTTCTCTCTAAAACTGGTTTGTTGAATACATTTCTGTGTCGCATACGCTCTAATATAAGCCTAAGTATAAGCCGGCTATTTTGTGTAAGTGTTTGAGAATGTTTACTGTTTGGGCTTATAGACATGCTTAAAATAATTGTACATCCTTAAAACACGTTGAATGCTTTTACTATGTGGTCATCAGGCGCATGTATCTATTCCAATACAATGAAACCGACGCACGACTTTCTTTACTTGTGGTGGGAGTTTTTTGGTATTATGCAGAACAACATCAATTTTATCCATAAAGTAAGAGTTTTATTTAATAATACTTGGAAATAGTTCAACTGCTTGATTTAGTGATCTGTTAATATCTTTGGTGTTGAATGTTTCGTAACACACCCATACGATCCACATCTTCATACTAGCTGGCCATTTTCTGATAAGTAGGTGGTCATTAGTAGACGTTGTTGTATTAATATCTTGTTATTTGATGGCAATGGCATTCATTTATGTACTTACAATTCTAGAAAGTGCAGTTGTTACGGGTAACTTAAAGAAATAGCTTTGTAATATGTATATGTATCTATAGGCCAATATACAGGTAATGTTATGTGTGTAATAATAGACCTGGTTGACGATTGCTTATGATCACGTTGCATGTATGGTACCTGCAAATATGCATATACAATAGTTTAATAATGATGGAAATAACAGTAGAAGTACCAACCGATACTTTACGTCGGTACTTTAGGAGAGGGTGGTACTTACCGTGAAAACGTATCATTTCCCACCAGCCACAATTTTCCCCGGCACTCTTACTACAATAGCTGGTAAACAGCTTACAGAAAAAAACAATTTGAATGCCTTGTTCATTTTCTGACCTATGGCTGCTCCTTCATTACATCTATACCTAATGGTAAAGAAAAAGTATAGGAAGCTATCGTGGTTCGTATATTATCGACATTCACAACCAGAATTACATTGTAAGTAAATAATGTTGTCAAATATTTATTGTTTATTCAGGACCTGATTTTGTGCGTGTTCATAAGATTAGTAAGTTGTAGATTATTGCGCCTAATTATTTGAGAATAACTTTCTTTGTATAATATGAATACTTCTTATTAACTTGTAATCTACTTATTACTGAAAAGATTATCGTCAACGAGGCATCATTTAAGATTTATATAGGTATGTTTATGTCAACTATTAATAGAACCGCACTTACAATATAGAGGGATGTTTTGTACTTGTAAACGTGTGTATTTTGCAATATGTAGGTTTTATCATTTAACTTTGATCGATGTGTTCATGCCTATATTTAAAGTTTCGAGAGATTGATAAATTTATTCCTAGACCTGGCCTAATTTATATATTTAATAAAACCAGAGATTCACAGATTTTCTGTTTATTTCTTCTTATTCAATTACATTATATTGGTGCTATTTTTTCAGATTTCTAAGTGGCCTATTCTTATTTGCACCAACAATTACATTTTAATTGACAGTGTCGATGGAAAACTTAAAACTTTTAACTGATGGATTGATATGCTTATTTTCTTCTAGCTCAAAAAAAGTAGTAGTAAATATTTCTTCTAATCAAATTTCTAATGAAAATATATTTTGGAAAAGGTTAGCTATAAAGATGTTTTAAACGGTTTTATATTTAAAAATGCAGTCAATATTGAAACATAATGTACCTACTTTACGTAACTATTTATTAACCGAATGAGCATTTTTTTATTGAATAGGTTGTTATTATAACTTCGTAGTAAAAAACAGCACAATCATTATAAATAAAATTGAGTTCTTGTCATTGACCTACAAACAACCTCGACCTAGTGTGCGCGCTCAAGTGTCCGGACCAAAAGAGAAAGAAAACGCCAAATGAGAAACAATCGCGCGCCAGTCTCGTTTGGTCGACCGACTATATATATATATATATATATATATGTATATAAGTAGACTATCGTTTTATCATTTGCAAGTAGGTATTATTTTGCTTAAAAACAAAGAATTTGTTTTAAATTTTGAATATTTGTAAAAATAAATCATCAACACATAATATTCACTAGAAGTTATATTATTGGTAGAAACTACATAAGCTAATAAATTATTGCAAAGAAAATAACACTATTGTAATGGCACAAGGTTTCAAATTAGAATGTTGGAGTTTGTATGTATAAATATAAAAAAATAGACGTCACGGGACGTCTACCAGATGTGAAAACATCGAAATTATTTTGTAGAAAAATGATCATAACTTTTTTAATGTGTGGTTGTATAAAATTATGACACTTAAAATAACGGAAATGGACATAAATCATCATCATCAGGCCCTGAATATCATCTGGGACCGAAGTACTTGTCAAAACGAATAAAACGATTCCAAAGTTTGATGGGATTGCGGCGTTTTATAGCATAATGCCCATGGCTATCCGGCCCCATCATCAGAACCTGAATATCATCTAGGACTGGTACTATTCAAGATAACTCAAACTAGCCATAAATCGATGGGTTGCGACGTTTAATTACCGAGTAGTCATGGCCACCTTCCAGCTTCATCATCAGTCCCTGTATACTATCTAGAGACCAAGTACTCGTCAAGACGAATAAAACGAGTATAAATTCGATGGGGTTGCGTCGTTTCATTACAGAGTTACTGTGGCCACCTTCCAGCTCCATCATTAGACCCTGGATACCATCTAGAGACAAAGTACTCGTCAAAAAGAATCAAACGAGGCCAAACGCGATAAGGTTGCGCCGTTTCATTATAGAGTTCCTATGTCCACCTTCCGCATTAGATGTTTCACATCAATAAACATAGCATCACGCCTGTATTCCCCGAAGGGGTAGGCAGAGGTGTATTACACACCCACGATTCGCCAGCTATGTTTAGGTCTCACGTAATAGGGGGCGAGCCTATTGCCGTCTACCGGGCACATTTCCAAACTCCTTGCTGCTACTGACAATTTTTATTTTTACGAAAAAGCTCAATAACTGCCCTACCTGGAGATCAAACCCGAGACCTCATGATCAGCAGTCGCACATACTACCGCTGCACCACCGAAGCAGTTGTATTAATAGATGCAGTCTATTGACTAGACACTTTTTTCATGTGCCAGACTCGACGTCTATTTTTATTAGGTCAATGGTTGTCGTAGAATAAAAATTTTTTTTAACAAAAATAATTTTATTCTAAATACTTACTAATTATTTTACTACTAATTATTTTTAATACTTTAAAAAAGAACATATTACATAAACTATTTGCGCTGTAGGATGGTGCGGGTGTCAGTTTCAGTAACGTTTCGTTTCACTCTTGAAAGTTGCCGCGATTTACAAATTATGACTTAGTATCTGGTAATGTTTTTAAACTACATGCTACGTTCGGAAATCTGTTTTTTTATAAAACTTCAAAATGGGAATTAAAATTAAAAGCATACCTTTTATTTGGGCCCAAGTCAGCTCAATAGCGTTATACTGGCAATGGTACTCCATTTTCACTCAGCCACTTCACCAACTCTCTTTTGCGGTTGGATTGGTTTGGGGGTTTATTAACTTGTACCTTGTACCGAATGGTAGGGTGCGATGCCCATTATTATGGTCATAGGCTCTTTTCAATTATTTAATAGACCTATGAACCAATCTTTAAATTTTTCGTAGTTCATCTCATGATACCTACTCCGTAGTTTTTTTTGACTTAAAAGTCTGCTAACAACTAGGGACGAATCCACTTGCTGTACCAATTTTCTCACGTGTTATACGCGAAACAGTATTGCGGCCAATATCAAGCTTTGGCTACTCGTTCTACAATTCGATTCAACGGTAACAACGGTCCATTATTTTGTTGTTCTCTTTCAAAGTAGTCTCGGAGGTGAATATTGTTGTTCGCCTCTGAGACCCTGGCCTTTCTACCCAAAACAGTTTTGTTGTATGCTTAGGCATGGTAATAACAACAAACTCAACAAACTTTAACAAATAAAACAACTGTCACCCGCACCATGCTACAGCGCAATTAGTACCTAGATATAACTTAGTAGAAATAAATTCACTTTCGACAAATTGCACTTATTTATTTTAGCTATTTTATAATTTTAAATTCGGATGCATGAACAAAAAGAAGATAAAATGTCACCGACACTTTTAATGCCTCGGGCTCCGGTATCCTTGGAATATGGTGCAATTCGGCCCTTTATGGAAAATATTAAGCAAATAAAACAATGAAAAAGAAATTGATGCACGGTTATTTATTATCCCATATATAAACTTGCCTAGTAGAGCAGGCGCTAGAGCGTGGTACGTCAATATCCTTTATGGCGGAAGCGTATACTCGTACTCGATAGTTGGACATACATTTTTTCTATTTATTTAAAGGGCTTTGGCGCTATGCGACCATACCACCCTGTAAAACATTACAATAGACACCGCTAAACCACACAATTAAATTACCAAGTACAATATTATTAGTTAACAAGAGTCAGGTTTTTGTAGACCCAACTCTGTTAATTTGTATAGTACAATAGCTTCATCAAACTGATATACTTAGACAACACTATTACAAAAGCCTATATTGAAGATTTTACTTCTATCGGAGTATTATTTTCTATAGTTTTCGTTCTGCACGCACTCCACCAAAATTTGTTGCGCATCTTACAACACCCCACAGTTGTTACAATTTGGTATATCTGATTTTTTCATGATGTGTGCAAACGCATTCGATGGAAAGTGTGCAGAGCGAATCCTCAGGGCTGTCACCAGTACAGCGTCAAAATATTCCTGCCACATCATTCCACACTGATCCTTTACCTGCTTGGTGTATCTAATCTGATCCAATGTTCTATAATATATTAAAATTCAAGCATAGATTGTGACTTATTTAGTATTGATATTTCGAAAATGTGGTCACCGATTCTTTATTGGTTGAAAATTGGTGACGCGTAGTTATTGATCGTGGTTATCACCACAATGAATGCTGCAATTAAGCAGCGAAGTCTCCATGAACTGAATTAGAATGAATGTTCCTTATTAATTTTAGTAGTTCCCATTTAAATATTATTTAATGTTATCACTTTATTCTACGAAATTTTAGATTACGATATAAACAATCTGGTATACTAGTATTTACTAGTCCTAATAAAAATAAATAAATTGTGCTTATAACTCCAACGCATTTATACTGAAGGGAAGGAAGGGTCAAAAACGCCTCACATAATGAATGGACGCCCCCTTTAGCAGCTACCGATCAATTGTGTATGTACCTATACTAGTGATGTAACGAATGTTCGCATTCGCATTCGCATTCGTGAATATTCGCCTGTTTTCAACAATTCGCATTCGTACTCGCATGAAACGATGCGAATGTTCTGCGAATATATTTAGTTCATTGAAAAGTTACATTTAGGGTTGCGTTTTTTAGAGTACGCAGTTTTATTTTTTTGATGTGTAGGGGGTTAGTATAAGCGTAAGTTCAAGTTTGTGGGGTCACCACCCTTGTCCCCCAGCCGCCATCTTGGAAAAAGGGGTGCAAAGGGTTTTCGAGCTGTATCTCGTAAACTAGCAAACATACAGAAAATTCTGTAAAACATTATTTGTAGCAAATTAAATTGTCTACTTATTTACTCTATTACTTTTTATCCTAAAATCGAAAAAAAAAAGTTAAAAATAACTGACAATTTTTGAACAACTTTTCTTTTGGCTGTTATCTCAGACGGGATAGCCACCCGGGTGCTGGCCCTGGCTCTGGACCACCTGGAGCCCTGCCTCAGGGAACTGTTCGACGCCTGCCTAGCGTCCGGACGGTTCCCTGACTGCTGAAAGGGGGGGCGGCTGGTAGTCCTGTCGAAGCCGGAGTGAATGCCGGATTTGGTCGGGGCCTTCAGGCCCATCGTGCTCCTAGACGAGGCGGGTAAGCTGCTGGAGAGGATCCTCGCTGCCCGCATCGTCAAGCACCTGCGCGACGTTGGACCGGACTTGTCAGACGCCCAGTTCAATTTTAGAGCTGGTTGTTCGACGGTCGGCGCGATCATGCGCCTGAAGGCCGCGTCCGCGGCGGTCGTCGCTGGCGGTGGAGTGCTGTTGGCGGTGTCGCTTGACATCGCCAACGCATTCAATAGTCTGCCATTCAGCTGCATCAGGGAGGTGCTCTGTTATCACGGGGTGCCTGCATATCTGAGGCGGCTAGTGGCAGACTATCTTAAGGGCCGCAGCGTTCTCTATGAGAGACGCATAGGAGACGTTGTGAGGAGACCCATATCGTGCGGTGTCCCAGAGGTTTCGGTTCTAAGGCCACTCCTGTGGGACATCGGTTACGACTAGGTGCTACGCTGTCGGCTCCCACCCGGGCTGGCGGTCATCTTTTATGCGGATAACACGCTGGTCGTGGCCCGGGGCGAAAACTTCGAGAAAGCGGCGTTCCTGGCCACCTTAGGGACCTCGGAGGTGGTCAGGAGGATCGGGGCGCTGGGGCTTAGGGTGGCACTGGATAAGTCGGAGGCTCTACTTTTCCATGGGCCCCGACGTCGGCCACCTGCTGGCGCCTCTATCATGGTGGAAGGAGTCCGAATTGAGGTGACGGCCCAGATCAAGCATCTGGGCCTGGTGCTGGACGGGCGGTGGCGCTTTCGCGAGCACTTCCGTGAACTATCCCCGAGGCTTGCACGGCTCATGCCAAATATAGGCGGACCAAACAATGCGTGCCGACGGCTTTACGCAGGGGTGTTCCGGTCGTGGACGGGGTCCAAATTGGGGTGCAGGCCCAGATTAAGTATCTGGGCCTGGTGCTGGACGGGCGGTGGCGCTTTCGCGAGCACTTCCGTTAACTGTCCCCTAGACTCGTGGTGCGGCATCCGCCCTTGCATGGCTCATGCCAAATATGGGCGGACCCAACAATGCGTGCCGATGGTTTTACGCTGGGGTGGTCCAGTCGATGGCGGCACACCCATGTGGCCCTGGACGCACTGAATACGGCTCTTCTGTGGAGGCCACAGAGAGTCGTTGCGTCCAGGGTCATACGCGGATACCGCACGGTGTCGAAGGAGGCGGCCTGGCGTTGGCCGGAATCCCTCCGCGGGACTTGGAGGCGGAGGTGCTCGCCGAAATGTATCGGCGGGCGTCACAAGAGCGGGAGGGGGGTGGACGTCCCCCACCTAGCGTGGTGGCCAGATGGCAGGGTGACGTCCGCCGAGCTGCCATGGCCCAGCTGGCAGGCGCGGCTGGAGGCGCCCCGGGCTGGTCTCCGGACCGTAGGGGCGTTCCAGCCAGTGCTGGAAGAGTGGGCAGGGTGACGGCACGGAGTCCTTACCTTCCGACTGGTGCAGGTGCTGTCGGGGCACGGTTGCTTCGGCAGATATCTGCACGTAGTGCGGCTTGGGCCGTGCAGCGCCGTGAACTTGTCGCGGCAATAGGGGGGGACCGCTCGCTGCCGAGCGTCGTCAGAGCGATGCTTGGCAGCGACAGGAATTGGGCCGCGGTCGCTGCCTTCTGGGAGGAGGTCATCTCGTGGAAGGAAGCGGCGGAGAGGGCCAGGGAGGAGGATTCTTCCGCTGACCCTAACTGCCGCCAGCGACCGGGGCGGCGCAGGCGCAGGTACTTGCGCCTCATGCCGCCCTAGCTGAGGTTGCGGGTGGATGGACCGGGGAACGTCCGCCACCCGTAAGGCCTCCCGCGATGGTGCGACGCTCCGTGTGCGGATGCGTCGCTCAGTATAAGGTACCCGAAAGAGTAAGCCGCCGGCGGACCACCGAAGGAATGTAACATAGTTCCAATGGCCCGCCAATAAAGGCGGAGAGACGGCACACGGCGGGTTTCTTTAGTGGGTGCAGGCCCCACACTACCCTGGTCGTTGCCCCGAACGATAGGGTGTGCGATTAGGAACATTTTTTTTTTATTGCAGGTAGTGGCAGACGAGCCACGGTCCATCTGATGTTAAATGGTAACCGTCGCCCATGGACTCAACTATACCGAGAGTATTGTCAAGCCGCTGCTCACCAATTCATTTCACAGATGAAATGAAATATAAACGGCTATCTCCTGCTACAGCCAAAACGCAACGATGTGCTTCTTGGCCGGTCACACGGGAGATGGTGGTACTAACCCGCTCGGGCCGGATACCAAGAGAGTACTCCCACTTGGTATCCCGCCCTACCACCAGTCATGCAATGGATAATAATTGCTTACTTTCCTTAGTCGCCTCATACGACACCCTTAGGAAAGAATGGGGTGGTGACACTTGTATTCTTAATCCGTCACCACACGGACGAATTTTTTCCCGCCTTAACAAAAAAAAAGGGGTGGTCCGGTCGATGGCGTTGTACACGCACCTGTGTGGGCGGAGAACAACGAATATTTTTGAATGAACTCAATCCGACTAACTTCATTTAATCTATTTGTCAAAATGAACCTCGGCTATATTCCGTTTAAACATGGGTATCTGACAGTGACACTAGATGTGAAACCCGTATGATATTTTGCGCGCGCTTATTTGAAAATCAACATTCGCATTCGCGAATTTTGGAGGGAAACATTCGCATCCGCATTCGCATTCGCGAATGCTTATAAACTAACATTCGTTACATCGCTGATGTATACATATAAACATCTTTTGCCTTTCTGCTATACCTAGGTACTCGTTAGAGTTAGAGTATCTGTTACTCTTTTGGAAGGGTTTTTAGTTAATTTGAATTATACAACTATTTTATATAGTAGGTACTCTACATTTATTCAATCTAAAATCTACATTTAGGGGAAGTACGTCCAAAATGACATAGTGTTTTATTAATTATCAATAACTTTTAAATTATTCATAATAGGAACTTATTTTTTTGTAACAACTCTGCTGATATTAATTGGTTATAAGAAATCATAAAAGTTTTCTCAGAAAAATCAACACTTACAAAAATATTTAGTATTGAATGAAGATCAAGATAAATCCGTTTTGTCCATACCGTATGGATAAAACGACACGAGCCGTATGGACTAAATGACATACAAACCATCAACGTGAATAAAATAAGTAATAACAAAAACTAATTGCACAATTCGCAAACAATTGTTTTGGTACGCTTTGGCAAATCAGCACAGGCCGCGTAATCCCAACGACTGCACCGCATGCACCTCAACCAGCCCTCACCAGGCTATAACGTGAGTAGTCCGGTCGATGGCGCTGTACGGCGCACCTGTGTGGGTGGAGTCCCTGGACGCGCCGGACAGGGCTCTTCTGTGGAGACCACAAAGAGTCGTCGCGTCCAAGATCATATGCGGATACCGCACGGTGTTGACCGAGGCGGCCTGCGCATTGGCTGGAACACCCCCATGGGACTTAGAGGCGTGAATATTTGCGCCTAATGCCGCCTTAATTGAGGCTATGGGTGGATGAATCGGGGAACGTCCGTCACCCGCAAGGCCTCCCGCGAAGGTGCGACGCTCCGTGTGCGGATGCGTCGCTCAGTAGAGGGTACCTGAAAGGGTAGGCCGCCGGCGGACCACTGAAGAAGTGTAACATAGTGGCCCGCCAACAAAGGCGGAGAGACGGCACACGGCGGGCTTATTTAGTTGGTGAAGGCCCCACACTACCCTGTTCGTTGCCCCGAACGACGGGGTGTGTGGTTAGGGACGTTTTTCCCACCTTAACAGAAAAAAAGGGCTATAACGTGAGTAGAGATCGTTGCAGCAAATTACAGGCACAAACGTCTTCTTCGTCTTCTTGATCAAGGCAATCTTCACCTGAGTCATCATTAATATATAAAGATTATTTAGTAACTGCCTGTCTTCTTTTACGAGTTGTTTTTTCAGCTTCAGTCTCTTGTTTGAAAATAATATATTCTGTCATATTTGGTGATGACGTAAGTAGAAATGTTGTCGTTCGTTTCTTTGGCTTTTGTTTACCCTGTTCAGTTCACTTACAAATTTACCACTGGGAACTGTAGAAATGACATTAACTGGAACTGTTAAAGAACAGTAAGTAGTGGGTATCTACATAATCAGCTCATTGAGCTCTTAAGGACGAAACGACATACCTATGTCACTATGTCCATTACGTATATATGTCATTTTGTCCATATAGTATTATAAAAAATCAAAATTCAACAATATATGCAAAATAAATATTATTTACAGAAAATGATATTCAAATGTAAGAATAAATACTTAAAGAGTGCAATAAATATACATACAAAGTAAAACCGTGAAAAATGTGACGTTAAAACATAAAAATCCCTGCAATGAAAAAAAAACTCATAATTTGCCAATATTTGTCGTCGTCCATGACAGCCGAACGAAAGACTACTAACGAGATCACGTTTTTGGGTATTGTAATCTTTGATCACGTTTTGACAGATTGGTATAAGTCGGTAAGATCACGTGATGCAGTTGTCCGTGCCGGGCTAGAAGCGGTAGAATTTGAAATGAAAAGAAATGCCTGTGTTATTTTGTCCGTCTATGTCATTT
This sequence comes from Leucoma salicis, assembly GCA_948253155.1. Taxonomy (NCBI): domain Eukaryota; kingdom Metazoa; phylum Arthropoda; class Insecta; order Lepidoptera; family Erebidae; genus Leucoma; species Leucoma salicis. Next base: position 19,609,236 of record OX411807.1, read on the forward strand.
TGTACGTATTTCCCCTACCCCAAGTATTTCCTGATGAAATACGTTGGGTAAAATAACTAATTTATGTCTGCCAGTTTCTTACATTAAAATTATTTTTTCTGTAAAAAGTTAATGAGATAACGTGTTCATAGGGTTATCACTCCAAGCGAAGTCGTCGTTAGAAAAGGCATACACCATCCAGTAGAACAAATTAAGTAGTGCAAATGACGCTGGGAACAGAACCCTGGCAGCACGGTCGATATGGGACACACTGTTGATGTGCCCTCGGCTACCTGGAATGATACGATATTGTTTTATGGTAGAATAGTTAATTCATTAATTTGGTCGACCGGCAAGTAAATCATTTACAATATTGCTACATACGAGTACTTTAATAATTATATATCTAATAATAAATGAACTGCTTTGTTGATCGAGTGGCATAAGTTCTGATCACGAGATTCAGGGATCGAAACTTTGTACCTACTTACAAAGTTTCCATCAGGAATTCATCAGCACGGAATCTGGAATTGTTAGATTAAGTAGAAAATGCCACTCTGAGAGAAGATAAACACAACGATCTAGTGCTAGAGCTTTGCTAATCCCAGCATGAATTGGCTGGCTCGATCAGGGAAGTACAAAGATCGGCATAAGGCGATCGGCGTAATACGCATGCTAAGTGAGAGTTCCGAAGGTCCAAACCGCCTCTCTATCCTCTCCTTAATATCCTTCCTATCCTCTCTTTATTATCATTTCTAGTGTTGTTGGCGTCTGTTTATAGGCCACGGTAACCGCTTACAGGTGGGGTATGCTTGTTTGCCACGTATGTAGATAGTAGTAGTAGGTATTTAAAAAAGGAAAAGCAAACGGAAGCCAGCCAGTAAGTATTGTATAGAGGATCCAACAGTGGAAAATATTTTGTATGTACAACCAACTTGAAAGTATGAATAGATTACTTACCGGCTTCTACCTGTCTCTTTCGCCTGTAGCGATCGTCTCCAGCCAAACAATAGAGCAGTTGACGCCAGCGTGGTACTCTTGTCTCGGTCTGTGTTGTTCGCTCCATTGTTAGCCGAACTGCATTCTGTTCTGGTCTATCACTGTCTTCCGGATTACTTTGTACGGGAAGGGTAAAACTCTGGAATTCATAACCTAGTATTATTATTAAATTTATAATATAAAGCATACATGACGGGCCTCGTGGTGAAGTCGGTAGTGTAACCGATTTCCGTGCACGAGGTCGTGGGTTCGATTCCCACTCAGGACAATTATTTGTGTGATGAACACAGATATTTGTACTGTGTCTGGGTGTTTTTTATCTATATGTAGGTATGTATTTACAAAAACAAAGTAGTATATATGTATTATATCCGTAATCTGGTTACCTATAGCACAAGCGTTAAGCTTAGTTTGAGACCAGAGGATTGTGTAAAAAATGTCCGTGAATATTTATTTTATATCGAAACCGTTGTTTTTAAATTTATTGGGTATTTTCGGGTCTATTCACTTTAAAGTGCGCTCTGCGGCTTTGTGTCCGTGCAATTGCGCAATAAAAACCACGTGTACTGATGGACTACTGGAACTGAGTGACATTACTACAGTGGTCCGCCGGTGGCTCACCCTTTCGAATATCCTCTACTGAGTGAGCAGCGCTTCCACACAGCCACAGTAAAACATGTTTATTGTGAGACAGCGGAGTGTCGCACCTACGCGGGAGGCCTTGCGGGTGGCGGACGTTCTCCGGTCTATCTACGCCTACGTCGCTCCAGTCACTGGTGGCGGTTCGGGCCAGCGGAAGGATCGACCTCCCTGCCCCTTCTCACCGCTTCCTTCTGTGAGGATGTCATCTCTCCGCTTCCTTTTGTGATGATGTCATTGTAGCGACTGCGGCCTTAATTCCTGTCGCTACCGAGCTTCGCTCTACTATCTACCTACTACTCGCGGCACCGAGAGGTTCGCGACGAGTTCACGGCGCTGTTCGTTCCAAGCCGTAAACGACTCGAGCCTATGCCACTCCGTGTCTTCGTCGCAGCCGCAAGGGTGACAGCACAGAGTTGCTTCCCGCCTTGTGACTATGTGCAGGTATCTGTCGAGGCAACCGTGCCTTGCAGTACCTGCACCAGATGTAAGGTACGGACTCCGTGCCGTCACCCTGCCCTCTCCTCCAGCATCGGCTGGAACGCAATGAAAACCTACCTACTTAGTTCGGGCGAACATGCATTACATATACGTTTAGACCTTTCTTATATTAATATTCGTGATATAGGTAATCGTGTGTGAGGAGAGGGCAAGTCAAGTAGAAGCCGAGCTAACCGTCGGGCTACTAATAATTTTTAAAATTATACTTACCTATCTTGGTCTGTATTACAACACTTGACATGATCAGCTACTTTAAAGAAGAGGAGAGCTTTAACAATAATTTGTTTATTTATACTTAGGCACCTATCTACCATTGAAGTAATGTAACATGATTCCAGTGGCCCGTCAATACAGGCGGAAGAACAGCACACGGTGGGTTTATTTAGTGGGTGAGGGCCCCACACTACCCTGTTCTTTGCCCCCAACGACGGGGTGTGCAGTATGTATGTACTTAACATTTTTTCCGCCTTAACATTTTGGGGACATGAAGTTACCGATGACCCTGCGTTACTTATTACGAGCCAATCCGAAACTTGTGGATTCGATTACAATATCTGTAATGCTGTGTCATACTTATTTTAGGATACGATTTTATTTTACTAACAAATGTAGTAGATCGCGCGGAGCTGCGTCGACGCACTGCCAACTGTCGCGCTGCAAATGCGTCACCTCCGACTTCTTCAATTAATTCTTCCCATTCGGCATCATCAATCACGATTTCACCAGAACCAACCTAAAATAGAACTTTCAAGGTATTGCTAGGTTTCGATATTGTGATTATTGATTCTACTCGTACCTACGGTAGTATATATTAAATCTATGTTACATATATACTCCCCTTTATCGATAAGAACCAATGAATTTGAAACTCAAGAATCGATAACATCCGCGAAAAAGTATGGGACACTGGCATGATTAGTCCGTCACCACATGGTTTTTAATCTTATATAGGAATCTACCTTTATTAAAATAGTAGTCTGGTTAGTTTACAAGGAAGGAGACAATTGAGAGGGGATGACAAGAGAAGACAAAACAAAATCTTTTTTATCTGTTCGTAAGCGCATTCTGAAATTTCAGACGGATTTTAGTGCGATTTCCACTGGTAGAGCGCTGGGCTTGGAGCATAATACTGGCTTTATTTCATTTAAAACGGATGCCAGAAAAAATATTAAGCTAAAAGCTTTTGCATTTTCGGTAGGTACCTACATCTTGAGCGTTATTTATAAGATGGCTCTAAACTATTTCGCCATTATAATCTAATTAATACCTAGTAGGTTACATTACCTTAGTAAAATAATGTACACCAGCGAACTCCAGCAGCGTGGCAATACAATAAAAGAAGCTCATCAACAAAAACCAGTCGAGCGCGGTAGCATATCGTACTTTTGGTAAGTCCGTGCGGGAGTCCAAGCTTATCGTTGAAAGAGTTAACACAGTCGTTATACCAAGCCCCACTCGATCGGACGTTGCCTGAATCAATCCAATAATTATTGCTCTAAAAATGTAAGTAGATACAAAGTAATTATATATAACAAATAGTACATACCTATATTTCAAGGTATCAAGGGCGGATTCAGGTTCATAAGGGGATACAGATATATAGATATTTTATAATGTTGTGGATATATTTTTTGGTTTAGCTTTTTAATTTTTTTTTATTGTATATTAGTACTTGCATGTTATTCTAAACTATCCAAAGCTATACTGACGTATACTATATCTATAGCTTGCCCGGTGCCGCGACTATTAAATTGTTTACCTACCCCCGTTGCAAGTTTTAACTAAAATAATACTTATTTCTTATAAGTTTTACAGAACGAAGGCAATTTCTTCTTTCCGTTTTACTTTATTACTATAAATGCTAAACATATTCTATCTCACTCAAATATCGTTATTTATGTTAGTCGGGACTATCATGTTTGTTATTCTTGATACCGATAACAAATTTATACTGTACCACACAATAAACTTTTTGTTAAGTAAACAATATAATATAAAAAGAATGTATGTGGGTATAAATGTTCACCTAAAACTCGAGAACCGTTAGCCCAATTAATATGAAACTTTGCACATTTATAAAGTGTGACATGACTACTCCGACAAACATAGTTACGTTAGTGGCATAACATAGTTACGTAGGTGGCGCTGGTGGCAGTGATTTTTTGTCATTTGAACTATAGGTCGGATTGATATGAAATTTTGTACGTATTAAAAATGGTAGATATGTTTAGGTAAAGCGTAGCGCACCGGGCGCTAGCTAGTAAATAATAAAAAAAACTGACTAAGAATACAAGTGTCACCACCCCATTCTTTCCCACGGGTATCGTATTGGGCGACTAAGGGACGTAAGCAATTATCATCAATTGCATGACTGGTGGTAGGGCTCGGTACCAAGTGGGTGTACTCACCTGGTAGCGGGCCCGAGCGGGTTGGTACCACCATCACCCGTGTGACCGGCCATGAAGCACATCGTTGCGTTTTCGCTGTAGCAGGAGATATCCGTTTATTCTTTCGTTTCATATCGGTGAAATGAAATGGTGAGCAGCGGCTTGACAATACTCTCGGTATAGTTGAGTCCATGAGCGACGGTTACCACTTACCATCAGGTGGGCCGTGGCTCGTCTGCCATCACAAGCAATAAAATGCCATTACAATAAATAAAAAAATAAGTTAATCACAGTAAAAAAAAAACACCGACCCCTGTTCCAAGGCATCAAAGACGTCATACATTGATAAGTTGAATAAAATAAGACTATGGCAAACACATACACAATTGACATAGCTACATAAATATGACTAAAAGCTGTCATTCTAATTAATTTAAATTCATTATTGTAACAGAACTTTGACACTGTTTCATTAGAGCTGAACTATATGTTCACCCCAGACTGGTAAGATCATATCCCCTAATGAGTAAGCTGAATCCGCTCATCTCTCAAGGTAGGTAAGGTGGCAAAGACTATAAGAATAGACGCTAGCAATACCAGAGGCATCAATCGCGCGTCGCCATCTCCAAGGAAAGGGATAGGAGGTGGCTAGGATTATTTAAGGAGCGGATAGGTAGGATACTAAGGAGAGTATTGGAAGGATAATAAGGAGAGGATAGGGAGGGGATTGGCCTCCGGCCCCTAACTATACGACACAACGGTAGGAGGACCGATCGTACCACTGATCTTTTGTGAGAGGGTGATACTTCTTCTCCGATCAAGCCCATTCATGCTGGGATAAACCTACTACTAGATGTTCAGAATTTGGACCTTTATTTACCCTTTAAAATTATTAGCTCTGTTACAGAGCAATGTATCAAATAAAACACCTGGTTTTAGCGCGTAATTCCATACTGCATAACAGAGCTGGATATGGAGTACATAAGGTACATTACCTACAGGTGATTTTAAATTTCAGCTGGACAAGTGCGTTTATGCCTACACTTTTTATCACTTCTATGGCGTAGGCAAATAAGTTTTCGGAAAGAAGAACTATGTACACATGGACTTATAAAATAAGTCCATGTGTACATAGTTAAAAGTCTTAAAAGTTTTATCACATTGCTATAGGTACCTATAAGTACCTACTGGATGGAAGAAGTATTTGTTAATTTGCGCACTACAATTCGAAGGTTTTATACGGCGAAGGGTTGAAGTCTTGAAGACATTTCTTTCTTCAATGATCTGTTGGATCATTTTATAAAGCTTTATCATAGCGCATTAAATAGATGAATGAATATATTCATTCAAGACTACGTTTACGAGTAATCTATTGTAAGACTTCTAAAGATATGCATGTACATTACCTCCCGATGAATCCAAAAAGATACCCATGAAAGGACCACGATAAGTATGCACGGCACGTACACTTGTATGAGGAAATAGCCCGTATGTCGTTGAAGATTGAACGATACTTGTAGTACAGAAAATTCGCCTGTAAACATTTTTTAAAGGTTTAAACTTATTACATGTTATAATCTAATTTGTATTGCACGCCTCATAAGCGTTTCACGCAGAAAAACTGTTTTTTTCTTGACTTAAAATGTCTCTATTTATCATATACTGCACTTTTAAATTAATATATATACACACGTATCAAGAAAAAACACTATTTTAACACTCATATTTTTGATGCCATTTTTGTTATTTAAACTAGTTAAAAAACTGTTTGGAAAAGTTCTGTCTTGGACGTCCGTTTGTTGTAGGTAATGTATGTTAACACGATAACGACCAAAATAGTTTACTAATCGAGTCTTTTTTTTTCTTTTACGAATAAGTATGATTACGAATAGTCCTATCACTTTTCACGGTCTGATTCGATGTGGTTTAATTGTTATGAAATAAACAAAAAAATAGTGAATATTTACGCTCGACTCGACACTAAAACCAGCGCTACGCTATACCTTATTTCGTGAGAACTACTTGAACTATTTCTATAGACCAATACCACTTAGTAAGACCAATACATTATTAGTTACTTATCAAATAATCAATTTTATTGTGAAAAATGAAGCCTATGAGGCGTGCACTTTTGGATTTTTCAAAGTATTTTTTTTTGTTATCTGTATAATGACAAATCGACGCACAGCCTAATAAACTTATCTATTATATAAAATTAATCTTATTTTAAAAATAATATTATTCCCAATTCGCTTTATTTAAGCGCTTCAGTGATGGGCATTGGTCTAGGGTACTTCATTAGAGATATAACAGCACACATGTGGTGTCGGATGTGGTGTCGGTGTGTGTTTGTCCGTGTGGTGACGGACTAAGAATACAAGTGTCACCACCCCATTTTTCTCACGGGTGTCGTATGAGGCGACTAAGGGAAGTAAGCAATTTTCATACATTGCATGACTGGTGGTAGGGCTGGGTACCAAGTGGGAGTACTCACTTGGTAGAGCCCGAGCGGGTTGGTACCACCATCACCCGTGTGATCGGCCATGAAGCACATCGTTGCGTTTTGGCTGTAGCAGGAGATAGCCTTCATATACCATTACCTTTACCATCCACCATCAGGTTACCATTTACCATCAGATGGATCGTGGCTCGTCTGCCAATGAAAGCAATAAAAAAAAAACATGGCTTACGTAACCGATTAATAAAATAGTGAGTAGGTACGTGTCACTTACTATCTATCTTTACAGTCAACATCATTAGAGTTCTTTATGCTGGTATTAATTTAACAATAGGTAGCTGTGAATCTATAAAACAATACTTTTATTTTAACAATCAAATGTAACTTGATGTTTATTGTTATGTAGTATATATAAACAGCATAAGTGAATTAAATCAATGAAACAGTAGATTCCTTGTTAACGGAGAAAGCCAACTTAGAGATAAATACCTCCTCCTGAAGGGTGCCCATCATATTCCAATCGATCCTGGTTATCATTTGGCATGTGATTGACAGCGATCGAAGGCACAAGGAGAGACCTCGGTATTATAGTGGGATCTTTCAGCTTGTATATGAATTATAGAAACATACCTACTTAGAATGGAATTCTGCTGGGCTCTGCGAGCTCTGCTAAGAATTAGGTATAGAAATCTATCCATGCGCTGAAAGTCTAACATATCCAACAATGAAAAACTTATCAACTTTAGTTGAAATTAAGTTGTAGGTAATTGGACTTTTTTTTTAATGTGGGCAAAAATGTCCTACCGCACACACCGCTGCCCGGGGAGAAATAGAGTAGGGTGGGGCTCTCACCCACTAAAACCCACCATGCGCCCTCACCCGCTCTTGCTACGGCGGATCACGGGTACCGCGTCGTATTGACTGCGATCCGCAGGCGGCAGACCCTTCGGGCACCCTCTCTTGTGCGACGCCCCGCGCACTTGAGCGTCACACATGCAACCCCGACCGCACCGTCCGCAGCCTCGCCTAGGGCGGCATCAAGCGCGCAGGTAAGCGCGCCCACGCGGCGACGAATCAGTCCGCGAAGGATTCTTCCCGGGGCCTCTCCGCCGCCTCCTTCCGGAGATGACAGCCTCGCAGATAGTGGCGACCGCGGTCCAGGCCCTCTTACTGCCAACCATCGCTCGTGCAACGGCCGGCAGCGACAGGTCCACGCTTATGACTGCAGCGAGTTCCCGGCGCTGCAAATTCCAGGCCGGGCACGACTCGAGCGTGTGCTGCGCCGAGTCGTCGCTGCAGTCGCAGTGGTGACAGCCTGGGGCATCTCCCTCTTAGCAATCGTATGCAGGTATTTGCCGAAGCAACCATGCCCCGACAAATCCTGCACCAACCGGAAGGTGAGGACCCCGTGCTGCCGCCCTGCCCATTCAGCCAAGATCGGCCGGAGCGCCCCTATGATACAGAGACTAGCCCGGGGCATAGATAAATGGGACTGCTATATCCATAGGTATAACTCCCGAAACTCAACAAAGAAATTAAAAAAAAATGTTGTAGGTAATTTTACCGTACTATGAGATATCGAAAAAGTAACTTTAAAAAAGCCTTTACAATAAATAATGCAAATATGTTATAATATAGGTAGTCTACTCTCTATACACTAAAAATAAACAGCTACTTATGTCGTTACTTTTACATAATCTTCTGCTATTTCTGTGTATGTGTATTTCTCGAAGCGTAAAAGCCGATTCGTGTCATTGGTGGTGCAGTATTCGTTTGACATTATTTTATATTTCCCTCGGAAACGAAAAACGCAAATCATATTTATAAACCAGCACTTGAGATCTATTTTGCAAAGAAATTTAAGAAAATATGCTAAAATGTTATGTGCTCAGCGCACGGAAATTTTCGGTAAATAAAATGCGGATAACATTATCTAAAGCAGATTGAGTTTTCCTGTGGAAGTAGACCTACTCACGGATAAAAACCTACTTAAACTGCATTTATCAAAATATAGGTAAAGACAATGTCTACTATTTTCGAAGAAAATCTTTAGTTTTACTTAGGTAGGTATGGATATGAGTAGGATAACTTATAAGATGCAATTCAAAAATGAGAATTGCGCCATGAAAGTTATAATGAATTTCATATTTCGGCATATTGCACGGCGTCATAGGTATTACCGGGTAAGCGGATAAAATTTGAGCGAGTCACACGACGCTATTATAGTTTCGTGATTAGTGTAGCTGTGGAGCATTGACGAAAGTTGTTGAGAGGCGGCTTTATATAAGTTCAATCGTTTCTTTCATTAATTTTATTATATATAGTGTGGCCACATAATTAAGTTGCCTTATTAAAAATCAATAGATATGAAAATCAATAAATATAGAAAGGATTGTATGCTCTTCTTACTAAGCGGTTTAATAAAACGAAGATTTTATATGACTTATATGAGCCTCTTTGTATAGGCCGCACAATAATGGAGGTTAGCTACCCATGTTTGCGAAAGGCAAACATTCTTACTAAATTAATAGAACTTCTTTTATATGACCATGCAGTTATGCGCTAATAACAACATATGGAATGGTTTATTGATTTTATGGGTGATTAGATAATGATCGATAATAAGATCGAATAGTTCGATGAGAGTTACAGACCAAAAATACTGGACGTGAGTCTAGAATGAAATTTCAAGGATGTGTCACGTTTACGTACTTTGCGTTTCTTACATGAAAGAGAGGAAAGATAAATATAATTTTTCATTATTTATTTATTTTTTAGAGAGAAAGAAAAAGAAAGTACATATTGGTATAAAATATTTTTTTTAAGAATTATGTGTACGGTGCTCCATGTGCGATTTATATGTGGGTACCTAGCATATAGGTAGGTATACTTAGCGTTTTAAAATATTTCATTACCTTCCCGTCGAGTAAATGTGAAGTTTCTGTAAGGGAAGCTGATGAGGTCAAACTGAGAGAGGGTCATACCCGGTACAAAGTTAACGCTTTCTGAATTTTGCCACTGATATACAAGTTGTTGATTGGAATACGCATCTAAAACAAACAGTAACTGTTGAAACATTTCTTTAAATTCAAAAATGTCTTATAAATATTTTAGTTGAATCTTAACATCGTTCTCAAATATATTAAACGTTAATAATAAATAACGAAACAGTTGGAGATCTTTTTATTTTATTTAGAAATATACTTACAACTACCAAGAATCAATGGACATGATTGTCGGTCCATTGGGAAATTGCGGAGTTCCATAGGGCACTTTGCTTTGATAGTTAACCTGTAAAATAACATTAACCTCAATAAACTCAAAGTACCTAGTATCTGTTTAAAAATTGTAACTGAGCTGTGTCTGTAGCTACATATATATAAGTGTATGTGAAATTTTATTATTACCATTTTATTAGATGATTTGTGGTGTAGGTGTCTCTAGACTCAAACATTTTTCCAGAACATTCATTCATTGTCTGGTTTTTTTATTAAAGACAACACTTCGCACTAAGGAATAATCCTTGTGTCGCGGGGGACTTCACAAACAGACAATGTCACGGACACAAAGTACACCCAGACTCAGAACAACCATTTGTGGTCCACAAAAAAAGTTGTTCTGTGTGGGAATCGAACCAACAACACTCCGGCAGGAGGCCGGTATCTAAGCCACCGCCATCTGTGCAGTCAGTTTGTTTGTTGCGTATTACGCAAAAGCTACTGAACTGCTTTTAATGAAGCTTTTTTGTTTGATCACACTTAAATTATTTTGCTACAATATTGGCAGAAGCTAGTTTCAATATAAACAAATACAGCGATGTGTTGGTGTACCTAAGTACCTACCTACTTATACCATAAACTTGAAATTACCTGAATTTTGTAAAAACTTTAGCCTGATAAGTTGGAGAAACTGAAGGGATTGCTAGATTAGGTATCAGCTGTTTGTCTTGTCGCATCCAACAGAGAACTTCTGACGCAAAATTTTGTCGGAATTAAATCGATTAACGAGTGCCCAGTTGCATAGGTACTCTCCGGTGAAATTAGATGAACTTATTCAATCTACTCTAATGTGTTATACGTGTTTTACATTTGTTCACAATTCTGCTTCTTAATTTTTTTTTTTGCAAAGCACTTGTTTTTGAGTTAGAGATTTAATTTTAAAGAAGGACGCTATGCCTATAAGGAGACGATTTAGTTACCCCTTTTTCCCAATAATAATCTACGAATATAAATGAATTTCTCTTCGACCATTCTCTTGATGGCTAGACATTCTAGGCATAAAAAATAAGAAAATATACATCAATAATCCTACGGTTTATTAAATATGTTGATGTTTTTATGTAAGTATATTCTAAACACTAATTCATATATTCGACCATTTACCAGATAGCTATGACAATGATCCTTCGAGCGTACATCTGCTTGTTCTTAATTGTAGGTCGGTAACAATTCAATAGAGCCTAGTGAAAAAACCAAGCACTGCAAAGACAGTGATATCGAGTTCTATCACTGGTTCAGTTCCAGCCTTCGTAGGGCACACACCACTGACATTTCGAGATTTTTCGAAATTATGTATTTGATTACAATTTATGGCAATTCACACTGCTCGGTGAAGGAAAACATTGCGAAGAAACCTGCATGCCTGAGATATTTTCTATTTTCACAACGGTTTCCGAAGTCTGCCAACCTACACTGAAACCTCTCACCATGAGAGAAGATTTGTGCCCAACAGTGGGACAGAAAAAGGCTTGAAAAAATAAATATAATTACTTAATCGCAGCAATATTCAAATACATCCGACAGATTGCCTGGGTGTCACCCAAGACAATAAGAAACAATGTGATATGCTATGGATTTAGTTCCAGAAGTTCGCAGCTATCGTTTCACATCTCCAAACCTTGTGCTCTAACAATTATTAAAATTACTGGTGCACAACAAGATAGTGAACAAGTATTTCACAACTTTTTGAAGTAGGAATTCTTAAGCAGCAGTTTGATAATGGATATTTGGACGAGAACTGAGTGTAATTTTAAGAACACGTCACGTTTCGTTACATGCGAGAAAAGAAAAAATATAATATACTTTGAAACAAGGAATAAGAAAGGTATATATTCAAAAAGGAGGACGCATCTAGAATTTCTCTTCTTGGTATTACGTGTGGATGTGGTTGTGTTGAACAGAGCTATGTCATTTAAAACAACAAAACTTTGATGTATATGGGCAATACTTCAGTGACAAAGTGTAAGAACAAAAGGAGATTTTTGCGTTCATTGAATCTCCACAGAGTAATCGGATCAGAGAGATTTTTCATAATGCCAATTAAAAATGTCGGACACTCGTTGTGCGAAGGGTATGAATTTAATTATTCTCAAACCTTAATTATGATTTGGGTTTGTATATTTACATACTCGTTGTGTATAAAGTTTAATTTGTACATAGAGTGGGTTATTTAGGTATCTATTATAATGTATATCCCGATGATGTTGGATATATTATTGATATTCACTGTTTAAGTTCGTTATTTTTACTTTATTGTAATGTTATGAAACACATAATCTAAACAGTGGACACAGTGGTAGTGTGTATACAAATCTAATCCAATTAAGAATATTTTTCGGCAATTTTATAGGTACGAGTACATAAAAAATTTAAATCAACGACTTTACCAATCTGTAAGAAAACACATACCTACTGTAAAGGTAGATACAAATAAATACCATTAAGTAATAATGTTGGCACCTAATATCACCATCATTTACTTGCTTCAAAGTATAGTAGCAAAAAACCGTTATTGTAAATTATTGTCTGTCTGTCCGCTTGTTCCGGATGATTTCCGAAACGGCTAAAATATTTTGCAGGACTTTTACTGATAAATAGCTGATGTTATAAAAAGTAACTAAGGCTACTTTTACTTCTACAGCCACGTGGGGCCGGCTTTAGAATTGTCCCACCCCTCTCTACCCACAGGAATCGTAGGAGCCGACTGAGGGAATACCGGGGGAGTGGGCAGCAGCACTTCCTCGAGTATTAACGAAATCCACTGCGATCGCCAACCCGCCTGCCAAGCGTGGCGATTACGGCATTATCCCCCATAATGAGCACACAAAAAAAAATGGATGCGGTCGGCACAGGACCGCTCGTTGTGGCGTTCTCTTGGGGAGGCCCATGTCCAGCAGTAGACGTCGAAAGGCTGATGGATGGATGGATGGATGGAAGGCTACTTTTATTCTAATAAGGGCGGATTCGACCAAACTCGAATATATACAAGAACAACAATACCGAGAATAATAATTATTATTCCCGGTATAGTTTTTGTTGTATTCTATTCCACGATTTTATTCTCTTAGATAATCAACGTTCATTTTGCCACGCAATCTGACTTATAGCTATACTTGGAATAGCTATTCGCGAATAGCGAATACCCGGCAAAAAGAAGTTGTTCTACAAACGGGACGGTCTATAGCTTAACTCATCTCAACTCGTATTTGTCGTATTATAACGTGGGAATGTAACTGTCACTGAACGTTTCGAATTAAAATGAAAGCACGAAAAAGTTTAAGTTAAGACGCCATTTTTTATTCTTGGATTAACTCCTTATTCGATGCTTATCGGTGGTATAGTGACTATTCCCGAATAGGCTCGCTATTCTTCGAATTGTTATAGGTAAAACGTAAAATTTATTTATTCTCAAGTAAGTAGCGATTTATTCTAGGAATTTATTCTTGTTTGGTCGAATCCACCCTAAAAGAGTTAGGGTTCCACTAAAAGTAGTCAAATTCTGCACTGCTTTAATTTCAAGCGACGCAATTTGCGGGTCGTTTGTAATAAAATAATTTAAAAAATGAAAAATACAACATTTTTAGTATGGCTTATCACCCCAATGCTGTGTGTCAATCGTGACGTCACTTGACAAGGTCGTATACGTTATACTATATCTATGTATCCAGGAGCATTAGTGTGTCATTTAAAATGTCAACGTGTGTAATTAAAGTGTGCCGAAACTACAAAAATCGCAAAATGAGCACTAAAAATATCTCTTATCTACTAGCCGATGTTACTAACCGATGTTAGTAACATTATTTCATACAATAACTGGCTAAATAAGTCATTTAAATATTCCGAAAATAAATTAATTTTAGTTCGTATTTGTTTATGTGATACCAGTTTATGAACTTAAATTTCCCGCATAATCTTGCAAAGTTGATGATATTTATTTTAAAGATAGAGAGTAATAGAAACATTACCTAACATAATTATTAGCGTTTTTAATGGATCCATAAAGCTGCACAGTCGTCATTTTCGGAATTAATTAGAATATTACTATTTGTAATATTATTATTTATTTTAATGATGAAGATTGTTTACATTTTTAAAATTATAATTGTCGTTCGTTATAGTAGTATTCTCATTAAAGAAGAGGTTATATAGTATAGTATATATTTTTTATACATAATTATATTGAGATTATGAGAGTAAATAGAAAGAGATAATTGACTATATACCTACGAAACATTTTGTAGTATAAGAATGTCTTCATCCATCCATCCATCAGCCTTTTAACGTCCACTGCTGGACATAGGCCCAAAGGGGGGATAATGCCGTAATCGCCACGCTTGGCAGGCGGGTTGGCGATCGCAGTGGATGTTGTTAATAAAGGTGTGCTGGTGCCCACTCTCCCGGTATTCCCTCAGTCGGCTCTTACGACTCCCGTGGGTAGAGAGGGGTGGGACAATTCTAAAGTCGGCCCCACACGGCTTGAATGTCTTGCATCTATGATAATATAATTTTCGCATAATTTAATACTACCACTGAAACTGGTATCATTACGCACGCACACAAACACAAATTGCACAAGCGTAATGACAGCTGTCACGCACACTAGCATAATAATTCCCGCCCGATTTTTATGACGTTTATAAGAGTGACACTCCATCTAGATAATAAATATTTAATCTAAGACCTATTAAATGTTCACAGAATTCCAATTTACCTCATAGAATATAAAATGTCTCCATGCTGGCTGATTCGCAGTAGTTTATTCGGCACAGTTATAGTGTGCACATACGAGTGTTTCCCATTGTAGAAATATGTGTCGGGTCGCCAAATCCTTTCCAGCATCTTGATAGAAAGTGACAAAGAACGTATAGGCCCAAGAAAGGACAGTCGCGTGTCTCGCCAATACTGCCTGAAGTAGCAATCCATCGAATAGTCCTAAAATGGATAACTAATATAGAGGTGCAGTTAATTATTAATCATGTACCTATATATAATTATCCATCATTATCGGATATCGCGTTGGTTCGTAAACGCTTAAAAGCTACGACAACTGTTTTATGTCTGGGAATTACCAGGATTTCCTCAACCGTTGATGTCAGATAATTGATGTGAGTCCCACGTAGTAGGCGGCGAGCCTATAGCCGTCTAGGGGGCACATTTCCAAACTCCTGCTACTTAGAATTATGTTTACGAATTTAAGCTTCAAGACTAACATGTTAATTATGTTTACATAATTTTTAAACACGGCTGTATAAAATAACACAAAGCGCGAAAATATAATATAATAGAAAATAGTAGGTATAATAATAATCAATTTCCATAACACATTACTTCTCCATGTATTAGTTGACGCTCGTGTATCTAGCGGATGTATTGACATACATTGTTCCATCCAGGTAAGCTCAATTGTTCCAATTTTATTAAGACTCTTACTAAATGATCCTCACGGCCCCGAGCGAATGTCACGATTAGCTCAATGAGGATCCATGCGCAAAGCTGAGCGCAGATGACGGTATCGGCGAAATGGCCACTGGCAAATTGTAGTTGCTTTCTTTGCCTGAGAATTCTTTGCTATTTATTGTGTTTAATTCGGTTAATCAACGATATTGTTAAAATGAATAATAATATAGTACCTGGAAGATTAAAGAATTGAAAGATGCTATGCTGTCTAGCCACAATATTTTTTGCTGTTTTTCCCACTTTTTTTAATGTTGGATCTTTGTTAAATAAATGTACATCGGGATTATTACATTTTGGTACAGCACACAGAGGCATATTACGAGAAAATTTTACTTGTCCAAATTATATGGAAATTACAGTTTTCAATGGCCATGTCGTAATACGCCATCTGCCGTGAAATGATGGCAGTCAACTTCACCATTGGCCGAGCGTCTGAATAACATTAAGAAGGCGCGGGTTCAAATCCCACTCCTAGTTATCATCAGTTCTATTTCACATTTTCGCATTTAGCTTTAAGATTGAATTTTTGTTGGTAATATTTAAAGAATAGAAGAAAAATATTGTATGATTACAAATAAAATAGTTATTTCGTATATAAACTCACCATGTCTAATTCGGACACAGGCCCCATACTGCGTATTAATATATTTGTTTGTACTACCGTCGGGTACCCTGAAACATAGAAATCTTTTAATTATAATCGGATGAAACACAATATTCTATATTAGAAAGGGGCCTGGGACATAAATTATATCCTGAAATTCTTTGGTATTACTTTACATAATATAATATAGTGTCAGGTAACTACACACTTCTATAAGTGAGGGGAGTGATATGCCTATCTACA
This sequence comes from Leucoma salicis, assembly GCA_948253155.1. Lineage (NCBI taxonomy): Eukaryota > Metazoa > Arthropoda > Insecta > Lepidoptera > Erebidae > Leucoma > Leucoma salicis. The sequence goes on from OX411807.1 coordinate 19,625,781, forward strand.
TTCATAAATATATATTTCATCGCAAACTGAAAGACGGAGTTTTTTTTTTATACTACTTGGGTGGCGAACAAGCATACTTAAGTGATGGTAAGAGGTTACCGTAGCCTATAGACGCTAGCAACACTAGCGCCTATCACTCGCGCGTTACTATCTCCAAGGAAAGGGATAGGAGGTGGATAGGAAGGATAATAAGGAGAGGATAGGTAGGATACTTGGGAGAGGATAGGGAGGGAGTTTGGGCCTCCAGAGTTCTCACTCACCATACGAAGCACGACGGTAGACGTAACTAAAGTTGTTACACGCTGATCTTTTGTGAGAGGGTGGTACTTCCCCGATCGTGCCGGCCCATTCGTGCTGGGATAAGCAAGGGTCTACAACTAGAAATACCACTAGAATAATTAATCTACAAAAAAAAAACAATAACGTTATCTTAAAATTACAAGCCACCTTTTCCATGCGTAGGTAGCTGAGAGTTCTCGTAATTTTTCAACAAATTTTCCAAAACTAACGTTATGTTTTTTGAGACTGCATCGTTGACACTTCTTTTTGAGCTCCTTTTTAAAGTATAGGCATCAAAATCGTCGTAAGTAACGTTTATATAATTCGAAAGTAATATATCTGGCATCCCCCAATAGTCATGTTCACTTTGAGTGGCATCATGTGACAGGTTTTTAGCGGCCGCAGACAAAATATCTGGAGACTGTTGCGATGTAGCATCGTCATGGGACTTCAAGGATGTCAGCGATATTGGAAACGTTCCATTTTTCGTCGTCAAATAGATGGCTCCTTTCGCATCAGCTTGCAAGATGCTGTATATCAAAGACAGAAAAGGGGACAATAGATAGTAAAAGTATTAATATGATGGTATCAGCGCAGAGCCCGTAGAATGTAACTCACTAAATCGTATCGACATCGTATCTTATCGCTTGTGATTGGTAGAGAAACCGACGCGTGATGTCGCAATAATCTCTCGGCCCATCACGGTGATCTCTCAACCAATCGCAATGACACGATGAGATGTCGATACGGTTTACTGAGATACATTCTTACCTCCCAGGATATCTAACTGGAATAAAAGTATTTCCTTGATAGGGTTGTCTCTTATCTAGGTGGCGCAGGCGTTACCCAAAGACGTTAAGTATGAATGTATTATCGAAATTAGCAGTCAGGAGCAATTGTCACGATGTCTGAATTGGCAAAGCATCTGGACGGTATCCAGGAGATGCAGGTTCAAATCCTGCTCGTGACTGTTATTTTCGATTTCACATTTTTCACTTTGTGTTTAATGTATAGTGCTAAGCATGTCAAATGCTAAAAATATATATAAATATTTATAGGGTTTGCGTCATTATTAGGTAAAAATCTTAATTGTAAAATTAAGTTTACCTGGTCGGTATAATGTATGAAAATACTTCTGACAGATGGCGCAGGCGTTACCCAAAGACGTTAAGTATGAATGTGTTATCGAAATTAGCAGTCAGGAGCAATTGTCACGATGGCTGAATTGGCAAAGCATCTGGACGGTATCCAGGAGATGCAGGTTCAAATTCTGCTCGTGACTGTTATTTTCGATTTCACATTTTTCACTTTGTGTTAATGAATGTTATTGAGCTTTTTCCTAAAAAGAAAAATTCTCAGTAACAGCCCGGAGTTTGGAAATGTGCCCGGTAGACGTCAATAGGCTCGCTCCCTATTACGTGGGACTTAAACATAGCTGGCGAATCGTGGGTGTGTAATACACCTCTGCCTACCCCTTTGGGGAATACAGGCGTGATGCTATGTTTTATATTAGATTCAGCCCTCGACTTCATCTGTGTAAACTTAGAATTGAATCAAGTAATGTAAATATCGTCACTGTGACACGTCACATCTCAGGGATCAAAAGTATCTCAGGGAGAAAAGATATAGGCATCTTTTTCCGAGTTCCTGAAAATATGTAGGTACTCTAAAGTTCCTGACGATCGGTTGGGTACTTACGGCGTGAAAGCGTAAAAAACTAACAAACAAAAAAAGAAGTGACAGTTTTTTTTGCATGATGATAATATAATGAAATTAACTTGATATAAAGTGTCATGAAATTATATATTGACCCAGTTTTGAAGTCCACGTGAATCTAGTACAATATCAAAATTTTAATTTTATATTGTACTAAGGTCTGAGACAATTCTTTAATTGCTTGAATATCAAACAGCAGGGGTCGTGTTGAGTGTATCTCCAGCAACACAATTTAATATGGAATAGGTTTGAAAGGTATCTTGGCATCGGGCCCGTACCAATTTTTTTGTTTCAATTTATGGTAAAAAGGGGTTTCTGGGCTTTTTATACTTGTGATTGTGTACTGTACCTACACGTACACCTGATATAGGTACCTACATTGCAGAGATTCTAGTTGGTTATGTAAATTGAAGAGTTTATTCCATGCAATGAATTGTAGATATTTCTTTTCATGGAACATTGTGAAACTTTTATCGAGTTTTGCCACGTTTCGGATGATACTAATTGATTCGTCATGGATGCTTTAATTGCTAATGCTTAGTATTCGCGTAGCCATTAGAAAGTATGAGATTTATGTATACAAGTATGTATGTCTTAGAGTCATACAACATAATTTAGAATATACCAATGAAAAAAATTTACCGACTGAACTTTGTGAATTAAGTATATTTACATAATATCATTTTTAAAAACATTATTTGCATACAGGTACCTACATTTTAAAATACATTACAGACGTTGCCTCTTGGTCTAGGCAACGCAATCTCAAAGGAAGGTCTTCGGTCAAAATTGTAATTGCACGCTTCATAAGCGAAGCGTTGAGGTGGGTACTGCTCTCGTTTCATTCAGAACAACTGATTTTTCAAACTTAAAATGTCTCTATTTGTCATATATGGCACTTGTAAAATAATATATATCACAAACATATCAAGAAATAACACTATTTTTAACACTCATGATATTTTAGATGGCATTTTTGTTATTTAAACTAGTTATAAAACTGTTTAAAAATTTTTTGTCTTGGACGTCCGTGTGTTGTAGGTAATGTATGTTAACACGATAACGACCGAAATACTTTACTAATTGAGTATTTTGTTTTCTTTTACAATTCAGTAAAACTAAGAATAGAGCCCTATCACTTTTCACGGTCTAATTCGATGTAATTTAATTGTTATTAAATAAACAAAAAAATTGTGAATATTTACGCTTGATTCGACACTAAAACCAGCGCCTCCTTATTTCGTGAGAACTATATCTATAGACCAATATATAAGTAGGTACTTCTTAAAATTAGCGCTAGATGGCGTTTAGACATGAAAACCACAGTAGGTACTTTTTGAAATTAGCGCTATCTATGTGATTTATTGAAAATTACTTAGAATGACCAATACCTACATTATTAGTTACTTATCAAATAATCAATTTTATTGTAAAAAATGAAGATTATGAGGCGAAGGCGAACAAGCACAATCCTGTAACCTAACAGCGGTATGTTTATCACAATCCTGTAACTTAATAACGGTACGTTTGTGACAATTCTGTAACATAACAATAAAAATACTCTGGCAACACTGAAACGGAGAGTTGTGTTCGCAAACAGACTTTGTCGAAAAATATTATTTTACTATATTTATACACTTTTGATAAGTTCCCAATATTTCAAATCACCACAAAATCATAAATTCAATATAAAATTCAAATAGAACCTCGTGAATATTTAATAAACTAGTGAAAATATACGCAACATGACATTTGACATCCACGTCAAAATGAGCAGCTCCCGTTATAATTATGATTATTTATATTGTATTCCTATAAGTAGTTTTATGTCATGTAGTTAGAGTTGTATTTTTTGTTTCAGTGTATATCATGGTAATCCGTCGTGTTGGACTCATTTTTCACCGTTTATTTCTCTTTCACCGAACAAATTTCCTTCGTTTGACGGTCTACCTTAAATTAATACTCGATATTGGCGAAATTGTGCTCACACTGCCACAAGAAGAGCCATTAAACAAGAAGATAAGATAAGATAATTATGATTACAAGATCCAGAGCAAAAACAGCACGCCTACTACCCCCGGACTCGTCGCACAGCTCCGCTTCGCAGCCACCGGTGACCGCACCAGCGGAACCGGTCTCACCGCACGCGTTGAGCTCGAGCTCCAGCGACGAGTACTTCTCACCGCCGACGTCGCCGCCACCTGTGCGGCGCATGAAATGGACTAGACCAATAAATGAAAATGTCATGCGTGCATACTTCGGGGCTACAGGGGGCGGAACCAATCTCACCGCGTACCGTGACCGCATGCTGCTTCTGTTTCAGGGCCTTGAAACGGCTATCAACGTCTCGGCTCAACGACTGTCAGACCAAGTGGGGGCCATTCAACGATCTCATATGTTGGAAGACACCGTACTTGATCGGTTACGCTCGGAGTTTATACAGGCTAGTCACGTTACCCCTACTCTTTCGCAAACACCGGCTACACAAAGGGACTCTGTTACACAAAGGGCATATGTGGATGGGGGTGACGGGACTTATTCTGTGGACTCCCAGTATTGTGAGGAGGTAAGAGCTGCTTTGGAATCTGCGATTCATGAGTATAGATCCAAACCATTAGAATTTAGGCCACATCTGCCTCGATTACCCATGCATAGAAGGAACATGTTACGGGTTAAGACCCTTGACTCGCTTTTATCTAATTACTTAGACACTAGCGACAGTCTTGCCGATACACACTCCATCTTGTACTGTACGGCCGTTGCTGCGTGCCGTATAGCTGGACTCACTTTCTTAAAAAGGGAATCCTCTATGCGGCCTCTGAACGCAAAACCGGCATGGCAGTGTAGGATTGAGTGTCGTATCGCCGAGACAAGGGTGTTAATCAGCAAACTCAATTGCTTCAGGTTGGGCAATACACGCCCACGAGTAATGTGCTTCGTAAAGCGGGCATTCTTGGGGACTGGCGTCAGGCCTCAAGATTTTATGGTCCGTGTAACGGAGCGCATCGACCTCCTGAAGCAAAAACTCTATGCATGGGCAAATCGAGTTCGCAGATACAAAAAACGTATGGATCGTTATACTGTGAACCGCATGTTTCAAAGTAATGAAAAGTCAGTCTATAGAAGCTGGGAGCGTCCTCGTGAAGCTGTGTGTGATGTGCAGATACCCGATGCTATAGCTACAAATAAATTTTGGCGCAGCATCTGGTCGGTGCCCATCATACACTCTGAAGGCGATTGGATTGAGAAAGTTAAACAAGCATGTGAAACAATCCCAACAATGGACAAAATCTTTATAGAACAACAAGACGTAGTCAGTGCAGTCCGTTCTTTGGCAAATTGGAAATCTCCAGGACCGGACGGACTGCACAACTTTTGGCTTAAATGGCTACGCAGTTCACATGCTTGTTTGGCATCTCAGTTTCAATCATCTGTGGAATCCGGGTCGCTGCCGGATTTTATGACGACTGGCATCACTCATTTGCTCTATAAATCAGGCAGTACCACGGAACCAGGTAATTATAGACCTATCACGTGTTTACCATCACTCTATAAGCTTCTTACATACATTCTGAGAACCAAAATTACTAAACATATTGATACTTATTCGATCATGTCCAACTCTCAGAATGGATGTAGGAAGGGGGGCCGTGGTACTAAGGAGCTCCTCCTTATTGATGCGGCCATAAGCCAACAGGCTCGCCGTAGGAAAAGGGATCTGATGACATGCTGGATAGACTATAAAAAAGCTTTTGACTCTGTGCCACATACATGGCTCTTGAGGGTGCTAGAGTTATATAAAGTTAACGAAACTTTATGCACCTTGAAGTCTTGTATGGGGCATTGGAGGACAGCTCCTTGCTATCCAGAATGTCGGCGGACCCCGGATTGTCATGGTGAGCTTGTAAGGATTGAGATTGATTTTTATATTTCAGGATTTCAGATTGGATTGAGATATTTCAGGGCGACAGTGAGTCCTTTATGGTTCTGTTTAGCCATGAACCCTCTTAGTACCTTATTAGAGGGTTCAGGACTAGGCTATAGGTTGCGAGGTGATGGTTGCAAAATATCCCACCTGTATTACATGGATGATCTCAAATTGTTTTCCCCTACCAGATTTCAACTAATGGAGTTACTAAAGTTAACCGAATCCTTTAGTAATTCCATTGGGATGAAATTTGGTGTGGATAAATGTGCGATCATGCATGTAAAACGAGGAAGGGTAGTGGAATCCGAGGGAGTTCAACTCTTGGCTTGTACTCATTTGCGATCACTCCTCGTAACTGACACATATAAATACTTGGGTATGTTGCAAGCTCTGGGCATTAATGAGGTGGACATGAAGCAATCGTTGCGGGAGCGTTTCTTTGGCCGTCTGAAAAAGGTACTGAATAGTCTTCTATTAGGTGGCAACAAGGTGCGCGCCTACAACGGTTGGGTTATGCCACTTCTGATGTGCTCCTTCGGCATACTCAAGAGGACTCGGACTGAACTTGACGCTCTGGATAGAAGAGTCCGCAGTTTATTGACCGCATATCGTATGCATCATCCTCGCTCATCGGTAATGAGGCTGTACATCCCACGAAAGTGTGGAGGTCGGGGTTTCTTAAATGCCAAGACCTTGCACAATCGTGAGGTGTACAACCTTAGGGAATATTTCCTTCATACTGATAAGGATATGCATTGTGATGTGGTCGCTGTAGATTCCGGACTCACTCCGCTCTCCTTGGCTAAGGAGAATTGGCGCAGACCTGTGGTACTTGGTACTGACGATCGCAGGGGTGTATGGCAGAGCAAGGAACTCCACGGAAGGTTTTACCGGGCCTTACATGGGCCGGACGTAGATTTCATGGCTTCCGTGGCCTGGCTACGTTTCGGTAACCTATTTGGGGAAACCGAAGGTTTTGTTCGTGCAATTGCTGACGAAGTTATCATGACGAACAACTACCGGAGACATATCCTGAGGGATGGTACGGCTGACATATGCCGTGCCTGCCACCATCCTGGTGAGTCCCTTAGACATATTGTCTCTGGTTGTTCTCGTCTTGCTAACGGCGAGTTGCACAGGCATAACCAAGTGGCCAGGATCATCCACCAACAAATTGCTCTGAAATACAGCCTTGTGGACGTAGAGGTGCCTTACTACAGGTATGTAGCTGAGCCAGTTCTCGAAAATGGTCGTATCACACTGTATTGGGATCGATCAACCATCACGGACAGGACTGTTGTGGCCAACAAACCTGATATTGTGTTGGTTGATCGATCTGAGCGCCGGGCAATGATAGTTGATATCACCATCCCACATGACAAGAATCTTGTAAAGGCCGAGAAAGATAAACAGATTAAGTATCTGGACTTGGCTCACGAGATTGTTGACATGTGGGATGTAGATTCAGCAATCATTGTGCCGATAGTGGTTTCAGTTAACGGACTCAGCCAAGAGCCTCGACCAACATCTTAAGAGGCTCACGTTGGGTATTTGGATCAAGGGTTTGATACAGAAAGCGGTACTTCTGGACACGGCACGCATCATGAGGAAGTTCCTGTCTCTGGGGCCCTAACCACTGGCAGTTTGGCCCTTGTGCCCGCTGCCGGTGGGTCTACACACTTTTTATATTTTTAAATATTTTATTATTTTTCATAATACATATATTAAACACAAAGTGAAAAATGTGAAATCGAAAATTGTTATTTTCGATTTCACATTTTTGACTGTTGTCAGGAGCAGGATTTGAACCTGCATCTTCTGGATACCGTCCAGATGCTTTACCAATTCAGCCATCCTGACAATTGCTCCTGACTGCTAATTTCGATAACACATCATACTTAACGTCTTTGGGTGACGCCTGCGCCATCTGTCGGAAATATTTTCATACATTATACCGACCAGGTAAACTTAATTTTACAATTAAGATTTTACCTAATAATGACGCAAACCCTTTAAATATTTAGATATTTTTTATATATATTTTTAGCATTTGACATGCTTAGCACTATACATTAAACACAAAGTGAAAAATGTGAAATCGAAAATAACAGTCAGGAGCAGGATTTGAACCTGCATCTTCTGGATACCGTCCAGATGCTTTACCAATTCAGCCATCCTGACAATTGCTCCTGACTGCTAATTTCGATAACACATCATACTTTAACGTCTTTGGGTGACGCCTGCGCCATCTGTCGGAAGTATTTTCATACATTATACCGACCAGGTAAACTTAATTTTACAATTAAGATGTTACCTAATAATGACATAATAATGGTATAATGTATGAAAATACTTCCAACAGATGACGCAGGCGTTACCCAAAGACGTTAAGTATGATGTGTTATCGAAATTAGCAGTCAGGAGCAATTGTCAGGATGGCTGAATTGGTAAAGCATCTGGACGGTATCCAGAAGATGCAGGTTCAAATCCTGCTCCTGACTCAAAAATAAATCGAAAATAACTTTCGATTTCACATTTTTCACTTTGTGTTTAAAGTATAGTGCTAAGCATGTCAAATGCTAAAAATATATATTAAAAATATCTAAATATAATACATATATTTAAAAATGTATTTAGTTGTAAGATATATGTAAATAAAGAGATAATAATATGTTTATCACAATTCTGTAACCTAGCAACGGTATGTTTATCCGGTTATTCCGGGCGGAGAGACAAATCCAACAAACCAAGCATCATAAAAATTGGTCCTGCCGTTCTTGAGTTATAAACGGATTAAAACTAACCCAACTTGTTATAAATAGCTTATAATAAATAGGAGATGTAAACGATTTCATAGCATCACGCCTGTATTCCCCGAAGGGGTAGGCAGAGGTGCATTACACACCCACGACTCGCCAGCTATGTTAAGTCCCACGTAATAGGGGGCGAGCCTATTGACGTCTACTGGGCACATTTCCAAACTCCGGGCTGCTACTGAGAATTTTTCTTTTTAGGAAAAAGCTCAATGACATTGCCCGACCCGGGGATCGAACCCGAGACCTCATGATTAGCAGTAGCATACACTACCGCTACACCACCGAGGCAGTTAAACAATTTCGAGAAATAATATGTACGTAGAGATAGAAATGATAAAGTAATTACCCTAAGAATGATGGATTAGTTAGAACAGATAATGTGTTATAATTTTTTTATATAAATACTATATTTAAATACAATAGTTTTTGTTATTGGAACATATTTATTGTAACAGTGTCCTGTTATATGTAAATACCATACCCACATTTTAAGATTTAATTTTCCTTATAAATAATATTTACAAACAGTAGTAATGAACTCCACAGAGTTCATTATTACCTGCCCCCTTAAAATGAAAAACAAAACGTTAGACGAACTTTCGCTTCGCTTCATTGTGATTGGTCCATTGGTCGCCTGAATCACGCGTTGAAATCTCGACAAATCAGGAACGCGTCGGACTGTTGATCAATCACAATGACTAGAAACGAAATTTCGTCAAAAGTTTCGTTTTTCATTCTAAGGGGGCTGTTTAGTTAGGTACTTAGTAGTTTCTGCTCGTGACTCCATCTGCATGGACTTCGTAATATAAGTAGGTACATCACTCTAAGGCACATTAACTTATCTCAGATGAAAAGTAGCCTATGTCTTCTTCTTATGCAAAATAGTTACAGTCCATCCATAAGCCTTTCAACGTCCACTGCTGGACATAGGCCTCCCCAAGAGAGCGCCACAATGAGCTGTCCCGTCATGGGGATAATGCCGTAGTCGCCACGCTTGGCAGGCGGGTATATGGTCCATAAAATGAAGGGAACTTTTCTAATTGTAGCAAGACGAAGGAAGTTTCAATATATTTTCACATTTTTTGTATCCATTCAGGATTCCCCTCTGTCTGAACTAGTAGCAAGGATCATTTAATAATATTATATAGGTAATCCCCCCACACATGCAGTGGGGTATCATAGATTCATAATATTGTGAAAAGGCAATCAATATGAATCGTACAACGATTCATTAATTTATTGAAGTGGCCTAGTCGATGTATGGGAGTCTAATTGCGCGCTGACAGGCAGTGATTGCGCGTTCTAGTGAACTAATTTGATTGCTAGTTTGCTGCCTCCATTATCCTTCAAATTCCATTCATGCTCCATTGGAAACGCTGTGTATAAATACTTACTACATATAAGTAGTTATATAATGTATTACCTTTATAAACAACATATTTGTTTGGGTGGTGACGAATTAAAAACGCCTTGAGGTATAATAGAATATGTCCCACAAAGAATACTCCGACTGCTCTAAATTGTTGTGTATCCTCAAACCTTAGTATTAAGTGGTACCTTCAATCTAAGGTGAAAGCAGCAACAAGAGAGCGTTCTTACGATGTTAAGGTAAAAAAAATCCAAAAGTGCACGCCTAATAATCTTCATTTTTCACAATAAAATTATTATTTGATACTGAAGCGTAAGAGAAAAAAAAGACTCGATTAGTAAAGTATTTTGGTCGTTATCGTGTTAACATACATTACCCGAACATACCTACAACACACGGACGTCCAAGACAGAACTTTTTTAAACAGTTATAACTAGTTTAAATAACAAAAATGGCATCAATAATATCATGAGTGTTAAAAATAGTGTTTTTTCTTGATATGTGTGTATATTATTTTACAAGTGCAATATATGATACATAGAGACATTTTAAGAAAAATCAGTTGTTCTGGGTGAAGCGAGAGTAGTACCCACCTCAACGCTTCGCTTATGAGGCATGCAAAATTTCACACTGGTGCAGCAACTTTCTACAAAACTCAGATCTTGTTTAGATAAGGGCGGATTTACCCACAGTAAGGCCGTGGGGCACCATGAAGAGTACTCTTCCATTAAGTACCTATCTAAGTAAATGGTAATATTTTTTATTCATGCCACAATTTTAATCATCTTTGGTTATTTGCCTTGTGCACTAGCTAGAGGACTAACCATACTAGAGGCAGCAGACGCTATAGTGCCCTTAGTACCAGGTGCCGTTAGTGTGACTCTAGCGCTGCGTTTAAGATTCATAATGTTGTAAGAAATAAAGAATTTCAGATTCCTAGGCGGAGCCGCAGGCGGAACGTAGTTTTAGTAATATTTAGGTATATGTCATACCACTATTTTAACAAGTGAAAAATGATAATTAAAAAGAATCAAATTCTAACAACACATTTCAATCGAATTTCGTGTCCCTGGTTCACCATTAGAAATAACTAAAGAAAAATAGTTAACGATCTCTTCACTGATTCCGCTACCTACAGCATGCGATCACAAAATGTAATAAAGCCTATATCTACCATAGAAACTATCATAGAAATATTTTTCTATATGTGATTATGGTATGTTTATTGCAGGAGTCCTTAAAATATTTGGGTTTTTGATACAAATAACTTCATTCGAGATGCATTACTTTCCGATTTGCTTCCAATCATTATTTTATATTATCTTCTTGATGGATGATCCAAGTTATTTAAACGAGAATCGCTTCACGATGTCATAATAGATGTTATCATTGTTTTACGTTCGACATTAGCAGGGTGAGGTGGGGCGAGGCTTACTGGAGTCATCAGCAATATTTTTATAAAAATCTAAGCTCAATTATGTATTATGTTATCACCAATGACTAAAAGAATCAAAGTGGGTAATCGATAGCTATCTTGTATTATGTTGTGTGCGGGTGTTTTTCTACACATTATGAATACCTCCCCTGCACCCTGGTAGATCCACGTTCACACAATAACATTTCTTTTATGGTTAAATCTATGGTTATGGATGGTTATGGTAAATTCATGAAATATATTCCTGTGTTCTGTTCATAAGGTGTAAGAGAGGCCATTTTTGTGTGTATATACCAACATATTATTCGTAAGGCCGAACACGGTGGCTGCACTTCATAGTAGGTGTCTACCTACTATAGGGATGTAACGAATCCAAAGTCCCACATTCGCGTATGCGAATATGAATAACCAAGCACAACATTCGTGAATGCGAATATTCGTTTATTGATATTTAATCTATACTATTATAAAGCTGTAACAGAGCTATGTCTGTACATTTACGATATTTGAGAAAAAATTAATGTATTAGGCTATTTCTTTAGGCGTCTCTGAACACAAAACATTTTTTTTTGTAGAATTTTTATATGTTTGTCTGTTTGTTTCTTCAAGCATCACGCAAAAACTACTGAATGGAGTTTGATAAAATATTTTTTTGTTTGATAGTTCTTAATCAGACTTAAAACTGGTATACATTTTATCCGACTACTATATCGGTAACCTGAAATATAACCTAAAAACTAGGTTTTGGTTGCGGCGGACCCGCGGGCAAGGGCTAGCATATTTTGAAACGATTTGCACCACTTTTGCACTTTACGCAAGTAATAGTCGAAATTAACTTAGTGTTATTATTATTGGATTATGTTCCTATTATTATATTTATTATGTTTCTTATTTTAATTTAATTGTAAAATAGCTCCTAAATGTAGAGTATTATTTTATTTCTTACTACCGATATTTTATTCTAGGTATGCCATAAACCAGATAGTTACGGATTAATCAAAGGCAAAGAGCGCGTTCCAATATCCAAAGTGCGATCGAGGCCTGAGTTGACAGTTTGGCACATTTTGTACCACGCGAAGTGTCCTTGTCCCTTGAAGAGCCCTCGTCACATCCAATGACGCCTCACAACCACTTTTTACCGTTGCAACAAAGAAAAAAATAATTATTTAAGCTTACTTGACTGAGTACTACTTCGTTATTCTACGTAATGGCTATTATTTGACGTTGCGTGTATTTTTTTTCTAGTACTGATTTTTTTGCTAAACTAATTTCTTCTATCTATAAATATAGCTACCATTATTATGAGAGCCTCTAGTGAACGTCTCGATAGCTCAGTTGGAAGAACGTTTGAAACGGAATTCAGAAGGCGCAACTTCAGATCCCGCTTGTGTTTCTTATCATTTTCTATTTCACATTTTCGTACTTTGTGATCAAGTATTTCGAGTGCTTAAAATATATGTCGTAGCCAGATCACAGATTGGCTACTTAATGATGTAGCCCATTCATGTCCCGCTCTGCTCATGTAACCTAACTTAACAAAATGAAATGGTCGACTACAACATGAAGTGACCAATTCTAAGATGTGACTGTGACACATATAGGTAAAAATAACTATTCTATTTGTGAATTAGCTGGAATATAAGTTCATACACAATTTTTAAAAATTTCCTATAAAGTACACAATTTATGAAAATTTTATGGTTCTATTATTATTACAGTTGTTTAACTACTCATAATACACATATATAGGTAATAGGATAATATTTATTTATATTTAAAATCCATTTGTTTATATGCTATGTAAACATTAACCCGCTACATGTTCATAGTTCATAGACATTATAAAGTCATAAAGGAATACTGCTATGTTGCTGAATAGAAACACGAGGTTAATCATTTGAACACTTGGATAGCTGGGCGACAATGCTCGTGGGTCTGCAAGTACACATAGATGGCCTAACAAAACCACTCCACTTGGTAATGGAGGCTCTATAAATTCAAACTGTTCTAAAACATATCCCAATGCCATTAACAAGTGTCCCAAATATGGCAAATATATTGTAACGATAGAATGTAGGTCCAGCATTTGCAAAGTCCGTTTGACGGCTGCACATAAATGTTTGAGCTTTCTTGAGAGTTGGCAATTGACATTGTCGTAAGTAAATAATATTTTAAACTTGCATTAATCCAACAAATTCTCCCCACATTTCATTTGTTAGTTACCTAAAGAATGTATAATGAATTAATAATTATGGTTCGGGAGTAAATTAATAAAAATGTGTTAAGTTCATACAACACGGTTATAGTTGATTAATAAATACATAGGTATACGTTAATTTTACTGATTATAACTTCATGTTTTCAATTAATGTTATAAGGTATAGTTCATTTAAAACTACTTGACAGGATACAATCCTTTAAACCTGCCATTTCGTGAATGTTTCTGTAATCGAGATTTGTAGTTTCTTCATTTTAGGTGTTTCCACTATATTGTGAATGTATCACTCCATGATTGCACTTGCTAGGAATTGTTTACGATTGTTGATTGTTCTAGGCCATTTTTGAGCAATATTTTGCCTTCATTCTGTTTAGTTAATGTATATATCTATCATGTAAGTAATTTAAATTTAAATAGTGTACATAAACATTCTTTGAAAATGCAGTATGCATAGATAAATAACTATACTTGGAAGCAGTATGCATCAAAGAGTATATGGTATGCATAGGCAAAGAGTATATATTGCATAGGTTACAAAGCCGATGTCATTAGTTGATTGGATAAAGACATAATAAAGCTTAGATAAATAACCTATAGATGTAGATCTTAGAAAAATATAAGATCTAGAGAAAAGGGTATTTGGTATAAAACCATACAGTGCTCAATCTTTCGTAGCCCCTGGTCCGGAGATGTCATAATTAACAGCCAATATTTAAAAATATTTTCAAACTCCGTTCCGGTCGCTATCCATCGGCAAGTATGCATTTCTGTTAAAAAAATGCACCTCACCCAAATGTGAGATATGTGATGTGGTGGAGGACGTGCATCATTTGTTAGTGAAGTGTGATAGGAACCGGAATCATAGGGAAGCGTTGCTGAGAGAGTTTGGGCTGATTAGAAGCAATGTGGGTATTTTCCAATCCATTCTGGCAGAATCCACTTCAGTTGTTGCAAGAAGGGTATATGAGATAGTGGTTGCTTCTCAGCAGCTCCTCCCTGCTGCTTAGATTAGATTATGTTAAGATTGTTTTTAGTTAAGAGTACAATGGGACTGGCATATCCATGTTTGATAAAAGCCCCCAAACAAAATATAAAATAAAGAATAAAAAAAATTATACAATTTTATTAATCACAATATCCGATGTGAAATCGCTATACATTTACTAATAACTACGTGATGTTGCAGAATTTTAGTGTTGAACATATAAAATAAAACCTTTTTTAAATAGTTACGTTAAATATTTAGATATTTTTATATATATTTTTAGCATTTGACATGCTTAGCACCCAAAGAGTTAAGTATAAATGTGTTATCGAAATTAGCAGTCAGGAGCAATTGTCACGATGGCTGAATTGGCAAAGCATCTGGACGGTATCCAGGAGATGCAGGTTCAAATCCTGCTCGTGACTGTTATTTTCGATTTCACATTTTTCACTTTGAGTTACGTTATAATTTTGTGAGAGTTTATTATCTCTAAACTCTCACCTAATTTTGCATTCACAGTATTAATCAGGATAATAAGTGATGGATATTAATGTATTAATCAATGAGTGATTTATTTATATAGTAGTAAAAATTATATCGCGATCTTCATTTAATTTTTGCCACATTTAGGTCGAATAGCCGTAGCCGTAGCGTAATAGCCACACTGAAATGTAATATTGCCGTCTCACGAGTGGCCACGCGATGGCTACATCTATAGGTTTTTTATCTAAGAGCTCAATGAATAAAGCAGGTACCTCTTAGTCTGAGGCAGGTACCTACTCTACATTTTACACAGAAAATATTAGAACTTTGAGGAACTGCAATAAAAGAAAAATAAGCTCAAACTGTTTAAAGAGGTTTAAGTTTAAAATAGTTTTTTAGATAGATCTATATTTTTAAGCAATTGACATGCTCCGATACTTTTTAAAGTATAAATTATTTATGTGACGATGTGTGACGAGGAAATTGGGATGATCGAAAGATCAGTAGGATAGCTCAGTAGCTTAGAGCACTTCCCCAGATTGAAAAAGACGCGGGTTCGATTCCCGCTCCTACTAAAAATCTCTTTTTCCTTATTCACAAATAATTTATACTTTAAAATAGTTTACAAAATAGCTTATATATATATATAACTGCCTCGGTGGTGTAGCGGTAGTGTATGCAACTGCTAATCATGAGGTCTCGGGTTCGATCCCCGGGTCGGGCAATGTTATTGAGCTTTTTCTTTAAAAGAAAAATTCTCAGTAGCAGCCCGGAGTTTGGAAATATGCCCGGTAGACGTCAATAGGCTCGCCCCCTATTACGTGGGACTTAAACATAGCTGGCGAATCGTGGGTGTGTAAATACACCTCTACCTACCCCTTCGGGGAATACAGGCGTGATGCTATGTTTCTTAGTAATATTTTTAATTTTGTTTTTTGTCTACGCTGCGGTTGTTAGTGTAGGGATGACACCAAATCATTTATTTGTTTATTTATTTGTAACATGTAAGGTTTAGATAGATTTTGTTAATTCTCTTTAGTAAAGTAAAAGTATTAATATAAAAATAAGAGACAATGATGAGTAAATATATTAGATAATCCATATCAATATTTTTTATGGTAGTATTCATGCGACTCTGCTACTTTCTTAGATGAAGCTAATTTATATAAAATAATATGTATCCAGTACAATGACAAAACACTAAAAAGTTACGTAAAACCATTGGACCTACCAACAAACGGACCTCGTGTCCGCGCTCAAAAGTGTCTGAACTAAAAGAGATACAGAACGCCAAAAGAGATACAATCGCGCGCCATTTTTTATTTGGTCGACCGACTACTATTGAGCGTATGACATATATGAAACGTATGTATTGAACGTATAGTTCAATATGTCGTCCTGTATTGTGAATACGTGTAAAAACTACTCAAATAAAGTGAAAAAAGAAGGTGGTGTATCATATTTTCAGTAAGTAAACTATTATTTTATCATTTGCAAGTATTATTATGATAAAAGAAAGATTAAACACAAAGTGAAAAATATGAAATCGAAAATAACAGTCAGGAGCAGGATATTTTCGATTTCATATTTTTCACTTTGTGTTTAATGTATAGTGCTAGGCATGTCAAATGCTAAAAATATATATAAAAAAAAAAAAATCTAAATATTTAAAAGAAAGATTTTTTTTTTAAATTTTGAATATTTGTAAAAATAAATCACAACATAAAATATTCACTAGAAGCATAAGGCGATCATGGTGCGGTCTATTTGTAGAAGCTACATAAGCTAATAAATTTATTGCAAAGATGAGTCTTCTTTACACTAATATAATGGTAAAAGGTTTCAAATTAGAATGTTGAAGTTTGTATGTACATAGACTGTCTATTCACTAGAGACACTTTTGTAGTGAATTTTGTACTAGACCTGACGTCCAATTTTATTAGGTCAATTTGTAAAACATATCTCCACGTTTTCTATGTAGAACATTTGCTGCTCATCCCGAATGTCTCTAATTTGAATATCTGTAATTGGAAGTCTATAAACGTTGGTGGTTTTTAACTTAATATCTAAGTATTGCCAGTCCGTACTGCCTTGTTCGCAGTGATTTTTCGCTACAGTATAAAAGAACGGCGATGTATCCGAAGGTTCAGGCCCTATAACTACTTCATTCCATGTCAAAAGGCGAATGGAAGACGTTATATTATTTACAGAGTATGGTACCGAGTTTTGACAGTGATATCTTAATGTTTGTTTAACCGATGACGATAATTCTTGCAGCCAAATGATCTGTTCCTTTGTCAAATCATATATTGTCTTTAAATCTTTCTTTTCACTCATCCAAAATGGTCCCTGTTGTGTACTTTGCTCATAACTTATCGGAACTGATGTGGTGTTTCTTCTTAAGCATGTTTCATTTGTCTCCATATTGCAATATACTTGTATAGGAAATGATTTCGAGCCCAAATAATAAATGCCGGACTCACGTTTAGGTAAATATTTGCAGGTTACATTAGCAGGTTTGTCTTTTGTTCCAGATTCTTTTTGAATACCTTCAATACCATAGCCTTCGTTATTGTCACACAGAGAGCAGAAGCAAGTACCCGGTAGCCCTGTTAGACCTGGAGGTCCACGTAGGCCTGGACTTCCTTCTAAGCCTGGTAAACCTGACTCTCCATTTGGACCAGGCATTCCTGAAATATTATTTCCTTTCAGTCCTTTATCGCCCTTTATACCTTTTATACCTGGACTCCCCGGCATGCTCGTTCCAACACTTCCTTTATGGCCTGGAAATCCTTTTCTACCACTTGGGCCTTGTGGTCCTTGTTCTCCACGATCACCTTTACTGCCTATAGGTCCTGGTTTAATCTCTTCTGTTGTTAAATTGCAGCTTAATGACTTTTTTATACACGTTTGCAACTGTGCTTGTGATGGTATAGGTAATAAAAAAATACTTAAAATAATAATGTTAGCTATTTGAAATAACTTATGGTCCATTGTAGAGCTAGTTTCGACGTAAACTGAATATTTTAAGTCACATTATCCTATTAATTAAAACATATTCATCCGAGACTATACAGAATGATTTTTAAATCATGTGTTTTCATACTTATTGTTGTTTACTTAATCTATATAATGTGTCATGAGACGTGCATATATGCATATATCATGTTAAATATATTATATTATGGACATAAATGAAAAATCCTGCGTGTGCGTGTGTACCGAGTATACGTAACCTCACCATCTTGCTTCCATCATTTCTTAGAGTCGACTTAGAAAATTAATTATAGCAAATATTGAAGATATCCCTCAATATTTTTATAGTTTTTTTAGCATTTGACATGCTTAGCCATATAAATTAGAAAATGTGAAATCGAAAATAACAGTCACGAGCAGGATTTGAACCTGCATCTCCTGGAATACCATCCCAGATGCTTTGCCAATTCAGTAATCATGAATTGTGTGAATGAAACCGTTGAAACAACATATCAGCTTTGGACATCTACCATCTAAGGCCACCCGTGATCATGAATGCTATAAAGTATTCGAAACGTCGGGATAGCATAAAAATCAAGTAAACGCGATAGATTCCGTAAACGTAGTTTTATTTCAAAATGTGTGAAATTCGCGTAAATGTTAGAAAGTATTGCCAAAATACAGATCAAAATATGGCTAAGTACGTCAATTGTTTAAATAATAAAAATAATTATAATACTAAAATAATAAACAAGCAGAATTACCTACAATATAATATTACTAAATATCTGAATATTTAGGAAAATCTTTATTTAAAAAATGTCTCAAAATAGAATAATAATGTGGCGTAGTGATTTACATACCTACGGACTAACAGCACAGTTATTAGTGTGATATACAAATGTTTCTCCTGAGTTTGTGTGTACATTATGTCCGTTAATTGTAAGTTTGTAAAATATCCACGATACCAAGATTATTAGCTTGTGGAGCCTTAGGTTTTATGTCGTTTCACATTTGTCAGGTGTCCAGTAACGGTTTATTTTTAATTTCTTGCTTACACATAAAAGCAAAAGCTGACCCTGGGATTTGATAAACTGAGCTACATCATACATCTACTTCTAAAAATGAAAATATTTTAAACACAAAGTGAAAAATGTGAAATCGAAAATAACAGTCACGAGCAGGATTTGAACCTGCATCTCCTGGATACCGTCCAGATGCTTTACCAATTCAGGCATCGTGACAATTGCTCCTGACTGCTAATTTCGATTAACGTCTTTGGGTGATGCCTGCGCCATCTGTCGGAAGTATTTTCATACATTATACCGACCAGGTAAACTTAATTTTACAATTAAGATTTTACCTAATAATGACGCAAACCCTATAAATATTTAGATAATAAATAAGATACTAATAATAGATACAAAGTGAAAAAAAAATCGATTTCACATTTTTCACTTTGTGTTTAATATATAGTGCTAAGCATGTAAAATGCTAAAAAATATATATAAAAATATCAAAATAATGAAAATATTGATAACTAGCGACTAATGCTAAGTATTGTCACCTGACATGCAGCACAATTTACAAAGGTAATATTATTAACGGGTCTCTACATGTTTTAATGAAGTTGGCGTTACCTATGTATGGAAAAAATAAAACTATTTTTCTAAAATGAAATTATTTTAACTAGGCAACTAAGGTTATCTATTTTATCGGTAGTGCATTGATTCCTTTGCTGAAAAAAAACGTAGGAGCGCAAATAAATAAAATCTTTAAGAGCGTTTTTGACAGCCTCATCGGAATTGAATTTTTTTCCTTGCAAGAAGTTGTCAATTCCTTAAAATGTGGTAATTTGTTGGTGCAAGGTCCGGGCAGTAGGTACGATGGGTGTCGGAGACATTTTAATCGCAGTTCCTCTAATTTAGCGATCGTCTTTTGTGCAGTGTGTGGTCTAGCGTTGTCCTCAAGCAGCAGCGGGCTAGAACAATTGACCAGTCTCGGTTGCTTAACGGCTAGCTCTATCCTGGTTTGAAATTTTGATAATACAAATCTGCCGTATTCGTTACGGCGCTGGTGCTACGGTGGAACTCGTATTCGTACATAACCCGATATTTTAAGTTTTCCATATTGTGAACAGCACGATGTAAAAGAAAAATCAAATGGCCCGAACACAAATCGAGGCGGCTCACTAAATTGGAAACACATATAGGACAATCCTAAATCTATATAAATAAAAATGAATTTCCGAAATGTATATATGTACGCACATAACTTCTGAACGATTGCAACAAACTGGATAATATTTTTTGTGTTTGTTATTATAGTCAGGACAAAGGTTGTATAAAAGAAATAAAAAAAATGGAACAGAACATTTTTAAAAATGTCATAATATGAAAAGTGAGTAAGTAAATGAGAGACAAGACTGTTAGTTAGTTTCGAGTTCGATACATCAAACGTATCTGGAATTATTGATTGATTTGAATTTACCGGAAGTGTTACATTACCTTAGACCGCGCCTGTACATCACCCGTGTGAAGCCGAGGCGGGCATAAATAGTATAACACGTCGTTCAGGATTTTATAAAATACTGACGAAGAAATAAATTTAATATGGTGGTACGAATTGCGCTGGATCAGCTAGTTTGAAATAAATTTGAATTTGGAATTCCTAGCCAGATATTTGGGACCAAAGTGACCATTTGATAAAAAACGCCAATTTCATATGTAAGGACCTAATACCTATTAATAAAATAACCGTAGGTATTTATAAAGTGAAAGTTGCATGTGAACTTCTTATTTGAAAAGCATATTCAAAAGTTAACCTAGCTAGCACCTCCTCCACTCAACAAAAAGTTCAAAGAAAATACGAGTAGTTTCTTCAATCGAATCTTCTTAAGACTAAAAAGAACCGCGTACCTACTTCAATTAATAGATATAATATATATTTTTTCTAATTTAGCAGCATATGTATAATATTCTATTACTCACACGGAGAATTTAAGGAAATTAAATTAGCATCATCCTTTACACGAATGCCTGGGTTAGTAACTATTTTCGTATAATTATGTTGTGTAGTTTCGTATCAATTGTTTCCTCATATTATTCCTTTTAATCAACTAGCTTCTGCCCACGACTTCGTCTGCGTAGGATTCAAAATTCGGTCCTTAGAGAATTTTTTTCAATAGTCATATAATATTCTGGGAGTAATTAATTTTAGGGATTAAAAATATCTAAGTATATTTAAATATAAATGTTAATTCAGTGTGTCGTTTATCTACCCGCCAAATTTTAATGTCTGTACATTGCAAATATTGAAGAAAAACTAATAGAGGCCTATTAGTAATCGTCTATAATAATCGTCAATATGTTGAGGAAGCGAGAGATGTATGCAAGAATATGCATAGAGCCTTTTGTCACTCTGTTCTCTCTGCCTACCCCCCAAGGGAGATGGCGTGATGATAAGTATGTAAGTAAAATCATCATAGGTGCAACCCTAGCGCATGTTGAAAGACGCGGTGGCCGAGGATCATGCGCCGGGCAAAACAATCACAATTGTATTTCTGTATACATAAGGTACATTTCTTCTCGCTACGAACCATTGGTATGATTGTTAAGATTTTGTAGGCTATTATAGAGATATTTTGGACAAGTTTTAATGGAAGTGATGTTTCTGTCCGTAGGACTAGTACCTACTTATTCTGTGCCGCTACTATATCAGAAACCGGAGGTATAACCTATAAACTAGATTTGTGTGCGACGGAGCTGCCGGAAAAGGCATTATTTATTAAAAATAGTATCACCTGAAACCAAGTATAATACGCCCGACTCTAGAGTTTATATATTCCGCCGATTAAGCGAGAGTAAAATAGAAGGAGCAAGGATCGAAATTTTTAATAATGTATATCTGAATGAGTGTAGATTAGTGCTAAGTCGACCCAGTGAATATTTAGACCATGTGGTGATGGACTAAGAAGTGTTACCACCCCATCCTTTCCCGGTGTCGTACAAGGCGACTAAGGGAAGTAAGCAATTATCACCCATTGCATTACCAGTACCCAGCAGGGCTGGGTACCAAGTGAGAGTAATCACTTGTTATCGGGCCCGAAAGGGTCGTTACCACTATACCAGATGTGAAAACCTTAGCCTAAGGCTGAATTCTAGGCAAAACCACAATGGACTCAGGCCGTCCCCTTGAAATATACCCCGCTCAATTTTTATTGGTTCGTCTTCAACCCGAAGCCAGCGGCGATCTGGATAGCAACGGGCCGTTCTGCATTGGCCCCATACACGCCTTCAAGAAGGCACGTGATGAGAGTTAGATCTATTTTATGCAACTCCAGTACCTTCAAGAGCCATGTATGGGGAACAGAGTCATAGGCTTTCTTATAGTCTATCCAGGCACTATGGTCAAAACGGGTGATTCTCGTCTCAAAAATCGATAACTTTTTAGTACCTTAATATTTTTTTCTGCAATTTTGCACAAATAAAGTTCAACATTATAGTCTATCAATAAAACAAATAATAAAGTTTTATGTAGTGTTTAATATATGTTAAAAAAATATTAGTAAGTTGCTGCAGCTGTTTCATATGTACTACTCTGTCAAGAAAGTACCGGAAAAAGATCAATAATACACAAAATGTTTGTTATTCATTCAAATTTATTATTCAGAAACGATAGACTTACGCCAATGAATAATCCAATCATCACAAAATTTTTTAAACGCTGTTTCCGGAATTGAGTTCAGTTTTAGCCGCGAATTCTCCTTTATGTCTTCTACCGATTGAAAACGGGTGCCACGAAGTGATAATTTGAGTTTAGGAAAAAGAAAGAAGTTGGCTGGAGCCATATCTGGTGAATATGGTGGTTGCTCTATGGTATTTGTTGAGTGTTTGGACAAAAATTCATTCACAATGATGGCCTTGTGCGAAGGCGCATTATCGTGGTGCAAAATCCAAGAATTTTCTTTTCAGAATACTGGCCCTTTTCGTAGACTTTGCTCTCTAAAACGCTGCATAACGCTCAAATATTATTATTTATTTACCGTTTGACCTTCTGGCAAGAATTCCGAGTGCACAACACCGCGATAATCGAAGAAAACAGTCAACATGAATTTGACTTTTGATCGACTTTGGCGAGTTTTTTCGGTTTCGGTTCAGTTGGAAGTCGCCTCTCCAAAGCTTGTTGACTAGTTTGCATGTCAAACTCGTAAACCCACGTCTCGTCACCAGTAACAATGCGTTTCATGTATGTTGGGTTGGAATTGACTCGTTCTAGCATGTCCTCAGCGACTCTCATGCGATTGGGTTTTTGGAGAAAATTCAGGCCTTTTAAGACTAGCCGAGTGGAAACATGTTTCATACCCAAGTGATTATTTAAAATGGTACGGATCGACTCGTGAGACACAGAAAGTTCGGCGGCTATCTCTCTCAAAGTTGAATGAGGATTTTCAGTCACTATTTCCTTCACTTTTGCAATGTTAACTTCAGTTGCAGACGTTGATGGCCTACCAAAGCAAATCTTCCATCACATTTCGACCGATTTTAAACGCTTTGTACCACTCATAAGCACGTGTTTTTGATAAAGTCGGTCGATCCACCGTAACGCCTTCTGTAACATTTTCAGTAACTCCGAACATGAAATTCCATTGGCGATGCAAAATTTAAGACAAACTCTTTGTTCGATGTTTTTGTCCATTATGAAATTCGCAATACACACTAGATATTATGATATATCTAAAAACAGCACTGTATTTAATATAAATCACAGATGAAACTCAAACTCCGCGCCAAAATGGATAACAGTTGTGCCATTCTAACAACAAAAAAAAAAACAACAATTTGGAACCATATTTTATTTTTTGAAACCATAAACAAATCATCCATTCCCAATACTTTCTTGACTGAATGTATATTCTCCGACTTTTTTAAATTAATGGACGTTCCTGATGACTTGGTTTGAAGTAATATATACAGACGCTTTATTAAATCTTTATCCACACCTGTAATGTCCGCGGAACAAGGATAATTCTGGAAAAATCTTCTGGCAGTATTTCCATCATAACTTCCACTTTCTTGACCTAGTTTATAAATGTGTAAGTCAAGTTCCTCACGAATTTTCACTGCGGTTGTAGGTATAGTTATTATCAACATATTATTTAATCAATTAAATAGTCAATATACCCTCAAAAAATTAATGACATGATATCTTAACAGCACATTACAATGTGCTTACTAAAAATATTAAGGTTTTTCTGGGTTTGAAACTCTAAAAATAGTGCACAATTACGAACTTATAAATACCATACTATATATACTATACCTATTCATTTCATTTAAATATCTTGAGGAAATAAGAATATTAAAAACCAAGTGAAAATAGACATTCTTATTTGCGAAGTATTTTTAGCCCTAATCAAAAAAGCGCAAATATGCGCAAGTTTTTATTTTTGCCCTGTACAATGGACTATTTAAGGTACCCAATACAATACAAATCTCAGCATTGGAGACACCGATAGCATAGAATCCTCCAATGCAAAACAAACATTCTGCAAAAAGTAATGCAGTTTAAAAAATGCGTATTTTTTTCTACATGGATTAGTTGTTAAAGATGTAATAGAGACCTAAAAGATGGTGAATGTACACGCTTTTCAAAAATGTAAAATATTGATATACTTAACTTGAAATTAATAAAAAAAAGCGGCATCCAATTTTGTAATGCACTCTCGTAAAAAAACAGTCACGATAATGACTTTAGTTTAAGTATATACATATATATCTTAGTTTGTGAAAAATACGAAAAAAAGTATTTACAAAAGCCTGCTTATCCAATTGCATAATAGTACTGACTGAATGATGACTTACGAATTATCCATTTTTGAGACGGTAATAACCCGTTTTGACCATAGTGCGTCGCCAATTCTTTTCGGTTACGACGAACCTGTTGGCTAATGACCGTATCGATAATAAGCAGCTCTTTAATTCTACGGGCCCCGCTCTTTTTTGAGATATGGGCAAAATTGAATTATTTGTACTAATATGTGCAGAATTTTTTACTGTCAAAATGGATGTGAGGAGCTTATATAACGTTGGTAGGCAAGTAATAACTAACTCTCCTTCTGTAGCGCCTAATGCGATTTGCCCACGCATAAACTTTTTGCTTCAGAAAGTTGATGCGCTCTGTGACATGAGACATGTATTCGCAGGGATTTATATCAGTCCCTGCGAACGCCCGATCCACAAAGCGCATCACCCTCGGACGGGTATTACCCACCCTGAAGCAGATAAGCTTGCCGATGAGTACCCTGGTTTCAGCTCTACGTCGCTCAATCCTGGATTGCCAAGCGTATGCGAAGTGCGGCTGTATGCGATCGAGTAACAGGACCTTTTTCAGAAGTTTTAATTCCTGCTACTCGACATGTCGCAACGGCTGTATAATACAAGATTGAGTGCGTGTCCGCCAAACTTTCGCTGCTTTCTATGTAAATAGGTTAACAGCAAATCCAGGGTCCTCACCAGTGCTATATTCTTTTTATGGGTAGGCAAACGCGGCAGGCGAGGTCTACACTCAGGAGACGTAGATCGATATTACTGTGATGCACACTCGAAAGCGCTCCTTAGTTTATTATATTATTATTACTATTAATTACCGTAAATACTTATATTATTATACCCCAATTCGGAGGTTCACATAGCAACACGCAGTCGTGCGTATATAACAGGGCATTTAAACTATTTCATATGTTACATCTTTTTTCTATGAGTGCAAAGAGAAACAAAAATCCTATTAAATTAGTCACTCAAAGATCATAAACCACAAGCCATTAAAAACGAGTGGTATAGTGAGAATTGACGGTGGCAGTGAATGTCACGATAACTCGCAGCTTGGCAGAGCGCGAACGGTATTCAGAAGATGCGGGTTTGATTCTCGCTCGTGGCTATCGTTTTAAGCTTCCTACTTGCAGCTTGCTACTTTATAATGAATCAAATTAAGTGCTTGTTGACATTGACTAACAATGTGTAGTCAATCAATACTTGGCAGTCTGTCAAGTTAACGACGTGTTGCCCTTGCAGAGCAATCCTAAAGATTGTCTTACCACGATATTAAATATAATATCTACCTATATATTTATATATAATAACTGAAATGTGGTTGAGTTAGTTTTACTTCGCCCAAATATACTTCACAAACCTTCGTGGTATACGGCAACCAGGCAACGTTATTGATGATGGGAAGCACTTAAAACATGTCTGACTCGATGGCCAGTATCTAAATTCTGATTGTAACTGTTAAGTAAATACTTTTTGATTTAATGAGATTCAGTTCTTATAACAAATTTCGTTTGCGTGGATATAAAATTTATGTTCATAAAGTCGTTTAGGCATAACCCACAGGAACTCTTTATCGAGGTAAAAATATTATGTTGCCTGGATAATGCTTAGGCGTGATTGACGAATAAACATCTAAGCATCAATCCCAAGCTTTCACATATAATATTTGCAGGATTATCTTAGCACTATAATTGTATTAACACTTTTTACTAAAATAAACATAATGCCTTAAGTAAGTATAAACTGTACAGATTAATCTTCTAGTCCAATAATATATCTAGTTACAAAGCGTGACTATTTAAAACATATTTCAACGTGTTCTATATAAAACATTTGTGGTTCATCGCGTACGTCTCTAATACGAATGTCTATAATTGGAAATCTATACACGTTTGTGCTTTTCAGCACAATGTCAGAATATTGCTTGGACTTACTTCCCTGTTCACAGTTATGAGTTTTATTTTGAACAGTGTAATGTAATGGCATCCTGTCAGATGGACGAGACTCTATGACTACGTCATTCCAAGTCAAAAGTTGAACCGAAGACGAAATATTACTTGCAGAGTATGGTACTGAGTTATTACAGTGATATCTTAATGTTTGTTTAGCGGATGACGCCCATTTATGAAACCAACTGATCTGTTTGTTTGTCAAATTATATAAAGTCTTCAAGTCTGTTATTTGGCTCAGCCAAAATGGTCCTTTTTCACTTATATACTGTTCATTTGTATATTGTTCATTGTTGAGTCCAGCGTAAAATATCTTTATCGATGTGGTGTTGCTTCTTAAGCAGGTTTCTCTTGTCTCCTTATTACAATATACTGCCATAGGGCCTGGGCCTACATAGTATATATCAGATGTATCATTAAGTAAAGATTTGCAAGTTACTGTAGCAGTATGGCTTTTTTCTCCAGTTTGACTATTGGGTTCATCGTTTTCTTCATCGTTACAAATTTTACACGGATAAGAATCTGATCCTGGTAAACCCGGGCGACCATTTGGCCCTGCCTTTCCGTCTGAGCCTTTTACACCCATATTACCTTTATTTCCTTTTAAACCGAGGCGTCCTACTTCCTTGGATCCTTTCTCGCCTTTATCCCCTTTAAGGCCTGGAAGCCCTTTGACACTCTCTCCTGCGTTTCCTTTAGCACCCAGAAATCCGTCATGACCAGCACTTCCTGTAACACCACGCTCACCTTTATCCCCCTGATCACCTCTTGGTCCTGGTGAACCAAAAAGTTGATCATGTGTCAGTTTGCAGCTTAGTAATTCTTTTTTACACGTGTTAAGTTTAACCTCCTTTGACTGTGTTTCTAGTATACATAGTGCAACGATTATAGTAATAATAAACATATTGAATAATTTAACGTCCATTGTAGAACTTATTTCGAAGTAAACTAAGGACATATTAGATATTTAAAATACACCATATTTTCCTATTAATTAAAGCGTGTATTGCAAAGAGAATATATATATGATGTTTTACTTGTTATCTATACTGTTATAAAGCTGTAACAGAGCTGTGTCTGTACATTTAAGATATTTGAGAAAAAATGACTGTATTAGGCTATGTAGGCGTGTCTGAAAACAAAACAATATTTTGATTTTTGTCTGTTTGTTCGTTCGCGCATTATGCAAAAACTATTAAACGGATTTTGATGAAACTTTTTTATTTGATATCTCTTGAGTAGACTTAAAAACTGGTGTACATTTAATCCCGCTACTATATCGGAAACCTGAGATCACCTAAAAACCAGGTTTTGACTGCGGCGGAGCCGCTGGCAAAGGCTACTAACTTATATTTACGCATTTAATAGCCATTGAAGTTTAAAGAATTTGACAGACTAGGTTATTTACTTTTTTTTGTTTGTGTTAAGCCAGGAAAAAATGTACCTAACCACTGACCCCGACGTTCGAAACAATCAACAAGGTAGTGTGAGCGCCTTACCTATTAAATGAACCCGCCGTGTGCCATCTCTGCGCCTGTACTGGCGGACCACTGGAACTGTGTGACATTATTTTAGTGCACTCTCGGCTATTTATCAACTAGAATTAGTTTTCTTGGTATTTGAGTTGTTTAGTAGAATTAAGCTAAAAATCACACAGATACTTTATTTTACACTATTATATATTCTTATTCTATATATAAATATATTATATCCCCCATATTCTCGCATTAAAGTGCTACCTAGGTACATATTTGTGCTAATAAATCAACACTTTTAGGAGCTGAAACTAGTCTGGTTCATAAAAGGGAGTAGTGGTATAAGTATTAATGTAGCAATCAATATTGAACATTCTGTGAATAATGTTCAACAAACGTGATATCGCTGACATACTAATGAAACTTATCTCTTGCTCTGTCGTTATGGACCTAGACTTGGCAGGAGTCCTGAAGTCCTCACCTCCAATCCACTGAGGGTAAAACAAAAATACTTTGGAAAATCCAAAACTGTACGCCTCATAATCTTCATTTTTCACAATAAAATTGATTATTTGATAAGTAATTTTATTTGATAATGTATTGGTCTTACTAAGTAGTTTTCAATAAATCACATAGATAGCGCTAATTTCAAAAAGTACTAATGTGGGTTTCGTGTCTTATACACCATCTAGGACTAATTTTATTAACAATTAAACCACATCGAATCAGACCGTGAAAAGTAATAGGGAAAAAAAGACTCGATTAGTAAAGTATTTCGGTTGTTATCGTGTTAACATACATTACCTACAACAAACGGACGTCCAAGACAGAACTTTTTTAAACAGTTTTTTAACTAGTTTAAATAACAAAAATGGCATAAAAAATATCATGAGTGCCAAAAATAGCGTTTTTTCTTGATATGTGTGTATATATTATATTGTTTTACAAGTGCAATATATGATAAATAGAGACGTTTTAAGTTTGAAAAATCAGTTGTTCTGTGTAAAACGAGAATAGTACCCACCTCACCGTTTCGTTTATGAGGCGTGCAAAACGACCAAGATAATATAAATACAGTGGATGTGGTAATGAACTTTTAGTACGGTACCTTTTTGTTTTGTTTGTTTAGGCGGGAAAAAATGTACCTAACCGCTAACCGCACACCTCGTCGTTCAGGACAACGAACCAGGGTAGTGTGGGGTTCTCACCCACTATATAAACCCGCCGTATGCCGTCTCTCCGCCTTTATTGGCGGGCCACTGGAACTATGTTACATTACTTCAGTGGTAATCGACGGTACCCTATACTTTTTTAGCGCTTATACAAACTGGTACTGGTAGGTACTTGAATACTTCACCGATGACAATAATTGGCAACATGCTGTATATCAACCACTGGATTAATTGTTTTCACGTATGTATGTATAGTGGTTTCATATTATTTCCTTATATTATTCCATTTGTAAATCACCAAGGCATATCTATATATAGTCATACGTATAATAAAAATCATACCTACATTATAATTCAAGTGTGTTTGAAAATAAATCCATCGATCCATCCATCAGCCTTTTAAAGTCCACTGCTGGACATAGGCTTCCCCAAGAATGGAGGATAGTGCTGTAATCCCCACGCTTGGCAGGCGGGTTGGCGATCGCGGATGTTGTTAATACTCGAAGGAGTGCTGCTGCCCACTCCCCTGGTATTCCCTCAGTCGGCTCTTACGACTCCCATGGGGGGAGAGGGGTAGGACAATTCTAAAGCCGACCCACCCGGCTAAATAACAAGCAAAAAATAAATAACAAGCAGTGAAGTGATAGCCTAGCGATAAAATCAAGTACTGCATAGACAGTGGTAGGTATTGAGTTCGATCCCAAGTCTACGGTAGTACAGCAGTAATGTGCGCGACTGCTGATCATGTGGTCTTGGGTTCGATCCCCGGGTCGGGCAATGTTATTGAGCTTTTTCGTAAAAAGATTACGGCATTATTCCCCATGACGGGACCGCTCGTTGCGGCGTTCTCTTGGGGAGGCCTATGTCCAGCAGTGAACGATGAAAGGCTAATGGATGGATGATCTAACTATATCATAAAAAGTTGTCGAGAGCGCCTTCCAATCTGTTCAGTTTAAGCTGACCACCGCTATTTATACGGGGTGACTGCGTATCTGACTTCTGCGATCCGTCTAGTGGGATAATTAATAATTTCAGAGCAATATAGTAGTCACAACGGATCTTTCTGTCTCTGAAGTTAGGCACAGAGCAAGACGTGGGGATTGTGACGGAATCATACGATTAGTGCTGACCAATTCAAATGTTATTACGCGATTAACAAAAAAATCGAATGAGATCATAATGTGTTCATATCTAATTGTTTAGGTTCTATTTATTACTTTAATATTCATTAAAAAGTATACGAGCCATTTAAATGAATATGCTATAATCTAGATATAGAAGAGGCCATATATTTTTTTTTTTGTCAACCGTTGCTATGGTAACCATTAATGTGGTTATTAAAGTAACATCATGCTAAAAGTAGTTTTTTAACAAAATAATTTTAGTTATGTTTATGAATTAAAGAGTTGGCATTAGTTTAATAGTTTTTTTAGACTTATTTTAGATATTCCGATTTCTATAATATTTCAATTGGCATTAGTTTAATAGTTTTTTTAAAGACTTATAATTTAGGTTACAAATTATTTTTGAATATGGAAAAAGAGAACTTTAGTGCAAACGGGATTCGAACTGTGTCCCTTCCAATCCGGGTAAGAGCTCTGTCGCTAAGCTATCGCGCTGACCAACGGCCATACCCAATCTCCACATCACAATTGTCTTTACGATCCACTCCACCTATCGGATGCAGCGTATTTTGACCAGATCGGAGACGTTCTTAAGGAAGGCCAGGTTAAGAGTAATCGAAATCAACGAGCATGCATAAAAGCGCTGATGAAAGAAGATGAAGCGAAGGATGCGTGTCAGGATCGTAGCAAGTGGAGAGAAGTGGTCTTTGCCTACCCCTACGGGAAAAAGACGTAACAATATGTATGTATGATTTTATAAAATAATAACAGCTTAGTGCGTGCTTGAGCTTAATGACACTATTCAGAAAGAACGAGAGAAAAAGAGACAGTTAATGTGCTTTTCAAAAGAGATTTTGGTATTAGTAGGCATATTGATACGTTATTTAAAGTAACATAAACGGTCTTTTTTCGCATATAAATTAGGTGAAATTATTAACTATCTTTATTATTATAGGCCTCCCCTAGGGGAGGGGGTATTGCCATAATCGCCACGCTTGGCAGGCGGGTTGGCGATCGCAGCGGATGTCTTTAGTACACCGGGGAACGCTGCTGCCCGGTCCCCCGGTGATCTCTTAGCCGGATTTTACGACTCCCATTGGAAGAGACGGGGTGGAGCTATTCTTGATACCAGCCCCACACGGCTCGGTGCTGCGGAAAACAATACTAAACGAAATGTGTGCAGGAAAGCGTAATCCGCACTAATTTATAGTGGACACTTAGTGCCTAATTGTGGATCTTCTCTGTTTTATAAATCAAGTACCTCTGTGGTGCAGAGGTAAGTGACTGCTGATCATAAGGTTTCCGGTTCGATTCCCGGGTTGGGCAGGGTTATTGAGCTTTTTCGTAAAAAGAAAAATTCTCAGTCAATAGGCTCGCCCCCTATTACGTGGGACTTAAACGTAGCTGGTGAATCGTGGGTGTGCTGCCTGCTCTGCCTACCTTTTCAGGGAATACAGGCGTGATGCTATGTTTTTGTTTGTACATCAATGTTTATAACACATAACTGACGGGCCTCGTGGAGTAGTCGGTAGTGTAACCGACTTCCGTGCACGAGGTCGTGGGTTCGATTCCCCTCAGGATAATTATTTGTGTGATGAACACAGATATTTGTACTGCGTCGGGGTGTTTCCTATTTATTATATGTACGTATTTACGAAACAAAGTAATATTATGTATTATATCCGTAATCTGGTACACATTTCACAAGCTTTAAGCTTAGTTTGGGACCAGAGGACGCTATGTGAAATGTTCGTGAATATTTATTTATTAATTATACTAGGCTGTACGACTTGATGGTGAGTAAGACGGTAAGTTTGCCACCCCCTGACTGGTTGGCGTGGTAGCCTATAGACCAAAAGCAGGCTTCGCGAGTAATCCACCCCTAGAAAAGCTATAGGACATGAAGAGGAATGATGATATAGAGGAGATGAGGAAGTGGTCAGTTAAATACATAATAGGTGGTTTGGTAGGTTAGATATAGAAACACACATATTTAGACTTTTTTGAATTAAGAATGTTAATTTTCATTTTATATTTGACATAGGATACACACATACATTTCAATGGTTTTATAAAATCGCGAGTACCTAAATTAGGTGTCGAATTTAGAAAATAAATGGGTATCAGCTAGTAATATTATAAATGTAAAAGTCTGTGAAGATCTCAGACTAAAGTTCTTAGTCTGAGGTGAAGATGTTTGGATGTTCTTACGTTAATCACGCCTAAACGACAAAATGGATAATTATGCATGTTATTTGGCTGATAGAAGCTAGTCAGAAACAATTATTGCCGCATCGTATTAGATATACAAATCCACCAATGCATCCAACTCAATGTAAAAGTCTAATACTTCTAATAGAATAATGAGGTACCTACATTGTGCTCTCCGGATAAACACCGGTAAGTACACACACATTGACATTGCCTAAAATATTTATGTTTGTAGAATAATTTTACCAGCCTAGTATCAATTTTAACATTTTCCATTCTTATCTTCTACCGGGTCTTCTATGCACCTGGAATATATGGTTGTCTATAAAGTAGGTTTACAGGCGATTATTTTACGTGATAACGTCACATATGTTTTCTGAAAGTTTCACAAAATGTGATACTGGTAGAAATCGAATGGTACATATAAAAAGGTACGATCGCGCGTGCTGCTGTACAATAATTGAGATAAGCGTGTAGCCCGGGATGTGTTCGGGTGAAGTATGTGATGTGATCATGTCGGCCGGGAGTGTGGCCAGCCGCCTCCTTCCCGCAGAGGCTCTTCAACCCGCGGCTCTCTTGTGGGCGCGAACATCAAACAATATATTGGTCGCCATACATTTTTTGGAACGTGAGACTTTTTCGTGCGTGCTGCCGGCGTTCATCTATTTATAAAGGAAAAAAGCTCTTTATGAAGGATTTGTCTAAATATTTTTACGCGTGTTTAGATGTTATATAAAACATATTTCAACGTTTTCTATGTAGAACATTTGTAGTTCATCACGAACATCTCTAATTTGAATGTCTATAATTGGAAGTCTAAAGACGTTAGTACTCTGCAGCACAATATCAGAGTATTGTTCGGACTTACTGCCGTCACAGTGATTTTCCAGAACACTGTAGAAGAACGGTGTTATATCAGACGGGTAAGGCCCTATGACTACGTCATTCCAAGTCAACAGTTGAACTGAAGACGAAATATTACTTGCAGAGTATGGTACTGAGTTATTACAGTGATATCTTAATGTTTGTTTAGCGGATGACGACCATTTATGAAGCCAACTGATCTGTTTGTTTGTCAAATCATATAAAGTCTTCAAGTCTGTTATTTCGCTCAGCCAAAATGGTCCTTTTTTACTTATATACTGTTCATTTGTGTATTGTTCATTGTTGAGTCCAGTGTAAAATACTTTTACCGATGTGGCGTTGCTTCTTAGGCAGGTTTCTCTTGTCTTGTTATTACAATAGACTGCCATAGGGCCTGGGCCTACATAGTAGATGTCAGTCTTAATATTGGGTATACTTTTGCAAGGTAGGTCAACAGGTTCGTTTATCGTCATTCCAAAATCTTGATAATCCTCGTCGGGTTCTTGAGAATTATCAGTGTCGTTGAGACAACTGCCTGATCTCCCTGGTGAACCTGGAAGACCAACAGGACCTGGACTTCCTGCTAGGCCGTTGGAACCATTTTCACCTTTTAATCCTGGTGGACCGGTTTCTACATCACCCATGTCTCCTCGAGAACCTTTATTTCCCTTCACACCTTGCTCGCCTTGCACAGTGTCTCCTTTGTGACCGTCTGTTCCATTTCGTCCATCTAAGCCTGGCATACCTGCATCCCCACGTTCTCCTTTGCTGCCTTTTTCACCTTTAGATCCTGGTCCTCCAATGGGTAGACTGTGATGCGTAAATTTGAAGTCGTGCAATGTCCTTGTACATGTCTGATTACCATTATTTATATTTAATTGTGCTTGCGATGCTGTTGATGATGATAAATAAAGTGCAAATACATTTAAAATGCTTATAAAAAATACTTTAGTCAATTTTACGTCCATTGTGGAGCTTGTTTTGATGGAAACTAATTATATTATAGCGATTTGCAAATGTATTATAATTTTCCTATTACTAAATTACAACCCGGTAACAAAGAGAACACATACAGGATGTCTTTTTATTTACATACATTTTGTAAGTTAAGTTTAGAGCACTTCCCCGGATTGGAAGGGGCGCAGGTTCGATCGAAAGTTCTCTTTTTCCACATATCACAAATAATTTGTTCTTTGAGTATTTAGTCTTAATCCAAAATAATCCGTGTATGATATATATATTTAACATTAGCAACCCACTCTGCTTCGGTCGGTTAAGAATATACGCCCTCATGTTTATTCTGTCTGAGAGAAAAGATATCTATCAGTCTCATATCAAACCCCAGACGCAACCGGATGGTAAGCGGTTACCGTAACCTATAGACGCTAGCAACATTAGAGGTATCACTCGCGCTTCGCCATAGATGTATCCAAGGAAAATAACAAGAGATGGAGAAGAAGGGTAATGAGAGAATAGAATTAACGCTAAGGAGAAGATAGGAAGGATATTAAGGAGAAGATAGGAAGGATATTAAGGAGAAGATAGGAAGGATATTAAGGAGAAGATAGGAAGGATATTAAGGAGAAGATAGGAAAGATATTAAGGAGAGGATAGGTAGGAGAGGATAGGGAGGCGGTTTTGGCCTCCGACGCTCTCGCTCACTATACGAACCGTTGTTTCACGCTGATCTGTGAGAGGGTGGTACTGCCCCGATCAAGCCAGCCCATTTATACTGGGTTAAGCTGTCGCAATGACTTTGTGTAGGAGGTCCTTTTTATGTCCAAAAAATGTTATTTTTAATTACGTGCAGTAAATTGTCTTACTTTTAAAAATAATTTTAAAATAGTTTTTTTCAGCAATATTATTTTATCGTGCAGAATAATGACATTACATAAATGCGAAAGTATCTATATACGAAGAGACTAAGTGAAGTAGGCGGCTATTACCCTTTGCATACTGGTGGTAGGGTTGGGTACTAAGTGGGAGTACTCTATGGTTATTGGACCTGTCTGTCGGTACCACCGACTAACCTCAGAGCTGCTTACTGAACTAATCGTCATGAACTTTTGCATACATGTGGTGTAGAGCTCAAAAAAGAACATAGGCTACTCATGTACTAGGCTCCTGAAAAAATGAATGTATCGTAGAGTTTTGAGAGAGATTCTGAAGTCCACGAGAACGGAGTCGCGGGCAGAATCTAGTGTTTTATAATTTCTATCTGTTCAATTAACACAAAGTGTGAAAATGTGAAATGGAAAATAACAGTCACGAGCAGGATTTTCGATTTCACATTTTCACACTTTGTGTTAATTTATATGGCTAAGCATGTCAAATGCTAAAAATATATCTAAATATTCTATCTGTTCACTAAATATGGCACTGTACAGTCCGAATTTGAAACAAATTTGATATCATGCTATATACTCGTAGGGATCTCTGGATTACTGATATATTTATTGTAGTAGAATATTATTTCCTTATGTTATTCCTGGTGATCAACTAGCTTCAACACGCATTTTGGCCCGCTGCTGTGTTGATACAAACATTTTCATCTATATCCTTCTCCAGATTTCGAGACCCAGTGGAATATCTAATAAAATAACGATAAACAAAAAGAACCAATTATTTGTGAAGCTAGAAAAAGAAAGGTTTACTGCTAGTGGTATTCAAACCTGCGTCCTTTCCAATCATGGGAAGTGCTCTAGACCGCTAAGCCATCGCAGTCACTGACGGTGATTGATATTTATTAACCATCCATTTCTGCAGTACCTTGAACATCACCAGCTGGTCAGTATGAGTAATTGCCTCGTATATAGATAAAGAATAGTTGTTGCTTTGTGGATGACATTTCGGGTGAAATACAATATACCCACCATTAGGAACTCCATCGGAACATGCTGCAGGAGAGATGGACCCAACTTATGTCTGGAGTCAAGCGTTCTCTAGGGCGGGCCTTGGAATGAAGAGAAAAGAAC
Organism: Leucoma salicis; assembly: GCA_948253155.1. Taxonomy (NCBI): domain Eukaryota; kingdom Metazoa; phylum Arthropoda; class Insecta; order Lepidoptera; family Erebidae; genus Leucoma; species Leucoma salicis. The sequence goes on from OX411807.1 coordinate 19,662,586, forward strand.
TTGATTCAGTCCAAGCCCCCAAAAACATAGGTTTATGTGTTTACTTTAAACGCTTAAACCCGTGGATCCTCCATTAGTTGTGTAGCTCAGCTCCAAAGAGCAAGTCCGGCAATCGTCGATGGTATTGGAATTCTTGTCATCGTCATTTCCATTAAACTCTCGAGCGTCATATGTTGGTAAATATTATGCTCATACCGCCATCTAAGGTTTAAAGTCCAGTTCTAAACCCAAAATAGTAAACAAAAAACTGACGTTAGGACGTCATAAGTCGCCAAGTCCGTCTTCACGTGGAGAATTGTTCAAACCTCTAGGCGTGCGCATCAAAATACTTAACTACTTAACTTTTGAGATTGGGAGTCACTATTAGGTGGCTACGATAGCTTAGGGGTCTAGAGCACTTCCTCGGGTAGGGAGAACCGCCGGTTCGTCGTTCGTCTTAGGCACAGAGCAACTTTATTTTTTTCATTTTTACAAATAAATAATTTGTTCTACGTAGTAAAGTATCTGAGCATGTTTTATGCTAAAAGTACAAATCACAAAATAATTTATTTTCGGTTCCAAGTGTATGCCGTGTGGGGCCAGCTTTACAATTGCTCTCCAGCCGCGAGATTTGTAAGAGCTGACTGAGGAAATATCGGGGGCATGCGCAGCAGTGCTCCCTCGAGTACGAGAGGATCACCGAGCTAGAAGAGGAATTGAGTAAGATCTGATGGAACATAGTAGGATTATCAGAAGTCCGAAGACAGGGTAAGGACAAGATAATGCTCCAGCCCGAAAGAAGACTGCAGCGTAGACCACATCCTTAAGCTACGCTAGATTATACAGAAGACCGAGGAGTATAATCAGCCTCTGTGTCTAGCGTTTTTGGTCTATGAAAAAGCCTTCGATTCAATCGAAACTTGAGCGATGCGGCAGTCCTTTCAGCGGTGGCAAATTGACTATCAGTACAAGTGTTGAAGTGTTTGTATAGAAACGCCACTATGTCAGTCCGAGTTTAGAACAAGGAAACGAAATCGATCCAACTGCAGAGAGGTGTTAGATAGGGAGACATTATGTCCCTGAAACTCTTCACCACTGCGTTGGAAGATGTTTTCAAGTTCTATGTGTAGAAAGAACTTTCATATATTGAAGATTTAGAATATGTACCCACAAAGAGTCTTGGAGTATTAAAAGTTCTATTTGTTGTGCTTCGTCAGTGGCCTTTCAGTATTGATGAGTATAGACTCAGCGGCCGTTAGTACTTACTATCATGTGTAGTGTAGCTACCGAGCATACCTAAGCCTAAGCAATAAGGTGGCACACTACCAAAACCTACTGAAATTAATTGCCATAAACATACCTACGTTATCCTCATATGAAATACCAACAGGAAAATTATTCCAATGCTCACTGTTAATTCGATATGTATGTATATTTTAAGGGAAGGCTTGTATGTGCAATACAATATATATTTTTTAAATAATTTTATAAATAATTTACCGCTAAGCAAAGCGAAGCATGTGGGTGAATGCCTAGTGCTAGAGCCTTGCTTGTTCCAGCATAAATTGGTCGGCTCGATCGGGAAGTATCACCCTCCGCATAAGAGCGTAAAACAAGATAGGTACTCTGAATGTTGTGCTTCGCATGATGAGTCTACCAACATGCTGGGTGTTGGGCTATAGCCTAAATCCCACTCACTCTGAGCGTTATACCCGTACCAAACAGTAACGGATTTCAAATAGTCGCTAAAATTAGTTATATGTAGTTTACCCAAGCTAAAATTTAACAGATAAAAAAAGAATATAGCGTCACGCCTGTGACCCTGAAGAGGTAGGAAGAAGTGTATTATACACCCACGGTTCGCCAGCTATGTTTTTAAGTCCCACGTATTAAGGGGCGAGCTTATTGCCGTCTACCGGTCACATTTCCAAACTCTGGGCTGCTACTGAGAATTTTTCTTATTTGAAAGAGCTCAATAACACTGCCCGACCCGAGGATTGAAGCCGGAACCTCATGATCAGCAGTCGCTCTCACTACCACTGCACGCCAGAGGCATAAAATAAAAATATTATAATAAATAAAAATATTTAATTAAACTGTTAATTCTTTTATTTCATATCCGCGAAATGAAATAGTGAGCTGCGGTCTAACAATAATCTTAGTATAGTTGAGTCCATGAGCAACGGTACCTTACCATGAGATAGGCCGGCAATAGCATAAAAAAAGAAAGAATTATAGTTGTTTAATGCTGTTTCCTAATCTATCAAGTATATTGTATCTAAATGATGTTACATGCGTGGAGGAAAAATGTTACCGGAAGAATATTTTTGATAAGGTTTCCCCAAGAATTGGTTATGACCTACATATTTTATACTTAATAAAAGCAATAAAACGTTATATAACGATGTTAGATGTTTATTTGTTTTATTGTGTTTTACATTGATATCAGCGTAGGTCTTTAATACATTTAAATAAACAAAGGAGAAGTGGAGATTGGTAGATTCAGGTGACTGTGATCCCGGATTGGGAGAAAAACAGGTTGGAATCCTGTTCGTAATAAAATTTATCTTTATCCATTTTCAAAATTAAGTTGTAGATAACTACTACACTATTAAAAAATAATGTCAAGTAAAAATAATAAGGTTCTCAATAAATAACCGTAAATTCTGTTATAAAACGAGAAAGATAATAAAACAATGAACAACAAAGTGCTGACTTTAACAAATAAACAGTATTGTGAAAGCGAAAACAGGACCTCGCTTTAGTTTTAAAATTTACTTTTGGTTTTAAATATTGACATCTGTTGTCCCATTATCAGAAAGTAGGAGTGAAATTCTGTTTCTAAAATTAACATTTGGATGGTTTTTTATTGCAATTGCATTTATTGTTTTCTTAACGATAACGCGTACCTACTCAGTTCGTCCAGTAGGTTTTGCTTGATATGCGAATAAAAAACAGAAAAAATCTAGAAATAAGTATTTTGTGTTCAGAGACGCTTAATGGCGTAATAAAATATTTTATTATATTATTTCTCTACGAATATCGAGGCAAAAATATATTTGAATTGTCGTCTTCGTATAAAAATATCTACTACTAGGTACTATTTGATTAAAAGGAAAACGATGTTAGCCATTTATATAGAAAAAGCTATTTGATTGGCACTAACAAAAATATGAGTTACCTATATCTTTCGTTTCTTGGTTTAAATTGTAGGTATTATTAGGTAGGTAGAGAAAATATTAATGATAATATGATAATATCTTATAATGTCTCAAAATATTAAAACGCTTATCAAAATAGTTTACTACATGATAATAATACACATTTTCCTGTATTATTTATATGTGAAGATACCTTTTCTTTGTTTTTTTTTTGTTTTGTTAAAGCGGGAAAAATGTTCCTAACCGCACACCCCGTCGTTCGGGGCAACGAACAGGGTAGTGTGGGGCCTACACCCACTAAACAAAACCCGCCGTGTGCCGTCTCTCCGCTTTTATTGGCGGGCCACTGGAACTGTGTTCCATTCCTTCGGTGGTATATGTGAAGATACCTAAGCAACGTTGTACTGTACTAAGTTTATATTTTTGTTTATAACTTTGCTGTTTAGACAATGACAAACTAAACAGCATAGGCCATGTATTTGTTACCGAAGAAGCAATTAAAAGTTTGAATGGTTTGCAATTTAGGAAAAGCGTCGAGTAAATCGGTTTGGGTATAGACACCTGCAAATTACTGAATTAGGCCCGCTGCGCATTCATAAAACATTGTTTAGTAGATGTTGTGTTGCATTAATTTGCTTGCGTTGAATATAAAATATAAAAATTGATCCAATGGTTCGGACATGTGGAATTAAGAAGATAAATATACAATGCCAAAGTGGAAGGATGTAGGTACAGGGGGAGACCAAGACTCACCTACGTAGACCAATTCGGTCATGTATTGAAGGAAGGTGGAGTCAGGAGTCTCCGAAACCGGCGAGCGTGTATGAAGAGAGTTATGAACGTTGAGGAATCGAGAGATGTATGCAAGAATATATATATCTTGGCAATTTGTTATCTCGGCCTACCCTGCAAGGGAAATGGCGTGATGATAAGTAGCAGTTAGTACAATTATACAATTCCCACACACGAATAAATAAAATACTACCCAGATGTAATTTAAACTAAAAACAAAAAAATGCGTGTACTTATGTACGCGCGTGAGAAGTTATTCTTCTTCGGCATCATTAATAAATAAAGTAATTATTAAATTCGTAACTGCAAAACTTGTCACAGTTATGTTTTTAAAAACCTTTTATAAAAAGTAATTATGTTTAATGTCACTAGATGACGTTAGTAAAATTTTGAAATTTCTTATAAGTCGATGTTAAGAATTTAAGTGCTTTCATACCCCCTCCATGGTAGCGTTAAATGTTTAACGCAACCTTTTGCAAGTCGCATTAGAAGTATAACACCAATAATGTTACTAGCTACGGTTTTAATTACTATTATATTTTAGCTTGGAGATTTATCAAACCCAGAATTAAGAATTTTAACGTCTACCTACCACATACCTTTGCCTATGACGTTTTTTTTTAGAAATCAGCGCGTGATTACATTTCGTGTTGTGAGAGTAAGTATGATGTAAATAGTCTTATATAGTTAGGGATTATCCTTGCAAAAGCCTAACACCCATTTTGGACACAAAAGACGCACTATAATATGTGTATTTTTTATATTCAATAAAAGTGCCGGAAAGTGTAGTATGAATCCTTCTTCACATTGTATGACATTGTGTCAAGTTAGGTGAAATCGTTTCGGGGATTTAGAATACATGGAGTAAAATATCTACAAAACTGTCCTATATTTTATAGAAATAATCCTCACTATAAAATATAGTTCTTTTGCGTATTTTTGTTATTTTTATACTACACGGGTGGCAAACAAGCACGGACGCTAACAACACCAGAGATATCATTCGCGCGTTGCATACCAAGAAAAGTGATAAGAGGTGGCGAGGTAGGATAATAAGTAGGGGAGTGTAGAACACCATTGAAGTAATGACATACAGTTCCAGTGGTAAATAATAATAAATAATATAAATATTCACGGACACTTCACACAACGCCCTCTGGTCCCAAACTAAGCTTAACGCTTGTGCTATATTCTTAGATTTATTATATGTCTAGATGGACTGTCACTCTTACAAACGTCATAAAAATCGGGCGGGAATTATTATGCAAGTTTGCGTGACAGCTGTCATTACGCTTGTGCAATTTGTGTTTGTGTGCGTGCGTAATGATACCAGTTTCAGTGATAGTATTAAATTATGGGAAAATTATATTATTTTCAAGAAAATTAGATTCAAGACATTCTTATACCACAAAATGTTTCGTAGGTATATAGTCAATTATCTCTTTCTACTCTCATAATCTTAATATATTATAAAAAAATTACATACTATATATAACATCTTCTTTAATGAGAATACTACTATAACCCACGATAATTATAAATTTAAAATGTAAACAATCTTCATCATTAAAATAAATAATAATATTACAAATAATAATATTCTAATTAATTCCGAAAATGACGACTGTGCAGCTTTATGGATCCATTAAAAACGCTAATAATTATGTTAGGTAATGTTTCTATTACTCTCTATCGTTAAAAAATCATCAACTTTGCAAGATTACGCGGGAAATTTAAGTTCATAAACTGGTATCACACAAAAAATACGAACTAAAATTAATCTATTTTCGGAATATTTAAATGACTTATTTAGCCAGTTATTGTATGAAATAATATTACTAACCGATGATAAGAGATATCTTTAGTGCTCATTTGCCGATTTTTGTAGTTTCGGCACACTTTAATTACACACGTTGACATTTTAAATGACACATGTATTGCTCCTGGATACGACCATGTCAAGTGACGTCACGATTGACACTAACAGCATTGGGGTGAAAAATTCACCCCAATTTTTTTTGACGCGTTTACAACGCCGAGGTCCATCTAGATATATCATTAATCTAAGCATATATTACTTTTTTTTGTAAATATATACATATACCTAATAGATAGAAAACACCCAGACGCATTACAAATATCTGTTTTCATTCTGACTTCGTACACGGAAGTCGGTTACACTACCGACTATGCCACGAGTTCCAGTGGTCTGCAAATACAAGCGGAAAGACGACACACGGCAGGTTTATTTAGTGGGCGAGGGCCTCACACTACCCTGTACGTTGCCCCGAATGATGGGGTGTGCGGTTAGATAATTTTTATCTCGCTTTCACAAAAAAAAGGGAGTGTAGAGATCCAGCGCTCTCACTCGCCATACGAAACATAATAGTACGAGTACCTACCGTTGTTTCAAGCTGATCTTCAGTGATAGAATGGTACTTCCCCGCTCGAGCCGTCGACGCCGCCGCGTCATAACTACTTAACCGATCATCATTCATCCATCCATTCATCAGCCTTTCAACGTCCACTGCTGGACAAAGGCCTCCCCAAGAGAACGTCACAACGAGCAGTCCCATCATGGGGGATAATGCCGTAATCGCCACGCTTGGCAGGCGGGTTGCCGATCGCAGTGGATGTTGTTAATACTCGAGGGAGTGCTGCTGCCCACTCCCCCGGTATTCCCTCAGTCGGCTCTTACGACTCCCGTGGGTAGAGGGGTGAGACATTTCTAAAGCCGGCCCCACACGGCCAACCGATCATCATTACATTTGACTCTGATATTTCAGAAACACCATCAAGCAAAGTCAAGCAAAATGAATTTTCCAGGAGAAGCAAATAACTGTTTTGATACATAAAATGGTTCAGAACTAACTTTATTTTATTAACATTAGGAAAGGTTAAGTAATAATGCAATGTTTTTATTTTATAAAATATTTTTTTCGTGTTTTTAGTGCCTAAAAAATCACTTAAAAGTTATTTTTTGTTTGTTTTTTATTTCATTTCTTTATCAATAATTAGCAATTTGAAACCAAAATTCAACAATAGATTTAATCCTTATTATTTTCTCGATCTTATATATTTTATCATAAAATACTTTGACATAAAATACTTTGACATAAAATACTTTCTTATATATTTTTTGAAGGTAAGTTTCAAGTTTTTTTTAGATCTTGCATTTTTCCCGACATAGGCTGACTTTGTTGGCAGTAATAAAACAGCCCTAGATGCAAGCCTCTGAGGATTTCTCTAATTGTTGTCGTTGTTGTTGAGTTGTTGTTCCTTTGATATTACAGTGACTTATGTCATTTTTGTTTGACATATGAAGTTATCTTAGAAAAACACAAAACCCCAAAATCCCGATGGTAAAAATATATGCCTTATGGGAGTTTCTGAAATACCCGATTCATTTGGTGTACATATAGTTCGGAATATGGAAAAAACATTGGATAACTACTGTTGATCCCGGCAAATTGACGACTACCCTACGGTACTACAGTTGATGATGATCGGTTAAGCATGATTATTTTCGTGCCAGAGTGTGACGTTAGCTTAGATAAGCTATAGTTGCGAATCTTGGAACTAATATAATAATTATATAATTTTCACGGACATTTCACACAACGTCCTCTGGTCCCGAACTAAGCTTAACGCTTGTGCCATGGATACCAGATTACGGATATAATACATATACTAATTTTTTGTTTGTAAATACATACATGTAATAGATAGAATACACCTAGACGCAGTACAAATATCTGTGTTCATCACACAAATAATTGTCCTGAGTGGGAATCGAACCCACGACCTCGTGCACGGAAGTTGGTTACAGTACCGACTACGCCACGAGGCCCGTCAATGGCCCGTAATTTATACCGTATGACAATATTTTTATTTATTAGCAATATTAAATAATCAAGTGAATGATGTATACCTACATCTGTATCTATATACCTACTATTATGAAGCTGTAACAGACCTGTGTCTGTACATTTAAGATATTTGAGAAAAAAATACTGTAATAGGCGTGTCTGAACACAAAGCAATTTTTTTTAGAATTTTTGTCTTTTTACCGGTTTTTTTTTTCATTTTTTTAGAATTTTGTCTGTCTGTTTAACGGATTTTGATGCAACTTTTTTTATTTTATAGCTCTTGATTAGACTTAAAAATACTGGTATACATTTTATCCCGCTATTATATCGGGAAACTGAGACTGATAACCTAAAAACTAGCTTTTGGCTGCGGCGGAGCCGCGGGCAAAGGCTAGTAAAGAAATAAAACTGAAGTGTCTGTTTTTAATGTCTAAATAACAGCGTTTTACTAAATGCATATGAAAGTATTATATATTATGTTACCTATAATAGAACAGGGAGAAGTTTTTGTCTGTCTATTTATCCTGGGTAATCTCCGAAATGGCTGGACCGATTTGAACGGGACTTTCACTGGCAGATAGCTGATGATAGAGAAAAAAATATACCGCACAAAATAAATATAACTAAATTCCATGCGGACGAAGTCCTGGGTAGCAGCTAATAGTTGTTTTTAAAAATGTAGTTGAGGTAAAAAATATATAGGGATAAATATATCATATGCATCAATGACAATAGTGTTGCAAAGTGGTCAATAAAACGAAAGGTGTTTGAGTGGCACTTGACAAAGGTCCTTCGTTAAAATATCATCTAAATTGTCTGCATTCATCACAGCCTGCAAATAAGATGTATCGTAGTTGTATTTATGAAACTTATTAACTTCGGAAGGAAATTGATAATGTAGAAATATTATATGCGTGTAGTAACGGACGAAAGATACAATGTAAATATTGTAAGATCAGATTAAAGATATTACTAATTCAAAATAAAGACTACTTTGCCCATTTAGCATGTGTGATATTATGTTATACATTTTCTCATCTATTGCGGAGATATATATGATGAAATGTCCTATCTTATAAATGAGAAGAATAACAGCATTTTTGAACTTTCTACTCATAAATAAATATAATATAATATTAGAAGTATTTACTCAAAGTTTTAAAAGTAATAGGTTCAGTTTTATAGTGTTTTTGAAAGCTCATTTAATAAGGTAATAAATATCTATCGAACGAATTAGATTGGTATATCTTTAGTATAATGTTATTAATCATAATATCAAAAATATGTGAACACGAAAGAAGTTTTGTTGAAAATGAATCAAGGACTTACCTTAAAGCTATGACGACAAGGCTCACGATCGACATAATAAGTTCTAAAATGTTTTTAAAATCTCATTTAAATAATATGTTTATATGACTTTGGTACGCGGAATCCGTGGCGCCGTACTCAGCGTTTCGGCGTTTTGTTAGCGGTCGTGGTTCGCGCGCTCACGGCTTTTGGAGTACAACCTTCAAGATTAAATACGCATGCGTCGTAATGTTAAGAAACACACGGGCAAAAACTACGACGCGAAATTTTAAATTTATGTTTTAATAATTGTTAAATTGAAGTGGTAGTTAAATAAAGTGAGTAATGTGTTTTATTGTGTATAACATAGAGAGCCCACCACTCACCCACGGATTGTCAATCCCGGTTATGTTTGGACACACAAAAAATAATCTAAGATTACCAATCCGCACTCTCACATATAGAGGAGAATGTGATAATAGCAGAATAGCATGCACGATAATGACAGGCTCATGATGAGCTTCAATCTCATTTGTTGGCAAGCGGTCCTGAGGATGCCTCGTGTAGAGGCGAAACACGTGTCGCATGGTTGTATGGCATTGGTGAGATTTTTTGTCATTATCGTGCATGCTACTCTTCTATTATCACTATCTGTGAGAGTGCGGATTGGCAATCTTAGGTTATTTTGTGTGTGTCCAAACATAACCGGGATTGACAATCCGTGGGTGAGTGGTGGGCTCTCCTCCTAAAATAGCCATTCTATAATAATAACAATGGACTTCCGCCAAGTGTCACCTCATTCAATTAATTATATATTGGAAGTATTTATTCTTACTTATAATAACTCTCCATACCTATACGAGTATAACGTCTTATTTTTAAAATGTCCATCGAATTGTCAATTATTTTCTAATTTAATGACTCAGCATTAACATATTTACTAACTACCTATTTTTTTTTAAATGAATCATTATATTTTTTCGCTACACCTAATATGTAGGTTCAGATAAAGCTATAGATACTTCAACAACAAATCCTATAACTATGTATAGGTATATACAATTCAAAATAGTGTTGTCTATAGAACAATGGTATAGTAATGGGGTAATCCCTAAGGCCGTAGTTGATTACTTTGCTGTCGGCCCCCGCTACTCCTTCACTCTTGTCGTTACCTCGTAATATGATTTCTGATTCTGATGAGAGACGCTTTGGATTGAGGAATTGATTGATATGAATCAATATAGTCTATATTTCCGGAATAGTTCCGATAGTTTGGTACGTAGAACATATTAGTTAATAAGTGCTGGTTGTATAGCGTGATAAAAAAATATGAGTGCATGTAACTTTTACGTGCAGTTGAAGTAAAGCTCCTTTAAAATTTGTGGCAGGTCTCATAGAAACAGTGGACTACCTAAGTGTATAAATAATGTAGGCTTGTCTCGTTTATTTTTTAAATAACAAATATATATTTTTTAGCATTTGACATGCTCAGCTACTTTAATAACAAATATATAGCCTATTTTGTATTGTAGTACCCAGGTATGATAATCCTACTAATTAAACACAAAGTGAAAAGTGTGAAATCGAAAATAACAGTCACGAGCAAAACTTGAACCTGCATCTCCTGGATACCGTCCAGATGCTTTTCCAATTCAGCCATCGTGACAATTGCTCCTGACTGCTAATTTCGATAACACATTCATACTGAACTGGCTAAATTGGAAAAGCATCTGGTCGGTATCCAGGAGATGCAGGTTCAAGTCCTGCTCGTGACTGTTATTTTCGATATCACATTTTTTATTTTATGTTTAATGTATAGTGCAAAGCATGTCAAATGCTAAAAATATATATAAAAATATCTAAATAATACTACTAATAATATAAATCTGCAGGTTTTCACGTGGGATCTCAATGGAGATTTTTAGTAACAATCACTAGAATAGCGGTAAAATGGTTCACAACCCGTCACGTTTCTTTCTAGGGCGAAAAGTGGGAAGCGGTAGGCCACTTCATGATAAGCGGCCATCCGTTGTCTCTGCCTACCCCTCTAGGAAATAGGTATTATATATGTATGAAAGTTTGTATGTTTCGATGTTTGAATGTTATGTTACTCAATTAATATACCATTAGAGTTAAGTACCATTATTATACATAGACCCAATAATGAGGACCACGCAGATGAAGTCGCGAGCCGCAGCAAAATATATTATAAGTATTATATTATACAAAAGCAAATACATAATTTCATTGCTGTTAAATAAAAGAGAGAGGCTGCACGGCGGCTTCAAAAAAAATGTATATAGGTATATTTAACACGTACCTATAGTTTTATGGGTAACAAATTGTATTGTAACTAGGTCTTTAAATACTAGAAAAGTAGGCTCAAAAATGTCTTCACATTGGAACATTTTTTTCATATACTACAGTAAATCACGTAGTTTTAGCTACACCTTGAAATTTTAGCGTAGTTGTAATCCTTTAAAGATTTCAGATCAATAAGTTGTTATATTAATATATATATTTAAGCACTTGAAATGAGCAAATGAATAAGAAAATGATAGACAAGTGTGCATGAACCCACGACTTGTCGATTCGTGACCGTTCCTGTGGCTCTGACGTTCTCTTGGTAGGTCAGATAGGTGAGCATCTGGTACGGTAACCTGCTGAAGACTTGGTTTCAAACGCCATTCGCGGCGATCATTTTCTATTTCACATTTCTGGACTAAGTATACTGATGTCAGATCAATTTATTGGATTTTGGTAGATATTTAACTGCCTCCGTGGGGCAGCGGTAGTGTAAGTGACTGCTGATCATGAGGTCTCGGGTTCGATCCCCGAGTCGGCCAGTGCTATTGAGATATTTCGTAAAAAAAAAATAAGAAAAATTCTCAGTAGCAGCCCGGAGTTTGGAAATGTGTCCGGTACACGTCAATAGGCTCGCCCCCTATTACGTGGGACTTAAACATAGCTGGCGAGTCGTGGGTGTATAATACACCTCTGCCTACCCCTCCGGGGAATACAGGCGTGATGCTATGTGTATTTAATTTAAGTTCTAAATATTATCATTAAAAAATGCGAAATGAACATACAAGCCCTTCTTTGTCGACATGAAGAGAGAAGATAATAATACTAGGGTATTAGTTTAAAGTTAAGCAATTAAGTAATATCAGATTTTCATGAGATTATTTAAATGTTTACCTATTACAAGAACAACAAATCGAATATACTTGTACAATTTCACTGTAAGTTAAGTATTAACATAAATGTTTCTCAATGACGCAAAGAATAAAGGGACAATTTAACATCTAAATTACAAAACGTTGTTTCGTTCAGCCAAACAAAGACCCTATTTAATACGGCTGAGGTGATTGATGGAAATGCATTTCGCATTCACCTATTATGGAATAAGCAATAGTAGGTACCTATATCACTGACACCTTTAAATATTATAGTTATCTTTAGGAGTACAGGTACATCTCTTTTTGTATGTGTTTACGAATGAATTAATACAAAAATGTTGCAGTCCTAAACTGCTGGACACATTTATGATTTATTTTTGTGTGTTTGAATGGATTCCTGGATGCATTAGATAATTTTTGAAGAAAATTCCTTTTTTTTACTTTGATGTGTTTTAAGATGTTACCATAGGATGTCAACTCTCTACTACATCCCCCTTATTATTCCCTCCCTTATCGAAATTCATCGATCGATCGAAAGTTTGCACAGCACGACAGAAAGGCTTTGGATAATATTATGCAAACATATAGTTTATAACCTTTTTATCTTACGCAAGGAAATCCTTTAAGGGTGGAGATGTTATTAAACATGTGGTATGAAATTTTAACTACTCTTATTATGTTAGATTTAAATAAATAAGCCGTAGGTTTGTGTGAAAGAGTTTTTCCGTTAGAACATTCGCTCAGCAGTACGGTGTTTAGATTTGGCTACAATGGAAAGTATTAGCACAGAACTCGGAAAATATATAAATAAAATATATAATGCAATAAGCACACTTCCTTTCATATAGGGTCTTAGTTACAGAAATGATGTGGGTATATTTACTTAAGGATCAAGCCTATGAAAATGGATTTATCATTGCGTTATTATTACTAAATACCTAAAGCTTTTATCAATTATCATATATTCAAAAAATATTTACGATACAGTTTGGTAGTATGAACGTACTGAAATTTCAAGTTAAAATTCAATATCATTTCTCAATTTGTATCTTTAACGCATAATTATTTAACACTAAGAAATTTTAGAAAGCTTATAAAATATAAATTGCATTAGTGTATGACATGTAATCCTTTAAAAACATAAAGATCGCCGCCAATGAATACTGTGGTAATCATAATATATGTAGATGATAATAATAACGATAATACTAAAATATATAGATACAGAATAGCAAATTATTTACGTCAATATTTTTGTAAACAAAATATATTTATAAAGTAACCTTTAAAAAGAAAACAAGAGCTTCTACGATCTAAAGTAACTACGTATCTTGGAACAACTCCTATAAATTTTCATTCAAACACAGTCCATAGCTTTTCGTTGAGATGTTCATAATGCTACACCCACGTCTGAGGATCCCCGAATGCTTCGTAAGTACTGTACGTGTGTACTGATAATACACGTCAGCTATAGTGATGGCGATTTGAAATAAAATCTTACATATCTCCAAGTGGAATCACAGACACTATAGGGACGCTAAGACTAGAACGTCACTTTACCATTGGTTTCCGAATATTTTTGTCTTTGTATATGCACATACCGGCAAGGAGATAAGATTATATCCTATTATAGATATAATGCAATATTATAAAAATATAAGAGAGCTGTGTACATTTATAAATATTCCTTACTAATACATATTATAAACGTGAAATTCAATTTATTTCTTTCTTACGCTTTCACGACGTAACTAATAATTTATCGATCATTATAATTTTGATTTCATTAGCCCAGAATAGATTTTCCCTCCAGTCGCGGGCAGAATCTAGTAATTTTATAAATTTAAAAGTGGTGTTTTATCTATTTGTTAGTTACTTCTTGATGCCGTAACTACTTAACTGATCATTATGAAATTTGACAAAAATATAATCCAGAGAATAAAAGATGACATAGGCTATATTTTTTTATCCCGAAAAATAGAGTTTCCTGTAGAATAGCTATTATGTGACTATATGCCCGATTATGACGTAGCATTTGTTTACCCATAAGCTATAGTTCTTAATAAAGTAAATATAAAATACTTGTATTAAATTTGTTGCCGTGTGGGGCCGGCTTTAGAATTGTCTCACCCCTCTCTACCCACGGGAGTCGTAAGAGCCGACTGAGGGAATACCGGGGGAGTGGGCAGCAGCACTCCCTCGAGTATTAACAACATCCACTGCGATAGCCAACTCGCCTGCCAAGCGTGTCGATTACGGCATTATCCCCCACGACGGGACCGCTCGTTGTGCCGTTCTCTTGGGGAGGCCTATGTCCAGCAGTGGACGATTAAAGGCTGATGAATGGAATGAAAATACTTGTAAACAAACAGTAGTGGTTGTATAGTATGATCGTGCTCGTCGCGTCTCCTCTAAATCGCCGTCATTACCTCGCCCGATCTCGAGGCTCAACAAACCGCCGCTATTCTAACAATTTTCAATCCCTTCAAATGGAAGAATCCGCTTTCATATCGTTAGAGGTCACGTACGGGATAAACTTTCAAAACTCACCGTGTTAATACGAGTGTGAACTTTTTGTGACTGTATTCTATACCTACCTTTTTTGTTAAGGCCAGACAAAATGTATCACAACTGCAGCGTTCGGGGCAACGAACCGGGTAGTGTGGGCTCATCACACACTAAATAAACCCGCCGTGTCGTCTCTGAGCCTGTGTTAGCGTACCACTGAAACTGTGTGAAATTACTTCAGTGGTTGTCGTCGGCGAATCCTTTCAGATGCCTTCTCATATACTTACCTACCTACTAAAGTATTGGATTTTTACGTTTAAGGGCGGATTCAACCAAACTCGAATATATACAAGAATAACTACACAGAGAATAATCTATTCCACGATTTTATTCTCTAGATAATCAACAGTAATTTTTTTCACGCAATCTGACGTAAAGGCTATACTTGGAATAGCTATTCGCGATTAGCGAAGTCAATGTAATACCCGGCAAAAAGAAATTGTCCTACAAACAGGACGGTGTATAGTTTAACTCATCTCAACTCTTATTTGTCGTATTATAGCGTAGGAAAGTAGCTGTCACTATATAGCTTTAAAAGTTTCAAATAAAAATGACAGCACAAAAAAATTACGTCATTTTTTTATTCTTGGATTAACTCCTTATTCGATGCTTATATAGTGGTATAGTGACTATTCCCAAATAGGCTCGCTGTAAATGTAATGTTGAAATTGTTGTTGGTAAAACGTAAAATTGATTTTTTTCGAGTAAGTAGCGATTTATTCTAGGAATAAAATTTATTCTCGTTTCGTCGAATCCACCCTGAATCATCTATAGAAACATTAGTATATTGACGGGTTTCGTAGCGTAGTTGGTAGTGTAACCGACTTCCGCGCACGAGGTCGTGGGTTCGATTCCCACTCAGGACAATTATTTGTGTGATGAACACAGATATTTGTGCTGCGTCTGGGTGTTTTCTATCTATTATATATATGTATTAACAAAAAACAAAGTAATACATGTATTATATCCGTATGTATTATACCCATAGCACAAGCGTCAAGCATAGTTTGGGACCAAAGGACGTTGTGTGAAGTGTTCGTGAATATGTATTATTATCATTGTTAACTAAAGGAAAAAAGTAGGTAATTATGAAAAAATATGTACTTAACACCAGATAGGTATCGTATTTTCTCCTGTGTGGCCTGTAATGATTTATACTGTTATGTTAGCTAGTGTAGTACAATTTTTAAAGTACCAATACTCTGATACAAACTGTCGCCACACGTTATCTCCTCTTAAATATTAAAATACCAAAAACCGATGAAACATGTATGTAATTATTTATAATAAATATATACAATATTCTGTTTTGTATTTCCAAAATCATTGACATTCACACAAAGGGTTATTAAAAATGTTATTAGGCACATAGTTTAGTGTCTTTAATAAAGGAGACTAAAAAGTAATAAAATACTCTGCCTATTTTTAAAATAAGCACTATTTTCCAAGCAATTTTAGTATAAAATAATATTCTTCTAATAAACGTAACAGCAAGATAAGAAGAAAGAGTTATTCCATTACACTGGTAACGATAATCTCTGTAAGTGTAGCAAGTTCGTAGCACATTCGTAGCACTCTTATTAATTGCAGCGCGGCCTCCAGAGGTCGGTTCTCATTGACGATACTCATCAACTACTGTCATCACGATGTCAATATTACTGACAAAAGTTGGAATTTACTTTTGTGACGTAACTTTGAAATGGCTACCCGGTGTTGTATGCCTAGTAGTATTCTAGGTACCTAACATTATTATGACTTATTAGACTTTATTTACGTGGTAGATTGCATTTGCAGTGATATTCAGATTTTTTAACAAAAAATTCAACTATAATTTACTGTGCACTATCAGAACAAAACAAATGAGTGGAGAACATCGTTCGGGTATATTGCGTCTAATAGTACCTATGCTTGTTTATCTCCTCTTCAACAGAGAGCTTTAGCATGCCATTGTAGCGGATTTAATTATCGTTATATACTTTGCATACGAGTGGAAATGGATTGAGATGACGATGACATGATATATCAATAGGGCGTACGTATCAATATAATCAATTTCAATGTACATTTGCCTCGTAATCCTACATATCGCTCAAATGAATATTTACTGAGCTGAATAAAATAAGATCAAAGGATTGGGACACGAATGTCTTTAAGTACGAATATGATATGAAAAATACTCAAAATATTTGCGTTATAAGCACCTTAGTGAAACATTTCTATTCTATGATATTTTCATTTTAACTAAATTGAAAATTGTATATAAAATCTATAAAGATACAAAATTTTATTCAAATTTTATGGAATACTGTACTTAAAATCCCAAGTGGTAATAAGAGCTCTGAAAAAGATTTCGAACCTGTTTTTTTCTCTATATCTACTTTTGAACTATTACTTTATAAACCAGTATTTGATTATACCACCAGACTTATGGTTAAGTGGCAATGTGGCATAAGATAGTAAAGAGCATCGGCTTATTCATAATTGCTTTAAAAACCTCCACACTATACTCAGACTGGAATACCGATTCTGGCAACTTATTCCATTTAATAGTAAAACGTATTATAAAACATAAGAATTTTTTCTCTGTATTGTGACGACATAAGAGGGATGGAAGAACGTAATCGCGTTGTACCAGCGTTCACTCTCCAGAATACCGTAAGGTGACTGCTCTGTACGTGTGTTCAGTTTTGAAGATTTATACTCGTATTAATCAAATGAGGATTACCCCAATTACCTACTACAATAAGCTTCTGAATATGCTTCTCTACTTAATCCAACACGGTTTCGAATTCGGTGCGCCAGCTCACTGTGGCAGCTACAGTCCACACACGAACTGACCTGAGCTTTATAATGTTGTGAAAAGTTATATCGGTCTGAAGTACCGCATCGACTTAAGACTTTGCAAGAACATATATCGTTGGTGATAGTCGCCTTGGATTGAATTAGCTAGTCAAATGAAATTTGAAGAATGCCTGCTCAAAGTTTACTTTCAACAATGCCCTACAATTGAACGCGGCATGAAATAAATATAATATAAATTGTTGTAATTTCTATAAATAAATAAATATTCATGGAGATTTCACACAACGTCCTCTGATCCCAAACTAAGTTTAATGCTTTGTGTTATGGGTACCAGATTATGGATACATATATAATAGATAGAAAACACCCAGACGCAGTACAAATATCGGTGTTCATCACACAAATAATTGTCCTGAGTGGAAATCGAACCCACGACCTCGTGCACGGAAGTCGGTTACACTACCGACGACGCCACGACGCCCGTCAAAAAAGCATTTGAGTAATAAGATAGACATAATTAATTATATGATGAGTATTTACCCGGTTTCCGTGGGAGCTATTCCTGCATTTTTATCAATTACTGTTGTATATCTATTTAGAGATTCAGTTAAATTTTAATTAATTTAGCTTACATTTAACAGTAAGACATAACATAGCACGCCTGTATTCCCCGAAGGTGTAGGCAGAGGTGTTTTACATTGTGTATGTATTTACATACACACGGTTCGCCAGCTATGTTTAAGTCGCACGTAATAGGGGGCGAACCTATTGCCGTCTACCGGGCACATTTCCAAACTCCGGGCTGCTACTGAGAATTTTTCTTTTTACGAATAAGCTCAATAACATTGCCCGACCCAGGCATCGAACTCGAGACCTCATCATCAGCAGTCGCTTACACTACCGCTGCACCACGGAGGCAGTTAGTTCTAGCAGAAAACTCAACTAACTGTGCAGAGATTTCTGGTTTGAGCGGGAGTTTAGCTCTACGTCTAGAATTGCTAACTAAATGAACGGTAATTATCACTTTATTGAAATGAGTACGACGAACGCAAGCAAAAAAAAATAGAAATTCCAGTGCATGTTGGCAGTATATACTAAATATATATTCGAAACTTATAGTGCAATGAGTGAGGTGTCTATCAAACGAGAATGTGGTACAGTAGCGTGGCGCTTGTAATCTGCGAGCGGACGCTGGCCCGACCTCGGCAAATAACTTCCGCACCACACCGCAACCTGCTCTGCGACTCGATGTTACTTCCTATTGTACATATGACAGACAGGTATATGCTTTACAATAGTTCACATATATAGGTGTGAATCGTTTATTGTGGCTAAATACCTGAGTTTTGCCCTCAGCTTTACCTTATCTGATAAAAATAATATTGTACAATGATTTATTATGAGCCCGTAATATACGTAATAGGCGCATGCATTATGTCTAGTGGGATAAACTTACAGTGGTAGGGTTGTGTACCAAATTGGAGTACTCACTTGTTATCGGGTCAAAGTGGGTTGATGACCACTGTCTTCCGTGTGACCGACCATGAAGCACCCCGGTGTGTTTTGGTTGTAGCGGAAGACAGCTAAGAAATAAAGAAATAGTCTAGTTAGTCTCTACTATGTTATGTCTATAACCTCAAAAAAAACGACACAGAGACGTGGTCCTTAAATGCTGGCCTCGTAACAAAGCACAATGTCGAGTAGCTTGTCATGTAACTGTCTATGGTCGACACTCTCTACATAACAGAATACGTCATAAGGAAATTCGTAGCAGAATAATCAACATATCTTGTAGAGTTGGTACACTGAAGTGCCAATGGATAGGCCATGTCATTTGATAAACTTACAACCGTTGGGGAAGGAATGTTTTCGAGTGGTGACCTCGTAAATATCGGCTTCCCACTGAGCATGGTTGCATAGTTAAATGCTATGTCCAGCAACAAATGACAAAATGCTGGATGAATGAATAATGTACTATATTCAGTTTTGACGGGTTTGTCAGATTAGCTTAGCTAATTTTTCCATGAAACGATTGCGGAAATCCCAAGAGAATGGGTTTTTTAAACTCAGATAATAGGTTAGATTTTAAGGGTACTAATTCCTCAAATTGACATGATATATTAAAAACCAAAAATACGTGCCGTTGGCTCGGACTCAATAACTATGTAAGCCAGCTTGTCGCCCATACCAAGATTACTTACTTATTATCACTTAAATTCTCTCTCTCGTATTTAGGTATGGTATAGAAGTAATGTCTAAAATATAGTTTTAGGACAGTTTAATTGTGAAATAAACCGCGCCAATGGCGTTATGTAGTGATATAGCGGGTGCTAGCGCACGCGCGACGTCACTCCAGACGCCGTCACCGCTGTGGTCGCTCATGCTCTGTACTAGAACGCAGATCTCGGTCGCGGCGTCTTTATACGATCACTTAAGATGTTTTCGAACTTGGGGTAATGTGGTGGTGACTTGCACCAAAGTGGTGTGTGGCTGGTGAGCGCGCAATGCGCGTCGCCCTGCACCCGTCCATCCTGCTGCGATATGAGCGCGCGTCGCACGACCTGCAGCTCTGCACGCGCAGCTGTCGCGCTACTGCTACCATTGCTCCATACCTTTATCTACGCTCAGTGAGTCTTAACATCATTTTGTAGTAACGATCCAGCATCTGAACCACTAACAGAATAAGTTCTTAAAAGTTCTAATTCAAAAATATCGTAAACTAAAACAAAACATTAATAATATAAACTAAAACATTAATAACATGGTAAAACAATGATTACTTATGTCATTCATTAGCTATATATTCTTCTCATAGTTCTTGAATATATTAATACTAAAATATTTTCTAATTTTCCGATAAGCGTTGAAATTTGAAATGAGGTTTCGGATTTCAATCTGTTGAATGATAAATCAAGAAAATTGTTTCATTCGTTTTAGTAAATTTATTTTATATTATAGATTCAAAATTTCTTAAAACTTATGATGACTTTTTCTGTATCTTGAAAATGCACACAGTTTTCATATTACAGTTAAATATAATATTTATTTTTCTAGTTTTAATCATAAGATACAAACATTACTGTTGATTATAACTCGTGCGCTATTAAATTGATGGAAAATAATTTATAAATATGTAGTAATAATTCGTATCATTATAATACTTTCTTATATTTACACGAATACGAATAAAATAAATCTATTTTACGGAAAAGTTATATAATATATCGTAGCCTACTTGATTTTCTACTATGCCAACGTACTTTACAGATCCAATAGCCACGGGTATTTATTTAATTTAATAGAATTACAAATATTTAAATAGCTACTCTAAAGTTTATCTAATTATAGTCTATTTTAATAATCATTTTGGCCTGTTTGAGTGTTACAAACCTGGTATATACGAGTACCTATGTAACTAAAACAAACTAATAAAAGATTGTTTCCGAAATTTTGGTAGTTTTACTGTCGGCCTTTTTGTATGTAAACGTTTATTGTTGAAATAGTTATTTATTAAACAAACAACAAAAAATGGTTTACAATTTAGTTATTTTTTGGAGAACTCTGATATTCATAGTGCTAATAAATATAAATAGGTGCCTCCTAATCGTGTTATTGATATAATCCTATTATAAAGCTCTAACAGAACTGTGTCTGTACATTTAACAAGAGAAATAATACTGTATTAGGCTATATAGACGTATGTGAACACAAATATTTCTTTTTAATTTTTGTTTGTTTCTTTGTTCGCGCATCACGTAAAAACTACCGAACGAATTCTGATGCAACTTTATTATTTGATGGATCTTGATTAGACTTCAAAACATTTTATCATGCTACTATATCGGGTACCTGAGATATAACCTAAAAACCATCTAAAAACAATATATTCTTAAATGAATATATTCATAAGTGTCAGACCGACTGTTGGCGTTAGGGACTCGTCGCGACGCTATGTGTACTATATGTATACTCGTAGATGTGTATATACACTATATATACCTATATGTAGGTATATCGTAGTGCAGTGGGTACTTCAGTAAAATCTCGTGTCTTAAAAATCTTTTATCATTTTTGAATTTGTTTTACAAATAACATATAATTTGACAAATATAATAATTCAATATTTTTATAAATTTATTAATTTTAACATCAAAAGTAACGTACCAATAAATGTATTGAACTCCTAGAATCATTTTTGAGCTATATTTTTTAGCATTTGACATGCTCCACCACTTTTTAAACTACAAATTATTTTTGAATAAGGAAAAAGAGATTTTTTGTACGAACGGGAATCGAACCCGCGTCTTTTCCAATCCGGGAAAGTGCTCTAAGCCACTGAGCTATCGTACAGATCTTTCGATCATCCCAATCTTCTTATCACATTTGTCTTTACGACCAACGCCATTTATCGGAATGCATTTACATGCATTAAACCAATATAGCAAGTTTGATTTTGGAATTTAAAATCATATTATTTGATGACGCGATTTATAAAACATTTTTGATCTATATTTTTTAGCATTTGACATGCTCCACCACTTTTTAAAGTACAAATTATTTGTGAATAAGGAAAAAGAGATTTTTTGTACGAGCGGGAATCGAGCCCGCGTCTGTTCCAATCCGGGGAAGTGCTCTAAGCCACTGAGCTATCGTACAGATCTTTCGATCATTCCAATCTCCTTATCACATTTGTCTTTACGACCAACGCCATCTATCGGAATGCATTTACATGCGCCATCAAATAGTATGAAGTTATCCTAGAATCATTTTATGCTGCAAAAATCTGAATATTTTATTTTTGATTATGCTATATTAATTTTTTTTCATATACTATCCGTTCATTCATGCACACAATATAATTACGATGTTTTATATGAGTCAGGCGTCCCGTGACGGCTCAATCTTTATTTGTATATTTTTTTCTGTGTTATATAATTTGTTATAATTTATTGTTGTACTATATAATATCTCCCACCTACCAACAACTTTGGGGGTGAGCATTAAATGCTATTTTACGAGTATATTTAAGTCTAAATAGTACAAACTGAGGACAATGATAGATAGGTATGTACAATTTATACACTATGATAGAATTAATTTAATGTGGAGTGGGTCTGATCCCACACTAAATGGCAATTACTCAAGCCCCATACACAAATCTCATTTAGATTGCTTTAGTTGTGTAATTTCATGTATATAGGTAAGTGTTTAGCAATGTAAATAACAAAAATTTACATGACCTTTATGTAAATATAATTTGGGTAAAAAATAATACGCATCATGTATTTATAAGGTGCTATTCATGCTCTTAGAATATACTTCGGTAAATAAGCACTTTGACGCATTAACACTTTAGACATTTTTATGTTCAATATCAGTTTTTTAATTTATATATGTTAATTGTGATTTGACACGCAAATATTGATATTGCGTAGTTGTGAAATGCATTCCACTGGATTCACTGTCTGTTTTTTCTATATGTTTTAATTCTTGCACAGCGATTTATTATTTAAAGTGTGGAAATAATTACTTAAAGACATATCTTTAAAACAATGCTAACAGATAAGCAGTATCCTGGCTATACTCTCTAGTACTACAACTTGTGATTGAGTGCATGGGTGATGGTAGTCTACCGCTATACCTATATACAAAAATAAATTAAATTGAAGTGTCTGTTTGTAATTTCTAAATAACAGATTTTTACTAAATGCATATAAAAGTATATATGTAACGTATGAAACAACAATTTTTAAAATTTTTGTCTGTCTGTCTGTTTGATCCTGCTAATCTTCTATTTAATCTACGGAACGGCTGGACTTATTTTCACTTGACTTTTAATAGCAGATAGCTGATTTTATAAGCAGTAACTTGGGCTGCTTTCGCTTTGGGTACCTTCTTCTGACAAACAGCTGACGTTATAAGGAGTAATTTAGGTTTATTTTGGAAGAAAAAAAATATTAATTAGGGTTTCGCACAAAAAACGTAAATTATACAGGAACAAAGTCAACATGTAAAGTCCATAATTAAGGTATAAGGTTTAAATTCGTGTTAGATTAGTAGGTATATTATTTGTGTAGGCACATTTATTAGTACGTAGGTATAAAAGCTGACATGTTCAAAATACTTGCTCTAAGTTTTAGAGAAACTCGTCAAAGTTTAGGAATTTTGAAAATGTCTTACTCTCGGTATGTGTTATAGCTTCCTTCCTACTCATCTTTAAAATTCTTATTAAACTCAATAATGCTCATAGTCTTTTATTGTTTAAATTCATAGTTTACATTATAAATAAGTATACGCTAGATAGATGGCATTATGCACTTTTTCTGAATCGGGCTATTGTTTCGTTATGCTTATTATTATTATAAATGACGAGATAATGTTACACAGTAGGTTGTACGTGAGCGACCCTTGAAGGAATGTCATACAGTTCCAATGTTTTGCCAATACAGGCGGAGACGGCACACGGCGGGTTTATTTAGTGGATGAGGTCCCCACACTATCCTGCTCGTTGCCCCGAACGACGGGGTGTGTGGTTAAATAACCACCTTAACAAAAAAAGGGTTTTACGTAAGCGTGCTCCTTCGGCCTCCGATTGAAATGCTAAATATAAATCTTTTCCTTCGTTGGTTACGGAGCTTGCCTGTAAATACAATCTTGTGTTAGATGAGTTCAAGTTTTGGCTAGATAAATTAATTGCGGGAAGAGATAGTTGCTCATGTAGCCACTTACTAAGATAATTTTTCTATTATGTCTCATGATTCGATGGTAATAACTATAATAGTTCTGATGAATACTTTGTTGATATTTCAGTATTGCATATATATCGAGGTTTACATGAGTTAATAGCAGCAGGACAAATACATCCGATATTGTAAGTCTATCACAATTATGAGAAATTTTGCATAGAAGGGAACCTTGTAAAGGGGCTTTAGTTTAGTTCAATACAAAACCAATCCCAATGACATTTTGATGTATATTTCCTTAGGATGGATCTGTTATATCCGATCTCCAATCAGACATCTCTCATATAGTGCACATTTTCAAGAAGAATCCTACCAAACTTCGCGCAAGATTTACAAATGTTACTGGAAATAAGCAGCTCAAAAAAACTAACACAAAAAGGAGTTCATATAGCTGCAGTAATCAATTATCAACAAAACCATCTACAAGTACACAGAGTAGTTGTAATTAATTACCTGAACCACCCGGATGTTCACAAAGCATCCGTTTGTAGGTACGAAGAGAACAATCCAGAAAGACGATCGATAAGACGATTGCTTGCCTGGAAGGATACAGCATTTTCTGGTATGAAGTATGATTCTAGGATACTTTACGAAACGTACAGATATCAAAAACAATTGTGAGGTGGGGATTGGGAGTCGTCATCAGTGACTGCGATGGCTTAGCGGTCTAGAGCACTTCCCCAGATTGGAAGGGGGTGCAGGTTCGAATCCCACTCGCAGTAAACCTCTCTTTTTCCACTTTCACAAATACAAAAATTCGTTTTGTAGAGCTCAATGAGTTGGGATCATATATGTAAATACAAACGCCCTTAAATTTAAAGAAGTGCCTGGTATATAGTTAGTGACTGTGCTTCTCACTGGAAACTCACTCTTAAAATTGGATCACCAGTAGGTAATGGTGTTAAGAAATCTTAATCTCCTAAATTGCGCAATGGTACTAGGTTACAAATCAAAGCTCTTTATAAAACGTCGTAGGAGCCACAGTAATTACCGAACGTGGTCAAGGAAATTTTATTTCATTCCACGAAAACCGTCAACCCATGAAATTGTGAATGAATACCACTCCAGAAAGACTGAACCGATTTGGACTTTCACTAACAGATAACTGTGTTGTTACAAGAAGTAACTTAGGCTACTTTCATTTTGGAAAAACGAATAGGGTTCCGCGTAAAAAAAAACCATGAAATTGTGAATGAATACCACTCCGGAGACTGGATCGATTTGGACTTTTACTAGCGGATGGCTGTTGTTACAAGAAGTAACTTAGGCTACTTTTATTTTGAAAAGCTATTAGGGTTCCGCGTAAAAAAAAACCTATGAAATGCGAATGAATACCACTACGGAACGCTTGCACCGATTTCGAATTTTACCAACAAATAGCTACCACGCGAAAAAAATAAAACCCATGAAATTGTGAATGGATACCGATTCAAATATATATCTTTTTGATATTATACATCGAATATACATCCACGGCTAATCTCCTGACCAGCTGCACTGATTTGGACGGGACTCACAGGACGGGGATCTCTACTTTTATTTTGGAAAAATTATTAGGATTCTACACTAACACAGAAAATAAATTAATTCCACGCGAACGAAGTATATATCAGCTAGCAAGTATATAAGAATATTTGAGAAGAGTGTACCTACAAGCACAGCTCTGTTAGTTTTATAATAGTACAGATATAGATTTTTGCTAAGCAGTTGTAGTACACTATGCCCATGTGATAACAATGTGATAAAGACTGTTAACAAATATGTTTTTAGTAATTTCGGACAGACCACCGATATTAGGTATCGGTGTTATGTTTTCGGTCACTCTCTAACTCGATGTCAGATAATTATCACAATACACTTGTAAAGTGTGTTTTGTAAAGAATAATTCTGTTAATATATTTCTCTTAGTATTGTGTAAAAACGTTTAGAGTAATGTAGATAATATTTCATCTCTTGTGTCAGAAGCGAGCGAGCGGCGGCTGACCGATTGGAGAACGTGACGCATACCGTATCACGGATACTTGACGGATACGACATACGGCTACGACCCAATTTCGGTGGTAAGAGATTTTAGATTATAGAATACATGTTTTGAATGAGAAAATGTTTCACCCATTAAGTTAGGGCTAACCTCTGGTCGCTTTGTGAAGAATTGGAAGAGGCCTATGTTCTGTCGTAGACTGTAAGGCATATTGGTTGATTGATTGTTTAATGCAGAAGTAACTGATTAAGAGATAATATAACTACATTCAAGGAATTTTTGATCTATATTTTTTAGCAATTGACATGCTCCGCCACTTTTTAAAGTACAAATTATTTGTGAATAAGGAATGAGATTTTTTGTACTAGCGGGAATCGAACCCGCGCCTTTTCCAATCCGGGGAAGTGCTCTGAACCACTGAGCTATAGTACAGATCTTTCGATCATCCCAATCTACTTATCACATTTTGTCTTTACGACCAACGCCATCTATCGGAAGCATTTACATGCATTAAACCAATATAGTAAGTTTAATTTTGCAATTAAAATTCATACTATTTGATGGCGCGATTTTCTAAACATTTTTGATCTATATTTTTTAGCATTTGACATGCTCCGCCACTTTTTAAAGTACAAATTATTTGTGAATAAGGAAAAAGAGATTTTTGTACTAGCGGGAATCGAACCCGCGCCTTTTCCAATCCGGGGAAGTGCTCTGAACCACTGAGCTACAGTACAGATCTTTCGATCATCCCAATCTACTTATCACATTTTGTCTTTACGACCAACGCCATCTATCGGAAGCATTTACATACAAAATTGAACTTACTATATTGGATTAATGCAGCGTGGTAGTAGCTATGTCTAATATTTTTTTAAAGACTTACTTTAGCCCGTTGCGCATTCTGAAACGATAGTAAAATAATAGAGTGATTATGTATAATCTATATGCCATATGGGTGAAAAACACTGAAGCTATTAAGCGGTTTTATGCGACATACGCCACGACTACCATTTGGTAACAATGACCTTCAGTAATATATATTGTCTATAGTAAAACATAGCAACACGCCTGTATTCCCCGAGGCAGAGGTGTATTTCGCACCCACAGTTCCCCAGCTATGTTTATCTCCCACGTCATAGATAATATTCCCACGTAATAGGGGGCGAACCTATTGCCGTCTACCAGTCACTAATGATTCTTTTTATACAAAAGCTCAATAATATTGCCGAATTGATCGAACCCGAGACCTCATGATCAGCAGTCGCACACCCTACCGAGGCAGTTATTGTCTATAGTAGGTAATAATTACAGTTATTTTATTTTTACCGTGCCCAAAAGTGTGAAAGTGCCTAATGGGTTTCAAAAACATCAAATTAAACTGAATCTATCACTTGTAGTAAACGAGTAGGTAATATATTGTCGTATACAAATATGCAATTGGAGCTCATCATCATTTTGCGTCTATGAACATACCAAGCGTAATGCAATCCGGAATATGCACGGAATACTGTACTAAATCCGCATTATGCATATACATTATGTACATGCCACGAGAGATGCGACTTTCTGAAAGATATTATGGGCACTGCACTGTAATATTTTGTATTAACAGTATTGAATTCACTTGAAGAAGACGACTGATTCTCTAGATATTTTCGGTTAGTATTAAAAATATTATTGCTTTTCAGGAGACCCGCTGTACGTAGGTATGGATCTAACCATAGCTAGTTTTGATGCAATATCTGAAGTTAATATGGTGAGTACAATTTTTCAAAGAAATGCTACTTCTGTATCTTATTTTATGTTTAAGTTTTTAAAATAAAAATAAGGATTTAGAATAGCGAACACCATTCATTCAATAGATTTTTGAACCAAAAATAGCTTTAGTTTTACTGCCCTGCTCTGATGTTTTTATTCTATGGCTACGGACTTTATTGTCAGAAATAAAAAACCTATAAATCATGCGTTATCGAAAATCTATAAGATGCCATGAAGTAGATGTATAGTTTATTCATAAATGTAAGCTGACATAAATTAATGGATAACGTCCCTAAACACTTGATGAAATCAATGCGTCAAGATCGCGGTAGGCAAGATGACCTTGTCTGCACTTCTCCAGAATTGCTGAGGATGTTATTTGGACCGTATGAAGGACTTTGCTCTCGAGCAGGTCGTCCGTTGTAATTCATTAAGCTTTTAATAGCTGCGGAAAGGGAGCAAGGCCGTGGTCACTTGACACACATCGAGGGTCGTCGGTGGCTGAGGGGCGGAGTGCTGCCTCAGCCAATCGATGTTCGCCTTTACTTACGACCGACGCTCGCCGCCTGCAAACACAGAGGTCACCGCCCACTCATCATTATCTTATTTACACTTTTAAGACAATCTACGTCCAATTTTCACCTAATCTTTACGCTGTAATAAAAGTATAATATATTCAACATTTCCGATATATTTGCTTCTCAGTCCTAATCAAATGAATGTCCTCCCCAGTATTGTCACGTAATCTCAAAGGGTTTTCTACACTTACAGGATTACACAATAACCCTTTACTTAAACCAGTACTGGAAGGATGAAAGGCTGGCCTTTGGCCTTCCGGACGAGGTCTTAACGCTGTCCGGAGATTTCGCCGATAAGATTTGGGTGCCTGATACTTTTTTCGCTAATGATAAAAATAGGTGAGTGTAAAGTTTTAATCTTCATGAAAACTCGTATTAATTGCTTTCTTTTAGACCTTTTGAATCTTACTTTAAGTTCATTCTGTAATTCTATTGCTGCTATTGTTTAAGACACTTTCACATTTTTAATAAATATTATTTTATGATTTAAATCCCCACGTACATATGCTACAATATCTGTGGGAACATTAGAACTGGTATTTTTAATTTTATTGTACTCCTAGGAAGTAACCAGTTAGTCAACCAGTTGTTACATACTTTTTATACACTTACATTGAAATTATCCTCTCTTCATAATTATTCCTCTTACTTCTTCCTTTCCTTAGAGCTAGCGACGCCGTGAGTGATGCCTTTTGCTTGTGATGGGCTCGTATGCATGTATACCACCTACGTAGTATAAAAAAAAATTTAAGATATTTTTTCTAAAAATAAAAAACTTACCTTAAATAATAAAATCAAACATTACTTAATAATCACATATAACTTGTTGTTTTAATGTAACATAACTAGGTATTGGTTTCTCTTCCACAGTTTTCTTCACGATGTGACAGAACGAAACAAACTAGTCCGTCTAGGAGGTGACGGGAGCATCACATATGGGATGCGCTTCACCGCGACCCTGGCCTGCATGATGGACCTGCACTACTACCCACTTGACAGCCAGAACTGCACCGTCGAGATTGAAAGCTGTGTGACATATACACTTGTAATAGATCAACAGGCAGAGCTTGACGCTTCCAGTCATTAACTGACCACATGTTTTTTCACAGACATTCGTCATAGCTTCGCCTTTGCCTGAACAATCGCACCGCAGCAGCGTATATCATTTTGTCATGAAACATTTTGAATACGTAAACAAACAATTCTGCTGTCATTTATCCATATTTTCCAGTCATTTAAAGAACAAATTATTTGTGAATGTGGAAAAGGAAAAGTTTAGTGGAAGCGAAATTGGAACCTGCGTCCCTTCCGATCCAGGGAAGTGCTCTAGACCGCTAAGCCATCTGACCGACGGCCATTCCCATTCTCCACATCACATGATGCATTTCCCCGGATTAGATGGGACGCAGGTTCGAATTCCGCTTGCACTAAACTTCTCTTTTTCCACATTCACAAATAAATTGTTCTTTAAAGTAGCTGAGCATTTCAAGTGCTAAAATACAAAACAAAATGTTATACATTTTTAGGTTTAATTAATTGTACCTATTAAATATCAAAAACACAATAATTAACATCATTCGATTGTTTTAAGGCATTTACTGAACCAATTCGCTTTGCTATTTGTGATTATCACATGATAATAATAAATCAAGTATTATGTAGTTAAGCATTAACGTATTAGAGATAAACCAATTTTCGAGTGCTTCTGGTAGGACAGGATTACGTCAGTCAGCATGCTAACTGAGAATTTCTTATGTAGATGGTTACACGGTGTCCGACGTGGTAATGTATTGGAAGGAGACGCCAGTACGAGGAGTGGAGGAGGCTGAGCTGCCACAATTTACCATTCTCGGACACGAGACTAATGATAGAAAGGTAAATAGCATTTTTTCATCAGCTTAATCCATTAATGATTACGTATGCAGAATTATTGTATTTTATACAGACAAAATAATCATTTTAATTTAACAAAGAAGGAATGGATTTTTTTTTAGTTCTTAATTTATAAATACAATCTTTTGCACAGTAAAATAATTAATAAATATTGACACATAATATACAAATCAATAGAATTGTAAGTATATATTGAAAGAGATAAAGTAAAACTTGCATTATAGTAAACCAAAAGACGAACGTTCCAGGAAAAGCTAGCAACAGGAATCTACCAGCGGTTATCACTGAGTTTTAAACTACGAAGGAATATTGGCTACTTCGTGTTCCAAACTTATCTGCCCAGCATACTCATAGTGATGTTATCCTGGGTCTCATTTTGGATTAACCACGAAGCTACCTCAGCTAGAGTTGCTTTGGGTACGTAAAACTTATTGTTATTTACAATTAACCTAAGATATATTCTGCAAAACAACTCATGAATCACAATTATGCTTAAGGCCGCGTTCGCACTATGTCGTGACGACAAGTGGTCGTCCAGGTTAAACTGTCGTGGCTTGTATATTTAAACGGAGATGTGTGAAATACAGGACGGCACGATTACCTATCGTCCACGACTTGTTTTTGCTGTGACGACAGATTGCCGAGACATTGGAAACGGTTAGCACGACAGTCGTAAAAAGATATAAAAAAACGTTACGTCGACGGTTGACGTACTAATCGTGACGGCAAATCGTATGTCATTGTTGCAACTATCTATCGTAGCCACGATAAAAATATCGTCACGATCCAATGGCAACGGCTAGATCGTCAACGAGAAAAAAAAATTTGACGACACACAATCGTTATATGGGAACCAGCTAGAGACGACAGTCATCCAACGATAAATTTATCATCACAATACAGTGGGGACGCGGCCTTAGTCGTATGATTAGTTGGTAGGTACATTAACAATTTTAGAAAGCAAATTTGACTAGCCTTGCTTAAAATCCTGTGTAAAAAATTAATGGGCATATTCAATATCCACGTGTTGTTGAGACAATAAAATTTCGTATTAAAAATGACATACACACAATAATTATAATGAATAATAAATTTTGTGTTACGTTTAAAATACGGTTTGTGTTACGTTTAAAATTATACCTAGCTTATGAATTGTTATCGTTTAAAAACTATTACAGTATTAAAAATTTAAAGCTTTAATAGGAGAACTCAAAATGTACCTCTAAAGACATGTGCTAATTACATATCACCATCATTTAACGCAGGTATTACGACGGTGCTAACAATGACCACAATAAGTACTGGAGTCCGAAGTAGTTTGCCGCGCATTTCATATGTGAAAGCCATAGATATCTATCTAGTGATGTGCTTCGTGTTTGTGTTCGCGGCTCTTCTTGAGTATGCCGCAGTTAACTATACTTACTGGGGCGCTAGAGCCAGGAAACGTGCCAAGTTAAAGAACAGGGATCAGCTTTCGACTAGTGCAAGTATTGAGAAGGAATTGAAGTGTTCTGGAGGTGAGGTACAAGTTTCCCAATCACGTTAGTATAAATGGTTTACTGCAATCTTTAGCTTCATACATACTTTCAGTTCAACTGTGACTATGAATACAGTAAAGTATAAAAAACATCGGGACGATGAACATGCGATGTCTGCGGAGAATCTGTGGACTGAGGTTGACTGACCGCATTCGTAACGACGACGTAAGAGAGCGAGTAGGTATGAAAGAGAGTATTGGTGTAAAGATGCGAAAGGGAATGCTCCGATGGTTCGGACATGTGGAAAGAATGCCGGACGAGCGACTGGTTAAGAAGATATACAATGCGAAAGTGGAAGGATGTAGGTACAGGGGGAGACCGAGACTCACCTACCTAGATCAAATCGGTCATGTTTTGAAGGAAGGTGGAGTCAGGAGCCTCCGAAACCGGCGAGCGGGTATGAAGAGAGTTATGAATGTTGAGGAAGCGAGAGATGTAAGCAAGAATAGAACCTCTTGGCACTCTGTTCTCTTCTGCCTACCCCGCAAGGGAAATGGCGTGATGATAAGTAAGTAAGTAAGTAACATCGGGACAGTAAAAAATCAAGTAAGCAAGATAAATTTCGTACAAGTTATTTTATTATACGAGTATGTATATTGTTACATAGATTAAGTACGTTTATTTTAAGTGGGATAAGCAGGCTCTAGCCTTGCTTATTCCATAATTATATGGGCCGGTAGTACCACCCTCTCACAGAAGATCGGCGTGAAACAACGGTGGGTAAGTACGCCTGCCATTGTGATTTATATGGTGAGTGAGAGTGCTAGAGACCCAAACCACCTCCCTATCCTCTCCTTATTATCCTTCCCCTCCACCTCCTATCCCTTTCTTTAGAGATGGTGGCGCGGAAGTGATGCCTCTGGTGTTACTAGCTTCTATAGGCTATGGAAGCCGCTTACGATCAGCGGGCTTAGTGTGTTTTTCTAACTAATCGACCGCGATAAAGTTAACTCTAATTTGTATGGAGTTGGATCAGTGACACCTAGCGGCAGATTTGCGAACCATCATTTTTTCCAGGATGAAGAGTAGCCTATGTCATTTTCTGGGCTCCAGACTATGTGTGCAAATTATTTCATGATGGTTCAGTAGTTATTTCATAAAAGCGTAAAAAACAAACTAATAAACTCACTTTCACATTTTTAATATTAGTAAGGATTTCTGTTAAAGTAATATGCATAGATTATCAACAACAAGGAAATAGGATATAGATAATGCATTTTGATGTGTATTTTATTACTTGACATGCTCAGCTACTTCAAAGAACAAATTATTTTTGAAAGTGGAAAAAAGAGCCTTTCTGCGTGCGGGATTCGAACCTGCG
This sequence comes from Leucoma salicis, assembly GCA_948253155.1. NCBI lineage: Eukaryota > Metazoa > Arthropoda > Insecta > Lepidoptera > Erebidae > Leucoma > Leucoma salicis. Next base: position 19,696,038 of record OX411807.1, read on the forward strand.
TCCCTTCCAATCCAGGGAAGTGCTCTAGACCGCTAAGCTATCGCAGTCACATATGGTGAAACCCAATCTCCACTTCACATGTGTTTTATATGTCTTTAAGACCCACGCCACCTATCCGATGTATTTGCCTACATTTTATTCTAATATAGTAAGTTTAATTATCACAATTAAAATTCATACTAATTGATGGTGTGATTTTTTAAATATTATGCGTACTGTATTTTAGCGTAGTAAAGCTCTATTTTCCCACTTTCACAAATAATTTGTTATATATAATATTTTTTACCCCCATTAGGAATAATTCCTGTGTAATATATCGTTCAAATTTGGGGTAAATGCCTAAAATACGGGCCAAATTTTCATGTACACGTAGACGAAGTCACGTGCAAAAGGTAGTTCTATTATATTTTTAATATTATTTTATTACTCCAGGCTCTCCTCAAGAGATAATAGCGTTGCGAGAATGTACAGCAGGAACCGGACGAGTATCTCCACTATTAGGACTCAGATCAAAACCCCTACAGGTTACCACTGGAGCGCCGCCATCTTTACGGCTTCAGCGAGACCATACAAATCTTCGATACAGAATGAGACCACATTCTAGGAACTCTAAAAGTTAGTATTGACTCTAAATCACATTTTCGCATTTGCGTTCTAGAGGTGAACCGGAACTAACAGCCCACCGTTCGCTCCTTAGAAGTACGAGTAGTAGGTAGTACCGAAGGTACGTTGTTGGCCATATAACTTTTTTTGGTGGCCAACAACGAAAGAAAATCTTAAAAAGTTACAACTTTTCCGCCGATATTTACAACTATAACTAGCTGACCAGGCAAACGTTGTTTTGCCACATAAATTATTATGTGCCGCATCATAAACAAATAAAAATAAAAAATATAGTCCAAAAAATAAAAAATAAATTTTTGGGGTGGACCACCCTATCTCACTTAGGGGTATGAAACATAGTTTATTTCATCCTATTCTCAGACCTCCTGAATATACACACAAAATTTCATAAGAATCGGTCAAACCGTTTCGGAGGAGAATGGCGACAAACACTGTGACAAGAGAATTTTATATATTAGAGATTAGACAATTAGGCAAGTTTTCAAATAAACTGTTATTGTTAAATGAACTTTGTGCGTTATCAAGGGCATGTAATTGTCGTATTTAGAAGAATAATACCATTCTTCTTCTTTCTTCTTTAGACAACACCCCTGCATTAAGGAATAGTCCTTGTATAGCGGGGAACTTTTGAAACATACAATTTAACGGACACAAAGCACACCCAGACTCAGAACAACCATTTGTGGATCACACAAAGTTTTTACTATCTACTACATTATGTAAAGCGTATTATATTTTGTAAAGGGTATTTATAACATGTACTTATATTATAATGGGGATGTTGACTGCTATAATTTCACGGCAGATAGTGTATTATCGACATGGCAATTGAAAACTGTCATGTCCATACAATTTGTAAACTATAATTTGTTAAATTTTAATTTTCTCGTAATATGCCTCTGTGTGCTGTACCAAAACGTAATGATCCCGATGTACATTTATTTTCTCAAAAATCCAACATAAAAAAATGAGGGAAAAATCGTACAAAATTTGTGGCTACACAGCATAGCGTCTTTCAATTCTTTAATTTTCCAGGTACTATACATTTTAACAATATTTCTGATCAACCGAATTAAACCCAAATAATAGCAAAGAATTCTCAGGCAAACAAAGCAACTACAATTTGACAGTGGCCATCACGCCGATAGCGCCATCTGCACTCAGCTTTACGCGTGGATCCCCATTGTTGCAAGTCGTCTTTCTAAGATAATAATATCTATTATTATATCCTACAGATGGATCTACCGGGAAACCTAAGATGATGCACGCACTCCGTCGCGGTGCTACTGTGATAAAAGCATCAATGCCCAAAATCAGAGATGTCAATGTAATAGACACATATTCACGTGTCGTATTTCCCGTCTGCTTTCTGATCTTCAACGCCGTATACTGGGTCTTCTATATATTCGATTAAAATAAGGACTTTATCCATTTACTTGTAAAAAAATATTGTAACGAATTTAAGTATGTCTCAATTATGTGAACTTAAATTTATGAGTATTTGTCATAAGTTGGTCATTTCTTGTCGTTTAATATAATTGATTAATCATATCAAAATTAAGTCATATTGTAGATCATTCCTTTTGATATAATATATGAACGTTGATAATTTCATTAAAGATATATCCACGCCGTTTCGTGGTGATTAGATTATGAGTTTATGACGCAGGGCACTCAGCCTGTGTACCTATGGCTCTAAAATTAAGAATGCAACAGGCTTCTCATGTCCATATTTGACTAATCTCTACTCTAATCCTATTCCTTCGTAATTCCCTCTCATAAAATATTGATGTACAACGCTGTAATAAAATTATTGATAATGTATTACTGAAGTGCAAAGCATATAAAATGTAGTTGTGAATGTAAGTAGGTTATGGTTACATTTTATTAAGATGAAACTGCCAATATTAGCTATAAGCAAATATATAGGTACATATTTTAACGAACTGTTATATCTAATTTAATTAAGAAGTAACTTTCAAGGAATAAAATCGCTTTGTGCTTTTGTTGATCCTGTAAATGGTCTATAGGATGACTTTATTGTAGACATTAGGCCAAAATATATTCATGAACAATAATAGTACAACTCAGACCTATATTTGCTTTATTTTATTAGAAAATAAAGTTTATTTCTTACTCAATTTTGATCCGTCGAAAGTTTTCAACACTTAATAATGAAATCCGTGGATCCTGAAACCTGTTTTTGTAACATCCGTTACTGTGATTGTTTGGGCAGAATGAGGCTGCAGTCCATCATGCTGACCCAAAAAAGGTTTCTATAAAACTATTTCTCTAATTTATGATTTAATTTAGAGAAATAGTACACATATAATTTCAATATCCTATCAGGGTTTTCCATCTAAGACTTCGAACACGATCTTGGCAGTTCGTATCTGTCGAAAATCGATAAAAATATACTGTGCAATAAAATTCGATGTTGCGATGTCAAGAAGACATCTAAATGTCCGAAATAGTCACATTTTATTTGTATAAAACAGTACTGAAACGCGACTCATAATTTGAAACATGGATATTTTATAAAATAGTTACTAATTTCAGCCAAATAAAAAGAAACGGCCAACATTATTAAAAAAACATTTTTAATTGTGGTTCAATATAAGTATAGAAGTTTTATTATATTGTAAATAATAGAACGAACATAAAATTATGTAGTGACCTTGATGTTTACATTAGAACCAGGTAGAAAACTATAGCCTATGTAAGATAATGCTGTAAAGTAAAATTTATAAGCAGGGTTGTTTTATTTGTGATACCTGATTCTTAAGCCCCTCGTGATACCTCACACTTATCATAGATACTTTTTTTGAGGGCTCCAAAGGATTACTGATTACAATATTCGTAATCAGTAATCGTTGCTGGCTGCCACTCTGTAGTGGATTTGTTGAATTAATGACTCAGAATTGGACTTTTTTGCCTGAATCACTCGTCTCAATCTGTGGAACCTAAAAATCCATTCTGTTGTCTGTTTGAGCAGAGCTTCGTTCAAGGGCTGAGTGAGAGTTTACATTCGGGTTCAGTAAGAAGCGAGTACCTAATTTTACTTGTAACAAAGCTCACGAATCATAAGCGTTTCTAACGCCATCTCTCATGAAGCTACTTCACAACTTTAGAAACTTCGTTGGTTGTGGTACTTGATTGGTTTTGTTAGACCTAAGCTAATAAGTATCTTACATTATCTCCTTCGCCATCTAACGTCAAGCTTTGGAACTTTATTCGCCAATTGCTTTCTAAAGGTCTTGGTAAAAGCTAGGATTTTTTTAAATATAGGGGCGTATTTTACGAGGCTCTCTTACGTTTTATTTCAACCATTCACTGTCTTACTATTGAGCACGGGCTTCCTCTAACAGTGAGGATTCAGACTATAATAACCATGTCGATGTTTTCTTTCGCGAAGCAGTGATAATTTGTAAACAAATACACACATCATTTCACAAAATCTCGAAAAGTGCCCTGTGATGATTTTGGACTGGGGATCGAACCCAATACCACTGGCTTTACAGTCCTCTGTTTTACCACTAGGCTATCAATAATCTAATCTATATCTAGTCTTGCCATAAATATTGTTACAAGAAAAATTTTTTTTTTTAACAATTGTATAAAATGTTTATTACGCATACTACGCGCTAACGTATAAATTAATATAATAGTATTATTAGTTATTGGGATTTTTCGTAAAAAGAAAAATTCTCAGTAGCAGCCCGGAGTTTCGACATGGGCCCTGTAGACGGCAATAGGCTCGCCCCCTATTACGTGGGACTCAAACATAGCTGGTGAATCGTGGGTGTATAATACACCTCTGGCTACCCCTTCGGGGAATACAGGTGTGATGCTATGTTTTAACTGCCTTAGTGGTGCAGCGGTAGTGTGAGCGACTGCTGATCATGAGGTCTCGGGTTCGATCCCCGGGTCGGAAGGTGCAATTGAGCTTTTTCATAAAAAGAAAAATTCTCAGTAGCAACCCGGAGTTTGGAAATGTGCCCAGTAGACGGCAATAGGGTTGCCTCCTATTACGTGGGACTTAAACATAGCTGGCGAACCGTGGATGTGTAATACACTTCTGCATACCCATTCGGGGAATACAGGTGTGATGCTATGTTTTAAAAAAATATATGCAGCTTATTCAAAATGTCTCCATTGGCCTTAATGCAATCATTTCATGTTTTCACACTTTGTGTTAATTTATATGGTTGAGAATGTCAAGTGCTTAGATAAAAAACCAGAAAGATATTTAAAAATTGCACCATCGTTTTGTATGAATGTTGAAGATTATCAGAATGAAAATGTATGCATATACTCGTACATCCGATAGTGATGTTAGCAACTATCGACCTATATCCAAATTATACCATTTCGCCAAAATACTTGAACGCATTGTGTATTCTCAAGTGTATCAATTGCTATCGACATATTTTATTCCTGAACAGCATGGATTCTTAAAGATGCCTTCAACTTCGTCTAAAACTAAAGATAATCTTCTTCAAAAAAAAAATCTTTTATAAAAAAAAATTTTTTCTAAATCTTTTATAGATTTTGTTACAGCCAGTATGAATTCCGGTGGACAAGTCGACGCAATTTTTACTGATTATAGTAAAGATCGTATTGATCATCAAATATTACTGCAAAAGCTCCTTTTCGCTGGAATCCATGGTAATCTATACAGATGGTTTACCTCCTACATTGAAAATCGATCCCAAGCCGTGGCTGTGAACGGTTTCACTTCATTCTAGAATAAAGTCCCTTCTGGAATGCCCCAGGGATCATTAATAGGACTTTTACTTTTAGTTTTTTACTTTGTGTTTACTGTATGTTGCTTTACTGTATGTTGCTAAGCATGTCAAATGCTAAAAATATATATAAAAATATCTGAATATTTATAGGGTTTGCGTTATTATTAGGTAAAATCTTAATTGTAAAATTAAGTTTACCTGGTCGGTATAATGTATGAAAATACTTCCGACAGATGGTGCAGGCGTCACCCAAAGACGTTAAGTATGAATGTGTTATCGAAATTAGCAGTCAGGAGCAAGGGTCACGATTGCTGAATTGGCAAAGCATCTGGATGGTATCCAGGAGATGCAGGGGGGTTAATCAGAATGTCATATTTTACGTGTCGACCGTATCGTCTCGCTTGTACGATCACCGTGATTGGCCAACGGATTATTGTGACATCACGCGTCGGTTTCTCAACCAATCACAGTGATCTCGATACGGTCGACACGTGAAATATGACATTCTGCCTCAGGGGGCAGGTTCGAATCCTGCTCGTGACTGTTATTTTCGATTTCACATTTTTCACTTTGTGTTTACTTGATGTAGCCTATTGTTTTCAACACTCTAATTTCCTTCTATACGCCGATGGTATGAAAGTATTTAAAAAAGAAGTGCACGCCAAATAATCTTAATTTTTCACAATAAAATTGATTATTTGATAAGTAACTAATAATGTATTGGTCTTACTAAGTAGATTTCAATTAATCACATAGATAGCGCTAATTACAAAAAATGCTAATGTGTTTCTCATGTCTTATACGCCATCTAGCGCAAATTTTAAGAAGTACTAATATATTGGTGTATAGAAGTAGTTCTACGAAATAAGGTATAGGCTATAGCGCTGGTTTTAGTATACCACTGTGCCATGGAGTCGAGCGTAAATATTCACTATTTTTTGTTTATCCAATAACAATTAAACCACATCGAATCAGACCATGAAAAGTAATAGGGCTCTATTCGTAATTATACTCAAGTTAAAAAGAAGAAAAAAGACTCGATTAGTAAAGTATTTTGGTTGTTATCGTGTTAACATACATTACCTACAACACACGGACGTCCAAGACAGAAGTTTTTTAACTAGTTTAAATAACAAAAATGGCATAAAAATATCATGAGTGTCAAAAATAGTGTTTTTTCTTGATATGTATGTGTATATATTGTTTTACAAGTGTAATATATAATAAATAGAGACATTTTAAGTTTGAAAAATCAGTTGTTCTTTGGGAAACGAGAGTAGTACCTTTTTTTTTTAAGGTGGGCAAAAATGTCCTACCGCATACCCCGCTGTCCGGGGAGACAACGGGTAGTGTGGGGCTCTCACCCACTAAAAACCCAGAGTGCGCCCTCACCCGCCCTTACTACGGCGGATCACGGGGTACCGCGTCGTTTCACCGCGATCCGCAGGCGCCAGCCCCTTCGGGCACCCTCTCTTATGCGGCGCCCTGCGCACTTGGGCGTCACACCTTCACGGTAGGCTTCCGCGGGCGGCAGGGTACTCCCCGACCTCACCGTCCGCAACATCGGCTAGGGCGGCATCAGGCGCAGGTAATCGCGCGCACGCCGCCCCGCGCGCCGGCGGCGTTAGGGTCCGCGAATGAGGATTCCTCCCGGGCCCTCTCCGCCACCTCCTTCCGCGAGATGACAGCCTCGCAGAAGGCGGCGACCGCGGTCCAGGCCCTGTCACTGCCAACCATCGCTCAAGCAACGGCCGGCAGCGACAGGTCCACGCCTATGACTGCAACGAGTTCCCGGCGCTGCACATCCCACGACTCGAGCGTGTGCTGCGCCGAGTCCTCACCGCAGTCGCAGTGGTGACAGCCTGGGGTCGTCTCCCTCCTAGTGATCATGTGCAGGTATTTGCCGAAGCAACCATGCCCCGCCAAAACCTGCACCAACCGGAAGGTGAGGACCCCGTGCTGCCACCCTGCCCATTCTTCCAAGATCGGCTTGAGCGCCCCCACGGTCCAGAGACCATCCCGGGGCATCTCCAGCCGAGACTTCCACTTTAGGACGGTGGCGCGGCGGGCATTTTCCTGCCACGATGAGATTGCGCCCGGCGAGGGGCGGCTGTGGACGCCACAGGAGGGCCCTATTGCGAGCGGCCAGGAACTCCGCCCACACGGGCACCAAATAGTGCCATCGACCGTACTACCCCCGCGTAGAGTCGTCGACATGCGAGACTCGGTCCACCCAAATTCGGCATCAGTCGCCCGAGGGCGGACGCTGTGCCGACGAGCTTTGGCGCAAGACAGCGGAAGTGCTCGTCAAAGTGCCACCGTCGATCCAATACCAGGCCCAGATATTTGATGTGGATTGGGAAGCCCACACCATTGACCGTTATCGAGGCGCTGGCGGGCGGGCCCCGTCGGCGCCCATGGAAGAGTAGGGCCTCCGACTTTTCAAGGGCCACCCTAAGCCCCAGCGCCTCGATCCACCTGACCACCTCCGCGGTACCTGAGGTGGCCAGCGTTGCCGCCTCCTCGAGGGTCCCGCCCCGGGCTGTGACGAGCGTATCGTCTGTGTAGCAAATTACGCCCAGCCCGGGGGTCTCCAATAATCCAAACTGGGCATCGGACAGGTCGGGGCCGACCGCTCCTAGGTGCCGGTTGATGCGGGCAGCGACTACCCGCTCGAGGAGTTTGCCCGCCTCGTCCAGCAACACGATTAGCCTGAAGGTCGCGACTGTATTCGGAGACCGACCCGGCTTCGGCAGGAGCACGAGCTTCCCCTCCTTCCAGCAATCAGGGAACCGTCCGGACATCAGGCAAACGCCGAACAGTCCCCTGAGGCGTGGCTCAAGGTGGTCGAGGACCAGGGCCAGCACTCGGGCGGGAACCCCATCCGGCCCGGGGGCGGCGCCTCTCCACATACGCGCTGCCCCCATTTCCGTCGTCGTCACGGGCGGTAAAGGAAGGGAAAAGTCCCTCGACCACCCGTCCGGCCCCCCACCGGTCTCCGTAAGGGGACCTGTCCCTGAGCGCGGAGCTTGTCAAGCGCCGCGCGGTACGGGCGTCCCCAGGAGTCATGCTCGAGACCCTCCAGCATCTCCTGCCTTTTCGCATCTTTGGCGCGACAGATGGCCAGCTCAAACGCAGTGCGCGCACTGCTGTACGCCGCATACAGCCGGCCCTCCCGCTCTTTGTCGCGGATTCGGCGATGTCGGCTGCGGGTGTAGGACCTCTAACGAGAGTAGTACCCACCTCAACGCTTCGCTTATGAGGCGTGCAAAATATGTGCTTGAAGATTCCAGACTTCTACAAGAAGACTTGGAACGCTTTGAACAATACTACTTTGCTAATTAAACTAGACCTGAATGTTGAGCCGTGTGTGGCCGGCCTTAGAATTGTCCCCAACCCATGGGAGTATTAATAACATCTACTGCGATAGCCAACCCGCCTGCCAAGCGTGGCGATTACGGCACTATCCCCCAAAAAATGACCACCCATCAAAAAATGGCCCCTACTCACGGCAGCTCCGCTATTCCGTGGCCTAACGGACCGACGATCTGGTCAAAGCTGCGGAGAGCCGTAGGATGCGGTCGGTACAGGACCGCTCGTTGTGACGTTCTCTTGGGGAGGTCTATGTCCAGCAGTGGACGTCGAAAGGCTGATGGACGGATGAACGGATGGACGGAATGTTGAGAAATGTCACTCCATAACTTTCAATCGCAAACTTAATCTCGTAAAAACGCCATATAAATTGAAAGATCAGGTACTGCAGCAGGTAGATGAAATTCGTGATCTTGGTGTCTTGCATGACACATAGATCAGATTGCTAAAAAGGTTAATAAAACTATGGCCTTTGTACTTCGTGCAAGTTCACAATTTAACAATGTTAAAGTAATTAAGATCCTCTGTTATTCCTTGGTGCGTAGTATTCTTGATTATTGCTCACAAGTAAGGAATCCGTGTTATAATGTGTATGTATATTAACAGGATTGAATCTATACAGCGAAGATTCATGAAATTCTACAGTATAAATCAGGAACAAACGATTACAACTACGAGGCAAGATGTCGTAGACACCATATTCTACCTTTGCAGGAAAGAAAGGAAGAAAGAAAAATTGCCGACATTGTTTTCCTTGTTAAAATTGCTCAAAACATTGTGGACTCTTCGCACTTGCTTTCTAACATTAATTTGAGGATATGTCATAGAACCTTAAGACAGCCTATATGTTTAGACATCCCACAGTGTGCATCTAATTACAGACAGAATTCTTTCTTTATTCGAGCTGCAAACATAATAAATAATGGTGGTGTACCGACTTAGATATACCGATACACTAGATTTAAGAAGAACGAGGTTTGTGTTTGATTTCAGTTCGAAAAATAAAACGATGCGTATTTGAATAAAATAGAAAGTGTAATGGCGTATAGAAAAATTTTTTTGTTAACCTATATATAGAATCGGCGCATGAATTTTAACTGACATAATAATATGTGTGTGCTTCATTGGAGCTTCCAAAAATACGGTTAAAACGATAAGTTTTTCCTCAGTCAGTTTAAATTTTAAATTATATTCGCTTGATAGTTTGGATCTTGAACATGCCCCCGGTCTTGAAAGCATCCGCTTTCAACGGTCTTGAAGTTACGTAGACCTTTCATTATGTATATCTAGAAGAAGAGGGTATATTTTGGCGTCGGCGTCGTATAACGCCTGAAGCTGTTAGTATGTCCGCCACTCTGGCGATGCCATCCTTGCCCGGAACAGTCGAAAGCACACGAACCATTTGCCATTTAAGGGGCGGAAGATTGCTGTCTTTAATTAGTGAATTTTCGTTCAGCTCTGGCGTCTTCTGGTTCCATTTACTGCGCTCCTATAACTCAGATATATATTCTTTGGCCCATTGAAACCAAAAATATTGGCGTATTTGTTCCACCCTCTGGTAACCTTTCAGGCGATGTATAGGAATATTGCTGACGTCATCGCTGGCAGGCGCAGTCAGCGGACGACAAACCAAAAAATGAGCGGGAGTCAAAAGCGTAAAATCATTGGGGTCAGTATAAAGAGGAGAAAGTGGTCGGGAATTTAAAACTGTTTCTATTTGTGACAGCGCTGTGCTAAACTCCTCGAAAGTGAGGTGCGCGTTACCTACTATACGGCGTAAATGATGTTTGCAAGATTTAATTCCTGCCTCCCACAAACCACCAAAGTACGGCGAATACGGCGGAATGAATTTATATTTAATCTGTTGACATACATGGCATACTCAATTATACTAGAAGAACAGTTGCCTAAAAATTTAGCAAAATCATTCATTAACCCTACAAAGTTGCGGCTGGTGTCTGAATATATTTCAAGTTGTTTACCACGCCTAGAAATAAATCTATTCAAGGCCAATAAATATACTTCAGTGGTGAGGTCACTGACTAGCTTCAGATGTAAAGCAGTGTATTCGCTTGATAGTTTCGATCTCGAACAGTGGTCTTGCCACAGTATGATTTGTTTACATCTACAACGCAACCCTTTAAAAATACCATAGCGAATACATGGATTAATGGTTCTCAAACTTATTATTAGTTAGTTTTTTTTCATTTGTAATGGCGTGATTTTCCCTAGTTTTTGTTATTTGGACCTAAACAATAATATTAATTTAAGTTTGTCTTAAATATAACTGGTGTAGGTATAGAGTCTAATAAGTTTTAATATCTGTAATAAATCACTGTTTGTTTTCCGAAAATAAGATAAATAAATAGGGTTCGTGGTTCTTAAAGACATTTATAATAAATCTAAAATAAATGTGAAGATTGAATGTCACCATTAGGTGACTACGATAGCTTAACCGTCCAGTGCACTTCCCCGGATTGGACGGGACGCAGGTTCGAAGCCTGCTCACAGTATATATCTCATTTAAACAAAACATTTGTTCATTAAAGTAATTGGGCATGTTAAGTGCTTACAGAAGAATCACAAAGAAGGAAAGAAAGAGAAAACATTTTATTGATCACCAACAACGACATAAATACACAACAGAAATAAAATAAAAAGCTGTCAATAAAGAATTCAATGACTTACAATAGTAATTAATAGGCATCGTTAAAAAACTTAGAATATAATAAATATATTATGTGGGTACGCAATGGATCTGGGCCTTAGGGTGGCCCTAGACAAGTCGGTGGCTCTACTTTTCCATGGGTCCCGACGTCGGCCACCTGCTGGCGTTTTGATCACGGTGGACGGGGTCCAAATTGCAGCAGACCCGAACCGCCGCCAGCGACTGGGGCGGCGCAGGCGTGAATATTTGCGCCTAATGCCGCCCTAGCTGAGGCTGCGGGTGGATGGACCGGGGAACGTCCGCCACTAGCAAGGCCTCCACAGAAGGCGAAGGTGCGACGCTCCGTGTGCGGATGCGTCGCTCAGTTGAGGGTACCCGAAAGGGTAAGTCGCCGGAGGACCACTGAAGGAATGTACTATGGTTCCGGTGGTCCGCCAATAAAGGCGGAGAGACGGTACACGGCGGGTTTCTTTAGTGGGTGAGGGACCTACACTACCCTGTTCATTGCCGAACGACGGGGTGTGCGGTTAGGAACATTTTTAACGACTTAACAAAAAAAAATGGTACGCAATGGATTTATTCAGCAACTATAAAAGACGAACAGGTAACGTGTTCGTGACATCTTTTTCTGGGCATGTACACCGATTTGTCCGAGATTTCTGGATCGACTTTCCTACTTGCCCGCGTAGTGACGGACTAAAAATACAAGTGTCACTACCCCATTCTTTTCCACGGGTGTCGTACGAGGCGAGTAAGGGAAGTAAGCAAGAATCACCCATTGTATGACTGGTGGTAGGACTGGGTACCAAGTGGGAGTACTCACTTGCTATCGGGCCCGAGCGGGTTGGTACCACCATCTCCCGTGTGCCCGGCCAAGCACATCGGCGCGTTTTGGTTGTAGCAGGAGATTATTCTTTAATTTCATATCTGTGAAATTGGTGATTGGTGAGCAGCGGCTTGATGATAATCTCGGTATTGTCGAGTCCGACGAGACGGTTACCATTTACCATCGGGTAGACTGTGGCTCGTGCGCTACTATACGCAATAAAAAAAACTATGATTCTCGCATAAGCAATGATCCGATGATGGGTTCTGAAGACAATTTGAAGTAGGCCTTTATATTAAACTAGTTTGATGAATAAGCTGTAAAGTGCCTGGTCATAGTCTCATAGGACTGCTCTTGAGTTCACTAAATATTCTTTAATATGCATAGATAGAGAAAGCCAACATTAGCTTGGACGATAGTCCTTAATAAAAGTAGCTACGGGTGTGTACAATATACCGGCCATCAAAAAGTCTTTCAAAACGTGCTGGAAGAGAGACGGTCCCAACTGAAGTCGTTCTTAATGGTGGGCTCCGAAATTTAACCCCACTAAGACACAGGTATGAGTTATCACTGCAAAAGAGGTGTATTACACACCCATGATTCTCCTGCTATGTTTGAGTCCCACGTTATAGGGGGCGAACCTATTGCCATCTAGCGGGCACAATTCTAAGCCCCGGGTTGCTACTAAGAATTTTTCTTTTTTATATAAAGCTCAATAACACTGCGCGACCTGGGGATTGGACCTCATGATCAGTAGTCGCTCACACTACCGCTGCACCACAGAGGCAGTTTCACCCTATTTAACTTACTACAAATCCATCCATCCATCCATCAGCCTTTTAAAAAGTCCACTGCTGGACATAGACCTCCCCAAGAATGGGGGATAATGCCGTAATCGCCACGCTTGGCAGGCGGGTTGGCGATCGCAGTGGATGTTGTTAATACTCGAAGGAGTGCTGCTGCCCACTCCCCCGGTATTACCTCAGTCGGCTTTTTCGACTCCCATGGGTAGAGAGGGGTGGGACAATTCTAAAGCCGGCCCCACACGGCTAAGATATGCATTCTTACTACAAAGGCGTGCGTGAATTCTAGCAGTCCCCATCTCGGATCTATCGGATGGACTGGAGTCGTTGGAGTATTGAAGAGGCTTTGGGTCTCTTAGTATCCTCTATAGAATATTTAATGGGGAGAGCTCTAAGGAACTGTTTGGTACCAATCATTCATACACCCTAGAAGAGACCTCATCTAAAGACAGTCCTTTTTCAGGGCACCCTTCTATCACCTGTAGGCTCTAGAATGAACATTCTGCTGCGTTGCGGTTCTTTCGTCCATGTGGTGAAGAACTAAGAATACAAATGTCACCACCTCTTTCTTTCCCTCGGGTGTTAAAACAGGCGACTAAGGAAGGTAAGTAATTATAGTTGGAATAGTGGCGTAATAGGGCGTCACCTGGGACATCAAGTCAGATGTTATCGAAAGTCGTAGTCCTGAGCAGATGTCACGGTGGCTATATTTGACGGGCCTCGTGGTGTAGTCGGTAGTGTAACCGACTTCTGTGCACGAGGTCGCGGGTTCGATTCCCACTCAGGACAAGTATTTGTGTGATGAACACAGTTATTTGCACCGCGTCTGGGTTTTTTCTATGTATTATATGTACGTATGTATTTACAAAAAAAAGTAATTTATGTATTATATCCGTAATCTGGTACCCATAGCACAAGCGGTTAAGCTTAGTTTGGGACCAGACGACGTTGTGTGAAAATGTTCGTGAATATTTTTATATTTATTTATTTATATCGGCAAAGCATCTGGGTGCGGTTTTCCAAGAGACGCAGAATCAAATTCTGATCGTGAATGTTATTATCGATTTTCGCACTTTGTGTTCAAAATAAAACATATTTAAGAATATTCGTACCTCACTTAGAATTTCTTGCCGACCGCTGTGATAGGGGGATAGTATCTAGTTCTTTATTAAACGAACAATGATTAAAAAATATTCATACGATTTCTAGAAGCCACAATATAGTATGATTAGTTAGCCGTGTGGGGCCGGCACCAAGAATTGTCTCTTCCTATGGGAGTCGTAAAAGCCGACTAAGGGATTAGGTACCGGGGGACCGGGCAGCAGCGTTCCCCTGTGTACTAAAAACATCCACTGCGATCGCCAACCTGCCTGCCAAGCGTGGCGTTTATGGTAAACCCCCATTTTGGGGAGGCCTATGTCCAGTAGTGGACGATGAAAGGCTGATGGATGGATGGATGGATGGATGGATGGAGTTCTATTATTATGTAACAATTTATGAACGCATTTTATCCATTTATGTTGCCAATAGACACAATAAAGATGCAAAATAGAAAATTTTCCATTGATGTTCAGTGTGCTATTTCGGTATACAAAGTGGGTGTAAAGCTATGGATTACTATTTTTATCGATGTTTTTTACATTTGTACCTGTTGTTTGTGCTATTATAAAAATGACGTAGGTGTATCATCAATTTCGTTTAGGCAGGGTTATGCAGTGTTGTTTTTACCCAATTATTGCGAAACCAAGAGGAGAGTTATGAGTTTAATAATTAAATCGGGATTACAAATTAATATAATAAAATGGATGGAATAGTCTAAAAACTTTGTCATTACTATTTATAAGTTTTCTGTGATTAGTTTGAAGTAGTGTAATTGTAATAGCACTAAATATATATGGGTGACACCCACGATAAGGAGGTATTTTATCAGTGTTAAGTATTTTAACCCCTATGTATATCTGTCTCCGCATATCATTAAAACTTATCATACCTAGACAAATAAAGTATAATTAAAAGTGTCTTGATTATCCGCTAGTTAAAGGCTGTGTGAGACATCACATTAAATTTGATTGTCCCCTTGATAAAGTTGGGATATTTTTTATTTTTCTTAGTTGGTATCAAATGAAAGGCCTTAATAGGTATATACATATACTAGTTGGGACAAACTGTAGCGACTGCCAGGATATTATTTAATAGCCGGGACCCACTGCTTAAGTGCCTTCAAAGGGGTTAGGTATCTACAAATAAGTTTCGGTCACCCGTCTGGTTGCTTAACATTGCCAAACGTTAGAAATATAAGTGCACAACTAAGCTACAACCAATCTATCCTCTTCAATTGTCTAAATATTCACTAATTACTTATGATTAAACTACTGAATTCAATTCAAGAATAAATTAAATTATTTAGAACCATAATTACTTTGGTTACTAACCAGGTACAAGTACTCAAACAAAAAAAGGGAATTTACATAGTTATGTAGTCATAGATAATTTATAGACATTGTATCTTATGTTAAAAATATATTAAGCAAATCTAAATGACTGGAAGAAAAACATTTCCATTATGCAATTACTAACGATATTTATAAGCACTTATTTTCATAGCGCTTTATTCACAATATACAATTCAAATGTAGGGGAGAGATGAACGAGATTTTATATACGCGCAAGGTAGGGGTGGCGAGTTCCATTCATCGAGAACGCGCAGACTGCGCGGGACGTGAGGCTTACGGGGCGAGGGGAGGCAGAGGTTCCAGATTACCTAGTACCTCTCCCAGTCAAGCATCGAGAGTACATCTGGTGTGGTGTTTCGTATACTCAGAAAAAAATTCAGTGACTGTATTAGATTGTGTGAAATATTTGACTTGGACATCTTTTGTGCTCGTGCTAATAGTGCAGAAGATGCTTCTTATCCATATTTAATAAGGTATTTTAAACATTTCTTGTTCCAGATTTAATATTTGTTATTCGAAATGTATATGCATTTTAGTAACGAGATTTTTTTTCATTAATTATGTTTTATTTTTTTATTTTTTGTGACTTCGAAGGCATACGTAATCTTGACTCTACGGCGCGACGGTCGGCGGTTAGCGTCTACGAATTTATGAATTGATGCATATTATGATATGCCCGAAGTTCTTTATATTCTGGCATGGTATTAATTACTCAGAAAAATAATTTAATAACTTATTCTGTGGTTTCATGGTCGGTCGTGGGTGGATAGAGGTGTCGAATTTCGAAGCTTTTAGAGGGCTGCGGGGGTTGGAATGTAGCGCGCAGGGGCGGGCGTGGGCTCAAGCCTCCGCGCAACTTACCACCGTATTGATCGCTTAATTTTGAAACGTATTTCCAAAACATTTTTTTCTTATATTCTATAAATACGCTTACCAAAGTTTTATTAACTGTCCCGAAATACAAATAATTGTATAACTATACTCTCTACGTATGTTTTCTCTTCATTCAAAGGTTGACATGCAACACACGACGCAATCGATATGGGGAGCCCATACCTTTAATTATCTTGACGTCTGCTTTAATTTATAATATTGCTATCTCTATACAACATGTTACATGACAACTGCTCCCATAAACATATTTTATTAAATTTTAATATACTAGAGTAAAGAGAGTCAGTTCTCAATCAATTGAAAGTAAAAAGTGGTAATACAACGATCGCCTTTATTTTTGACTTGACCATGTTATAAATTAATACATTATGACTACAATGGTATATCATAAGCCACATCTGAGAAAAACCGTCAAACTTATCCAAATTTATCCTCAACTAGCCTTTGCCCGCGGCTCCACCGCAGCCAAAAGCTAGTTTTTAGGTTATATCTCACGTTCCCGATATAGCAGCGGGATAACATGTATTTCTTAATCTAATCAAGAGCTATCAAATAAAAAAATCAGTAGTTTTAGCGTGATGCGCGAATGAACAAACAAACAAAAAATCTAAAAAAATCGTTTTGTATTTAGACACGCCTATATAGCCTCATACAGTATTTTTTTCAAATATCTTAAATGTGCAGACACAGCTATTTTACAGCTTTATAATAGTTAAGATGAATGCGTGCGTGTACAGAGTAGTGTGTAGTAGTGTTATAATGGGTTATTTTAATAAGTGCAATATGCTTTTAAGTTTTAGTTCATGAATAAGTGTACGGATTTTATATACCTATATATATATATAAAATCAAGAATGTTTTTTTCTATTCGAAATATGCGTAGTATAGTTTAAATATAAAATTCTAGATCAAAAATTATATGTTGATAGATTGTCATCATCATTACGTACTATTACTAAAATATGACTAATTTCACAAAATATACCCAAGTATTGGTTTTAAGGCAATTACTAAGCCTTTATTACGAATCTTTCCTCTGAAAACTTGCATGCATTATCGTGACGTTTTCGTATCGATCGTGTAACTTTAAAGAAATTTTTTTTTATAAAAGTGGAAAAAGAGAGGTTACTGCGAGCAAGATCGTGTAACTGCCGTTTTTTAAAGTATGAATCTATTGCTTTTATCGTTGCTGTATGAGAGTTTTTGAAATCTTAAAACAAAGTTCTTATACATTCTTACTGCGTAGAATGCGCGGTTCATTGCGTGCTGAATGAAAATGGGATCAACAAGTAGGTAGTAGCGTTGGCTTACGACCGCGCATGCGTCTTCAAATTTAAGTAGGTAGTTTTAATATAGACGTGTCACGGAAAAAAAAATCTTTGATATTATTAACCATTTCAATAAGAATCATATAAATAGGAATATTGTTAATGCAGGTGACGCTATCTATTTAAAATACTCTTCTTCAAAAGGATAAATTTAAACTTAGTTTCATGTTTTACAACTTTTGTACCATATACTTTCAAATGTTTTAATACAACATTCTAATATACCTAATTAAAAGTAACTAAAATTACATCCGCCTTGGTTATTTAACTGTACAAACGTCACGAATCGTGTTCCCCAAATTTAAACATGAAAGTGCTGAAAAACTTACTTAAATTATAAAATACGCAAATGAAACGAAAATTAGAAACCAAGCAACATAAATTGAGTGTTATTCATTACAGATCCAGATAAGCATAAACTAAATTAAGTAGGTTGCTATTGTCATAATAGTAGCTTGTCAGCTTAGATAGAGACACTGACACTTATTAATGTTACTAAAAATAGAACACCAACTAACTACGATTCACTCCACGCCGTAGACAGAGGATATTATAGACTCGCTACTGTTTTGATACTAAGGCCTAAATAGCCAAAGGAATGATTAACTGGCTTTTGAAAACAATCTTGTCTTTATAAATAACTTTTCTAATAAAAATACAAAGAAGTGAACATGGCTAGCTCCACATGGATTATTCAGAAAGGAAATCGATTATATTTCAAGATAGAAGCATTCTTAGCTAAAATAAAGAAATAAATAAATTATACGGATCATTTCACTATAAAGTGGCAAAACCTAACATAAGTTATACTTGAAGTGAAACAAAATCTCTTATAGAAGAACGAAAGCAGCTTTAAAATATTAAAAAGGAAAACAAAATCTGAAATCATTTGCAGAAGTAGGTAAGCTAAAATAAAAACAAGTAACGGTATAAAATAGAACATAACTAAAATATCAATATAAAGATACTTAAGTACCACACAATAAAGACAGGACATTAAAAAGAACTAATAAAAACAAAAAAGAAGTATAAAAAAAACATTAAAAAGAAAACAGGAAAACAGGACACTACAAAAAACAATAAACGACAACTGACTTCTACAAAATACTCTATTCCACAGACCCTAAGAGTCAGCGCTCAGTCCAAAGAGTAGTACGTATAACCAGAAAGCTCAGTCTCAAAAGTGACGACATAGAGGATATACCAGTATTTCTTCATCAGAGATAGAAAACGCTGTATACAGTCAAAATAACGATATGAGATAATAAAAATTTCAATAACCCTGTGAACCTGGGAAACGTTTTATCCCGCTACTACATCGGGAACCTGATAATTATATATAATTATAACCTAAAGAATAACTTTTGGTAGTAAAGACTAGTAACATATAAACCTATATAAAATGTGTTTATTGTATTAAATAACAACAGCAATTTATTGGCAAAGCATGAGATACTATGACGTGATACCATGGAGGTGGATTCAGTGGATTGTATGTTTAATATACACCAAAATATATGAAAATAAAATTAGACTGCCTATCTAGTACCCCATCAAGTCACCCTTATGAGTTTTTGCGTTAGTTACTAGTAAGCCTGTATACATAGGTGAAATATCGTTAGGAAATCTGCATGCCTGATAGGATTTCTCGGTAGCTTACGAATTCTGCCAAGTGTACTGGGCATGCGTAAAGGATTATAGCCTAATAATCCCTCTTACTCTGAGAGGACCCGTGCCCTTTGACTTAAATGAACCAAATACAAACCTACCAGTCATTTACTATAATCTTATTCCTACGAAAATAAATAAGTTTGAAAATACCTGACTACGTACTTACCTATATACATATAAATATTTGGAATGTGCTTATTAGGTATTTTTTATTGCTATTGATGGCAGACGAGCCACATCCACCTGATGGTAAGTGGTAACCGTCATTCATGGACTCAACTATACCAAGAGTATTATTGTCAAGCCGCTGCGCACAATTTCGTTTCTAAGATATCTATGAAATGAAAGAATAAACGGCTATCTTCTGCTACAGCCAAAATACACTGACGTGCTTCATGACCGACACAGGAGGCGGTGGGCCTGATAGCAAGTGAATACTCTCACTTGGTACCCAGCCCTACCACCAGTAATGTAATAGGTGATAATTGCTTTTTTCCCTTAGTCGCCTGGTACGACACCCGCGGGAAAGGATGGGGTGGTGACACTTGTATTCTTAGTCCGTCACCACACGGATGATATCCTTTCATTACAAAAGAAAAATGTAAAATAAAAGTTGGGGTATTTATTTATTAGCTCCGCCAGAAGCTACACTATACTCAATTTATTGTAACGTCACAAAACCTGTGAATAATGATAATGCTTCTATCTTATTTGTATATATATCTTATTTGTGTAGCTATGATGAATAGTTTGAAGTTATGCGGGAATAGATGACAAACATACATACATACGGGCTAAAACCACAACACTCCTCCAGATTTCACCGTAGTCTATACTATTATAAAGCTGTAACAGAGCTGTGTCTGTACATTTAAGATATTTGAGAAAAAAATACTAAATTATACTATATGGGCGTGTCTGAACACAAAACTTTTTAGATTTTTTATCTGTTTGTCTGTTTGTTCGTTCGCGCATCACGCAAAAACTAATGAGCTGATTTTGATGCAACTTTAGTTTATTTGATAGCTTTTGATTAGACTTAAAAACGGGTATACATTTTATCCCGCTGCTATATCGGGAACCTGAGATATAACCTAAAAACTAGCATTTGGCTGCGGCGGAGCCGCGGGCAAAGGCTAGTCAGGTATAAAAGTAAATTGTAGCCACGTTGGTTGAGTAATCACTTTATTCGTACGGAAGAAAACCACCCATATGAGTTTGTATCAAACAAATCCCAATCATCAAGTTTATAAACTTGAGAGCAATAAAATCGCACATCTTCACTTTTTTTCAGTTTAGGCAGTTTTTGTCACGAATGTCAATAAATACGACAAAATACGCTAATTTAAGATTTATTTTAGTACCATTCTCATGGTATCAATAACAGTATATAAACGAGTTTCAGGACATCAAGCGTGTATGTTGAACACGTAAAATTACCAAATAGAGAATGAAAAGCAAATCCAAAATTGTTTATCAAATTGTTTATTAATAAGATGTATTCCCATCCCTAGCCTTTATTACCGCTCTTAATCGGTTGTTAATAGACCGTATATAATGGTCCGTATTAATTTTACCATGAAATCTTTAGGTATAGTGTTTTCCTTGTCTTCAATGGTAATTTTAAGCTTTTGTAGTCGAGTAGAAGCAGGGTTACAAGCACTTTTCTTTGAAGCTCATAATACAGAATTATATAGGTAATTATTAATTCATACAACAAACATATTCAACCGGATTGAGTTCAGGACTACGAGCTGGCCACTCCATCGCGGTAATTCCAACGTCTTCTATGTAGTCGCGAATTATTCTAGCGACATGCGGTCTAGCGTTATAGTGCGTTAAGAAAAAAGCTTCTACCGTAAGCCTCGCATGCGGCCTCACATGTTCTTCGAGCACTACTTCGACGTATCGTGCAACCGTCAAACCTCCAGATCTCGAGCCGGTATTCACCCCATGGCGAATACAATGTTTGTTTCAGTGTCCAACATTATGCCACCCCAAAACAATTATACAATCCACTGAATCCACCTCCATGGTATCTTATGTCATAGTATCTCATGCTTTGCCAATAAATTGCTATTGTTATTTAATACAATAAACCTATTTTATATAGGTTTATATGTTACTAGTCTTTACTAGCAGCTCTGCTGTAGCCAAAAGTTAGTCTTTAGGTTATAATTATATATAATTATAGGTACCCGATGTAGTTGCGGGATAAAACGTAACAGTTTTTAAATGTAAATTACGAGTAGTATCGTATTAGTCTGTTAATTATTTTCTTTTCATATGTACTATCAGCATCTTCACATAATGCTTCTATCTTCTATTTTCTCTGCACCACCCATGGTTGATTTGTTGAGAATGCCTTAGGCTTAATGCCGCCATTGTACAATCATGTGTTGTATAAAGTTTAAATAAATAAATGGTAGAAAAGAGCGCTGTTATTGTTCATATATTATCCATGTTAACCTGATTAAAATTAATTTAGAAAATACTGTATTTTATTGTATTAAGAATAAAACTTATTGGTCTATAATTTATTGAGTAATAATGTGATTGTACTCTTGAGCCATTGTGATAGTACAGATGCAGTTCTTCATCTGGTGTTGAATATTTCTGTGAGTTCAGTTTCTCAGGTTCACAGTTATGGTTATTGAAATTTTTATTATCTCATATCGTTATTTTGACTGTATACAGCGTTTTCTATCTCTGATGAAGAAATACTGGTATATCCTCTATGTCGTCACTTTTGAGACTGAGCTTTCTGGTTATACGTACTACTCTTTGGACTGAGCGCTGACTCTTAGGGTCTGTGGAATAGAGTATTTTGTAGAAGTCAGTTGTCGTTTATTGTTTTTTGTAGTGTCCTGTTTTCCTGTTTTCTTTTTAATGTTTTTTTTATACTTCTTTTTTGTTTTTATTAGTTCTTTTTAATGTCCTGTCTTTATTGTGTGGTACTTAAGTATCTTTATATTGATATTTTAGTTATGTTCTATTTTATACCGTTACTTGTTTTTATTTTAGCTTACCTACTTCTGCAAATGATTTCAGATTTTGTTTTCCTTTTTAATATTTTAAAGCTGCTTTCGTTCTTCTATAAGAGATTTTGTTTCACTTCAAGTATAACTTATGTTAGGTTTTGCCACTTTATAGTGAAATGATCCGTATAATTTATTTATTTCTTTATTTTAGCTAAGAATGTTTCCGTCTTGAAATATAATCGATTTCCTTTCTGAATAATCCATCTGGAGCTGGAGATGGAGATGTTCACTTCTTTTTATTTTTATTAGAAAAGTTATTCATAAAGACAAGATTGTTTTCAAAAGCCAGTTAATCATCCCTTTGGCTATTTAGGCCTTAGTATCAAAACAGTAGCGAGTCTATAATATCCTCTGTCTACGGCGTGGAGTGAATCGTAGTTAGTTGGTGTTCTATTTTTAGTAACATTAATAAGTGTCAGTGTCTCTATCTAAGCTGACAAGCTACTATTATGACAATAGCAACCTACTTAATTTAGTTTACGCTTATCTGGATCTGTAATGAATAACACTCAATTTATGTTGCTTGGTTTCTAATTTTCGTTTCATTTGCGTATTTTATAATTTAAGTAATTTTTTCAACACTTTTATGTTTATATTTGGGGAACACAATACGTGACGTTTGTGCAGCTAAATAACCAAAGCGGATGTATTTTTAATTACTTTTAATTTACATTTGAAAGTATATGGTACAAAAGTTGTAAAACATGAAATAAATTTAAATTTATACTGTGAATCGAATGTGAAATCAAAAATAACTGTCCCGAGCGATTTGAATCTGCATCTCATGGAAATTAAAAATAAAAATACGAATTTCGACACATTCGCAGTCCCGAGCAACAGTCCCGGTAGCTGAATTGGGAAAATATCTAGGACGATATTCCAGGAGATGCAGGTAGTTTCACATCCTTTGATTTTTTTGTTAGGGCGGGAAAAAATGTAGGTACCTAACCGCACACTCCGTCGTTCGGGGCAACGAACAGAGTATTGTGGGGCCCTCACCCACTAAATATACCCGCTCTGTGTCGTCTCTCCGCTTGTATTGGCGGACCACTGGAATTGTGTGACATCGCGTCAGTGCTGCATGTTCAAATTCTGCTGTTCGTGACTATTATTTTTGATGGCATATTTTCGCACTTTGTGTTAATTAATATGGCTAAGCATGTCAAATGCTTAAGAAATAAAAAAAAAATATCAAGACTAACCTTTGCTCGCGGCTCCGCCGCAGCCAAAACCTAGTTTTTAATTTATATTAAACATAAAGTGAAAAATGTGAAATCGAAAATAACAGTCACGAGCAGGATTTGAACCTGCATCTCCTGGATACCGTCCAGATGCTTTGCCAATTCAGCCAACGTGACAATTGCTCCTGACTGCTAATTTCGATAACACATTCGTAGCGTCACCCAAAGACGTTAAGTAGCATCTCCTATGCAGGTTCAAATCCTGCTTGTGGCTGTTATTGTCGATTTCACATTTTTCACTTTGTGTTTAATGTATCTATAGTGCTAAGCATGTCAAATGCTAAAAATATACATAAAAATATCTAAATATTTTAATTTATATCTCACGTTCCCGATATAGTAGCGGGATAAAATGTATAGAAGTTTCTAAGTCTAATAAACAACTATCAAGTAAGAAAAGTTGCATAAAAATACGTTCAGTAGAATTGCGTGATGCGCAACAAAAAATCTAAAAAAAATCGTTTTGTGTTTAGAGACGCATATAAAGCCTAATACAGTACTTTTTTCTCAAATATCTTAAATGTACAGACTTAGCTCTGTTACAGCTTTATAATAGTATAGACACTACTCGGGTTTTGTTACATTACCACACGCTATTTTTACACATCCTTACACAGTCCCTAGGTATTAAGTAAATTGATTTGATTGATTGTTATGTGTACTCGTTACCAACATTTAAATCATTTTAATTTTATTTATGAATTACCGGAGCTAATTATTTCTAACAAAAGAAATTTGAACGTGCTCTACAATATATTTTATTTCACAGTAAACATTTTTGTGTAGGAGTTTTGCGACATGGTCCATTTGACGCGGTTGAGCCGCGCGGGAGCCGCGCCGGTCACCTAGGCGATGAAAGCATTCGTCAGGGCCGCACCAGTCATCATGCCAGCGCCGCTCGTCCTGTACTTCATTTCTTTTAGTTTTCTTTGGATTTGTGGTAAGATTCGTCTAATTACTTTTGGTAGCAAATAAACGCGCGGCCTATAACCTACCCCTAACTGATAAGCTCAATATTGATATTATTATTGCAGTAACAATATACACCCACGTTATATACCCATATACGGAATATTCAGTAGTATATTGACTCAGTAGAACTTTACTAAGCTAATAGGTAAAGAAGATACATATCCCTACTTTATTACAATTAATCTGATGTCTCTAAAAATAAAATATCTCTAAAATTAAAATAAATATTTTTGAATATCCTGTAACAACCACTGATTTTTTTCAACGCAATACAACTACCTATATAAAGTTTGCTAATAATATATAATCTACCTATACTATTATAAAACTGTAACACAGCTATGTCTGTACATTGAAGATATTTGAGAAAAAAATACTGTAATAGGCTATACAGGCGTGTCTAAACACAAAACAATTTTTTTTTAGAATTTTTGTCTGTTTGTCTTTTTGTTTGTTCGCGCATCACACAAAAACTACTGAACGGATTTTGATGCAACTGTTTTTATTTGAAAGGCATTGATTAGACTTAAAAACTGGTATACATTTTATCCCGCTACTATATCGGGAACCTGAGATATAACCGAAAAACTAGAAAATTATTTAAACTAGAAATTTTTGAAGAATTTATTTAAAAGAACTACTAGATGGATTTTGATGCAACTTTTTTATTTGAAAGGCCTTAATTTGACTTAAAAACTGGTAGACATTTTATCCCGCTACTATATCGGAAACCTGAGATATAACCAAAAAACTAGCTTAGGCTAGGCGAAGCCGCTGGCAAAGGCTAGTACTATTATAAAACTGTAATAGAGCTATGCCTGTACATTTAAGATATTTGAGATAAAATGACTGTATTAGGCTATATAGACGTGTCTGAACATAAAACATTTTTTTTTTCGATTTTTTGTCTGTTTGTTTGTTCGCGCATCACGCAAAAACTACAGGACGGATTTTGATGCAATTTTTTTATTTGATAGATCTCGAACTCTGGTAAAACTGGTATATATTTTATCCCGCTACTATATCGGGAACCTGAGATACAACCTAAAAACTAGCTTTTGGTTGCGGCGGAGCCGCAAGCATAGGCTAGTAGGATTTATAATAATAGGCTAATAATATATATATTCATAAATTTCTAAACAGTATTAGCAGACGAAATCAGAGTGCCGGTGCCTCGGCCGGCCAACGGGACCGTAGAACAACCAGACCTCCGCTCGCCAATAGGAAGGGTCTACCTGCCACCTGTTATCAGCATTGGCAACATGGGGCAACCACCAGGATTTTGGCCACACAATGTTTATTCACGTGTCGATACTTTGCATCGTGAGTAATTAATTCAATCACCTCAGTATTAAAATTGGCACATTAATTATTGGTGAGATCCAAAAATTAAAGTGGCAATTTTAATACAGATTTTCAGCAAAAGCACAAGTTGGCCACTTGTTCAAATGTAAAACGATTATTCTCAGGCAATGAAAACTGCTACAATATTATTGTTAATGTGATCTAAAAACGAAATGAAACAACTAAGTATCTCGGTCAAGAGATAGTAAGGTTTGGCCTCAGGTCTCTGGCCTTTTGATAACCGAGCGTTTATGTCTATAACCGTCCACATATTTACATTACGTGCCTCCATTTGCAATTATATGAGTACTTATCTACTTGTAATTATTATATCAGTTCAAAATATTATCAGTGCTAGCTAAATAGGATAAAACCTATTCTATGTCTATTATATTAACATAATCTAATATCTTTAAACAATCAATTTTTGCATATATATAGATATAATCTGAATCCCGGAAACGGCTCCAACGATTTTCATGAAATTTAGTATGCCGGGGGTTTCGGGAGCGATAAATTGATCTAGCTAGGTTTCATTTTTAGAAAGCGTCGTTTTATCCAGGTTTTCAGGCAACGAAAAACTGCTACAATATTATTAGAATACGAAGGTAAATTTCGCCACCATCTACAAGGTTATAATAGCTCAGGTGGGAAATCGGGCGGTCCCAAAACCAGAAGACACCGGTTCGAGTCCAGATGTCTCCAGTTAGTTATTTCCCCTTTTTTTCAATTCTTTATTTTGTGAGAAAAACTCATGATTTACCAAAAAAACAAAATACAGAGCGAAGCTCGGTCATCCAGGTACTATATAACTGAATTAGCAAAATCGATAATATAATTTACGTACATTGATAGACGGCGTGTCGTCGGCAACTCGCTCTATTTTAGGTCTTTGTAAGACTTTATGATCGACTAAACTCTGTGTCCAAAAGAGTGGCATTCATGTATGTAGGGAAATGCAAAAAGGGAAACCTAATGTTAAACACTGTTATAAGGTACGTATTGTCTATAGATCGCCCTCCATTCAAACACATACACGCGGTGTCCCACGATACCGAAATTGAGGATCAGGACGGCGATGCCGAATGCAATCACCCGTGTCCTGATGAAGAGTTCTCTTGTCAGGTAAATAATCTATACAAATTAATAAAATGGACAATCTGTTTGTAATGTCTAAATAACAGCTTTTTAGTAAGTGAATATGAAAGTATATACCTACAGTACCTACCTATAACAAAAAACCAAACCAAAAATGTTTGTCTGGCTGTCTGTCGAATAATCTCCAAATCGGCTGGACCTATTTGGACGGGACTTTCACTAGCTAGCTAAATAGCTGATGTTATAGGCAGTGACTTAGGCTACTTTTATTTTGGTAAAAAACAGAGTTCCGCGCTGAAAAAGACTAATCCGTGTGGTGACGGACTAAGAATACAAGTGTCACCACCCCATCCTTTCCCACGGGTATCGTACAAGGCGACTAAGAGAAGTAAGCAATTATCACCTATTGTATTACTGGTGGTAGGGCTGGGTACCAAGTGAGAGTACTCACTTGCTATCATGCCCAATCGGGTTGGTACCACGGTCTCCTATGTGACCGGTTATGAAGCACGTCAGTGTATTTTGGCTGTAGCAGAAGATAGCCGTTTATTCTTTCATTTCATATTTGAGAAATGATATGGAGCGCAGCGGCTTGATAATACCCTCGGTATTAGTTGATTCCATGAGCGACGGTTACCACTTACCATCAGGTGGGCCGTGGCTCATCTGCCATCATTAGCAATAAAAATAAATAAAGAAAAAAAACCCACGCGGCGTCGTGGGCAGCAGCTAGTATTATATAGGAGTGTTCGTTATATTAAATAACTAATAAAATCACTTGCTATTTATAAATAATCTATAGCCCCGTTATTTATTTCACCAGGCAAGCGTTATTTTCGATTATTTTTATTACATAAGCGCTACCACAACTGCTATGCCACGACGTCGATAACACATTACACTAACAAAACATCACAGTCACATGCACACTTGAACAGTCAGTCACTTCAGTCAGTCATACCGCGAAAGAAAGGGACAGAACGGAATGACCCTGACCCGTTCATATCATTGTCACATGCGAAATTATGCTCTAACTTTACCACTTATGAACTATATTTCTGTCAATTATAAAAAATAACGTGCAAAATAATCTAAGTATCTGAAACATCGTTTGGTTATTTGATTTTATTACGTTATATTTTTGAACGATGATATAATCAATCAGTACGGATAACTCGCTCAAGCTGGAATAACGTATTATCCTAAGTTTTTGAGCGATTGCCGCTCGTTATTTGTTTAGATGTACTTATAGTTTTTGATTTTAAATTATTCGTGGTGTTGGTTTGTTGTGTCTGTTTGTTTAGTGTCTTAAAAAACTGCGAATAAAATTTTGTTGTAGTTTAGTGTAAATAATTTTCGGTTAGATAATATCTTTAAAAGTCTACTTAAATTTAATCAAAAATGTCATTGGGTCAGTAGTTATGGAGATTTTAGTGTATAAAGCGTATTAGTAAGGATTGACCCAATTCTGAAGTCCACGCAGACGAAGCCGTGGGCAGAATCTAAATACATATATCTTAGATCATAATTTCAATTCACTTAGTAGACAGTAATCTATTGTTAAGATTGTTAACTGCTCAACGCACGTACATAGCTATATTAAATAACGTAACCTCAAATAGCGCACGATGTGTACGACGATAATCAAAAGATATCGTTTAATATATTAAAGCGTAAAAAATAATAGTCGTTTTAAAAATAGCACCTCGTTATTAACGTTTTTAATAAATAGCCGTTGCGAACACTCCTGGTATTATATAATTTTAGTGTAGTTAGTCGGTATATTCAAGCTCCTGTCCTTCGTGATCCTACACAAGCTATGCCTAAGAAGAGCGTACAAAATTCGCAAGCTTAGGTGTGGGATGCAGTACTAAATCCCACTATTGGGCACGGAAATCTCTCAGAATAAGAGAGGACTTTAGGCCGTGATCCACCACTCCAGCTTAGTTTGGGTTGGCAGACTTCACAAGCCGTCGAGGAAATCTCTCAAACATGCGGGTTTCCTCATGATGTTTTCCTTTACCGAGCAGCGATAGTTTATAAACAAATACAACATCATTTCGAAAATACTCGAAAAGTCAGACGTGTCATACGCGATACCCTGGAATCGAATTCGATATAGTATATGATAGTAAGCCTTTTTGATTCTAGATTGGTTGCACATGCATACCAATGGAAAAACGTTGCGACGGCAAAGTAGATTGTGCTGAAGCAGAAGACGAGAAAGGGTGTATACCAACTTGCGAAGAAGATCGAAACCGAACGTTATGCCAGAATACAAACGTATGCATCAAGGTGGACTGGATTTGTGATGGCGATAACGATTGCGCAGACTTCTCGGATGAAACACACTGCGGTAAGTGGTATCATCGTTGTCGAATTAGGTATGCCGAATATGGGCCTTACAGTTTTGCTTTCGAACTTACACGGATGCGGATTAGGGACATTTATAGATATTTTTTTTCATACATCAGCAACAATTACAGTTTTTATAATCAGTCCGCCACTGTCGTCATTACGCTGACATTATAATGCATAGTAATTCTTTTATTCTTATTCCGTCACCACATGGATATAAAAAGATTCATAGTATTCATGAATACTATCAAGTTTTGAGTAGTTCCTCATACTGAATTAATTTGTCTCATATCGGTAATCGCTTCATCTCTAAATATGCGTAAAAAAGAATAAAAATTTCACATATCACTTTATATTTAAAGGTACTTTGTACTGTATATAATGACCGAAGAACTCAAGAGTACTTTTTAGTGCTTGAGAAATAATGAATAATTACATGGACACATATATTTTTTTTTGTTTTTATTAGGTGGTGCAATGAACTGTTCCACGGGAGAGTTCCAATGTGCTAATGGATTGTGCATCCACAAGGAGTGGGTCTGCGATGGCGACGACGATTGCCGGGACAATTCTGACGAATTCAACTGCACTAAGGGCGGGTAAGTACAAGCATTTAAAATAGAAAAAAAATATTATGTGCAGTCAATCTGGGTAACTTTGATTCATTCGGGTAACATTGACAGTGACTATCAGAATGTTTTAATTTTTTTTCCCTATGAAATCAATATTTTTTGTGAATGCTTGCTTTAGATTCTATTTTTTAAACAAGCTCCATAGACACACCTTAAAGTAAAAGCGAAGTTGTCAAACAGAGTTAATGTCAAAACCGAAATTAGCGCGCGAATTTGAGTGTGTGATACAGTTAATAACTTTTTTGATATTTTGTGATTGTATGGCACTCCATACATTTGCTATAATGATGACAATTTACTCTATATGCAGTATGGCAAATAGACACTTCAAACCAAAGTGTTTACATATTTTTTGTGTGTTTTAGTTATTTTAGTTTGTTTTCATTGTAATATGCTTAACGGTATGTTAATTTTTAGGATTTAAACGAGGTTTTGATGCGAATTAAAAAAATATATACTTGTAACTGCTAAATTTTGGTTGATGGACCTTTTTTACAAATATATATGATACTACTACAAATTTATGTTTGTATCGCCACACCACATCTCTATTTTGGGAATAATATAAACCAATGTTACCTAAAGTTATTTAATAATCAAATATTACCTCATTTATATGACGGATTTAATGTGTGTCAAAGTTATACCTTTGTGGGTGGTAACTTTGACATACTACAAAAATAGATTTTTCTCTATAATTAATGGATATTATAGTATTTCACTGTTGCTGGTTAAAACATATTCTGAGAACACTAACAAAGTATAATATTGTCATTTAAATGATAAAACATTTATAATACTGTGAAAAATATCGCTGTAATCTGTCAAAGTTACCCAGAATGACTGTACTTCTAACAATAGTCGCAATTAAATTTAAAGTAGACCTATATATACTACCTACCTGTATAAAGATTACTTGATCACAATCCGACGTCCAGACCTGTGATGGCACACACCTCTGACTATTGGAAATTTTCCATAATAATGCGTGCTTTCTTTTACCAATTTATCATTTCTCAGTGAAGAAAACCATCATGACCTTATTAGACACGAGTCTACTATTGTACCTCCGAGTCATTCTATTGTAGGACAGTAAAAGGGGAAAAAAGATTATGTACTTTAATGTTCGTTAGGGAAGACATGCAGAAACATTAAAAATATAATCTGCTGAATTAAAAAAAAACAGGGCTAAGTAGCTCACTCAATTTATATCACACAAAAAAAAACACTATTGGCACAGTGTTGGTTGTACATAACAGTTACATTCATCTTGTTATACAAATCGGTTCGTCACGAATGTTTTCAAAATTATGGGGTTATTACAATATATTATATGCCTTTTTTCCTAATCGTGCTACATATTTCGGTACATATGTAGCGGGGATAAACTAAAATTCTTCCTTTTTCTTGTTGCTAATGGTAGCAACCGAGCCTCAATCCACTAGCATGGTAAGAATACTGACAAGCCGCTGCTCACCATTCATTTCGCGCATAGGAACTTGATGAATATACGGCTGTTTCCGGCTACAATCAAAACAGACTGAGGTGCCTCACGGTTGGCCACACAAAAAATGGTGGTGCTGGTCGCTTGGACCAGGTTACAAGGGAGTGAGTACTGCCATTTATTACACAAAGCTACCATCAGTAAAGCAATGGATGACAATTGCTTACTTCCTTTAGTCACCTTGCAGTGTGTGGCCGGCTGTAGATGTATACAATCTAACGCTCATAGCGAGACAGACAGAAATAATGTTGCAGTATTCAGCTCATTAATCTAGCCAAGGGCAACTAAACAGGTAGATTTTTTTATATATATTTTTAGCTTATATATTAAACACAAAGTGAAAAATATGAAATCGAAAATAACAGTCACGAGCAGGATTTGAACCTGCATCTCCTGGATACCGTCCAGATGCTTTGCCAATTCAGCCATCGTGACAATTGCTCCTGACTGCTAATTTCGATAACACATTCATACTTAACATCTTTGGGTGACGCCTGCGCCATCTGTCGGCAGTATTTTCATACATTAAACCGACCAGGTAAACTTAATTTTACAATTAAGATTTTACCTAATAATGACGCAAACCCTATAAATATTTAGATATTTTTATATATATTTTTAGCATTTGACATGCTTAGTACTATATATTAAACACAAAATGAAAAATGTGAAATCGAAAATAACAGTCACGAGCAGGATTTTAACCTGCATCTCCTGGATACCGTCCAGATGCTTTGCCAATTCAGCCATCGTGACAATGTGTTATCGAAATTAGCAGTCAGGAGAATTGTTATTTACACATTTTATGTCTCTGATACTTTTCACCATCATTGGAAGGCGTTTTCAAGCTTTTGGACTGGACCGGATTCGGCATCAACATTAATGGCGAATACATTACTCATAATAAATATGTTAATGTCTATATTCATTTCTTACATTGAGGGCACAGCCCTACCTCAGTTGGCATAGCGAACTGGTTTTGAAATTGAAATTTTATCTGAATCAGTCGAACCGTTTCAGAGGAGTTCAGTCACTTACACACGAGCAGAATAAATATGTATATAATATAGAGATATATAGATTAACAATGACAAATGACATATTCTGCTCCCAAAAAAAACATTGACGAAGCTGCTATTTGTAATATTATAATGTTATCATAGGTATTTATGTAACAAATGACATACAAAACTCTGTTATTGAAATACTTTAAAATAGTAGGTCATCGTCTCCACAGTCTCGTACTCTTCGATATAGGTAGATAAGCGGGTTAAAATTGCAACTCATTAATAAAGATAGAATTTATTAGGTAACAAGGCTACTTTGAGTTTGGATAATAAAATGGTTATTCATTCAGTAGAGCGAAGCAAGTGGGTTGAAGTTTATGAAAAAATAACGTCGGAATTTATTATAATGAAAGTGCACACATACTATGTACCATCATTTGTGGAACTTACAAAGAATTGTCCTGGGTGGTAACTGGTACCTAATCAAACTCATAACACAGATCAGGAGGTCAGATACTAAACCACTCCACCATCTGTGCATAGCATGTTTGCTTACGAAATGCAATAGTAAGCCAATTATGCGTATATTTTAAAATACCGGGATTTGCACACGCAACTATACTACTAACTGTTATCTGATTACCAAAAATCTGAATGGGTAACTCATATCGCGCCTGAAGAAGTTTTACTTCAAAAACGGCAAATATTATTTATAAGTACCTAGTATAGTTTCTACTGGTACAGCCTTGCTAACTCCCAGCATGAATCGAAATCAGCCGATCCGAATGCTCGATCGGGGATGTACCTACCTCCCTCACAGAAAATCCGCGAAAACCGACGGCAGTTACTCATACTGCTGTTTCGTATGGTGAATGAGAGCGCCAGAAGCCGAAAACCCCTCTATACCCTCTACTTTTTATCCTTTCTCTCCACTCCCTATCCTTTTCCTTAGAGTAGGCGAGTCCTGAGTGATGCCTCTGATATTACTAGCGTTTATAGGCTACGGTACCCGCTACCCATTAGCTGGGCCATATTTGCTACACGCATAATATAATAAAAGTATTTCGTTTCCTTCCATGAATGCTGTAAGTGATATTAGAATTAAGCAGACACAACTACGACGAGAGAGTAAAATGTATATGCGCTTAAAAAAAGGAAATGTATTTAATTCTGCACTTTCTATAGTAATATCATAAAGTTTGATATACTTAGGTACTGAGTTCTATATTTCTTGTTTGATGAAACACGCTGATTACTGGAATTATATGCAAACCCTTATAAGTTGTTGTTATTTTGTTAAAATACTTTCAATACATTTTGTTTGATTGACGTAATCGTACATACTTACAAAACATCTCACGCACTTTCTCATTGATGCAATATATTTCTATTAATGGCAATATATTTTTCTGACGTCATAAGTAGGCGGACGTGATACACTAATATAAGTGGTATATTTTAGTCTCTTCTTGTATTCATCAGTCCGCCTTTTGTAATAAAAAAAATCGACATCGACATTTATTAAGGTCACGTCGAGCTGATATTTAACGTTATTCATTGAAGTACTTAGTGTACTTGCCTTTAGCTACCTACATGTTATATTGATAGCTTTCACGTCAATTTGAAACACACATAGCCTTTTCTATTATTAATATAGAATGTTAATGAGCCAATCCAACGCATTGAATTTTATATTAAGCTGAGTGTGCCAATTAATGTTTGTCGATATTGTATTAATAGATCTCGTGTTATAGTCGCCGAAAACGTTAATCCTTACTAATACCTATTATAAATTTATTTATTCGTTACTCTTTTACATCCTAAGCAAAATCTACTTAACCGATTATCATGATAATATATGTTTGCTTAGAAAAGGACAAGCCACTTTTGATTCTGGGAAAACGAAGGGGCCCTTGGGAAGCTACTTTTGCACAGTTTAGAGTTTAGATTAGAGTGATATATTTATGTAATATTGAGGAATCTAGTAAATACTAAATTAAATTGGAAATATATTTTAAGTTTTTTAAATCGGCGGTACTAACGATCAAAGGTATTTTTAAGAAAATAGGCATATATTATATTATTGATACACGACATTAATTAAATCATGTTTAGTAACCAGTCTTAGTTTAGTTTAAAATGTTTAGGCGAGACTAAGGATTTTATTTATACATTGCGTGGTAGAGGCGTTAGCGGTCTGTAGATCAATACGTTGAGGGCTGGGAGATGAAGAGGGGAGGGAGTGTTCGGTGGCCGGGGATGACTGCCATGGCTACGCGCCCACGCTCTTTCCGCTCCACTTGAAGGAGACTCGCCCGATATATCGCAGTTTCGTAGGTGGTCTCATTATAGAACAAATCATCGACGACATTAACGTTACTGTACGCAATATTATCGTCTGATAGTGATGATAATATTCTAGTAATAAAAATATTTTGTTGCATAAGGAGTTACATAAGTTTAAAATACTTATATACTTATTTGGAACATATCCTGATTTAGTAGTGATAGTCTAATAGTAAAACCAAGGATTACAAAGACAATGGTATAGAGTTCGATCCTCAGTCCAAGGTCCACACACCTCTTACTTTTTGAGAATATATGTGTATTTGTTTACATATTATAACTGCTTGGTGAAGGAAAACATCGTGAGGAAACCTGCATATCCAAGAGATTTTCTCGACGGCTTATAAGGTTTGCCACGCGTGGTCGATTATGGCTTGAATCCCTCTTACTCTGAGAGGAGACCAGTGCCCAATAGTGGGACAGTAAAGGGTCGAAAAACTTCTGATCGTAATACTCGGAAAGAACTACCTAGTCAATTTATTAATCTGAATCTGAATTGACTTAACTCATTGAAGATGAAAAATTATTATTATGCTATCCTGCATAATCATTGGAAGTGATATCATTATCTATCCTTATTTTTTAAAATAATACATGTTTTGTAATTAATGAATCCCGACCGCGCATTGGAGGGAAAATAAATCACTCCAAAGTCTCTTGCGTTAGATAGAACAATAGATTGGCTGATTAGCCAACATTATATGAGTATAGTTGCGCCCAAAGCAGCCGAAATATCACAAACACACGAATAAAATTTGATGACGCGTATTTTACGAGCTTTACGGAAGGAGCTTTACTTAGCGGAAGGAGGCTTGGAACTTGAATTTATCGTAAAATTTCCAGATAAAAGAAAAAGCAGAATTCGAACTGAAGCAAATTTTTCTTTTTCCACTTTCACAAAAAATTGTTTCTGGTAAAATAGTTGATCATGTCAAATGCTAAAAATTACAATAAGGTTTTATTTTTAAATTATTTTTATATTATAACACTTCTGTATACAGATGTCGAGACGATCAGTTCATGTGCACTATTGGTGAGTGCATATCGAAGCATTGGCGCTGTGATGAGGAAGCTGATTGTCGTGATGGCTCTGATGAAACGGATTGTCGTAAGTACACAATTAGAGTTAAGTAATCTGTTGTTTAGTAATATAAAATATTCTATGCCAGTAAAAATATGATTCCTTGCAGCCGTGGAACCATTTGGCTGCGGCGAAAATGAATGGCAATGTACCAACAAAAAGTGTATTCGCAAGAAATTCCAATGTGATGGTGACAATGATTGCGGCGATTGGTCGGATGAGGATATATGTCCCAATGTACCTGGAAAGTGCACCGCGGGTGAATTCAGGTAGATATAACATTCTACCTGTCCTGTCTATGTGTTCTGTTGTTAAAGAAGTAAAACCAGTTTAAACTTTAAGCGTCATCTATAGAAATTTCTTTAATGTGTACCTAGTGTTGTACATTATCGAGCACCATCCATCCATCAGCGTTTCATCATCCATTGCTGCACATAGGCCTCCCCGAGACAACGGCACTAAAACAGTGATGAGCCACTTGCAATCAACGGCTCCCCGCGACTATTTGGTGGCGATTGTCATCAGTCTATCTTGTGGGAGGATCTGTGCTTCCTATATCATATAGATATTTAATATATAGGAATCATGGTATTATCCATATCGTATCATAAAGCCCAGTTATTTTAAGCTATATTTTATGCATAACAGATGCAGTGATGGCAATTGTATTCCTGAACGATGGCGATGTGACGCTGCAAGGGATTGCATGGAAAGCGAAGATGAAATGAACTGTGAATCGAGTTTAAATAACAACTGTACGGTCGACGAATACACTTGCGCAGATAAACGATGCATATTGGTGAGCATTGAAATTAATAGCAACAATTAAGGATACGATGTTCCTAGGATCCTATCATGCAAACTGTTTAGTCTTATTGAAAGAAATGACTCGTGAAATAAAAATGGTCAAGGTAAAGGTTTAGCTACCGGCCTCCCGCTATGTGATCCACAAATGGTTGTTCTGAGTCTGGGTGTACTTTGTGTCCATGAAATCGTATGTTCGTCAAGTCCCCCGCGATACAAGGATTGTCTTTAAAAAAAGCCAATAACATGTCACAATTACAATATGTTGACTGCACAGACGCGTAACAGTTTGAGCACCAACCTCCAGTCCCGAGCAATGTAGTTTCGAGTCTCACACATAGAACTATTACTTGTGTGATTCACAATGAATATTCTAAAATTAGGTACAATTTAGATACCTCGCGATACAGGCATTATTTAAATCAAGTGCTAGGTGTTATCCTTACTAGTGCTGTTGGCAGTGTCGCTCGACATCGCCAACGCATTCAATAGTCTGCCATTCAGCTGCATCAGGGAGGCGCTCCAGTATCACGAGGTGCAGCGTTCTCTATGAGAGCCGCATAGGGGACGTTGTGAGGAAACCCATATCGTGCGGTGTCCCACAAGGTTCGGTCTCCTGTGGGACATCGGTTACGACTGGGTGCTACGCTGTCGGCTCCCCCCTGGGCTGGCAGTCATCTGCTATGCGGATGACACGCTGGTCGTGGCCCGGGGCGGAAACTTCGAGGAAGCGGCGTTCCTGGCCACCTTAGGGACCTCGGAGGTGGTCAGGAGGATCGGGGCACTGGGGCTTAGGGTGGCCCTGGACAAGTCGGAGGCCCTACTTTTCCATGGGCCCCGACGTCGGCCACCTGCTGGCGCCTCAATCACAGTGGACGGGGTCCGAATTCGGGTGAACGCCCAGATCAAGTATCTGGGCCTGGTGCTGGATGGGCGATGGCTCATGCCGAATATGGGCGGACCCAACAATGCGTGCCGACGGCTTTACGCGGAGGAGGTCCGGTCGATGGCGCTGTACGGCGCACCCGTGTGGGCGGAGTCCCTGGACGCACTTAACAGGGCTCTTCTGTGGAGGCCACAGAGAGTCGTCGCGTCCAGGGTCATACGTGGATACCGCACGGTGTCGACGGAGGCGGCCCCCGTGGGACTTGGAGGCGGAGGTGCTCGCCGAAGTGTATCGGCGGGCGTCGCAAGAGAGGGAGGTGGGTGGTCATCCCTCACCCAGGGACGTGGCCATGCCCGCCGAGCTGCCATGGCCAGATGGAGGATACGGTTGGAGGCGCCCCGAGCCGGTCTCTGGACCGTAGGGGCGCTCCAGACCGTGCTGGAAGAGTGGCCGGGGCGACGGCACGGAGTCCTTACCTTCCGACTGGTGCAGGTGCTGTCGGGGCACGGTTGCTTCGGCAGATATCTGCACATAGTCGCAAGGAGGAAAGCGACTCCGAGCTGTCACCATTGCGGCTGCGACGAAGACACGGCGCAGCACACGCTCGAGTCGTGCCCAGCTTGAGGCGGGCAACGCCGTGAACTCGTCGCGGCAATAGGGGGGGACCTCTCGCTGCCGAGCGTCGTTAGAGCAAAACTTGGCAGCGACAGGAATTGGGCCGCGGTCCCAATCCGCTGCCTTCTGCGAGGAGGTTATCTCGCGGAAGGAAGCGGCGGAGAGGGCCAGGGAGGCTGATCCTTCCGCAGACCCGAACCGCCGCCAGCGACTGGGGCGGCGCAGGCGTGAGTATTTGCGCCTAATGCCGCCCTAGCTGAGGCTGCGGGTGGATGGACCGGGGAACGTCCGCCACACGCAAGGCCTCCCGCGAATGTGTGACGCCCCGTGTATGGGTGCGTCGCTCTACAGAGGTTACCCGAAAGGGTAAGCCGCCGGCGGACCACCGAAGGAATGTAACATAATTCCAGTAGCCCGCCAATAATAAAGGCGGAGAGACGGCACACGGCGGGTTTCTTTAGTGGGTGAGGGCCCCACACTACCCTGTTCGTTGCCCCGAACGACGGGGTGTGCGGTAAGGTACATTTTTTCCCGCCTAAACAAAAAAAACAAGGTGTTATCCTTACTAATATTATAAATGTTAAATGTAAAAGTTATTTGGGTTTATTTGTTTATTAGGGTTTCACGCCTTAACTATAGAACCAAAAAATCATGAAATTTTGCATACATAGAGTCTGAAGCCGAAAAAAGAGCTACTAGGCTACTTCTTATCCCGGAACAATGAATGGTTGCCGTGGGATAGCTACTTTTACAGGGCGACAATTATTGTGTCGTAGAGTGATGTATTGACGTTCTGAAGTCCACGCGTACGAGGTCACGGGCAGAATCTAGTCTTATTTAAATAGAAAATGTCCCTTTGAGAAGTATGAAATTGACCCTATATGTTTATATGCATATGCAAATAAATAGAAGCTGTAATAAGTTATATTTTTCAGAAAACCTGGCTATGCGATGGAGTTCGTGACTGTACGAACGGTGAAGATGAAATGAACTGTAAGGTACACTGTGAAGATGACGAGTACACATGCAAGCCTCAAGAACTTTTGATCAGTAGCGCGTTCAGTAGTTGTGTAAAACGGAAACATGTGTGCGACGGCATGAAGGATTGTCCTGAAGGCATGTATCCTTCCTAGAGTTTCATGTTTTACTTCAGTAGGAAAGCGTAATCATAACAGTTATAAGAATATCAACTAAGAAGAAATTATTAGAGTAGTACTTGCTGATCTTCTAGAAAAATCACTAGATTCTAAAACAACCATAGGTAAAGTCCAAAATGAAATGTATTTTCAAAAATATTTTACTAAATCGGAACTTTCTACTAACAGATTAAAGAATAGTTTATTTACTATCTATTATTTCCTAAAGGTGACGACGAAGAGAAGTGTCCAACGAAAAGAGAGTGTACTTCTGAAGACAAGTGTCAACCTGGAATGTGTATAACGACATTCGACGGGCAGAAAGCTTGCACCTGCCCGCTTGGGTTTCTACTGGATGTGAACAAATACAGGTTACTAGTTTTTGTCTCATCCTAAGCATTTGTTTGGCCGTGTAGGGCCGGCTTTAGAATTGTCCCACCCCTCTCTACCCACGGGAGTCGTAAGAGCCGACTGAGGGAATACCGGGGGAGTGGGCAGCAGCACTCCCTCGAGTATTAACAACATCCACTGCGATCGCCAACCCGCCTGCCAAGCGTGGCGATTACGGCATTATCCCCCATGACGGGACCGCTCGTTGTGGCGTTCTCTTGGGGAGGCCTATGTCCAGCAGTGGACTTAGAAAGGCTGATGGATGGATGGATGGAAGCATTTGTTTACTCTACATCCATTCATGTTTTGCCCGTATATCGTCAACGCCCTAGTCCATTGAATAATCCTTACTAATAAATTACTAACCGCATACACCGTCATTCGGGGCATCGAACAGGGTCGTGTGGGGCTCTCACTCACTATATAAATCCGCCGTGTACGGCACACGCCTTTATTGGCGGGCCACTGGAACTATGTTACATTAATTCAGTGGTCCGCGCCGGCGGCTTACCCTTTCCGATACCCTCTAATATTGCTATCGGCGACTTCGTTGACGTAGATAAAATATTTAAATATATTTTATTTTTTTGTGCGGTATCCTAATTATTTTTCTAAATTAAAGCATTGTAATTTACTTCTTATAGCATCGGCTATCTGCCAGTGAAAGTCATGGCCAAATCGGTGTAGCCGTTTTGGAGATTAGCCACAGACAGAGCTGAATGTTCCGGTTATTTTGACAAAAAATAAAAATAATTGTAATATGTAAAGAAGAAGAATCATAGAATGTTGTATACATATTATAGCTAGTATACCCAGAAAAGTATATAGGAACCTTTTAAGCCGAAAAAATGTTCCTGTGGGATACTGATTTATACATAAAGATATAGATATATTTATATTCTAAAGTCCACGCAAACGAAGTCGCGGGCAGAATCTAGTTTATAATTAAACTCGTTATAACATTTATAATATTTTTATTTTATATCTATTACTCAGTTGCCGTGACATTGATGAATGTATGTACGAACAAAACCCCGCCTGCTCTCAAACATGTTCCAATACTATCGGAAGCTACATATGCGGCTGTATGACTGGATACCTACTGAGACCTGACGGAAAATCCTGTAAACCTACTGGAGAGTCGCCGACATTATTATTTTCTAATAAGATTGGGATACGGCAGGTATTGTGCAACCTGCATATGTAATAATTTCATTAGGCTCATGTCTTTATGCGAATCCCATAAACACTTTGCCTTTTAACTGAAAAACAGTTTGGGTCCTATGTCTCTAGAATGGTTGTGATCACACGCACGGTTGAGTTAGGTTAGGTTAACCACACAAGAATCCCTGACCGCTCAGAACTGAAACTTTTTGTGGAGGCCATAGAGAGTCGTGACAGTGATAAACGGATACTGAACAGTTTTTTTTTTTGTAAGACGGAAAGATAATTTCCTTATCTCATACCCCGTCGTTCGGAGCAACGAACAGGGTAGTGTGGGCCCCTCATCCACTAAATAAGCTCACCGTGTGCCGTCTCTCCGCCTGTATTGGCAGACCAATGAAAGATGGCCAGGAACCATCCTGCACGTTCTTTGGAAGCGAGGTGTTTGGCGAAGTTTATCAACTGGCTTCAAGTACTCGTGTTAGAGATCACCTCTCACTCACATCTCTCACTGAGAATACTGTCCAGCCGGAGCATTAGTGGGGCGAGGGCACGGAATGTTTACTTGCCAACTGGTGCAAGTTTTGTCGTGGCATGGGTGTCGAGGAGAGAGGTAAGTTCTAGCTGCATTGACTGTGATTGCAGCGAGAACACAGCATGCTCCGCTCCACAGTTACATCCGACGTGATCTAAATGATCATTTGACACACTACCTCGCAGTCTCCCAATATATTTAAGCTAATTTAAAATTATTATAGTAATATATTTATTGGCATTTATTTAGGTTTGGTTGACCGGAGACAATTACATGCCAGTAGTAAAGGGACTTCATAGCGCAAAGGCTTTGGACTATCACTACGAGAAGCAGCTAATATTTTGGGCTGACAATAATTTGAAGGTCATCAGAGTATCAGACATACACAGCAATAACATGTCAGGTAATATTCCTATTCGATTGGTAAGATTTTGATGTAACTACTAGGTATATTGTATATTTACATGTAATGAAATACAGTAAGACGACTATTAAATTACTATTTAATTTACAGATGTAATAAGATGGGGTCTAGAGACACCTGGTGGCGTTGCTGTTGATTGGATACACGACCTTTTGTTTTGGACGGATTCAGGCACCAGACGTGTGGAGGTCACAACTCTAGATGGTTCTCAAAGAGCGGTCGTAGCTGCTAATGATTTGGATAAACCAAGAGCGATAGCTGTACATCCCGGAGACGCCTTGGTATTCTGGACAGATTGGGGTAAGTTATATTAATGCGTTCCTTTTTATTTTAGATTTAGATATATTATCATAAAGTATCATGATTAATCTCTGTTTATTTTAGGACCTAACCCAAAGATAGAACGAGCAGACATGGATGGTAGCAGGCGGAAGAGTATTATAGTTGATAACATCTTCTGGCCCAATGGACTGACCATTGATTACACTGACTCCAGAATATACTGGGCGGACGCTAAACACCATGTTATAGAAAATTCATTATTTGACGGCCGTGGTAGACGAAGGGTAAGCATGGAAAACTACTAAGCCTATTTGGGAAGGTTTGATCGCGTGATTAAAATGACAGCTACAATTTATTCAAATTTATCTAAGCATAACAAATAATTAATTCGTTGTACAAGTATACGGTTATGTAGTAGTTTTTTATATTATTAATATAAATCCTGCAGATAACAAACAAAGGTTTACCTCATCCGTTTGCGCTTACGCTTTTTGAAGACGCAGTTTACTGGACGGATTGGCATAGCAAGAGTATACTAACTGTGAACAAAAATACTGGCAAGGGAATGCAAACTGTTCACGCGGGACTTACTATTCCTATGGATATACACAGGTGTGTTATTAATTATAAGCTCAGGTATTTAATTAGATAATATATATTATAGTTTATTATACATTTATATTGGATATTATTGATATATAAACATAGGGGAACTATTATTTTTTTCAGGATAAAAGTATTCTCTGTTAATTCATAGTCTCATTAATCTACCTACCCAATTTTACAAACCAAACTCCAAATATACAAACAAAATAAATCTTCGCAAACTTTCGCTTTTTATTAGTCTATAGATTAATGGTAGTGAAAACAAGGAATATTGAGTACTTTAGCCAATTATGGAGTGTGTTTAAATGCATTAAAAGGGCAAAAAATATAAGAAGTACCTAAGTCTCCTTGACGGTGAAAATAATGATTTTTGTATATAATTTTCTAGATCAACAATCTGTTGTAAACGACCACAATATCATTAAAAATCATTGAGAATTAGAAGTTATGGCCGAATTGCAATAAAAAGATTTTTTCAAAATTAAAGACTCCTTATGTACACATTATTTGTGAATAAGGAAAAATAGATTTTTTGTAGGAGCGGGAAACGAACCCGCGTCTTTTCCAATCCGGGGAAGTGATCTAAGCCACTGAGCTATCGTACAGATCTTTCTATCATCCCAATCTCCTCATCACATTTGTCTTTACGAGCAACGCCATCTATCGGAATGCATTTACATCTAATAAAAATCTCTTTTTCCTTATTCACAAATAATGTGTACTTAAAAAGTAGCAGAGCATGTCAAATGCTAAAAAATATAGATCAAAAATTAAAGACTCCTCTTTTAGACCACAAATCTAAACTAATAAAATCATTTCTACTGTATGTATTTCATCAAATTTATTTCAACAGTTATCACCCTCTACGGCAAATAAGGTCATATAAGAACCGATGTGCTTACAACAACGGTGGCTGTTCGCACTTTTGCCTGCCAAACCGCGACGGACACTCTTGTCGCTGCCCTGTTGGTTTTAACTTAAATTATGATGGGTAATTATAGAATACCTTAATTCTTTACATATATAATTTAAGATTTTTTCGATCCCCGGGTCGGGCAATGTTATTGAGCTTTTTCGTAAAGAGAAAAATTCTCAGTCAGGCCAGCAGCCAGGAATTTGGAAATATGCCCGGTAGACGGTAAGTCTCGCTCCCTATTACGGGGGATTTAAACATAGCTGGGGAAGTGTAATACACCTATGATACAGGGGGCACGCAATATATTTAGTAATTTAAAAAAAATGAGACATGGGAAGTACGGGTACGACACTCTCACAGAAGATCAGCTGGAAACAATGGTGGGTACCTACTGTTATTATTAAGGTTCGTATGGTGAGTGAGAGCGCCGGAGGCCCCATTCTCATCTTCTACTACTATTATACTTCATCTCCGCTTCCCTTATTCCTGTCCCTGGAGTTGAAGACGCATGAGTGATGCCTCTGGTATTGCTAGGCTCTATAGGCTACAGTAACCGTTTACTATGAGGTGTGCCGCATGGTTGGGTGCCATTGCCATAGTATAAAAAAAATTTGATTGGAATTCTTTTCCTTCAGCCGAACTTGTGAAGAAACTCCCGAAAAGTTGCTCCTTTACGTTCGTAACAAGGATATCAGATTAAAACAATTAAATCCTAGAAAGCAAACATACTCATCAGATATGGTAAGCATTGATTCATACCCATTTGTCAGATATATAGAAAATTA
This sequence comes from Leucoma salicis, assembly GCA_948253155.1. Classification (NCBI taxonomy): domain Eukaryota; kingdom Metazoa; phylum Arthropoda; class Insecta; order Lepidoptera; family Erebidae; genus Leucoma; species Leucoma salicis. The sequence goes on from OX411807.1 coordinate 19,740,592, forward strand.
TGAGATTTTAAATTTAATCAAGAGGAGCTCTTGATTAGATCCAAAAAAAAAAGTTTCATTAAAATCCGTTCATATATTATGTGTTTTGTAGGTTATATCTCGGGTTCCCAACACCGTAGCGGGATAACACGTGTACCCTAACTTTAAGTCTAATCTAAAGCAATCAATTGAAACAGTTTCATCAAAATCGGTTTATATATTAGGTACTTATTTGTTCTTAGGTTATATCTCAAGTTCCCGATATAGTAGCGGGATAAAACCTACCAGATTTTAAGTCTAATCAAGAGCATCAAAAAGTTTCATCAAAATCCGCACTGTAGTTTTTGCGTGTTGCGCCAAGAAACATACAGACAGACATACAGACAAAAATTCTAATAATTGTTGTTTTTGCTTCTGTTGATTTAATAACGACTCCCCATATTAATTTTTCATCAATATCTGCAATGTACAGAGATCGGCTTGTTCAAATTTTATTATATGTATAGATTCCCAGTTAAATGAAAAATATTAATTATTTATAAGCGATATACGAGTATAATAAGTTTTTTAAAGACACACAAACTACCTTATACGAGGTTTTTTAAATAATCACAAAATCCTAATTAAGCTTTGTGTCAATTTATATTCATGTGGACTGCAAGTTAATTAGAGAATAAAAATATTATAATTAGAAGCCGTAGAAGAAAAAACAAACTTAAAGTTATCTTAATTTTATTTAAAGCAATTTATATAATATTATATTTAAAGCAATCTATATAAGGAATTTGTTCAGGTAATTCCTGTGGAAACCATCAAAGCAGCCGTAGCTTTAGACTGGGATCTTAATAGCAACTCAATCTTTTGGACGGACATCGAAAGAGACACTATTAACCGCGCTTATTTGAACGGAAGCCACCAACGTGTTATCGTCGGAACCAATCTGAGTATGTATTTTTCTATTATGGCTCACTTTATAAACATTTGCTCATGTGAGCGCACTACAGTGCGACAACCAAGCCAGCCAAGTACCAGAAATGGTTTTAAAACTGTAATAGCTTAACTGCCTCTGTGGTGCAGCGGTAGTGCGAGAGACTGCTGATCATGAGGTTTCGGGTTCGATCCCCGGGTCGGGCAGTGTTATCGAGCAAAGAAAAATATTAACGAAAAGAAAAATTCTCAGCAGCAGCCCAGAGTTTGTAAATGTGCCCGGTAGACGGCAATACGTGGGACTTCAACATAGCTGGCGAACCGTGGGTGTGTAATACACCACTGCCTACCTCTTCGGGGAATACAGGCGTGATGCTATGTTTTACGCTTGTTTAATAGCTATTGTGCTTCAACCCAGACCTCTGACATTAAAATCCTTTGAAGTTTAGGCGCCTAAAGCACCTCTAAGCTGAAAATCAAAACGAGTTATATGACCCCAACTAGTAGTTTAGCTAACAGCCATAGAAAAATGCCTATATTACCCTCCATCATCAGGCTCTCAATAGCCACTGAAGAATTTCACTATCCACCTCTTGACTCCATCATCAAGCCCTTGTTACCAAGTCGTAATCTATTGGACTCGTCAAAATACGCATTTAGCTACTAGCTGACTGCCAATTTATTTAACAACTAGTTACTACAACTAGTTTAGAAATTGCCCCTTAACTTAAAATAGTAATTTCACCAAAAATAACATCAAGTAGGTAATAGCAAAATCCATATAAATAGCAACATAATATGCAATTACAAAATAATGATAAATGGTTTAATTGTAGTGTGGCCTGCGGGACTAGCTTACGATTGGATAACCGACAAGATATATTGGACGGACGCAGGAACGAACAGAATTGAAGTAGCCAACGCCGACGGTAGCATGAGAACTCTCTTAGCGTGGGACAATATTGAGAAACCTAGAGACATCGTTGTAGATCCTAAAGGTATAATCTTTAGATAGATAGTAAGTAGCCAATCGGAATTTGGGGCATTATTTTCCTATCAGTGATTCAACTGTATAGTTTTTGTGCTGGGTTATTAACAAGTTTCCACAAGTCTAAGACATCGGCTGGGATAAGCCTTAATGACCTGGAGAACTATCTTTTGTTTTTATACTACGTAGGTGGCAAACAGGCATACGTTACCGTAGCATATAGATGCTAGAAACACCAGAGGCGTCACTAGCGCATTGCCATCTCTAAGGACAGGGATAGAAGTTGATAGGAAGGATAATAAGGAGAGGATAGATGGGATACTAAAGAGAGGATAGGGGAGGGGTTATAGGCGCGGTAAGAGTACCTACCGTAGTTTCATGCTGATCTTCTGAGAATGCATGGTACTTCCCCGACCGAGGCGACCCATTTATGCTGGGATATGCAAGGTCATTTAAAAATACACCAGGGTTTAAAAATAATTTGTGTTAATCTCGTAGCTGGCGTGATGTACTGGTCTGATTGGGGCACCTCACCGTGCATTGAACGAGCGGATATGGACGGCAGTAATCGCAAGCGGTTAATGTTTGGCAACATGACTTGGCCCAATGGACTTGCACTAGATTTCTCTCAGAACCGAATCTATTGGACTGACGGTGGGCGTCGGACGATTGAGTATGCTAATCTAGATGGTACAGGAAGAACTATTTTAATTAGTAAGTATAAATATTTATATCTGCTAAAGTACACTGAAGGCTCATTTTTAAAGTACATTTTGATTATTACACGATTTTTGATGTGAAACATCAAATGTGGAGGGAGGGTAAAACCGGCTGTTAGCGAGGCGACTCTTTTATTTTACTTGACCCGTTTAAAATCTTGCAAGTTAAATTTGACACACTCGGGAAGTGTGACAAATTTAACTTGCAAGTTTCCGATTGAGTTGGAATTTTACAAGCATATCGCGGGACAATGCAATATTATCATGACATGGAGCTGATCTGATGATGGAACTGGACGGTGGACATAGAAACTTTATAATGAAACGGCGCAACCGCCGCCGGATTGCCATGGGCACTATGCTGTAAAACGCCGCAATCCCATCAACTTTGGTATCGTTTGATTCGTTTTGACAAGTGCTTTTATTTCTACTCATTATTTCTACAAAATAATTTTGATGTTTCACATCTGGCAGACGTCCCGCGACGTCTATTATTTTTTTTATTAATTACTAGATTGTGTACTAGAATGGGCTTCAAAAATGGTACAGTATAATACAAATATGTAACTACGGCACAATAATTATTTCTTTGCAAATACATCCCATAGAAACCGTCCCTTTTTCTTGGATACAAAGTAGCCCATGTATTTTTCTGGATTATATACTACATGTATACAAACGCACATTCGCATTTCATGGACGAACGCACTTTCGCATTTTTTATATTAGTAAAGCACAGAATAAATACTAGTCCTAACTAAAGATTTAGAAAACCTTTTTGAATCTGACACATGTTCTAGGTCAATATTTACCTCATCCATTTGGCTTGGATCTTTACGAAGACGAAGTATTCTGGACTGATTGGGAATCTCACTCGATTCAAGCAGCCAATAAGTACACAGGCAAAAATAGGCGAACACTAGGAGCGGGTATTGCAGGTCTCATGGATGTAAGAGTTTTTCACAAAGAAAGGGTCAAGGGCGTTAATAGGTAATAAACATATAATATTTACAGTAACGTTAAAAAAAATAAGAAAAATGGTAATATTTAAAATATTATAGGTGCGGCAAAAATAATGGCGGATGTTCTCATCTATGTTTATTGAAACCCAATGGTAGATCCTGCGCTTGTCCAATAGGAATCCAAATTAATGTAAGTAACGAAAGAAACAAAGTTTTGATATGGTACCATATTGTAAATATCTTTATATTGTTTTTATTTGCAGAAGGATGGTAAAACGTGTGCCAGCGATCCTGCAAACTATTTGATATTTGCTCACAGAGTGGACATTCGAGTTATCTCCTTAGATGTACCGTACCTCGTTGATGTACCGTTACCTTTACCTACACTGAAAAATGCTTATGGTGTCGATGTGGATCATAAAACATGTAAGTAAAATCTATAAGATTGACCATTGACCACATTGACCGTACCACTTTTACCCTGTACCGCATAACCATTTTCATCCTGCAATAATAATACAAATAATATAGTCCTATATTATGTGAATTTATTCATTCCGTATTATTTAAAACTTAAATTAATGATATATCTAGATGGACCCTCGACGTTGTAAACGCGTAAAACAAAATTGGGGTGAACTTTTCACCCCAATGCTGTTAGTGTCAATCGTGACGTCACTTGACAATGTCGTTTCCACGAGTAATAGTGTGTCATTTAAAATGTCAACGTGTGTAATTAAAGTGTGCCGAAACTACAAAAATAGGAAAATGAGCACTAAAGATATCTCTTATCATCGGTTAGTAACATTATTTCAAACAATAACTGGCTAAATAAGTCATTTAAATATTCCGAAAATAAATTAATTTTTGTTCGTATTTTTGTATGTGATACCAGTTTATGAACTTAAATTTCCCGCGTAATTTTGCAAAGTGATATAGATGATATTTTAACGATAGAGAGTAATAGAACATTAAATCTTAAATCTATGATAATATAATTTTCCCATAATTTAATAATACCACTGAAACTGGTAACCCGTGACCACGACCGATGCAATACGGTCGAAACGTCGGGAAATTAAGGTATTCAACCTCAACATTATATACGCGATTAAGACCCGATACATTAATATTTGTGTATAATGGTATCATTACGCACACACACGAACACAAATTGCACAAGCGTAATGGCAGCTGTCACACTACATAATAATTCCCGCCCGATTTTTGTGACGTTTATAAGAGTGACAGTCCATCTAGATATATAATTAATCTAATATTTAAACGATGTGGTAGAAACAGTTTTCAAATTCTAAATATAATTATAAAAATTGGTTGCACTTTGAATTTTGTATATTTATAATTAAGTAATTAAAATATAGCGCGATATGTGGGTAGGTGTGCACATAACGCGGAGGTTTTTAAAACAAAACCAGATACTTATTATAAAATTAAAATGCCTATCCGCTTGCAGCTCTAATTTACTGGACTGATACTGGTACGAGACAAATTCAACGAACGAACAGAGCCGGTGACTTTATTGAAACTATTATTGGCAAGGGTCTGCATACTGTCGATGGTATAGTTATTGATTCTACAGGGCGCAAGGTTTGTATTTATTTTTATGAAAACCTCTATTTGCGTTTATGATAATAACTTATTCACAGCTATTATAAATATTGCTATACAGATTTACTGGACTGACGGCGGCCGCAACAGTGTTGAGGTGGCTGAATTAGATGGCAGTAATAGGAAAGTTCTTTTCTGGACAGGTTTAGGTAAGTGGTATTTTGTTGGGATCTATATTATTTATGTACTCGGGGATATCTCTACGGAGGAAACTGCATTTAAAGTTGTTCATAACAGTGAATTTTAAATATCGCGCTGGCTGAACTGGTATTTTCTTTTCGGATTTATGTGCGTACGACAAATCTCAACGCGCGTGCGACAAGTAAAAAAATCAAAAATTGGCGAATCCATAGACATGACGGAATCACGTGCGTTTTTTAGCAGTTCGTACTACGACCGTCATAAGAAAAATAAAAAATAATTAGGTATTGCCCTCAGTCGGCTCTTATAATACCCGTGGAATGAAACGTCCTAATAAAAAATTATACTTTCTCAGTTGGTCACCATGTGACCAATTTTATTTACGAATTAAGTACGTATTATGGATACGTACCTAATAAACATATATTTACATTAATCACAATTTTCAGATGCGCCTCGCGCTATAGCTCTGCATTATAACTACGGACTCATGTTTTGGTCAGATTGGGGCCCTTCAGCGAAGATAGAAAGAGCTGATATGGATGGCAATAACAGGTACTTGAGACTACTAAAATCATCTGTTTTATTTCTCTTTCATTTTCTGCTTTAGCTCCTATTACTCCTCACCTATAAATAGCTTCTGGATATAAATTATAAATAATAGTAGGACTTGAGTTAGAGCAAAAATAGCTCGGGATGACATCAGCAACAGTCAAAGTGTACTGAATTTCGATAACATTGGCCATGTCATCTGCGATGAGCGTATCTTCTTTAGCGAGCGTTTTCTCCACTATTCTTTACATATAAATCTATGAAGAGAATTGGTTGAACATCTAGTATTGAAATTAATGCAGACATAGTATAATATGTTCTTTTGTAACTTATACCATTAATCTGATTTTTTACCATCTTTGAAAATTTATCCTAACATACTAGCTGACCCAGCGAACTTCGTACCGCCTCAGAATTAATAAATGTTGTTTTATCTGAAATGTATGAGAGACTTATTTTTATTTTTCCATTGTTTTAATGCATATTCTGAGTGTAGAAAAATCCAAAAAATTAATGATCTTAAGATTCGGTCCAGCCGTTCCTTAGTTATAAATTGTATAAATAACCCGACTTTGTTTTATATATACAATCAGTCAAGAAAGTATTGGGATTGGATGATTTGTTTATGGTTCCAAATTCAAATTTTCGTTTTTTTTTGTTGTTGTTAGATTGGCACAACAGAACTGTTATGTTATCCATTTTGGCGCGGAGTTTGAGTTGCATCTGTTATTTATATTAAATACAGTGCTATTTTTAGTTATATCATAATTATCTAGTGTGTATTGCGAATTTCATAATGGACAAAACATTGAACAAAGAGTTTGTCTTTACTATTGCATCGCCAATCGAATTTCGTGTTCGGAGTCACTGAAAATGTTACAGAAGGCTTACGGTGAATCGACTTTATCAAAACACGTGTTTATGAGTGGTACAAGCGTTTAAAAGCGGTCGAGATGTGATGGAAGATTTGCCTCGCTTCTCCATCAACGTCTGCAACTGAAGTTAACATTGCAAAAGTGAAGGAAATAGTGACTGAAAATCCTCATTCAACTTTAAGAGAGATAGCCGCCGAACTTTCTGTGTCTCACGAGTCGATCCGTACCATTTTAAATAATCACTTGGGTATGAAACATGTTTCCGCTCGGCTAGTCCCAAAAGACCTGAATTTTCTGAAAAACTCAATCGCATGAGAGTCGCTGACGACATGCTAGAACGAGTCAATTTCGACCCAACATTCATGAAACGCATTGTTATTGGTGACGAGACGTGGGTTTACGAGTTTTATATGCAAACTAGTCAACAAGCTTCGGAGTGGCGACTTCCAAATGAACCGAAACCGAAAAAACCACGCCAAAATCGAACAAAAGTCAAAGTCATGTTGATTGTTTTCTTTGACTATCGCGGTGTTGTGCACTCGGAATTCTTGCCAGAAGGTCAAACGGTAAATAAACGGTAAATAAAGAATATTATTTGAGCGTTATGCGGCGTTTAAGAGAGCAAATTCGACGAAAAAGGCCAGATTTGTGAAAAGAAAATTCTTGGATTTTGCACCACGATAATGCGCCTTCGCACAAGGCCATCATTGTGAATGAATTTTTGTCCAAACACTCAACAAATACCATCGAGCAACCACCATATAGGCCGTGTGGGGCCAGCTTTAGAATTGTCCCACCCCTCTCTACCCACGGGAGTCGTAAGAGCCGACTGAGGGAATACCGGGGGAGTGGGCAGCAGCACTCCCTCGACATCCACTGCGATGGCCAACCCGCCTGCCAAGCGTGGCGATTACGGCATTATCCCCCATGACGGGACCGCTCGTTGTGGCGTTCTCTTGGGGAGGCCTATGTCTAGCAGTGGACTTTGAAAGGCTGATGGATGGAACCACCATATTCACCAGATATGGCTCCAGCCGACTTCCTTCTCTTTCCTTAACTCAAACTACCACTTCGTGGCACCCGTTTTCAATCGGTAGAAGACATAAAGGAGAATTCGCGGCGAGAACTGAACTCAATTCCGGAAACAGCGTTTAAAAAATGTTTTTATGATTGGATTATTCGTTGGCGTGTCTATCGTTTCTGAAGGAGCATACTTTGAAGGTGGTAAAATAAATTTGGATGAATAACAAACATTTTGTGTATTATTGATCTTTTCCCGGTACTTTCTTGACAGAGTAGTAAGTATAAAATTTTATACTAAATGCGCACATTCGTTAAGACAAAGGTATACGTAAATGTTATTAATTCCTAAACTTCAGTTATGCCCTAGTCTGAGCAAAGGTTTGTATATATATTAGTGACTTGATTAATATGTTTTAGACGAGTGATTGTTGAAAACAGAATCAAATGGCCAAATGGTCTCGCTGTAGACAAAGTTGGAGATCGTCTCTACTGGAATGATGCTAAAGTTTTCACTATCGAAAGTTCGGATTTCAATGGTGGTAATCGTACTATTATCATAAGTAACGTTCCGTACCCATATGGAATCGTTATCGTAGGACCAAATGTTTACTGGACTGATTGGAGGACTGAAGCGTTACATAGAGCTGATAAAATATCTGGCCAGAATTCTATCATGATTCGAAAAAATTTAGAAGGGCTTATGGATATACGCGCTGTACTGGTATGTATAAATAATTATGTATTTTATTCATACTCCACTATTGATAGACTTAACAAGAATATTACCTCTAATAGCAAAAGAGAATGGCGATAACAGGTGCTTAATAATTTACAAAAATCATTACAAAATCATGTGATTAGCATAGTATAGTAGATATAGTATCGTACCATGAAAATTAGAGTGCGTTTTAATGTATATCAATGATAAGAATTGACATAAATATCTTTTTACAGGTTGAACGTGAAATAAAAAATGAATGCGGAGAAAATAACGGAGGCTGCTCTCATCTTTGCCTTAGATCATCTGAAGGTTATTCCTGTGCTTGCCCAACTGGTCTTCTTTTTAACGACAGCGACATAGACTCTCAGACTTGTCGAAAATATCCAGAAAACTTTTTGTTCTTTGCCACCAAAACTAGTATTGCGCTTATCTCTTTCGATACTCCAGAACAATGGGACGTAACATTACCAATCAAAGTGCAAAATGCTGTAGCGGTCGACTTTCACTGGGATACAAAGCTTCTCTTTTACACGGATGTCGATATGGATGTGATACGGTAAAAGACTTTTTTTACATGAAAAAGAAACTATTATTTTATTTTAGATAAGAGATTAAATGATAATATTTTCGTCATTAGGTCTGTAAACATGCTAAACATGAATGAGACGAAAGACGTCGTAAAAGGTAACATGGGAATCCCAAGTGGTTTAGGAATAGATTGGATTGCAAACAACATATATTGGACTGACAATGAATACAAGGTGAGGAGTATTGTTACACATTATGTACCAGAGATAATATTATTCGTGCAAGATAGAAATAACAGCACAATTTATTTCCAGGTTATTGAAGTTGCGAGATTGGATGGATCATCGAGAAAGATTCTATTGAGCAATTTAAGTGAACCCAGAGCACTCGCCTTATTTCCTGCTAAGGGGTAAATTCAGATTTATTACAATCTTAGATTTTATTTATATCAACGAGATCGTTGTTTTCGATATCACATTTTTTCACTTTGTGTTTAATGTATAGTGCTTAGGCATGTCAAATGCTAAAAATATATATAAAAATATCTAAATATTTAAAGGGTTTGCGTTATTATTAGGTAAAATCTTAATTGTAAAATTAAGTTTACCTGGTCGGTATAATGTATGAAAATACTTCCGACAGATGGCGCAGGCGTCACCCAAAGACGTTAAGTATGATGTGTTATCGAAATTAGCAGTCAGGAGCAATTGTCAGGATGGCTGAATTGGTAAAGCATCTGGACGGTATCCAGAAGATGCAGGTTCAAATCCTGCTCCTGACTGTTATTTTCGATTTCACATTTTTCACTTTGTGTTTAATGTATATCAACGAGAGCTTAAACTGATTAACAATAATGTATTTTTAGATATTTGTATTGGAGCGATTGGGGCCAGACGCCGTGTATCGAAAGAGCATTTTTAGACGGCACTCAGAGAGTAATTATTGTCATTCAAGATGTGGGTTTCCCTAATGGTATCACCATTGATTATAAAGACAGAAGACTCTATTGGACCGATGCACTACGGCACAGGATCGACACGTCCGATTTAAATGGGCAACATCGAGTTCAGCTCATACCAGACGCAATGAATCCATTTGGAATGACCCAGGTAATTTTGATTATTGACTGCACTTGGTAGCAAACAATCTTAGATTTGACTAAATACTAAATGGGTCTAACAATACAAAAAGGTTATAGTCGAAATTACTTATGAAATTACACAATCATGTTGTTTTCTAAGTGTGATTTCATTCTTTCCCACGGGTGTCGTAAGAGGCGACTAAGGAAAGTAAGCAATTATCATCCATTGCATGACTAGTGGTAGGGCTGGGTACCAAGTGGGAGTACTCACTTGGTATCGGGCCCGAGCGGGTTGGTACCACCATCTCCCGTGTGACCGGCCTTGAAGCACATTGTTGCGTTTTGGCTGTAGCAGAAGACAGCCGTTTATTCTTTCATTTCATATCTGTGAAATGAAATGGTGAGCAGCGGCTTGACAAATACTCTTGGTATAGTTGAGTCCATGAGCGACGGTTACCATTTACCATCAGATGGGCCGTGGGTCGTCTGCAATTATAAGCAATAAAAAAAAAGCAAATTAGTCCTATTTTTTATGCCTATGGTGGCAGACTAGTCAGCGGTAATCGCCGCTCCTGGACTTTGGCAATCCAAGGGAGCCGAGCCATGCCTACCATGAATGAAACGTTAGTATCAAACTTCGAAAAAGAAAGTGCTATAGCACAGGGGTTACTCCGCAGTAGGAAGTTAATTCCAAAGTTCATACGTACTTGGTAGAAAGAAGCGCTGGAAACGTATTGTCTTAGACGACATAATTTCTAGATAACATAGATGGATAAACTGTACTGCAACCTCTCGTGATTCGTTGGTAATATTACTAGGTGATGTTGACCACCTCAAACAGTTCCTCAGAGCTTTCCCCATTAGATAGCTGTTAGAGCATATAGAGACAACCTGTCTCTCCACAAATCCAATGACTTCAGCTTGTCAGTAAGATTAGGATCGACAATTCGAATATCTTCTTACAAAGAGGTGGTGCTTGTTGCAACTACCCAGAGATACGCAAGCTAGCATCTAAGCTTTATACAGCACATGTCGTTTATATTATACTACCAACCGCATTAACATTTTAATTATCTACGGATAAACAAACAACTTACATAAGTACAACAACAGCCTTTATAATAGTACTAATAGTATATTTCAGATTTGGTCCACATTCATGATACAATCCTTCTCTTTATTTTCAGTTCAAAGACTACATCTACTGGACGGATTGGTATAAAAAAGCTGTAATACGAGCAGATAAGAAGACCGGGAAAAATATAACAGTCTTGCGAGATGACCTGGAAATGACAATGGAAATAAAAGCGGTATCTGGAGACAAACAGCATGGATGGAATCCTTGCAAAGAGAACAACGGTGGATGTTCACATTTGTGTTTCTTTAGGGCACATGATTATATTTGCGCCTGCCCAGAAAAGAAAGATCATCGTCCATGCTCAATAGGTTCGGAAGCGTTTTTTTTTTTTATTAATATTTAAGACTATCGCTCACTTATATTCAGCCTACATAAAATCTTAAACAGTAATAAGTGGCTTATCCGGAATAGATATATATCAGTAGTAGTATAAAGCTTAATAAACAATTACCCTTACTAATAATCATTGTATAAGCTCCGAATAGTTATTCAGTGTTTTGTTCCGTTCTTTCAACGTCAAACTACGGAATAACTATTCAGAGGTTATAACACGTTTATTAGTAAGGCAATTAGATTAAATAAAAGGTACAGCGTTGTTCGTAGTAGCTATTCTAGAAAACAGAATAAGTTAATCTTTTAATCAGTAATTAATAACTTCTTATCGATATAATTCCAGTACCGGAGTCTTCAGTCAATGTCAGGATGCCCTCTCACTACCCATCGTTCTACGACTACTCAGATATACAACAGGACATCCGTATACCGATTGAGTTACCTAAAGTACCTGACTCGAACACTGGAATGATTATGATCATTGTAGGAGTCGTGACATTAATAATAATCGCTACCGTTATTATTACGCTTGTATTTGGTAAGTAGTAAAAAAAAGTATTTAATTAATTTAATGCGGTCAATGCAACTGCCCTACCAGCCGCTACGACCAAGCCTCTATCTCTCGTGAAATATCACCACTAGAATCAAAATGAATGTGGGTAGAATTAGCTACCTTCTTGTACAACCAGCGCAGTTTTACAGTTTTATTTAGAGTTCTTTTGTTCTTACAATATACATCACACATTACGTGTTAGCAGACTTAAACATTACACTCAACCATGTTTTCAATTATGAATCGTTCTGAACACCATGGTTTTATCATTACATGTTTTTTTACGAACCCTTATACCGCTATTGAGTACGGGTCTGCTCTCATGGTGCGAGGGATTTAGCTCCACCCCGCTGGCCGAGTTGGCAGACTTCACAAGTCGAGAAAATCTCTCAGGCATGCAGGTTTCCTTACGATGTTTTCCTTCAGCGAGCAGCGATAAATTGTAAACAAAAACATAACTGTCAATTAGTTTTTTTATATAATATAATATCACTAGGTACATAAAACGAATGTTATGCATATCTTTAATCTGCGTAATTACAAGTGTCATCCATTTTATAAATGTTATTGTATACATGTTGTAGTAAAGTAATTACGTTGTTGATTTGCTGAATAAATAAAAATAAATAAATATTCACGGACATTTCACACAACGTCTTCTGGTTCCAAATTGAGCTTAACGCTTGTGCTATGGGTACCAGATTACGAATATAATACATACATATATTACATTTTTTTTTTGTAAATACATACATATAAGAAAACACCCAGACGCAGTACAAATACCTGTGTTCATCACACAAATAATTATCCCGAGTGGGAATCGAACCCACAACCTCGTGCACGGAAGTCGGTTACACTAACGAATAAGCCACGAGGCCCGTCAAAAAAAAATACACACGGTTTGTACCATAGATATGATGCACTATATTATGTTTGTGCCTTGCGAGGTTTGGGCCTCGAACTGGGAATCGAACTCGATACCACTGTCTTTTACCGCTAGACTATCACTGCTTTTACGATTTCTGTTTACAAATTCATCAAAATAAAATTATTTATTTACCTACTATAGTGAAACTACGTGGGGACCGAGGTGTAGATCTGAAGGAAAATTATCGCGACCCTGTCGGCCACATATCGTTCCATAATCCGAACTATAGTGGCACGACCGGCCCTGGAGGTCCGACTACCGACCCCGTTGATCGTCGACCCTACCGGTTTCATAGCATTTTCAAATACGACAAAAGCCAGGTACTAATTCCAATTTCTTTTACTTTTAGCGCGAGTTTTCTAATCTATATGCGCCCAAGCTTTAGAGGTCATTGTATTACGCTAAAATAACCTCACGTGGATCAGTGGGCCTCGCCAAGTTGCATTCTATGATCGCTAAAGCTATAGAAAACTATTAAAATATATTATAGTATATATATTTTTATAGTTTTCTATGGCGTTAGCGATCATAGAATGTAACTTGGCTAGGCCCACTGATATCTAATAGACTAACAACTTTGCTGTAGAATAACTTAACCGATATATTCTCATTGAAATTAATTCACACATTCAGTGTCTTCCGTACGACAAGCTAATAATATTAATATCATTACCTACTAACTGTCCACTACAAAATTTTATTATATTGACTTTTAAATTTTATAGGAAAAGGTGACCAATGTTTACATACAAGAAGGTACAAGTCTACTGCCACCAGCACCGCCTCCGCCGCAAACAATCCCTGCACGACCCGCTGGACACGATGACTTTGAGCCTGTCACTTTACATTCGTATGCCTAAACTTACATCCAACTACAACCACTGGTACCTATATCAAGACTTATCAACGTACAAATGCTGCCACCACATTGTTTATACGCTTCATAATTATTTAGTTCCGGCTATAACCTACTTTCATTTTACTACGGCTATAAATCACTTAATTCTCACTTACAATGACGAAACAGTCAATGTATAGGTACGACTGCTTGGCTTTTGCAACATTTGACACCAATAACGCAATATTGAATAAAATAGTGGCCTAAAAATCTTTATTTGATACATTATAAGAGAAGACACAATTAATTCGGAACATGCAATAAAGTAATAATTATAGTTCATTCCATAGATATAGTAGTTATATGTATACTATAAATATGGTTCATTCTATATTTGTCAAATGACACCTTCGTACTTGTTATCGTTGCTTTGGTAATTTTTTTACAAAATTTGACATGTACTTAGATATGAAAATCTTGAAGACATTTAATTAGAAAAAAAAAGCGTTTGGCTACTAATACACTCAATGCCGTACCTTATTTATACATGTCTGACAAAAGAATTTGACATATTGAGGAAGGAGTATGACCCATACGATTGGAGGTACTATTGATTTTTGAAGATAATCTGATATCGATATATTCGTCAATTGCAGAAAAAATGAAGTTGTTAATGTAAGATCACTATTTAAGCAAAATAATTTTAAATCGGCAGTATGTAATTAATTTTCTTACTTATCATCTATATTTTAGTTTAGGTAATAAGTATCTATTTGCCTAGATCGTAAATAGATTAGTAGTATAAATAATAAAGCCCATCCTACTTTTAGATTACTGTTTTAAAATTTATTCCGTCAGATCGTGTTTTGCCATATAGATGCAATATTTCCCGGAAAATTCATTTAACTTTTGTTATAGTTGATAATGTTAGGCCAATTATTTAGCGAGGAATGTGAGGAACTTTATGTGGTGTGAAAAGGTATACCTAGCATATGAATGTAATAAATTTAAGCACACGTGAAAATATCCTTGCCAACCCCAAAGGTTCGCGTTACGATATCATGCTAAGAACGACAAGCTGCTTTGTCACTTTCTTTTTACTAAATGAAAACAAAACGAGGTTGTTATTCAAAATATGTGTCTATATGGCACACAGTTATTGTGTTTATACTTAATTTACACTAACTATTTGATTAGCCTATAAGGTTTATTCTTTTACAAGTTTTTGTAGTAGTGAATTTTTTAGTGGAACTGTTGTTTCACTTCATAGTAAAAATTGACAGAGCAGCATGACATGCTACACATTGTGTAGCACCAGTTCGATTCTCAACGCGATATCGTTGAAAAAAATCAAAATAATTAAAATTATATTCATTATTTTTATACAGGTCTAGTTCGTCCATTTCCATTGGCTCGTGGGAAAGGAAGAAATAGACATTTAAATTGTAAGGTAAACATTTAGTACAGTTCTTTATTACGTGACAGTGGGTGCTCTTAAAGAGACACCAGCGGTCATTGACGGACGGTAGTTCGAATACGTTATGTAGATGATACTCACCAAGCTATTCATTCATTAGTCTACAAAACATAATTCAACGTAGGTCTCCCAGTAGATACCGGAAAGAAATACTAATACTGCTATCACATCTTTCTACCTACATGTTAAAGAATACCTATCAAAAACACGAAACTAATAACTAGACATCGGTGCAATATCCATTATAATGTCCGCCTTTAGGAGCCGTCCGCGCCTACGGGATTTCCTCCTACTGATAAAAATGAATAGACCTATTAAAGAGAAGTTTTAAAAACATTGCATCTCCAGTCATTGAATTAATTCACCAAGTATAAAATGGTGACAATAAAATATCATTGTAAATAATTAGTTTTAATTAAAAATGATTTTCACAGTTACTAATTATATTAATTGTAAATAAACACTTTATTTACACATAATTATATAAATAAAGTTAATTTTTATTCTATACAAATGCCTACAACTGTATAAGTGAGAGTAGAAGACGTAAATTAACTCATATCAGATTCAAAATATTATTATTAATTTTATTTATACAATTTATTCTGCGAACAGAAACGTTTGAAAACAAATAATGAAATAAATTAGAAACTTCAAAGATAACTTTTAGAATTATCTCAAAATTTTATTTTATTTATCAGAACATCAGCCTTGTTATATAACTTCACGACTTATAATTAAATTCATTATGGAATCATCGGAAAATGAAACTAGGCAATTTAAATTCTGTCAATCATATTTGCAAACTTATAATTCACTGAAAACCGTACATTACGTTGTGATACACAAACCACTACCACTGATATTGAAATTAAATTCATAATATAAAATCGTGAAGTTATGATAGCAATAAAACATTATTAATATTTCACAGGGTGTTTTAATCTAAGGTAGAATTAGGACGGATGTCATGTCAATGGATACAAATGATCACAAAGACACACGCATTTATTATAATTGAATTAATTATGAGCATCCATCTAAGAACTGGCAGTTATATTTATGTACTTCCTTGTGCTACCGAATATTGTTAATTCTATTTTAATGACACACATGAGAGTACTTAAGCGAGTTGTTATATTGTTATAAACATATATAATCCCCATTTAAAATGAAAGATAAGGCCGCATGCTGCGTCAATCTATGGATATAGTATATACTAAATCTATGCGTCAATCTATGTGTGGGTAGTTGCTACCCTTATCATTCCGATTTCAAAATACCTATTATTTAATTAAATTTTTGTCTAAAATAAGCACAATATATAGAGACACATAATTCTGGATATCTTGAAATCAATCCGCCCTAACTGCAGTTATTAAGAATTTACTTTAATGTAGCGGTCATAAATCATTCATTATTCCACAGTATTGTTTATTTTTTGTGTTTTGATGTCTCGATGGTGACGAAAAACATACATACAATTCAATACGAATTAAAGAGGTTTGGGTGAACGATTGCAGATTATTTTAAAGTGTTTTTAAATAGTTATAGGATATATTTTATGTAATTTTGTTATATAGCTTGTAAGGGATGTGGAACTACGACAGTGAGTGCTGTGATACCGATTGCTTTGACCGTTAGCGTGAGTTATCTATAACAATTACAATACGTTCAGAATTAAATCTCCTTTTATTTATATTAACGTTTGGTAATTGCAGAAATAATTTTGAATTTTATGTGTTCCTTAATAATATAATTTATGTTATTGATAGTAATTTTGTATGAAATATTGACAGTACAAACCTGTTCGGGGTTACCTTCAAGTCATAAGGAGGAGAAGAATTTAGTTAATATTCGGCTTTTAAGTGGTTTACAAATATTGACAATATAATATTATATACCATCACCAAAGCACATTAGTTTAACAGAAATACGCAAATGAAATACGCAAATATTAAATCTGCTGTATATTTTTGTATTAAATTTTATTTCATATGAGATACATAAAGCCTGGATGCATTGAAGACACCTGAACTCATTATGATTAACATTACAATTTTTGTTTAATATTGGTTAAAAAGCGCTTATGAGTGCCAAAATTAAAATACAAGTATTCTAGCAGTATTATTTCTAGCTAAGAATAAAGTAATGTGTATAGTAACAGCTTTTACACCTTTATGGCCTCCGATGATAGGTGTTAAAACTGTTGTATAATTTATTGTACTGATATTAAAGAATAGAAATTATAATGTGTTGTTTTTCTTTAATTTTTATTAGTTTCTATAGATTTTTATTACTGGCCTAGTCTTGGATGCTCTGGTCTCTCCTGAAAGATGAATTTTCGTCAAATCTGTTATGTTTATACGTTTTTTCACGATGTTGTCCCTAATCGGATTGACGGGCCTCGTGGCGTAGTCGGTACTGTAACTGAGTTCCGTGCACGAGGTCGTGGGTTCGATTCCCACTCAGGACAATTATTTGTGTGATGAACAGAGAGATATTTTTACTGCGTCTGGGTGTTTTCTATTATATGGAGGTATTTGCAAAAAAAAAAGTTGTATTATATCCGTAATCTGGTAGCCATAGCACAAGCGTTAAGCTTAGTTTGGGACCAGAGGACTTTGTGTGAAATGTCCGTGAATATTTAAAAAACACAACAGCTAACGATGTTCAAACTAAACACCGTTATATACTTTTCTATTTAAAAATAAACTAAATTCCGCACTAGGGAATAATCTATGTGTCGCGGGGAGTCTGTCGGTGTCCTGTGTGGGAATCCAACCCACAGCACTCGACACGGGAGGACGGTATCGAAATCACTCCACCATTTGTGCATTCAAATGTATTTTATACTTGGGCATTAACCTCCCTATCACTGAGCGGTAACTGGCCTTAACTTCATAATAAATTATCTTCGTCGGGAACCACAATAGAGATTTTTTTACTATGTGAATGCAAATTCGCATTAAAAATACGCAACAGTAACACATTTGCTGACCTCTTACCAACTACTTTACCTAAATAGGTTATAAGCAGCAGAAGTCTGCTTTATACCACAACCACACATGCTTCTTCATACCACATACACTAATAACTGAATGTATGAATGATATGCCGAACAAACTGAAGAAAAATAACTTACCCGAAAAAAATTGAAGCGGCACTTTAAGAATGCATTGTACGTTGTATTTGGCAAGCACAGTTACTAGTATATGCAAGAATCGTAGAAGCTAGGATTGGGACAGCTTCATTATTACAAAATCACTAAGGTGATGGACTTATCTGTGTGGTGACCGAATAAGAATACAAATGCCAACACCCCATTTTTTACCGAGGGTGTCGTGTGAGATGAGTAAAGGAAGTATGCATCACCCATCGCATTACTGGTGGTAGGGCTACTACGTGGGTGGCAAACAAGCATACGGCCTACCTGATGATAAGCAGTTACCGCCTATAGATGCTAGCCCCACCAGAGGCATCACTCGCGCGTCGCCGTCTCCAAGGAAAAGAATAGGAGCTGAAGAGGAAGGATAATAAAGACAATATAAAGGATTAGGAGGACAGGATGGATAAAAAAGAGAGGATTGGGAGGTTTGGGCGTCCGGCGCTCTCACTCACCATACAAAACACAACGGTAGACGTACCTAACGTTGTTTCACGCTGATCTGTGAGAGGGTGGTACTTACCTGATCGTGCTAGAATATGCAAGGCTTTACCAAGTGGCGATATTCACTTGTTATCGGTACCACCGTCCCCTGTATGACCGATCACGATGCCCCTCGCTGTGTTTTAGTTCTAGTGGGACATAGCCGAGTATTCATTTATTTCGCCTCTATGAAATGATATGGTGAGCCGTGGCTGGGCAGTACTCTCCGAGTATTACTATATTTATAGCGGCGGTTAGGTACTGCTTTTCATCAGGTGGGTAGTGGCTCGTATGCCTTAAGCAATAAAAAAAAATCAGTAAGTGTACAATTTTATTTTATTGTACTACTACGCACGCCATTTCTACTTACAGCCGGTCTCAATAATGTATCTATAGTTAAAAGTCAACTGCTATCCCCAGTAAACTGTTAACTTTAATCTATCTATAACTGCCGTTTCAATATTAAAAATCACTTGTGCCTACTAAGGATCAAAGATAGATAACATTTCTATCTTTTGTAAGCGCGTCCCTCTGACACGTTTAATTTTTGCATTTGTTAATAAGGGTCTCAGGTTCTAAGATAATTACTAATAACATGTTTTACGTTATTATTAACCGTGATTGGTGAGTTTTGTTATGTAATAACAAGTTTTCAAAAAATAGTGCCAAACATTTACCTACATTCATAAATTAACAATAGCAAACTAAACCTTATGAACCCAAATAACAACGAAACGCATTATTTGTCTTTCACTCGGCGACAGATGGTTGACACATGTTTATTTTATGGAACTATTGAGTTCGAGATAGAGCAGCGAAATTCTTCGTTTTTAACAGTAATTGATTTACCGCCATTATTTAACCTAAATCTATAAACAAATTCTGAATTGGAAAGTTCACTTTCATAGTTTGTT
This sequence comes from Leucoma salicis, assembly GCA_948253155.1. NCBI lineage: Eukaryota > Metazoa > Arthropoda > Insecta > Lepidoptera > Erebidae > Leucoma > Leucoma salicis. The sequence goes on from OX411807.1 coordinate 19,760,550, forward strand.
CGAACACCAACCCGGCGATCCCCCAATTCTACTAACCATAGTCTGAATCAAATAAAGCCGGTTTCAAACATCTCATTATCACTTTCATCACTAAACAGATCCATTGAAAACTTTATATTGTTATATTTATGTAAAAATACGAAAAAGCCTTGCCTATATCCGCCAAAATTGGGCGATAAAGTAAAACTGTAACCGCTAGTTATTTGACGTATCCACAGTAAGCTCAAAAGCGTTATTGAAACACCCAAACTTTTTTTTGTATGTAGTTACTTATCTATGGTAAGCAGTAGGCCCTCCGATAGATAGATCAAAGTCATGGATAAATATTTCTATCTATCTTTGGTTATTGAAACGGAAAAAATAGCAGATAGATACTAATGGTAACCATTTTAACTTTTAGTAAAGGATAGATAGGTTATAGAGACCGGCCGTTAATCAACAACATGAAACTTAACACTTAAGATATATAGTTACATAGTTCGCTAGTTATTTTCAAGTGCTGTTTTTCCGTCGTCACATGCTTAAATTTTTTTGTATATCGTACTTATATTGATAACGCACTACAATAAATTAAGCAGTAATAGCATAGTGATAAAACCAAGCACTACAAGACAATGATATCGAATTCGATCCTCAATAGGTTACAGCACACACCAGTGTGTGCCGTGACCTACTGAGACCTTCTGAGATGTTTCTGGAATATTTGTGATTTGTTAAGAAAATTCACAGAATAGTACAAATTCGATAGAGCTTTTGGCACTCTGTTCTCTCTGCATACCCCGCAAGGGAGGTGGCGTAATGATAATTAAAGTAACTTGTTTACAAATTATCATTGCTCGGTGAAGGAAAACATCTTTAGGAAAGCTGCATGCCTAAAGATTTTCTCGACGGCTTGGCCAGCGTGGTGGACTTCAGCCTGGATCCCTCTGACTCTGAGAGGAGACCCTCACCCAATAGTGGGTTATTAATGAGTTGAAACAAAAATAACCGTTACCAGACGTGTCCAGGTGGAGTTGCCATTGACCAGTGTTCACATGTTTTGCTTTGTACGAACAGAGGCTGGGCTGACTAAGCGAATTAAGATCGTATCGTAATCACCTTCAAAGTTAGAGATTGATCCAAACTTAACAGCAGACCCGATTTTTTTTATCGCCAACCCCTGATGGTAAGTGCTAACCGCCACTCATGAACTGGCAACACTAAGGGCACAGCCAAACCACCACCTACCGTGAGTGTGGTGCTCTTCTCAAACCTCGTTAAAAGAGGGACAAGTCGTAACGCCGGGGAAACACCGCAGTAGGAAGTCCATTCTAGATCTTACACGTATAGTGGTAGAAAGGAACGCTGACAATGAACCGACGACAAGATCGTCTCCAGATAGTATGGATGAACTCTACTACGGCGTCTCGTGGTCCGTTGGTATAGCGATGACTTTGATACCACCTTAAACAGTTCTTCAGACCACTCTTCATTGAAGAGTCGATAGAGTCGATAGAGTATCGGTGTGGTGACGGATTAAGAATACAAGCGTCACCACCCCATTCTTTCCCGCGGGTGTCGTATAAGGCGACTAAGGGAAATAAGCAATTATCATCCATAGCACGACTGGTGGTAGGGCTGGGTACCAAGTGGGAGTACTCACTTGGTATCACACATTTATGGATTATCTCGTTATTCATTGCGAGCGGTTTCAAATTTACTATAATGATATTATATTTTGTATGTTTTCAAACTCACGAAGGCCATAAGAGAAATTTCAACATTTTATGCCAGTATACTTAATAAGTTTTAATTATGCAAAAGGGAACGCTCCGAGGGTACGGACATGTGGAAAGAATGCCGGACGAGCGACTGGTTAAGAAGATATACAATGCGAAAGTAGAAGGATGTAGGTACAGGGGGAGATTGAGACTCTAGGTAGGCTAGACCAAATCGGTCGTTTATTGCAGGAAGGTGGAGTCAGGAGTCTAAGCAATATATGAACAAAATATAATTATTGCTTAATGATGTACAAAATATCTGATCTACAAAAAAGAAGTAAGTGAAATAGAAATTGTTTATTGCTGGTGGTTGATCAGCACATAGGCAAAGTTTTCAAAAGCCCCTGCGTAATAAAAAATAAAATTACTCTATTTCGATAAAGAAAAAATATTTTAATGTACAAACAATTTAAGCATCATACCGTAATGTACTTAGTTATTTTTTTAAGTAGTTTTATGAAGTTTTTACGATCTAATTGCTTTTCTCACTCATAATTACAATTTGTATCGGAACATTGCACATACAAACGCCCGTCTAGAATATTTCGAAAACTGTTTGCTTAAATTCTATTATTAAGACATTCGATAATTATAGCTGTATAGTGTAACAGTCAATATTATCCAAGCAATACAAATTATATAAAAATAGTGAAAGTGCAATTGTAACAAATGGGAAGTTTATAGCAAGCACAAACAACATTTTATTTGGTATCTAAAATACATTATTCTCAATACCTCATATACCAGATATTTATACTTACCATACAATATATTCTACTACAATACCTACAGTACATTCGTAAATTGGAATTTTCCAATTCGACCAATATTACTAATGCTATATTAATGTTTCCATGAAAAGTGTTACCAACATATTTTTCTATAAGTTTGTTGCGTTTTGCTACGATAAAAACAAAAAAAAAACGAAAAATGCACAGAAAAATTACGGCATGAAAATTAGTGATGATGCTTCGTCACGAATTGCTTAGGATAAAGCAAGCTGTCATCTTACATACAAACAAACACAGATTGTGATTTATTTTTTTTGATTGTTTTTTTTATTGATTTCATTTTTCTTGATTGTTTTCGTTCTTATCCAAAAATAATAAACGTATCCACAACAATTTGAAATGTAGGGACTTACTATATAATGCTAGCTTAACCGCCAGGCGGTGATAAACTCTTTGCTTACGGGAAAACCCAGTAAAAGAATCATGGAATGTAAGCGTTTCATTCAACAAAGAAAAATATAATTAGTTTATCACATTCAAGGGTTTTGGATATTTTTATATGTACCGATAACAGCATAGAAATTGTCATCCCTCGCTGAAGTATGCATGAACATACCACACAGTAGTATATATCATTACTACTTATAACAATAACACATATAATATATCCACTTCTTGCGTTTATCAACACAATATTCTTATTTCTTAAGGCTTTAGCGTACCAATACAGCGTCAGCTTTAAAAAATAGCCCTATATGGGGTTATATGTTATATATTTATATTAGCGCTGAAAATAAATGGCACACATACACACTAGCGAGATTCGTTTACAAGAATAGTCAGGTACTTACAATACTTATGTGAAACATTGGAATACAATATTGGTATTATATAAGTATACAATTCGATGCATAAAATATCAATGTGTAAAAAAGTCTGTCCGATTGTTCAGGGTGTTATTTTGATTATATTCTAACTACCAAATGTTCGATTAATGTAACGGTTCGGAAAACAAGTGAAATATTATTTTAAATAAATAACAATCAGGAATTTTATATAATACTATTTAACTTGGCGGGCAATTCGGATTTTGACTTTTCAGTTATGCTTATATTTCTAGGATAACCCGAAAAATATTATATTTATAGAAAATAATATTTTTTAAATTTCATACACAAGTAAATACAATCAGTCAATTATTTTATGAACCGCTAAATGTGTGTTTGTGGTATACAAACTACTAAGAAACATATCCATGACGTCATACGGTGTCCGTAGTAACGTAATAATGTGTAAGTATTATTTTTATTGTAGTTTAAAATAATGATATTTGTGATGTTCCTGATGATATATTTTAATTCATTTTTAAAAAGTATGTTTAAAATATAATATTTTAGATATTTAAAAATGACCATTAATCTTCTAAACATCAATTTATAATTCGTTTCAAATTTCGTATTGGTCGTACGAAGGCGGCATCTGTACCAACGATACTTTTAAAAGCTCGCGTAACGGGTATGTACAAACAACCGTAAATAAATATACTTTAAATAAATAAGAATTAATTGTTTCCTGAACGATCAATTATTTATATAGAGGTTTCCTTCGACCCTTTCGGATCAGACAAGATTTTTACACATTTTTATAAATATACAGATATAAAATTTTACGTGCTCTCTTTGGCACATACGTAAAATAAAATACATATAACATTCATAAAAATAGAACTATTTCGCTATAAGCTTGTTTATAAGAAAGCTTACACTTATATATGTACCTATCTAATCTACAGTTGTTAACGCATTTTACAAGTCCAATATTAAATTGTATTACTGTGTAAATTACTCAAAAACTACACTAAATAAAGAAAATATGACAAAATCATAAGCTTTAAATTAAAGCATTCAGAAACATGGCAGCAATGAAAAATCGAGATTACCCACACAAACTCAAGAAAATCGACTAAGAACTAATGTCATGTTCATATTTAAGAATGTAATAAAAAAATGAGATCAATTCATTATTAACTACGTTTAATAATAATGATAATATATCTAATTTAACATTATAATATATATTATAGCTATGTATGTGACGGGCTTTATATGCTACGACTAAATAATCAGAATATACTTATTATACAGTATAATGAAAAAAACAAAATAACAACACTGTTGTTTACTTGTAAACATATAGAAATTAATCATTATACTACCACATCAATGATGATTACATAGTCTCTTAAGATTAGATTTATTCCATAATGTATCTTTTAAAACTTAGTTTTTTGTTTGAAAAAAAAAACATTTAAAATTTAATTGTTGAAAATAATAATATGAGGTTATAGTTATTGAAAACAAACAGGACTCAATCTTTCAGTGCCGATATTCTGAAAATCTCATAAAATATATTTAATACCTATATATTATTTTTTTGACAATACCTACACGTTTTAAACAACAATAAACTTACATTATAATTTAAAAACCTATTTTTTTTTTAATTTTTGTTACTTCTTTGATATAGTGTATGATACTTACGACTAATTATTTTTACTTTTGATACGGCGAATTTATTACTGGAACTGACAGTGTTATTATTTATAAGAAGAATAAATATGATTTAAAATAAGATAATAAGATTAAGAATGACTAATGTATTGCAAAAGATAATAAAACGTATAAAAATCCAATATAAACATGAGCGATAAAAATATATGTAGTCATTTTGAATAATATAAAATTTTAGTTTAAAAAATGAGGAATGTCTCTTAAAGAGTATTTTATAATTTCTATATTATATATTTATATATTTGAAATCCCCTTTGGATATGATCCCTGTAAGATTACAATTACTATGCTGTGTTATATCTATTGTCATGGCTTACCTTAAATAGAATTTCAGTGGTATCGTTTGAGTTCAGGAAATACTTCTAGTAGTACTAATTCGAAGAGTTCCTGCAACATGTTTAATCTATGGTTAAAAACTATGTTAGAAACATTTCGTTCTACACAAAACGAATAAACAGACAGAATGATAATTATAAGCACAGTTTTACAATCCATATGTAGAACTGAGATTAACTAAAAAATAAAGACGCCACCGCATTGTCAACTAAAAAGTGAAGCCACATTTTTAAAGTTGTATGCGTGTGTTGTAACCAGAAAGAAATAATCCCTATAATTTGGGTAAATTGTTATAATTTTTATGTTTAAAACATAAAAGAAGTAAAAGTAAAGATTTATGTTTAAAACTTAAAGGAAGTAAAGTAAGATTACAATAAATCATATAGGGAACATTATAGCGCTGACGACGTCATACAGTACGTAACGTACGTACGAAATGGTAGAGTCACTTGGGGAAATTTTAAAGCATCCTCTGGTAACACTCATGGTTTATGACACTTCGTTTTGGCATGGTTTTGTTTGTATTTGTGTGCTTGAGCGCGTGTAATTACAAGTTTGGCATGGTTTTATATGGCTTCACTGGATTGTTCGTAATTCGCCGTCTATATTTTTTAGTTAGTCTGAGATGTAGAACTGTGATTATAAGTATGTGCAAACAATGCAACAAAAATGTTTAGAGTGGTTTTTGTAACAAATAGAGCCCGGTCTTTTTCTGGGTCTTGGACCATATGCGTGCTAAATTTCATGATGAAAGGTTGATTAGTTACTAGTGATAGCGTAATGAACAAACATTACTTGTGATGACGGCCGACCTGATGGTAAGCGAAGACCATGAACTGAACTTGTATCGTTAAAATATTGTAGAATAAAATCGAAACGTTATGATTGTGCCTATTTTGGCATTTGTATATGTGCATATTTCCATACATGTGTTTTGGCTTTTTGTTAGTGTATAAGTGAAGCTATCGAAAGATTCCGGTTTCGGTTGCAAATCTCGTTTCGATCGGATGCTAATTTTTATATAAATTTTCTACCAGACAGGGTTATTATCCTTATACATAGATATAAAAAGTAATAGATAATCCCAATAGTAGGCAGTCGTGGCAGATCGCCACATTTCCGTACACTTGTCGCATTTCTCACATAATATATTAACTAAGAGTGGTGACATTTTTAACGCACTACACGCGTATTCGGCTGAATGTCGGGCCAATAATTTTAGATTCCGTGTTATTTTATGCGATACCGGCAGTAAGGCGTTGGGAGTGGGAATGTACGCCAGTTTTATTTATCGTTTGCAATTCGTGGCCAATAATTTATTTCAAACAACTGCATCACAATAAAAAAATAAAAAGTTTTAAAGTGTATATACAGAAAAATAACTTGTTTAGTTACATTTTAACAAATAGAAAATTAAGTGATATTGGTCAATATTGTGTATAGTAATTGTGATTCAATAATAAAAACAATAAGAATGCCAATTCTGTTCAGTGCAGTGGCGTACGATAGAAGCATAATATGTCATTTCGCATCCTGCGACGGTAATTTCATTGAAATAACTGAACAAGTACTGTGTAAACTACCATCCGGCGACAGTAAGATGACATATTCACATGGAACGCACTTACTGCATTACATAGCTGAAGACGATTGTGTATACTTTTGCATTACGGATAAAGTGAGTATATGGTTTTGATTTATTTATTATACGGATATACTATAATTCACTGCATCGGTGGTGCAGCAATAGTGTGAGCGACTGCTGATCATGTGGCTCGGGTTCGAACCCCGGGTCGGGTGGTGCTATTGAGCTTTTTCGTACAAAGGAAAATTCTCTGTAGCAGCCCGGAGTTTGGAAATGTGCACAGTAGACGGCAATAGGCTCGCCCCCTATTAAGTGGGACTTGAAACACAGTTGGCCAACCGCGGGTGTGTAATACACCGCTGCCTACCCCTTCGGGGATACAGGCGTGATGCTATGTTATTATATATTATAATGACGAGTATCTTTTTAAAAGACCTTGTTTCTTATTTTGGAATAATCTTTTTTGTTTAATTCTATTCGGTCCCAACTTCACATTCTAAATGATTTTCAATGAAATGTCGATTTATAGCAGGTTCTCTCTAGAAAATGATCTACAAAATCATTCTGCTCAGCGTTAGACTGACTTGTTATTGTCTTTCTCCTTTCAATCTATCTCTCATTTAATATGACGCTCCATAATCATATTTACACGGAGTAGAAATACTGTGTTATAAAGTTCGAGGTATACAATACAGAAGGCGCGACATTTTGGTCTTTCTACATTATGAACGTACGAGTACTACTAACAACAACCCTCGCTTCGCATAGGTGCAAGCAAGTTAATAATGAAGAATATTGTCGGGCTTTTGAAGATATATAAATATCTAGTATATTTTTTTCTCTATCCAAAAAAGTATAAATAATTAGGATAGGTACATACAAACCCATCTTGAAAAAAGTTCTAGGTAAATGACAGAGACAGCCGCATCAAAATGCGTTACGTGGTTTTAGAAGTTAGCGTAGAAATGGACAGAGAAAATAGCATAAAATGTGATGTAATTATAAATAAATTAAAAAAAAAATGCAAAGCAGGCACAAGGACTGTCGACACACAATACAACAGATAGTGTTATTGTTAACACGTCATGTGACATGTTGATGACGACTTACATGAATTTACTCCCTATCCAAACCTTCTTATAGAAGTTTTCAGTTCAAAAATATCCCTTACTTAAAACTCCTTTCTCTGTCCGCATTAATATTCCCCCCATAATATGAACGAAATTGTCCCAATATACCGTAGAACGGAATGGGCTGGTGATATTCCGAGCCCATCACCACATACTCGTATATGACTTTAAACTGTGCTTCCAGCGACAAAAAACTTCTCAAGGAAATCTGCATACCTACTTCAAATATTTGCTCGAAGGTTTTTTAAAGCTGACCATTTATACCGGACAATATAAGCAAAAGATGATCTGAGCCTATAAACTCTAACAGAAAAGCCGTAGCTTATCCTTTTTTTTTTGTTTAGGCGAGAAAAAATGTACCTAACCGCACACCCCGTCGTTGGGGACCACGAACAGGGTAGTGTGGGGCCCTCACCCACTAAGTAATCCCGCCGTGCGCCGTCTCTCCGCCTTTATTGGCATATTACATTCCTTCAGTGTTGTCGTAGCTTATCCTAAGAAAAATAAACACAAAACAAACATGTCCCATTTTAAAATTTTACGTCTTTACCCACATCAGTAATTAGAGGTGTGGCATGACCCTATTTTACCTATCTAACTTATTCCAATGTAATGGAGCTTATTGTTGTTTATCGAGCTCAAATACAAACTACAACATAATCATATAAATATTTAGAAATTGTTATATATATTTTTAGCATTTGACATGCTTAGCCATATTCATTAAACACAAAGTGGAAAATGTGAAATCGAAAATAACAGTCACGAGCAGGATTTGAACCTGCATCTCCTGGATACCGTCCAGATGCTTTGCCAATTCAGTACGTCAGTATTGTTTTCCATTTTGTGTTTAATAATCATACAAGATGGTGTTGTCAAAACTTTTTAGAAAACGCCTGGATTCATACCCGAGTCTCAATTAAAATTTGGCACTTACACCATTAGTTCAACGAAACAAGCATCCAAAAGTTTTAATGTAAAAAATAACATATTTTCTAAATTAAATAAATGTGACACATTACATTTAAAAAAAGAACTAAAACAAGAAGGAAATTAATTACTCTAAAATTGTATAATGCAAAGCGTAAAGTACGTGCCAAATTCACGCAAAGATCTTTAATTATCTCGTCAACTGTCACTAGTTCGTTGAGGTAGACCGATAAAGATCGAAGCGAGCTGTCCGTTAAAATGGACCTGTAGCGAAACGTTTCATGGCGACGTAAGGCTGCTAATTATGTCATCAAATTAGATGCCATAGTAATTTAAGAAGTGACTTCTCCTAAAGATAGATAGCTTAGTTAGTTGTTTCCACCAAAATCCATTTCTAGGAAAGTACCGCCTTGTCATCGTAAAACTACTGTAGCTATTCCTATTATGGAGGTTCATTCGGTTTGTGAGACCGTCGGAGTGGGCCACCGGCTCATCCCCTTTCCAAAAAACTTTCTCTTCACTTACTTACTTACTTACTTATCATCACGCCATTTCCCTTGCGGGGTAGGCAGAGAGAAAAGAGTATCAAGAGGTTCTATTCTTACATACATCTCTCGCTTCCTCAACATTCATAACTCTCTTCATACACGCTCGCCGGTTTCGGAGACTCCTGACTCCACCTTCCTTCAATACATGACCGATTTGGTCTAGGTAGGTGAGTCTCGGTCTCCCCCTGTACCTACATCCTTCCACTTTCGCATTGTATATCTTCTTAACCAGTCGCTCGTCCGGCATTCTTTCCACATGTCCGAACCATCGGAGCATTCCCTTTCGCATCTTTACACCAATACTCTCTTTAATACCTACTCGCTCTCTTATTTCGTCGTTACGAATGCGGTCAGTCAGCCTCACTCCACAGATTCTCCGCAGAGATCGCATTTCGACCGCATTGATTTTACTCTCATGCTCCTTTTTGCATACCCAACTCTTGCTTCCATACAATAACGTTGGGACAAGCACTGCGTTGTGTATTGCGACACGTGCCTTCTGGCTGAGGTGGTAACTGCCGAGAAATTGTCCCAATGCTCCGTTCACTCTATTTCCCGCATTCACTCTTCTGTCTACATCAGTGGTGTACCTTCCATCCCGACTGAATGAAATTCAAAAATTCCAATTCTCTTCACTTCCTATCGATTTCCCTTTTTTTTTTGTTAAGGCGGGAAATATGTTCCTAATCGCACAGTATCTTACCTAACGGGCCCTTGTTTGCTACACCTGCAGTATAAAATATACCGATTTAACAGTTTGGATTCAAAAACATTTACCCGTCTCTCAACTGAAAGTCAAGCAGTTTTAAGAAACGTGACTTAAGTTATCTGCAATATAAAAAAAATAACTATGAATTAGCCGACAACAATCTAAGCACATTAACATTTTCCAGTTATGTCAACGATCCAGAACGTTTCTATTCCTGAACGAAATACAAAGGAGGTTCGTAGCGGATAAGAAACGAAATAAATCACAATTCAGTATTGTATTAGCAGAGGAAATGCATCGATATGGCGAAGACTATAGCACTATTATTACAAGAAAAGGAGAGTTGGAAGAACTGAACAAAATCGCAGTGAGGTGTAGCGGTATGAGTTTAAAGCTTTTCTCTGCACTTAAATAAGCTAGTGCTTGACTACATTGCACCTCGCCGTTAATGTACATAACAAAGCGCACCAAGACTCTGATGAGGGTCGGCCACTTTTGCAAGTCCATCGTAGGAGGAGCTGTAACTGGCCAGACATACTGACCCGCTCCGTGATTGAAAGGGTTCATACCATTTTCGTTATTCACACCTTACTCCACATTATAAAATTACGCCATAAAAGAGATAGTAATGAAGACGCTTTTTATTTTAACAGCCGCGAAGGCTTTAGCGAGTTCCACACATCCATCCATAACTTGTTGACATTGTTACAGAAGAGCTACTTGGAGAGAAAATTCTATATGTCAAAAACCCGGACAACATATATTACAGCGTAAGTGATTTTTAAAATTGTATTATTCACTAGCCTTTACTCGCAGCTCCACCGTATCTCAGGTTCACGATATAGGAGCGGGATAAAATGTATACCAATTTTTCAGCCTAATCAGGCGTACATCACTCGCTCAAGGCCCCGAGTTAAATGCCTACCGCTTCGCGTACCGACCACGGTACAACCGAAAGAAGACTATCACACGCGCGCCTAAGCACTCGTGCTTGTAGTATTGATTAAAATAAAATTATTTACGCGATTTAGGGTATTTCAACAATAAAATTTAATAGCCGAAAATTCAGAGCTAAAACTCTAATCGTATATGATCAACAAAAAAAACAATTCATAAAAAAATAATCCGATTTGAAAATAACATTTAAAATGATATAAAAAGTAATGAAATAGAATCTACTAGAAAAATATTTTTTTAAGTTTTATAAACGACAGGTTTGTTGCTGTCGGTGGAGTCAGGAGTCTCCGAAACTGGCAAGCGGAAACCGGAGAGTGTATGAAGAGAATTATGAACGTTGAGGAAGCGAGAGATGTATGCAAGAATAGAGCCTTTTGTCACTGTTCTCTCTGCCTTCCCCGCAAGGGAGATAGCGTGATGATAAGTAAGTAAGTAAAATCATCATAGGTGCAACCCTTGCGCATTCGTTGAATGACGCGGTTGCCCGAGGATCACGCGGCGGGCAAAACAATCTCAGCTGTCTTTCTGTGAACATAAGGTACATTTCTTCTCGCTATGAACAATTGGTATTATTATTAAGATTTTGTAGTCTATTATAGAGAGATTTTGGACAAGTTTTAATGGGAGTGATGTTTCTGTCCGTAGGACTAGTATGTATTCTGTGGCCTAACCAAGAGCTACCAAATAAAAGTTGCATCAAATTCAGTTCAGTAGTTTTTGGATGATGCGCGAACCAATAAACAGATAGACTAAAATCTAAAAAAAATGTTTTGTGTTTAGACACGCCTCAAATAGCCTAATAAAGTCATTTTCTCTCAAATATCTTAAATGTACAGACACAGCTCTGTTACAGCTTTATAATAGTATAGATATACACCTGTATGTATATGTTTATAAAGTTATGATCTTTAAAATACATATACATACATGAGTCGATAGATATGAGTTGTGATCACCACCGACAATGACTTTGTCCATCGGTACACTTGCACCAAAAACAATAAACACGCTAAAAGTGTACTAAAATATAAAAATTAATTTTATGTCGCTATATATTCTTGAATTTGGATCACGAAGGTATTTGTAAAAATTCTTAATTTGAATCGCAATACTAAAGATGCGTAAAAAATAATTTTAAGATTTGCATACGCTTATAAAAATTATAAAATCCATACACGTTAAGACGTATCCTATATGATGAGATATAAAAATAGAAATAAACACAAAGTCTCACGATGGCTTAGTTGGCATGGCAAAGCGTCCGGAACGGTTATCCAGGAAATCCTGCCTCATGGCGATCATTTTCAATTTCACTTTTTGCACTTTTTGTTAATTAAAAAGCTAAGCAATGCTTAAAATATACACAAATAATAAAATATAAAAATATTCTACGTATATAAATACATAATAGACTTGTATGCAAAATTTCGTTCAAACCAATTAACTATTTGTCCGTGTGGTAACGGACTAAGAATACAAATGGCACCACCCCATTCTTTCCCACGGGTGTCGTATGAGGCGACTAAGGGAAGTAAGCAACTATCATCCATTGCATGACTGGTGGTAGGGCTGGGTACCAAGTAGAAGTACTCACTTGGTATCGGGTCCGAGCGAGTTGGTACCACCATCTCCCGTGTGACCAGCCATGAAGCACGTCGTTGCGTTTTGGCTGTAGCAGGAGATAGCCGTTTATTCTTTCATTTCAAATCTGCGAAATGAAATGGTAAGCAGCGGCTTGACAATAGTCTCGGTATAGTTGAGCCCATGAACGACGGTTACCATTTACCATCACATGGTCCGTGGCTCGTCTGCCACAAGCAATAAAAAAAAATATTAAATAATCATATTTATGTAAAAAAATTGTTAAATAGCCATCAATCATTATAGTCATTTAGGCGTGATTTACAGACAAACATCTAAACGAAAAGTGTTTATAACTTTCACAAATCTCATTTATATTAATTTATAGAATGTTTCTAGATAAGTTATTAAAATATGTAAAAAATATCTATTTTCAGACTATATCATACGTGGGCAGTACTCCCGAACGAATATCGGTGTGTGTTATTCCGAGATGGTACGTAATAATAATAGGCATGGCGATATTGCTCATAGCTTTAGCTTGGTATATATTTGGCCCCATATCTTGTGCTGTGGTGACAAGCATCGGTGTATATTCAGTATTACGTGCACGTGTGAATACTGAAGATAAATAGTAATGTCAATTTGTTGCATAAATACATTATAAAAAAATGTCAAAAACATCAGAATTTAATTTATGTGTATCTTTTTTATTGTTTTGGTGGCAGAAGAACCACGGCCCACCTGTCGGTAAGTGATTATGGACTCGGCAATACTAATTAGAACACTGTCAAGTCATTGCTCATCATTTCGCAGGTGAGAAATGAATAAATGAGCAGCTATTTCCTGCTACAACCAAAACACGTCGAATGACGATGGTATAGACTCGCTTGGGTCAGATGACAAGTGAGTACTGCGACTTGGTACCCAAACCTACCACCAGTAATGTAATTAGTAATTATTACTGACTTCCCTTAGTCACCTCGTACGATAACCGCAAGAAAGAATGTTGAAAACTTGTATTTTTAGGACCATATAATAATATATGTTTACATTCGCGAATATCAATGAGGTCAAAGCTGGTGAGTATAATGACAATCCCTTACCTTACCATGAATTTATAATATTTAATGGAACTATGGTAGTTTAAAAATAAAATATTTGAGCACGAGTATGTAGTTTAGTAATGCATTAAACCTCAAAGTCAAAAGGTCCTCGATTAGTAAGCCATTTTGACTTCACGAGTATCCATACTGCGGCAGTGTATTTGTTTATTTGTTACGATTTCACGCCGTACCTACTCAACCGGTCACCATGAAATTTAACATACATGTAACCGTAGAAAAGGACATGCTACTATTTATCACCGAAAATGGATATTTCTGTATTTAGGAAAGACAGGTGCTACACTATTTGGTTTTTCCATTCCCACTATAATAGACAATGTTGAGGAAGCGAAAGATGTACATATGCAAGAATAGAGCCTCTTAGCACTCTATTCTCCCGCAACGGAGATGACGTGATGATAAATAAGTAAGTATAATAGACCAAATCTTTTAAATTAAATGGCCAAACGTTGTGTTTTCATCGAAATTATTCTAGAATGTCTAGGGCTTAAAACTATGGACCACCGAAGGAATGTAACATAGTTCCAGTGGCCCGCCAATAAAGGCGACGAGACGGCACACGACGGGTTTCTTTAGTGGGTGAGGGCCCCACACTACCCTATTCGTTGTCCCGAACGACGGGGTGTGCGGTAAGGACCATTATTTCCCGCCTTAAAAAAAAAGGGTTTTAAACTATACCATGACCATGTCATAACCCTCATAGAGATGGAACAGCATAGGTTACCAATATCGGTGTTTCCGTCAAAGTTCAACTCTTCTCGCTAATTAATGGGAATAATTAAATCGTACTCGTTATCCTTTTAGATTATATCACCACTAAGTATCAGCTGACTTGTTCAAGTTTTGCTTCAAGTATATTAAAAATTCAGCCTTTGCCCGCAGCTCTGCCTCAGTTTTTAGGTTATATCTTAGGATCTTTTTTTTTTATTGCATGTAGTGGCAGACTAGCCATGGTCCATCTGATGGTAAATGGCAACCGTCGCCCATGGACTCGACTATACCGAGAGTATTGTCAAGCCGCTGCTCACCAATTCATTTCACAGATATGAAATAAAATATAAACGGCTATCTCCTGCTACAGCCAAAACGTAACGATGTGCTTCATGGCCGGTCACACGGGAGATGGTGGTACCAACCCGCTCGGGCCCGATACCAAGTGAGTACTGCCACTTGGTACCCAGCCCTACCACCAGGTTCCTGATTTATATCGTTTCATTCTTCTACTATTAGAGAGATGAAACGTATATCAGTTTTTAAGTGTAATTAAGAACTATCAAAGGAAAGTTTCATGAAAATCCGTTCAGTAGTTTTTGCGTGATGTACGAACAAACAAATAGATAACACTAGATAGACAGACTAGCCTAATATAGTACATATTTTCTCAAATATCTTAAATGTACAGATATAGCTCTGTTACAGCTTTATAATAGTATAGATAATGTAACTTACATAGAAGAGTTGTTTATTGTGCGTAGTGTTCTGTAGCGTGTAGAACAATTTGTGCGCGCCACGAGCGGCCGCCTGCGCGCCCACGAGCGACGACAGGGCACCCAGCACGCTCTCGCTCAGCTGCTGCAGCGCTAGCGTGCGCGTGTGCACTACGACAAAGTGCGCCATTACAGCGGTGAACACCTTACAGCTTATGCGTATCAGGATGTGCTACGATGCTTAGAATAAAAATAAATATAGAATAAAAAGTCCGCTAATGACGGTTTCATTAACTAACTTATAAATAAAAGCTAAATTATTTATTATTAATAAGAATGTAGGTACACAGCTTTCTGCGTTGACATATTTCTACTGCAAATAGCCTATATAATATAGAATATTACCTTGGCGCCTTTAATATATTGCAATCATTTAAATCAATAAACAACGATACTAATAAGCCTACCATGAATATACATTAAAAATATTTTTATCAACAAAATGGGAGTCAAGTACATCGATAGTCTTGAAATAAGCTACTACAAATTTTAAAAAATCGTTTTCGAAATTATTACAAGCCATACAACCAAGGACTGGTAGTAGTAAAGGATTCGATTTCCAGTTCGAGGTACAGACCTCAAACAGCACACACCTGCGGCGCTTGCGAAGTCTGCCAGCTGGATACTGAACCAGTGTGGATAACTACGGTCTAAATCCAACTTACTATGAAAGGAGACATGTGCCCAACAGGGGTACAGTTATGAATTGTAAAAAAAATACATTTCTATTATCTGTATTGCCCACATTATGTTTACTTTTTTATTCCAATTTTGAAGTGTTAATAATTTTCTGAAGTGAAAACTTTGTTCTTTTGATCTAGATATACATTATCATTCAATAAAAAAAATAGACGTCACGGAACGTCTCGCAGATGGAAAAACATCGATTTTCTTTATTTCTTCAAATAGTGTTAGTCTTATATAATCCTTGGTAAGCGCCCTGTCGTTATCTATAGACGAATTAAAACTGTTATTGGTTTATTGATTAACATTATACTTACTAGTTAGATGATTTTGTCAACAGATGGCGTTAAACACAATTAAATAAAGCCGGTTTTACCCTCCCTCCGCATTAGATGTTTTCACATCAAACTCATTTCAACACAGAGTATGCAAGTGTCAAAACTCGTTTCAACACAGAGTACATACTTTAAAACTATATTATCTAATACTACAAATATAAATACAAAATACACTAGTTACGTCATATAAATTTTACCTTTATCTTGCAAATTTCTGTTAGAAGTATTAACAGAGAGCACTCCCCCCGGCCACCATGATTTTAGCACGACACTTATGTAGTAATGCAACATTTGTTCTGAGAACAGCCATGCTATTGTCTCTTTTATTTGCCTAAAAATATAGATAATATTAAAAAAAACATTATTAAAAACAATTGTTTATGGCATATGATGGCAGGCAAGCCACGGCCCACTTGATAGTAAGTCATAAACGCCGCTCAAGCACATAGCAATACTAAAAACACTGATAAACCACTGCTCATCGTTTTATTTTACGTACGAGAAATGAATAAATGGAAGTCTATATCCCGATATAACCAAAACATGCCGAGGTGTTTTATGATGAGTCATACGGGAGACGGTGGTACAAGCCCACAAGTGAATGCTCCCACTTGCTACTTAACCCTACCACCAATAAAATTATCTATTCCCTAACTAATAACTTCGCCCGCGAATCTGACTGTGAAATTTAGTTGCACCTTAATATCTCGAAATGGAGACCACTTTTTCTTATTTACGGTGAAATAAAGATTATAGCACGCCTCATAAGCGAAGCGTTGAGGTGTGTTCTACTTCCGGTTTACACGGCACAACTGATTTTTCAAACTTAAAATGTCTCTATTTATCATATATTGCACTTGTAAAATAATATATACACACACATATCAAGAAAATACACTATTTTTAACACTCATGATATTTTTGATGCCATTTTTGTTATTTAAACTAGTTAAAAAACTGTTAAAAAAATCTGGCTTGGACGTCCGTGAGTTGTAGGTAATGTTAACACGATAACGACCAAAATATTTTACTAATCGAGTCTTTTTTTTTCGTTTACGAATTATTATGACTAGGAATTGAGCCCTATTACTTTTCACGTTCTGATTCGATGTGGTTTAATTGTTATTAAATAAACAAAAAAATACTGAATATTTACGGCATTTACGCTCGACGCGACACTAAAACCAGCGCCTTTCATGAGAACTACCTTTTTACGTACGCATAGCCACCGGTGGTTTTACTATCGTCAACAGAACACCCGGCCGGTACATTGTTTTTCGTTAAAAGAAAGTTCTTACCTTTGCTTGACGAACTGATGATATTTGTCAAGTATAATAACTATTTTATCCATTACAATAATTAAAAACACTAAACACACGTAAATAATAACACACCAACGTTATAAAACACGAAAAAAACATATTTTACATTCCACAATTTTTTTTGCGTGGCCTTGGCGTCACGGTGTTTTCACTTAGAACAAAGTATAAAATTATAAGGCAACCAAGTTAGGAAGATAAATGGTTTAGAGATTTCTTGTTGAACTCATAGATTTTTAAATAAGTCGTATAATATTGTCCAAAGTTGCAATGTTCTATTGATAGATGTCGCTGTTTTAAAGTAAAAGAGATATTGACAAATGCAGCCCTAAATGTCGCTAGTGGCAATTTTAGATGTCGATATCATTGTATTCAGTTGCTGTTGTATATATAGAGCCACAATATTGCTTTTTTTGTAAGGAAACTAGCGATGTCTTTTAGTTTTCTTAAATTGTTTTTGTTTACAGTTTAATCAATTATTAAATTTTACATGTTTATATATATGCGCTTATGCAGGTATACATGTAAACTCATGGATTGTTGTTCTTACTAATTGCCAGATGGCGCCTTGCAAAATGACTGAGAGGTAGACCAATATAGAAGTACTTTAAACACAAAGTGAAAAATGTGAAATCGAAAATAACAGTCAGGAGCAGGATTCGAACCTGCATCTCCTGGATACCGTCCAGATGCTTTGCCAATTCAGCCATCCTGACAATTGCTCCTGAATGCTAATTTCGATAACACATCATGCTTAACGTCTTTGGGTGACGCCTGCGCCATCTGTCGGAAGTATTTTCATACATTATACCGACCAGGTAAACTTAATTTTACAATTAAGATTTTTACCTAATAATGACGCAAACCCTATAAATATTTAGATATTTTTATATATATTTTTAGCATTTGACATGCTTAGCACTATACATTAAACACAAAGTGAAAAATGTGAAATCGAAAATAACAGTCAGGAGCAGGATTCGAACCTGCATCTCCTGGATACCGTCCAGATGCTATGATGAATATAGAAGTACTTCTTAAAATTAGCGCTAGATGGCGTATAAGACATGAAACCCACATTAGTACTTTTTGAAATTAGCGCTATCTATGAGATTTATTGAAAACTACTTAATAACCAATACATTATTAATTACTTATCAAATAATCAATTTTCTTGTGAAAAATGAAGATTATGAGGCGTGCAGTTTTGGATTTTCCAAAGTATATTATATTTCAAGCTAACATTATCTACTAACCCTGAAAAAAAAAACATAAAAATCCTTAAAGTATTTTTTTATAACCACAACACTAAGGAATAATCCTTGTATCGCAGGGTACTTTACATTATATACAATTTCACGGACACAAAGTATACTTACGTTCACCCACACTCAGAACAACTATTTTTGGATCACACCTGAGATGTCCTGTGCGAGAATCGAACCCACAACACTCGGGCGGGAAGCCGGTATCTAAACCATTCCGCCATCTGTGCAGACGAACTGTGCGCAAGCATACAAAAAAAAACAGCCAGACAAACGAAAAAAAATTTGTTGTTTTGTAAACATTTTAGATCTATTTCTTTTAGCAATTGACATGATCCGCTACTTTTTAAAGTATAAATTATTTGTGAATAAAGAAAAAGAGATTTTTAGTAGGAGTGGAAAACGAACCCGCATCTTTTCCAATCCGGGGAAGTGCTCTAAACCACTAAGCTATCCTACTGACCTTTCGATCATCCCAAATTCTTAATCACATTTGTCTTACGACCAATTTGGGATGATCGAAAGATCAGTAGGATAGCTTAGTGGTTTAGAGCACTTCCCCGGCTAAGAAAAGATGCGGGTTCGTTTCCCGCTCCTACTAAAAATCTCTTTTTCTTTGTTGTTTTTTGTTCTACTAACCTATCCATTTTTGGATTATATTCAATGTACTGAACACACTGAGTTCTGCTGTTTTATTATCTGTGAGATATTTACGTAATAATTCTGACATATTGTATTAAAATTGCATTTACCATTAGATATAAATATTAGGTTAGACTACATAGGCTCATGTACATGAACTAATTTACCTGTTAATAGTTCTTCCATAAGTGATCTGTACGAAGGTGACCAACGTTTTCCTGAGCCATCGGAACACGCCTCGCATGTCGAACACTTCACTTAATAACGCATACAAAGGCTCCGCTATGCTGTCCCTTTCTTCCGCTATGGCGCCCGCGCCTGTTAAACCAGACCAATTTAGTATTTTGCCTAAAAATACATAATGTCCGCACCACATTTCAATCCATATGTAAGCATCGACTGAGGAACTAAGTAAGGAGGTCGGATGAAAACGGATAACTTTACAAAAAAGCCTTTTTAAGACGTTAAATCGCACATCTCGTTGTCCGTGCCAACAACAGGGTAGAGTGGGGGGGGGGGGGGGGCTTACTAAATACACCAATTGCACCGTGCGCTGTCTCCACCCATACTCGATGGAATAGTGCTTCATTATTCTTCAATGCGGTGATCAACATAAAACATTTTGATCTGTATTTTTAGCACTTGACATGCTCAGCTACTTTAAAGAACAAATTATTTGTGAATGTGGAATAAGAGGTGGAATAAGAGAAGTTTAGTGCGAGCGGGATTCGAACCTGCGTCTCTTCCAATCCGGGGAAATGCTCTAGACCGCTAAGCCATCGCAATGACCGGCGGCCATTCTCAATCTCCACATCACATTTGTCTTTACGACCCACGCCACCTATCGGATGCATTTACGTGCATTAATTCAATATAGTAAATTTAATTTTGCAATTAAAATTCATACTACTTTATAGGTGGCGTGGTTCATACAGACAAATGTGATGTGGAGATTGGGAATGGCGGCCTATTGGTAGAAGTTACATAAGCTAATAAATTATTGCAAATAAAAATCAACACTATTATAATAGTACAAGGTTTTGAAATTTATTTGTATATACATTTAATATAGACTGTCTATTGACTAGAGACACTTTTTTCGTGAAATTTGTACTAGGCCCAACGTCCCGATTTTTATTAGGTCGATGTACAGACACGTTTTTTTTATATGCAACTCACCGCGTAAAGAATTAGTCATGCTTTTGCTAGTACTATCTCCCCCATTCCCGTCGAGGTATAGTGATATTTCGTCCTCATCCGCTGACAAATGTGTGAACGGTTCCTTTTCTGAAGATGATCTGTTCGTCGCTTCACTACTTGTACTGAAAACATATGAGCTGTGTTTAAATTTAACATTTTTTATAATGCGAGGGTGGCAAACAAGCATACGGCCTACCTGATTGTAAGCGGTTACCTATATATGGTGGCCATAGAATATCAACGCTGGCAACACCAAAAGTATCACTCGCCCGTCGCCAACTCTAAGGAAGAGGATATGAGGTGGAAAGGACGGGTAATAAGGACAGGATGTGGAGGGGGTTTAGGCCTCCAGCAATCTCACTCATAATACGAAACACAACAGTAAGAGTATCTACTGTCGTTTCCCGGTGATCTTCTGTGAGAGGTTGGTATTCATATAGTATTATTTTACTCTTTGGGTTGGTACTTCTCCTGTCGAGTCGGCCGATTTATACTGAGAGAAACAAGGCTCTGACCCTAATGTCAACTACCTACTTTACAAATCTTACATTTTTAAACTTTTTTACTAGTTTTAAATTTCCGTCTTAATAAATATGTAAGTATATACCTCTTAAATAAAGTAGAAAATGAAAATTTATTTTTCTTTGGTAAATCACCCTGTTTCAAGTACTCGGAACTCGGGTTAAGGAATGTATATAAAGCTTCACTTTGGTTTAGTCTCTCGTCTTCTAAAACAAACTGAAAATAATTTATTAATTAGATTATAAGAAATATAATATTGGGCAGCCATTTTATGACGGCAATCCTTTGTCATTGGCTGGCCCGCTGGGAAACAGGCGTGAGTCTATGTATGTGATTAGATTATATTTACCTAACATATTTTTTTCTGAGAGAAGAGATTTTAGTCTATTATTACTTACTAGAAAAAATAAAGCTATATAAAAAGTCAATTTTATCTATGTCTAAAATAGCAAGAGGTACACTCACTTCTAAATATTTTTGAACCAAAGTTTTAGTCCTTTCTAGCGTGTTTTTGTCATTTTTTCCAAACAAAAACTTGAATGAATTCGTTGGTAGTTCTAAATTTTTTAACTCTGCACACATAGGCCGTAATTTTCGATGTAATTCCTGAAATAATATTTGTTGTCAATTAAACTCGTACATTGTTGTAACTTTTAATTTTCTTCATGAAACAGTACCAATTGACTCAGGTAAGTCACACACTTAGTTAACCCAACATCGATACAACCTACCCAATACTAAATCCGTTCAGTAATTTTGGTATGTTTGATGGACAGACATATCAACTTCCTCACAAAATTTCACGATTTCACAATTCCTTAAGTACTTCCTAAAGAACAAATAAATTTAAGCATTTATCATGAAGTTACTGTTAGCTGTTCTGCTGCAATTCGCAAAAAAAATACCAAGAATGTGTAAACAAAAAGAATGATACCTGAAATTCATTCAAGGTCCGCAGTAATACCCATCCGGTAGTGATTTGCTCCGGCCTCTCTTCACTGTGTGTGGACTCTTGTTCCGCCATGTGTACTACTATCACGAACTGCGGCGGTTTCGACTCATCTATAACCTATATGTCACAATAATATAAATATAATAAAGAATTTTATTTATTGCGTATTGAGGCAGATGAGCTACGGCCCACCTGATGGTAAATGCTGGTAACCGTCGCTCATGGATTCAACTATACCGGGAGTATTGTCAAGCCGCTGCTCACAATTTTTTTCACAGATAAGATGAAAAAAAAGCAAGAATTAACGGATATATCCTGCTACAAACAAAACACACCAATGTGCTTCATGGCTGGTCCCACGGGAGATGGTGGTACCAACCCGCTCGGGCCCAACAGCAAGTGAGCACTCCCACTTGGTACCCAGCCCTACAACAGTAATGCAATGAGGGATAATTGCTTACTTCCGTTAGTCGCCTCGTACGACACCCGTGGAAAAGAATGGGGTAGTGACAATTGTATGCTTAGCCTGTCACCGCACAGATAATTACCTACATATTTCGAACTAAACTAGATTCTGCCTGCGGTTTCATCCGCGTGAACTGCAGAATATAAATACGTGACGTATTTACTACTGCACAATAATAAGATTATTATCATAAAAATCTATGCAAAAAATGTTATCCCTCTGGCACTGTTCATTTTTTGAGATAATAAGTAGTCTAATAGTCTTTACGGATCGGCTGAGTAGTTAAGGCAGGAACGCGTAACAAACGAACGTAATTTCGCATTTATAATATTAAGTAAGGATATGATGTGAATCACTCGATAACTCGTAAGTATTAGACAAATCTCCGCAACAGTTCACAAGCCGCATTACGGAATAATCCCGAAAATTTCCCAAGAGCCGATGCCTTTTTTTTATGCGACGAAATCTTTTTTGGATACCCCTCCTGGTGGTCGAAGAGGTTATGCCGGAATTTCCTGCTAAGACCCCGCGGCGTTCCTTCAGACTACCTTCAGCCAGAGGCGAGGCATACGCTCTGCGCATTAGTACCTCTACCCCTGGCAGGTCCTCGCCGCCATTTTGCGATGGTTTCGTAAGATTTGGAGGCCCTAATCCACCCTCAGAGAGAGGCGCATGTGCTAGGATGACTACTCGTTAAGCGCCCTGTGGCGCCCAGTGTGTCTTCTGCCCGATCCTCTCCCAGAAGAGCTAAAACCTACCATGTGTTTTGCATTCATTATGTTAAAATCGTTTATTATCTTCTCCGTTTCACTCCCTTATTCAACTCTAACCACACCCGTGGAATCAAGTGGGGTCATGCCACAATGTATTCTTAGTACATTATCACATGGAATTATTGTGCATGTAATACATACCTCAGCACTGTGCACAGTAGCCCTCCAACGACCAAGATGTTCAGCCCATGTGTCAGTTCTGGCTAAGTGTGCCTCCAACCTCATCTGTTCACCGGCTAACTTCTCCACTTCGTTCGCCAACATCGACAGAGCTGGAGATTCTGGTTTCAAGGAAGCTCTAAGGGCCGCTAAAGCCTATAAATTGTAGAGAATACATAATGTATGAGAATATATAGCTCAGAAAAACCAAGGGAACGGCCCTTGGTTTTTTTTGTTATGAAATATGGCCGCCACTAGCTATAGGAGCTATATATTTATTAGAAAAGATGGTAGACCAGCCATGAGATTATGTATTTTTTTAAATACTCAGCCATTCATAAATTCTGTATAAACAGCCAAAAAAACTGCGTACGGGATTTAAACCTGCGGTTGTCGGATTGCCAGTCACGTGCTTTAGGAGCTAATTATCGCAGATTATATCCGCAATGATTAATTTTTATATCGTCTGCTTTTTATTGTCTTATTGGGATACCTAACGCCATCTTTTGGTAGTATTTGTATCACCATTATTAAATATAACTTTTTTATATCTTTTCACGTGAATAACTTACTTGTATTTTATTATTATGACGTTCCTGCAATTCGTCAAGTTTCCGTCTCGCGTAGGTGGAGTGTTCAGTGAGATGTAAAGTGCCCGCGACACTCTCAGCAGACGATACTGATTCGTTGGACAGCTGCCGGTCTTCTATTGGCGATCTCTCCGAGCTTATGTCTGAAACTTATCAAAAATTGAACTTAAGTTAAGTCGGTTTATAGTAGTTACCATGGTTTGACCAGACTTTTGATTTGAAAAAAATGTGAATATTTATAACTAATTTAGAGTCCAAATTATTTGTGAATAAGGAAAAAGAGATTTTTTTGTACGAGCGGGAATCGAACCCGCGTCTTTTTCAATCCGGGAAAGTGTTCTAAGCCACTGAGCTATCGTACAGATCTTTCGAGCATCCCAATCTCCTTATCACATTTGTCTTTCCGACCAACGCCATCTATCCAAATGCATTCACATGCATTAAACCAATATAGTAAGTTTTAATTTTGCAATTAAAATTTATACTATTTAATGGCGCGATTTTTTAAACATTTTTGATCTATATTTTTTTATTTTTTCCTTATTTACAAATAATTTGTGCTTTAAAAAGTGGCGGAGCATGTCAAATGCTAAAAAATATAGATCAAAAATGGTTTTTCCCGCCTTAACAAAAAAAGAAAATAGTGTATCATAGGTCCAGCGTACTTGTATATATGGAGGTCAGTGCATGCCGCAGACCAGTTGTTCGCGTTTTGCTTAGTTGCCTTCCCCGAAATCGGGCTATCAAATGCAAAAGGAGTTTTTCTAATCCCTTTGGTAGAGATTAGCGTGGGGGCTTGATCGGGGAAGAACCACTCTCTCAAAGAAAAGCGGCGTGATACAACGGTAGGTACTCCTACCGTTGTATTTCGTATGGTGAGTGAGAGCGCCGGAGATCTGAATCCCCTCCCTATTCTCTCCTTATTATCATTCCTATCCTTTTTCTAGTATCCATAAAATCCTCTTCTTATTATCCTTCCGATCTATCTCCTATCCCTTTCCTTGGGGATGGTGACGCGCGAGTTATGCCTCTGTTGTTGCTAGTGTCTATAGGCTACGGTAACCGCTTACCATCAGGTTGTTTGCCACCCACATAGTATAAAAAAAGTAGTTATGTTACCTTTATTAGCATCCTCAGTTGCTAATTCAGCAATTAACGCCCGGTACTGATCACTCATAAGGAACGAATGATAGTATTTCTCTTGTATTGTGTCCACTACTGTGTCTTGCACTTCGTAGAATACATCTGGACCCATATCTCCTAATAAAAAACCTTCCATTTTTTTTCTAGTGTCCTGGAAATAATAAAAATTAGTATGTCATACCATTACATGTTTTTTTTTATTTATTACTTACTAGATTCTGCCCGCGACTCCTTCCGCGTGGACTTCAAAATATAAATACATCACTCTACGCCAAGAATAGAGCCTTTTGGCACTCTGTTCTCTCTGCCTACCCCACAAGAGACATAGCTTGATGATAAATAGTAGTAGTAGTATCACTCTACGCCACGCTCATTACAGTTAGGTAAAAATAACTATCTAACGGGAACCATTCATTTTTCCGGGATGAAATGTAGCCTGAATGTCCTTTTCTGGGCTCGAGACTATATGTTTGCAAAATTTAATGATGATTGGTTCAGTAGTTACAGCGTGAAGGTGTAACAAATAAACACTCACTTTCACATTTAAAATTTTTGTAAGGATGGTAACAGACAAGCCACGGTTGTACTGGACGGTAAATGGTAACTGCCGCTTATGGACTCAGCAATGCTAAGAATACTGTCAAGCCGCTGCTCACCATTTCATACTCGTAAAATAAGATCTTATTTCTTAAATAGAAATCATACACAGATATACCTTATCAACTTTAATCTCTGCACTGGGTGATCTAATGTAGGTATAAAATATTTCGGCGCCAAGCTGGTGCCAGCTACTCCTAGGGCTGTGCCGGAGCTCTTCAACTGCACTCCAAAAACCTACCAGGCCCTGAGAGCACATTGTCTCTAAGAACATAGAGAGGTATCGTCTTCCAGTCACGCTTTCCATTATTTTATGTAGAGGTATTGTCTGTAAAAATGGAATACATAGTCCATTGAAATGTTACAATTTAAGGACCTAATATTTCATGTTTTAGAGGACGCAATTTTATTTTTGGGACATGTGTGGGGGGTCAATAGAAGCTTAACCCTAAGTTTGTGGGGTTGCCGCCTTTGTCCCCCGGCCGCCATGTTGGAAAACACCTTTTTCGCGATATCTCGCAAACTATGCGTCCTACAAAAAAATTCATAAAGACATAATTTGTAGCAAATCGTTTTGCCTACAAATAATGTTCATATAACTTTTTGACCTAAATTTAAAATTAAAGAAAAACACATGTACCAAAAATAAAATTGCGTCCTCTAAAAAATGTAAAGCTCATGTAACATTTCAATGGACTAACAGTGAGATACGAAAGATTAAAAATAGGGAATTGTTCTCAACCGATCGTAGCTCTGTATTTTTTTTTCCACTCTTATAGTCCCACTATTGAACATGGATGTCCTCTCAAAGCGAGAGGGATGCAGGCCATAGTCCTGACGCTGGCCCATTGCGAGTTAGCAGACTTTACACGCTATCGAGAAGATCTCTTAGGCATGCAGGTTTCTTCACGATTCACCTAGATGTTATAATTTAAATTAATACAGATATATTCTATAAAAATCTCGAAAAGCCATATGTGTGACGTGACTAAGGATCGAACTCCTGCAAATATAATAAAATCAAATTGTGATAAAGATACAGACCTTATCGGTAAGGGAAGCAATGAATCCGGTTCAAACAGTATGAATGTGGAAAAATACTAAGCCTGTTATGTACCTTGCTGTCAGACTCCACAGTAGGAAAAGCCCCATCCCACCCCAGTTTCCTAAGAGCAGTTTCACACTCAGCTTTGGCTATAGTCAATTGGTTAATGTATCTCTTTAATTTCTTCGCATCCGCTATTTGTTGACGGCTGATATTTGGTGCACTACTCTTTTCTATAACTTCTATGTCTATACCTTTAGCTCGTTTTACGTTTTGAAGCGTAGTTGCTTGCATTATTTGTGTTACTATATCGTACCTGTAAGAAAGCCAGAACTTAGCACAAGACTAGTTTATTACAGGAGGCATGCAACTAAGGTCAATGAAAAAAAGGTTGTTTTTTAATTTAAAGTGGATACAACTGCAGAATGGAAGCATTTTTTTATTGCCAATGGTGGCAGACGAGCACACGGCCCACCTGATGATAAGTGGTAACCGTCGCTCATGGGCTTTGGCTACACCAGGGGCACAGCCAAGCCGCCGCCTACCGTGAGTAAAGTGCTCTTCTCAAACCTCGTTTAAAGAGGGACAAGTCGTAATGCTGGGGAAACGCTGCAGCAGGACGTTCATTCCCGATTTTACACATACCTATGTTCTAGAAAGGAACGCTGAAAACAAACCGTTTTTCGAAGAGATCGTCTCCAGGTGGTATGGATGAACCCTGCTACGGCGTCTCGTGGTCCGGTGGTAAAACGGCGATGTTGGTACCACGTTAAACAATTCCTCAGAGCACTCCCCATGGAAGAGTCAATAAAACACACAGAGAGCCCGAAAGTCTCTCTGCCACTCCAACGACTCCAGTTCATCCGTGAGATTGGAATCATCGACAATTCGAACAGCACGGCTTTGCAAGGAGTCAATTGGGTCGAGTAGGTATTTTGGTGCGCCTGCCCTGAGCACATCCCTGCAGCAGTATTATACGTGAGGGCGGACTTGTGCTTTATACAGCACAAGTCGCTGCCTCGGTGTTAAGTACAGCTTGGCTCTGTTCAGGACACCCAGTTTTTTTGCTCGCCAATTTGGATTTGTTCTCTAAACGACTCCCGAACTAGACTTATGTGGATGCCGAGGATCCCAATACTCTCTAAGACCGGGAGAGTTACCCCTTGGAACTGGGGCGCCACGACAAAATGCGTCCTTCTTTGTAGTAAACACGCAAACTCCAAAGCCTTTGGCCAGCGATGAGTGGGTCACTAATCAGCAGGTGATCCTCAAGGTACATTGATAACTCTTTCCAGTACCTTGGAGAGCAAGGATGTTATCGCGATTGGCCTGTAATTCGACGGGTCCGACCGATCACCCTTTTTAGGAATCGGGTGAACATGAGCCCTACCTTCCACGAAGTAGGAATCGTGCTGTTTCCGTATGAGAAGCGGAACAGGCGTGTAAGGACAAGGGTCAGCGCCATCCGGCACACTCGACTTATGGACGTCCAGCAGCAACAGCTCCCGCCTAACAGCACGTTGCGTAATGCGGATTTCAGGCTTGAAACTTTCACACCGCGGGATTGGTGGGCGGTGTGGCCATTCCGGTGCCCAAATTCAAGTTGGAGGCAAAGAGTTTGCCCAAAAGATCAGCTTTCTCTTTGGCACTATGGGCCAAACTGTCATCCAGTTCCCGCAGTGGTGGGAGCATAGACTGGCAAAAACTGCCCTGTACTACCTTGGCGAGCGACCAGAAAGCACGGTTCCAGTGACACTCGCCTTCTTATTATTATTATTGTAATTATAATTGTGTGGGGCCGGCTTTAGAATTATCCCACCCCTCTCTACCCACGGGAGTCGTAAGAGCCGACTGAGGGAATACCGGGGGAGTGGGCAGCAGCACTCCCTCGAGTATTAACAACATCCACTGCGATCGCCAACTCGCCTGCCAAGCGTGGCGATTACGGCATTATCCCCCATTGGTTAGGGAGCTGAATGCCAAAATTTCTATATGATCTGTTCGTGTGGCAGACATGATTAATAACGATTATTGTACCATATAAAGCATTAAGGACCGCGTCTGCCACCATAACAGGCCTGCGTTATCAATTGTCAGCACTTTAAAAATGTAAAAAAAAAACGGTATTCTATCATTTGTTCGTCTCTGCCTCTTGAACTGATGGTCAGAAACACCTTCAAAACGAGGCACTTCGAAGCGGCAGACGTCCAGCCCTCTGATTTCTTAAATAATTAATTTTTAAACAATTTTTTATGATTTAAAATATTGCATATGAATTGTTCGATTAATGACGATATAAAGAACCGCAGACAAATAGTCTGCCACCATGATAAATCATTTGTTCGTATTTGCCTTTTGGACTGATGGTCAGAATCATCCTCAAGACGATAAATATCGAAGAGGCAGACGTCCAGACCTCTGATTTTCCAAGGGCAAAGCATTTTTATATAATTTTTTTTCCAAACTTTTGTCTTTCTTTCTTAAAGAGAAGAGAGTGACGACGGTATAATTCCCCAGGTAGTTGGCGTTTACCTATGGGGCATTCCGCGTCAAATCACGCGGTCATTGGCCTTTTGATGTCCAATGAATCGTGGGTTTCGTTTGGCTCCAAATTTTATTTCAAATGTTTAGAAATGTTTATTTTATTTTTATTAGGGGTTGTCCGACCTAAAAAAACATTAAATTGAGGAAACACATAAAGAGGAGCCTTTTTTAAATTAATGAAATTTTTTCAGAGATAATAGTTCGATAATGGACCAAACGTCCGTGTGGGTAATTTTAGAATTGTCCACCCCTCTCTACCCACGGGATTCGTAAGAGCCGACTGAGGGGCGATACCGCGGGAGTGGGCAGCAGCACTCCCTCGAGTATTAACAACATCCACTGCGATCGTCAACCCGCCTGCCAAGCGTGGCGATTACGGCATTATCCCCCATGACGGGACCGCTTGTTGTCGCGTTCTCTTGGGGAGGCCTATGTCCAGCAGTGGACGTTGAAAGGCTGATGGATGGATGGATGGATGGATGAATGGACCAAAACAATACAAATTCTTTTTTTTTTTTTTTTTTTTTTTATTCTGTGTGAATCTTCCGTTTTATTTCAGGCTATCGAGGCTAAAAAATTAACGAAAAATGTTTTTGTTTAACTCTAAAACCACGAAATAAAAATCAAGTTTCACTAGGATTTTTTTTCTTTTTGTATTCTCACTTCAAGAAACAATTACAATAAGAAATTAGGAAAAAAAAAAAAATTAACAGTTTTTGATCTATAGTCATTATTTCACCCCCTGATTTGACGTGGAATCCCCCTATAGACGGCTGTTTTACGCGGTCAACCTTGTGAGAACTATCAATCGTTTCCCTTCGTTCTCTCCGAATAGTACTGTCTTGCTCTCTCATACACGTATTTATGTGGTGATCCTCTCTTATATATATATATATAATGTACTATGGTTTACAATATATATCTAAATATTTAACGAAGGCAGGGGCTTATTTTCATGTTCATCAGAATGATGGTCAGACATGAGGGTAGTCTTGAAATCACACGACGTTATTGTTCAATACACTAATCTTTATGGATAGTTTAGTTTTGGTAACAAAATAACAAGTGATGCTCACAATATTTTAGGATGTAACTCTCAAAATAATCACATAGAGTGCAGGTTAGTTGTATGGCGACCACGACCGACTGTGTTCACGTTCTTGCCAATCGAATCCCTCGTAGGACATCTGTCCTCTTTTAAATTGACTAACTGCTATCTGTCAGCCGTCACCTACCGCCTGACGCCTGTCATCGCATCACAACTAAATACTTATAATTTGAAGACATTTATAAGATATTGAAGGTGACTCAAGCAATAATAAAATTACATTACATAGTCTAGTAGACGTCAATAGGGTCGCCCCCTATTACGTGGGACTTAAACATGCTTGTGAGTCGTGGGTGTGTAATACACCTCTGCCTACCCCTTCGGGAATACAGGCGTGAAGCTATGTTTTTTTAAATAAACCTTTTTAAATTTTTAATTGATTAAAATTTTATTTCCTTTCATAAAAGACAGAATATAATATACTATTACGTGAACTCTTAGTAGTAACAATAATAAACTGTAATACCCGCTTTACCTTAATTCCTGAAAAAAAACTTTAAAAAATCGTACATAAAAAAATCAGCGACCTAAACGTCTGCCAACTTTTTTTTCCTATTCTGGGAGTCCTAATGAATCGAATGGACGCAACGAGAACGACGAACAAATATAAAAAATAAATAAGTGTAAGTAATAAGTAAGTGATAAAGCAGAGCCCTGCAAATCTGCCTCTTGGATGTTTATAGATTTAAGGATGATTTTGACCATCAGTCCAAGAGGCAGACGCAAACAAATGATTTAGTAAAGCAATTGATTGCATCGTAAGTTGGCTTGACGATAATAACCTAAATGTAAATCTAATAAAAACTAAATACATTCAATTTAGCACATATGGTCGGAAAAGGAAAATCCTCGATATTGTGTATAAAGGCGTTAAAATAGAGGAAGTAGATTATAACACATTTCTAGGTATAGCGTTAGATAAATATATTAATTGGAAATGTCATATTGAAAAGATATGTAACAAAGTAAACCGATTTGTCTACGTTTTAGCTAGGCTCAAGAGAATAACCTCGGAAAAAACTGTTCTTAACGCCTACCATGGCTATGTCAGATCAATATTAAGCTATGGTATTATCCTATGGGGTAATAGTACATATAAAAACCATGCGTTTTTTGCACAAAAGAAATGTATCAGAGCTATTTGCGGTGTCGCACCCTGGATATCTTGCAAACCCTTATTTATAAAGTTACGCCTACTTACATTTCCATGTTTATACATATTGGAATGCGCTAAATTTGTTAAATTAAATAATAGTTTATTTACACACGCTAAAGATATATATCCAAGAAATACACGTAATCCAAACCGAATTGTCCTAGCCACTATCCCAAGGACCACATTATACAAAAAGAGTAGCACAGTAATGTGTGGTTATATTTATAATAGCTTGTCGGAGGATATAAAGGCCTTACCGTATAACAGATTTGTAAAAGCTTTAAAATACTGGTTGCTGGATAAGGCGTTTTATAGCTTAGGAGAATTTTTTGATGACACCAAATGTAATAATAGATATGTGTGAATCATAAAATAGATATATAATAAGAAATATAATAGATATAGACGAAAACAGTTTATTTTTTTATGAAACTGCTATGATATGAGTACAATCTAGATTTCATAGCAAAAAGAAATGGGTACAAGCAAGCAAAATACTGGACATATGTTACATGTGTATTAAATTACTTTATTTGACTGTCTCTTAAATTTTTTCCGGTGTTATAAAATATAGAGAAACACTTTGTTATTATTAGTTCATTATTACTAAAAATAAATACTTAATCTACTTAATCTATAACAACTTGTATTAAATTTAAAAACTCGCTAAATGTATTTAATATAGTTATTTATTATAATTAGATAAAATCATTAAGACACCACAATTTGCTGCGCTCGAAGAGGGCTACTAAGCTGGAACTAAAAAGAAATTTAAAATTTAAGACCTAATTTGTACCTTAGTTTGGCAAATAAAGATTTGATTTGATTTGATTTGAGTATAACTTTTTTTTTTACATTTTGGAAGCGCTGTAACTTGAAAACGCAGGGACATATGACTTTCATTTACAGGACCAAATCGGTTTGTATTGGCATAAACTTTCATCCCTATTAATATGAAAGACGAACAAATCATATACCAAAATGGCATTCAGCTCCCTAACCACATGACGGGTCCCGTCATGTGGTTAGGGAGGCTCATTGGAGGATAATGAGAATAAGATGTGGCGTTCACTTGGGGAGGCCTATGTCCAGCAGTGGATGATGAAAGGCTGATGGATGGATGGATGGAATTATAATTGTATCACAAAATGTAACAAGAAAGAATTGTCACATTATCCAGTTAGACTTGACAGTTACATCCTTATAACTATGTAATACCTATGGAGTTTCTAAAAACAACATAGTATATATTATACAAAACAGTAATTACACTTTTCACCTCAAAGTCTATTATAGACTTTAGCAGGACATAGTAGATATGGTAGAACATATCACTTAAAATTTCATTAATTTGTGAAAGTAACATGCATTGTTATCATTGACTACTCACCGTAACCGTTTCAGTGTGTCGACATTATTACAGCTATTAATAATTCGTATATAATCTTCAAATGTTTTGGCATATTCATGTGTTCTTATGTGCATTGCATCTACCTCTTTTTGAGCTTCCAAGTACTGTATAATTTTTTGATTTATATAATCTGGTTCAGTGACAAGATCTATTGCTGGTTGTAAAACTGAAATACACTATAAGATATAACAAAAATAACAATCACCTAAAACATTGTTATTCACAACCTCCCTATAATGGAAACTATAGACTAAAATAAAGCTACAGTAAAAAAACCCAACATTCTAATATTATATCTCACATAGTTCCCGGATTTTTAAGCCAAGAGATTATGGCTTCATATTATAAAAGTTTGTTTAGCTTAAGTTTCGTTTTTTTTTATCTATATTTTTTTAGCATTTGACATGCTCAGCTACTTTTAAAGTACAAATTATTTGTGAATGAGGAAAAAGAGCACTTCCCAGATTGGAAGGAATGCAGGTTTGTTTCTACTAACATTGACAGTGGTATCAAGGTTGGTTGCCAGTTTTGAGGCTATGAGCTTACAAGGCACACATATTTCAAAATCATAGTATATTAGTTTCCAAATTATCACTACCTGATGAAAGGTGGAAACATCACCACCTTAGAGATTTTCTCAATGGCTTTTAAAGCCTGCCAACATGGGCCTGAGCCTGGGTAGTGAAATACGGACTAATTCCTCTGAATTACAGATGAGTTACTCTGAAAGGAGACCCCCATTCCCAAAAGTAAAACAGTAACAGGTTAAGAAAATAAAATAGCATACCTTTGCAAGCCAATATTTCCCTCAGGAGATGTGAGGCAGGTGACAATGAATAGCACCTCGGCATCAGGAATATAACAGTCAATTCACTGATCTGTCTCAAGTAATGTAGTTCTGTCTCAGGGGATGCCAAGTGTGGGGCTACAGCAAATACTGGAGGTTGGTTCAATTCTAATCTGAAGAGTAAAAAGTATAAGATATTATATTTTCCTGAAAATTACTAACAAGTTCAGATGCAAAAGAATTAAATAAAACTTACGCGCAACTCCTGGCAATTCTAATTCTCTCAAAATGTTGTGTGATTTTTGTCACCATGTCACTGGCCAGTAGCTTTTCAGCGTCCACACGTAAAAGCCTCTCATAGAGGTTCTGAACACCACCCCAAACATGCTCCTTGAACTTATCCAGTACTGGATCAGGTTTGTGAGACAAATCTTTTAACCAACGGACCATAAAGTCTCTTAAAATATAATCAATCAATAATTGCAACTGACTATCAACAGTGCGTCCAAACACGACAGGTAGATGAGTCTTCTTAGTAACATGAGGCCAATTTGATTGATCTTCCTATAAATTTAAAGTTTTGCAAAATAAGTTATCCTCAGCTGGTGCAAAAAAAAAATGGTTTGTTTGATTAATTTACCGTAAGCGCTGTCTCTATTTGTCGTAAATCCTTTTCGAGTTTATCCAATAAGAATAGGTTTGTTTGGTGTGGAGACGATAATGATACATGGCCCCAGAGTGTCAACACAAAAACTGCTATTACAATAAATAAGCTTAACACAAATATGAAGATTAAGCTCCAAATAATCGAAAAATACCATAATATAGTCAAGCAAATAGGAAATATAGCAACTCCGATCCACCTATACATATTTTAATATCTAAACCATGGACGTACTTTTTTTTACTATAAATAGTAACAATTTTTAGCAGGGAAGGGAATGTATTGATACTGCAGAAGGGTCTATAAGTATTGAATAATATCTCAACATTTGGAATTTGTAAATACTGTAGATATCTATTATAATTTTTAATAGGTTTTCACTGTTTATGTTCGAGCGTTCGATATTTTGGGTAAAAAAAAAATATCCATATCCTCTTGACAGTGACAGTTTACTAGGCACTAGAGACGACGGATATTTACTAAACATCGATATATCAAATTAACACGATTTTTTCCATACAGTATATGAAACTTATCCGATATATTTGCAATTATATTTCTTCGCTTCATTCTTCAGATATTATTAACAAGGTAGTCTTTTTAACATACAGGCAACTTCGCACGTTTAAATTTTTAAAACTTTTTGTAAAATAAAGTACTTTAGTTTACATACTTCCGTCTACCCCACTACGCACCTTATCGATGCCGGCCGGCCCAAGCCTCATTCTTTTTAAGTGCGCCGCAACATTAACACGTTTACTTCTACCCAAAAAAAAAATGTATAAAACTAAAAGATTGAACATTATAAAAAGTGAAAATTGTAAAAATACGAACATATGGAGCGCCAGGCGGTTGAACGAAATTCAACACGTAGGAAATTTCTCCAGAAATTAAGGTATTTCCTATTATGGACATATACCGTATCAAACTGCTAAATAGCATTTAAAACACCACAAACAAAAATGTTTGCTTTACGCCTTGATTCGAAATACGAACATATGGCACGCCTAGGGGTTGAACGAGATTCAACACAAAGGCAATTTCTCCAGAAATTAAGTTATTTCCTATTATGGACATATACCGCCTGAAACTGCTAAATAGCATTTTGAAATAAAACTTCGTTTACGGAATCTATCGCGTTTACTTAATTTTACTACTATCCCGACGTTTCGAATACTTTACAGCATTCATGATCACGGGTGGACTTAGATGATAGACGTCCAAAGCTGATCCACCCGTGATCATGAATGCTGTAAAGTATTCGAAACGTCGGGATAGTAGTAAAATTAAGTAAACGCGATAGATTCCGTAAACGAAGTTTTATTTCAAAATGTGTAACATTCGCGTAAATATCAGAAAGTATTGCTAAATAGCATTTAAAACACCACAAACAAATGTTTGCTTTACGCCTTGATTCGAAATACGAATATATGGCACGCTTGGGGGTTGAACGAGATTCAACACAAAGGCAATTTCTCCAGAAATTAAGGTATTTCTTATTATGGATATATACCGTCTTAAACTTAAAAATACTTAGCATTTAAAATGCAAATACCACAAACATATTACGAACTCGTTATATGTTATATATATAGGGTAAACTGTATAATGATTGGCACTCTAAGCGTATTTAAGATTGATATATATATATTTTAAATTGATAGGTGTTTAAAAAGTCAGCAAACATTGATAAAGAGTTCTCTGGTATGGATATTTTCAAATGAAAATACATTAGTCAATCTAATTAGAGATCTTTAATAGAAAAACAAAAAAAATATTTGAATTTAGTCATTGGCACCATGTACAGTTACTGTTATTAAGTCAGTCATTGGCACCTAATAAAGTACACCTAATAATAGATTATAACAGAAAATTGGTCAACAAGCCCTCGTAGCCATTATTTACCTAAAAACTAAGCATAATAATAAACAATCTACGTTACAGTCGTTAATTGATGACCCTTATTAGAAAGTGATGTTTTAACAGTTCTGCATGACCTCTTGAGTAATATTGTTCTGTGATGACGCCGGTATATATTTATTTTCTTTTTTGCTGCCAGCTATAATATTATAAAACCTACTTTTATCTGCAAACAATGTTACTATTGCAGATTATGAAAAAAAGTAGAACAAAGGTTTTTGCTATACCAGTTCCTAATATTTGCATTTAAATCAAAGTGCCAATGACTAAGGGGGAGCCAGCAATACTATAGTTTACCCTACGTACCTACCATCAATTTTACTTGGCAATTATTATTTCTTATGGTGGTGACTGACCTACCTACCGTTTAATGATGAAATATGGAATGACATTCCTGTTGGGGACACAGACCATACACAGATCAACCAGGAACTTGTCGTCACCCATGACAATCCTGCTCCTACAACCAAGGACTCTACAAAGATAGTGGGACTACCTTTGGATATTTTGTCCGCCTTAGGTGAACCCACCGATTACACGTCAAAGCATATCTAGCAACTACTTGCTAGAGCTTGCTTGCTTGGGTAAGCCATTTCTAAGTAGAACCTACGTTCTACTTAGAAATGGCTTACCCAAAGAATATAAAAATACTCTTTTTAATAATTATTTAATGCTAGAAAATTGCCCTTTTTTATTGGGCCCAAAATTTAACCCAGAAATATCCGCCGCTATTAACATTGTTAGAAATCGATATAAAAAACCCGAATCATTCCAACAACAAATTGGCGCTGGAACGAATAAATCAAATAGAGGGTTGCCTCTTACTTCACGCTGCCGCATATTCGCGGATCTACACGATATGGAAACGCAGCTGCGTACCAAAGCCATAACTCCTAGGCTCGAAAAATCATTCCTTAATATAATCAAGGACCAAGAACTAGTTGAAACTTTGTGCGGTAGCGAAATACCAGCTACGAAGGCAATTGATAGAAAAAAGTTCTCAAATAAATAAATAAGTGGCTACGGCCTAGACCTTCTTCTAGTTCAACACTACCACCTCCCACTCGTAACCAGCTTCCAGGAAAACTGGAAGCCCTCTCCTCGCTACCCATCAAACAGGGAGGGGGGAGGGTGGTTCTGGGGCGAGGGGGATACAAGGTGTCATACTTGCCAGCTCAACAAGCGATATCTACCAGTTCGAGCTATCCAAAGACACGAATTACACACCCGCAGTGATGGATTCGTACCGGTTGGTCCGTGCATCACTTCGACTATTCAGGTACCTACATGCTTGTTGTTTACAATCGCATATTACATGTTGGCAGAACATAACAGATAATAAGGTATGCTAAGAATAGATGCAAAATCGTTTCCCAATATTTCACAAAGGATCTTATTTAGCCTACACATGCTTGGTAGTTTTTATCTATCGGAGTTAGGAGCAAAGGTAAAGAATTTGATCTCCAACTGGTATCGAAATGTTGATCCCTAAGCAAAACTGTTGTAAAAGATTTCTTTTAAATCTAAAATCTTAGAACTTTATTCCAAATATGGGTTTTAAAATGTAAGACCACCGAAGTAACCAAATTAATATTACTTCAATGATTCATGGCTACGTCTTTCTAAGAAACATTTCTTAGTGTACCTATATACACACCTGATCATAAATATTTACGATTTTAGTTTCAAGATTATATCTAATTTTGATACTTTACGCATTTCTAATAGTTACTCAAAATGTCTTATTAACGTTCATAAAACAAAAAGTTTGCACATCACGCAAAAACTACTGTACGAATTTTGATGAAACTTTTTTTTCCGATTGATTGTTTTTGTATTGAGGGAAACATATTTTTACAATAAACTTAAAATTTTCTCAGAAGCATCTCGTACCAGCTAGGGTGCGATCAACTAAGGTTCTGAAGTAAAAATAGTGAACTAAAATTTCACATTAAAAACATAAAACTGCTCGCTACTTTCCTGGCCCTAAAATGTTTTGTATTACGCTGTTGCTAACATAGCAGCAATCGGCTATGTAAACAGGATGAGACTTATTCACTCACCTGAATAACTTGAGAAATATTTGGCAATCTATTTCTTTGCATATTACATCCGTTTAAAAGAGACCAAAGAAGCTGATGAGCAATCACTGAAAGTTAATACCAACACAGAATAGAAGTTTTCACTGGAAGCTTCCAATTCCATTACTAGGCAGCTAGGATGACCCTCAATAGATCTCTTCGCCTCGCGAACCACTGCCAAATGCAAAGACTTTGGTTTCATGGAAACAAAACCTCTACGCTATTTGTCTAGATTCCTTTATTCATTTACAATTAATTGGCAAGACATGTTCTTTTACACTTTCTTGCACACATTAAGTAAAGCCATATGGAGTGTAACATTAAAACTTTGGTGGACACAGGTATTGCATAGACCACAATGTTGATTATCTTCATAATTCCAATCCATTCGGGCTAACTTTTTTTAATACATCAGTTTGCTAAGGGCGTGTCTTATGCAATACATAATACACACCGTTTTGCCCTGTCTCATAACACACGTTCAAGCGTCCTCGGTTTATAAATGCGCAATGGGTCTATAACAACCCCGGCCATTAGGATCCCGATTCCAGACTTAAGACCTCCCCAACCGACCGTGGGTCGTGACCAACCCATCGTAACCTAGTTTTTTTCTGTCAACCTTACTATCTATCCAGATATTGTTATAGGCGATAACATATCGCTTACAAAAAATTTGAGACATAATTTTTTAGACATAATTAGGAAGGCCACCAGTTGGTTTCACTTTCCCAAACATTTGCCAAATTTTGTGACGCACTGTATGTGAAATTCGTGTCACACGCTGACCGACTAGTAGGTCAAAACATAGAGGGTTACAACGTCATTAAATCAAGAATTGAATTGAATTGAACATAGAGGGTCAAAACATTGCGATTTAGTGCATCATAAAAGTGAAATACTAGAAATCCTATTGAAGTTAAAAAAAAATATCTTGTGCACTGGTGAAAACATATCGTGTGTGGCTGTGTTTTGTGCATCCAGAACGTGAGTCGTTCAAGGAGGTGTAAAGAATCCAAATTTGTAATTTCACACGTAAGTCTATATCAGCTATTTTCACCTTAAATAACTGCGAAACCCAATAAAAATTCAATAGATATTGGAAGATTTAGATGTTATCAATATGATTACATTATTATACATTGATATAAAAACACATTTATAAGTTAAAATTAGTCCTGTGTCGGTCATGATTTAACGAGTCCAATTAATCAAAACTTAACCACTGCCTGATCGAATCGTTCATTTCTTCTTCAAGATCTCAATCATTTGTACCATGCGTCCTATGTTCCGTGTCCGTACCGTGCGATTCGCGCCAAAATGAGGCGTGAAACACTGCCGGCGCCAGCAAACGGAACGTGTCTAGCTTGCAACGATACTGCGCGGCTAAAATTCTAAATTAGACTTTATATCGTAAATATCTTTTTAAAGTCAATAGGGACATACTTTTTCGTAGGGGTGGAGGTAAATCGTTCCATATCTTTGTAGCAGAATACTTAAATCCACCTTTGTATTGAGCTGTTCTGTAAACTGGAATCACTATTTTATTCGCTTCTTTTCTGCGAGTAATCCTTACTTGGACATCTTTCACCCACTCCAGCTTATCATATAGATATTTAGGCCTTTTTTTTTAAACTATTTTATGCACTAAACTTGTTAAATGAATTTTCCTACGTGCTTCCATTTTCAAAGAGCCTATGTCATTTAAAAATGGAGTAATGTGAGAGCGCTTCGGCACATAAAAGCAATAGCGGACACATGCATTTTGAACTCTTTGTATAGCCTTCTTAGTTTTTTCATATAGTCTTGGTCCATAAACAGTATCACAGTAATTAAATTGTGATAATATCATTGATTCTACAAGTATTTTCCTAAGTGGCTCAGAGATATACTTCCTAATTTTATATAAAGATTTTAACCTATAAAACGCATTTCTGATCTTGCTATTAATATGTTCACAGAATCTAAGTTCTCTGTCCATTACCAAACCTAAGTTAATAGCACTATCTACTCCTTGTAATATCTGTCCCTCAATTTTAAATTGAAGTGACTGAATAATGGATTTACTTCAGTGTATTTTATTTCCCAAAAGCATATATTTGGTTTTAGTTGTATTTAATGTTAACATATTATTATTTGCCCACTTTGAAATACTATTTAAATCTTCATTAATCAAATCTTCTGAGAGTTTTGTATGCTCAGGTATGAAAGAAAAATATAACTGAGTGTCGTCTGCATATAAGTGCATTTTACAGTGATTTATATATTTGGGAAGATCTGCAGTATAGATAATGAAGAGTAATGGACTTAAAATAGATCCTTGTGGCGTCCCTTTGCTTATTTTACAGATTTTAGATTTTAATAATTTACCTTGTTCCGACTCTATTTCAACAAACTGACTACGGTTACTTAAGAAAGATTGAAACTAGTCACATGACTTATCTGTAATACCATAGTAAGAGAGTTTTGTTAGAAGTAAATCTATATTAAAGCAGTCGAATGCCCTTGAAAAGTCCAACAATACAAGGCGTTAATTATGAATGTGTTGTCGAAATTAGCAGTCAGGAACAATTGTTACGATGGCTGAATTGGCAGAGCATCTGGACGGTATCCAGGAAATGCAGGTTCAAATCCCTATAAATATAATATACTACAAGATTCATCAATTGCTTGCAATTTACGATTCAAACGGTCGGTCATCTTGTGAAATTTTTGTGGCGACTAAGAGCGCGCTCCCGCGTGCATACAATTGTGACCGTTAGGTACCTATATATTATTTGTTAGAAATATAACTTTTATAATAGATTTTCTCGAAATATTACTGTACTTCTTACTCATGTTGGATGGTTGCTCATAATTGTGTGGCTGGATCTGTAAATATTATTTTTAAATAGATTTTCTTACTTCTTCCTCGTGTTGGTATGGATGTTTGCAATTCAATGAAACGGCTGAACCAATTTTAATGAAATTTGACATATATATAATTTAAAGTCTGGAGTAGCACACGAACTACAGCACGTGTTTTTAAGGGATGATTCTGTTCGACTCTCACTCCAACCTCCATATACTGGCCCTTATAAAATAATTTGTAGAAACAACAATTTAAAAACTATAAATATTCTCATAGGAAATAAGAAAAAAGAAGTAAGCCTGGATCGAGTGAAACCTGCACACTTAGAGGCAGACCAGCTTCATTGTGAGCCGCAACCCGCAAAGGTTTCTCCTCATCCAGCCCTTCCTGCCTCTGTTGACGTGGACTCCGATGTCAGCAAGCGAAGTCCAATCCGTCATCTGAACGTAGCTATACGACTCGTTCGGGCAGGCGCGTTAAATTTAGATTTTAACTTGTTTAGTTAGTTGTAGGTTATTTCTTTTCCTAGGTTATTTCTCTCCCTAGGGGGTAGATGTGGGAATAACAGTATTTCCCACTCAAACCTCCTTACCTAAATGTAGTCAAACGAAACTCTTTGTTGAGATTTTGAGTTATAATGTTTTGACAATATTAGAAACATTAATGTCAAGATTTAAAATTATAAATGTCAATGTCGTATTTCGACTAAGATATATAATATTAACTTTAGACGAAGGATATTAACTGTCGGATGCCCCGCGCTATGTGCGTAACAGGGTGATAGCCAGGGATCTGCGCATGGGGAGCCTCGATGACTACATCAGACGCCTGAGTACCTTGATGTTCGAACGGGCCGACGGAGCGCGAACCCGCAGCCTGCGGGGCATCGCGCCGTACCATCGGCGACCGCCGGACAGAAGAGGCCTGCCACGAGACCTCGTCTCTGGGGACGTCACAACTCCCTGATGAGACCGCTCCTCACCGCTGGCTGATGGGCGCTTGCCGCGGTTCGCTCCGGTGAGCTCGACCTCGCTGAGCGATGGGTTGTAGCCCATGGACTGAACAAGGTTATTGCCGGCCGCTGATCGCTCGCGGGACTTTCCTGCGGGCTCGATCGCGCTGTGACGACCTTCCCTAAATTTGACATTACGGAACTCAGTTCCCACCCAGTGACCCGCCTGTCGTAACAGGCGGCGTTCTCACCACTGAGATGAGCCAACGCCCAGACAACAGTTACCCCGAGGCCCCAACGGGCCTGCGTGGAAGTCCCCCGAGGGATATTAACACTTTTGCTCAGTATTTTAGGAAGGAAGCACCTGATCTTTTATTTTTCAGATTTATAAAACCGACACAAGCAAAAAATGTTATTAGCTCCTATATTTAAAAGTACTTGTCGATCCATAAATAGATATAATTTATGCCGGCAGTCGTCAAAAAATAAAAAATAAAAAATCGGAAGAAATATCAAGCGATGCCACCGTCTTGGATATATTTGGGGAAGATCCCACGTGAAGCACGCGTTTAGTAGGACGCCAGCTCAGTGTAAACCACATGCGCGTTTGGCGAGCACTCAAAGATGATGGCTAGCACCTATATCACTATTTTCGAGTTCAGTCTCTACTTCCTACCGACTACGAGCCTAGAATGGAGTACAGCAGATGGATCTTAGATAAAGTTCAAGAAGATAGAGATTAAATGAACCACATACTGTACACTGATGAGTGCTCCTTCGTTAAAACAGGAATCTTTAATGCACACAAGAACACGTATGGTCTACAATTAACCCTCATTGCATAAAACCCAGTCACTTTCAACATCGATGGAAGATAAATGTTTAGGCGGGAATTATTGATAATAAGGTTATCGGACCTTATTTCTTAGAAAAAACCAAGAGCATGGTAGCAACGACTTTCGTTTCTTGCGAGAAGAACTCGGTGAATAACTTGATGAGTTAAATCTCGATCGTATGTGGTTTCAACACGACGGCGCGCCACCGCACTTTTCCCGGACTGTGAGAGACTATTTAAATACAGAATATGGGGAAAGGTGGTTGGCCGTGGTGGACCAGTTAATTGGCCAGTGGGGTCACCTGATCCCACTCCATTGGATTTTTTTCTCTGGGGTACCATCAAGCCGTCTGTATTTAGAAAAAAATGTGATACTGAGGACAAAATGCGTTTACGGATAGTTTCAGCGTTTGACCAAATTAAATCCGATACATCAGTGCTACAACATGTTGTGAAAACTTTCGTAAACGATGCGAAAAAGGCGTGGACTTACAAAGCGGACACATTGAACAACATCTCCGTAACCTTCAAGTTGATGTGATAGTAAATTAGTATTATTGTGTGTGGTATTATTGGACAGACCAAATTAAAAGTAACAAACAATCGTCTAGTAAGGTGATGAAATTTAAAAAATCTAGTTACACGTGACTAGGTCATGACCCATAATGTAAGCATAGTTGGGTCGCCGGTCGCTGAAATACTAGCGGCGCTCTTTCGTCCCTAACACAAAGGAGCCATGCGTGTAGGTATACATCGCTGCACGCAGAATGTCAGGGGTCATAAATCGATTTAATTTTACAAATATTAATTAATTAATATTTAATATGATTTTTTTTTAATTGAATATCTTCTAAAATTACTTGTGCTGTTACATTTGGATATTGATACGATAACGTAGCTATGATATCAAACGTAGTTATTATTACATAATGTATAGATTTTTCGTAGTCTGTCAGTTTAAAATATAAATTGTTTATGCTATATTATCGAACAACTGTCAAATTAACGATTTCGATTGATAACCATTGAGCTCTAAATAAGGAGGAGGCCCCTAATCTTCATATACCTAGTAAAAGTGACTTACTACTGCTGTCGTCCGCCATCTTAATAGTTACGATGACAGCGTAATTTGGGTGTGTTCCGATATACACTGCGAGCACTGTAAGGTGTAATGTCAATTTAGTATACTGTAAAATCGTTCCTTTATAGTTAGCTATAATGGTTACTGTTTTTAACAGAATGCAGTCCAGTATACTGATCTGCCATTACTTTCATTTCATACAAAGTATTGGTTTTACACTGCAATAAACACAATTTCTTTACTTTTGCCATGTTCGGGTAAGATACCCCCTGATTT
Source organism: Leucoma salicis (assembly GCA_948253155.1). Classification (NCBI taxonomy): domain Eukaryota; kingdom Metazoa; phylum Arthropoda; class Insecta; order Lepidoptera; family Erebidae; genus Leucoma; species Leucoma salicis. The sequence goes on from OX411807.1 coordinate 19,805,359, forward strand.
ACAATATTCAATAATAATAATAATATTCCATAGTGCAAGTTGTTATATTTATGGAAGCTGTTGATGACGTGTTATCAGTGCTCGCAGTGTATATCGGAACAAAGCCTTTATCTGTTGAATGTCAGCATGGCCACCTTCTAGCTCCATTATCAGACCATGGATACTATCTAGAGACAAAGTACTCGTCGAGACGAATCAAATGAGTATAAACTCGATGGGGATGTGTAGTTTAATTACAGAGTTACTGTGGCCACCTTTCAGCTCCATCATCAGACCCTGGAAACCATCTAAAGACAAATAACTCGTCAAGACGAATCAAACGAGTCTAAACTAGGTAGGGTTGCGCCGTTTCATTGTGGCTCATGAACTCGACACAAGAATCGAGCCTGTATGACATCAAGCCCGAAACTCCTCCTGGATCCTGTTGGTACCCCAGTGAAGTGCGTAAACTTGCATTTTGGATCGTGTTAACAAATAAAAAGGACCGCTTATTGTGGTGTTCTCTTAGGGAGACCTATTATGTACAGCAGTGGACGTCGAATGACTGATGGATGGAATAAAATATTATTATATACTTGTTTTTAGTTATCGTAATACCTCTCTTTCAAATCTTTTTCTCCTGATGTCATCACATCACAAACTTATATAGGTATGTTTGGACTTAGAGTGAATGTCTATACCCAGGATTAAATTATTATTTATTTCTTTAAGGTTTTTACTACCAAATCTATTCAATAAAGTGTTACGCCCTTAATTTTCTGTTTGTTTAAAAATAAGGTATGCCTGATTGATCTATCAACCACTAGCTCATATGACTAAATGGATTGGGTTGCAATTTGACACACATAGATATAATTATAGGTACAGGTAGATAAAGATTTACGCAATTAGAAAAACCTTTGTCCACCCAAAAATTATAGATCGCTTGAAGGACTGAAGTATCGATATCGATATTTTTTACGCGCATCCCTAGCGGAAATTCCGCCATTTTTGGATTTCAAAGAATTGGCTCGGTAAATTTGTAGTAATTTCCTCTCCCTCTTATTACTAGCTCGATGTTGATAACTTATAGCGCCCTTGGGACTGCCCGATATGCAGAACAACTGTTGATAACATACACTAAGTAGGCATTAAATAATATAATAAAAATTTTGTCGAGAAATTTCTTGAAATTTTCGGTCCACCCTTCAAAGACAACGGCTTTAAGGATTTTCTACGAAACCGCAGGTGAGTTGGATACAATACAATTTAAAATCAACTGGGTTCCAATAATAAAGTGGCTAACTCTCCCCATTATCGGTATTTAAGCTTGTTTTTGTATTTGCGTAAAAAAAAATGTTCATCAATCACGTTATATACGCTAATATTACACGTTCTAATACATTTTGACGGGCCTCGTGGCGTGGTGGGTAGTGTAACCGACTTCCGTGCACGAGGTCGTGGGTTCGATTCCCATCTAGGACAATTATTTGTGTGATGAACACAGATATTTGTACTGCGTCTGGGTGTTTTCTATCTATTATATGTATGTATTTACAAAAAAAAAGTAATATATGTATTATATCCGTAATCTGGTACCCATAGCACAAGCGTTAAGCTTAGTTTGGGACCAGAGGACGTTGTGTGAAATGTCCGTGAACATTTATTTATTTTATTTATTATTTTAAGCAAAATAAAAGCATAATTGTAATTTCTTTTTCGGCTAAAATAGGTGGTGCATTTTTAGTGTACAAAGTTATAATCATATGTCCAACTAATACTATCTCCACACTGCATACTCTGAGAACGTGTCTATTGGTCTTAGATAAATAACCTAGTTATATCCTCTGTCTGTCTACTGAGAGCTCAGACTAAGAACTACACTGGGAGTCTACGGCTTACCTTGACTTTGAGACTGTCAACACTAGTGCTGCCATATTAATAATTTATTTTCCACGAATTACATCGTCGGTGTTTAATAAAATTAACCTATCAAGCTAGACAAAAATAAATGAATGTTATTTTTGGAGATTATAGATCAATATCTAGTAAACGAACTATAGTAAATATGTAATAAGTACCTAGGAATCACTTTTGATAAGATATTTTTCCCAATATCTACCTTTTTTTTTTACTGGTATTCATTTCAATATCATAATGCTTAAATGCTAAAACCTTTTTTAAATAGTTATGTTAAAATTTTGTGAGAGTTTATTATCTCTAAGCTCTCACCTAATTTTGCATTCACAATATTAATCAGGATAATAAGCGATCGATATTAATGTATTAATCAATTACCGATTTATTTAGATAGTGGTAAAAATTATATCGCGATCTTCATTTAATTTTTGCCACATTTAGGGCGAATGGCTGTAGCTGTAGCGTAATATTGCTGTCTATAAGTCTAACAACGGCATTAAATCAAGAATTGAATTGAATTGTAATGTTGCTGTCTCATGAGTGGCCACGCGATGGCTACATCTATAGGTTATTTATCTAAGTTTGGCGGGAACACGAAGATCATGTCGTTGCTCTGCATTATTTTTTCCTAAACTTGTGTTATTTCAAGTATTAATGTGTAAAAGTGGTGTGATTTATGTATGTGAATAAGTGTTGGCAAGTGATGTAGTGCGACATATAATGTTATTTCCTGTTGTCTTCAAAACTCCATAGAAGCTTCAGTAAGGTCGCCATCGTCTTACTGGAGCGAGACTTTGACTTTACTGACTAATTTTACATGACTGACTTCGACTTGTTTTATGAATTAAACTTACGTGTTATGAGAGAATAACGATGTTTATGTTACTGTTAGGCTGATGGTTCTGCCAATGCCTTAAACAAATTAATAATAAATGTCAGATTTTCCAATTTCTAGTCCAACTTTTCCAATTTTATGTTTACTTTAAATTATGTAGTATAATCGGTGTTCAATATTCATCAAATTGGCTGCGTGTCAGACTATTTTTATATAACAATTAGATAAGTAAATTAGTGGCATTTTGCAAACAACAGCCAAAAAGATTATACTAAGCTAATGGATGAATAGAACAGGATTTTAGTTTCACTACTGAAACACACTCGTGCTTCGTGACATTGTCACTTACGGCTTTTTTCAATATTGAAAAAAATCGGGTTAAGATGTGTGATATTGAAGCTACGTATTTAATTGTTGGTGGTGGTATAGCTGGAGTTACTTGTGTGGAAACTCTTGCAATTTTACATCCCGAGGAAACCCTAGTAATAATTACTGCTTCTTCTTTAGTTAAAAACGTAAGCAATGTAAGTTTTTATGCTAAAACTATAGTGAAATTTGATGTTGAAGAAACAGAAGCAAGTTCTTTACTGAGAATCCACCCAAATTTGAAAATTGTTTATGACTCACTCAAACATGTAGATACAGAACACCAAATAGCTTACACCGACATAGGCACTAAGATAAAATACAGAGTTATCTGTATTTGTTCAGGAGGAGTACCTAGGTTAATCAAAGATTCACACAAAAGTAATAGAATCCTTGGTATTAGAGACACTGAGTCTGTTAAGGAGTTCCAAAATAAGTTAAAGTCTGGTCGTAAGATGGTTATTGTTGGCAATGGAGGTATTGCATCAGAGATAGTGCATGCCACATCAGGAATACAAAAAATTTGGGTTATCAGAGATGACTACATATCTGCCACTTTTATAGATCCTGGAGCAGCAGAATTTTTTCACAACACCTTCCGTAACAAAGACTTAAAACCTGACCAGAAAACAGTCCTAAGGAGACATGTCTTCTCAGAGGAAGATGAAGTTATTTCTCTAAATAAGAATTTAAAATCTGCAGCACTGGGCCCAGATTGGTATAGAAAACTGGAAAGTAAGAAAAATGACAAAGGCGACCAGGAACTGGAGATTGTTTACAAAGTAGAGATTAAGTCTGTTGAAGAGGTAAAGAACAAAGAGTATCCACTGATAGTAGAACTATCTAATGGAAATATTATTTATTGTGATTTTGTAATATCCGCAACAGGTGTAGAACCAGCAGTTAATTTTACCTGGGACAAGGAACCACGAAAAGGTGATGATGGTGGTTTATCTGTTAATGAATTTCAACAAACTTCAATTAAAAATGTTTATGCTGCTGGAGATGTGGCCACAGCATCCTGGGACCATGCACCACATTGGTTCCAGTTGAGGTTGTGGACTCAGGCGAGGCAAATGGCAGCAATGGCTGCGAAAGCCATGAATGCCAGTTTATCTAATGAAAAAGTATTACAAGATTTCTGCTTTGAACTGTTTACTCATTGCACTACACTCTTTGGGTACCAAGTAATTCTATTGGGGAAATATAATGCCCAAGGCTTAGGACGGGATTATGAAATATTGCTGCGCATGACCCCAAATAAAGAGTACATTAAACTTGTGCTTCAAAATGGAAAGTTACAAGGTGCTATATTAATTGGAGAAACTGATTTAGAGGAAATGTGTGAGAATTTAATACTTGATCAGCTGGATCTGACATCTCTGGCAGATCATATTCTGGATCCTGATATTGACATTGATGATTACTTTGACTGAATCTAAAATCAATGGAACTGAATAGATACGTATAACACAGATATATTATTATTTATTTTAAGCATTAAAGTTTACTGACTTGTTATACATTGAAGTTTTAATAAATGGGTACCTACTTGATACTGCCTGATAACTGTACAGAGCTAAATCTTCTCTATAGATAAAACAAAGTTGGATTCAGTATATTATTATCATTACTCATTGGTTGGTAGTAAAGTACCTTCCCTAATAATTGATTTACATAAAAAAAAAAAAATGGTTTTCTCACGCCAACTTAAGAGTGCCTAAAAAGTGTGCCAAAACTTCGGAAAAATAGCATTAAAGATGTTTCCTATCATCGTTTAGTAACATTATTTTCCGTATATACAAATGTACTTTGTGAACATTATTAATAAAAATTCCATTAGGGTAGTTTTTAAAAAAACACATGTATCCTTTATTGTTCATTGCCAACAATCCATAACAACACAACACAATGATTTCAATGAAGTAGAGATGTGTACTCTTGAGTAATATTGTTCTGTGGATGTGTAACTCAGGAGTGATTGATACAAAAGATGTATAATCCTTTCAAAATGCGTAATCAATCTTTAAATCTTTGGTTTCGAAAATACATCCTTAACTCACTAGCTCACTACGTTAGGATTGAATAGATGGAATGATGGACGTAGATTTAGAATGATACAATAGATAAAGGATATTGTGAATTGAAAAGAGTTAACATAAGTTGTAGGCACGCACAAACGCACTCTTGAAATACAATGACGATAGGTACACAGAAACTTAGACTCTGTCGTTTTAGTAAAAAGCTCAAAACCAGTTGAGACTTGAGGGAATGAGAGAATAACTACATGAATCAATAGATATTTTGCATCGCTTATGATCAACTGAATGAATAACGTCATTCGTAACCAAAGATTTAAAAGAGTGATTTAAATCTTTCGAAGAAAAATATTTATAAATCCCTGATCTCATTGGTGATTTAGTTTGCGCATCTCTGCAATGAAGTATAATACGTATATAGTATAGTAGTCTGTGTTTCAATGTATCTCGAAAGATACGTTGCCAGGTTAGCTATGACTTTACTGTTACATAATTTGGTAGAAAAAAAAATAAATAAAAATGTCTTTTTAATCAATAATCAGTAACTTTTATTAAAATATAAAATGTTTTAACATCTTTTTCTTCAAACTTAATAAAAAATACCAAAAATAGAAAAACTTTTCAAAAGAATATGACCAAATGATATCAATTTCCTTAAATGAAAAACATTATTTCTTTCTGCCAGTAAGTCTCATACCGCATTTCATATACATGACTGTGGTCTGATCTTTTATGCTAAGTTTGCATATACCCTTGGGCCGAAATGTTGGAAAATGATTATATTCATCAAATCTTACATCTTGCAGTACAAGTTTTTTTGATCATTTTCTTTGGTCCTGGTGGGACAAAAGCAGATTTATTTAATGGTTGCCTTCTCCCAGAATTTAATAGCCCTTGTATTATATAATAACGCAACTTCTTCAGGCTCAGTTGCTTGAAATTATTTCCGGCAATATGTCTGCGCTATAAAATTCAGCTATTATTTACGTACATATTCAGGATGTTGAAAATATTGGCAAGTAACACCTATGACTTTCAGTTCTGGTCTATAGAGGGCAAACAAAATGTCCGCAACCTCCCGTGGTGCGCGTTTTAGTGTTTGAAGGTTTCAGGACAGCGGACAGCCGTTTTAAGTTTTGTTTCCTTATTATAGCGTTGTATTACTTCAACTGGCGTTTTAGATACATAGATGCTAGCGACGGTGACAAGTTTACTATCGTGCCTTTTATGATGCTGATGGGAATGATGGGAACTTTATTTTTGCCACACAACTCGAGAGTCTGAGTCTTGCCCTTTTTTGTTTTTGTCCGATAAAGCTTCTTTTCCGCACCTCGCAATCGATTGGATCTAATCGTACCCAATGAGAATATTCCCATTTCATTTGATAGTATAAATTAGCTTCAGGCTTTTCACTATGCGTTATAATGCTGTCCGTAGTTGGTAACTCTTTATTGTGTATTTCAGCCTTGTGTTCAAATTTCATGCAAATCAAATAGAAATTGAATCGCTTCCTTTGTATAGGCGCAGGTCGGCTTAGAACGCGTATTCTTTATGCTGGATGGCGACGGTGAGGCTAATACTATTGATGGTGATGGCCTAGGGGTTTTAGGCACTATTCGGTTAGTCCTAGGTCTTTTGGTTTGACTAAAATTCAAGTAGGTAGTTGGCGAGGGAGGAATAGACGAGTTGAGACCCTTAAACTGAAGAATTCGTGGAAATGGTTTCAATAGGTGGTTGTGCAGGCTCTAAATGGCAGGAATCTGTTATTGTTTGCATGGCAAGGTTACATTCATCGTCAGAAAGTATGTAAAGATTTTCAAGCGAAGAATCCGGTGAAGATTTATTACTGACATGCTTACGAGGAGTATGTAATATTGTCAAATTCACAACCAGACTCCGAATTTCTTCGTCATTTGATGGTTGATTGAGTTTTGGCACTAAATCAAGTATATTTGTAGCCCTCGAAAGCACATGCAGCTTTTTTACCTAAAAATAACAGAAAATAAGCTAAGCTTTTGTTCGCGTCATGAACCGTTTATGGACTTGGTAGTGTGCACGTATCTGTATACGACGATTCTGTATTACTTGTTAGAGAAGCTGGCAGTGTGCACGACGAGATACACCTATTTACAAAAGTGGTGGTGGGCCTGGTGCTGGACGGGCGGTGGCACTTTCGCGAGCACTTCCGTGAATTGTCCCCGAGGCTTGCACGGTTCATGGCGAATATAGGCGGACCAAACAATGCGTGCCAACGGCTTTATGCAGGGGTGGTCCGGTCGATGGCGTTGTACCTGTGTGGGCGGAGAACAACAAATATTTTTGAATGAACTCAATCCGAATAACTTCATTCAATCTATTTGTCAAAATAAACCTCGGCTATATTCGTTTTAAATATGGGTGACTGACAATGACACTAGATGTGAAACCCGTATGATATTTTGCGCGTGCTTATTTGAAAATCAACATTCGTATTCGCATTCACATTCGCGAATGCTTATAAACTAACATTCGTTACATCGCTAGTGTGGAATATAGTACTCTCCAAATCCAAAGGAGCTCCAAAGAGTATAATTATATAATATAATAATAATACGTACAACCAGAAAGTACTCTCTACCGAGAGCTCATGTCATTTTTTTTGTGTAATTTTATGACCTGGTACCCCCTGATTTACAATATTCAATAATAATAATAATAATATTCCATAGTGCGTTGTTATATTTAAGGAAGCTGTTGATCACATGATATCACAGTGCTCGCAGTGTATATCGGAACAAGGCTTTTATCTGTTGTATGTCAGCTGTCAATTAGGGATGCAGCCAAAAACTATCGATGAATCGATGTTTTAAAAAATATTGATATATTAAATGTTCTTTATTTCAAAATATTTAATTTGCGCTATTCAGGTTCCAACCTAGCATCCACCACTAATAATTTATGATTTTTATTCGTCACAAATTTTCATATAGTGGTAAGAAGCCGACCATTTATTAATTTTGTGTGCTCGGAATGAAGTGGTGAGCAGTGGCTTAGCAGCATACCATTAAATAAATTAATTTTTATTACATTTTAGATCTATTTCTTTTAGCGATTGACATGCTCCGCTACTTTTTTAAGTACAAATTATTTGTGAATAAAGTAAAAGAGATATTTAGATATTTTTATATATATATTATATATATATATATGTATGTATATGTATGTATATATATATATATATATATATACATACATAACATACATTAAATACAAAGTGAAAAATGTGACATTGAATTTCACTTTGTGTTTAAAGAAAAAGAGATTTTTAGTAGGAGCGGGAATCGAACCCGCATCTTTTCCAATCCGGGGAAGTGCTCTTAGCCACTAAGCTATCCTACTGATCTTTCGATCATCCCAATTTCTTAATCACATTTGTGTTACAACCAACGCCATCTATCGGCAAGCATTACATGCATCCAATATAGTAAGTTTAATTTTGCAATTAAAATTCATACTATTTGATAGCGCGATTTTTTTAAACTTTTTCATCAATTTCTTTTAGCAATTGACATGCTCCGCTACTTTTTAATGGCGTACAATTTGCAAAATAAATGTGGCAAAAATTAAATGAAGTACACGATATAATTTTTACCACTATCTGAATAAATCAGTAATTGATTAATACATTAATATCGATCACTTATTATCCTAATTAATATTGTGAATGCAAATTTATGTGAAAGTTTAGAGATAATAAACTCTCACAAAATTTTAAAGTAACTATTTAAAAAAAACGACATAGTGGGACGCCTAGCAGATGTGAAAACATCGAAATTACTTTGTAGAAATAAAATGATCATAACTTGACAAAGTACTCCTCAAGACAAACCAAACGAGTATAAACTCGATAGGGTGGCGTAGTTTCATTACAGAGCTACTGTGGCCACCTTCCAGCTCCATCGTCAGACCCTGGATACCATCTAGAGACAAAGTACTCGTCAAGACAAATCATACAAGCCCAAACTCGATGGAGTTATGTCATTTTATAACGGAGTTGCTATGGCCACCTTATAGCTCCATCGTCAGACCCTGGATACCATCTAAAGACAAAGTACTCGTCAAGACGAATCAAATGATTCCAAACTCGATGAGGTTGCGTCGTTTCATTACAGAGTTACTGTGGTCACCTTCCAGCTTCATCGTCAGACCCTGGACATCTATGACTGAAGTTCTAGTCAGGACAATTCAAACGAGCCCTAACTCGATGAGTTGCGCCATTTAATTACAGAATTCCTATGTCCACCTTCCAGCTCCATCATCAGATCAGCACCATATTATCATAATATTGCATTGTCCCGTGATATACACATGCGTGTAAAATTTCAGCTCAATCGGAAACCGGGAAGTGTGTTAAATTTAACTTGCAAGATTTGAACGAGACAAGTACAATAAAAGCGTCGATTTTACCCCCCTCCGCATTAGATGTTTCACATCAAAAGGTTTTATTTTATATGTTCAACACTAATTCTACAACATCACGTAGTTATTAGTAAATGTATTGTATCACACACCGTAGATTTCACATCAGATATTGTGATAAATAAGTAGTATAATTTGTTTTTATTCTTTTTTTAGTTTCGGGACTTTTATCGAACATGGATATGCCAGTCCCTTTGTACTCTTCTTAACTAATAATAATCTTAACCTAATCTAATCTAAGCAGCAGGGAGGAGCTGCTGAGAAGCAACCTCCATCTAATATACCCTTCTTGCAGCAACTGAGGCGGGTTCTGCCGAAAAGGATTGGAAAATACCCACATTGCTTCTAATCAGCCCAAATTCTCTCAGCAACGCTTCCCTATGACTCCGGTTCCTATCACATTCCACTAACAAACGATGCACGTCCTCCACCACATCACATATCTCACATTTGGTGAGGTGCATTTTTTAACAGAAACGCCATACTTTGTCTATGGATAGTGACCGGAACGGAGTCTGAAAGCAATTTTTAAATATTGCCTGTTAATTATTACATTACATCTCCGGACGAGGGGCTATGAAAGATTGAGCACTGTATGGTTTTATACCAAATACCCTTTTCTCTTGATCTTAAATCAAAATATTCCTGCCGTATATCCCAGAATTTCCTTTTATATCTCGGGATTACTTCGCTGTAATGAGGAAATATTTCATAGTATGTCCCACTCGAAGATACTGATTTAGCAAGTTGGTCTGCCTTTGGATTACCCCCAATTCCGATATATCCTGGGATCCATTGCAGTCTCAAAGACATTCCCCTCGATTGCAAGTCGTAGATCTTTTTCAATACTTCATAGGCTATCGGTAAAACTTCCACTATTTTTAAGAAAAGGATTATAAAATAAATGCAGCTCCTAGACCAGTGGTTCTTAACCTTTTTAGATCCGTTACCCTTATAACTTAACTCTAGGGTCTCTGATTTTACTCCTCCTCCCAACAATGATCTCAAACAATACGTGTTAATACAAATATGTAGAATTTATTAAACATTTAAACAATTGCACATGAAAAATTGAGATATTTTTACTCTAAACTACATTTATAAGCTAGATTTAACTCAATAAATATATAATAACCAAAAATAAAATAACTTTGGAGTGATTTCACAATCGTCAGTTAAAAGTGTAAGGCGAACATTGGTATGATGAATGCTTGTGTTTGGCACGAGCGGCGCGGCGGCGGTGGCATAGACAGGTACACTTTGCGCGCTAGTCGTAATTCAGCGCTAGACACGCTGTGTTCACACTTGTCATTTTGAAATCGGCGTTAGAAACAACAACCAGCTCATTGTTACCCCCGCGAAATAAAAGTTTTACCCCTGCGGGGGTAATTACCCCCGGGTTAGGAACCCAGGTCCTAGACCATTTGTACTCTTTGACTCATCAATAAATATTGTGTGCCAACCATTATATTTTAATATATAGAAAACGATACCCACTGGGATACGACAATCGTTGAAGCAATTATCTCTGCATCACCAAGTCAGATACGCATATTATTTTTTATCATCATTTCGACATGCTTTCCGTCAAACCCATCTAACCTGTGGCACAAATATAAGGAAAATATATCAGAAGACATATTCAAATTCGAGTCAGTTCAAGAAATCCCGATCTTGAGATGAATGAGGAAATATATATTTGGGCTTTGCTCTTGATCGAAGACATGTGTTACCTCATGTGAGGTAGCTTATTAGTCAGGTTAGAATTGCTAGCGCCAAATAGTGAAATGAATGACGCATTTAATCGTGAATTGGAACGGGAACGTGAATATGATCATCAGGAATTAGATTTAGTAATTGTAACGATGGTTTCCAAGGACTGGTGAAGTGTAGTCATCGTGCCCTGTTTAAAAACAAGGGTTCACGTTATGACTGTGCAAACTACAGAGCCATAAGCTTGACCAGTTTGGCAGCTAAAGTGTATGGTAAGATTATTGAAAGGAGAATGAGGATGGTGTCTGATGAATTTTTGTGTGAGGCACAAGGAGGTTTCAGGTGTGGAAGGGTATGCATGGATCAAGTGTTTTCTCTGCGCAACATTGTGGAGAAGCATCTGGCTGTAGGCCAGAGGGTTTTCTGCAGTTTTGTGGATTTGGAGAAAGCATTTAACACGGTTGTCGAAAGGAACTTTGGGACATTTTGCCGGAATATGGTATTAACGGTAGACTGCTACAAGCTGTGCAGTCCAACTACATGGACTGCAGACCTTGTGTGCAGCTGGATGATAGAATGTCACCCTGGTTTGATGTCAATATCGGCGTTAAACAGGGCTGCGTTCTATCAGCCAGACTGTTTATCATATATCTGGATAAATGTCTGCAAAGGTTGAATGAAATGAATGTGGGAGTTCAGATGGGCGACTCAGTGGTTAGGACTCTGCTATATGCAGACGATGCGGTTTTATTAGCGCAGTCCGCGGCAGACCTGCAAACTCTAGTCGACGTAATGGCAGAAGATTGTAAGAAATGGGGCCTACGTGTGAATGTGAGCAAAACCAAAATAATGGTTTTTGAAAGAGAAGAAGCCAGAACAGATGTTAGAGTAGCAATAGGAAATGGTGTGCTAGAACAAGTGGATGAATTTGTATATCTTGGATGTGGATTCAGTCGGGATGGAAGGTACACCACTGATGTAGAGAGAAGAGTGAATGCGGGAAATAGAGTGAACGGAGCATTAGGACCACTTCTCGGCAGTCATCACCTCAGCCAGAAGGCACGTGTCGCAATACACAACGCAGTGCTTGTCCCAACATTATTGTATGAAAGCGAGAGATGGGTATGCAAAAAGGAGCATGAGAGTAAAATCAATGCGGTCGAAATGCGATCTCTGCGGAGAATCTGTGGAGTGAGGCTGACTGACCGCATTCGTAACAATGACGTAAGAGAGCGAGTAGGTATGCTCGGAGAGGTGTAGGGAATGCTCCGATGGTTCGGACATGTGGAAAGAATGCCGGACGAGTGACTGGTTAAGAAGATATACAATGCGAAAGTGGAAGGATGTAGGTACAGGGGGAGACCGAGACTCGCCTACCTAGACCAAATCGGTCATGTAATGAAGGAAGGTGGACTCAGGAGTCTCCGAAACCGGCGAGCGTGTATGAAGAGAGTTATGAATGTTGAGGAAGCGAGAGATGTATGCAAGAATAGAACCTCTTGGCACTCTGTTCTCTCTGCCTACCCCGCAAGGGAAATGCCGTGATGATAAGTAAGTAAGCAAGTAAGTAACGAATGTATCCCTGTTGAATCCCCAACAAAAGGAAGTTTAAGATACATTAATGAAGGAAATTGATGATGGAAATGGTGGTTTATATTTTCTGGATGCCCCTGGTGGAACTGGTAAGACATCCCTCATGTCAGTAGTTTTAGCCACTGTTCGTGAGAGATTCAACATTGCGGTTGCAGTTGTTTTTTCTGGAATAGCAGCCACATTGTTAGAAGGATGCCGTACGGCTCATTCAGCATTACAATTACCGTTAAATCTTCAAACTATTGAAGAACCAACATGTAATATTGCAAAACACTCCGCAATGGTCAAAGTTTTATCAGCATCGAAAATCTTCATCTGGAACGAATGCACAATGTCGCATAAACGTGCATTGGAAGCACTTAACCGAACATTGAAAGATCTACGCAATGACTCGAGACGTTTTGGAGGCGCAATGATTTTAGTGTCTGGTGATTTTCGTCAAACACTGCCAGTAATTCCAAGATCACCTGCTGCCGACGAAATAAACGCTTGCCTTAAATCATAGAATCTATGGCGCTATGTGAAACAACTTCAGCTGACAACAAATATGAGAGTTGCATTGCTAAACGATACATCTGCTGAAGATTTCTGTGAGCAATAGCTGACTATCGGTAATGGTCGACCACCTGTCGACGCATCGAGCGGATTGATTTTATTTCCTCCGAATTTCTGTAACTTCGTCTCATCGAAAGACGAACTCATTAACAAAGTATTCCCAAACATCATTACTGAACACAAAAATAATGAATAGTTGAGTGAGCGAGCAATTTTGGCAGCTAAATATAAAGATGTAGATGACTTAAACTACATAATTCAGAATGAAATCATAGGTACACGCATTCATTCAAATCTATTGACTGTGTAACAAATAAAGATGAAGCCACCAACTATCCAATTATATTAAACCCCTTAGATGGCCTGGCTTACCACCGCACAATTTACGACTAAAGGTTGGCTCCGTAGATATCATGCTTCAAAACATAAACCAACCAAAACTGTGCAACGGAACGAGTTTGGTGGGAAGTAAATTGATGAACAGTGTGATTTACGCCACGATACTCAAAAGAAAATTCGAAGGTGAGGAAGTTCTCATTCCGAGGATCCCGATGATCCCAACCGATATGCCATTTGAGTTTAAACGACTTCAATTTCCGATCCGTCTTGCATTTGCCATGACCATTAACAAATCACAAGGCCAATCCTTGAAAATTTGTGGTCTGAATCTAGAAAATCCATGTTTTTCCCATAGTCAATTATATGTTCACGGGTCGGAAGGCCACCTGCGTTATTGCACGCCTCATAACCGAAGCGTTGATGTGTGTTCTACTCCCGGTTGACACGGCACAGCTGATTTTACAAACTTAAAATGTCTCTATTTATCATATATTGCACTTGTAAAATAATATCTACACACACATATAAAGAACAAACACTATTCTTAACACTCCTGATATTTTTGATGCCATTTTTGTTATTTAAATTAGTTAAAATACTGTTTGAAAAAAATCTGGCTTGGACGTCTGTGAGTTGTAGGTAATGTATGTTAACACGATAACGACCAAAATAATTCACTAATCGAGTCTTTTTTTTCGCTTACGAATTATTATGACTAGGAATAGAGCCCTATTACTTTTCACGTTCTGATTCGATGTGGTTGTTATTAAATAAACAAAAAAATAATGAATATTTACGGCATTTACGCTCGACGCGATACTAAAACCAGCGCCTTTCATGAGAACTACCTAACTTTTTACCTACGCATAGCCACCGGTGGTTTTACTATCGTCAACAGAACAGAACGCCGTCCGCCCGGCCGGTACATTGTTTTTTGTTAAAAGAAAGTTTTTACCTTTGCTTGACGAACTGATGATATTTGTCAATTATAATAACTATTTTATCATAACAATAATAAAAAACACTAAACACACGTAAATAATAACACACCAACGTTACAAAACCCGAAAAAAACATATTTTACATTCCACAATTTTTTTTGCGTGGCCTTGGCGTCACTTTGTTTTCACTTAGAACCAAAGAGTATAGTAATAAAGCTACACACACAATACCAAAAGCGTCTTGTCGCAATAAATACTGTCTTGAGCACAAGTCTCAGGAACAAAACGGAGGAGTAAACTCAACTCGACGTCTGCAGCAGGGAAGGCACTCAAAACTATCACAAAACACCACGAAACGGCAAAAAAGCAAAGATTTTCGCGAAACCACAAGTTTCAAAACTTTACCGTTTTTTCCATTTGCCTTGGTTTGGTTATGGTTAGTTAGTCGCAAACCATAGAGAAATTTTTCTTTGATATTTTTACTATGGCAACACTGCCTAGATTTTTACAAATAAAGTTGTATTTCTA
This sequence comes from Leucoma salicis, assembly GCA_948253155.1. Taxonomy (NCBI): domain Eukaryota; kingdom Metazoa; phylum Arthropoda; class Insecta; order Lepidoptera; family Erebidae; genus Leucoma; species Leucoma salicis. The sequence continues at coordinate 19,820,625 of OX411807.1, forward strand.
GAAAAAACATATGGTAAAATCCCTTCTTGTTTTTATATTTTGAGTTTGATTTTATATAATAAAGAATGAAATAAAATCGATACCAAACCGCTTGCGGTGACATCTATGTCATCGATAATATAACCTATATGATTCAGGTTTCTAGTTAAATAAAATAGATGGCGTCACTAATAATATAAATCAGCTCATAAAAGGTATTGTCACCCCCCTGCTTAGAACAAAGTATAAAATTATAAGGCAACCAAGTTAGGAAGATAAATGGTTTAGAGATTTCTTGTTGAAATCATTGATTTTTAAATAAGTCGTATAATATTGTCCAACGTTGCAATTTTCTATTGATAGATGTCGCTGTTTTAAAGTAAAAGAGATATTGACAAATGCAGCCCTAGATGTCGCAAGTAGCAATTTTAGATGTATTCAGTTGCTGTTGTAAAATTAAAGAACCACAATATTGCTTTTTTTTTGTAAGGAAACTAGAGATGTCTTTTTGTTTTCTTAAATTGTATTTGTTTACAGTTTAATAAATTATTAAATTTTACATGTTTATATATCTTATATGCACTTATGCAGGTATATATATGTAAACTCATGGATTGTTGTTCTAACTAATTGCCAGATGGCGCCTTGCAAAATGACTGAGGTAGACCAATATAGAAGTACTTCTTAAAATTAGCGTTAGATGGCGTATAAGACATGAAACCCACATTAGTACTTTTTGAAATTACCGCTATCTATGTGATTTATTGAAAACTACTTAGTAAAACCAATACATTATTAGTTACTTATCAAATAATCAATTTTATTGGAAAAATGAAGATTATGAGGCGTGCAGTTTTGGATTTTCCAAAGTATTTGTTCTTGCGCCTGATAATAAATCGAAAAATGTCGTCTATCACAAGGTGCTTCACTGAAGAGTGCAACCCATGCATCAAAATACATGGCCAATAAAGAATCTTTAAGATACTTGATTTTGTTTATTTATATTTTTATTATACTAATAAAATAAAATCCAAAATCTGCTAATTTATTGCCCCTAAGGCTGAACAAAGTTCGCCAGGTCAGCTAGTATGAGAATAAGATAAACCAATGTTACCCAAAATAATTTAATAATCAAATATTACCTCATTTATGTGACGGATTTAATATGTGTCAAAGTTACACTTTTGTTGCTTTTGTGGGTGGTAACTTTGACATACTACAAAAATAGATTTTTCTGTATAATTTAATGGGTATTATAGTATTCCACTATTTATCTATGGATAAAAATATTCTGAGGACACTAACAAAGTATAATATTGTCATTTAAATATTAAAACATTTAAGTAAAATACCATAAAAAATGTTTTAATATTTTAATTCCTGCCTTTTCAAACCAAAGTTATTCTTGCACAGTCTATCTTTCTACTACTGCTAGATTATGCTGACATCTGTTTCCTGGATGCGAAGGAGGAACATCTTAATAAACTCGAACGTCTGCAAAATTTAGGCATCCGCTTCATTTTCGGTCTCCGTAAATAAGATCACGTCGCTGAGTATCATGTGAAATTAAAGTGGCTGCCTATTCGGCAGCGACGGGATTCTCACATTCTCCCTTTCCTTTTTTCTATTCTACACAATCCTCATTCCCCTTCCTACCTGCGTGACCGCTTTGAGTATCTTGTCCCTCGGGGTAAGCCAAGCCGCACTTCTCTCTTATTACGCATTCCTAGACACAATTCTAGTCGGTACGATGGCTCTTTTACGGTCCAAGTGGTGCGGCTCTGGAATAATCTTCCTCAAAATATACGCAAAATCACGTGCGTTTTCAAGATGAAATTAAAAGAACATTTTCTATCGCTTGTTAACAGTCGATAAGTATGTGTTTAGCATATAGATATTATATTTAAATATATATATATATATATATATATATATATATATTTACATCACGCTAGAAATGTGGCTTCCTTTCATTTCAAATGGTTGTGACGTCCACCACTTCTAGTTGCTGTAACGGAGTGCTTTCAGAGAATATTGGCTGATATGCGTCAGGGAATATTCATGTACAACTTCTTTTTAAAAAAAATCACCTATGTTGATATACAAATATACGTATATTGCCATGCACATCGCTGTCAATTTAAACCCCCCTCCAGATTCCGAATCATCAGACTTCCAGTGTATATCAATTAAATTACGTTTACTCTTCACATCATCCTACTTCCTTTGAAATGCGACGTTGCCAGCTTTACTATGAATGGGTACGAGATCAACAGTCATTTATTCAACATAAATATAGCAATATTCGACACAAAACACGACATTCACATTTCAAACAATATCAATATTTTTATACTTTTATATATTTTTTGAGCATTTGAAATACTTAGCCACATAATTACACAGTGTGAAAATTAAACACAAAGTGAAAAATGTGAAATCGAAAATAACAGTCACGAGCAGGATTTGAACCTGCATATTCTAGATACCGTTCAGATGTTTTGCCAATTCCGCTATCGTGACAAATGCTCAGAACTGCGAATTTTGATAACAAATTCATTCCTAATGTCTTGGGTGTGACGCCTGCGCCAATATATAAGTAAGAACAATGGTGGGTTCGCGCACCAAAGACATACCTTTTTTTTTGTTAAGGCGACAAAAAAATTACGTAACGGACGAACCGTCTAGTTTGGGGTCCCCACTCACTATATAAAACCACCGTGTGCCGTCTGTCCATCTGTACTGGCGGACCACTGGCACTGGAAGACATTACTTCAGTGGCCCGCCGGGGGCTTACACTTTCGTGTCCTTTGAGCACTTTCGCAGGAGTCATTGTGGGTAGTGGAGGTTCCTCGGCCCATCCACCTGCAGCCTCAGCTAGGGCGGCATCAGGCGTAGGTAGGTACGGTTGTGTCTGTGCCGTCCCAGTTACGGGCGGAGTTCGGGTCAGCGATGGGATTTACTTCCCTGGCCCTCCTCCGCCTCCTCCTGTAAGATGACAATCTACCAGAAGGACGAGACCGTGGCCCAATTCCTGTCCATGCAAAGCATCGCTCTGATGACGCTCTGCAGCGAGAGATTCCTAGCTATTGATGCGACGAGTACACGGCGTAGTTCGGCCAAGCCGAGCACGACTTGAGCGTGTACCACGCCGTGTCTTCGTCGCAGCCGCCATGGTGACAACATCCCTCCTTGCGGCTATATGCAGGTATCGTCCGAAGCAATTATGCCCCGAGGCAGCACCTGCATCATTCGGAACATAAGGGTTACCTGCCGTCGCCATGCCTACTCCTCCATCAATGACATACCTAGATATCTATAGTTATCACATACTATAGGTACTTTTACAATATTAGAATGTATGGATTTTTTTGTTAAATTGACCGATAAGCACATACATACACAGATGCTGACTTTGTAGTTATCTGTGTGCGCTCGCGGCGGCGTACCACACGCAACTAGAAATTCAATATTGCTTGATATTAAGCGTTCGTATATCGCAATATACGGACGTCCTATCTTTTACAACATAAATGTTTTTTGTTCAACTGACGTTCTTAAATATCGTTTAAAAAAAGGTAATCAATTCACACATTTTTTAATGTAACAACTATGTATAGTATACGGACGTCCAATTTTATCCAATATGAATAATGAAATGCTCAATCGACAACCGTATATAATGTATATTTATTATTTTCTAAAAAACACCATATTTTGCAGGTTTTCCTCACACTTAGGTATTTAATAGGGATAATTACAAATTGTCAACGTCCATCCATCCATCCATCAACTTTTCATCGTCCACTGCTGGAAATAGGCCTCCCCCAAGAGAATGCCACAGCGAACGGTCCTGTGCCGCTTGCATCCAATGAATGCCTGCGACCATGACCAGGTCATCGGTCCACCTGGTGGGAGGCCGTCCTACGCTGCGCCGTCCATTACGCGGTCGCCACTCGTGAACCTTTCTTCCCCAACGGTTGTCGGTTCGTCGAGCGAAGTGGCCTGCCCATTGCCACTTCAGCATGCTGACCCGGTAGGCTATGTCGGTTACTCCCGTTCTCCTACGGATTTCCGTATTACGGATTTATCAGTAGAGAGATCCCAAGCATAGCCCGCTCCATGGCACGCTGAGCGACTTTGAACCTTGATATAAGGCCAACAATCATCTCTCTCTGTTCCATAAGTCATCACCGGTAACACACACTGGTCGTAAACCTTCGTCTTCAGACACTGTGGAATTTTGAATAAGAAGATCTTCCACAGCTGCCCGAATGCTGCCCAGCTGAACTGGATTCGTCGATTGACCTCTTTCTCGAAGTTGTGTCTACCTAACTGGACTGTCTGTCCCAGGTAGACATAGTGGTCGACAACATCGAGAAACGCACTCCCGATTAGGACCGTTGCTGAAATGACATGGACATTAGACATGACTTTCGTCTTGTGCATGTTCATTTTGAGACTCACTAGTCGGGAAACCCTGCCTCAGCAGCATTGAGCATGCTGCCAAGGTCCTCCAGTGATTCTGCCATGACTACGATGTCGTCGTTATATCGAAGGTGAGTGATATATTCGCCATTGATGTTGATGCCGAATCCGGTCCAGTCCAAGAGCTTGAAGACGTCTTCCAATGCAGTGGTGAAGAGTTTTGAGAACATAATGTCTCCCTATATAACACCTTTCTGCAGCTGGATCAGTTTCGTACTCCCGTCCTGAACACGGACTGACATGGTGGCATTTCTATACAAGCACTTCAGCACTTCAATGTACCGATAGTCAATTTGGCACCCCTGAAGGGACTGCAGCACCGCCCAAATTTCGATCGAATCCTCATAGTCCACAAACGCCACGCACAGAGGCCGATTACTCCTCGGTCTTCTGTATAATCTGGCGCAGCGTATTTATGTGCTCTATAGTACTATAGCCTTTTCGAGAACCGGCTCGTTTGGAGACTGGAAGTCGTCGAGCCTGTGCGTGAGTCGATTTGTAATGACCCTCGAGAACAACTTATAGACATGACTCAAGAGCGAGATGGGTCTATAATTCTTCAAGAGGGTCTTCCCCTTTCTTGAAGAACAGCACCACCTCGCTCCACGACTCTGGAACGTCGCCTTCGAGAACGACGGAATTGAATTACCTCTGGAGGGCTTTGAGGACGTGCCTTTCCGTCCTTTAGCTGTTTGAGAGCCATTCTGATCTCGTACAGGCTGACGTCCGGGATATCTTCGATATAGTGCCGAGTTAGCTTGGATCTGGGCTCATGGACCAAGCTGACAACAGGGACAGCTATATAAGGACAGTTATATAGATCCCAGAAGGTTCTATATAACTGTTCATAGAACTTATGGAACTCTATTAATATGTCATCTTTGGATGAAACATCGGTGCCATCTCTGGTCTTCAGCTTGGACAGCTGGCTTTTCCCAACAGACAGGTCTCTTGCGAACACTTTGAAACCTTGGTTCCGCTCTATCGCCTCTTTAATACGCATGGTATTAAATCGGCGAATGTCTTGTCGCATAGACTTGGAGATCTGCCTGTTTAGTCACCTCTGATTGGACCAATCAGCCGAAGACTGCACCGTCATTTCTGTCTGTCTTGCCATGAGCTTAAGAGTTTCATCCGAAAGCTTTTGAGTCCTATTACCGCGACTGGTTTTAAAGTAGGTTGACCTAACCGCGTGGATAGTTTCCACGAACCTGTTGTTCATATTACTCACTGATTCGCACTCGTCTAGGCATTGGATTTGCGATTTTGTTGTTCGAGCTGAAAGTTTTCGGGGTTCTTGTATTGAGCAGGTGTTGATAGGTGGTGAGACTTCATCAAGCGTGACCTCTCGATTTTCATATTAAGCCTCTAACTAAGCGGTGATCACTCCTAGTTTTAATCCTGCTGATCACTGAGACATCATTGAATATGCGTCGTTTGTCCGATAAGATGAAGTCAATCTCATTTTTCACTGAACCATCAGGGCTGATCCAGGTCCATTTTCGCTGGGGCTGCTTCCTGAAGAAAGAATTCATCATATAATAAAGTGGCCTTCCTTCTCCAAAATCAGACAGTATCTGGCCCCTGTGGTTTCTCTGCCCATATCCATATTGATCCCTACCTTCAGCTCATCGTCTCTCATTATGCCTAGCTTTGCGTTAAAGTCTTCCATAACCACCGTAAAGTGACTTTTAGACTCATGAATGGCTTTTGAGATGTCTTCGTAGAGGGCCTCCACTTCGTCATCCGAATGTATCGAGGTCGGCGCGTAAACCTGTATGACCTTCAGCGAATACCGTTTGGTTATTCTGAGTATAAGGTACGCTACCCTACTCGACACACTCTCCACGTTACCTAGAGAGAGACCTGCGAACGATAAACCCATACCACCCTGGGACTGGTAGTCGCCTTCCCGGTGGAAGAGCAAGTTTTCGGACTGGAGGATTATCGTGCCCTCACCCTGTCTTCGCACTTCTGATAATCCTACAATGTCACATCGGATCTTGCTCAATTCCAGCGCGGTGATCCTCTCGTCAGTCCTCAGTGACCTGACGTTGTGTGTTACCAGGGCCAGAAGTCGTTTATGGTAACCGGATCGCGACTGGGGATTCTAACCACCCCCTGTTCCGCTGTTACCGGGCCCGCTACATTTAGGCCACGGAATAGCGGAGCTTCCGTGACTGGGGGCCGATGTGTGTGTGTGCTCATGTGGGAGGTATTGCCATAATCGCTACGCTTGATAGGCAGGTTGGCGATCGCAGTGCATGATTTTTAGTACACAAGGGAACGCTGCTGCCCGGTCCCCTGGTAATCCCTTAGTCGGCTTTTACGACTCCCCTAGGAAGAGACGGGGTGGAGCTATTCTTGATGCCGGCCCCACACGGCTTATTAATTGTCAACGTGAGGACGCATTAATACTTCATTAGCAGTCTTTGCACTACATTCTAGTGACTAGATTATATCACATACGAGATGATTATGTCGATCAGCATTACAATTGTCTTCGGACGCCCAACTTTATGTAATATGGATCGTATATATCAATTCAACGTCCATATACGCAGTTTTATAAATGTAAACGAATCATAGTTAGGATTAAACTACTTAAAGTAATATTATTGGCGTGAATGCCCAATCCAGTACACATTAATAGGCCATTTTGTAATAGATAATTATGTACCAGAGATTATTTTTGGAACAACCTGATTTTGTAGAAAATGTATTATTTATCCTTATTCTAATCTGTATTAAATTTACGATTTTTATAAATCAAAGCAGTCACGTACATAAATTAACATTTTTCACAATTATCTAAAAACAAAATAATTATAATGTAGTTAGTTCAAACTTATTCAGAATGTAGGTTAGGTAGGTACTCTTTCAGAGTTATTCGCAGTAAATGTAATCGGCCTCTTAGAGTACAAGGAAATTGACAACAAGGATACCAAAATCCTGTCCAACCACGAAAAAGAGTAACATTTCCGAAGGCATTTTTGTCCGTGTGGTGACGGACTAAGAATACAAGTGTCACCACCCCATTCTTTCCCGCGGGTGTCGTATGAGGTGACTAAGGGAAGTAAGCAATCATCATCCATTGCATACCTGGTGGTAGGGCTGGGTACCAAGTGGAAGTACTCACTTGGTATCGGGCCTGAGCGGGTTGGTACCACCATCTCCCGTGTGACCGGCCATGAAGCACATCGTTGCGTTTTGGCTATAGCAGCATAGTATAGATATGAAATGATATATAAACGGGTATAGAGATACCCGTTTATATATAATTTCATATCTGTGAAATGAATTGGTGAGCAGCGGCTTGACAGTACTCTCGGTATAGTCGAGTCCATGGGCGACGGTTACCATTTACCATCAGATGGACCGTGGCTCGTCTACCACTACTTATATGCAATAAAAAAAAGGCATCCATGTCGGCAACAATATGAAGATTTTTTTTTATTAACTTAGAAAGAAAGAAAGAAAGAAACATATTTATTTGTGCCACAATTATACATTGCAAGAATAGGAACATACAAGATCAAAAATACTTTAAATAAAATTTAAAAAAAAGAAACATTAAAAACATAAAACCAGTGATATTGTATATAAAAAAGAAGAGGCTTAAAAACTATTTTTTGGCACAAAAAGGAATAAATTCAGCTTTTGCTGTTTTGTCGTATGACATCACAGCAGCTGGTTTTCAATTCATCCCTTTTTTTTTTTTTTTTTTTTTTTTACGTTCGACATCGCGATGTTTGTTGTGCTCTATGTATAACGCGTACGCAACTCACAGAGCACCTTCCTTAGTACCAAACGTCAGTTTATTGTTATTGTTACTTAATCGAGTAAAATTTTATTATGTAATCATAACAAAACTAAAATATCAGATTACCAATGATTATACAAGGCACAGTAATATAATGTATAAATGTCCCAACATGGTGATGGGAATCAATAATAATACGCACACGAAAAAAAAAATAAAACAATTGTGAGCAATTCTGAGCTTATACGCACCGCTAGGAATCTTCAGACATAGCCAGTATAGCCAGACGACTATAAACTATAAGGTACATATCTATATTGTACTATAATATTTAATATGAGAACTTGGGAAATTGACATCAAGTTACTGTCAGAATTATGTAAAGTGATGTTATATATATATAAACACTATAATTGTACCTGATTTTGTTCTATATTTATTTGCACGTTCAATAAATGTGTCTTCAAATTAGTACAATAAGTTTGTTTTGTTTTTAGTGTTCGCCCTGGGGGCCATAGAACGTTCCAGCAGTGCGTGGCGGCGTATTTAAAACAACCCCTGAACGCGGAGGTCCTATGTGCAGGATTGATCAATGGGTTCACTGTTGACCGAATAGGGTATTTATAGTGATCATATTTCCACTTTAGTTTTTCATACAAATAGCTTGGTTTATGGGTGGTGATAACAGAGAAGGCAAGGCCGGCCAAGTGTACCTGTCTCCTAGCTGTCATTTTTAAAATATTATATGCATTTAAGTAGGGGGTAACATGGCTTCTTCTTGGTATTCCAAAACAGAAACGTGCACAGGCATTTTGTATTCTTTGGATCAGACACTCTGTTCTCTTTAGCAGACATGGACCATACACTGTGTCACAGTAATTAAGTTTAGACAAAATGAGAGCATTCATCAAATGTATTCTTAAGGGTGTACTAATGTAGTTTCGTATCCCATAAATTATTTTGAGTTTGTAAAAACAAGATCTCATGGCCTGATTTATATGCCTCTCGAAGCGCAACTCCGGATCCATTGTCAATCCCAGATTACATGCATACTCAACCCTTGCAATCTTGGATCCCGATATTACAACTTCTGGGTTTTCAGAGAGCACTGTGCGAATCTGGTGTTTACTCCCCAGGACCATGAATTTTGATTTTAATGGATTCAACATCAATGCATTCCGTTCAGCCCATGAGACAATTCTCCCGAGGTCTTCATTTAATTTTCGAACTGCCACTTGCGTATCTTTGGGCCTGAATGACATGTACAGCTGAACATCATCAGCATACATATGATATTTACAGTTTTTGATGGATTCTATAATATCGGCACTGTAGAGGATGTACAGCAAGGGGCCAAGGATTGAACCCTGAGGAACTCCCCTATTCACCTGACATGGTGTTGATGTCACTCTTAAACCATCTCCCTTCCGAATCTCAACATATTGAGACCTGTTAGAGAGGTAACTCCTAAACCATTGCACCGTTTCCTTATCAAAACCATAGAATACCAACTTGGCAAGCAACAATGCCCTGTCAATTCCATCGAAAGCCCGTGAAAAGTCAAGCATAGTAAGAATAGAGCCCTCTCCCCGATCCCGAGCCTCCAGAAGGTTTCCTACTACATCTGATAGAGCAGTTGAAGTACTCCGGCCTTTTCTAAATCCGGACTGGAGTTCTGGCAGAATATTGTTATTTTCTAAATAATCTGCCATTTGGGAGTGCACTATTCGCTCCAGTACCTTCGAGAGTATGGGCAAAATACTAATGGGACGTAGATCTAAAGGATTCTGAGGGTTACTGTTCTTAGTGATGGGTCGAATTATGGCACATTTCCATATCTGTGGGAATGTACATGTAGTGATTGACTTATTTATTATATCTGTTATGGCTTGCAGAGAGCTGGGCAGCGTAAGGGCCAACATATCCAGACTAATCTCATCCACACCCTGTGCATTTGACTCTAAATTATTGACAACCCTCAACACTTCACTCTGATCAACAGTCTGTAGCTTGAATGTAGAGTTATTAAACCGGCTTTGTTGGAAAGAAGACAGTGCCAGTGTGTCACCAACACATGTACCAGGTACATCTAGAAATGCCACATTTATTGCGTCTGGGTTGTCAAAATGATCTGGCAACAAACTATCCTTATGATCTGGCAATACCTTCAACTTTAGGTTTTTCCACAGTGACTGAGGGTTCTTGATGTTTTTGTTAATATACTCTGTGAAGTAAGCCTTTTTATCACTGTGTAACGCTTGAGCAGCCTGTCTCTTCAAATCCAAATAGTACCTTTTGTGCACATCCTGTCCAGTTCTGTGAGCTTTATGTCGGGCTTTGTCACGTAACCTGAACAATAATCTGACAGTGTCGGTGATCCAGGGTGTTTGACGGTCTTTAAAGGTTTTCCTCTTGAGAGGAGCATGGATATTAAACAATTGTATGATGAAATAATTAAGTGTATGTACCATATCATTGACGTCAAACAACCCACTTATGGTGGCCCATGGTATTAGATCTCTGTCCACAATAAAGTAATCCTCCAGAATGTTTTTTATGGGTCGATATAAAACAACATGTGGTCTGGGCTTATCTTTCTTAATAACAGTTTCGCATATTATAAAGGAATGGTGGCCGAGTTCACTGATATGGTCAACAAATACACTTCGAAACTTCATATCTGAGCAAATTATGTCTATCAGGGTGCCGCTGTTTCCTATGAAGTGTGTAGGCTCTTTAACTACCTGATCCAAATTTAGATAATTAATGAATTCCTGAATTTGTTTACTACCAGAGCTATTAGTTTCAAGCATGTCTACATTGAAATCTCCTAAAATGATTATGTGATCATACGGTGCTAAACTACATATACTCTCTGTTATGCCCTCAAGAAATGTAGATAAGTTAGACCATGGGGGACGATATGCAGTGCCAATAATAATTGTTTTGCTATTTGATTTTAACTTAAGCCAGAACTGTTCAAGACTAGGCTGAATGGGGTGGGCCTGAATACGGGTATTTACTCCTTTTTTAATGTAAAAACCAACTCCACCTCCACGCCCGCACCGAACAGACTCTGGCCTGGGGATGTGTTTCAGTTTGTAGCCAGGTACACTCGGTGCCCGGTCCTCTTGTCCTGACCTTAACCATGTTTCATTTATAGCCATAATGTCTACTGAGTGGCGGCGCATAGCTACTAAGAATTCATCTTGCTTAGTACTGAGAGAACCCGCATTCAGCAGACCAAATTTGATATGTTTGTTATTGATCATTGGAAACAAGATGTAGTGTACACAAGATGTAGCCCTCCCAAGTCGTGAACTAAGCCATATGGTGGAAATTTTGACAAATATAACGATTTATGTATATTATTAAAATATTTGTAATATTTAAACAAAATATTATTACATAACAAGATTGTTATAATGATGTTGATAATGCTAACTGAAAAAATGTGTTATATATATGTGATTATAAAATTGTAATTTAAATTGTATATTCCTTCATATAAGTACATTCCATACATAATCATACTGATTATTGTGTATATAATTGCCAGGCATATAAGTATTGTAAATAGAGAAGGTTTATTTTGTTTTAAATTTATTGTTTTGTGCGTATATTTAAACATTAAGCTTAATTGCATGATAGTATGTTTTAAAATAGCAAAGTGTAAAATAGATAACCAGATGGCAAATGAAATATGAAAATGATTACTTATGGCCACTAGTGTCACTTCCAAAGACTCTGAGCAAATCCGCCTCACTGCGAATGGTGCAGCTCGGGACACCCGGCTCTTTCCGCGCCAAGATGGTGCCACGCTTCGTCCAAACGTACCTCCACCCGAGGCGCTTCCCAGCTTCACGCGCACAGCGAAATAAGTGCCGCTTGCACTTGGTAAGGCGCTCGTTGACGTAGAACCGCGTGGGTGGCGCTGCCAGGCACAGGTCCTCCGTGGTGGCGCCGCGGCGTACGCGCGCGGCCCGCAGAAACTCGTCACGCGTAAAGCGGCGCGCCAGGCGCACCACGAGGGGGCGCGCGCGTCGCGGCCCCGCGGAGCTCGTTGCGTCGACGCGAAACGCGCCCGCGCGCGCCGTGCTGACAATATCCCGCTCATCTATCTCGACACCCAGTTTGGCGCCGATCTGCATGACCAAATGGTTAGGATTTTCACCGTTCACCTCTGGAAAGTTACCAATCTCTATGTCGTTGCTCAAAAGCTCTTGATCACGATCATTGAGTTCTTGGCGAAGTTCTTCAATTACCTTGTCCACCGGCACCTGTGAACTAGGAGACTCCTTTGGCTGCTCGAGAGCCGCGACTCGCGCTTCTAGGCCGTCCATACGGTCGGTGCATTTTTTTAATGAGGATCTAAGATCCGTCATCTCTGCACGAAATAGTTGAAGCTCAACGCGGACTGCGCTCAATTCCTCACTAAGCAGTTTTAGGTTAGCTAATAGGTCCTCAGGCATTTGTTGTTGTGACAGGTTGCATATCAAACTCTCCGACTCGCCTGGACTTGTCACCAGCTGTGCTCGCCCTCTGATAGGCGTGTCAGTCTTGTTGTCTCTTACGACATTCTTAGTGCACTCCGGGCAACGCCAAGACGGAGATATTGCACCAACAGCTGGCAAACTTACGCAGGGCTTGTGATACATCCCATTACATTTCTGACACTTAGCCGCATCAGTTGTAGAGATAAACTTTCCACATCCACCACACTTAGCCATCGTTTAGTTAAGAATAACTTATTACACTGTCCTTTCTCAGGCACGAGTCGACACTATAACATTCACTATTACTGGTCATAAAGAAGAAAAGTTTTAATGATAAATCTAACTTATATTGTTTGTTTATTGAATCAGCTGTTATTCACAAACTAACTAGTGGGTATCCCTGCAATAAATTATGCACTTGTTGATGTTTTTTCACTAATTAGCTGCATTTACTAATTTATAAGTGTTGACTACAATATATATTGTTTATTATAGTTTAAGCTATATTAATAACACACTTTGAAATCAATGTTTCTTATTTTTATATTTTTAACAGAGCGAATTGTTGTAACAAGCTACTGCAAACCGCGATGTCCAACGTCCAAAAAAACCAAACTTAAACAATAAATCCACTTTTTAAACTAGACGGTATTCATTTGCCATTTTTTGAATTAAGTTTTAATATCTATTGGACGCCGAATACTACACCTAATGAAAAAATAAAATATGTACGTCATATCACGAATACTCAATAGACGAAACGTTTGATGTTGTGGACATTCTCCTGCAATAGCCATAAAACAAGAAGAAGAAGAAGAAACGTTTGATAAATCACAAACAATGTAGGTAAATATCAAAGACGGAACGGCAACGTTGCATTTCATTGATGTCGTAAGCGGATGCACAATACAGCTTGATGTGTAAGTTACACCAACGACAGTGGCGCACTCGTTTTTGGCAGTTTTTCGCTGCGGAACTACGAAAATATTCAGTATAGTCAAACTGGAACTGTTTTGACTTCCAAAGTGTTTTTACAATTCTTACATTTCTGTGATCAGGAGACAAAGGCGGAGGCGATAGACGCTGTCTCCCTTTTTGCGTCCATATACAGACGTCGAAAGCAGGTGGACGTCATTATATCTAAAAAACGCCATAGTGGACGGAGATTAGGTTGCAAGATATATATATATATATAAAAATGAATCTCTATTTCCCTTGGTCATCGCATCACGCGTTATCGGATGGAATAATTTCGCTAATTTTTTTTTGTTGTGTTTATTACTGTCAGGTGAAGGTTCTTACGAAAGAAAAAATTAAGAAAATTGCGCATATAATTGTAAAACTTCAGAAAACCTAACGACTATTTTAACTTAGCCCCTTTGACAGTTCGCAAGTAATTGAATGTTCATAGCTAAGACAGGATAACGTCTGTCGGGTCATCTAGTTATGTATATTATTTAAATTTATGTTTATTTATTTATTTGTATTGATCTATGTATTTTAGAATAAATCAAATATTTACTTTTCTTGTGTTGTACACTTCTTTACTCTTTGTGTATTAGATAATCTACTATTACTTAAAGGGTTTGCTGGTAGAAAATTCAGTACTGAATTAAACTCGCCTTTGTACATCATTTATATTTATTGTATCTATTTACTCACGCTCATGAGAGCGAGTAGGTATGAAAGAGAGTATTGGTGTAAAGATGCAAAAGGGAATGCTCCGATGGTTCGGACATGTGGAAAGAATGTCGGACGAGCGACTGTTTAAGAAGAGATACAATATTTAGATATTTTTATATATATTTTTAGCATTTGACATGCTTAGCTCACTTTGTGTTTAAGATATACAATGCGAAAGTGGAAGGATGTAGGTACAGGGGGAGACCGAGACTCACCTACATAGACCAAATCGGTCATGTATTGAAGGAAGGTGGAGTCAGGAGTCTCCGAAATTGGCGAGCGTGTATGAAGAGAGTTATGAATGTTGAGGAAGCGAGTGATGTATGCAAGAATAGAGCCTCTTGGCACTCTGTTCTCTCTGCCTACCCCGCAAGAGAAATGACGTGATGATAAGTAAGTAAGTATTTACTCATGTGTGTGTACAATAAAGAATTATAGAATTAAAATATCGCTGTAATCTGTCAAAGTTACCCAGAATGACTGTACCAGGATACCACTTTATACTAAGAACTACTGATTAAACTGACAACTCTGACAAGTGACAAGACAAGTGACAACTCGGATCTCCTGGGTACCTGGGTAGGTAGTTTTTAGTCTGTGGTGGTTTTGTTCGGTTGTCGATGCGTAGTATCTCTAACTATTTTGTGGGATGTCGTTTTGATGTGTTTTATCCTTAGATAAAGGATAATAAAAACAAGCTATCAGCGTATGCAGTGTCGAGATAGCAATAGATAACCGGAATAATTTTAAAACATAACTATGATTATAACTTTGTTGACTAAAACAGGTAGTACATTCTACCTGTTTTAGCCGGATAAAAGAATGACAGGACAGAAGAAATTGCAGTTATGCTTATATTTTGCTTAAAATGTATTAGAACATGTAATACTAGCGTGTATAACGTGATTAATACAGGCTTTTTTTACGTCAATACAATAACAAGCTTACATACTGATGATGGGGACGGTTGGCCACCTTATTGTTTGGACCCAGTTCATTGGGTCCAAATACAACTGACGCATACACGAAAAGGATAAAAATACTTATACCTGTGTCACTCTCATTCTTGGTAAAACCTAGTATGTGCATCCTTTTCTTCATCCTTAATGTCTAAATAGTAGCGAGTCTATATTATTCTTCGTCTATGGTTTTATCATAGAGTAAAGTATTCTGTGTTTTATTCGTTTCGTTTCGTGTCGTGTCGTTATTATGTCGGTCGTGTGTTCTTTCGAATTATTAAATAGTTTGTTGTTTTTGCTTTAGCAACCACAATTCTGAAAATTCGTTATCATTATATTACAATTCTTTCTAGTTTAATGTGTTGTAGTGATTGTAAAATACTTAATAAATCGGTCGTTGCTCTTCTTTGTTCCTATACGATATTTGACGTAATTATTGAAAATGCCCATATTATTTAGTGTTGTTGCTCGAGGTACAATTGTGTTAGCGAAATATGCAACCTGTGCCGGGAACTTTACGGAAGTTACGGAGCAAATCCTTTCGAAGATACCGCACCACGACGATAAGCTAACGTACTCTCATGGAAATTATCTATTTCACTACATTGCTGAAAGCAAATTGGTTTACTTTTGTATTACCGATGATGTGAGTAATACTTCTTATCCAGTCATGTTAAAATCCAAAATTTGTGTCTTACATACCTACATTAACTTGTATAAATTAATTATGTTTTCTTTCTACAGAAATTCGAACGTTCGAGAGCATTCCTATTTCTCAATGAAATCAAAAGGAGATTCACGACCTCATTCGGGGACACAGCCCAGACTGCCATACCTTATGCCATGAATGGTGAATTTGCTAGAATTTTGGCAACAGAAATGAAGCATTACAGTGATTCAAAAGACCTTGATACTATATCCAGAGTACATGGCGAGTTGGATGAACTTAAAGATATCATGGTCAAAAATATTGGTTAGTAATTTTCTGTTTTTTCAGTTCAATATTAATTGGGCCAAAATATATTATCAATAATAAAATGAGTATTAACATAATATAGCGGTAAAACTAATGACTTCAAGTGGTATTTGAACCCTAGTCCGAGTTCCTTGCACAACAAACACTTCAAACTTTTCATGTTAATAAAAATTGAGTATTTGTTTACAAATTGTCACAGCTTTGTGAAAGAAAATAAGTCAATGGCTTGTGAAGTCTGTCAACCTGCACTGGGCTAATATGGTGCTTTATTGTCTGAATCCCTCTTACTATGACAGGCTTTTGTTTTTTTGGAACGCAATGACCTGGTAACAAAGACCTTTAGGTCAAACTCTGAGAGGACACACACAAAATAGGATAGTAATGGGTTGGCAAACTAAACATTACTAATAGTGATAATTAGCATTATTAAAACACATTACCATAATAGCAGTATTTACTTATTTATAAAATCTAGTTATTGATCCTCTAATGATTTATTTCCTTAGAATTATTATTGAATATTTATGATAACCCTTTACAAAATTATAGTTGAAATGCTAAAAATATGACTAGATTAATATTTGTATGGATTTACAACATATTTAAGCTGAGCAGTTTGAATAAAACCTCATTTCACTCATGCAAGGTTCCACAAGTCAATGGCTTCATTAAATTAAAGGCCCTTCCAAGAGGTCAGAGTAGGCCTTTGGATGTTGTAATGATGTGTTTTATTTATGTTTGTTGTGGAAACATATTGCATTTTATTTTTCTGGTTGATAATTTATTGACATACATATGTTTTATCAACTGTTATCAGTGCTGTGTTTACGTATTATAAGTCTACTTACCAATAATGTTATTGGCTGTATGCAGTGCAGATACAATTGTTCTATGTATACATTACTGTACAATTACAATTAGTCATTCTTGTTTACTCTAAGCATATTGAGTTCAATGTGCAGAACAAATCTCACATTTGAACTTGTATTTTGTGTGTTTTTATACCCACATAGATCCCACAATTGAGCATCAGAGTGCTCTACAACATAAAAACATAGTATCACGCCTGTATTCCCCGAAGGGGTAGGCAGAGGTGTATTTTACACACCCACGATTCGCCAGCTATGTTAGGTCTCACGTAATAGGGGGTGAGCCTATTGCCGTCTACTAGGCACATTTCCAAACTCTGGGCTGCTACTGAGAATTTTTCTTTTTATCAAATCTCAATAATGCTGCCTGACCCGGGGATCAAGCCCGAGACCTTATGATCAGCAGTTGCTTTCACTACTACTGCACAACCGAGGCAGTGCTCTACAATTGCAGAGAAATTAGGTTACTTACTATACCACACTGGTCAGGTGATACATCTTATATATTGAGTTTTCCTTCTATTAGTACCAATTGTATTTCTATTTAATTTTATATACATTTCACATGTAATCTTTGCTAATATGCATTTACACCCACCTAGCATATATATAGTACAGAATCCAGAAACAAATATTGCGCAACATTAATTTTTTAATAGAGATAAATGTTCTGTAGAGTGACCTAATTATATTATTTGACCCATTTCTGAAGTCTACCTGGACGAAGTCACGAGCGAAATCTAGTTTATGACATTTAAAACTTAATAGCAGTATGAAAGTTTTTATCAAGGTATACATTCAGTCAAGAAAGTATTGGGAATGGATGATTTGTTTATGGTCCCAAATTCAAACTTTTGTTTTTTTTTGTTGTTAGATTGGCACAACTGTTATTCATTTTGACGCGGAGTTTGAGAGTCGGAGCATCTGTTATTTATATTAAATTTTATCATATCTAGTGCGTATTGCGAATTTCATAATGGACAAAAACATCGAACAAAGAGTTTGTCTTAAATTATGCATCGCCAATGGAATTTCGTGTTTGGAGTCACTGAAAATGTTACAGAAGGCTTACGGTGAATCGACTTTATCAAAAACACGTGCTTATGAGTGGTACAAAGCGTTTAAAAGCGGTCGAGATGTGATGGAAGATTTGCCTCGCTCTGGTAGGCCATCAACGTCTGCAACTGAAGATAACATTGCAAAAGTGAAGGAAATAGTGACTGAAAATCCTCATTCAACTTTGAGAGAGATAGCCACCAAACTTTCTGTATCTCACTTGTCGATCCGTACCATTTTAAATAATCACTTGAGTATGAAACATGTTTTCGCTCGGCTAGTCCCAAAAGACCTGAATTTTCTCCAAAAACTCAATCGCATGAGAGTTGCTGAGGGCATGCTAGAACGAGTCAATTCCGACCCAACATTCATGAAACGCATTGTTACTGGTGACGAGACGTGGGTTTGCGAGTTTGACATGCAAACTAGTCAACAAGCTTCGGAGTGGCGACTTCCAACTAAACCGAAACCGAAAAAACCACGCCAAAGTCGATCAAAAGTCCAAGTCATGTTGACTGTTTTCTTTGACTATCGCGGTGTTGTGCACTCGGAATTCTTGCCAGAAGGTCAAACGGTAAATAAAGAATATTATATGAGCGTTATGCGGCGTTTAAGAGAGCAAATTCGACGAAAAAGGCCAGATTTGTGGATAGAAAAAGCTTGGATTTTGCACCACGATAATGCGCCTTCGCACGAGGCCATCATTGTGAATGCAATTTTTGTCCAAACACTCAACAAATACCATCGAGCAACCACCATATTCACCAGATATGGCTCCAGCCGACTTCTTTCTTTTTCCTAAACTCAAATTACCACTTCGTGGCACCCGTTTTCAATCGGTAGAAGACATAAAGGAGAATTCGCGGCAGAACTGAAATCAATTCCGGAAACAGCTTTTAAAAAATGTTTTGATGATTGGATTATTCGTTGGCGTAAATTTTTGTTATTCATCCAAATTTATTTTATCACCTTCAAAGTATGGTCCTTCAGAAACGATAGACTCGAATAACAAAAATTTTGTGTATTATTGATCTTTTCCCGGTACTTTCTTGACAGAGTAGTATAAGGGGTTATGTAAGAAATATTTCTAGAACAAATTTTCGTGAAAGTGTAAAGAGAGAATTTTACTACAAGCAGGATCATCATGAAAGGAGATGTACCAAATGCCCATACATTCTCGGCCTGGAAAGGACCCATAAAACAATATGTTTTTTGAAGATAAATGGCTACCCTATTGCCCTGTGTATGACTTTTCACACTAAAACTTTTAGATGATGAGATAAAAGAAATCTAAGATGGATATAATTTTGAAAATGAAATACCTCAATATCTACCTACTATGCCTATGCATACTCGTGGTTGAGATACGGCATCATGCTATGGGGAAACAGTGTCAATGCAAATGAATTATTTGTTATGCAAAAGAAATGCGTACGTATATTAGCCCAGATAGACAACACACAAAGTTGTAAACCTTATTTTAAAGAATTTAAGTTACTGACACTACCATCGATTTATATTCTAGATATATGTTTATTTGTTTTTAATAATAGCAGTATGTTTATGCGGGTGAAAGATACTCACCCAATTAATACGCGTCACAAAAATAGGCTGTACCAACCACTCTCTAGATTAAAAATGTTGAATGAAAGTCCTTATTATATGGCTATAAAAATTTATAATAGGTTACCAATTAGTATTAAAAACGAAAAAAAAAACTATTACTGTTTAAAAATAACTTATTAACACATTTAGTGCAAAATTGTTACTACTCAATTGCAGAATACCTAGGAACACAATAACAAATTGATGAGCAGAATGAGTAGGTACGTATTGGTGTGAACATCTATTATCTATTATTTTTTGATAATGTAATTTCCTACAATCTATAATTATATAATTTTGTAAAATTGCGATGCCCGTAAAAGGCCGCCAAGTAATAAGCACAGCTATTAACTATTATAATCTCAATGTTCACTTGGTTTAATGCAATAAATTTGAATTTGAATCTAATATTTGATCAAAAATAACACCATAATTATAAATAAATAAAATAATATCTACATATATAAACAAATAATGAGGCTAAAATCACTAAATATATAACTTACACTCATAAAATCACAATACAATATTCACGATACACAATAACAACAGTAGATGAGTAGAACTCTTGAGTAGTATATTCCTTGAGTTAGAATGACATGACATGACAGATGTAAAATGTTTTGCCAATATTTTGAATCATAATTGCTACTCTTGATTAGAAATAATATCAGTTTTCACTTAGAATAATAACGCTTAGAACGGTAGTTTCATTTATAATTCCGCTCAAATTTGAAGCAAAATAACGATTAATGTGTGCGTAAACGTCACGTAATTACATTCA
The DNA here is from genome assembly GCA_948253155.1 of Leucoma salicis. Taxonomy (NCBI): domain Eukaryota; kingdom Metazoa; phylum Arthropoda; class Insecta; order Lepidoptera; family Erebidae; genus Leucoma; species Leucoma salicis. The sequence continues at coordinate 19,841,283 of OX411807.1, forward strand.
ACGGCACGCACACACACACGATTAAATAATGATACAAGTAAAAACATTTTCCCCAAAAAGTGGGGATGGGGAGTGGGTTGTCTGATAGAAAATTGTAATAAATAGTAGATTTGTATGGAATAGGACGGGATAATAATTAATAATAATAATTGTTGATTCAACAATTATTGTTCCGATAGTCATATCGGGTAATGGACTGATTGCCAAGAGACTCGACCAACATCTAATGAGACTTTCGTTGGACAGCTGGCTTAAGGGCTTGATGCAAAAGGCCTCCTCGATACGGCACGTATTGTGAGGAGGTTCCTTACTCTGGAGCCTTAACCACCGGCAGCTTGGTCCCTGCACCCGATGTCGGTGGCGAGTGGGCCACCACACATACACATACATTTATACATTTTTAAATTAATTATATTCTGTTCTGTTTATTTTTGTGTTTTTATAGTAGTGATTGTGTGTGAGCTTATGTATTTTTATATTTAAAAATGTATGAAATATGTAAGAAAATAAATAAAAAATAATAATAAACGTTTTTATTGTACACCAAAATAACTAAACAAAGATATTAAACATTAATATTGTACAATTGGCAGTCCTATAGCACAAGGCAATCTCTTCCGGACAATCATTGGATGGAGTGAAAGAAATATATATAAGAAATACGTTAGTAGAAACAAGGAACTGAGACAAAATAAGGGATATATAACTAGAAACACGGAACTTAAGACAAAATTTGTAATCAATTAATAACTAGCCTTTGCCCGCGGCTCTGCCGCAGCCAAAAGCTGGTTATTAGGTTGTTTGTCGATATAGTAGCGGGATAAAATATAATACCCGTTGTTAAGTCTAATTAAGAGCTATCAAACAAAACAGTTACATCAAAATCCGTTCTGTAGTTTTTGCGTGATGCGCGAACAAACAAACAGATAAATAGGCAAAAATCTAAAAAACTTTGTGTTTAGACACGTCTATACACGCATTTGCCGTGTGGGGCCGGCTTTAGAATTGTCCCACCCCTCCACCCATGGGAGTCGTAAGAGCCGACTGAGGGAATACCGAGGGAGTGGGCAGCAGCACTCCTTCGGGTATTAACAACATCCACTGCGATCGCCAACCCACCTGCCAAGCGTGGAATCTGTTGTAATCTGTTTATTACTACTTACAGATTGGTTTGAGGCTTGAGTAAAACGGTTACATAATAAAATAAATAAAATAAACGAATTCACGGACATTTCACTCTACGTCCTCTGGTCCCAAACTAAGCTTAACGCTTGTGCTATGGGTACCAGATTACGGATATAATACATAATTATTACTTTTTTTATAAATACATACATAATAATGGATAGAAAACACCCAGACGCAGTACAAATATCTGTGTTCATCACACAAATAATTGTTCATGAGCGGGAATCGAACCCACGACCTCGTGCCCATAAGTCGGTTACACTACCAACTACGCCACGAGGCCCGTTAATATAAACATTTAGACCAGACATGCGAGGAATTATGTGCTGTGTTATGTATTCTATGTTGTATCCACATTTACGAACCAGTTGTGTCTTATCCAGATCATGAGGATCATAGAGGTCATCATTACTATTCTGAATTTAATGTGCAGCCCCTAAAACATAGTAACGGTAAACTAATTAGTATACAGAAAAAATATGAATTAAATTAAAGGTATTTACTACATAAAATTATGGAAGAAATACTTTTTACATACCCTTGTACCATACAGCGCCCTGACGTTATTTGCACAACCCACCTTTGGTAGTATACTTCTCCTTGTTACCGAAATGGTCGGAAAATATTTTTGTAAATCTAGTTGGTTTCCAACATTCTTCTCTTCGATTAAGTCGGATTTGTTGTATCCATCGCGCAGCATCTAAAAACGAATACAATTAAACAAATATTTTTTTGATTCGGGGTAAATATTTTTTCTAAAGCTGGCAATATTTTGATCACAGTTTTCATTTTCTGTTTAGATGAATGATTTACTGAAAATTATTAATTATCAAAGAGTACTTACGAGTGAAATGTAATCTTCATATCATAATTGTGGTTATGAGACGCGTTGTGACATCCTTTCACGGTGCAGTAAGTCATTTTTAAATAAAATTCTTCGAGATGTTTACAATGACACTATCGTGGACACTGACAGCAGGAGCAACGCAGTTAGCCTTTTAAGGCTAACTTGAAAGTGCTTCACTCCGTTTGGACCTACTCGGGTTCTAAGCGTTATTATTCTAAGAGTTTTCACCAAATAATTATAAAAAATATTTTCTTAAATAGTCATATTACTGTTCTTACGAAATTATTTAAGAAATAACTACGTAATATGGTTTTGTAATATAATAGTACCAAAGTTTTTAATGTTGTCAATTCAGCGTAGCTGCAATATCCTATTTGATTGTCAACAGATAACAATAATTCACCAATAACCATTACGATAAAGTACAAATTCAAAATAATAGCTTTTTAAACTATAATCTTTTTCTGAAGTTATATAAAGAAAAGAAAACCACTGACGGATTTTATAAATTATTAGTTTAATTTTAAATAGTGAAAACATTATGGCCGCCACAGGCCGTAAATGGTACATTTCCTTTATTTAAATGATATATAGGGTCATTTAGCCGGTTTCCCGTCCAGGTCCTGTTTTCGTCCACTAGCACGCGCCTCGTGAAACATTTACGTAGATTAGAATCATAAAAATAGTAAACCGCAAAAATTTGGACTCGTTGCGTCGTACCTTAATATCAAATCTGCACATCTACCAACTTAGAATAGTTTTTCACAAGTCAAAACTCGAATAAAAGCTTCTTTTATCTGACGGCTTATTTCTAAGCTACGAAAACGTCATATTAAAGTTTGCAAAAATAGTGGTGCAAGCTAACTGCCAGATTTTTTTAAAATTGTTTTTGGAATGTATATCTTATGTTTAGGGCATTAATGACTAAGTTGATACATAAAGAACACATTAAAATGTGTGTTTCGTACTCATTTAACGAATTACTTACAAAATCTAGGTGGACAATAACTGAATTACCTATTTCGCAAAACATTCAGTTTTCGTCCGCGTGGACGAAAACACAAAAATACAAGTAAAGTTTGACTAGTCGTTTAAGATAAGAAATTCTATTGAAATCTTTATGGAATGATCTTTGATTGTTATTTAGTCTGATATTTAGTTTTCATCCGCTAATTTAGCAATATTGCATGCATAAAACATAAATGATATTGTGGACGAAAACTAAAAATGTGCTAAAAATTGCTTTATGTTTCCGTCCATATACTTTAATGTAAGTAGATGAAAAGTAATACTGGGTAAGTATTTAGTTTACGTCTGTTACAAACAAATATTATACTTGTTTTTGCATTAAACTAACACAAAATCATTAATTCAGGTTTTCTAAAAAGATGTTTTAAAAATAGATAAATTTTATTATTATCTTTAAATTTGCAGATTGTATTTATATGTATAACTTTTTTATGTTATTATATTAAAATGCATTGGGAAGTATTTGAAATTGATTAAAAAGCATTTTTAATTTAGTAAGTATATAATATACTTGCTAAATCCCTCTTTAAACACCGTGGACGAAAAGTAGCCTATTCAAGGTCGAAAACTAAGATTTTTGGACGAAAACTAACGAAATCGGTACTTTTCACTTAAACATTTTATATAAAAAACATGTTAACTATAATTATTTGTTACTTAATATAAATCTAAAATAGACTATTAGCTTCCAATATAAAATTGGTTTGTTAGATGATGGGCAAGTAGAACAATTTTCAAGCCCTTAAGCTAGCAACTCAGCTAAGTGGACGAAAACCGGCTAAACTACCCTATATAGTGATTAAAAACAAAGTTTTTTTTTATTTACAGATAATATGGCGATGCGCGGTGAAAAACTTGAATTACTAGTGAATAAAGCAGATAATTTAGCAACAAGTGTAAGCATTTTAAAATATTAAAGTTTGTTATTGTAATTCTTACTACCACCCTTACCAGACCTTTAGAAATAATTACTTAATTGACTGAGAGGTTGATGTCTTAATCCATTTCCGATATTTCACTAGATGCAGGTTCAAATCCTGCCCGTAAATAATATTTTTGTTTTCACATGGCTATCGCCCGTTATCTTCAATCTATACTAGGTACTATATAAATCTGTGATCTGTCTGTAATTTCTTTTATATTTTCACAAATTTTATGTTAAGTACCTAGTCATTTTAAGACGAACTGATTCCGATTCTGCCATTTTCAAAATTGTCTGTCTGTATGTCCTTTTATAACTCAAGAACCTATTGACCGATCTTGATGAAAATTGGTATATAGTAAGAACACATACTATATGTACTAGCCTAGCTAGTTTTTAGGTAATATCTCAGGTTCCCAATATAGTAGCGCGATAAAATGTTTACCAGTTTATACGTCTAATCAAGAGCTATCAAATTAAAGTTGCATCAAAATCCGTTCAGTAGTTTTTGCGTGATACGCGAACGAACAAATAGATAAACAGACAAAAATTCTAAAAAAAATGTTTTGGGTTTAAATACGCCTATATAGCCTTATTCAGTCATTATTTTCTCAAATATCTTAAATGTACAGATACAGCTATGTTACAGCTTTATAATAGTATAGATAATTTTGCACCTACATAATGTGTTATATTGTTACAGTCTGTCGGTTACCGCGCCACATCAAGAACCTTGCAGCGTTCATTATTCTGGAAAAATGTCAAAATGTATGTAATTATGGCGGGAGTCGCTGGAGTAGCTGTCTACCTTATCGGAGCGATGGCCTGTGGCGGCCTCAGATGGGGGAACTGTGTTGGATAAAGCTGTATAATATAAATGTCATCGTCAAGGACACACGTTACAAAATTCATGAATATCTATAATTCAATTTTTTTAAACTGTGCCCATATTTTTCGATAAGTTTGAAATTAACCTTTGAAATCTTGTTTTTTTGTCTTGTTGTTAAAAGGCGGTAGGAAGTTTTTTAGTTCGACCTTTAAAACGGCTTGGACAAATTTGGTTTAAAGCTTATTGCCTCATAGCCATTTAGGTATATAATCGGATCTATTCTATATATTCTTTGTAGATAAAGATATATAATCTCTACACAATCTTTTTTCTAAAGAAGAAGATTAAAATAAAATGCAAAATTACAAGTTATGGTAATTAGGTCATAAAACTACTATGCCATATCTTCACCAGACATAATTTTATTTTTATTAATATACCTACGTGAAATAAGTAACATAAATTAAACAATATTTTGAATTTAATTATGAATTTTATTAAAGTAACTTAACATTAATTTTGAGACGTATCACCTTAACACTAGGACGCCGGTAATTAATTCAGCCTTCATTTGCAATAACTAGTATTGTTTGCAACTACTATTGTTTATTTAAAATAATTTTGATACTTTTTTCGTTCGTTACTTTTTATATATATTTTATCTAAATTTTTTTTGAGCAATATGTTACAAATATTGCTTTTGATATCACGGCAGCAAATATTCACTGAAGCTAAGCCACCACCCCCTAATTTCCGTGCCCCTAATTTCCGTGATGCAGATGAACGTTTGTTATGGAAAGAACAATGCTGCGAAGTCACTCCATTATCGTTAAATAATAACAAATAAATATAATAATAATTAAAGGTGCAACTTTACTTATACGTTTCATTTCGATAGGAATAATTAATATATAATAAACCTGTTTTTGTCTGAGCCACGGACAAATTGCGTTCGTGATTTGCAAATTAATATTATAAAATAAATTTGCTAGTTTTTTTGTTTTTGTTTTCTTTGGTACTTTGACAGCATGCTTGATACATTCGATTATGCATGATGATGACTTGTGGGAATCTTACAATATTGTACATAAATGACAAGTACTTACGATTAGAACAAGTACACATATTTTTTTGTAAATTAGGTAGGATAACCGATCGAAGAACGCAAAAAATAGTTAAATCGATGTCACGTTACAACGCGTTATTTGAAGTAAAAACCTTACATACGAGGTCAAATATTTTTTGTCATTATTTGGCGGTAAAATATATGTTAGCCTGTGTCCAATGTTTTTGGAGGTAATATAACAACTTGGTACATATACATACATGTATCAGGAAGTGTTTTTGTACTAGCTCTCAAAGATATGAATAAAAGTTACTGACTGCAAGGATGGGTTGATTTTACCTTGCTATGGTCACGTAGTGGATGGATTTTTCCATCACTGGGCAAATGTTCATTTTGGTACATCGTTCGTCGGTTCTTTTGGTTGACAAGAGATAGTCTATAGATAGTTCGTAAGCTGACGATATAATTTGCATGTTTATGTTTATCAATTTCATATATTTTATGGTTAAAGATGCATTGCAAATGTGAATTTCTTCGTTTTTATATCCGTAAGAAAGTAAAATTTTAAAATAAGTATGTTATTGTTATTAGAAAATTGTTATTGTATACTCAAATTATTAGACAAGCTAAATAGGTTCTATTTCATGCACACTTCGTAGCAAGCTAACAATAGGTCAACCTCTCATAGTTAGGTACCAATGACAATTTTATTTAAAAATTATGAAGCTCCAAATGAAATGCTCTAAAATAAGCAGAGGCAAATAGAATTGGTAACGTTTTGAAGCATGGGTAAATAACATTGGTAACGTTTTGAAGCAGGGGTAAATAACATTGGTGGTAACGTTTTGAAGCAGGGGTAAATAACATTGGTGACGTTTTCTTTTAACATCACCTGTCAATATTTTGCCATTTTCGAGACCTATTCAAGATTAGAATGAAACACACATAAATGAATTATAAAATTGAATAAAAGTTTGACCTATAAGAATTTTATTGCGTAATAACATACATATATAGTATAGAAATACTGAAGTTATTTGTTTAATGTGTACAATTATGTGTTATGTATATAGCTTGCCTATTTCCCTACTGTTATTTTATGAGGATCAACCATCCCACTTGTGCAATATTTTTGAGAAAAATGGTTTTAGAATTTTGATTTCGGTACATCAATCTAGGAAAGGGAAACAATATTATATTCTAAACAAAAAATATTCGAGTCAATCAGTCAGCCAGTTACGTTCCACTAGAGATAGGTCTCTCCCATAGGCCACAAAAATCTTTTTGTATATAACTTAATTTGAATATAACAATAATAACTTCAACACGATTATAATTTATAGGTTTATTTATTGGTACTAATTTCATTTACTATCCAGCTAATAATCGAAATCTAAACAATTGTTCGAATTCGATAGTTCGTTGTTAGTATTGCTCTATTACAATAACAATCTCTAAAACAGAGTTTTTCCTCTAACATTTCACATGACAGTTCAGTTTTTGGGGATTTTTTATTTGTAGGTGGACTGTAGGCACCCATATAAATCATGCATATAATACCATATTTTTTGTTTCAAATATTATGAAGAACCAATTGTCGATTTCGTAAATTATGTTAATAGTAGGTACTTATACGCTGGTGGTATACAAAAAGGTAAGCCAATAAACCTTTATTTGGTACCTACCTATTTTCAAAATGTTAGTGTCATCTCTATTTAAAGCAACATGCATGTTATGAGTATGTAGAGTTATAGATATTATAATGCACGTGTACCTATGTTCCAATATTATGTTATTCCACCAAAATATTGTTTTAATAAAGACTAAGTATTGTGATATTGAGTATATTAATATTGAAGTATGTAAGTTTAATATAATATAGAAAGTATCTACGTCATAAAGTTGAATACGAAATTTTATTGTTTTATTTATCTCCTTGATTCCCGAATTCCATTCGAATAAATTGGTTCCGACTTTCAGAAATTTGGTACGTAGGAGGTAGGAGCGGCTCAGATTGATTCCGGATCCGTGTAGTCCGTACAGTCCGAGGGTGCATCCCCCGCCCTTCCCGCGAGTTAGCGCTGCGTGCGTTAAACTCTCGACGGCAATCGCACGCCAACGTTAGTCGCGGGAGGGCGCTGTCGTCGCCCGTCGCGTACCGCCGTCACGTGCTAGCCCCACTACAATATCGTGTATCGGTGTGAGTGACTGCCCGTTGAATTATTCTGTGTCAATACGCCTCCGTGTGATGCGTGTCTAGCATACGCATCGCGCGATCGGCTGTCGTGTGTAAATGAATATGTTTATTCTTGGGTATTATTGTTGTTCCGAGGGATCGGTGGTGATTGATATCGCTCACGGATGCGGTATTATTATTATAATAAGACGTGCCTTGCCATTAAAAGCTTTTAAAACCGGCTACTTTTGATGCAACTGTATAGCATTGTAAAGTTGCACATATTCTTATAGGAATCGGTTATAAAATTTGTCGTAATGATTTTAATATTTAGGTATGAATCATTACGAACTTGAATTACAGCAGATAAGAAGGGGTCTGGTTGATTTTAATATTTACCTAGTGTCTGGTTCATAGGTAGCATCTTATTTTGGCTCATTGCATTGTATCTTTAAGGATGTCTATGTGTACGGAGACTAAATGAGAATCCTGATACATATTCATCATTTGCGCGCCATAAATATATACAAATTTAATTGATAAGTAGAACGCTTCAAACTTTTGGCTGTCATAACCAATCGTAAAGGCGCCGAATGCGAATAGGCTATGGCTTACTACGGAGTAACTTAACGCATACAAACGTAATTTACGTATTCGTTAACACATGTGCGTGTGTGCGTAGCCCGGTTATTAGTGGCACAGGAAGCGGTGTCGATTTTAGGGAAGGTTACACTAGGAACGGTTTACAGGTCATTGTTCTTTTTACGTTGAATCGGCCTTTTTGTCGCGCGACAAGATAAATGGCTATTGTGTGAAGTTTTATTCTCTCATAAGCTATAGGAAATTTTTTTTTTAATTAGTTTATCTAATTTGTATATTCTTCATAGCGGGACGAAATTATTTTAAACAATCTCAATAATGTTTATTTATTGATAATAGATATAGCGCACAAAATGACACAAGGAAGTGAAACGACGGTTTTAGATTGACTGCATTTGTGACAGAAATGAAGCCATAAAACTGGTGTAAAAATGGATGACAGTTCCCCGGATTTGTCGCTTAAATTGCGACGGGGTTCGAGCGATTCCCGCGAGTCGTTTTATATGGACTTCGCGCAAGGTATCGACTCAGATATCGAAGAGGTGACCACAATTGAACGAGTCATACCTGAACATCCGGGAGGGAGGGCAGAGGGCGATGCTGATACCCTAGCGACGCCGTCGGGTCTTGAAGAGAACAAGGAACTACCATGGTTTGTATTTCTTAGTATTTTTGTATATAAAGTTAACTACGGACTTGTGTTTACATTAACTCTTAAAATTATGGTTTATATTTTTATACGAACCTAGTAGTAATAATTATAAATAAAACTAAAAGTAATTAGTTAAGGTACTTACTTAGATTTCCAAAATATACATAGGTACCTAGACCCCTTAGGCACTACCAGTAACTTCTGCGCTAAAAGTCAATCATTCGCGTTCAAAACAAGAAGAAGTGAAGACGGTAAAGCACGACCCCTGGGCACTTATTGTTTGTTTAGCTTTGGTTTACTGAATTATATTTAGATTATTTAATAACCAAACACTGCAAATTTTCATCTTTTATCTAAATTTATCTATCCCTATGATCTCCATAATATCGATTACGACAGTCAGTGTAAACACACGCTATCCATGTACGCAGGAGATATTAAAGAGCACGAATGTGTGTGCAAATTTATCTGCACTCTGTTCCCTCACGCTCATACACAAGTCGTTGGGACTGCATTCAGACCCTAGAATGAAAAGCGAAACGTTAGACGAACTTTCGTTTTGCTTCATTGTGATTGATCGCCTGAATCACGCGTCCAAATCTCGACTAATCAGGAATCACGCGTCGGACTGTTGATCAATCACAATCCCTCGAAACGAAAGGTGGTCTAACGTTTCGTTTTTCATTGTAAGGAGACGGATCAGGCGCATTATTAACGGCTTTCCGTGATTACCAAGACACTTCTTTGCTTGAGCTGCTTTTTAGAATTTCATAACGGCAAAACCCAGTAATTTTTATGTTGCCCTGGTCTGGGATTCGGACCCGAGATCTTGTGATCCCCAGTCGCATACACTACCGCTTCACCACCGAGGCAGTTCACAACATATCACGTAAAAAATTGCCTTGTACGAATAACGTATTAGTCCATGGGTCGGCAACCTTTTGGCCGCCAGGGGCCACAGGGGGCTAAATAAAGTAAAGCGGGCCGCATTTGTCATATTATTTAAAATGGAACGACATTTTGTTTTATGAGATACTAGCCTTTGCCAGCGGCTTCGCCGCAGCCAAAAGCTAGCTTTTCGGTTATATCTCAGGTTCCCGATATAGTAGCGGGATAAAATGTCTACCAGTTCTTAAGTCGAATCAAGGTCTTTCAAATAAAAAAAGTTGCATCTAAATCCATCTAGTAGTTCTTTTTAATAAATTCTAAAAAAACATCTAGTTTAAATAATTTTAAAATTTTTCGGTTATATCTCAGGTTTCCGATATAGAAGCGGGTTAAAATGTATACCAGTTTTTAAGTCTAATCAAGGCCTTTCAAATAAAAAAAGTTGCATCAAAATCCGTTCAGTAGTTTTTGTGTGATGCGCGAACAAACAAACAGTCAAATAGACAAAAATTCTAAAAAAAAATTGTTTTGTGTTTAGACATGCCTTATAGCCTATTACAGTCATTTTTTTCTCAAATATCTTAAATGTACAGACACAGCTCTGTTACAGTTTTTTAATAGTATAGATGACGAATAATAATAATATTTACGTTATAGTTACTTATTATTATTATTCATTTATATTTTCCCGGGCCGCGTGTTGCCGACAGCTGTATTAGTCAATAAAATATTTTGCACTGTGCATTGTCATTATAACACTTGGGTAAATAAATACTCCAAATTGCCACCTGATATTGAGTCTTCGGCATTACGAGTTGGGTGGCATCGGTGTGATTGGTTTGATAAACACATACCGCTTACTCTGTACTAATTCTTTGCAATAAGCCGGCAAGAATTAATAAATTATACGGTCAAATTGAAAATTATAATATTATTACTTTTAAGGTTTGTAATATTACTGAGCTCTAATCACTGATGTTTATTATTTTTTTAATTATCTTTTATTTTCAATAAATTTTAAACATTTAATCTAGTTTACCTTACCTAGATGCATCTAATAAAATAATTTGGAGAGAAAGATAGAAGAATACAAAGATACCACATTTTCACATACTTAAACTAAATGTAGAGGCAATTCGTACCTAAATAGGAGAGATCGCTTGTAGTAAGTAGATATTCATCCATCCATCAGCCTTTTAAAGTCCACTGCTGGACATAGGCCTCCCCAAGAATGGGGGATAGTGCCGTAATCGCCACGCTTGGCAGGCGGGTGGATGTTGTTAATACAAACGCTGTTTGTGTGTTGTTAAGTAGGTATTACATAGGTTAAAATAAAATATGTACACGAATGGTATATTTTGGTAATTGGTAATTAAAATTTAGTTTTTTGTAGGCTCTAATCTTATAAAAGACTAAAATAATAATAATAATAAACTACTGAAATTAAGTTTTTTGACGCTAAAACGTTCTTCAATCCGCTTTGTTTACAAACAAGACACAGATTCGTATTTATTACGCAGTAGTATAGCACAAAGAAATGAACCGGGACTTGAAATGTGTGTCGACGGCACCCGTCAGACGGGTTGCACGGGGCTTTCTCCCCGGGTCAGATAACACAGACCACATGTCGCGATGGCTTGCACTACTGCCTGTTGTGTTCGGCTCTACTTAGAAATTGATGGCCAAGCGTTTGTGTAACGTTGTGAATAAATTCTCGTTGTCTTTAACTTATTAGGTTGTACTTTTGTTCAAGTTAACATTGAACGTTTTAGAGAATATTACAAAATGCGTAGGTATAATTGTATATTTTACTAATGTAAGTCAAAACGCATATCCTATAATAAAACACGGAACGTGTATATCCAAAGCCAAAAAAGAAGTGTGTGAGAACCCTAAGGACAATAGTTTTTTATCACTTCCATATCAGATTTTAGTATCCACGGAACCCCAATAAAGATACAACGCTCTAGAATAGACCACCGACGCTGGAATTAAAAAGCTTGAATACCTTTTAATGACTTAAAAGTCACTCGAACTGAATAATTTTGTCGTTTCTTTCCAATCATCTGAGAAGGGTTTTATTGTGCTCTCGTTCCGTTTTATTTCCTGGTGGAATACGTAATAAACAATTTTGAGTACAGCTGTATAGCTAGATATTATATCTATATTATGAGATCGCAGGAAATTAATTAACATTTTTTTCTGACGTTCTTTTGTTCGTATTTAATGTACCTAAATCATAAGGTGTGCCCGTATCTATCTATACCTACGATTTTGTATAATACGTACCAATTTTTGTAATATGTACTAGTATTTTTTTGGTTATCGTCTATTCGCGCAGGAACCTTTACTACTTATATCAAGGAAGCCGTGAGACAAAAGGTAAACAGACAATAAAAAGAGTACTTTTATATGTCATTTATATATTTGGAAATATTAAATGAACACAATAATAATAGAATGGCACATTACCTATCTTTATGCAAAAATAGCTGTCCCCCAGTAACCATTCACATTTCTGGAATAAAAAGTAGCCCATATCCTTTTTTGGGTCCTGGACTATAATATGTACCTATGATGATCGGTTGAGTAGTTATGGAGTGAAAGCGTAACAAAAAAACAAACGCACTTTCGCATTTACAATATTAGTAAGATTAGTAAGGATAGTAGACTAACATAAGTCACATTTTTAGTCTTAAAAAAAAAAACAGTTCACGCCTGTATTCCCCGAAGGGGTAGGCAGAGGTGTATTACAGACCCACGACTCGCCAGCTATGTTTAAGTCCCACGTAATAGGGGGCGAGCCTATTGACGTCTACCAGGCACATTTCCAAACTCCAGGCTACTACTGAGAATTTTTCTTTTTAGGAAAAAGCTCAATAACATTGCCCGACCCGGGGATCGAACCCGAGACCTCACGATTAGCAGTCGCATACACTACCGCTACACCACCGAGGCAGTTAAAGTCTTCTTTGAGTGATATGTAAAACTCGTTACAAGAATACATGAATTTGCAATTTTCATGTCTGTACCTTTGAGTAGGCGCTTGAGCTACAGTATCTGTACGTAGCGTGTATCCACGAGACACATAGGATCTTAAAAAGCTTTTATATTAAGATATTTCGCTGTCTTTCCAAACTATACTTTACGAAAAATATACCGTTTTTAATCGATTATTAACTTAAGCAGTTTCAAAATCGATTTTATTCGCTCAGTCTATTCAAAATCCTTTTTCAGCTATTTTTAAACGACTTCAAAAAAGGAGCATTTTATATATCTATTGTATGTAGACAGACAACCCTACTACTGCCTAACCTCTGGGCCGATTCGGGTTATTCTTTCGTTTGATGGGGTTATACTACTAAGACAGTCCCATAGATATTATGATGATGTTCTGGTGAGGGGTTCAGGGAGATAACTTGAAATTGTTAATGTTAAATTTTTGCCGTGTGGGGCCGGCTTTAGAGTTGTCCCACCACTCTCCACCCATGGGAGTCGTAAGAGCCGACTGAGGGAATACCGGGGGAGTGGGCAGCAGCACTCCTTCGATTATTAACAACATCCACTGCGATCGCCAACCCGCCTGCCAAGCGTGGCGATTACGGCACTATCCCCCATTCTTAGGGAGGCCTATGTCCAGCAGTGGACGTTAAAAGGCTGATGGATGGATGGATGGAATGTTAAATTTTATTATATAATAATTTATTGGGATAGACCAAATTTGATCGTAGTGATTATTTTTTCTTTAAGTTAGAAATAGAAAGCATTTTTATAATTGGCTCAAACGACGTTTAAAAGACCTTTAGCATATTTTCGCTATTGGTGCGACTTCTATATGTTATTTGTTTCCGTGTGCACCTCAGAATTGTCCTCAATTTACCAGTACTACACATTAATCATTTCTATACAAAAATAGGTATCTCACAGGATCTAGTTTACCTAGATAAAAGCTGCATAGTGTTATTTTCTGGACTCCAAACACCGTCTAATGCCATGATGAAATAAATACAAACAACTCACTGTAAATCAACAATATTAGTAAGGATTTCTATAAAAACACTTAGTTGATTCATTATAATGGGAGAGGAACGACAGTCTATCGATATCTTTAGTATAAAGCAAGATAATTATGCCCAATTTAGATGACGAGCTAATTTCTGTGCACAAACAATTGCTTTTAGTAAACTTATAATAACAGCACCAAATTTTCTATTGTCGGCTTGCGAATTGTTCACGTATTTTCTTTGTTCGAAATTCCCCTATTACGCTACACGCTAGGACTTAAGGGGAGGTGTCGGGGGTGGAGTGGGGAGATAGGAGGAATGTTAGACGGTAAAAGAAACTTGGGTTTGCAGGTGTTTTATTGCGGTCCCGTGGTTGTTATGCGAAACCTTATGTTTTACCTTTTGCATTTCTCCACGATAGTTTCGTTATTTGTAGGCAGTTCAAAGTAAGGCGATATGTATAAATGAGATGAATGTTATGTGAATCAATTTTAGGTAAATTTTATATGCTTATTTATATTTTAGTCTTACGACTTCGATCCCGAACTAACATCAGCAAGGATATTACACACTTTTATCATTCTCTAAATAAATGAGTCCTATGTAAGTATTAGAGGATGTATTCTCTGTCAGGCACAATTGTAGACTCCGTGCTGTGACCGAGGAACTGAACTCGTAGTTTCTTTCTGCAGTTAGGAGTTACAATTTACGCACCACATAAATATGTTGCATATTCTTTTTAGTAACATTTGTGAGTTATTTCGAGCTCCTGAACTCTTTCTCTTACTTAGATTTGATATTAAAATGTTTTTGTGTCCGATTATAAAAAAAATAACGTTGCAAAAATTTGGTAAATAATATCATTGAAAAAAAAGAAGTACCTATATACCTAAGGTCGTAAATTTGGTAACATGTAATTTCTGTCTACGTACTATCAGAAACTATAAAAAAATGGGTATGAAAATTCACAAGCTGTGTCCCACAGCTCGCATAAAGTGGCTTGCTCAAATTGCTCAAATAGTTACCGTCGACGCGACCGCCGCATTACCATAAAATGAGCCTTCATGAACGTGTAGTTTGCCTGCATCCCCCAACAGATGTGCTAACGTATATATTGCTTCGTTTAGATTATTTATGAATTTAATGAACACACATTCTAACATGAATGTCATGGTGTAACGTTGGATTTAATCTACACAGTGACCTGATAGTAATACATTAATACATATTCCAACACTCTGGGGTTGTTGTAAGAGGTTATTTAAACAAATCCCTAGATTCCTAGGGTGGATTGCACGGGGGTGCGGGTCGGGATACCTCCGCGTGGTGTACCCCGGGCAACGTCGGCACTGTAGTGCCGGCGGCTGAATCCCGGCACGGGACGGGTCTCCGCGTGTCCCTCTGATTAGCAGAGGGCACAGTGGACAGGCCGGACGTCCGCCGTGGAGGGTCAGCGGGGCCACAGTGGCCTCCCCGACCCTGGGGTGGGGACAGCGGGGTCCGCTTGCTCCGCGAGCGGTGGGCACGGTCTGATGCAGACCACCGTTCGGCCCGACCCGTAACCCTGAATGGACAGGACCGGGGGTCTTCGGACCGCGGGGAAGAAAACCCCTATAAAAAATCACCCCAATCCAAGCTCTACCGCCCGGCGAGGGATGAATGGCTGGAGGGTATCCAGTCGCGAGGGCGGTGCCATAGTCGCAGGACTTTAAACTTAATAATGGCGGAAGTGAAAAACGTTAGTGTACCTCCGGAGGGTACCGGGCGCAACGCGTCCGGAGAATCCCTCACAGGGCCGAGTACCCAGACCGGCCCTGTCAGCCCCGCGTATCAGAGGGGGGCAACCAACGCCTTAGACGAAAAAAAGACGGAGAACAGAAGGAAGAGGAGGACCCGTGGGAGGAAACCCACACTCGCGGGAAGTCCTACGGTGGACAGCGGATCAGCTGCAGCTGCGTCAGGGATGGAGACGGATGGTGATGACGGCGGTGCAACGACCGCAGGTGCACTCGCCTCGAATCCATCGGTTTCTCAGCAGGGGGTGGCTGGCATGGTGGAGCGGCTCTCACGACTCCTAAAGCGCTCGAAAGCGCAGGAGGGTGACGCGACGGAGTCGGAGGGTAGTTCGACTTCGATGCCACCACCAGGAAGGGCAGCAAGATCGGCCAAAAGGGGCCGAAGTACAAGCAGGTACGTGGGGAGGGTGCCACGGTCCTTGTCCCAAGCAGATGAGGCCACAATTAAGGAATTGGGAGCGGAGCTCTCGGTGGAGGAGAGGGTAACCCTCCTCACATCGAAGCTCCACGAGGAGCCTCCGGACGAGGATGGTCCACCTACAGTGGACCAGATTGCCCAGAAGATGTCCGACGCCCTGGCCATCGTTTCCGCGGTGGCTAATGGGTCGCGGAGCCTTCAGGGCAACTTCGCGGAGGCCCTCAAGAAGGCTGCTAAGGTGGCCTATACTGCGGTGGAGTCTCTCCAGCGTAACCCAGTGCCAGAGGGGACCGGGAAGCCGGAGGCGCACTGCCGCTGCAGGTGCCTCGAGGCGGAGGTGGCAGAGCCCCGAAAGGCGCTCGCCGGCCGGCGAGCCAAGCCTGGCCTCGCTGAAGCCGGGCCGGGAAACTCCTCATCGACAGCAGGCGTGGGGCCTCCGGCCTCTGAACTCCTCACGGAAGAGCAGATGCGCCAAATCATGGATCGCGTTAGCGCGGTCTATGACCCGCGCATCAGCTCTCTAAGCGCCAGGGTGCCGCCGGAGCCACGACTCCGACCGCCGCTGGCCGCGGATGGTAAGAAGGTCGCACCGCCTTCAGGCCCATTGCCGCTGCCCTGTCAGGGTGGCCGCGTGGCCACCTACTCCGCGGCTGCGGTTGCGCCGCCCAAGGAGCAGGGCAAAGTTGCTCCCAAAGCAAAGATGGCGCAGAAGGCAGGGCGGCGCTCCAAAGGCCAGCCCAAGGAGGAATTCCCTCCACTTCCGCGTGCTGGCCAGCCCTCACGGGCCCCAGCAACCACACCCCGGGATTCTCAAGTCCCACCACCCGCCATGTCCGACCCTGCACCCTCTGACGAGGGCTGGCAGACTGTAGACGGCGGAAGGAAAAAGTCCCGGGGTAAGAAGAAGAAGGGGGCTGCTACTGGGGCTGCTGCCCAAGCCGTAGAGCCTGTAACGCCAAGGGGCAAGCCCAGCTCTAAAAAGAAGCTGCGCAAACTCCAAACGCCCAAAACGGCAGCGGTGGTAATAACCATGCTGCCGGGGGCGGAGGGCTTGAGCTACCAGGCTATCTTGAGGAGGGCCCGGGAGGAGATCGACGTCTCCGATATTGGAGTCATCGCCGCCCGGACCCGCCTAGCCCGGACAGGGGCTCGAATCCTAGAGTTCCCTGGGGCGGATGGTCAAAAGATGGCCGACACGGTGGCTACAAGGCTGCAGGGTCTATTCGGGGAGGGGAGTGGAGTCCGAGTCACCAGACCGGTGAAGTGCGTAGAACTGCGCATTTCCGATTTGGATGACTCCGTGACGGCTGACGACGTCCGGGAGGCTATCGCCTTGAAAACCGGATGCTCAGATGCCGTCAGGGTGGGCTCCATTCGCACCGGTCCCGGAGGTGTGGGTGTCGTTTGGGCGAGTTGCCCTGTCGTGGCGGCCAAAACTCTGGCTGCCGCAGGCAGACTCCTTGTGGGTAGGAGTTCCGCACGGGTTACTGTGCTGGAGCCCCGGCCCGCGAGGTGCTTTAAGTGCATGGCGGTTGGTCATACCAGACCGACCTGCACTAACTGCTTTGACTGTAGCGGACTTTGTTTCCGTTGCGGTCAGGCAGGGCACAAGGCGGCGACCTGCACCGCCGCCCCTCATTGCCCCGCATGCGCGGCGGGCAATAGGCCTGCCAAGCATTGCATGGGGTGGGAGGGTTGTAGACCCCCGGCGACAGGCCCAAAAAAGGGGGGGACCAGCCAATCGACCCAGGCTACTCCTCCAAGCGCGGCTTCGCTGCCGCTCCGGGAGGAGGAGGATATGGTTACGGCTTAAAATTCAACCGTGACACCATCCTCCTCCAGGCGAATCTCAACCACTCCGCCCGTGCGCAGGATCTTCTCCTGCAAACCATGGCGAAGCGGTTGATTGGTATAGCCGTAGCTGCGGAGCCTTATTGTGTCCCTGACCGTCCTCATTGGGCGGGCAGCCGCGATGGTGGATGGCTCCGTGGCAATCATCAGCTCCACGGCGCTTCGTTCCCCGCCCTTGTCGATCAGAGACAAGGGCACGGGATACGTTGCGGCCGACTGGGGGGGAGTCACGCTGTACGGCGTTTACTTCTCCCCCAACCGGAGTCTGGCTGATTACGAGGTTTTCCTCAACAGCTTGGAGACTTCGTTACGGCGCTTAGCACCTAACCATGTCTTAGTCGTGGGGGACTTCAACGCCAAGTCTACGGCGTGGGGGTCCCCTGCGACGGACGCCCGCGGAGCGGCGGTTTTGGAGTGGGCGGCGACGACGGGGCTCTGTTTATTAAACAGAGGCTCCGTCAACACGTGCGTGCGGCGACGGGGTGGGTCGATAGTGGACCTCTCGTTCGCTAGCCCTGACGTCGCAGCACAAGTAAGGGACTGGAGTGTCCTGGAGGAGGTTGAGACCTTGTCCGACCACCGGTACATCCGGATGGAGGTCTCTCGGTCCCTTCGGGGCCCCAGTAGGGGTCACGCGGCGCGCAGAACTCCCGCGTTCCCGCGGTGGGCTGTAGGCAGGCTAGATAGGGACCTACTGGCGGAGGCAGCCATCGTTCAATCGTGGCTGTCCTCACCAGCCCTGACCGAGGGGGTGGACGTTGAGGCTGGCCGATTTCGCGCTGCGATTACGCAGGTGTGCGACTCGGCCATGCCCCGTGTGCAGCGTCCTCCCCCAAGGAAGGGGCTCTACTGGTGGTCCCAGGAGCTGGCGAATGGCTCATGCCGAATATGGGCGGACCCAACAATGCGTGCCGACGGCTCTACGCGGGGGTGGTCCGGTCGATGGCGCTGTACGGCGCACCCGTATGGGCGGAGTCCCTGGACGCACTGAACAGGGCTCTTCTGTGGAGGCCACAGAGAGTCGTCGCGTCCAGGGTCATACGTGGGTACCGCACGGTGTCGACAGAGGCGGCCTGCGCGTTGGCCGGAACCCCTCCGTGGGACTTGGAGGCGGAGGTGCTTGCCGAGGTGTATCGGCGGGCGTCGCAAGAGCGGGAGGGGGGTGCACGTCCCCCATCAAGCGTGGTGGCCAGATGGCAAGGTGACGTTCGCCGAGCTGCCATGGCCAGCTGGAGGGCGCGGCTGGAGGCGCCCCGGGCCGGTCTTCGGACCGTAGGGGCGCTCCAGCCGGTGCTGGAAGAGTGGGCAGGGCGACGGCACGGAGTCCTTACCTTCCGACTGGTGCAGGTGCTGTCGGGGCACGGCTGCTTCGGCAGATATCTGCACATAGTCGCAAGGAGGGAAGCGACTCCGGGCTGTCACCATTGCGGCTGCGACGAGGACACGGCGCAGCACACGCTCGAGTCGTGCCCGACTTGGGCCGAGCAGCGCCGTGAACTCGTCGCGGCAATAGGGGGGGACCTCTCGCTGCCGAGCGTCGTCAGAGCGATGCTTGGCAGCGACAGGAATTGGGCCGCAGTCGCTGCCTTCTGTGAGGAGGTTATCTCGCGGAAGGAAGCGGCGGAGAGGGCCAGGGAGGCTGATCCTTCCGCAGACCCAAACCGCCGCCAGCGACTGGGGCGGCGCAGGCGCGAGTATTTGCGCCTAATGCCGCCCTAGCTGGGGCTGCGGGTGGAGGGACCGGGGAACGTCCGCCACCCGCAAGGCCTCCCGCGAAGGTGCGACGCTCCATGCGTCGCTAAGTTGAGGGTACCCGAAAAGGTAAGCCGCCGGCGGACCACTGAAGGAATGTAATATAGTTCCGGTGGCCCGCCAATAAAGGCGGAGAGATGGCACACGGCGGGTTTCTTTAGTGGGTGAGGGCCCCACACTACCCTGTTCGTTGCCCCGAACGACGGGGTGTGCGGTTAGGAACATTTTTTCCCGCCTTAACAAAAAAAAAAAAAAAGGGTGGATTGCACGATCCAACGTTATTGTTAAAGTTACTGTCAATTCAACAGTTTTGCTACAAACGGGATGCACCATTTAACTATAGTTAAAAGGACGTCATTATTTGACGTTAACTATTACCGCCCATTACAGACTCGTTAAAGCTAAAGTTAAATAGTAGCATATCATCAACATAAGTCAATCATAACGATACGATTATGAATATTGTTCTCTGATGCTTTGAAAAGTGCTTAAATCTTTCTTTTTTTAGATAAGGTTTAAGTAGGTGTTGATTGTGTCGCATATAATATATTAATAATGGTTCTATTAATAGAAATCCTGTGGGAAATTAGTTCTACCGACGACGAAACTGAAGAGGAGTATTTAAATAACATACGTCGTAGAAAAAGAAAAGTTTATGTTCCTAGAATCGTTGGTTCAATAAATGGGAGGAAAAATCGTTCTTGGCAAGATTTCGTGTTATTAAAAATCTAGTGCGTGCGATAACTTAATACATTTGGAACCATTGATAAAACGCGAATGATGAAGTAGGTTAGTTGATCAACTAGATAAAACAACAAACATAGCATTTTCCGTGTAGTGACGGACTTTGAATACAAGTGTCACCACCCCATTATTTCCCAAAGTGTCGTTTGAGGCGACTAAGGGAAGTAAACAATTATCATCCGTTGCATGACTGATGGTGCTATAACTCCGATGCAGCAAGTGCTGATTACATTAGAGTACTATGCCCGTGGCTCATTTCAGCGATGTATTGCAGATAGATACTGCTGGTGTAAATTAATGAAGTGAACCCTGAATTATTTTCAGAGTTAGCAAAGCTATCGTAAGGATGCGGTCAGAATGGGTATCAATGACTCAGTGTAATGCAGAACAAATGGAAAGATCCGCCACAAATTCTTCTTCTTCTATGATATAAGTGTCTTTCCCAAAGTAATTGGAGCTAAAACATGTCCTGTGTTATTCTAGGTCATAAAGTATTCCCACATGATACTTCATCAAATACAGTTCAGCCGTTTCAGCGCTGATTGGTATTAGGAATATTTTCCTACATGCATACTATACAAACATTAGCATTAATCTATACTATTATAAAGCTGTAACAGAGCTGTCTGTATTTGAGAAAAAAATGACTGAATTAGGCTACATAGGCGTATCTAAACTCAAAACGATTTTTTGTGTTTATCTGTTTATTTGTTCGCGCATCACGCAAAAGCTACTGGACGGATTTTGATGCAACTTTTTCTATTTGATAAATCTCGATTAGACTTAACACGAGATTACGACGTGGCGAGTTATTAGGCGAAGCTTGTTGTGTCGACAGCCATAAGCGGGACAAGTAGTCTGTTAAATAAAGTTTTCGCGACTGACTGCCATTCGTTTGATTGGTTAGAAATCACGCCATGACGTAAAAACGCTGACCCGCAGGAACATGTAATTTGTTGGGTTTGCATAAACCGAACAACTGGTATACATTTTACA
This sequence comes from Leucoma salicis, assembly GCA_948253155.1. Taxonomy (NCBI): domain Eukaryota; kingdom Metazoa; phylum Arthropoda; class Insecta; order Lepidoptera; family Erebidae; genus Leucoma; species Leucoma salicis. The sequence goes on from OX411807.1 coordinate 19,863,041, forward strand.
TAAAACACACACGTCACGCCTGTATTCCCTGAAGGGGTAGGCAGAGGTGTATTACACACCTACGACTCGCCAGCTATGTTTAAGTCCCACGTAATAGGGGGCGAGCCTATTGACGTCTATCGGCCACATTTCCAAACTCCGGGCTGCTACTGAGAATTTTTCTTAGGTAAAAACACAATAACATTGCTCGACCCGGGGATCGAACCCGAGACCTCATGATTAGCAGTCGCATACACTACTGCTACACCACCGAGCCAGTTCAACATATAGTATACATTTTATTCCGCTACTATATCGGGAACCTGAGATAGAACCTAAAAACTAGCATTTGTTTGCGGCGGAGCCGCAAGCAAAGGCTAGTACTATTATAATAACTATTCTAGTAGGTTGTTGTAGGATGTAGAGCTACATATCATTCAGCTTTATATCTGTAATTAATCTTGAATGACTCTCAGGCCAGATTAATTTATGTATTAGGATACCTATTTTCCGTGTGGTGACGAACTAAGAATATAAATGTCACCAACCCATTCTTTCCCATGGGTGTCATACAAGCCGACTAAGGGTTAGGTTAAAGTAATAAATTATCACCCTTCGCATTACTGGTGTTAGGGCTGGGAACCAAGTGGGAGTACTCAAGTGCTATCGGGCCCGAGCAGGTTGGTACTACCATCTCCTGTGTGACCGGCCATGAAGCACATCGGTGTGTTTTGTTTATAGCAGGAGATAGCCGTTAATTCTTTTATTTCATATGAATCTGTGAAATAAAATGGTAAGCAGCAGCTTGACAATACTCTCGGTATAGTTCAGTCCATGGGCAACTAGAAGATGGCGAATTTGCAGACTACTGCTTGAAGACAAAGGCTGCAACATAAAATTCTATTTGATGACTCCTCTGCGTAAACCAATAACTGAGGGAGGAGAGCTCAGGTGAAGAAAAATACACATGTAACACATATTTAATCTCTTATTTAAATCTCTTTTTTATACTGCAATATCTCCACTTCTAATTGTAATTTGAGCATTTCCATCCGGTGTTTATCTTTCCCATGTTTTAATTTTGCTCATGTAAGTAATTCCTTTTGCTGGCTTATGATATCCCAAATTTTCTCTAGCTCCAGGCTGTGGAGTTGATCCAACACAGTAAGGGGTTTTTTCTTGCAATGCTCTCTTTACTATGTTATATGTTTCTTTCCTCTTTTTAGATAGACCTGCAATAAAAATACATTTTATTACCTTAAGGTAGCTTTAGATTTCATAATACTTTTACATTAATAGTTATAAGGTTAGTTACGTTTCAGGGGTGATGACATTGGTCTCTTCAGCAAAAAAAATGTTTTTTTATTGCGAATGGTGGCAGACGAGCAATGGCCTACTTGATGGTAAATGGTAACTGTCACTCATAGACTCAACTATACCGAGAGTATTATCAAGCCACTGCTCACCATTTTATATGATATGAAATGAAAGGATAAACGGCTATCTTCTGCTACAACCAAAAGACACCAATGTGCTTCATGGCCTGTCACACGGTAGATGGTGGTACCAACTCACTCGGGTCCGATAGCAAGTGAGTACTCCCATTTGGTACCCAGTCCTACCACCAGTAATGCAATGGGTGATAATTGCTTACTTCCCTTAGTCGCCTCGTACGACACTCGTGAGAAAGAATGAGGTGTACACAAGTTACGAATTTCACAATCGATAATATAACTGGAGTTTTCGTGCAATCCACCCCTAATGTCCTAGATTCCTAATCTATACTATTATAAAGCTGTAACAGCTATGTCTTTATATTTAAGATATTTGAGAAAAAATTACTTTAATGGGTTATATAGGCGTGTCTAAATACAAAACGATTTTTTTTAGAATTTTTGTCTGTGTGTTTGTATGTTTGTTTGCGCATCACGCAAAAATTACTGGACGGATTTTGATGCAACATGTTTTTATTTGAAAGGCGTTGATTACACTTAAAAACTGGTATACATTTTATCCCGCTCCTATATCAGGAACCTGAGATACAACCTAAAAACTAGCTTTTGTTTGCGGCGGAGCCGCAAGCAAAGGCTAGTGATATTATAAAGAAAGTTTGTTAATATGTTTACTTATTTGTCCGTCAACCACGCTTAAACGACTAATCAGATTTCAATGAAATTTGGTAGAAAAATATGTGAAACACTGGATTAACATATAAAATATTTTTATCCCAAAAAATGAAGGTTTACTTACGATTGTTATCTATCGCAAATGATAAATAAACGAACAACGATTATCTGTTTGTCTGTTTGTTTGTTCGCGCATTACGCAAAAACTACTGAACGGATTTTGATGCAACTTTTTTATTTTATAGCTCTTGATTAGACTTAAAAACTGGTATACATTTTATCCCGCTACTATATCGGGAACCTGAGATTTGGCCTAAAAACTAGCTTTTGGCTGCGGCGGAGCCGCGGGCAAAGGCTATGAGGTTGTGTCATGGGATGTGTGCCTTCACTTAGGCTAATGCATCTGAGCCGAAACGTGTAGCTTTGTCAAAATATTATTACAAAGCTTCTTTGTTACCGAACTCCCAGATACCTATATATCTAATATCTTTAAACGAGCAATTCTTGTATCTACTTCAAAGAACAAACAACATAGTAAAAAAACAAACAACATAACATCACGCCTGTATTCCCCGAAGGGGTAGGCAGAGGTGTATTACACACCCACGACTCGCCAGCTATGTTTAAGTCCCACGTAATAGGGGGCGAGCCTATTGACGTCTACGGGGCACATTTCCAAACTTCAGGCTGCTACCGAGAATTTTTCTTGTTAGGAAAAAGCTCAATAACATTGCCCAACCCAGGGATCGAACCCGAGACCTCATGATTAGCAGTCGCATACACTACCGCTACACCACCGAGGCAGTTATACTATATGTATATATATATATATATATATATATATATATATATATATATATATATATATATATATATATATATATATATATATATATATATATATATATAACTGAATCTCGGAAACGGCTCCAACGATTTTCATGAAATTTAGTAAGCAAGGGGTTTCGGAGGTGATAAATCGATCTAGCTAGTTTCATTTTTAGAAAACGTCGTTTTATCCGTGTTTTCAGGCAATGAAAAAATAACCACCAACCATTTTTATTACCTATTATGTCAGTAAGATCAAAAAATATTATTCATATTTCATCAATATGTAATTCGTATCTAAATATAATTTCCGAAACAACAATTTACCAAAAAAAAAATACTGAGCAAAGCACGGTCATCCAGGGTACTATAGAATTGTAAGATGACCTCTTAGAGAGTAAGTTAAGCTACCAATTTAGTGATATCTAGTCTCCAGTTAGATAAGGAAAATTGAACTAAACTCTATGGCAACCTTCAAATGATGTATCTATAGGTCCATCTCTCCCCAATCGCTCCCTTTAAAGATAGTTCGTTAACCTTTCCCCGAAACTGCAGGTAACTTTTCCATTCGCAAAAGTGAAACGTCCACGAAATTAATCTCTATTATTTGCACGATACAGATACAAGATTGCTGAAGGGATGGGTCACGAAAACTTTTATAGCTATAACGAAATGTTTGTATAAAATCAATATTGTTATTTTTTTATTTATCTTTCACAATGAGCATTGTCTGTACGTAATCATGATTACTTGTAGGTAATTTGAATCAAATGCTGGCTCTTAAAATTATTATAAAAATCATCATACGAGTAAGTACCTATAATCTTTTAATACTTACTCGTATAATGGAACTTGACATATATTATCATCAATATAATAGATAGGCACCTATTTGACATTCCACTGAAGTAATATCACACTGTTCCAGTGGTTCGCCAAAGCAGGCGGAGATATGGCACAGTGTAGGCTCATTTAGTGGACAAGAGCGTCAGACTAACCTGTTTTTCATCCTAAACAACGAGGTGCGCGGTTTTCTAGCCTTAACAAAAAAATATAAAGTTTATAGGTAACATAGCATAGCATCACGCCTGTATTCCCCGAAGGGGTAGGCAGAGGCGTATTACACACCCACGATTCGCCAGCTATGTTTAAGTCCCACGTAATATGGGGGCGAGTCTATTGACGGCTACCGGGCACATTTCCAAACTCCGAGCTGCTACTGAGAATTTTTCTTTTTAGGAAAAAGCTCAATAACATTGCCCGACCCGGGGATCGAACCCGAGACCTCATGATTAGCAGTCGCATAAAAGTAAGTTTATAGGTATTTGACATAGTATAGCTGACTATCGTACGGTACGTAGTGTCACCATTCGATTTTATTCCTCCGATGCCGTAAAAGACGACTGAGTAAGTATTATTAATATTCAGCATACATAATTTATATTACTGGGGTGGCAAACAAGCATAATGGTAAGCGGTTACCGCAGCCTGTAGACGCTAGTAACACCAAAAGGCTTCTCACGTGCCGCTAACTCAAACGATATCCATAGATAGAGGAAGGATAATAAAGCCAGGATGGGGGAGGGACGATAAGCATAGTACCTAACTATAAAACGTTCCTTCATATTGTGAAGCTGTATTTAGTACCGAATATGGTGTAGGTAGAGGGTAAACCAAACCCATTGTACCAATCTACATATTATTAAAGCAGCCAATCAGATACGAGTAAATACAAATACCACGACCAAAACTCGCTTTCCATAATTTTGCAGAGTACAATGAACACTATGTGGTACCAGTTACATACTCACATTTAAAACGAAGATAAGTACTTAAGCTAAAGTACAAATTATTATTTGTGAATGAGGAAAAAGTTTAGTGTGAGCGGGAATCGAGTCTGCGTCCCTTCCAATCCGGGCAAGTGCTCTAATCCACTGAGCTAGCACTACCTTTTGGCCATACCCAATCTCCTCATCACATTTGCCTTAACGGCCGTCGAACGGGACGCACCAAAGTTCTCTTTTTCCTCATTCACAAATAATAATTTGTACTCTAATGTAGCTGAGCATGTCAAGTACTCAAAATATAGATCAAAATACTTAAGCTGAAGTTTATAATGCTCACTTTTTTTTGGGATAAGCCGTCTAAACTACCCCGAGAATGCTTACCCATTAAAACGTGAAAGTTTGGCGAGCACATTGAAATGCTTACAATTATGTATTATGTTATTGAGATAAACAAATAAAAAAAAATTGCTAATCTACTAGTAGATGAATACAAATTGCGGAAATGTAGAAAAGAAGATGATAGTTATGAGCAGGATTTGAATCGGCGTTTCCTGCATAACCCTTCCAGACGTCCGAAAACCTGCTCGTGGCTATAATTTCCAAAGGTTTTTGTAAAAGAGTATAAGAATCTTCTTCACATATCAATAAAATACACATAGGGTATATAAAGCTATGTATAAATTATATTACTAACTTCGCCCTGTGACTTCAACCAAGATGACTTCAGAATATACATAAGCCACTATACGGCACACTAATGAACTTTATGCAAAATACTATCCCATAGGAACTATTAATTTTTTCCATCTTAAAAAGCCTATGTACTTTTCTGGGTTTTGAACTATATGTATGCTAAATTTCATAATGATCGGTTAAGTAGTTCTGACGTAAAAGCGTAACAAACAAGCATACAAACTTTCTTTTGTGCATTTTATGACGGGCCTCGTGGCTCGTGGCGTAGTCGGTAGTGTAACCGACCTCCGTGCACGAGGTCGTGGGTTCGATTCCCACTTAGGACAATTATTTGTGTGATAAACACAGATATTTGTACTGCGTCTGGGTGTTTTCTACCTATTATAATCATAATGACTATAATTTAACTTTAAAAAAAAGTCGGAATTTTAATTCGATTCCAGATTTGAAAATTTCAGTGTTGCAACGATATGACAAGTAGATACTAAATAGTGACGTTGCGATATTATTCGATACGGAAATGGAATATTTCCAGATCGATTCCTCTCATTTATAGTAGTATATCTAAACAACTACTACTTTAATAGAAACTAAGTATATCAGGAAATTAAATATTTCTGAACGGATAATTTAGTTATGACGATTAATTTTATTAAGGATCTGAGAGTTTTCTTTAATAATTGTGTGTGAAATAAATAAAAAAATGTGATCATGAAGGAACATGAGAAATAAAACAAATAAATGTATTATGGTAATATTTTATTTTATAAATAGTCGCCGTCATCGCTATCGCTATCGCTGTCACTTTCTGTAACATTTATTATAAATGTGTCTGTGATATTGTCAATTAACATATCTAGCCTACTCATTTTTTCCTCTTCTTTGACAACATGGGATACGCATTTAGACCATTCGGTAGCCGTAATTTTTTGAATGCCTTCCTCTAATAAATTTCTCACGTCTGTCAATTTGAAGGTTTTATTATTTTGAGCTACATGCCCCTTTACCTGCGCCCATATCAATTCGATAGGGTTCAGCTCGCAATGGTAAGGGGGCAGTGTTAAAACCGAGATCCCATGTTGTGCTGCCATTTCGTCTACAGCGTACTTATTAAAAGACTCGTTATGTGGAATCACTTCTAAAAGCATAGCTTTAACCATATCTGGTTCGTAATGAATATTTTTATTTAAAAGCCAGTCTTGAATTGCAGCTTTTTTCCAGCTCATTTTTGGTGCCGTTTCCAATTTTCGGGAGTGGTAAGGTGCATTATCCATCACCACAATTGAGTTTGGTCTTAATTTTGGTAAGACTCCAGCGAACCACTCCTCAAAACAAACTGCATTCATCTCATCATGGTAATCTTCACAATTTTTCTTTGCTTCAAAAATCATGACCCCTCTTCCAGGAAGCCTTCTTCACTACCTATATGGCTAATTATGAGACGTTTGCCTTTTCCAGATGGATTTTTTAATCCAGTGGTCAGTCCCTCCAAAAACGCTTGCCGAGATGATGTGACTTTCTTGTCCACCCAAGTTTTTTTTACAGTATGACCTAAAAATAAATATAGTACATGAACATTCAATATTACTATTAAATTTAATGTAAAATGTATATAAATTCAAAATGTTAGCCTTATCTGCGTTAACCCAAGTTTCATCTTGATAATATATATGTCTCCCTTCTCGTCGAAACTGATATATAGATCGCAAGTAACGCTGGCGCCATGTTATTATATCATTTCGATCAATAAGTGTGCTCTTGCGTGACCGTGCAACAAATTTAAAATACAAATTATTTGCGAATAAGGAAAAAGAGATTTTTTGTACTAGTGGGAATCGAACCCGCGTCTTTTCCAATCCGGGGAAGTGCTCTAAGGCACTGAGCTATAGTACAGGTCTTTCGACCATCCCAATCTCCTTATCACATTTGTCTTTACGACCAACGCCATCTATCGGAACCCTTATTCGCAAATAATTTGTACTTTAAAAAGTGGCGGAGCATGTCATATGCTAAAAAATATAGATCAAAAATGAACAAATTTAAAATTAAGATGAAGAAGAAAATTTTTCTGAAGGTGTCTTTGGAAACCTTGGGCATTTCTGGATCATCGTTCATAACTTGTAAAATCTAAAATAGTAAATTTTATAATAGTTTGGAATCATTAGTAAAGATGTAGGTATAAAATAATACTGTCTGACTGATTGACTAACCTTTGCAATGGTTGGAGGTTCATTTCGGTAAAAGAACTGATGAACAATTTTTCGTATTGCGGAGAATGTAAATTCATCAATTTTATCTTTGAAACTTCGCTTTGGTCCAGTTTTTTTAGGAGGAGTTGGCGGCGCACCTTTATTTACTTCCTTCAAAACGTTACAAACAGAGCGTGAGGTTATTCACAATATGTCAGCAACTTTGCTCATACATCCATTTTCTTCCACAACTTCAAAGGCCGTTTTTTTCTTGGGGACAAGAAAACATCCACGTCTTTTTGTGATGTTCTTGGCTGAGGATCCATTTTGATGGAAAACCAAAAAAAATAGATTCACTCAAAGTTCACAAAAAACTATAAACGTAACAACAAACACAACGTAACAAAACTTTAACAAAAACCCAACAAAATAACAAAATACCGATTCGCAATGAAACAAGATATTCGTGCAGTTAGACTGGGAGAATGAAGCCGAATGACAAGATAAACAAAATGGTAATAGCTGCACGAGCGCGCACGGGTTGCCAATACAGAAAACTATCTAGGCTCTTTTATTATAAGTTTTGTTTTTAATATAAAAAACAAAAATATTAACTTTTTATAAAATAAAGCAGCGGTTACTAATTAATAAATAATTATTATGAATAATTATGTATTTACTTAAATAAAAATCAATAATTTAGTCTTTAATTGGCACACCAATATTATGATTACATAAACATAAATCGCGATTGTTTATCGATTTTTGTGTTCATCACTACACTATTAATATGTGGTATCATTATTTTACAAAATGACAGTAGCTAATGTCAAATGTGGAATCGAATTATAATTCCGACTATAAACATAAATTCCAAAACTTAGCCAGTATGCTAATGAGCATTTGCTGTTGTTTCGGTCGTCTGTGTTGCAGGCGCTTTGAATATTCGCTGATGCAGATTTTCCTTTAAACCGAAGTTTTCCGATAGACGAGAACATGCCAACAGCTGTCACACCGAAACATTCAAGCTATATTGGATGTAAAAGACAACATTAATATCAGATCGTTTATGTAACAGATGCTGCCTAATACATTCATTTTAATGCACAAATTATACTATTACATGCCATTTGGTTGTGAGCATCCTCTCTATTGCGGGAACACAGGTGCACTACAATACCAATATTAACCCGTTTTAAGGATTTTTTTCAAGTGGTAGACTCTTGCTTGCCTCAGCATGAATGGGCTGTCTCGATCGGGGAAGTACCGCCCTCTCACAGAAGATCAGCGTGAAACTATAGTCGGTACCCCTACTGTTACCACTGAAGGAATGTAACATGGTTCCAGTGGCCCGCCAATAAAGGCGGAGAGACAGCACACGGCGGGTTTCATTAGTGGGTGAGGGCCCCACACTACCCTGTTCGTTGGCCCGAACGACGGGGTGTGCGGTTAGGAATATTTTTTCCCGCTTTAACAAAAAAAAGGTACCTACTCCTACTTTTGTGTTTCGTATGGTGAGTGAGAGCGCCACTCAAGCTTCCTATTTATACACTCCTAATTATCCTTTCCCTCCACCTCCTATCCCTTTCGTTGGAGTTGGGGAAGTGCGAGCGACGTCTCACGACCTCTCTGGTATTGCTAGTACATACCTAATATGCGGCAAAAAAAATACAAGTAACAGGCCCCTTACTACGCCACTGATTGCATGATATAATTAATTTAAAGTTATAATTAATTAAAGCAAAGGTGTTGGTAGTATTAAATTGCCACTCTAATTTATATTCCACACTAGATTCTGCCCGCGAATCCATATGCGTGGACTTCATCACTTCAGAATATACTCGTAAATATCATCACTCTAAGGCGCATTAATTATTTTTATGCAAAAGTAGCTATACCACGGGAATTATTCATTTTCCCGGGATAAAAAGTAGCTGATGTCTTTTTCTTGGCTCCAGGCTATATGTATGACCGCCGGCGGACCACTGATGGAATGTAATATGGTTCCGGTGGCCCGCCAATAAAGGCGGAGAGATGGAACACGGCGAGTTTACTACCGAGAGTACTACCCTGTTCGTTGCCCGAACGACGGGGTGTGCGGTTAGGACCATTTTTTCCCGCCTTAATAAAAAAAAGGCTATATGTATGAAAATTTTTATGATGATCGGTTCAGTAGTTATGGCGTGAAAGCGTAACACTAACAAACAAACAAACTCGCATTTATAATATTAGTAAGGATTAGTTTTTAATATATTTTATCTTGATACTATCATTATTAATATTTTTAATTTCACTTCAATATAACAATAATAAGTTAAAAACGTTATATTTTCAGATGTAAATGTTAGTTAGCATTTAAACCGACGAGACTAGAATGAATTTCCTAGAAGCCACACACAGCGTTTGTATTTAAAAGTAGTTTATTTTAATCGTATCAGAAAATGTGTTTTGATTTGTATATTTATTTAGATAAAAACTTTAATGTGTGCTTGGTTCCAGTTGATCTTTCATCGAATTCTCATTAAGCCGTTACATTAAACTCTAAGCCGGAAATTCCTTATAATTTTCGAAATAGACCGTATTTATTCTAGGACACGTACCGTGTAAAGCTACTAACAAAATGATACACATGGTTAGCAGTGAATCATGAGCAGGCTCGGTTTTCGTTTAGTCATCGTTGATGAATCAATTCTCCATTGAATAAATTATATATATAGCGCTTCATTTGGGTATGTTTTGTTGGGAAGTAATTCGTTGCATAAATTTTGAGTAGTACCCTTCCTTCTAACAGCTTTTATTTGTGTACTGCTAGACGTAGACTTTCCCAAGTGCGCGCCACCACGTGCATATAATAAGATCACTTTTCTATTCGGTCGTCTGGAGTGGATTCCTAGTAAGTCGTGGATTCAAACTCAATCCCTAGTCTTCTTATATTGTTGTTGTTGTTATTTTTTTTAACTATGTGGATGGCGACGTGTGGGGCCGGCTTTAGAATCGTCCCACCCCTCTCTACCCACGGGAGTCGTAAGAGCCGACTGAGGGAATAACTGGGGAATGGGCAGCAGCACTCCCTCGGGTATTAACAACATCCACCCGCCTGCCAAGCGTGGCGGTTACGGCATTATCCCCCATAATGAGCACACAGTTCTTTTGGGGAGGCCTATGTCCAGCGGTGGACGTCGAAGGCCTGATGGATGGATGGATGGACGGGTGGCAAACCAGCGTATAGCCGACCTGATAGTAAGCGGTTACCGTAGCCTATAGACGTCAGCAACACCGGAGGCATTACTCGCGCGTCGCCATCTCAGAGGAAAAGAATAGGAGGCGGAAAGGAAGGATATTAAGGAGGAGACCTGCAGGATAATAAGGAGAGGTTTAGGCCTCCGGCACTCACCACACGAAACACCACGGTATGAGTACCTACCGTTGTTACACGCCAATCTTCTGTGAAAGGGTGGTACTTCCCCGATCGAGCTGGCCCATTTATACTGGGATAAGCAAAGCTCTACGACTAGAATAATAGTTATAAGATTGATGCCTTCTTATACTGTAATTGTTTTAAGCTGTTAGCAGTGTGGCACCAGCAGTTTGATGGCGAATCTTCTCGATACGCAGCGGCTTGGCTGTACCGTTGTTTGCAGTATTACAATTACCATCAGATGGGCTACGAGAAAAGCAGACGAGAAATAACAGGCTTCTTAGCCGTATCCGTGACCACACAGAATTGTTTAGAAATAAAATCACTAATAGCTACCCTCCTATCATCGTTCAAATCAACGTTTTGAAACCTCCCCATGCTAAGCTAAACCACCTTTATAATATTTTACTCAACAGGCTATCACGGCTCGTAAATCATAAGTTAATGGCAGAGTCGACAGGGTAGCGTCTATTTATACCGGGTGACTTGGCGAAACTGTCCCTAGTATGTAAATATTGACTTCTTTGGATGTGAGCGGAGTCAACAGATTAAACTGTTGCGGAAATACGGAGGTTAATGTATTGTAATTGCTAAAACAGATAACATTTCCAATATTACTTATTTTTAGGTATTTGATATGCTGAACTATTTTGCCAATAAAATAATGAGATGATAAGATTGCCACGAATCAAATGAGTCTAGAATACCAAGGCTTTTTGTATTCTTTTTGTACTGCTCTGCCATTCGTTGAGCCACAACATAGCAGGTAGCACTTACAATGACTTATTGCTATTGGGAAGTGTATAAAAAATATCCAATTTCTCTCTAAGGATGAAAATAAGAATCCTGGAACATGATCCGATCCGCCTGCCGAGTTTAATTGTAAGCCTTTATTATCCAGCGCACATAAAGAAATAATTTCATCAAAATCGGTCCAGCTATTTTGGAAGAGTTCAGGGACTGGATTTGTTTTATAATTGAAATTAGTTTTAATAAATTACAAAACAATAACATGTTAATCTACATTTTTATTCAAATGTTTGCACAGATGGCGCAAACATTTGAATTGATATATGAACCATTTGCGTGGTTTAGGTAGTTACCGACCTTTCGTGCCAAGTATTGTAGGTTTGATTCCCACACCGGATAAATCTTAGTGTGATCCACAAATGGTTATTTTAGTGGGTATATTTTGTATCTGTCAATATATTGTAAGTTTATAAAGTCCGCCGTGGTACAGACATTATGTGATGCTTTTTTTATGAATACAAAAATATCGCCATCTATGTTATGTAATATATAAGGTTTCATGTTGATAAGTAAAATGTGAATTAAAAAACCAAATTTCAGCAAATATTCTGCTAAAATTAAATTTTGGTGGTCACTAGAAAACAGGTGCGGCGTATTATCTAATATATAAAATTCTCGTGTCACGGTGTTTGTCGCGATTCTCCTCCGAAACGGTTTGACCGATTCTTATGAAATGTTGTGTGTATATTCAGTAGGTCTGAAAATAGGATGTAAACTATTTCTCATATCCCTAAGTCATAAGGGTGGTTCAACCCCAATTTTTATTTTATTTTAGGACAAACATTTTCATTTTAATTTTTGTATGATTCGGCATATAAGTTAGTTATTTTTTTAGACGCTAGAAATTCCCTAAAAATTATCTAGAAATAATTTATATGGCAAAACAACGTTTGCCAGGTCCGTTAGTTAAACATATGTTTGATTCCTTCCGCCTTCATCTTTTTAATGTTGATTGTGAGTAAAACTGCTATATTGTAGTAAAACTATGTTTCTTTACTGCGTTCAAAAAATAGAATATGTATTATAAAATGGAATTTATAAATCCTGGAATAAGAGGAAAATTAGTCTGCTATACGATACTAGCAAACAGCAACAGCAGATATATTAATTTTTGGCAATTCTCTCGTCATCTACTCAATTTATTTCTTCGTTTCTCAGACTGAACATCCATGGATTTTAATAAAATGCTGACATTACGTTTGTTGTTACTGCATAGAATTTAAAAAGTATAAAAATATAATACTCTCAATAATACAGTGTATCTAATTCAGCGTGCATTCCTCACAATATCCTGAAATGTTTACGGATAATATAAAGTAGAGAAGAGTAGACCCTATAAAATGTTTCTTTAGGGCGGTTCGTTTTATATATTCAATCATTCGGTACAAACATATTATTTTCAAGTTTTACTAAAGAGTATTACTTTTACGTGAATAAATAGGTCAACAGTTTATCTAAACAAAACTCGGTTATATTATATAGTTTGAAAACAAACGAAAATATATGTATTTCAAGATTATTAGAAATATAGTCTTTCTAATATTATAAATGTGAAAGTGAGTTTTATTATTATTATTTATTTATTATACAATTGGTACAACATTTAACATTAAATATTGTCGTCCCACAAAACCGGTTTAGTGGTTTAACTGTGGGTAAGTCACATTATTAACATATATTATGTATATAAATATAACATATATACCAACATATTTACATGTTTACCAACTTAACAAATAATTTTTAAGTTTATTTTTAAACTTTAAAGAATCTTTTTCCTGTCTTATGTCCGCTGGTATACTGTTTAGGGCATAAGGCACATGTTTCTTTAGTGTTCTATCACCATAATAATTTATGATTTTAGCAATATTAAATTTACCAGCGGTCATCGACCTTGTATTAAGATTATTTGTTATTTTGATTTATGTTACCAGGGATAAGTTAAAATGCTCTTTTGTGCCATATTGATTTATAATTAGGAGATATTTATGCTTTAAGCTAACCGGTAAGATGTCACATATTTTAAATAATTGTCTGTAATCTTCTTTACAGCTTGCTTTTGTCTTTTTTGTGACCATCAGCTTTAGAAACCTTAATTTCAAAGTTTCTATTTTATCCAAATATGTTTTAAACGTTAGGCCATAACTATCCAGACCGTAACTTATCACCGATTCAACTAGACTTAAATATACATCTTAAACACAAAGTGAAAAATGTATAGTACTAAGCATGTCAAAAGCTAAAAATATATATAAAAATATCTAAAACATCTTAATATATTAATAGGAACCTTGTAACTTAATTGATAGAATTTACATAACAGTATTCTTAATTTACTACAAATATAATCTACGTGTTGTGACCAAGAGAAGCTTCCATCTATTTTTACCCCAAAATACATAACGGATTTAATAGTTTGAATGGTTGACAATTGCAGGTTATTGAATTATTATGTAGACATAAGTATTGATGTGTAAACAGTGCTATAGGTGAGACAATAAGCTGTGAGTATGGTGAGCGAATGAGTAAAAGTTTGGTTTTTTCTGAATTTAAAACTAATCCATTATCGTGTGACCATTTAACGACTGTATCAATGTCTTGCTGCACTAGCTCGAAAGCTTTATATATGTTAGTGCCAGCGCGCAGTATGCAAAGGTCGTCTGCGTACATATACGCCGAGCAATGGCGCAACGTGCTACATAGGCTGTTCACATGCATAAGGTAGCAGATAGGACCACATCCCGATCCTTGAGGTACCCCACTGCATTTGTATGTTTATTCTTCTTCTATTCTGTAACTACATAACCGACCATCATGAAATTTGGCACACATATAATCCAGTTTATAGAGAAGGATACATATACTTTACCTTATAAAAATATAAGCTTCCTGTGGGTTGGATTTTTTGTACAAAATTATTAATTCAATATCAAATATTATATTTTTGTCACAGGACTATTATAACTTAAAATCATTAAAGTGTAACTAACACAAGCGCTTGAGACAAGTGCATCCGCAACACTAATGTCGCGATTGCAATCGCCATAAGCGGCCGTATACCGTAGAAAGGCATTTTATGAGAAGAACCCGGCAAGAAACTCATTAGCCACTTTTTCAATTTGCCACTTTGTGTTATATGATGCACTATAGATACAGAAGCATGAATGTTGTTGCAACCAAGACAGCATACATAAGTAACAAAATAAAATGGGAAATGTGCTTATTTACATTAGGAACATAATCGAAAACTTAGTCTTAAAGTTGCTGTATGTGTCAACTCTCATTTGCCATAATAGTCAGTAGAGGCATCACATAAGTAGAATACAGTACTCACATTTTTTAAATATCATACAATCAAAAATACCTTTACTTACGTATTTTGAAAGTTGTTGAACGAGAAGCAGCACAACTCTATTTTGTTCTATCTTCAAGATAATCTAAAATTGTATAAAAACCGTGAAGTTCAACTTTTATAGCTTTTTTGGAAGTTTAACATAATATAGCTTTTTTTAACTTATTGAATGTGTACTTGGATCTTCGGATGTTTTCAGAAATTTCATTGCAGATACGTCATTCCTCCTGAAAGGCCCACTAATTCTGTGGAGACGAATATTATGTGCAATAACCTTTGTTCCTAGGTTCATAGTATTATATTCATCATATAATGTCAAATTGTGACACAAAAGTTTGAATATTTATTTCTTTGAATTTCTGTCTAAGGGAAACCTTTGGTCCTAGATTATATATTTGACTAACAGTCCTTTTCTAAAATACAGATGATAACGTATATTAATGTAAATATAAAGTGTATGATGCAGGTCGGTGCTGCGTACATAATAAACACCCGTATTCAAGAATGATACTATGAAGTTTCACAGTGCGCGAACGCATAGGAACGCATAGGTAAATCTGATTCTTAAACAATAGCGGTGTGCAATGCTATGCGTTCATTTGGAACGTCATTTACGTAAAGTAGCGAAACAGCTATTTTAACCAACGCATAGCGTACCTAGCTTTAGTCACAAATGAGGTTATATTCAGTGGTAAATTTGCTCTTTGAAATTTTGTTTGTATTCATATCATAGTTTGCGATATTTTATGATATTATTCATATAAATCAGACCAGATGACGCTGCAGAACCACCGCCTCCGCCTGTGCGTCTCATATAATTGGACTCCTAGGGAAGCTCCTTCTTTCTTTGGAATTTAATATTCTCCCAGCATCTCTTTAACTGCCACGGTGGTGTAGTGGTAGTGTATGCGACTGCTAATCATGAGGTCTCGGGTTCGATCCCCGGGTCGGGCAATGTTATTGAGCTTTTCCCTAAAAAGAAAAATTCTCAATAGCAGCCTGGAGCTTGGAAATGTGCCCGGTAGACGTCAATAGGCTCGGCCCCTATTATGTGGGACTCAAACATAGCTGGCGAGTCGTGGGTGTGTAATACACCTCTGCCTACCCCTTCGGGGAATACAGGCGTGATGCTATGTTTTTTTGTTTTTTTTTTATCTCTAACTGCACAGTTTTCCTTTGAGACACGTCCGATTGTGCATTGAAGGCCACAGCAGTTTTTTGTACTACATGGGGTGGTGAACAAGCATGCAGCTCACCTGATCATAAGCGGTTATCGTAGCCTATAGATGCTAGCAACACCAGAGGCATCACTTGCGCGTCGCCATCTCCAAGGAAAGGGATAGGAGGTGGATAGGAAGGATAATATGGAGAGGATAGGGAGGAGGTTTGGGTTTCCGGCGATCACACTCACCATACGAAACAACGGTAACTACCGTTGTTACACGCTGATCTTCTGTGAGAGGGTGGTTATTCCCCAATCGAACCGGCCCATTCGTGCTGGGATAAGCAAGTCTCTACGAAAAAGAAAGTAAATAAAATATTTGGATTTAGCTCACGAGATTGCCGACATGTTGGATGTTTATTCGACAATTATTGTTCCGATAGTCATATCGGTAAAGGGTTCCTTTTTTGGAGCCCTAATCACCGGCCCCTGCACCCGATGTCGGTGGGCCACTATTTTATACATTTTGCAATTATTTATATTCTGTTGTGTTTATTTTTGTTTGTGTTTTAATAGAAGTGATTTTGTGTGAGCTTGTGTATTTTAAAAAGGTATGAAATATGTAACAAAATTAATAAAGAGAACAATAATATCAATAATAAAAAAAGTGTATGTATACTTATGTACACGCGTTAGAAGTTATACTTCTTTGGCGTAACAAGATAAAAATCTTTTCAAAAATTTTATCTTTCGCCTTATTCTACGTTTGTGGAAAAAAAACGATACTAACAATAGAAAAAAGGTATTTAATACATTAAAAGTTTTATTATAACGCATTATCTAGCTAAATAAAGTTTAAGTATTTAAATATCACAAAAAAAAACTAAAATGTTGACTATAGCTAACTTCATGGTGTCTAACTTCACGATGTCGGTTTTTCGTGACGGTGTGCGCGCGCATCGTAAAAATTTACTCTCATCATTTTTCCCTAACGCGCCAAAAGAAGTATAACTTCAATAACACATTTTAAAGATAGACATAAATCCTCTTTTTTATATACATTGCATAAATATAATTATCATTACTCATACTCTGAAAGTAGGCCTGAAGTTGCCTGAGGAGCGGGTTGAAAGTAATACTTTTCCTTACCCTAGGGAGAATTACTTTCAACTGACAGCTGAGTAATTATAAAAAAAAACAGTTCTATTTTCTGTACAACCAGTCAATTACAGCGCGATGTAAAATTGAAATCGCACATCTGCCAACTACTATAGAGAAGTTAGCAACAGAAAGGGACCAATCACCGTCGATCAATGTTGATCGAAGCCAATCAGAGGTCTTTAATCGACGCCGTGCGTTTGCTTAGTAAAGTATCGCTTGATCGCTTGAGTATTGTTTGTGAATGGAATGACTTGTTCTGACGAACGCAGTGAGGAATTCCTTACTTAGCATAGCGTTGATTGCTACCTTATCTAAGTATCGTTCTTAAATACGGGTGAAAGTACAGGGCAGCCTGTCGCAATCGTCGTACGTATAAACAGCCGGTGAGAGGGGTTCCTAGAGTTACATGTTTAGGATGAGGTGTCGCCATCAACTGCAGGAATATTTCTGGTGACTGAGAACCGTGATGACGATACCCAATATACCTACAATTTTCCCAAATATTATACATTTAAGCTTTAAGCATAATGACCCTTCTTTTTAATTTAAATTTTAATCATACCCCACTATGATGAAGTTGCATTTTTTTACAGTTTTATGATTTATACCTACTTCATCTACTGAAACGTGTTCATAAATCAAATAGACATTTTTATAATTTATCATATTTTTTATTACAAACAACGTAGATGTTTCGTTGTATATTGTAACTGATTCTCGTCACGGCGTAATATCATTTACATCTAAATCTTTTACAGGAAATGCCTGTCTTTGAGGCAACGCTAACGTTTATTCGTTGTGCCTTTATTCTTAACGTAAACAGACAAAATTTTATTAATCTGCTTACATTACTTAATGTGGTGCGCTTATATTTATATCGCCTTGTTACTTTGCTAAAAGGGTTGAAATAAATCCAAGATCACAACTATTTTCTTCGATCCTTACACAAAAATTATTATTAATATGTAATATCTGGCATTTTGAATAGTTAGTCCCTTTTACAGTTCTTTTTTCGAGGGTTATGCGAAGAATATTACTTTGACTACAGATCTTTAGCAATCATACAAAAGTAATTAGGCAAAATGTGCATATATAAAGCTAATGATGATGTGTGAAAAACAACTTCATTTTTATTGTACCATGAGGTTTATACGTGTTTTAAAATATAATTATTTTATTTATATGTATCACGTACTTGGTTGCATTGCTAGATATACCTAATAAAATCTCAAAATTTGAGGGGCACAAATGCTCTTGCTACTCTGTACGTTGAGGACTCGGATCGATGAAGGAGTCCTTTGGTGTACGCAGCGGAAACTACCTTTCCATGAGTCCAACAACTGCGTTACTTTATTCCATACCTAATAAATCTATAGATATAACAACCTTTTCGTGCCTGTTTTTCTTTAAATAGGTAGGTACCTACTCATTGTTATAATGTCAAAAATAGGTAGATATAACGAAGTTGTAAAATGCCGTTATTCCTAAAAATATGTAGGTTTTACATTGTTTTGTGGTATATTAAAACATAATCATCTAACATTACCTTTAACTAATTATATAAATTGTGAGTTTTGTCTCTTTTGTCTGTTTTTGATTAAATAAAATCAGCCTGATACTGGCGGCACGATATAAATGAGCACGATTTTTTTTTAATTTACTTAAAGGAGACTGGTGGTTTTCGGCCTGAACTCTTACAGAAATAAAACTTATACGAAAAAAAGTACATCTTTACTCATAACTTTTTACTTCAGTACTATTTCCAAAAAACTTGTCTGAGTGGAGACAAATAATTTTTAATATTGCTATTATATTGTGAAAAATCGATACTATTAAATCATCAATACTCACTATTTTACTTTCAACACATGATTCAACCTACTTTGTACTCTAAATCAGATTGGTTCCTCTATTATTTACATCCCAAGGTATAAGGTAGATATTTACCAAGTTAATGAGGTATTTTATAGATTTTTTTATTTCATTTTACAGGTTTTTGTAATTTATTATTCACTCAATACTTATCTTTTTAAACTATTGTTTTTTTTAGGATGCCAACAAACTGCCACTTGTCAATCATTTTATAGACATTATATCATTTCAACATGAGGTAATGTTTAGCAAGAAACTGTACAACGTTATAAAATATTGGATGCATGTAAATGCGTTCCGATAGAGGGCGTTGGTCGTTAAGATAAATGTGATAAGGAGATTGGGTATATCTAAAAGATAGTACTGTAGCTCAGTGGATTAGAGCACTTCTCCGGATAGGAAAGGACGCAGGTACGATTCCCGCCTCTACTAAAATACTCTTTTTCCTTATTCACAAATTATGATTTGTACTTTAAGAGTAGCGGAGCATATCAAGTGCTAAAATATAGATCAAAATGTCTACAACGTTATGTTGTCGTTGTTGTCTGTGATCCCTGTTCCCGGCGCTTTGTAGAATTTTCTCTGCGCTATCAATTATTATTTCTGACCTTGAGGCATCCGTTGCTGGTCTTGTATGATATTCACTTCATATGAGTCAAATAACTTCATTGATAAAATATTTAAGAAGTTTTCGCGCGTGATAACCTTACGTCAATATCATAAATTAATGTTTTATATCTATTTTCAGTCAAGTTTTTGGAAAAAGTGACAACCATACATGGTTTTCTAATTAATAATGCTATCAGGAAACATTAAAATTATCCGTGTAGGTGACCAGGCCGAACGCTCCTAGGAAACCCGCCAGTCTCCTTTAGATTTTTGATTTGGGGAAATTGTAACGCTGTTGTCAATGATTTCTGAAGAGAGAACTCGCAGTCGAGACCTATAGTTACTTAAAGTTAATTGTTTGATTGTTCTAATTGTATGAATTTTAAGTTAGTAAATTAAATTGAATATAAACTTAATTGGAATTGAATTTTACAATTATTATGACTAAAGTAAAGACACATCATCCATCCATCCATCAGCCTTTCATCGTCCACTGCTGGACATAGGCCTCCCCAAAATGGGGGTTTTACCATAATCGCCACGCTTAGCAGGCGGGTTGGCGATCGTAGTGGATGTTTTTAGTACACAGGGGAACGCTGGTGCCCGGTCCCCTAGTAATCCCTTAGTCGGCTTTTACGACTCCCATAGGAAGAGACAGGGTGGAGCTATTCTTGGTGCCAGCCCCACACGGCAAAGCGCGGTAAAGACACATAATTGTAGATAATTATGAATATCATTTGTGATTTGTTTATTGCATAATTAATTTTATATTACTAGATATTTATTTATACCAAAACTGAACACTAAAAGTAAAAAAGTGTGAAATGTTAATTTAGATTAACATTACTAATTTATTACGCACTTAGGTGCAACAATTAGGACTTATCATTTCATATTTCCATAGGTATCGAGGTACCTCCCTGAGAATACTTCGGAATTTCGACAAATTGCATGCTCTCATCCCCTAAAGATGGTTCTGTAGATAAGGTATCACAATAGACCTTATTTCAGGGCGATTGAGTCAATATCTCATTATCTAACTGACCTTTTTACCTTTTTGGTAATTTATCTATTCCTCTTTTCCGTTTCATTTTGTTGCTTAGACAAAGAATTTCAATGAATTTATTTTCAAAGGGTAGTACTTATCTAAGCTTAGATACCTAAAGTAGGTTATGTATCTAAGTTCAAAGAGTTTATACTAAAGAGTACTTATAACCAGAAAACTTTGGTGGTAGTATTTTCTCGCACACATTATTGCGCCTTGTGTTGAATTCAATTTTCCAACTTCTATGGACGAAAACATAAAACTCGTATTCGTGTTAAATATCCTTCCTAATATTATACATGCGAAAGTGAGTTAGATGGTTTCGATTTCACGCAATTTTACAAAAAATGAATCTAACCTCACACTCCGTCGTTCGGGGCTGCGAACAGGTTAGCGCGGGGCACACAGACACTAAATGAATCCATTGTATACCGTCTTCCCGGCTATATAACTGGAACTATGTGACATTACTTCAGTTCACATATACGAATATAGATAAGTAAATAAATTTAGTTGTGGCGGCAATTTATGTATACTCACCTAAGCATTTCTCGAAGAAAGGAATGTAATTAAGAATGAGTCCCCACGAGAGTTAAAAGATGCCATTAATGCCTTTGATACTAAATTCCTCAGTCAAATAAATTCAAGTTAAAGTTAAAATTATTCTTTGAAAGCATGCCTTGTTCTATTTGTGCGATCACAATTCATAGCAAAAACTTTTCAGTAAAAACTGGTTCTCAGTAAAAAATGTAAACTTAACTTAATAAATAATCAATCAGGAATAATCAAGTTACCTAATTCGTATTCTGATCTGTATTTTAGCACAGCTACTTTAAATGACAAATTATTTGTGAAAGTGGCAAAAGACATCTAAAAGAAATGAGAAGTGGAGATTGGTTGTCACCATTAGGTGACTGCGATAGCTTAGTGGTCCGGAAAACTTCCCCGGTTTGGAGGGGACATAGGTTCAAATCCTGCTCATAGTAAAGCTCTGTTTTCCACTTTCATAGATAATTTATTCTTTATTTTTACATTTTCAATCACACGGCGGGTTTATTTAGTGGGTGAGGGCCCCACACTACCCTGTTCGTTTGAGTGTATATATTTTCCAATCTTAAAAGAAACAAAAACAAAAAAAGGAACAATTAGCGAGTGCCTAAATGAGTAAATAGTGTAACTGTAAATGAATTATGCTTTCTATGACTAGTTAGCTTTCGTAGGCTTCATCTAGAGGTAGCTACTTCTGTAAAGAATAATATACATAGATACATAAATAGGTATGCAAAGATAACCCTTAAATTAAAAGAAATAAATACATGTGCTATCTATCGGATCTGCAAATTTCAATATAAGATAATAAAATACATGATTTCTTTGGTAGAGAGACTTAATACGAACGAAAGGAGACACGTTTGATTTCGTGCTCAGTGAGTCGGTATCTAGCACGCCTATGCCTAGCGGTATATTTCAGGAAAATATGTCATTATTTTCATTCTGATATCGAAATTTGTATGCACACATATATTTTTCTCAGTTATGAAGATTTAGGAATATATCAATCCGCTTTATAGCTGTGCGAATAGTTGGTTGAGTGTAGGTACTATGTATTTATTTACCAATTATTTAAATGTTTTGTTTTGAAGGATGATATGTGAGAATTCGAGTTATCGTGTAAGAATTATAAGTTTTGTATTCTACCTGTACCCACCCATAAGCTAAGAATGTCAACTCATTTGTAGACAATTTTCACTTAAATGTATAATATTATACTAACCAGAAAAACAGGGCTGCGAAAAGGGTAGGATTATTATAAATAGAGCCACAAGATTTCGCGTTCATAATTTAAAAACTCTACAAAATTAAATTATGCTAGGGATGAAATTTGACGTGTTTGTATTCGGGAATGAACCCTTGTGTAGATTAAGTATGCAAGTAGGAATTGTTATTTTTATTTATAGAAATTTATGTTTTTTTTTTGTGATTATTATAGTTCGTATTACGCTACTCCCTATTAATCTATAGGTACTATTATAAAAATGTAACAGAGCTGTGTCTGTACATTTAAGATATTTGAGAAAAAAATACTGTAATAGGTTATATAGGCGTGTCTAAACACAAAACGATTTTTGTAGATTTTTTGTCTGTTTATCGTTTGCCTGTTTGTTTGTTCGCGCATCAAGCAAAAACTACTTAGCGGATTTTAATGCAACTTTTTTTATTTGGTAGCTCTTGATTACACTTAAAAATTGGTGTACGTACATTTTATCCCGCTACTTTATCGAGAACCTAAAAACTAGCTTTTGGCTGCGGTGGAGCCGCGGGCAAATGTGAAAGTTTGTACATTTGGAATATTGGATGTTTGTTAATTTGGGTGAAGTTTGGCCCACAGTAGTTTGTGTGTTAATGTGATCTGTATCTATACTATACCATTATAAAGCTGTAACAGAGCTGTGTCTGTACATTTAAATATTTGAGAAAAAATTTCTGAATTAGGCCTATATAAGGCGTGTCTAAACACAAAACGTTTTTTTTTAAGATTTTTTGTCTGTTTGTCTGTGTGTTTGTTCGTGCATCACCCAAAAACTGAACGGATTTTGATGCAACTTTTTTTGTTTGATAGTTCTTGATTAGACTTAACAACTGGTATACATTTTATCCCGCTACTATATCAGGAATCTGAGATTGGCTGCGGCGGAGCCACGGGCAAAGGCTAGTTAATACATAAAATACTTTTTTATAAGTACTTCAGTCTTCACGCATATTTTTGCAGTAAAAAAGGAAATGAAACTGCCTTGGTGGTGCAGAGATAGTGTGAGCGACTGCTAATCATGAGGTCGCGGGTTCGATCCCCGGGTCGGGCAGTGTTATTGAACTTTTTTGATTTGATTGAACCGTGGGTGCGTAATACACCTCTGCCTACCTCTGGGAATACAGGCTCCCTAAGAACACAGCATAGCAAAGTAATCATTTCAAATTACACGTTCAAATTAAATAATATAGATATTGGCTTAAATACATACTGCATCCATCCATCCATCAGCCTTTCAACGTCTACTGCTGGACATAGGCCTCCCCAAGAGAACGCCACAACGAGCGTTCTCGTCATGGGGGATAATGCCGTAATCGCCACGCTTGGCAGGCGGTTAGGCGATCGCAGTGGATGTTGTTAATACTCGAGGGAGTGCTGCTGGCCACTCCCCCGGTATTCCCTCAGTCGGCTCTTACGACTCCCGTGGGTAGAAAGGGGTGGGACAATTCTAAAGCCGGCCCCACACGGCATACTGCATACGTACATTAATTTAAACTCTATATTCAATGGTCTCTGAAATATGTGGGTAGTATCTCGTTCCTAATATTCCCACCGAAGTGTCTTTAATTGTTGATCTATTGACAGCTCTTAACGAGGGATCAAATGTGAACAAGCAATTAATCGTTACATGGATGAGTTGACATTTTAGTCGCTGTAAATACTTAGGGTGTGACGGTAAACTCTTTTTTATCCTTGAATAATATATTACCTACCGACCTACGATGTGTTATCCATTAACACTTCATGGCTTACAAAGATCAGTAAGCTTTTTAAGGACTGCGCAAAAAAGAAAGTTCTTAGCAAGTGATTTGACTGGAGATCTAAAACGAAATTATGCATTGATTTTTTTTAATTGCTTATATAGTGGCAGACGAGCCACGGCCCACCCGATGGTCAATGGTAACCGTCGCACATGGACTCAACTATACTGGGAGTATTGTCAAGCCGCTGCTCACCATTTCATTTCATAGATATGAAGAAAGAATACAAGCCTATCTCCTGCTACTACCAAAACACACCGATGTGCTTCATGGCCGGTCACACGAGAAATGGTGGTACCAACCCGCTCGGGTCCGAAGCAACTGAGTACTCCCACTTGGTACCTACCCCTGCAATGGGCGACAATTGCTTACTTCCCTTAAGTCACCTCGTGCGACACTTATATTCTTAGTCCGTCACCACACGGCTATGTAGGTAATATAACTAAGTCGATTCATCGCCAATATCTGAGTTAATTTGAGTGTATTCGAATTTTGTCACGTTGTTTTCAGACTAACTTCGTCCTTTATTCAAACTAAATATCCATATTAAAAAAAACCCTATATTTTTTCCGTTATAAATTATGAATTAAGAATGCGTTTCAAATTCTTTGGTTAAAAATACATGAGGATAACTACTAGTATTTTGTCTTAGCAAATTATAGCGACAGTTTATAATCCTTACTCCCACTAATATTGGTATAAACTTGGGTGTGTAATACACCTCTGCCTACCCCTTCGTGAAATACAGGCGTGATGCTATATTATGTTTACTCCCATTAATATTATAAATGCTAAAGTGCATTTGTTTGTTGTCGCCATAAATACCCAACAGATAATTATGAAATAAAAAAAACGGTATTAAGACGTCTCTGAACACAAAACATGTTTTTTTGAGTATTTATGTCTGTTTATTTGTTCGGGCTTCACGCAAAAACTATTGAACTGATTTTGATGAAACTTTTTTTGATAGCTTATGATTAGACTTAAAAATTGGAATAGGTATATTATAACTTAAAAACTAGCTTTGGCTGCGTTATAGCCTCGGGCAGATGCTAATTTATATAATTATATAGATCAGGCTACATATTTTGTAAACTACTATACTTAGTAAAAAAAACATAACTATACATCTATTATAAAGCACTATTATAAAGCTGTAACAAAGCTGTCTGTACATTTAAAATATTTGAGAAAAAATGACTGTATTAAGCTACATAATAGGCGTGTCTAAACACAAAACAATTTTTTTTTTAGATTTTTTGTCTGTTTGTTTGTCCGGGCATCACGCAAAAACTACTGAACCGATTTTGATGTGACTTTTTTATTTGATAGCTCTTGATTAGACTTAAAAACTGGTATACATTTTATCCCACTACTATGTCGGGAACCTGAGATATAACCTAAAAACTAGATTTTGGCTGCGGCGGAGCCGCGGGTATAGGCTAGTTATACATATAGTTAGACTACTGAAACCGTTTCCGACATAATCGTGACATTATTTAACGTGAGAAACTATACCCTTTACAAACAAGATACATCAACATATTACATCTGAAGTGGTTGTTGGCCACACTAACAAATGAAGCGAGATGCCCCTCAACTTCCTCATATATCATTTTATTTTTACACCACCAATATATCACTGGTACTAAAATAGTAACATCCCAATCTGTTCCTTCACTTTACGCTATCTCCCTCATAGCATTACGTATTTTCTCACGTGACGGGGACATCAAACACATGTGTTCACAATTAATTATTACCCCGAAAGAATATACATATCTGAGTATGTACATTTTTCCAGATGACTATTTGCAAGAAGTTTCGAAGCTGACAAAGAGAAAATAAGATTAATGTTCGGATAATAAATGATTTCACTGGATGTGAAGGCTGCTATGATTGGTTTAGACAAAATACCGATAGATATTCTGGTGTATAAATAACATACACGGCACAGACATGTGGGCAGAAAAATGAAAGTTGTGAAATTAAAAGCATATTAATTTCTAGTAACTAATTATTTATAGAAGAATCGATCTACACGCGATTATTATGGAGCTTATTCTTATAATTATATGAATCAATTGGCGTGCGTTAGTCTGCTTATGTGTAATAAATATTAATGTACGTGCGTCTCTTAAAAGCGAATACATATATCTGTATTTCAGTACTTGAGATGTTCAGCTACTTTAAAGAACAACTTATTTGTGAATGTGGAAAAAGAAAGTTTTCCTGCATAAAGACATCTAAATAGCTTAGCGGTCCAGAGCACTTCCCCGGAATGGATGGGACGCAGGTTCTAATCCTGCTCTAAAGCTCTATTTTTCCACTTTCACAAATATTTGTTCTATAAATCAATATTTTTAATCTTTGTAATCTTTTGCTATTTCAATTCAATTATAATCACGTTGTAATTTGAAAAAAATCCTAGCATCCGCCTGGAATGCAGAGGGCTCTGTTAATTGGAAGCCACAAAGCGGTGCGAGTACTTAAACTAGTTTTACTTCAGAATCTGTGCTTTTATTTTTTAAATTATTTATAATACTCTCTCTAACATCGGATTAGAATACGATAAGAGAGCATCTTATGAGAAATTTTAATTTGGAACAAATACATAATCTTTTCTAATATATTAACTATACGAGTAGTAGCATTATATGTTAAATATATGACAGTTAGACGAGATAGTCGTTAGGCAGAATATGTAAAGCCAAATTCTTGGTAGACTGTCTAGTGTGTCGCTATTGTGACGTGAAGTGGAGAGAGAGAGAGCACTATCTCAGAGCACTTGACATGAGGCGTGGTTTTTCAACTTTGTGTTACATTTAAAGGAGCGCAAGCTAAGCAAAATGAAGTTATGTTAGTGCGGGTTACGTGGTACTGATAATCAGGCATCAATTCATTTTGCAAATATATTTGGAATGAAATTGTAAAGTTTAATGCTGAACGAAGTTCTGAACTGAGAGTTAACGGGCCTGGGGATTACCCTAACAGACAGCAAAACAACAGATTACTGTTGTACTAGCAAAATTGGCCTCGCAAGTGCCTCTCGATGAGAGAAAAAGGTTTGCCAGGAAAAAGGTTTGCCGGCGATGGTGGAACTCTTGCCTCTGGCCAAAGAGTATCTGAAGAAACGCAGCGGGGTTTTAGCAGATACATTGTTATAATCATCAAACCTGCGAAACATACTCGCTCGGCCGGCTGTTATGTATCATAATAAATGTTAATTCTACATAATATATAGGGGTTTTCAACAAGAACTTTGTTTTTTAAATCAAAATAAAAAAATAAATTTAGATGATAATGATTAAAATTTTTATTGTATTACAATAAGTAAGGTTTGGCAATTATGAATGAGAAATAATATCTTGTCCACCACGACAACGGTTACAAATGTCGATTATTTCATCAGTTTTTAATAACTTTTTGACAAAATGGTGCGTTTATTTCGTTAATCACTTCACGAATTTTGAGTTTTAAGGCTGCAATCGATTCGATTGGCTTCGCATAGACTCTGCTTCTAACTTAACCCCACAAAAAATAATCCAGCAGCGTTAAATCACATGTTCGAGCTGGCTACTTAACAGTTGAATTTCGTGAAATTATGCGATCGGCAAATTTAGTTTGCAATAAATTCATTATTTCGGTGGCTGTAACCGTGGCGGTGTAATACAATAAAAATATGAATCATTATCATCTAAATTTATTGTTTTATTTTTGATTTAAAAAACAAAGTTCTTGTTGAAAAACCCTATAGTTAGTTACTTTAGGTAATGGTGAAAGAAATATTATAACTGGTTCAGTAGTTTCAGAGCTTTTCAATTACAAGCAAACAAATCTTTCTTCTTATATTAGTAGGTATAGATATAATAGAAGAGCATGTTACTTCATAGAGTGGTGGATTTAGAAATGGATATAAAAATAAAAGTCATATTATCAAAAGAAGGAAATACATAGGAAATGTTACAACGGTCGACATTACGACCATATTACTTAAAGATTTACAGCTGTTTTTATGGATGTGAAGGCACAATATAATTCTCCAATTATTTTATCTCGATATAACATCTTTATAAAATGTAATATCAAAAGTAGTCAACAAGATAAAGTTACTATATACTTATTAAGTTATAATACAAGAATGATATTAAAACATCTTTTATGCTTACTTATATAGAAGGAAAGGAAGTATTTCCTTGTAAAAGTAATCACGGAAACCCAGTTTGTGTTCATGAACGAGTAGGCCATGATGATTGATATGTTTACATACCATTATTTATTGGTCGTGCTTAAAGATTGATACAGTCTGCTTTTCCCTTGCTCGTATAGCAAAACGACCGCAAATCTGTCTTTCTTTCTTTCTTTCAAATAGTTCTTTACGCCTTTTTCAGATTACGATACTTATTTATGTTAAAGCGGAACTTTTTATTTATTTAAGTTTGCTCAGTTATATTGTGATAAGATCGTGTGAAATATCAGTTGTAAATATTAGATGTAGATACTAGTGATACTTATAGCAACAATAGATATGACTGGTGGTAGGACTGGGTACCAAGTGAGAGTACTTACTCTCTTACTATCGGGTCCGAGCGGGTTGTTACCACCATCTCCCGTGTGACCAGCCATGAAGCACATCGGTGTGTGTTGGTTGTAGCAGCCGTTAATTCTTTTATTTCATATCTGTGAAATGAAATGGTGAGCAGCGGCTTGTCAATACCCTCGGTATAGTTGAGTCCATGAGCGACGGCTACCATTTACCATCAGGTGGGCCGTGGATCGTCTACGCAATAAAAAAAATATTGTATGTTGCACGGAATGTTCTATTGTAAAGTTAGTGATATACCTAAAGAATACCGGATAGAGTAGGCAGCAGTGATCCAATTTAACGGGCAATGTAAGATCGTTCATAGTGGGTTGTGGTGATAAAGATTTTTGTAAGTGTTTCTGAGCCGTAATAATTTTATTCGGAGGAAGATACGCCCACGATGATTTATGTTATACTAATTAATCAATCGCTGTGATTATATTAATGTAACTATTCGCTATTCGAATGATACATCATTGCTTATTCGATAATTTTAGTATATTATTTTGTTATTGTTTCTATTGGCGGACGTGCCACGGCGCACCTGTGGGTCTAGCCAAGTTGCATTTTATGATCGCTAACTAACGCTAATAGAAAACTATTAAAATGTATGGAAATTTGACATCTCTAACGTTAAATCACGTAACTTAGCGTTATAGATATTGTTAAAGACTTAGACAAATATAGTTTCTTTATCTATGGTTATAGATGTAAAATTCCCATACATTTAAATAGTTTTCTATTAGCTTTAGCGATCATAGAATGCAACTTGGCTAGACCCACTGATGGTAAGTAGAAACCGCTGCTGATGGACTCTAACTCGACTTGAATACCAAGAATAGGTAATGCCAAACCAATAATGTGGCAAGGGTCACGATGACTGAATCAGCAAAGTATCTGGACGGTATCCAGGAGATGCAGGTTCGAATCCTGCTCGTGACTGTTATTTTCGATTTCACATTTTTCACTTTGTGTTTAATGTATGTTGCTAAGCATGTCAAATGCTAAAAATATATATAAAAATATCTAAATATTTATAGGGTTTGCGTCATTATTAGATAAAATCTTAATTGTAAAATTAAGTTTACCTGGTCGGTATAATGTATGAAAATACTTCCGACAGATGGTGCAGGCGTCACCCAAAGACGTTAAGTATGAATGTGTTATCGAAATTAGCAGTCAGGAACAAAGGTCACGATGGCTGAATTGGCACAGCATCTGGACGGTATCCAGGAGATGCAGGTTCGAATCCTGCTCGTGACTGTTATTTTCGATTTCACATTTTTCACTTTGTGTTTAATGGCAAACCAGTTCTCACCATTCAGTACTTATATAATGGACGGCCATACCCTGCTACAACCAAAGCATTCCGGTGTTCTTCTAGTAAGCCCCTTTTTACCGAACTTGAAGATATTTTTTTTCTAAAAGACAACACTAAGGAGTACTTAATCCTTGTATTGCGGGGGACTTTACGAACATACAATTTCACGGACACCCAGGCTCAGAACAACCATTTGTGGATAACACAAAGAGTTCAGTGTGAGAATCGAACCCACAATAGTCGGGCGGGAGACCGGTATCTAAACCACTCCGCCATGTGTGCAGTCAATAGTAATTCTTGTTGTCAACGTAATAACAAAAGCTTTTGATGAAATAACCCTGTTTATATTTTATAGTCCTGGGGGGTTAGGCAGAATCTCATAAATCTCACATGTCGATCGAATCGTCTCGCTTATAATTGGTTGAGAAACTGACGCGTGATGTCGCAATAATCCGTTGGCCAATCACGGTGATCTCTTAACTAATCACAGTGATCACTATACGATCGACATGTGAGATATGAAATTCTGCCTAACCCCCCCTGGTTGTTATTATAATGATTTTAAGGCACTACTTACTAATCTGAGCATAAATGGAAATGACCGGGGAAGTGTTTACGTACGTGTGACAGTACCGGAGGCCCAATCCCCTCACACACATCCCTTCTCGGTCCTTCCTCTCCACCTCCTTATCCTTTTTATCCGTATGCTCATCCTTCCATATTCAAATTGTCATCTTTATGCTCACCTCTTATTCGTTTGCTTGTTTTCCACCTTTGTAATATAAAAAACACCACTAATCAATTAGTAAACACTCAAGTGTTCATAACGAAAAAGTAATTTGTTACAATAACTATAAACTTATTTGTGAATGTAAATTTAAAAAGACCACAATCTAATATTTAGAATTCAATTGTAAATTTCTAAACTATTCTACAATTAAATTTGCTTTATTGCTTTTAGTTGCATGTGCTCACTGTGCTGTCTCCGGTGCAATCAACAATATCCTCTGGCACTTCCTCCAGCCTCCCCACTGTCCTTCGATCAACGCGTGATCCGAACGCGTGATAGGTTTTATGAAATTGAATTACCAAGGTCGTTCAATTACTCTTCTTGTCAATCATGCTCGCTTACCTACTCAAAGACTGAAAACATATTTTTTCTCTTACTTATTATCTTAAACAGTACATCTCAATATTTATTAATCTGTGTCATAATATTTATATAATCTCTTATATAATAGTTTTAAATTTCGATGTGATAGATCAAAATTTGCTGTCTTATGAAAGGAGAGTTTAAACGTAGGTAGGTATATAGGTATATACATTTAAATATGTAGCATTAGTTTAAAATATTTCTGATATTACATATAGTCATATATGACTTCAAAAGGCGCGAGGGTTGCTGAATAATTCTAATATAAATGCAAAATACGATCTTAAAATATTGTTAGAGCGGGTTCAGTAGATACGTGCGACTTTAATTAATGGAATAATTTAATTTTATTACAGTATATATCCGTTATAAATTATAGAGCGTGTGTTAAATCCAACTAATATAATTGTGAAAGCCATTGATATATGTGAAAACTTGTATATTTGGCTATTTAAATGTATTTTTACTTGCAAAAGCTCCTGATCGGATCGAAATGAAATCAGGATGTTCCGGTGAACCCCACGAATTATATTTATTGTTATCTATCTTTAATATTTTAAAACGGTGTTATAAAAACTTTTAACCAATATATACTAATAATATATGGTCATTATTAATATAATAATGTAATAATAATTCATAATGTATCAGTCAACCACAGCAAGAATATGGGTAAATAGGAGAAAAGCAACTCTTCTCATTAAGAATAATCATAAGAAATATGTAAGCTTTTACCTGCTGTAAAGCAGTGGCAGGACCTAGTTTTTTTTGTTATTATTCTAAAGGTATCTATAATTTAGACTATTAAATGTACTATGTACTGCCTCTGTGGTGCAGCGGTAGTGTGAGAGACTGTTGATCATGAGGTCTCGTGTTCAATCGCCGGGTCAGAGATATTGAGCTTTTTCGTAAAAAAAAACTTCTAAGTATCAGCCCGGAGTTTTGGAAATGACGGTAATAGGCTCGCCCCCTTACGTGGGGTTTAAAAATAGCTGGTGAACCGTGGGTGTGTAATACACCTCTGCCTACAACTTCAGGGAATACAGGTGTGATGCTATGTTTTTTTTATACTATGTAATAAACCAAGTGTATCAACAGTTAATAATTTGAATGCCACTTAAACAGCTAAAGTTATACGTACAGTGAACATCAGCAACTAAGAATTAATGTAATTATTAATATCCTATTGAATTGATTCTTTTTTCCTCCTATATATACAATAAACCTATTACATCTCGGTTTCCACCGCGTTTTATTCGACAATTGCACTAATATTTCGACGGATGCGGGAGTATATTCGAGTTCGTCCGCAATTTCATTACCTCTGGTTTCTAAGTATATAATTTCTTATTGTTTATGAGTTCCGTCCGTTCTCATATAGTCCAGAGTGACAAAATAGCCAAGCTTTAAAATTTACTATCCAAGAATTTTCGTAGATATCATTTTTAACTTTATTAATTACATATATAAAAGTTATTTTATTTATAGATGAATAATACTCGAACAATTAAAAAACCTTAAATTTCTGTCAAAAAACCATTAAATATAATATGATTATGAATATGCGATGGTTAAAAATCTATCGAACTACTGGAACACTTCGAATATATTCAATAATTTAGATACATTTTCTGAACATTCTTCTAATGCCTTGTTAATTTGCCTATTAGCATATTAGTTGAGAAGATATTATTCTTTCGTTCTGACGCAGCCCATTTGGAGCCATCAAGTGTCTATTTGCTAATTTGGTCAGAGTGCCATCATGCCTGCAATAGCGGCAGTATGAAATTGCAGCAATCCAGCCGAGGATCATCGAGTTAGATCACTTAATAACCCCGGGTTGGCGGCTGTTAACTCAGTGTCCGCACGGTGTTTGCAACGAAATTGCGCGTCCTTTGAACTATACAGAGTTTTTAGTAGTTACTAGAAGTGACATTTAAAAAATGAATTGTTTTGTAAAAGAGATTGTAGTGATTTAAATTGCAATTAGGATAGAAAAATGAAAATCACGGAGTCTTTTGCGGCATGTAAGGAGGAGGCACCGCCGCCTCAGGAAAGGTAATCTTCTTAAGATGTTTGGGCTTTCGGTTAGAGATCCGTATTTAACAATTCAGACTGCATGACACAATAACTCAGTTGTTTTAAAAGGTTGTGCTGAGATATCAATAGATGTATTATATAGTTTTGTATCAATAGATGTATTATATAGTTTTGTTTGGCATTATGATATCTATGTCTAGCTTTAAAAAAGTACAGAAATTATTTAGTGTTAAATTACTCCCAAAGTAAATTATTCAAGCCTATTGATATCTACCTTGTACAGATTCGGATTCCACTCTGCTACTGAGAATTTTGTGACGAAAAATCTAATAACTATTTGTCCTACGGCTTCAATCCTAACATTGCGGAGTTAGAAATTACTTACTTTTTTAAAAAAAAATGTAGCACAAACGCTTATGGTCCGACTGATGGTAATCAGTTACCGTAGCCTATAAACACTAGTAACATCAAGGTGTAACTCACGCGTTGCTGACCAAAAGGGACGGGACAGTAGGTGGTGAGGAAATATGATAGAGAGGAGTTGATGAAATGGACATTAAGGAGAATAAACACTTGATGAGGAGAGGGTTTGAGTCTCCGACACTCTCACTCACCGTATACTATAAAATGTAGAAGTAACTACCGTTGCTTTACGACGATATTCTGTGAGAGGGTGGTAGTGCCCTGGTCGAGCTCATTCATGTTGGGGGTACCAAGAATTCTTTGTTTTTGTCACGACAGAAAGAAAGAGTCTTCGTATTGAAACTATCGTGAGATTGATACATATTAGAAATATAACACAGGAAATAACTCACGTTGAGGATCGATTTTGTCGACCCGGGTTTCGAGCATATTCGATGCTCATCGTCAGGGCGAGCGTGCAGCGGTGTCAACGAGTTCCCGGCAGAAAGAGTCTTACTTTTATATTATAAAATGTTCTGACGAGTGGTCTTAAACAATGGGGGAGTAAAGTGGGGAGACTGTCTTTAAAAGGTTTGTAATTGTCTAAGCATTCTTTTTTTTTGTTTTATGTTTAAATTCAAAGCAAGCCGTTTTCACAGTTGGGGGTTGGTGGATTCGACCAAACGAATACATTTTATTCCTAGAATAAATCGCTTCTTGCTCGAGAGTAAATCAATTTTATGTTTAACCGACAACAATTCGAAGAATAGCGAGCCTATTCGGGAATAGCTACTATACCATCGTCAGTAGTATTTTCAGACAGGCCGACGCGGTAGATGGACTTCAGTTAATAATACGTACATATTTGGTATTTAACTACTACTTGGACTTTGCTTAGTAAAATCCGGAATTTATTTAATATTAATTCTTTCTTCAGATTCTCTTAAATATATTCTTAGTAACTAATGGTAAAGGACACTCCATGTAAACTCGTAGATTGTAAGATCAGAACAAATATTCAAAATATATTTCTAGACACATATGATTTAATCATTCCTCATGGAGAGAAGAGTAATTTTTTTGTTAAGGCGGAAAAAATGTACATGACCGTACACCCCGTCGTTTGAGGCAACAAACAGGGTAGTGTGGGGCCCTCCCTACTAAATAAACCGTTCGTGCGCCGTCTCTCCGCCTGTGTGCTGGTGGACCACTGTTTTTTTTTATTGCATGTAGTGGCAGACGAGCCATGGTCCATCTGATGGTAAATGGTAACCGTCACCCATGGACTCGACTATACCAAGAGAATTGTCAAGCCGCTGCTCACCAATTCATTTCACAGATATGAAATGAAATATAAACGGCTATCTCCTGCTACAGCCAAAACGCAACGATGTGCTTCATGGCCGGTCACACGGGAGATGGGGGTACCAACCCGCTCGGGCCGGATACCAAGTGAGTACTTCCACTTGGTACCCAGCCCTACCACCAGTCATGCAATGGATGATAATTGCTTACTTCTCTTAGTCGTCTCATACGATACCCGTGGGAAAGAATGGGGTGGTGACACTTGTATTCTTAGTCCGTCACCACACGGACTAAACTGGAAGACATTACTTCAGTGGTAAAGAGAAGAGTCCTCGGAGGCGGCTTATCGCATCAATATAATGGAATCTGTAGGTGTATCACGGAATCTTTTAACAGGAAATGCAACGAACACTTCTCAAAAATTAATTCTATTAGTCGCAATTTTTTTTGGTCATTTTTTAGTGGTAAAACAAATTTCACTATCTACAGTTAATATTGTGGTTTCGTGTCAACGGTGATTATAAAATGTTATAACAAACGCTTGTTTTAGGCGTCTGTTTACACAAGGGGCCTAAAAGCATGTTATGTTTTGGATAATGGGTTTAGGCAGGGGATGTAACAGTTAGGTGTTTAATTAAACATATCAACGTATAACAACACCTTACAAGTAAATTTTTACTTCCTCACTATGGCACTGTAAATATTTTTACTTTGAAAACGTTTTTTGGAGTGTTAAATATCATTGTGGCCAATAAAACATTTACGTATCGTAACGGAATCCTATAACCGTTCCATATACGAGTATATATACTACAGTATACATCATCCCATACATCCATCCATCAGCCTTTTAAAGTCCACTGCTGGACATAGGCCTCCCCAAGAATGGGGATATTGCCGTAATCGCCACGCTTGGCAGGCGGGTTGGCGATCGCAGTGGATGTTGTTAATACTCGAACGAGTGCTGCTGCCCACTCCCTCGATATTCCCTCAGTCAGCTCTTACGACTCTCATGGGTGGAGAGGGGTGGGACACACACGGCGAACAGTATACATACATATATATTATTACAGGATATTAAGAACTTTGAGCCAGAATATATTTACGAATTATTATTTTAGAGGCTTGCTTAGTAGCTGGGAATGGCCGGCTCGATCGGAGAATTATCACACTCGCACGAAAGATTAGCGTGTAACAACGGTAGCTATTCCTACGGTTGTTACGTATTTTTTTTAGTCCTTGTAGTGGCAGACGAGCCACGGCTCATCTGATGGTAAATGGTAACCGTCGCTCATGGACTCAACTATACTGAGAGTATTGTCAAGCCGCTGCTCACCATTTCATTTCATCAATATGAAATGAAAGAATAAACGGCTATCTCCTGCTACAGCTAAAACGCAACGATGTTTCATGGCCGGTCACACGGGAGATGGTGGTACCAACCCGCTCGGGCCCGATACCAAGTGAGTACTCCCACTCGGTACCCAGCCCTACCACCAGTCATGCTATGGATGATAATTACTTACTTCCCTTAGTCGCCTCCGATACCGGTCCGACAGCAGCCATGTCAAAACCTCTTCTAGCCAGTTCATCTGCTGCATTATTGCCTCTGGAGCCACTGTGTCCCTTGATCCATTGTAGGGTTATGTTATTGAAGTTGCCTACCTGATTTAGTCTTTGGTGGCATTCGTGTATGAGTCCAGATGTGATGCTAGGGTTATACCCAAACATTCTGCCTGAAATACCGTGTTATGCCTACCTAGTGGCGTAGCTATATGTACATTTAGATCTGAGAAGTCTCCGGCTCCAGTGCCTGTACCTGTTTTTGATCCATCTGTGAAGATACGGAGTTCGCAGGGCCTTAGTCCCTCGCAGTGTCCGTCTTCATACAGTTGGATCTTGTATTTTATAAAATTGTTTTGGTATACGTTCACTTACCGCTGTGATGATAGGGAGCTCTTCGGTGAGCTCTTCCAGTAAGGCCGTAAGCTGTGTCTTAGAATACCTCCATAAACCTAAGGTTTTGAGTCGTAGAGATGCTAAAGCTGCTTCCTGCTGTATGTACAGTGAGAGCGGTGGTAGATTTAACATGACCTCCATTGCCGCTGTGGGAGTTGTTCTCATACAACCTGTCATTGCCGTGCAAGCTAACCGTTGTACGCGCTGTAATTTATTTGTTGCTGTGCTCAGTCTGGTCCTAGGCCACCAACCTAAAGCACCATAAGTGAGCATGGGGCGTATGATTGTGGTGTATAACCATAGAATGATTTTTGGGTTCAGACCCCATTTTTTCCCAATCATTCTCCGGCATTGCCAGAAGGTTATGCTTACCTGATTTATTTTATTGTCTAAGTGGCTACTCCAATTTAATTTGTTATCAAGTATGAGGCCTAA
The DNA here is from genome assembly GCA_948253155.1 of Leucoma salicis. NCBI lineage: Eukaryota > Metazoa > Arthropoda > Insecta > Lepidoptera > Erebidae > Leucoma > Leucoma salicis. Next base: position 19,900,842 of record OX411807.1, read on the forward strand.
ATACTTGACCTCATTTAATAGTTGTAGTTCCGTACCGAATAGTTTAGGAAGGCTATAGTTTCCTAGGTTTCGCTTTCTCGTGAATATTATTGGTCCGGTCTTAGCGGGGTTTACCGTTAGTTCGTATTCACTACACCAAGTTTCTACTGTCCTTAGCGCTCGTTGAGTTAAGTTGCAGATGGTTACCTTACCTGAGATTAAGATTGCAAGGTTGTCCGCATATCCTATCGTGTATTTGTGCTTAGCATTGAGTTTGGTGATCAGGTCATTTATAACTAAATTCCACAGCAGGGACGAGATGCCCCCCCCCTTGTGGACAGCCTTTGGCTATCATTGCCATTTTTTCCTCCCCTTCTAGTCGAACCACTGTTTTGCTAAGCATGTTTCTTGTCCAGTCAATCAGTACGGGATGTGCCCCATGTCTAGATAGGGCTGTACATATGCTGGAGAAATTGGTCCTGTCGAAGGCGCCCTCGATGTCTATGAAGGGTTACCTTGTCTGGGTACAGACAAGAGCCTTTTTGCTCTATTGCCTCTTCAATACTACTGACCACTAGATGGAGAGCCGACTCGGTAGACTTACCCGCACTGTAGGCGTATTGGTTATTATAGGCTATCGTAACCGCTTACCATCAGGTGAGCCGTATACTTGTTCGTAGTATAAAAAAAATATAGTTAATGTTTTTACTAACGATTAAGTTAAGCGATCGGAATGATCTTGTGATGTCATGCATTTTACCACGTTTTTATAGGTACAATTTTAGTGGCATTCCCAGTCATTGTATAAAACATGAATGTTACAAATTGTCAATTTGTATAAACGAATTAAATAATTAAAGCCCCTCTGGAATCATTTATTCCAGTTATACACTAGAAGGGTTCCTGGTTTAGCAATGGACAATGATTTGTTTTAATAGAGTGTATCATGTACGCAGACACCCTTTCTGTGTCTGTAATACAGTCAGTGATAGTAACCGATATCTGTCTTAAAAAAATAATTTATTAGGCTCTTTAGGCTCGTCTGAATTCGAAACATATATTTTAAAACTTCGCACGTCTCGCAAAAATTACTGAACCGATTTTGATTAAACTTTTACTTATAAACTGGTATATTTGTAGCTACTAAACCGATATCCAGAAATATAACCTCAAATAGACCCCGCGGCTCTGCCGTAGGCAAAAGCTAGTACGCTATATATACCGAACCGCATAATGTTACCCATTATAAAACAATTACAACGGGTTTATACGCGCATTAAACTTCTCAAAATACTATTATTTTGACTTACCTTGACGTTTCGACTGAGTTGCACCAGCTGTTGTCACGAGTAGACTCTCAATCTCAATATTTTATTACTTCGTCATTATTCTCCAGCTTCTACTACAGATTAAGGAAAAACAATTTTATTCTAATACTATCCTTTGCCCGCGGCCCCGCCGCAGCCAAAAGATAGTTTTTAGGTTATATCTCAGGTTCCCGATATAGTAGCGGGATAAAATGCAAACAAATTATTGTAAAAGTGGAAAAAGGGAGGTTTACTGCGAGCGGGATTCGAACCTACGTCCCTTCCAATTTGGGGAAGTGCATTAGACCGCTAAGCCAAAGTGGAGTGGGTGGCTACATTGATGTAGAGTTGTGCTTGTAGGTAAATATTATGATGGTTTATTATGCTGGTACAATATGTTACTGATAAAGACAAGACACTATATTCAGTGTGGTTCCCTTTAAAATTTAAGCATTATTGTTCCATAACAAAAGCAATTAAGTACCTAGGTAATAATTTAAAAAGTATATTTTACCCTACTTCCCTCATACAACTTTTTACTTTATAAATTTTGTTCGTCCTAATTTAAAGGGTCGATGACCTCTTGCCATTGATGGGGTCGCCAGCGACTCATTTTAAAATACAATGGTATGTGAATAGAACACTTTTGTAACGGGCATGCAAAAATTTGGTTATGTGTTGACTGATTCCTTGTAAAATTATAGTTTAAATCATCCCATTGAAAAACATTTTGAACCGTCCAACCAATAGAAACTGTACAAATATTATATAGCCGGAAGTGAGTATGTTTTTTTGTTACGCTTTAACGTTGTAACTACTGAACAATTATCATGAAATTTAGCATATGTATAGTCTGAAAACCAGAAAATTTAATAGGCTTTTGAAAAAAATTTAATGGTTCCCGTGGAATTGCTATTGAGATACTTGACAACATATCTTTTTTGCATATTAATACTTCAAATGAAATTAGATGCTAAACAAAGGGATCCATATTTATACGTCAAATGACGTAACTAACAGGTAGAACAGTATTGTTGCCTTAACTCTGTTCTATAAATAAAATGACACTGGTCAGTTTGACAATTGTTTCTTTAACACAAAGTGCGAAAATGTGAAATCGACAATAACAGTCACGAGTGAAAATGAACTGCGCATCTTATTCTACTAATAGCATCCGAGATGCTTTGCCAATTCAGCCATCGTGGCGATTACTCGAGACTGCGAATTTCACACCTTATTTAAATTGATATGGCTAAGTATTTCAAACGCTTAAAAATATATAAAAGAATGAGAAAAAAAAATATTCTTATTTAGGCGTTTAATTTTTTTTTATGTTGTCAATTAGTACTATTGATATTCTGAAATCTAGACGAACGTAGTCGCGGACATCATCTAGTTATTTAATATTTGTTTATCTCCCTTCGCGAAGAAGGCAAGGGCCCTACCTCCGTAGAAAAAATATGTGATGTGGTATTCCTTTGAGGTAAATACTAGTAATCCTATAAAGTAATATTATTAAAAAGTTTATAACTAAAGACTTGCAAAGGCAGAGGTATCGAGTTCGATCCCGAGTCTTGATTTCGAACCACCTCCAGAAATCTTGAAACAATATTTAGTATAGCATTTTGGACAGCCTGGTCTCAAAATAAGAAGGAAATAAAGAACATTTACTTAAAAAAAATATCATACGAATTATTTAGATATTTTTATATATATTTTTAGCATTTGGCATGCTTAGCACATTAAACATAAAGTGAAAAATGTGAAATCGAAAATAACAGTCACGAGCAGGATCGAATTAATTATTCATCTTTACTCATCTGTGAATAATATATTGGAAATTATAACTCAGCGCTTGTTTCCAAAGTGGTTTCCATTTTGCATCAAAATAGTCATTTTTTCCTTTTAAAGGGTCCCTTTATGATCGTTTGGTATAATTGGGTTCTTTAAGACTTTAAGTGGGATTCTAAAAAGGCTTTGAGCTCCTAAGAGTTTGCATCGGCTCTTATGGAAAGCTTTCTCAAATATTTTAATATTCATAGGCCGAAAATCTTACCTGACGTCAAAAAGAAATTTGAACTTCATCTTTTTACAATTTCTTTCATAAATTTCCGTTTTTTATTGCGCTGACGAAGTTTGTTTCCAAGTCCCGTTGAAAACTCTATGGAATGGTTTAAATTTTTCGAAAGTTTCTCCAGTAAGAGGGATTCTACACTTCACTTGCATACAACATAACTGAAAATACTACGTATACACAATTATCTATTACTTTAAGGAAAGTAGTGAAAATTCGCTTAAAATAGAATATATCGACCGTGTGGGGCCGGCCTTAGAATTGTCCCACCCCTCTCTACCCACGGGAGTCGTAAGAGCAGACTGAGGGAGTACTGCGGGAGTGGGCAGCAGCACTCCCTCAAGTATTAACAACATCCACTGCGATCGCCAACCCGCCTGCCAACCGTGACGATTACGGCATTATCCCCCATGACGGGACCGCTCGTTGTGGCGTTCTCTTGGGAAGGCCTGTGTCCAGCAGTGGACGTTGAAAGGCTGACGGATGGATGGATGGAGAATATATGATAATAGTCTCATGTGGTATAGACAGGAACATGTGGAGCCACAAATGATGTAAAATGAAAAGGATATAAATAAGTATAAAAAATTGATCTGGTTGAGAAGAAGTACCTACATTATTTGTATATAACATAGCCTATGCCTATGGCTCCGCCACGAAAAGTGATTTTTTTTAATTGGGATGATTGGTATATCCTATGATACTCCTCAAAATCCCTTCAAAATATTGGCGTGTTTCTGTTGAGTAGTCTCGGACCCCGGATATATAAAATCACATACAGTAGGTGTTTATAATATTAGTATAGATCAGATTACCTTGATAGAAATATTCTCACGTCATCTTTTAGCTATAAAACAAGAAAGTTAAAATGTGCTATTATTTTATCGTGCCGCTTTATAACTTTATAGCACGCATAATGTAACATTATTTTAATTATACTACAGCTAACGCCACTCTAATATATCTAAGAATATAGTAAAGACTATATTTTTAATAATACATGGGTGGAAAACAAGCATACAGCGGTTACCGTAGCTTATATAGACGCTAGGAATACCAGAGGCATCACTCGCGCGTCGCTAATTCCAATGAAAGGGATAGAAGGTAGTGATTAAGGATATTAAGGAAATAGAGGGCCTCGGGCGCTCTCACACTCCGTATACCTAAACACAATATTAGGAGCACCTACCGTTGTTGTACGCTGATCTGCTGCGAGAGGGTGGTACTCAGGGGGTCATCGATCGAGCCAGCCCATTCATGCTGGGGCATGCAAGGCTCTACTTCCACTAGGAAAATCATTTGCCAGCATTCAGTTATCAAAGTAGAGATACTCCTCTGTTCATTGTCTCTAATGGTGAATCAGTAGATAGGTTATAAGTCATATAATATTATGAATGTCGAAGGAGGGTGAAGTAAGTACACAGTATGTGTATTTAGCATATAGTATAGCAATACGATTACGTTACGTTTACGATTTTTTTCTTTAAATTTGCAGTAATTTGGTGAAAATGAAATCACACGATTTGTTTAAAAATAATTAAAATGGCGTCATTGTTGAAATGTGAAGTAAACAACATAATTAATTTACATATAGAATAAAATATTTTAATTAATTGATGAGATTTAGACCAGTGAAAGTAATGTACATATATATATTTATATAACATTCTACGAAATCTTAAACATACATCTTCCAAACAGTATTATTATGTACTAGCCTTTGCCCGCGGCTCCGCCGCAGCCAAAAGCTAGTTTTTACGCTATATCTAAGGTTCCCGATATAGTAGCGGGATAAAATGTATACTAGTTGTTAAGTCTAATCAAGAGCTATAAAATAAAAAAAGTTGCATCAAAATCCCTCCAGTAAATTTTGCGTGATGCGCGAACAAACAAACAGACAAACAGATAAAAAATCGAAAAAAAATCGTTTTGTGTTTAGACACGCCTATATAGCCTATTACAGTATTTTTTTCTAAAATATCTTAAATGTACAGATATAGCTCTATTACAGCTTTATAATAGTATAGGAGAAAAATTACTTTATATGCGAATATATATGATAGTTTTGATGCAGTTTTCATTAAAACACATATATGCGCGTCATGATTTGCAATAACAATTTGATTTAAAATTATTTATTAATAATGATCTCCAGTATCAACAAATACTAGTCATATACGCAGGAGATATAGTCTCTCTCATAGTCTGATGGGACGGCATTCCAGCACAACCGGAGAGAGACAGGCGCAGGAGCAGGGATTTTACGTGCTTTCCGAGGCACGGGTATGAAACGCATTCAACTTCCTAACTTCGGCCTGCTATTGAGAATTCCTTTACGGAAAAAACCAATACCTTATTGCTAGCCCGACCCGGAAATAGAACCCGAGACTTCATGATCCAGAGTTGCATATAACCTATGCAACTCTCTCTGCTAGACCATCGAGGTAGACAAATTATAAGATTCTAAATAAAACAGTGTCAATGGTACGAGTAGACGATACTACAGTCGAAGCTTAAGAAAGATAATCCATGTAATATGAACAAGTCGTAAATATACAAGGAATTACATCGTAAGTTTTTCTTACAAAGGAATGGTTCGCCTAGTAACAAATAGCTTTCCTAATGAGAAGAGTGAACAGAAATTATGCTGCATTTTCCTCAGTAAAAACTGAAAACAGTGTCTTTGTGCTGTCTTGGAGACAAACAGAGCTTGCATTAGAAATGTAAAAAACTCGAGAGAAATGTGTGAAAAGCTAGCTCATTGAGGTTTTTTTTTCAGACGTACGAACAAGAGACAGCGAGGCGTTCTCGTGGTAAAAAATATTCAGCTGTTTATTCATACTGCAATATTTATTATTCTGTATGTTAATATTCACATTTTAGCAGCAGATACCTACTGCTAAAATTGCAATTCTAATTAATTGCATATTAATAAATAATGACGAAGTGTCTGTGGCAGCACTACTGTAGCGACACAATTGACTGAGTATTATAGTAAACTTTGAAATAATACACTGAGTCATCAAAAAAACTACAAACAAATTACTCAATGCACTATATATACTATTTTGGAATGCTTTTTACTATAAACGGATCGCGTAAACTGATATAGTGCATTGAGTAATTTGTTTGTAGTTCTTTTGATGGCTCAGTGTATTAAGAGCAACGAAGTGCATTTTGTATAATGTTTATAGTAAGAGGTAAATGACTTCAGGCATACGTATGCATTCTAGGGTTTGATCATAGTTTTATGCGAGATGAAAATATTACTTACATTATTTTTTTTAAGTTAGACTGAATAATATCTTTACTAATATTATAAACGCTTATTGTTATTGTGATTTCATTCAATCGATCATCATGAAATTTAGCATGCAAAGTCCAGAAATGGATAAAGCTAGTTTTTATCCCGATAAAATTGATAATTTTTGCATAGATATCATGAATGTGCCGTAGAGTGACGTATTTTAATAAATAATAATAAATAAATATTCTCGGATATTTCACACAACGTCCTCTGGTCCCAAACTAAGTTTAACGCTTGTGCTATGGGTACCAGAGTACGGATATAATACATATATTACTTTTTGTAAATATTTTTTGTAAATACTTACTTACTTACTTACTTATCATCACGCCATTTCTCTTGCGGGGTAGGCAGAGAGAACAGAGTGCCAAGAGGCTCTATTATTGCATACATCTCTCGCTTCCTCAACATTCATAACTCTCTTCATACACGCTCGCCGGTTTCGGAGTCTCCTGACTCCACCTTCCTTCAACACATGACCCATTTGGTCTAGGTAGGTAAGTCTTGGTCTCCCCCTGTACCTACATCCTTCCACTTTCGCATTGTATATCTTCTTAGCCAGTCGCTCGTCCGGCATTCTTTCCACATGTCCGAACCATCGGAGCATTCCCTTTCGCATCTTTACACCAACACTCTCTTTCATACCTACTCGCTCTCTTACGTCATTGTTACGAATGCATGCATTTCGACCGCATTGATTTTGCTCTCATGCTCCTTTTTACATACCCAACTCGCTTCCATATAATAACGTTGGGACAAGCACTGCGTTGTGTATTGCGACACGTGCCTTCTGGCTGAGGTGATGGCTGCCGAGAAGTTGTCCCAATGCTCCGTTCACTCAATTTCCCGCATTCACTCTTCTTTCTACATCAGTGGTGTACCTTCCATCCCGACTGAATCCACATCCAAGATATACAAATGCATCCACTTGTTCCAGCACACCACTTCCTATTGCTACTATAACATCTGTTCTGGCTTCTTCTCTTTCAAAAACCATTACTTTGGTTTTGCTCACATTCACACGTAGGCCCCTTTTCTTACAATCTTCTGCCATTACGTCGACTAGGGTTTGCAGGTCAGTCGCAGACTGCGTTAATAGGACCGCATCGTCTGCATATAGCAGCGAGTTAACCACTGAGTCGCCCATCTTAACTTCCCACATTCATTTCATTCAACCTTTGTAGACATTTATCCAGATATATGATAAACAGTCTGGCTGATAGAACGCAGCCCTGTTTAACGCCGATATTGACGTCAAAACAGGGTGACATTCCATCATCCAGCCGCACACAAGCTCTGCAGTCCATGTAGTTGGACTGCACCGCTTGTAGCAGTCTACCGCTAATACCATATTCCGGCAAAATGTCCCAAAGTTCCTTTCGTACAACAGTGTCAAATGCTTTCTCCAAATCCACAAAACTGCAGAAAACCCTCTGGCCTACAGCCAGATGCTTCTCCAGAATGTTGCGCAGAGAAAACACTTGATCCATGCATCCTCGTCCACACCTGAAACCTCCTTGTGCCTCACACAAAAATTCATCAGACACCATCCTCGTTCTCTTTTCAATAATCTTACCATACACTTTGGCTGCCAAACTGGTCAAGCTTATGGCTCTGTAGTTTGCACAGTCATAACATGAACCCTTGTTTTTAAACAAGGGCACGATGACTGCGCTTCTCCAGTCCTTGGGAACCATTCCTGAGCTCCAACATAAATTGAGAAGCATCAGGAAGGATTCCCAGACATATGAGCCTCCAAGCTTGATCATCTCAGCAGACACCATATCAATACCCGCTGTCTTACCATTTTTCAAACTTCTAATCACCCATTCAACTTCATCCATACTAATGTCATCAGAGGATGCCGGTACCGAATGCTGATGTGTTAGATCACATGTGGCACCAGCATCACCCTGAACATCATACATATCTCCAAAATATTCACTCCATCGGCTTAACACATCTTGTGTTTGCGTAAGAATGTCTCCACCTTTAGACCTTATTTTATTCATTCTGAAAGCTGACCAACCACTTCGAGATTTCTAAATACATACATATAATAGATAGAAAACACCCAGACGCATTATACAAATAATTGTTCTAAGTGGGAATCGAACCCACGACCTTTTGCACGGAAGTTACACTACCGACTACGCCACGAAGCCCTTCATTTATATTATGAAATCCACGCGGGCAAAGTTGCCGGTAGAATTTAGTAATCTGTCACGCCGTCACTTACTACTTTTTACCTGCATTTCTAATCAATTTTAGCACCACAGTCGGGATGATCTGACATATTTCAAAGTTTTGATCTATATTTTTAAGCATTTGATATGCTCCGCCACTTTTTAAAGTACAAGTTATTTGTGAATAAGGAAAAAGAGATTTTTTGTACGAGCGGGAATCGAATCGTCTTTTCTAATCCGGGGAAGTGCTCTAGCCACTTACAAAAAATATTTACAAAAAGTAATATATGTATTATATCCGTAATCTGGTACCCATAGCACAAGCGTTAAACTTAGTTTGGGACCAGAGGACGTTGTGTGAAATATCCGAGAATATTTATTTATTATTATTTATTAAAATACGTCACTCTACGGCACATTAATGATATCTATGCAAAAATTATCAATTTTATCGGGATAAAAACTAGCTTTATCCTTTTCTGGACTTTGTACTATATGTATGCTAAATTTCATGATGATCGATTGAATGAAATCACAATAACAATAAGCGTTTATAATATTAGTAAAGATATTATTCAGTCTAACTTAAAAAAAATAATGTAAGTAATATTTTCATCTCGCATAAAACTATGATCAAACCCTAGAATGCATACGTATGCCTGAAGTCATTTACCTCTTACTATAAACATTATACAAAATGCACTTCGTTGCTCTTAATACACTGAGTCATCAAAAGAACTACAAACAAATTACTCAATGCACTATATCAGTTTACGCGATCCGTTTATAGTAAAAAGCATTCCAAAATTACGTTTAACGTGAAAGTAGTCTGCTAGTATTAGACATCCATTGATCACAGGGCGGGCGGCAGCCTGCCAACGAAAGCGAACGTTCTACGTTATAGTAAAACAGCTATAGACACTTCTGCTTTACCGACCATAATCAAGTTGAACTTTCACTACATACGGTTCACTTTCCAATGCATCTTTTTAGTGGTTAAGACTTTTAAAGATGTATATACACACATAATATGTAGCTGTTTGTAACAGGCGCTCGGAGATTGGCGAGATTTTAGTTAATTTAATTTGTGTGAAATTATGTCAACAGTGTTACTGTTTTCACAGTTATTTTTTTTAGATTTATGACATTATAGTTTGAGGTGTGGTATTTTTGGTATAGTTGAGTCCTTGAGCGGTGGCTACCACTTACTTTGAGGTGCACCGTGGCTCATCTGACCCCACTAGCAATTAAATAAATACAAATGTAAGGTTCCTATAGGGCAGCCCTGAAAATGAGTTCATGATTCAAGAACGGTGACAGACTAAGAGCTCATAATATCACCACCCCATTTCCTTGGTTCAAGAGAGTCCTATAAAACCACAATTCCTTGAGGCCATAGACCACCACGATGGCCCAGTGCTTGTGCAGTATAGACTTTATAAGCTGTCCAGAAAATTTCTCAAGCATGCATGTTTTCCTTCAATGGGCAGGGATAATTTATGAAAATAAACTTTGAAAAGTGAGAGGTGCCTTGCAGTTTCTCGAGCTGGGGATCGAACTTGACTCAACCACTGTTTTCACAGTTTTTGCTCTTACCATTAATAATAAACACACAAAATTTCTTAAATCTCTAACTGCTTCTTGTGGTGACTGACTAAGAAACACATAAGTAAAGGTTGTCGTAAGAGGTGCCTATAACCATAGGCACCTTAAATTGCCTTATTATCCGTGCGATACGAATTTCATTTATATTTCCATACCATAGGGCGCTATATATCACTCAGGAAATAGATTCTTAACGATGGTTACACACATAGCTTTCAACTACGCCTCAGGCAAAAGACTAACTTGTAATCAACAATTTCCTTCCCCCGGTGAATTTTACTATTATTGTTCGCAAATTATTGAACTTTATTTGTTAACGTTATTGTATAATAACCTTAGACTTATTCTAACATATAGGTATACTATGTTTACACAAATTAGTAGGTACACATTAGGTTATGGTTTTAGAGTATGAAACATAAGCGAGATGCGAGTTAGTACCTAGTAACAACTGTAGCCTCTCCTTTACTTTCTCATAGCGATGACGAAAATGGCATCGAGGATTAAAAAACAAAGATTGATTAACAAAAATATGTAGCATTGGATTGGATACACAAAAACTCAACTTGCTGAATTAAAACTATTAGTCAAAAGAATTCATTATTAAAATTATCAAGAACTTCTCTGGACTTTAAGCAAACAATAATTCTACACAAATATATATAAAACATGAATAGTAATTTTAAATTAAATAAATAGGCTATATATTAAAATCGTACATATATAAAGTTATAGAGAGTATTGTTTTTCGTATGATGTTAATCGCTTGTAGCTTATTATTTAAATCATTGTCTCGCTATTTTATATTGGGCATGGAGGCAGGATATAACACTCTCCCCAAACAGACGGTGCGCAAATTTAGACGAGTGAAAGTTCAAAATTTGTATGTAACCAAATGATTTACGTTGTCTTTGCGCTGAAACTGGATGCCTTAATTAGATGTAGACACGTATTTGTCTGTATTTTATATGAATACGTTTAACTGTACAAAATATTCGATGGATAGTCGCTCGCTCGCTATTCAGTTGGCTGGTTGGTTGTAGATTTTATACAAAATATTGCTATTTTTTTCTGTTTTGGAACTTCATAAGTGTTACCGTTATATCTTGGATAGAGTAATGCAATGATGTTGAAACTAGTACCTATCGTTTGAGAACTGATGGGTTAAAACAAAAATACTAACGCAAATGTACTACACGTAGTTGTGTTAGCTGAAAACATTAAATTTTACAAGTTTATAAAAAAATATTAAAACATCAAATTAAAAAAAACATACATTAACAAAACTGCCTTACTAATACGCTAAAAAATAATAATAAGACTATTGTGAATTCATATAAGACATTAATTGCTTCGTAAATAAATAAATTAGTTTTTTTTCCAAGGCGCGATGCAGCGATAGGATCCACAGATTAGAGAACAAACAGCTTTAATAGAGCTACGGGTGTTCATTAACAGACTTGAGAAAATATGCAAAATATATCTATCAGGCTAAGGCGTCTCTAAATAAAAAATATTTTTTTTATAATTTTTGTCTGTTTGTCTGGTTGTTAATTCACGCAAAGACCCCTAAACTGATTTTGATGAAACTGTTTTGTGATAGCTCTTGATTAGACTAAAAAACTGGTTAACATTTTATCCCGCTACTATATCACGAACTGGCGGGCCACCGGAACCATATTACATTCCTTCAGTGGTACCTGAGATATAACCTTAAAAGTAGCGGCTGAGACGCAGGCAAAGTTTGATAAGGCTACTAGACTTTTTTTTTATTGCTTTTGGTGGCAGACGGGCCACGGCCCATTTGATGGTAAATGGTAACCGTCGCTCATGGACTAAATTATACTGAGGGTATTGTCAAGCCGCTGCTCACCATTTCATTTCCATCCATCCATCCATCCATCCATCAGCCTTTCAACGTCCACTGTTGGACATAGGCCTCCCCAAGAAATGGGGGATAATGACGTAATCGCCACGCTTGGCAGGCAGGTTGGCGATCGCAGTGGATTTTGTTAATACTGGAGGAAGTGCTGCTGCCCACTCCTCCGGTAATCCCTCAGTCGGCTCTTACGACTCCCGTGAGTACAGAGGGAATTCTAAAGCCGGCATTTCATTTCACCGCTATGAAATAAAAGAATAATCGGCTATCTCCTGCTACAGCCAAAACGCAACGATTTGCTTCATGGCCGGTCACACGGGAGATGGTGATACCAACCCGCTCGGGCCCGATAGCAAGTGAGTCTCAAGTGAGTCACTCCCACTTGGTACCCAGCCCTACCACCAGTCATGCAATGGATGAAAATTTGCTTACTTCCTTTAGTCGCCTCATACGACACCCGTGAGAAAGAATGGGGTGGTGATACTTGTATTCTTAGTCCGTCACCACAAGGACAAATTCTCAATATTCTCTACCTACAAGTATCATGGCTATAGAAGCATATAACGTTCGCGTTGTAGTTCTTGTCTTCATTAATGTAAACTAAATAAACCCATAGGGCCACCACTACAGTATCGTTAAGATACAAGAAAGTACAATATTAAGATCATATTTTGCTTGAAAACTTTTGTTCTGTATATACAAAGATTATCAAAAAACTAATGCGGACGGCGTCGCGTAGGAGGGCGGGCCACCCTTCCCGATTCAAATTGTCAAGTCAGCCGCAGTCGGCACAGGACCTTTCGTTGTGGCGCTCTCTTGGTGAGGCCTATGTCCAGCAGTGCACGTCGGAGAGCTGGACGGATAGAGAAACTGTCGCAAACGTTAATTACCTCGTAAGCACAAAACTTGGAAATTACCTTAGCTGCGTTCCTAGTATACAGCATGAATGTTAGCGTGTTAATGAGGCAAACTTTAGATAATCCTGCCGAGGTTGGCTTGAAAATTGATATTAATGTGTTAAGTTAGTCATAAATTTGGGTAAATTAATATCATTTCAAGGGTCAAGTGTTTCAAAACTTTAAAACCATTATATTACACGTGTGTACTAATACGCAAAATTTTAAATGAAGAAATTTTCACTTGTGTGCATTTTACCGCAAAACAACAAATACGAGTACAAAGAAAGAAAATGCGAAATGCAAATTATTTAGTTACTCGTCGACCCAGAACTAATTATGGCATCAAGAATATCAAATTTGAAGGTGTAACACTATACAACAAACTAACCAATAAGTATAAAAGAAGCAAAAAGTTTGTCTATTTATAAAAACTTAAAAAAAAAACATGTATTCTTATAAGTAAATCCGTGTCAATGTGCAATTTAAATAAGACTGTGTTACCGCATCTAGTAATTTTACATCTGTGTTTTGTTTGATTGTTTTGTATTATAAAATGCTCAAGTACCCACATTGTTATGTATATGAGTTTGGTTCTAAGTTTATATTCTATGTTTAAAATTACCTACAATTTAGTCTATACGCTTGCTTTGTTTTAGATAGTCTATTTAATTTCCCAGTAAGTGAATATTGTTAATTCTTATGAGAAATAATAAAGTTCTTAAACCACAAATTTTGGTATTTTGGTATACCATAAGCAGGATTTTGATACAATACTGGTTTTATAATACAATTCATTCAAGTGAAGCAAAATAACATGACAATAGACTGCTAAAACTTTTTCATCACTTTGGCTTTGATACTCGGTCTCATTAATAAATAGACAAAGATTTTGTTTAGTGAAATATTTTGCATAGAATACAAAAACACATATAATAAATTCATTACATAATAATAACGCGCTCGAGACAATTCTAAAGCCGGCCCCACATGGCATATATTTGAGAATAGGAATTAAGGATATTTTAATTTGCCCTTCCAAACTTACCTTTGTTATTTCCTTCTAAATTTATGGTTTTTGGAACAGATCATCAAATCATTTCATGACATTTTAAATCTTTGAAACATATAAGACCTATATTTTTATTTAGCTTGAATTGATAGTAGGTAACGTGAGAAAAATATGATAGTCAATGTGGGTGAGAAAAATATGATTGATGAGTGGCACTGTCAAAGCTCCCCCATAGCAAAATGGCCTCTATGCGCAATAGATTAAAATCATTCGTAAATATAATATGAATGTGATATTTAAAAGTATATTGTTATTTTAAGTCAGTAAACACATTTGACTTATAGGTTGGGAGAGTATTTGATCAACTTGGCAATAAATACCAGCAGATTACCTATAATTATTTTCGCTCTGTGTCGACCCGTGTATTGCAACGTCGTGAGACTACACCCTACATTGCATATGGTGTCATATCTGGTACAACCAAAATAATGCCGTCTAGTGTTCGTTTAAAGACTCCTAGCATCATTTGTTAACTATCGGTTGAATCTTTACACACCTGGCAGCGATTTAGTAATGGTAAGTGTCACCAGATGGTTTTCGCTATCGATTGATACATTGAATAGTATGCAATTTGAACGATCGGCGCGAACTCGTTGTTTACTTAAATTCAAAATTACTAAAAAAATATTTTTTTGAATATTTGGAAGTAAAAAAAATATATTTTTATATCGGAAATAGTGTATACCAAAACGAAAGTAAGTTATTTTTTTAAATATGACAGTTTTATGTACTAAAATATCAATTTGTTTAAATGTTCCATCTAACCTTTTGTTTCGATTGGATTTTATTATAGATTATGGCGAAGAGGTACTTGTCTGATACGGAGATCCAGCAGTATTTATATATTCCATCAGAGTGAAGACGGCCAAGACTTTTCGGACGCGTATAGTGATGATGACATAGCAAAAATAACACGAAACTTACAGCAATTGAATGAAAATATTACATAATGTACCACATATGGAACAGAATTTAAAAAATAAATATCTTGTAATTTAATGGTTTTTTTTTTTATTATTTTTGTAGGTGTCTAGGCCCTATATAGAACCAGATATATTTTTTTGAGACGAAAATAAAAAATCATGCATTGTAAGGTTAAAAATACTGTCCTAATATAATATGTCCTAATATATATTGTGTGTATGTCCTAATATATATTGTGTGTAAATCTAGTGCATTTTAAAGCTTACTCGGATCAACAAACTCGTCGTTTGAAAGCAATAAACCATGCTGAAACAAAAGGACTAGTCGGATCAGACTAATATATTAGCGGCATTAATCGTACAATTCCAGATGCTCAATATATTTCATACGCAATCAATTTATTTGAAGTATATAAATACTTGTTGTTACCCGCAACTTTCTATAGTCATATTTTATAATCTTCAACATATATTTTATTTTTAAACCAACACGCAGAACAATTATATTTATATTGTGATCATTTTACTCCCTGGATGGTTTTGCTAAAAACGCCGAATTCGTGCCTATTCTTTATCACCTGATCTGATTCAAATCAAAGCATTAATTAATATGAATGGATCACATACAATCTTTCATCTCGTGTTTTATTTCCCACGTCTGAGGTTAGATATTCAAGGTGCTATATATTACTTAATTTATTTTTCAAAATCTTTCCTTAAACATACAGACAGAGTTAATTTCACATTTATAATATTAGTGAGAATTGTACTGAGGCTAACCAGACGGACGCAATTCTGATTCACCGATACACCAGACGCGAATATTCGTTTGATAAAAATAAACATTGCTGTATGTAATCTGAGGTAAACCGTTTACGAGAGAGACGAGTCCGGAAATCGAAGGCGGCCATATTGGATGCGGAAATGTGTGCGTGGCGCCCGTCAACTGCCAGAGATGGACTGTTATTTGATTTGTGGCACCTTCCCATATTAAGAAATGAAGAATTTGTGGACATGCCTAATACGTTTATTTGTTTTCTCCCTCTAAGGGACTGGCCAGGTTTTCATCTTTACTGGGGTACAATTATTTGACTTAAGAAATACAAAACTTCATCTATTAGTTATTGTTGGACACAGCGAGTAAATGCAAGACTAAAATTGCTTTTCTGCCTTTATTTTTCTGCTTAAAAGGTCAATTATGGGAACGCATTCCCATAAAACGCGCAGTTTTACTGTCAATGTGTCAAGGATTAATTAGACACCATTCATACAAATACTCGTAAGTATGTCATTTCACAGTAATTTAGTAAAACTGTAAGTTAAGCTATTGCGTACACCAGTTCACTTTATTTGAAGAAATACAAAATTGTGCACCGCCTCGATGTTCCCAACTATGAATGCGTGTACTTATAGGATTCTGATCACATATTGAAGTCAAAGCTTAAGTATTATTTGTTAAATGTTATATAATACCTAATAAAATTGTAAATAATATTTGTTATATTTTACTCTTATTACAATACTACCTTTATATTAAATGAAGATATTGCATTTTTTTTAAATAAAGGTGACGTGTCTTATGAAAACTTATTATAAACTTACTTGAAATCTATCCAGGGCCCGTCGAATGTAAATCACTAAATCGTATCGACATCGTATCGTCTCGCTTGTGATTGCTCGAGAAACCGACTCGTGATGTCGCAATAATCCCTCGGCCAATCACGGTGATCTCTCAACCAGTCACAAAGACACAATGCGATGTCGATACGATTTAGTGAGCTACATTACATTAATACATACAGCCCCCCAGTAGTTTTTACTTGATGCGCACCTAACAGCAGACCTCTATCATTTTATTTATATAGATGACTAGCCTTTGCCTGCGGCTTCGCCGCAGCCAAAAGCTAGTTTTTAGGCTATATCTCAGGTTCCCGATATAGTAGCGGGATGAAATGTATACGAGTTTTTAAGTCTAATCAACCTACGAGCTAGCCTACTAAGCTACCAAATAAAAAACTTGAATGAAAATCCGTCTAGTAGTTTTTACGTGATGCGCGAACAAACAAACAGGCAAACAGATAAACAGACAAACAGACAAAAATCTACAAAAAATCGTTTTGTGTTTAGACACGCCTATATAGCCTAATAAAGTCGTTTTTTTTCTCAAATGTATTAAATGTACAGACACAGCTCTGTTACAACTTTATAATAGTATAGATAGATTAATTATTGTATTAACTATGAAAAAAACTCATAATGGCATTTTTTTTTTTTTATTTCTCACCTAGAATCTATTATATACAATTACAATACGTCACACATTTTCTGCCATAATGACAAAAAATATTTTATATAACCCAGAGTAATAATAATAATAATAATAACGTCTTTATTGTACACCAGATAGCAAAACAAACAGTAACTTATAAAAATAGAAATAATAATATTGTACAATTGGCGGTCCTATCGCACAGGGCAATTTCTTCCGGACAACCATTGGATGGAAAAGAATATGCAGACTAAGAGTTAGGAGGGCAGCTTGTGGTGTAAAAAGAACCATTTTATAGTATATATACATATATAAACAGACATGAATACACTTAAATAAATACATACATACAAATAGATACATATATACAGATGCATACATACCAGTAATACCGATACTTATAGATTAATATTATATAGTACATAAGTATGATACATAACTACCATATAGCTATTAGAAATCAGATGATACTATCCGAAAGAATCTCAAAAATTGGAATTGAGACAGTGTTTACTAACTTTTTAAAAGTAGCTAGTGATTCAGCGTGGCGCACACTTCTAGGCAATGCATTCTAAAGTTGAACTGCTTGGACAGAAAAGGACTTGGCTTGAAATGTTGTTGAATGCATGGGCGTTTTTAATAATAAATTATCGGATGATCTAAGGAGTCTCGAATGCGAGTCATGCAAGAACACAAAACGTTATTTAAGATACGAAGGAGTAAGAGGGTTAAACAAAATATTGTAGAGAAGAAATAGGATATGAGAATTCCGGCGAAGTCGTATCGGCAACCAATTGAGCTTATTACGAAATTCAGATATATGGTCATATTTGCGCAATCCAAATATGAACCTGATACAGAGATTTTGAAGACGCTCAAGTTTATTAAGTTGGTCTTCTGTGAGGTCAATATACAATATACATACGTATTAGTCTTAGAATACTCCAGAAAGAGAATTTTTAATATAACTCGATAGGTAAACTGATTTACAACTGCCAAAGAAATAAATCGCCAGTATTACCAGATGAAACTACAGTAAAATAAATTAAAAGTTCAACGTTGATGTTGCAAAGGGAGAAAAAATGAGATAAAATCTTGACTTTTATTCGGAATTACTATTGTGTAGGGAGGGGCGAACTAAGGTTCTTGTAAAAGTTATCGCCTCTGAATTATATAGTCATCATGATTGCTTGTAAATTGAAGAGGCAGGCGTCCATCAATTTCAGCTCACTTTCCTTGAGCATTCAAGATTTGATGAAGATGAAATCTCACTGAGTGGATTTGAAGAATTAGGTTTTAATTTTAGCTGACGTAAGCTCGTGATAATATTATTCTTGTACTTACTAGGCTGGTAGAGCTTTTTACTCATTTAGATACGTAACGAATTTAGTAAAAAGCTATCCTTATTCTTACTTAAAATTATAATGTGAATTTGTTTGTTACGCTTTCATACTGTAACTACTGAACTATTCATCAAGATTTTGCCTACATATACCTAGTCTAGAGCCCAGAAAAGGACATAGATAGATTTAATGTATAGATTACACAAAGATAATGTGTTATCGATACTTTTATAAAGCTGTAACAGAGCTGTGTCTGTACATTTAATATATTTGAGATAAAATGACTTTATTAGGCCTATATAGGCGTGTCTAAACAAAAACGATATTTTTAGATATTTTGTATGTTTATCTGTTTGTCTGTTTGTTTATTTGCGCATTACGCAAAAACCTACTGAACGGATTTTGATTTATATTTTTTATTTGATAGCTCTTGATTAGACTTAACAACTGGCATACATTTTATGCCGCTACAGACCGCTATATAACGCTTTTTTTTTTTTTTTTTTTTTGCGTGTAGTGGCAGACGATCCACTGCCCATCTGATGGTAAATGGTAACCGTCGCTCATGGACTCAACTATACCAAGAGTATTGTCAAGGCGCTGCTCACCATTTCATTTCACCGATATGAAATGAAAGAATAAACGGCTATCTCCTGCTACAACCAAATCGCAACAATGTGCTTCATGGCCGGTCACACGGGAGATGGTGGTACCAACCTGCTCGGGCCCGATACCAAGTAAGCACTCCCACTTGGTACCCAGCCCTACCGCCAGTCAACAGGTCAACGGTCAGGACAACTATAAAAAATATTTTCTGTATTGTTACAGTTGCTACTCAATCCCGGCAAACAACATGTCGGGTGGCTCTCATGTTTCAAGAGCTACTTTCGGAGGCGCAGACTCCGAGATTTCCGGAGGCAGTGTACCACCACTGCCAAGTCCGGCTTCTCCAGGAGCAGCTCTTGTGTCTCCAGAAACCCTGAGTCGACACAGCAGCCCACCACCACTGCCCCCGCACCCCTCTCATCAACAGCCGGCGCCATCGTGTTCATCACATCGAGTGCACCTGGAATCGCCTTTGAGGTAACATTTCGAGAAATTTCGATATAATATTTGTTTCTTTATTTAAATTTGTCTCTTTATTCTCTTAGTGACGATTAGGTACGGTTTAACTGCTAATGAAATCAATTCAAAAATCACCATACCTGAGATTGAAAAATTAGATGGTTTCAGAACAAATAGTATATAATAATTTCGTGAACTGCGAAATAAAAAATTATAACTACGATCGAGATAGAACCCATGTCTTCTGAAATGCTGCCAGATGCTCTTTTCAGGGTTCCGTACGCGAAGGGTCAAAACGGGACCCTATTACTAAGACTTCGCTGTCTGTCTGTCTGTCCATCCGTCTGTCACCAGGCTGTATTTCAAGAACGGCGATAGCTAGACAGTTGAAATTTTCACAAATGATGTATTTCTGTTGCCAACAAAAAAAAAGCAATATTTAAGGAGGGCTCCCATACAACAAACGTGATTTTTTTTTGTCCTTTTTTGCTCGCTATTGATAACGGCAACAGGTAGACGCTTGAAATATTCACATAATATATATACATTCACTTTAAAATAATAATTAAATTAAAATAAAACATATATTTAAGGGGGCCTCCCATACACAAACGTGTTTCTTTACTCGTTTTTGCTCTGTCTGTCTGTCCGTCTGTCACCAGGCTGTATCTCAAGAACGGTGATATTGCGCACATTTACCCTCTGCGCACAGTTACCTCGAATGACTCTAATGGTAATATAATTCCTTACATTTAAAACTGTTTCGTTATGCGCATCTAAGTCTAAGTGGAAAACCACGAAATGAGTCAAATTTTACATGCAAAATTTGGTAACAGCCAAACACCATGGTTACAGAGAGTTACAATAGTGTAATATTGTTTACCTAGTCAATGGTACGGAACCCTTCGTGCACGAGTCCGACTCGCACTTGGCCGGTTTTTTATTTTCACTTAGATTTTACCTCTTAAATCTTTATATATTTATATATTATATAAATTCTTCTATTTAATTGAACTCCTCCTAAACGGTTAGACCGATTTCGAAGTGTTTTATGTATAATCAAGTAGATTCAAGGATGATTTAATTTACGATTGGACCCGGTAGGTGGCGCCGCGATAGGGTTTCAGGATTTTTACATATACCTAATAACAACATTTCACACACGAACAACCCCATTTTTTTAATGAATTGATAACGAAACGCCAATGTTCGGACAGAACATCAGTCAGCGGACCTGACTGATGTTCTGTCTGTTCTAGGGTCAAAGTAAATCTCTCAGCGCTTTAGCGGGAACGATTACACTATTATTTTAAATGTTGTTTTAGTTACATTGATGCAAATATTTTGAAACTTAAGGTACAGTTTAATTGCATTATTTGGGGTTGGTACTGTGCCAGCTTAATTGTGATAAAGTTTACAATTGTTCACTCCAGTGGAGCTGTTGAATGGTGCTTCTTTCATATTTTCGATTTTTTTTTTGATTCACTTACAAGTACAATTATTGTTATCTTTTTTTAAATACTCTTTTATAAAGTTCCCACGCGTAAAACGTCGTAAGCGCCGCAATAAGCGCCGCAATGATAAAACACATCTAAAACAGATCACCGATAACACATCTAAAACATATCACCGATATCGGTCATAAGCACCGATTTTGCGTGCTTTTAAGTTTTGACAACCATATATCGGTTCAAAACGGACTGATACGGATTAATAAATAACTATAAATGGAACCAATGTACATTTGTAAGCTATTTGTATTACTTGGCAACTAGATTTTGTACGCGATATCATCAGCGTGGACTTCAGAATGTAAATACATCGACTACGGTACATTTAATAGGTACATATTTCTATGCAAAAATAGTAGTATTCCACGATAACCATTTTTTCCCCGGGACAAAACAGTTGTTACGGCGTAAAAGCTTAATAATCACTTGCATTTATAATAAATATTCACGGACATTTTCACATAACGTTCTCTGGTCCCAAAATAAGCTTAATGCTTGCGCTTTGGGTACAAGATTACGGATATAATACTTAAATACATACATATAATAGATAGAAAACACTCAGACGCAGTACAAATATCTGTGTTCATCACACAAATAATTGTCCTGATTGGGAATCGAACCCACGGCTTCGTGCACGGAAGTCGGTTACACTACCGACTACGCCACGAGGCGAGGGAGGGAGGAGGGAGGTATGAATGGTTAAAAATATTCTTCTACAAAATCTTACTAAAATGTCACAACAATTAAATGTAAATAACAAATATCTTTTACATTAATTTACAATAAACTGTTACTTCTGAATTTTATAGGAAATTATCCTCTGCCTGCGAAGCTAGTTTTAGGTTATATCTCAGGTTCCCGCTGATAGTAGCAGGATAAAACATAAAAATAATAGTTTTCTAATCAAGAGCTAACAAAGACAAAAAGGTTTTGCGTGATGCATGAATAAACAAACAGACAAACATACAAAAAATCCAAAAATACTCCCTGAAATACCTATTCTTATACAAATAGACTTATTTTACTACAGATTTCGAAACAACCCTTTGAGCTGTATAAACAAAGTAAGTAACAGTTTTACGAGCAATCGATCGCATTCAATCCATATTTAAAGAACCTTCGTAGCCTGCAACTAGGTAAATGGGCTAAGTATTGTTTACATTTTCTTTGTAAGAGAATTTTAAAAACAAATACAAATCATTGACAATAAGTAATATTTCAATACTAAAACATTCGTATTAATTAAACCTATTTCAGTGCATTGTTTTATGATTGTCTGATGTTTCTGCATCGTTGAAAACATTGGCCTTGGTATGGTTATGTCATAAGCAGCGATATATTTCTACTATTTGAATAACATTAATTTAGATTGTTCGGGTAATCCAGGGACATTATTAAAATGAGATACAATAAAAGTATACGAAACTTAAACCTAGAAGTTGAATAATGGTGCATGTCACATAAAAATTCTTAAATTCCACTACTAATCTAATTTAAACGAGTTATAACCGTTACGTATTTATGAAATACTATTTGACTAATGAATAATATGGTATATAACTGCCTCGGTGGTGTAGCGGTAGTGTATGGGACTGCTAATCATGAGGTCTCGGGTTCGATCCCCGCGTCGAGACAATGTTATTGAGCTTTTTCCTAAAAAGATAAATTCTCAGTACCAGCCCGGAGTTTGGAAACGTGCCCGGTAGACGTCAATAGGCTCGCCCCCTATTACCTGGAACTTAAACATAGCTGGCGAGTGGTGGGTGTGTAACACACCTCTGCCTACCCCTTCGGGGAATACAGGCGTGATGCTATGTTAATATGCAGTGATAGCCTAGCTGTAAAACCAAGGACTACAAAGACAATGGTATGGAGTTCGATCCCAATCCAAAGGTTCAGACCTCGCACGGCACACCCCTCTGACTTTTCGAGATTTATCGAAATTTAGGGTGTATTTGTTTGACTGAAGGAATGTAACATGGTTCCGGTGGCCTGCCAATATAGGCGGAAAGACGGCACACGGCAGGTTTCTTTAGTTAGTGAGGGCCCCACACTACCCTGTTCGTTGCCCCGAACGACGGGGTGTATGGTTAGGTACATTTTTACCCGCGTTAACTAAAAAAAAGGGTGTATTTATTTACATTTTATCACTGCTCGATGAAATAAACATCGTGAAGAAACCTGCATACCTGAGAGATTTTCTCATCTGCTTGTGAAGTTTGCCAACCCGCACAGGGCCAGCGTGGTGTTCTACGGCCTAATCTCTCTCGTCATGAGAGGAGACTCGTGCCCGAAAGTGGGAAAAAGGGTTGAAAGAAAACTGACTATGTGCGTCTTTGCTTATTCTTTAAATGCATAAAGTAAGATGACATTTAAAAGAAGTTTTAACGTCGAGCAACACAATTTTTTTGCTTATGGTGGCAGACGATTCGAGCCACCGTCCACCAGTTGGTAAGTGGTGCTCATGAACTCAATAAACGCAGTGGTTAAATTCTGTTTGCTATTGTCAAGCCAAACAATGAACGTCATCTTTCCGCCACAATTTTATTTTATTTTATTTATTCGGGAAACAAACACTAATTAAAAAAAGAATATATTACTAACAACTATTATAAAAATGTGAGAGCAACGACATTTTCCACAGAATACATAGGTAAATAATAATTTAAAAACTTAAGTCATGCGTGCACTATACTACCAAATAGTAGGTACTGCAATGGTTCCAAATCTAGTAACAAATAGTTTAAAATTATGAAATACATTAAATATTCATTAAACACAAAGTGGAAAATCCGGCTAGTTACTGTTATTTTCGATTTCACATTTTCCACTTTGTGTTTAATGTATTGGCTAAGCATGTCAAATGCTAAAAATATATATAAAAATATCTAAATACATTAAATATTTATAATTTAAAGTTAAATATTTCTCAATCTTTTAAGAACTACGGATATAAATTGTTTTGATGATAATGGAAACATGTCCTCATCAACAAAGTATTCATTGTAAATATTGGTGAGTCGATGTAAAGGTGCTCTCAGACCTGCGTTAGAGCGACAGGTCGAAACAGCGAACAAACACCGCACTCGCACCGCGCGACTCATCACGGTTCCAAGAAACTACAAAAGAACTGATTTTATTTCTAAGATAATACAATTAATTGTATTGCTACACCAAATAAGAATAACATTTCCACAATCACACCACACCGAAATACTTCATGGTCGGTCACACAGGAGACGGTGGTATTGACCCGCTCCGGCTCGATAACAAGTGAGCACTCCCACTTGGTACCCAATCGTACCACCAATAATGCAATAGGCGTCAATTGCTTACTTCCCGTAGGCGCCTCGTACGGCATTCGTGGGAAATAATGGGGTGGTGACACTTGTATTTTAGTCCGTGTTACGGACTAAACACAACAACAAACAACAGACATGCTTAGCACTATACATTAAACACAAAGTGAAAAATGTGAAATCGATAAAAACAGTCAGGAGCAGGATTTGAACCTGCATCTCCTGGATACCGTCCAGATGCTTTACCAATTCAGCCATCCTGACAAATTCGGTCAGTATAATGTATGAAAATACTTCCGACGGATGGCGCAGGCGTCACCCAAAGACGTTAGGTGTGATGTGTTATCGAATTAGCAGTCAGGAGCAATTTTCAGGATGGCTGAATTGGTAAAGCATCTGGACGGTATCCAGGAGATGCAGGTTCAAATCCTGCTCCTGACTGTTATTTTCGATTTCACATTTTTCACTTTGTGTTTAATGTATAGTGCTAAGCATGTCAAATGCTAAAAATATATATAAAAATATCTAAATACCATGCATATAAGTTATTAAAAAGTTTATTTTTAATTATGTGGTGTGTAAACTATGGTGATAAGGCCTCATTTTACTCTGTATACTCTGTATTATTATGATCAATTTGTGTTTCAAAAGTTAAGCCCCAATTTACGTAATGCATAGATGTTTTACTTGGTATAATAATCCTTGTGCCTTTCAAAGATTTAAAGACTCATAGTATTTCACTGTCAGATTAACTAAGCTAAGACCACATGTATTTTTATTGTATTTAAACCCATTCCTCGAGACTATGTTGGCGGTCTTTCGGTACTGTTATTTTTTTAGTTTATTTATAGATATTATTGTTTGTTTATTTTTAGTATTGTTTTTTTTTTTGGTATTGTTTATTTTTGTCAACGAACTAAATCCTGAAATTATTTCAGACATATTCTTGAAAATATCCGTAAGAAATATAATTTATTATAAGTACTCGTACTTTTTGCCGTGTGGGACCGGCACCATGAAGAGCTCCACCCCGTCTCTTCCTATGGGAGTCGTAAAAGCCGACTAAGGGCTTACCGGGGGACCAGGCAACAGCGTTCCCCTGTGTACTAAAAACATCCACTGCGATCGCCAACCCGCCTGCCAAGCGTGGCGATTATGGTAAAACCCCCATTACGGGGAGACCTATATTCAGCAGTGGACGATGAAAGGATGATGGATGGATGGACGGATAAGTACTCGTGTTTTCATGATATAGCAACTTGCGCGTGTGTTACAGACCGACCATATAACCTAAATTGTGATAAATAAATTGCATTTGTCACTCATGGAATAAATCATACCAAAGTCTATCGTGCTTTTGCAAGGATACTGACTAGAGACGTGAAGACTAAGGAGAATTAATTACATTTTGATCTGTATTTTTAGCACTTGACATGCTCAGCTACTTTAAAGAACAAATTATTTGTGAATGTGTAAAAAGAGAAGTTTAGTGCGAGTGGAATTCGAACCTGCATCCCTTCTAACCCAGGGAAGTGCTTTAGACCGCAAAGCCATCGCACTGACCGACGGCCATTCCCAATCTCCACATTCATTGGAAGGGAGCAAGTTGCAATCCCACCCGCACTTAACTTCTCTTTTTCCACATTCACAGATAATTAATTACTTAGGCCCTTGCCATAAGTATTCAGTGGTAGTAAACGGCTAAGCAGGACAATTAGTAATTATAGAAAATTATTTTAAGACTGTTTATCTTTTGTTTAGGTTATCCAGTCCCCCGTCCATGTCTCTGGGTGGTTCACTGTCGTTGCAGCCCGTGCTGTATGGGCCACATGGTGGACCAACTCACGCGCCACTTCCTCCCTCGCGTCGACTGTCCCGACCATCAGCAGCTATACAGCACATGCACGTAATAAGCGCGTAAGTATACGTATTTCTATATTTCATGTTATCTTTCTGTGTAAAATTTGCATTTGCCGATTTCTTTTATAATTTTAAGCATGTAAGTCGTAATAATAAACTCGATTTGGCAACACCAGTTCCTACTGACACCTAGAGAAAACCTAACAATATGCTGCATCGATGGCGGAGTGGTTGAGATACCGGCCTCCCTCCCGAGTGTTCTGGCTTCGATTCCCACACAGGTCAACTGTTTGTGTGATCCACAAATGGTTGTTTTGAGTCTGGGTACTTTGTGTCCATGAAATTGTGTGTTGTTGCTCGCCCTACAAGATTTATTCCATAGTGCAGGAAAAAAAAAATCTATATTCTATGTCTAATAGGCAGGTACTACCTACTATTAACGGAGGAGTTTTGAACTTTAAATATATTTGATGAGAAAAAGGAATGAATGTATTACTTGTTCTTGTGGAATACACGGAAGAATGGCTTAATTGATATCAATTTTCAGTTTCTCTCATAATTCCACATCATTTATCTGCGGCGTACATTTGAGTTTATAAATTACCATTGAAATGAATGATAGAATTGATGAAAAAATGTACGCGAAGCTATTATTGCTCGGGCGGAGAAATTACCACAAACGAAAATGTTGGAAAGCGCGGCGGTGTAATAAATTACAAGAATACGTAAAAGCGTTGCCGTGATCTCCCTCACAAGCTTGAGTGCAGACAATTTTTCACACAGGTGATACCAGTACCAGGTATACAATCTAGTGATGTACCTTTAACGTTCTTATAGACGGATTTTCTACAAAGATTAGAAATTTAAATATTCAGATTTGATAAGAAATACTTCAAATATAAGAAGAGAATTTGTAAAGGTGTTTGTAGGTGTAAGATACACTGCCAGTGGACCACTGAAGTAATGTCACATAGTGGTCTGCCAATAAAGGCGGACAGACGGCACACGGTGGGTTTATTTAGTAGATGAGCGCCCCACACTTACCTGTTTGTTGCCTTGAACGACGGGGGGTGATTAAGTACATTTTTAACACCTTAACAAAAAAAGTGTAAGAAATACCACCACCGAATCAAAAGCATTGTAGTTATTTTATCGGTATATTTGCTTAATGTCAGCTGAATTCATTCAAATCAGGCAAGACGAATGCATTACGCATGTTTTCTTTAACCTTGAAAAGTTTCAGCCTGCAATTATAGCGTCCTCTTTTGATTTGGAAGGCCTAGTTCTCATTGAACGAAATCAACCACCGCCATCTTGAGCCTATTTCTATTCGTTTAATTAACTCACTTTCCGCTAGCATGACGGCCAGAGATCGTTCGACGAACTGACACGCCCTGTTAATCTTCAGCCGGACGGAAGATTGCTGGACATACACACTTGAGCTCTGCTGCCTACAGCCTATCAGTCTCCTCTTGAAGTGTAATAGTACATTATTACCCTAGGGGTGAAAGTGACCCCCCCCTCGAACTATACCCCGCCTCGGGACTAAATAAGTCTTTAACCCGAGGTAAACACTGTGCTTTTCATTACAAATACAAGGAAAGTAAAAATAAAAACGTGCAAAAATGAGTGAATTTTAATTTTCATCAACTGCTGAGATAATTATTTATTTAAAGTTTTTTTTTGTGGCTGGCCAGCATAACAGCCTTTATTTTTCATTTTCAACATTGAAAAAATAGTAAAATATTTTACCCAAATCTATATTATTTTAAAGAAATAGTTGAAAGTAAGTAAATTAGGTGGTCGTTAAAAAAAAACTTTATTTAATAATTAACTTTGTTATTTCAATTAATCATCGCGCTGTGATTGAGTGGCTGTAGTAAGTTAGAATAAGGTTCAATAGAAATGTGAAAATAGAACTAGTTTTTTTTAAATAATTTGACAGCTGTCAGTTGAAAACGATTCTCCTTAGGGCTGAAAAGTATTACTTTTAACCCGCTCCTCAGGCAACTTCGAACCTACTTTCCGAGTATGAGTAATGAAAAATATATTCTAGTACACTAGTGAGAGTCTCTAGAGGTTTCCACTCATAATTCAATAGGATGGCATTCCGTCATCACCAAAAAGTAATGTATTTATAGAGTAACAGAAAACCCGCAGTACTGGCTTGAACTAGACTTCAAACTTTTTGGTTATAAGTTACATTTTTTGCTTTATAAACATACATCGACATGGCCAGTCGCATTACTAAAATCAGAATTTGCGTTCGTAGGGGAAATTGCATTTTCCCCACTGAGTATGCACTCTAATGAAAAGCTCTCAGCGCGGTGACACAATGTACTCTAGTGCCAGGAAATTAACGAAGGTACACATTTACATAGAACACCTTAAGTGGCTGTGCTTGTTTGTATGTGCAGTGCATCGTTCTCGTTACTGGATACGATTTGTGTTTTGTGTCATGTGGAAAAACAATGATAACAGCCTTAAGCCATGTTTAATAAAGCAATGTTTTGATATTAAATTTTGTAAATTGATTGAATATTATATTTGTACTTTGATAATCAGGGTATATGATGATAATAAAATTGACTTGCGAAAGCCAACAAATTTGCAGAATACTTTTTGTGAAGAAGGAAAAGTCATGTAGAAATTTTAATACTACTTAGTTGGAAAAGAATATATTCATATAAGTACATAATATCTAATATATAAAATTCTCGGGTCGCGGTTTGTGGTTGAACTCCTCCGAAACGGCTTAACCGATTCTCATGAAATTTGGGTGCATATTGGGTAGGTCTGAGAATAGGACAACATCTATTTTGCATCCCCCTAAATGGTAAGGGTAGTCCAAACCTATTTTTTTTAAATTTTTTTTATATATGTACATTTTTATTTTTTTATGATACATCAAAAATACATACAACCCTTAATTTTTAACCCTCTACGATCAACCCCTATTTTTTATTCGTTAATAATAAACTTTAAATTTTGACAAGATATTTATTTTTATTTTGTCATGACTTAGAATAAAAAATATTATAATAAATTTTGTATTACTCAAAATTTTTCACCCCTCTACGATCAACCCCTATTTTTTATTTGTTAATTATAAACTAATTTTTATGGCAAGATTTTTATTCTTATTTTGTCATGACTTAGAATATTTTTTTTATGTTAGGTACTCTCGATATTTCACCCCTCTACGATCAACCCCTATTTTTCCATCGCAGTTTTTACTTTATTTTTATTTTTAATAATTTCCTTTGATTATGATTTTTTTCTCAATTCAATTTGATCTTCCGCCTTCATCTGTCGATAACTGATCAACATCAACTATCAATCGATCAGTTATCCCCGCTAGATGTCTACCGTTGTCACCTCTCATCCAGCAAACATCACGGAATAAGGATGAGAATGAAGCCGGTCTCCTGTCTTACTCTTTTTTGGTTTTATTTGTGTATCGATCGCAGCAGTCTGTTACACGTATTATTTTAATTTTTCTGTGCAACTCTCATGTTAATTTTACTCTCATCGTAAATTTATTATTAATTTCCAGTGCAATAATTATTTATTCGCAATTTATTAATAACTGATAAAGACAGTTTTAACTATTAGTTAATTAAGTGATCTCATGTAAATAAACACGTGTTGTGAGCACCCGCCAACAACGGCCATTACCGTACCTGTATATTAAAATTTTTTGGAAATATTAAACACAAAGTGAAAAATGTGAAATCGAAAATAACAGTCAGGAGCAGGATTTGAACCTGCATCTCCTGGATTCCGTCCAGATGCTTTACCAATTCAGCCATCCTGACAAGTACTCCTGACTGCTAATTTCGATAACACATTCATACTTAACGTCTTTGGGTGACGCCTGCACCATCTGTCGGAAGTATTTTCATACATTATACCGACCAGGTAAACTTAATTTTACAATTAAGATTTTACCTAATAATGACGCAAACCCTATAAATATTTAGATATTTTTATATATATTTTTAGCATTTGACATGCTTAGCACTATACATTAAACACAAAGTGAAAAATGTGAAATCGAAAATAACAGTCAGGAGCAGGATTTGAACCTGCATCTCCTGGATTCCGTCCAGATGCTTTACCAATTCAGCCATCCTGACAAGTACTCCTGACTGCTAATTTTTAATGTATGAAAATACTTCCGACAGATGGTGCAGGCGTCACCCAAAGACGTTAAGTATGAATGTGTTATCGAAATTAGCAGTCAGGAGTACTTGTCAGGATGGCTGAATTGGTAAAGCATCTGGACGGAATCCAGGAGATGCAGGTTCAAATCCTGCTCCTGACTGTTATTTTCGATTTCACATTTTTCACTTTGTGTTTAATGTATAGTGCTAAGCATGTCAAATGCTAAAAATATATATAAAAATATCTAAATATTTTTTGGAAATAGTTTTAAATCAAAACGAAAACGTGTACTTACGTGTTTAATAAATATACCTGTTTTATTATTGTGAAAAGTAAGTCAAATAATAAGCAAACGAATACAATTTTAATTCACTGTTTTTCAGTAACACACTGATAGAAGGATTTATTAATTATTAATAATTTAATTTATTTGAAGACAATTTTAATAAATATTTTTTTTACATTCAATATATATTTGTATGTGTAATTTACTTCAATATATATTTCATTCAATATACATTCAATATATATTTGTATGTGTAATTTACTTGTTTATTGCACGCCTCATAAGCGAAGCGTTGAGGTGGATACTACTCCTGCTTCACGCAGAACAATTGATTTTTCAAATTTAAAATGTCTCTATTTATCATATATTGCACTTGTAAAATGATATATACACACAGTCACACACATATCAAGAAAAAATACTATTTTTAACACTCATGATATGTTTGATGCCGATTTAAACTAGTTAAAAAACTGTTTAAAAAAGTTCTGTCTTGGACGTCCATGTGTTGTAGGTATGTTCGGATAATGTATGTTAACACGATAACGAAAGAAATACTCTACTAATCGAGTCTGTTTTTTTCTCTTACGCTTCAGTATAATTACGAATAGAGCCCTATTACTTTTCACGGTCTGATTCGATGTGGTTTAGTTGTTATTAAATAAACAAAAAAAATAGTGAATATTTACGCTCGATTCAAGGGTACACTACACTAAAACCAGCGCTATACCTTATTTCGTGAGAACTACTTCTATAGACCAATATAGTAGTACTTTTTAAAATTAGCGCTAGATGCCGTATAAGACATGAGACCCACATTAGTACTTTTTGAAATTATCGCTATCTATGTGATTTATTGAAAACTACTTAGTAAGACCAATACATTATTAGTTACTTATCAAATAATCAATTTTATTGTGAAAAATGAAGATTATGAGGCGTGCACTTTTGGATTTTCCAAAGTATATAATATTATTGACCAGTCAGTCTATATTGCCAGCCGGAAGCCTAACCCACAACCTTCCTCCTTATCCTCTCCTTACCATCCTTTGTCTCTAAATGTTATCCCTTTCTTTGGAGATGGTTACGCGCGAGTGATGCCTCTGTAACAGCTTACTATCAAGTAGGCCGTATCACTGTTTGTCATCCGCTCACTATAAAAAATCCATATGTATTTTATCATCTGTTGAAAACTGTCGTTACTAACCATACAAGTAATTTATTTCATAATTTAATAGACACGAAGTCACTACAACTTCTTCAGTGCAGGTTTTTTATAGAAAGCAAGATAATCCGTAACTATTATAAAGCTTCAAAAGAGCCGTGTCTTTACATTTAAGATATTTGAGAAAAAATTACTATATAGGCGTGAACACTTTTTTGTCTGTTCGTTCGCACATTACGCAACAAATACTGAACGGATTTTAATGCAACTTTTTTAATTTGATAGCTCTTGATAAGACTTAAAAGCTGGTATACTTTTTACATACATGCCGTGTGGGACCGGCTTTAGAATTGTCCCACCCCTCTCTACCCATGGGAGTCGTAAGAGCCGACTGAGGGAATACCGAGGGAGTGGGCAGCAGCACTCCTTCGAGTATTAACAACATCTACTGCGATCGCCAACCCGCCTGCCAAGCGTGGCGATTACGGCACTATCCCCCATTCTTGGGGAGGCCTATGTCCAGCAGTGGACTTTAAAAGGCTGATGGATGGATGGATACTTTTTATCCCGCTACTATATCGGGAACCTAAAAACTTGCTTTTGGCTACGGCGGAGCAGCGGGCAAAGGCTAGTATTTTACTAAAATATGAGTGGTGCCTCTGCTACGAGTGCCTCAATAGACCTTCTTTTTTGATTCTTTATTGTTGTGATTTTTAAACGAAATGCAGTGTGTCCTGCTAGTGGCTACACAACCTATTCTCATTATGCTGTTTCCCTTCAACAAACAAACACAATTAGTGAATAAAAACATACATGATTTCGATAAGTCAGATGCGTGTATAACCATTTACATTGCAGGCAGCCATACAATCAGGGGTAAAGTTGCAGGCAGGGATTGCAAAAGCCGGGATAGTGGAGTGTGCTTTCAGATAGTTGACCTAATTTGCGTTTAGCTGACAATGAAGTTATTGGAATAATTGGGGAATTAATTATTTTAATAGTTTTGGGTTTGTAAGATGTCGTTTTTTGAATGATGCAATACCGCTAGCTACATTATATATAATTAGTACGTATATATGTTCTCATAAGCTGACACATTTTTTGATCAGTTTATTTGAACGGATAGTAGTAAGGTCAATCATAATTGCTTACTCGTTTAAATAGGCACTGACTATTTATAGTTATAGTTACTTAATCTCAGCTTGTTTTTGGACTTCTTCATCCATCCATCAGCCTTTTAAAGTCCACTGCTGGACATAGGCCTCCCCAAGAATGGGGGATAGTGCCGTAATCGCCACGCTTGGCAGGCGGGTTGGCGATCGCAGTGGATGTAGTTAATACTCGAAGGAGTGCTGCTGCCCACTCCCTCGGTATTCCCTCAGTCGGCTCTTACGACTCCCATGGGTGGAGAGGGGTGGAACAATTCTAAAGCCGGCCCCACACGGCATCTTCTTAGCTTTTCCAAAATCATGAGACATGAGAATAATTTTATATATTATGTCATTCGTGTGAAATATTGTGCATACGAAGCTCACTAATACACGTTATTAACAAAACATATATTCTATAGGTACATCATATTACTTACACCCTAGTTCAAAATGGTTTTGGAGTCACACAATGGATTTGTAAATATTTTCGGGCAAACTCGGTAAAACCGCCAAATTCCATATTGTATGAGGGGTAAAGTTGGGTAAGTAATTATCCCATCCCATGTCTCTGACTTGGCGTAAGTTATGCAGATAGGAGTTTTCAACACGTTATTAATAAACGTAGTTTTCTTGGTTAAGATAAGTTTAAAAGATAGTATATTTGATCTTTGAAGGGATTTTTGACAGGTTGTTTAACCGTTGTGATAACCACCGCTATTTCCAAATATCGGCATTTAGAAATTGTCGCATTATATCAAAGGATTTGTGGTACCTACAAATCCTTTGATATACTAAACTTACTTTTAGTTTTCTGTAAATTATAGTTACTTTTATTTACCAAGTACTTTTAATAAAGTAAATTGTTCTCTGATTTGTTTCAATAAATGTCGAGGTACAAAAGTACTATTGTATTGTAAAAAACAAGACAGCGATTGCGTAGAGGGCACCCTCAGTTCAGGCGTCCCATTTAACCCATGACGTCATAATTTTAGCTAGTCTATAAACAGGAGACATATCATTGTCGGGAGCGGAACCGCTGCAACAGTAAATAGGCGCTGACGATCACTGTGGGGAGCCAATAAAACGCCGTCGTCATGGCAACTGTGCGTGCTTGAGAGGGTCGCCCTCCCCTAGAATGCCGAGCGCTTGCGGAAACCAGAAAATTGTCAGATCTGCTACTTGAAATAAAAATCTTAACTCCAATTCAAATTCAAGTGGTTGGTTGGTCTTATCTTTCTGGTCTTATTTTGTAACTGCTGTTAGATATCTTGACCTATTTAAAAAATAAAGTAATATTATATTATTTATGGCATTAGGTTGGTATATTCATTACCTGTACTCGTAAAATGCTAAGCTTCTCACGTACAAATCAAAATAGAACCTTAAATAACAGACATTAATAACAACGTATTTTTGAAATTTCCTACGTATAATTTTCCTCGTATATTTTTACTTTTGAATGTGAAATGAAGGTTTATTTTCAGAGGCGTGGGATACGCCTCTGATTTGTAGGACTTTTGTGTAACCAATCAGAGCTATTGTCAGCTTAAATTAGGTAAATTTCGCGTGAAAGACAAGGATTCATTTCTTGTAAATGGAGCCTCTTCGAATTAGGTATATTCGAGAAGCTATTTATAGGGGCAGTCTTTAAAAGAATAGGTTGCTTTTAACAGTCTTAATTTCTAATTAACGTAAGTAATTATGCTATATTATAACTATTTAATTGTGACTACCTACTGTTCATATAACTTACAAATAAGTTAATTAAGTGTCAATATTTTTCCTTTTCTTTAGTGATCGTGAAGTTTTGGTTCATGCAAGTCAGACTTCGTGTGACCATGTGAAATTAACATACGTAATTATACCTAGAATGATTAAGTTAATATTGATTGATACCAGCGTTTACTTACTAGTTATAAAAAATAACTTTCAACCCTTTTACTGTCCTACTATTGGGCACGGCTCTTGAAGGGAGAGGGATTGAGGCCGTAGTCCGCCAAGCTGGTACAGTGCGGGTTGGCATAAATCTACCAGCCATGCAGGTTTCCTCACGATGTTTTCCTTCATCGAGCCATGATAATTTATAAAGAAATAAATACACACATAATTTCGATAATCTCATAAAGTCTAGGAAGTGTAAGCCGCTGGCGGACCACTGTAGGAATGTAACATGGTTCCAGTGGCCCGCCAATATGGGCGGATAGACGGCACACGGCGGATTTCCTTTCCCACCTTAACAAAAAGAAATAAAGTCTGTACTTACAAATATGACTGATAAACAAAAACTAGCTAACCAATTTAGAGCTGAAGCATAAACTTAAAATACACCATGTTGTAATATAACTTTGACATCAAAAGTCACACGAAAAACTCATGTGAGATTGCAGGAAACGTATTTAAGTACCAAACGCCCATTAAAATTAAATGAGAAATATTTCCACCACATTAACGTAAGCTCAAAATTCCAGCGAAAACTTAATTACATAAAATATAACGCAATCAGTGTGTAGCGCTGATTTCAGCCAGACATAATTAGTTTTTTCCACTTTCACAAATAATTTGTGCATGTGCTCAGCTACTTTAAAGAACGGTTAAAATACTGATCACAATAGTGATTAACTGAGTAATATTTGTCACATAAGTTGGCAGACGCATTAGCTGCCTCTATAATATGTATCATTTAGCCCTTATATAGATATATTGAGGATAGAGCACAAATCTAATATATAAAATTCTCGTGTCACAGTGTTTGTCGCCTTTCTCCGCCGAAACGGCTTGACCGATTCTGATAAAATTTTGTGTGTATATTCCGTAGGTCTGAGAATAGGATGTAAACTATTGGTTAGGGAGCTGGGTGCCATTTTGGTATATGATTTGTTCGTCTTTCATATTAATAGGGATGAAAGTTTATGCCAATACAAACCGATTTGGTCCTGTAAATGAAGGTCATATGTCCCTATGTTTTCGAGTTACAGCGTTTCAAAAATGTAAAAAAAATATGTCTGCTAAATCATTTGCTCGTATCTGCCCTTTGGACTGGTGGTCAGAATCATCCTCAAAACGATAAACATCGAAGAGGCAGACGTGCAGGGCTCTGTTTTATCATGGGATGTAGGTGCAAAAATGTAAAAAGAAAAGCTATACTAAATAATTTTTTCGTCGTTCTCGTTGCGTCTGTTCGATTTACTACGACTCCCAGAATAGGAAAAAAAAGTTGGCAGACGTCTAGGTCGCTGACTTTTTTATGTACGATTCTTTAAAGTTTTTTTCAGGAAGGAAGGTAAAGTGGGTATTAAGGTTTATTATTGTTATTACTAACAATTCATGTAGTAGTGTGTTGTTTTCTGTCTTTTATGAAATTAAATAAAATTAAAAAAAAAAGCAAAAAATTTAAACTATTGGGGAAATTTCTGTTTTAGGTTCTACTATCTGAGAAAAAAAAAACATTAATTTAAAAATGGCTCCTCTATGTTTTTCCTCATTTTTTTTTCTTTAGCAACCGGTAATAAAAAATTAAAAGAACATTTCTAAGAATTTGAAATAATATTTGGAGCTAAACGAAACCCACGATTCATCGCACATCAAAATCCGTGGGGGTCAGGCCAATTACCGCGTGATTTGATGTTGGAATGCCACATAGGTAAACCACAACTACTTGGGAAGTAGGGTAGGTACGTAGGGTTGTCACTCTCTTCTCTCTAAGAAAGAAAGAAAGCAAGAAAGACAAACTTTCGAAAAAAAAATGTATTAAAATGCTCTGTCTTTGGAAAACCAGAGGTCTGGACGTCTGCTTCTTCGATGTTTATCGTTTTGAGGATGATTCTGACCACCAGTACAAAGGGCAGATACGAACAAATGATTTAGCAGAGATTTTTTTTACATTTTTGAAGCGCTGTTGATTGAAAACGCAGCGCTACCATGGTGGCAGACTATTTTTCTGTGGTTCTTTATATCGTCATTAATCGAATAATTTGGGTCTGCCAAGTGAACATTTCATATACACATTTTTAATTCATAAAATATTGTTTAAAAATTAATTACTTAAAAAGTCAGAGGGCTGGACGTCTGCCTCTTTGATGTTCCTCGTTTGAAGATGTCTCTGACTATCAGTCCAAGAGGCAGCCACGAACAAATGATTTAACATACCGTTGTTTTTTTTTTTACATTTTTAAAGTGCTGTCAATTGATAACGCAGGCCTATTATGGTGGCAGACGTGGTCCTTAATGTTTTTATGGTACAATCATCGATATTAATCATGTCTGCCACACGAACAAATGATATAGAAATATTGGCACCCAGCTCCCTAACCAATTTTACATACCCCTAAGTGATAAGGGTGGTTCAACCCATTTTTTTTGTTTTTTGGCCACTTTTTTTATTTTAATTTTTTTTATGGTTCGGTATTAAAACACACACAACCCTAAATTTTCACTCTTTTACTGCCAACCTCTATTTTTTTAATAGCGATATTAGTACATTAACAATTTTAAATATTCACGAAAAAAAAAATGGCGGTACGAAGTTCGCCGGGTGAGCTTATAATTATCTAAAAATGTTGCAACAATAATTTAAAAGCAGAAGTTGTGGTTTGATTTTAGATGACATTTTCACTCTAAATCTTTATTACCAAAGATAACTATTGAAACCTAATGGCAGTTAGTCAATTTAAATAATCAAATATGTATCTACGGCAGTATTTGTCGATTTCATTTCGGTTTTATTTAGAACGGTCCCAAAAATGTTAATACGCAGACGAAGGGGAATCAGGACAGCCTGGATATTGTCTATGGTTATAAATGTATGTATATAATGTATGCTTTGTTCCAGGTTTGAATTATGCGTTGGTACATAATAATACTTTGTCTTAAGTACTCGCTCATTGTATTATAATTACTGTCTCTAATCTAAGACAAAATATTAATTAGGTAATATGAGTGTTATGTTAAACATTTGCATGCGTTAAATATTTCAGATTTTTTGTTTATTTTGAATACAGTTGTAGTTTGAAGCTATTAGTATTTTGGTTCATTTCAGGCATCCTGCAAGAGGTTGTCTCATACTGTTTTTCTTAACCTTTTTTTTTTGTTAAGGTGGGATATAATGTTTGTTCGGTGCAACGAACATGGTAGTGTGGGGCCCTCACCCACTAGAAAAACCAGCCGTGTACCGTCTTTCCGCCTGTATTCGCGGGCCGCTGGAACTATGTTACATTATTTCTGTTTTTCTTCACCTAACAATGGTAATTTTTGAACCAACACATAAAATTCATTCAAAAACCAGAGGCCTGCATATAAAATATATATCATCTGCTTAGTCTCCTCTTACGATACCTGTGGAATGAAATAGGGTATGTCATACACCACGATTGTTAAGCCGTCACCACAGGGACTTTTGTAGTTCTCTTGAGATTTACTTTACTTACTTTTAAACTTAAAACAATGATATATTCGCTTATAATGCTTACGAGTTCTGTTGTTGTTACTAGTTCCATGAGCTGGCGACTTATCATTAGGTGGGCGTCACGACTTGTCGCCGTGGACACTAAAAGCATTATTTTATTTATTTATTTAACCTTCATGCACACTATACGTACAAAGGCGGACTTAATGCTAAAAGCATTCTCTACCAGTCAACCTTTAGGTCATGCAGAAAAAGAAGTAGGTAGGTCAAAAGGGACAAATATATCTATATAAATACGTAAGCGATATATAAATATACGCGTTACACACTAAATACATACTATATACTTATAAATATAACACACATATATATATATATATATATATATATATATATAAATATAAATAGATACATATACATACAAATATTACATGAAAAAAAAAAACGTACCTGTGAGGGTCTAGACTGATTCATCCGTTGTCAAAAGATCAATGTATAGCTTCCGAACATTTAATTTAAACACATTCCGATTTGAGGACATCCTGATTTCAAGAGGGAGAGCATTCCAAAGCAGTATAGATTGGATATAGAAGGAAGAGTGAACAAGACTAGAAGTATGTGAAGGGCAGGATAGTAGAAGATTATGTGAAGACCGAAGATTTTTGTTATGACAAGAATAAAGAAATTTTAAGTTATCAGTCAGATAATGGGGGGCATTGGGAGAATTCAGTAGAGAGTAAAGCATCGTTAGCGTATGTAAGCTATGTCGCTGTCGAATGCGTAGCCAGCTTAGCTCTCGACGAAATTTAGAGACATGATCATATTTACGAAGGTTGTAAACGAACCGAATGCAATTATTGAGAAGTCGGTCTAGCTTATTGAGTAGATCTGCATTCAGGTCGAGATAGCACACATCACCATAGTCGATAATTGGAAAGATTAAAGTTTGCACGAGCATTTTCTTTGTTTTGCAAGGCAGGAAATTTTTAAGCCGATATAGAGAGCGTAGGGAACCAGTAACTTTTCTGCTAACATTTGTAACCTGAGTTCGCCAATCTAATGTTGCGTCAATATGTAGACCAAGGTTTTTAACAGAAACAGTTACGGGAATAATAGTACCATCAAAAATTACAGGTGGCACAGATGACCCATCGATTCTATTTGTTATCCGAGAACTACCTATTATAATGGCCTGGCATTTAGATGGATTCACACTAAGGCCAAACCGGTCAGACCATTGTTTTAGTGAAGCCAAGTCCCGGTTGATGGCATGAATTGCTGTCGAAAGGTCATCGATTCCCGTTTGTGTATAGAGTTGCAGATCATCGGCGTAAAGATGATACGCACATTGAAATTCTTGAGTGACCGTATTGATAAATAATGAAAATAGAAGAGGAGAAAGTATACCGCCTTGAGGAACACCGCAGTCAAGAACACGCCAATTAGAAGTGACTTCCTCCTTGCGAACTGACTGCCGGCGACCCCGAAGATAAGAGGAGAACCAACCCAGTGCCTCAGGTGAGATCAAAAGATGGGAGAGGATAGAGAGAAGGATATCATGATTAATCGTATTAAAAGCATTTGAAAAGTCCACCAAGACCATCAATGTTACTTTAGTCTTTTCAATTCCCGACCTTACGTCACCAGTTACTTTTAATAAGGCTGAAATTGTGCTGTGCCCAGGTCTAAAACCCGATTGAAACGAAGAGAGAATGTTATTATGTTGGACAAAACTAGACAGTTGTTTGAGGACACATTTTTCCAAAATTTTGGATAAGAAGGGAAGGATAGATATAGGGCGAAAATGAGAAACAAGTGTAGGATTAGGAATCTTAGGCAAAGGACAGACAAAAGCCATACGCCAGAGGGAAGGAAAAGAGCCAGAAGAGAGCGAAAAATTTAAAATATGAGCTAAGGGCAATAAAAATTGATCCAAAGCGGCGACCATCATGCGACGGCTGATGTTGTCATATCCCATGGCCTTGGACTTTAAAGAAAGAATTGTTTTTTTAACCTCACCTGGAGCAATCGGGGAAAACTGAAATTGATTATAGTTGGGACGTGGTAAACTCCCTACATAGTTAATAGTACTATGTTTGGTTGTAACATGGAGAGTATCCATAGTCGTAAAATGACTGTTAATATCGTCTAAAGTAATTGTTTTAGGCAACTCTGAGTGACGTGATTTGCCGATCCCTAGACTCCCTAAAAACTTCCAAACACCAGCAGGAGAAGTGGAAGAAATACTATCAAGGATATGTCGGCGTTTAGCATTGCGTATCATCTGATTGCAACGATTCCTAACTTTCTTAAACCTTGTCCAATTACCGTCACAACGATTTAGCTTAAAGTTACGAAACGCACGATCCCTACGTCTCATTTCGGTTCGAATCTCATCTGACATCCATGGTGCCGGAAGTCGCTTCAGCTTAACTCTTCTGATTGGCGCATGAACATCGTAAAGATTGACGACTGCATTGTTAAAAATGCTCACCTTCTCATCAACCGTAGTAGCCGCCATCAAGGTCTCCCAATCAATGCTAATAGCATCCAGCTGTAGTTGATTGATATCCATCCGCTCGAAACAACGCAAGTGTGCAACCTTGGGCTGAAGCTTGGGAGGTTTCAGGATGTAAGATAGGTAAAGAAGGTCGTGACGGGAGAAGCCAGGGGCAGGATGTTGGCCGTGGGAGGATACAAAAGAAGGACTGGAGGTAAGGATTATGTCTAACCAGGTGTCTTCCCCATAAAGATTGTGGTGAGTTGGTGATAGAGGTAGGACATGAAGGCTGGCAGACTCAAGGATATTAAGTAGTTTTAGGCAGCGGCGGGATTGGGATAGGAGGTCAGTATTAAAATCTCCCATGATGATGTGATGAGCATACTCAGACCCTATTGGCTCTATAACTGATTCGAATTCAGTGAAGTAATCAACAGAGGGTGGACAATATACGACTCCAAGAGCAATTTTGGCTCCTCTTACCCAGACCTCTAAGAAAAGGAACTCCGCAGAAGATGAATTATTGTGGGACGAAGATAATTTAATAATTTTGAAAGGTAGGTTATTACGAAGATAGATAGCAACGCCACCACCACGCTTGTCGACTTTATCATTTCTAATTAAAACGAAGCCAGGAAGAGAATAAAACGATGATAGCAGATTAGGTTTGAGCCAGCTCTCGGAAATCAGGATGGCATGAATATAATCGTTGGAAAAGGTATCTAAAAGTTCGCTGTAATGGCTAGGTATACTTTGCGCATTAATATGGCAAACATTTAGTAGATTCTTAGCAAGCTTAAGATTATTACGTAAAGCTTCACCAAGAGTGTCACCTACTGAACAGAAACTATCATCAGAAGACAAATCAGTACTCTGAGCAGAAAGAAAAGAGTTTTCATCGCTGGATGACATATAAATAATAATAAAATAAATATGACTATAAGTATAATATCCAAGAGCAAAATTAATTACTAAATAGAGAAAAATAATAAAATAAAAGAAACACAAAATTAATTACTTGGGACTACGTCCTTATTCTGTACCACCCGCCAACCAACAGACAGATAAACTTTAAAACAATAAGAATAACAATTTATGAATAAACGATCAATAGCAAAAAAAAAAGTACTGTTCAAATATAGAGGAAACAAAAAGAAAAAATATAGAATATACCAACATTACAGACAACGACAATACAGTTATTTCGTTTAGGCTGAAGGCACTGCCAAAGCCGTATAATAAATTAAAATATAAATATGATGTTATGTCAATGTCAAAATTGACAACTGTCAGCAAAGCATAGGTAAGGTACCTTGTTTTGCATCTTTATTGTTTGGCGAAATAATTGTGCTCACACTGCCACAACAAAAGCAACAATTAAATTAATACACCAATACTTGAAATACCTACTAAATATACTACTAGCAGTCCCGGCCCACGTTGCTGTGGCACACTTATAATTCTTTTAATTATTATTATATTAAAATACTTAATATTGATGGGAACCGGTTATCTCTGACTCTCTGTCCGGATATAAAAATCATTATTTTTGCAATTAAAAAATCAGGATAAAAACTCAAGTTGGACCAAACGTCACACAGTATGCAATATTTCATTAGAATCGCTTAA
Source organism: Leucoma salicis (assembly GCA_948253155.1). Taxonomy (NCBI): domain Eukaryota; kingdom Metazoa; phylum Arthropoda; class Insecta; order Lepidoptera; family Erebidae; genus Leucoma; species Leucoma salicis. Next base: position 19,943,719 of record OX411807.1, read on the forward strand.
TTAGTTTAGGAGTTCTTCGCGGCCAAACATCGTGATACAAGTTACTGTGACGGCATGCCACCGATGACAAAGTTAAAAACGCACATGAATAAATAATTGGAAAAGGACTACGAACACAGTATAATATAAAGAGTAGGTCTCGATAATATTTCAGTACCTGGATGACCGAGCTTTGCTCGTTATTTTTGTTTTGGTAAATTGAGTTTTTCTCACAAAAGAAAGAATTGAAAAAAAGGGGGGAAAACGTCGCACTGGAGACATCTAGACTCGAACCGGGGTTTTCTGGTTTTGGGACCGCCCGATTTCCCACCTGAGCTATTATAACCTTGTAGATGGTGGCGAAATTTACCTTCGTATTCTAATAATATTGTAGCAGTTTTTCATTGCCTGAAAACCCGGATAAAACGACGTTTTCTAAAAATGAAACCTAGCTAGATCGATTTATCGCCCCCGAAACCTCCTGTATACTAAATTTCATTAAAATCGTTGGAGCCGTTTCCGGGATTCAGATTATATATATATATATATATATATATATATACAAGAATTGCTCGTTTAAATATATTAGATAGATAAATAAAGTCCGTAATTGGATTTAGTACGTCATTGCTTCCTATGAGCATGTGATCGATACCTACATATTGTTAACTATATAATAAAAATCGAGTGTAAAGCTTCATTTTAGGACTATTTATTCGTATTAAGAAATTAAGACCGGTTTGTCAATCAATTTATTCTTGTAAAATATAAATATGAGATGTAATAAAAACATTTAGCGGCATAATATGTCCCCAGTGGTTTTACAGTGTAACGCCCTCACTCCCGAGGAATAGGAAAAAGTGACACATTCACATACAGGCGCCAAGTAACTGTCAGTGAAGACCTAACACTTGTATGTCCTCATTTATCGTGGAGGCGGAAAAAAAATGTACCTATTTATAAGATAAACTTTATCACGTATAATATATTTATGTCGTGAGAAGGGGGAGAAACGTTAAATATTCAATAAAGGTTAAGTGAAATTTCTTTTATAACCTAATTAAGCGGGCGTGGTGCTCTGAGTACTGTACGCCGTTTCATCGAGGAGATATTTATTAAATCAACTCTGAGCTTTACCTTGTGTTAGAATTCTGGCTGATTTATGCCCAAGGAAGGGCCAATGCGCTAGCTTTTGCAAATAGATGTTCTGTGCTTATGCAGAACCTAAAAAAGAAAGACATAGATAGATACATTTGCCTCTGTGGTGCAGTGGTAGTGTGAGCGACTGCTGATCATGAGATCTCGGGTTCAATCCCAGGGTCGGGCAATGTTATTGAGCTTTTTCGTAAAAAGAAAAATTCTCAGTAGTAGCCCGGCGTTTGGAAATGTGCCCGGTAGACGGCAATCGGCTGGCCCCCTATTAAGTGGAACTTAAACATAGCTGGCGAACTGTGGGTGTGTCATACACCTCTGTCTACCCATTCGAGGAATACAAGTGTGATGCTAGGTATATATGTATGTACATAGATACAACTAGAAATCACTATTCCAAGAAGAGCAAGGCTCGGTTAAAGGTGACGATGATGTCCTCGTGCATTGCCTATCTGCACGTTTTGTGATGGGAGGTTACAGATAAGTTACCAACTTATCTTAAGTTCGTAAGTCACCAATTTTCCATATTGCTGTCTGTATTAGATTGGCACGTCATAGAATTTTCATCCATATTGGGTAGAAAATAAACAGAAGAATATACTGCAAGTATTTTCGTTAAGTTTTATGCAATAAAACCTATGAAATAAAACCACTTTTACGGAATCTATCGCGTTTACTTGATTTTCTACTATCTCGACGTTCGGAATATTATACAGCATTCATGGGTTGTACAGTCCATCCATCCATCCATCAGCCTTTCGACGTCCACTGCTGGACATAGGCCTCCCCAAGACAACGCCACATGTGTTTCGCTCATATGGGGGATAGTGCCGTAATCGCCACGCTTGGCAGGCGGGTTGGCGATCGCAGTGGATGTTGTTAATCCGGTATTCCCTCAGTCGGCTCTTACGACTCCCATGGGCGGAGAGGGGTGGGACAATTCTAAAGCCGGCCACACGGCTATGGCCCCACACGGCTATATATAAATGGTTGTACAGTAAACGCGATAATTTGCGTGATAGTGGCTTCATTTCATAATGCATAATATTTGCGTAAATATCTAAAAGAATTTAATTTTATGATTAATTTAGAATCGAATCCTTGGTGGTGTAGCGGTAGTGTATGCGACTGCTAATCATGAGGTCCCGGGTTCGATCCCCGGGCCGGGCAATGTTATTGAGCTATTTCTTAAAGAGAAAAATTCTCAGTAGCAGGCCGCGGTTTGGAAATGTGCCCGGTAGACGTCAATAGGCTCGCCCCCTATTACGTGGGACTTAAACATAGCTGGCGAATCGTGGGTGTGTAATACACCTCTGCCTACCCCTTCGGGGAATACAGGCGTGATGCTATGTTTTGTGTGAGAATCATGTGTTTTTTTCACGGTTTTGTAAAACCGCGCCTTTACCGCGTAAAATGGAGGTTAAATTTAGAAAGTAAATAAAGCTGTCAAAGCTGCGGGTGCTAGCCTTTGTATATAATTTATACAATAATATCTGAGAAAAACCAAAATAATGGTCTTAAGAGAAAAAGACAGAACAGATGTAAGAGTCATAATAGGCAATGGTGTGCTAGAACAAGTGGATGAATTTAGTAGTACTTAGATCTATATATAAAAATGAATCTTTATTTCCCTAGGTCATCGCATCACGCGTGAAATGATGGAACAATTTCGCTAATTCTTTTTTTGTTGTGTTTATTATTGTCAGGAGAAAGATCATGTGAAAGAAAAAAATAAGAAAATTGAGCAGAACATTATGAAAATGTAAGAAAACTTAATGATAATATAAATTTTGGAATAATATTTTTTTTTATTTTTTTTATATATATTTTTAGCATTTGACATGCTTAGCCATATAAATGAACACAAGTGTGAAAATCGCACCCAAGATGTTAAGTGTAAATGTGTTATCGAAATTAGCAGTCATGAGCAATTGTCACGATGGCTGAATTGGCAAAGCATCTGGACGGTATCCAGGAGATGCAGGTTCAAATCCTGCTCGTGTCTGTTATATTCGATTTCACATTTTCACACTTTGTGTTGATTAATATTGTATTATTAATTATACCAATTCGAATTCAATATTCATAGTTAAGACAGGACAAGGTCTGTCGGGTCAGCTAGGCTAGTAATAAATAGTAATGATCTCCAGACCATAATTTCGGTCACGTTGGCCAGTGTCAAGACTCTCTAGCCATCTACGCAGACTCTAGCTAGTGCACTCTTCATATTGTGACTCTCATAGTTCGGTAGAATGACATTCCAACTCGATTGGAGAAGATTGAAACCTGGTCGGTATAATGTATGAAAATACTGCCGACAGATGGCGCAGGCATCACCCAAAGACGTTAAGTATGAATGTGTTATCGAAATTAGCAGTCAGGACCAATTGTCGCGATTGCTGAATTGGCAAAGCATCTGGACGGTATCCAGGAGATGCAGGTTCAAGTCCTGCTCGTGACTGTAACTTTTGATTTCACATTTTTCACTTTGTGTTTAATGTATGTTGCTAAGCATGTCAAATGCTAAAAATATATATAAAAATATCTAAACACTGCCGTTGTGTTTTGTATGGTGAGTGAGAACGCTTGAGGCCCAAACCTCCTCCAATGCTCTCCTTATTATCCTGTCTATTCTCTCCTTAGTATCTGTCCTACTCTCTCCTTACTATCCTTTCTCTCCAATGTCTATCCCTTTCCTTGAAATTGGTGATAAAGATTGGGATAAAGCTAGGGCATATTTTTTTATCCCAGCATAAATGGACCAGCTCGATCACGGAAGTACTGCTCTCTCACAGAAGATAAGCGTGAAACAACGACATGCGCCCATACTGTTGTGTTTCGTATGGAGAATGCCGAAGGTCCAAACCCCCTCTCTGTCCTTTCTCTATTACCCTTCCTATCCTCTCCATATCATTCTTTCTAGCCACTTCCTATCCCTTTCCTTGGCGATGGCGACGCCCGAGTGATGCCTCTACTCTATAGGCAACTTTAATCGATTATCATCAGGTAGGCCGTATACTTGATTGCCATCCACGTAGTACAAAAAAACATCTTATTCATTTAATTTTTTTTTCCTGGAGAATATGTCGTAGTCTTTGTATTACTCTTGAAAGAAAACAGAAGATTTACTCACGGTTTTCAATAATATATAATACTGCAGAAGGATCTAACTAGTTTATTTATTCCCCCAAGGTCCGGCACATCGTAAAACAAATGGAAGCTGTCTTTGTTCTCCCTCGCTACCCACTGAGCGTTGTTCGGAACTTTATAAATTATCTTGCTCAAGGTAAAATTTGTAAGGTGTCGTGAAAATGGTACCTTGTACCTATACATTTATTATATAACTATCGTTTGTCCGCGGCTCTGTCCTCTAAACTAGTTTTGTTTTAGGTTATATATCAGGTTCCTGGTATTGTAGCGGGATAAAACGTATATTATTAGTTTTTAAGTCTAATCGCAGCTATAGATAAAAGTTCCATCGGAAACATTTCAGTGTTTTTTGGGAGATGTGTGAACAAATAAACGGTAGTTGTTTACTACAGTAGTAGTATAAATTGCTTACATATACTATATATCTCTAAAATGATGAATGAATTTATTTATATGATCAGATAATTAATTACTTGTTTAAGCTTATCACTATTTCACGGTTTGGAAGTATTTATGATAATTATTATCTGGCCTATCACTATTTAGAACCTAAAAATGATGCCATTTTAAAAAAAAATATATCATCCTGCATTGAGGAATAATCCTTGTATCGCGAGGGACTTTACAAACATACAATTTCACGGACACAAAGTACCACCCACACAGAACAACCATTTATGGGTTAAACAAAGAGTTTTTTTTGTGAGAATCGAACCGAAAATACTCGGGTGGGGGACCGGTATCTAAATCATCTACCATCTATAAATAATATATATAAAAAATTCATGTCACGTTGTTTATCCGCGATGAACTCTTAAACTAATGAATCGATTTTAATGAAATTTTTTACACTATTTGCGGTTTAGTCTAACTTGAGAGATAGGACGCTAGTAAATAGTATAAAATCAAGTGCAGTCCGCGTTTGTTCTTTTTTATAGAAGATTTATATCTGTACATGCATTATAATAGGTACAACCCGATTAAACTTTTAAAATACCTAAATAAATTAGCTTATAGATAAATCACCCTAACTTATTAGGTGGTCCGAACGATTTTCATCATTAATTATTTAGCCCGTGAGAAGTATGGCTGGCTCGCTAGTATTATGGATCAATTATACGATTCATGAATGAAATGCTATTAAATAACAACAAAGATTTAGAACGTTTTTTTTTTCACAGGAGCGACGCATTAGCAACCACCCTGTCTGCGCTGTATGGAAAACTCCTTGTTGTAATGGGTATCGCCTTCCCTATGGCTGAGGTCATCTCCACATACATTCCACCCTCCTTCTATGAGGTAAGCTATACCACTTAAGCTATATTCCATTTAATATATTTATTTTTGTAAAAAGATAGTTATTTTTACTAACATTAATATGTTTACAAATTGTTTGTTACGTGAAAGCGTAATTATTCACTGTAATTACTTAACTGAATATCATGAAATTTTGGTCTGGAGCCCATAGCGTTCCGGACAACTGGACTGTAGGTTCCTGTGGGATCCACTGCAGTAATGTAACATAGATCCGATGGCCCGCCAATACAAGCTGTGAGACGGCACGAGACGGCACACGGCGGGTTTATTTAGTAGCTGAGGGCCCCACACTAACCTGTTCGTTGCCCAGAACGATGGGGTGTGCGGTTAGGCACATTTTTTCCCGTCTTAACGAAAAAAAAGGTAGCAGTGGGATAACTGTTTTGCGTAGATACAACGACGTATTTACATGCCTTTTACTCACTCACTTAGAAGGTCCACGCAGACGAAAATACTTTTAAGAATGTTATATTATTTAACTAGTTTCTTGGCTTGAGAGCAATCCCGATAACCTTTCTATTCACGAATCCTCTGCCATTTAGAACTAAGGATATTTTGAATAGCAACTGCTGTAAGTACAGAGATGTTGAATGTTGTCAGTTGAAAGGTTTGAGTGGGAGATTGATTCTATATTGACAATTTTATCTTTGAATATTGTTCTCAGGGCTTCTACCTCTACTTGTACATTGGCAGTATGGTGTTCCTTCTCTATATGTACGCTGCGCTCGTGAGAGATAGGTCACGCTCTGCGGCTGATGACACTGTTCCCACCAGTCAGTATAAGATTACTAAATATTTTTATTAGCTTGAGACTTCGTCAGCATTCAAATTTTTACATATTAGAGGCACTATTATACTCGTTTGAAGTTTTGCAAAACTACTTAGTTCGAACTCAAACACACCTATATTGAATTTATGATTCTTAAATTAAAAGCATATATATAAACGCTCCTAACCCTGATATAAAAATCTACCAAAGGTTCAATGAAATGAGACCAAGAACTGCAAAGCCAGTGGTACCCGGCCTGAGGTACCTACACATATTTCTTAACTTGCGTGTCTGAGAGATTTTGTTAACTGCTTGTGAAGTCTGGGGACATACAGACAGACATAAATTTAGCATAGGCAGACCTGGAATCAGTAAGTGTTAAAATGACTACCTACAAGTCAAAAAAAAAAAAAGTCAGATTAATTACAGGCGCTCTGCCTCACAGATTTATATAGCAGTATAGATATAAATAGTATAGATGATTTTTGTGATTTTTGTACGTGAAATGAAAGGCTGAGAATTCATAGCGTTATAAACATTATTATTTATCATGGGTGACCGGTTGAAATTTAGAAACGTTTGTCACGAGAAAAGGGGAAGCGGGTATTTAAAGGTTGGATTTTTTTAAATCGTTTTCTTATAGAGTATGTATTACCTTGTAATAAGAGTTATATTTAGATATTTTTATATATATTTTACATTAAACACAAAGTGAAAAATGTGAAATCGAAAATAACAGTCACGAGTATAGGGTTTGCGTCATTATTAGGTAAAATCTTAATTGTAAAATTAAGTTTACCTGGTCGGTATAATGTATGAAAATACTTCCGACAGATGGTGCAGGCGTCACCCAAAGACGTTAAGTATGAATGTGTTATCGAAATTAGCAGTCAGGAGCAAGGGTCACAATGGCTGAACTGGCAAAGCATCTGGACGGTATCCAGGAGATGCAGGTTCGAATCCTGCTCGTGACTGTTATTTACGATTTCACATTTTTCACTTTGCGTTTAAAGAGTTATATTGTTACTATCAGCGACCAAACCTCTACCCATTCCAGCAACATTTGATATCAATCACGTGCCAAACGATACTAAATCCAACACAGGTAGCCAATTATGATAGCCAAATTATCTAATACTTAATAAGCTGCTTTTCCGTGACTAATCACGGTACGGATGGGTCTAAAACCATGGAAATACACGTCTTTCAGAGTCAGTCTTAAATTGTATGATTGCCTCACAGAGACGTGAATGTTATAGAAGGAATGAGTTTCAAAGCGCCTCAAGTGTATCGTTCATTCAATTTTTTGCTCAAAGGGCGGTATTTTTGGATTCAATCCTCAATTGCCAAGTGTATGTCTAGAGGCGTAAAGTACTTTGTAATTCTGACAGTAACGAGTAACAAATCCGTTTCAAAGAAATGTTTTTTTATCTCTGTTTTCTGACACTTATGACAATTATAAGGGCGATATCAATGGTTATTCGCTTTATGCATGTTTCTTTTAGGAGTGCGTTAAGTTAGTAGTTAAATTGTAACAGAGCTGTATCTGTACTTTTATGACATTTGAGAAATCACTGTAGGGGCTACTGGGCTATTTATTAAGGCGTAACATTTTTTTTAGCATAGGTAATTAGTCTGTTAATTAACTTGCACATAATATTTATATATATTTTTAGCATTTGACATGCTTAGCACTAATTTAAACACAAAGTGAAAAATGTGAAATCGAAAATAACAGTCACGAGCAGGATTTTAACCTGCATCTCCTGGATACCGTCCAGATGCTTTGCCAATTCAGCCATCGTGACATTTGCTCCTAACCGCTAATTTTGATAACACATTCATACTTAACCTCTTTGGGTGACACCTGCGCCATCTGTCGGAAGTATTTTCATACATTATACAGACCGGTAAACTTAATTTTACAATTAAGATTTTTACCTAATAATGACGCAAATCCTATAAATATTTATATATTTTTAGCATTTGACATGCTTAGCACTACATTAAACACAAAGTGAAAAATGTGAAAACGAAAATAACAGTCACGAGCAGGATTTGAACCTGCATCTCCTGGATACCGTCCAGATGCTTTGCCAATTCAGCCATCGTGACAATTGCTCCTGACCGCTAATTTCGATAACACATTCATACTTAACCTCTTTGGGTGACACCTGCGACATCTGTCGGAAGTATTTTCATATGTCAGTATAATGTATGAAAATACTTCCGACAGATGGCGCAACAGTAGAAATAATCTAATGGGGCTGAATTACTCAAGATTTGCAATATTTTACACCTATGTAGGTACGAGGGGTTTTTTTATTATTGAATATTATCAACAGTTACTCAGAATGTGTAACTTAAACTAAGTCCGATTTCACTCCCACCAAATATTATATATGTGTGTGGGATACAGGTATTGGCAACAGAGTCAATATAGGTATACTCGTATAAATCTCCACAATAGGTAATAGTTTTAACGAAAATATGAGACAGTTTCTAAACACTTACTACACTACTAGCATAGATAGTACGGACTAAGAATACAAGTGTCACCACCCCATTATTTCCCAAGGGTGTCGTATGAGGCGGCTAAGAGAAGTAAGCAATTATCATCCATTGCATTACTGGTGGTAGGGCTGGGTACCAAGTGGGAGTACTCACACAAAAATATATTGTACTATATGTAGAGAACTACTAGGTAGACATAGACACTTACCTCACTATTAACATTAGTATTGCGCCCCAAAGATGGCTCTTCCTTCATTTCAAATCCGCCTTCGCCATCTTGCTTTTATGTGTTATGTTATTACTTACTCTCGTAGCGAGATCAATTTACGCTCTAGTTTTCTTGTCAAATCTCGTACTAATAAATCTCGCCCCCAATTTAATATTAAACTCCCATATTAATGATACTAGTGGTTGGTCCGTGTGGTGACGGACTAAGCATACAAGTGTCACCACCCCCATCCTTTCCCACGAGTGTCGTACAAGGCGACTAAGGGAAGTAAGCAATTATCACCCATTGCATTACTGGTGGTAGGGCTGGGTATACCAAGTGAGAGTACTCACTTGCTATCAGGCCCGAACGGATCGGTACCACCGTCTCCTGTGTGACCGGCCATGAAGCACGTCAGTGTGTTTTAGCTGTAGCAGGAGATCACAGAGGCTTGACAAACGGTGTGCCGTGGCTCGTTTGTCATCATTAGCAATATAAAAGAAACGAGTAAAATCGACTTCTATTCTACGACGTGCCCTAATTTTAATAGTCAATTTAATGGTAAAAGATAAAATTAAATATTTATTTTTTTAAAGTTACTGAGCTTTACATTACGTTCACATGTTGGTATAGCAGTAGGATATGGTTAAAATGGCGATTTTTAATTAAATATTTTTGATATCCAACAGTTTAGGTGATTTATATTTTTTGATATTATCGCGTTAACTGCTTGCGTGAACTAAAATTTTATTATCTGGCCAACTATACACGTACCTTTATATATATATATATATATATATATATATATATATATATATATATATACGAGTACAGGGTAATTTTTTAACCAAGTGTATACTTCTTATCAGAAAAATCAAAACACTTCCCTTTTTATGGTTTCTGTTCTAATTTAACACAAAAGAGTTTTCATTCCATGAAAAAAATCACATGATTGTATAGCTGGCAGTTTGGCCATTACAGTGATAAGCGAAAATTCAAAATTAGAATTTCATTTGTTTATCCTATAATTGAAATGATTCACTGTTTTGAGACAAAATAATGTGTTTAGAGTTGGAGTACATTTCACCTTTGAAAACTAAAAATTAGTACTTATCTTAAAACTTTTTGTTCTGTGTTCTGTATACTGTGTGTGTGTACTGTGACTTTGGGACGTCTGAAAAAGTTTTTTTTCTAAAACATATGGATACTTCGCCCGCAGAAGCTGCCCAAGTGGTGGCATTGCTGGATTCTCGACTTGCGTGTTGTGGCTGAAAGATTGCATCTAAGCCTGTCGTCTGTTCATAGAGTCTACAAACGCTATCGGGAGACTGGTTTGTTCATGCGCCGTTCTGCAGCAACAGCTTCATGTTGTACTTAGGGTGGCTGTAAGTGACTCTACAATTAGAAGAAGGTTGGAGGAACGAGGACTAGTACCGCACAAGCCAGCAAATGGGCCGAAATTAACTGCAGACCATCGAAGAGCGCGCCTTAACTTTGCACGTGAGCACCTAAATTGGTCATCCAGTGGAACGAAGGCCTCTTTTCTGATGAGTGTAAAATTATGCTGTATGGTAACGACGGAAGGAACAAGGTCTACAGAAGAGATGGAGAACACTTTGCACAATGCTGCATTGATGAAAAGGTCAGCTATGGTGGCGGTTCACGGTAAGACAGAGCTTGTCTTTGTGTCTGGGCCACGTCTGCCTGCACTAAACGGTCATCGGTACATCGAACAGTGTCTTGAGCCTCACGTGATGCCGTATACACATTTGGCAACGGTTTCATATTCATGCACGACAATGCTATGGCTAACACCGCGAGCGTCGTACGAGATCATGTTACCGAAGTCGGTATCTCCATTATGGAATGGCCAGCAAGAAGCCCGGACATGAATCCGATTGAACATCTATGGGATGAATTAAAGAGACGAATTCGTGCAAAAGATCCTGCCCCAGAAACTCTTAGCCAGCTGCAAAATGCAATCCAAGAGGAATGGAATGGAATGCCACAACATTTGATCGTGACTCATCCGATCGATGAAGAACCGTATGGAAGCAGTAATAAGAGCTCGGGGAGGGAATACAAGTTATTAAATAAACGTTTCTCAGCTTTTTTTTCATTTACGTGTGTTGTTTTATCAATTTCCTTCATACTCCATACAGGGTAAAAATGACTTGTTAAACAAAATACGAAAGCTATGTATGTATGTACGACTGCACAGGTGGCGGAGTGTATCTAAACGATACCGGCTTCCCGCCCGAGTGTAGTGGGTTCAATTCCCACACAGGACAACTCTTTGTGTGTTCCACAATTTTTTGATTGTTCTGAGCCTGGATGTACGTTGTGTCCGTGAAATTGTATGTTTGTAAAGTCCCCCGTGCTATAAGGATTATTCTATAGTACAGGATATTATATCTTTAAAAAAAATGAATAATGGAACGTATTCAAAAACAGACAGAAAGTGCGTAGGTGAGGCAGAAATACAAAAACTATGATAAGGATCAAACGGATGTAAAATCCTACACAAACATGTGGAATCCTCCCAATCATTGTTTATTCTTTAAGAAAGTAAACATGAATATTTTACAGGCAGGTTGTTTATTGAAAACGGAATAACGAACTTTTACCGAAGAAAAAGCAGTGAGTTCATAAATCGAATGTTCCATAAAGGCACTTAAAGTTTCTTACGTACTTTTCCTTGTTTTATTGTATTTGGCTCTTGTTTTCCTCTTTCGAAATTGTTAACATGGTAACACTGACTTTTTTAATATTCTGCCGATTCTATGGTTCGTTATTTAAATAAAGCGAAAAGCCCATTGAAAGCCGGACAAACATGGCAGCTAATACTTCAGCGTTCCCGTTTTATTGGATATTTTATACATTTATTTTTAAACATGAGTTTTTGTTCTGAGATTCGGTTGTGTAGAGTTTTATGTACAAATATAGAATATCAACTCAATGCTTTCGATTAAAAAGTTGGAATTTAAAGGATAATTTTCATTTTTTTTTTCTTGGCGGAATTTATCAATTTTTCATTTCAGTATAGTAAACCGACACTCGGTGGGAGGAATAGACACTACATTTTGGCATGAATATAGCTTAGCTGAGTTGCTGATGTTTTCCGTCATTTCATTTAATTTCCCATACGCGAAATGAAATAGTAAGCAGTGGCTTGGCAGTATCCATAGTATTATTAAAGCCATTATCAGTGGTTGCCACTTACCATCAGATGGGCCATCGCTCGTTTGCTACCATAAGACTTAAAAAATAACACATTAAGTAAACATTTTGATCTGTACTTTAGCACTTGGCATGCTCAGCTACTTTAAAGGACAAATTATTTGTGAATGTGGAAAAAAGTTACCATTCTTTCGATCATCCCAATCCCCTTATCACATTTGTCTTTACGACCAACGCGATCTATCGGAATGCATTTACATGCATTAAAACAATATAATAAGGTTAATTTTGCAGTTAAAATGGTACGATAGCTCAGTGGCTTAGAGCACTTCCCCGGATTGGAAAAGACGCGGGTTCGATTCCCACTCGTACTAAAAATCTCTTTATCCTTATTCACAAATAATTTATAGTTAATCTTTTTGGTTTCACCGTAGTCGGGTAAAAAATGTTGTTTATAGGTACTTAAAGTAAAGTTTTTAAAAATAAAACCATAACATAAACAATGAATTCTGTAAAAAAAATATAAGTTTATAAATTAACTTTTATTAACCCCTCCATTATTCCTATTATTACCTAAGTATTTTAATATATTTTTCTAAAGCAACAAACTATTTTAATGACCTCAAAAAGTCTTAGAAATTTGATACTGTCCACTAACAAAATACTATTTTTTAGAATCCGGATCAAGTTCTTCGCCATCCGAATCAGATTCTTGTTCTTCGCGCACGGAACGAAGCACGGCAACCGCAGCACACATGGCTCCGCCACTCGCCACCAAACGTCTATCACTCGGCTTCGCACTGGCATCACGAACTCACCATTACGGCAGCTTTTACCTGAGGATGGGAGCAGTCGGTGAGCTGTAGTAATATACATACGAGTATAACTCTTAGTTGGCGACTAGCCTAGAATAATTAAAGAACACTAGGAAACTCGGGAATCGAACGCGTAACTTTGTGATCCGCAGTCGCATAAACTACCACGTATATATACGGGTTGATTTGCGAACCTCTTCCGTAATTTCGTCGGTTAATAAAATCAAGAGCCTCTCGTAAATAAACTACATCTCTTGCTTAATATAGCCAGGGATTAATTGGGCAAGTTCGTTATCTTCGAGACACTTCGATAATTCAATAGGATTTGAAAGTAGGCCCTAGATAAGCTTCTTGTTAGCTGTTTAATCTGAAATTGTGAGGTTTGTTGTTCCGACATTGAGGTCGAATCAATGTTTCTGGTGATGAACATTTATTAATTATAATTTTAACAAAAAAGACGACTTCAATGTAAGACTTATAGGTATGGTTTTCTTGTGGATTCCACTGTCAGAACTGGACCAAATTGAAATGGAACCATACGGAAAGCACCAGCTTTCAAATAGAAAAGAATCATCAAAATCGGTTCACTTAGTCGAAAGTTCTAAGGTAACAAACATAAAAAAATACAGTTGAATTGAGAACAAAGTCAGTTAAAAATACTATTTAACTATCCCTGATTAATAATATTTTTTCAATCCATTTTCTGTTCACTATTGGGCATGAATCTCCTCTCATATCGAGGGACACAGTACATTTATTAATTAAAAAAAAATCAACGATATTTTATCTAATATAACATCAATGTAGACCGTGTGGCCACGGACTAAGAATACAAGTGTCACCCCCTTATTCCGATTCTGGGAAGAAATGAACGAGGTACATCCATCTATCCATCCATCAGCCTTTTAAAAGTCCACTGCTGGACATAGACCTCCCCAAGAATGGGGGATAGTGCCGTAATCGCCACGCTTGGCAGGCGGGTTGGCGATCGCAGTGGATGTTGTTAATACTCGAAGGAGTGCTGCTGCCCACTCCCTCGGTATCCCTCAGTCGGCTCTTACGACTCCCATGGGTAGAAAGGGGTGGGACAATTCTAAAGCCGGCCCCACAAGGCAAAGCCGGCCCCACACGGCAAAAAAAAAATGAACGAGGTGACTCTTGGATGTTAGCAGTATTACTGTTGGTAACGGACAACCCTTGTCTAAAATGTGGGAGTACTCACTTATTATAGAGCTCGAGCAGGTCGTCTGTCAATTGAGGTGTCTGGAAAGCACCTCGATGTGTTTTGGTTGCAGCAGGAGATAGCCGTCCATGCATTAATTTCCCGTTCGCGAAATTAAATGCTGAGGAAGAAGAGTTTAAAACCTCTTCAAGACAAGGAATTACTTATGAAATTGTTGTGATTACCTCAACTTTTACCTTTTCAGCTTTTGGCATTGGTTCCATGATCTACTCGGGCTTAGAATTCGGCCAGTACTGGGAACTGGAACGGAATACGAATTGCCACAACGTCCTGCTGGCGCTCACACCCGCAACTAGAATGGCCTTCATATTCATACAAATGTATTTCATCTTTCTTAACAATGAGGTTTGTATATTGTGTACTAAGTGTTAATCACTATAACGGAAATAATATACTCATGAGATGTACTAATTTTCAACAGTGAGAGTCTAATTTTCAAAATACAACCTTAACATAACCCTATTATTTTAGGTAGGAATTGACACATAATTGCTTTCCTCGGCTATCTTAAGAGGGTATAATATTAAGGATGGCAACACAGGCTTCGTGTGCCCCTTTCTGTTTATTGTAGCTTTGCGATAAGTCAATCTTAGTAGGATATAATTACGAGGTATTTTGATAGCTTATTGCAATAGTTTCTGATTAATTTACTAGCAACTTCGGTTGTTATATTGCTGTAAAAGTTTAAGTTTTCATTCTTATTGTTATCTAAACTATAATTATGCGCAATTTTCAGAACTGATTTATATCTAGGTAATTTTTTGATTGTTATTTGACTCAAGATGGCGGAGTGGTTTAGATACCGGCCTCCCGCCCAAGTGTTGTGGGTTCGATTCCCACACAGGACAACTCTGTGTAATCCACAAATGGCTGTTCTGAGTCTGGGAGTACTCTACGTCCGTAAAATGATATGTTTGTTTTAAAAGTCCCCTGCGATACAAGGATTATTACTTAGTGCACGGTGTATGTAAAAAAAGAAAAATAATATAAGCTTATTCGAAGAAAGTGGCTTAAAAAATGTTAATAACATTAAATTTTTAACGGTAGAACCGATTTAAACCAGATAAAAATAACTTTTTTGCAATTTATACAAATCATCCAAGCGAATTATGAGGGACACCATGACCCCTTCCAGGCGCAGTCTCCTAAACCCGTTAGGAATTCATAACTACATACTCGTATATATAACTGTGGAAGATTCGAGAAGGTCCCGATTGTTAACGCATTTTTAATATACCCGTAAAATCTTTCTTCATTTTTGCTTCAAACAGTTCAAACAAAACGAGGTGAAATTAACTTTAAATACAGGGATCTCTATTGGCTATTGAGACGTAACTCAAAAATATCTATAGATGACAAGCTACTCATGTATAAAATTATTCTGAAACCAATCTGGATGTATGGTATACAATTGGGGGCTCTGCTAGCGCCTCCAACATATTAATAATACAGAGAGTACAAAACTACATCTTAAAACAAATATCGAATGCACCTTGGTTTTTAAGAACAACAGAGGTCCATAAAATTCTTTACATGCCTAAGATAAAAGAAGAAATAGACACTCACGGAGCCAACTATAAATTAAGATTGTTAAAGCAGCCGAACCAGCTAGCAGGGCAGCTCACTATCCCAGAAACCATTTGTTGGCTTAAAAAACGGCGGGATATTTTTGATGATTAGAGGGTTTAAAATCCAAATAGTGACAAAGACAGAGCTGGCTCTACTGGAAGAGCAGCGTCCTAAACGCCAATAAGCAACCACCTCATCTGCTTATAGTCTGCAATAATTGCAAAAAATAATAATATTGCTTAATCTTTTTTATGATGTTTTCTTTTTGACTCTGCTCCTAAGGAGATTAAGATAGTGTTAATCAGGCTGGTCTTTCTTAAGAGTTGACCTATCAAGTATTTTTTTTCCCATTTGTAGTGCCAGGGGTTAAATAGTAACACAAATTCTTCAGCTTTATTATATTTTCGAATAATGATACTTAATCTGTTTTTACAGATGAAAGTATATAAGCACAAGATAGCTGCAAGATTTGGGCTAATGCACATGGTGGGAACGAATTTAAGTGTGTGGCTAAACGTCTTAGTGCAAGAAACGAAACACGAAATTCTTACTTTCTACGACCCCGAAAATAATACAATTGGACTGTCGCATCGACTAGGTAAGTTTGGATTGATCTTTAATATAATTGATTGAATGAGGTGACACTTGGCGGAAGGCCATTGTTATTATTATAGAATAGATATTTTAGGAGGAGAGCCCACCGCTCACTCACGGATTGCCAATCCCGGTTATCTTAGGACTTGAAAATCCACGCTCTCACACATAGAGGGGAATATGATAATAGCAGAGTAGCATGTACGATGGACAAAAATTCTCACCAACGCGACACAACCATGCGATACGGCAGGACTCTCAGAACCACAATGTTGCAATATTCCGCAAAAATCAGAACACAAATTCCACACGTGTTTCGCCTCTAAACGAGGTATTCTCAGGACCTCTCGGCAACAAATGAGCCGCCGAATGTTATTTTGTGTGTGACCAGAGATAACCGGGGTTGACAATCCATGGGTGAGTGATGGACTCTCCTCCTAAAATATCCATCCTATAATAATCAATCTTTAATGTTTGTATTACTTTAGTATGAACCTGCAAGAGGTAATTTATTATTAAAAAGCACGCTGTAGTAGTGTTCAAGAATCATTCATGAGGATTCTCATACCGATCTAATACATCATACGAACATACTCGTAGTCGTATGCAGAACTCATCTGGGTCCGAGCATTATGAGTTCGATTTCCACATTATTCGTGTAATTTACAAATAGTTGTCTTGTGTTTGAGTCTACCTTGTGGTATGTTGATAAAGGCTCCCGCGATACAAGGGTTATTTCTTAGTGTAGGATGTTGTCTTTAAAGAAAGATTTTTCGATTATCCTTACTAATATTATAAATGCGAAAATGCGTTTATTTGTTACTACCCTGTTCGTTGCCCCGAATGACAGGGTGTGCGGTTACGAACATTATTTCCCGCCTACTACAAAAAAAAGGGCTTTCACGCTATAAATATTTTGCCTATCATCGTGAAAATTACTATACCTATATTCCAGAACCCAAAAGAGGACATAGGCTTTTTTATGCCTGGAAAATGAATTGCTCTTGAGGTAGATATAGCATTTTGACATAGTGATTATTAGTGTACCGTACAGTGACGTGTTAATGTTCTGAAGTTCACGCCGACGAAGGTCTAGTTCAAAATAAAACATATTAATCAGTTCTTATCTAGTATTTCCTTAGGTCAACATTCTATAATGATAAGGTGGTAAGGTAATTGTAAGGTATCATATCTCGTAATATTGAAGTCTCTTTCGGTTCATTAACTTTGATATATGGCAAGTTAATTTGTTTGCATGCTAAATTTTATTCCTGTAGTGCCTATGATAAGGAGACGACTCGTATATGGAGTTATGGTAATATCCTGGTCTACTACATTCGCTTAGATAATCTTTTATTCACATACCATACGCTCGTTTTCTAATGTTTTTCTAAATCAAATGAAGACAGATGCAATTAATTTATACAAGTCTCATATAATATATATCATGGGGATGAATTAATTATCGTAAGTCTGGCTTGAACATAATAGGCCGTAAGTACTAAAACGTTTTATTGAGTAGGTACTTAGCTTTAACGACTTAATGGCTATTTAATGAGCTGATGACTATTTAATTTAATAAGAGTATTACGTGAAACGGGAATTGTTGAATTGATTTTATTGTTTAGTTATAGTAACTATCTGTTATATCTATCTATATCGTGTCTGTAACACGATATCACACAGTCATATTTAAACAACACTGTAATCTATTTCTTCATCTAAAAATAGCAAGGGCGTATAAATACATTAAAGCTTAATTAATATAATATAAGCATTGTAAATGTTTTTAAACGAATTTATTTGTAGGTATATTATTTATTTATTTACACTTCATACAAAAACATACTTTGTAAAGGCGGACTTAATGCCTAAGGCATTTTCTGGCAGTCAACCTTTGGGTGATGCAGAGATGTACGTGGGAGGCAAATGAAGTACCTACGTTAAAAAAACGCAAATGGAGATGTAATAAAGCTGAACAATATACAAATGGATATATACACACACACATATAAAGATATATAAATATGTATATATATAAGGGGATATGATAAATGTGAAGTTTATAAATATGTTTAGGTGTTTGTTACTGAAATACGATAAAGCGACTGAACAGATTTGGATAAAATTTGGCACACTTCCTGGATAAATGTTAGGGTCCCGTCGAAAAAATATAGTATTTTTTTTATTTGACGACAGACAATTGTGAGGTCCACGCTTCCAGAACTTTGTTGAGGTTGCTTCTGATCTGTTTTTATCCACCAGTATAACTGAGAGGTACTGTGAGGAGGTATTTAGGTCTTTGACAACTTGTAACGACTACCAGGATGTTTTTGATGGGCAGGATCCACTGCATAATATACCTTCCGAAGCACGGAAGAATAAAACAGATAAACACGCTTAAAATCAAAAATAAAATTTTACAATGTAATTTAATGAAGGTACATAATTTGTGCTCATCGTTTATGTTGCTTGTTTTTCAGGCTCCATATCGCAGGTTTAGCAGCTAATACATTTAAAGACCACGGCTCTACCTTGACCATTTTACTACCTTCTTGATTTATGTCTAAATTATTTTCTTGTTTCGTACTTTATATAATATTTTTTTATTTCCGTAGTTGGGTTACTACGGCATCTTGATGAAACATTTATTAAAAAAAGTAATTAAAACAATTGTTGAAGTTGTAGCCCATGTGACCCGGGCAATAATAACGGATTGATTGACACCTTATTCATTAAAATCAGATGAATAGTTTAGGCGCTACGGAGGAACATACGTAAACAAATATACATCATTAGATTGCTAAAATCATAACCCTTCCTTTTGACTTCGCCGTAGTCGGGTAAAACTTACAACTTTACAAATCCCTTATAGCTTTTTAGGTGGTTTAAGCAACTCCTATAAAGCTAATACTAACGCTAAACCAAACCAACTAATATTATAAATGTAATTTGGTTTGTTTGTTTAGGCAAAAGCTAGCATAACATAAACTAATACCTATTACATATTGAAATACCGCTGCTATTGTGGAATATGAATAGTACCACCTTTCTTACATTATTATATAGGTACTTACAGTGAATGCCGCATATTGTGTGCGCGCAATCGATATCCTGTACATTTACCCTTATTCTTAAACCACCGTGCTCGATATATTTTTTATAAGGATTCACAAAGTGGTATTTTCGAATTGTATATTGTGGGCTCAACAACTCCATAGTTCAATGTAAATTTTAAGAGATTACAATTTTTACGCGGCTGCCCAAAAAAGGAGTTTTAATGTTTTATGTGTGAGTTTGTTTATTCTAAAATAACTTTTAAATACATGAACAGATTGAACTGAACTGAACTGAAGCTATGGGGTATCATAAGATTTCTTACATCATACGACTATATACCTATATACTTTATACTTGAAACTACAAAACAAGTTGTGTTGGAGTCGGGTCATTTTATCGGGTGTTTTACTTTTTACAAGACAATCGCGTCTTTAATTTGTTCTATTATTTATTTTCATTATAAATTTCAGCATATAGTTTAGGTTAAGATGATAACTATTTACTTCGGTATAGGTATTTTATCTCTTTGACGCATCTGTGTGTTTCCATGCATCTCAAATTGTGGTCAAATCGTTTCAAACTATCTATTTGCTCTCACAATACATATTGTATTTTAGCACTGCCCTAATGCCCTTTGTGTTCATATAATTGGATTAATCATTGTGACTGAACATTCGCTTTAGTGGGAACTTGTCACAAAGTTCCCCTCGCACTGATTTGATTTGAGTGTTTGCTAGTTCTAGCCGATTGTAGTAATTGTTACTATGTTAGGGTTGTCTAACGACGCCGGCGGACCACAGAAGGAATGTAACATAGTAGTGTGGGGCCCTCACCCACTAAAAAAACCCGCCGTGCGCCGTCTCTCCGCCTTTATTGGTGGGCCACTGGAACTATGTTACATTCCTTCGGTGGTCTGGTGTAGGTATACCTACATACAGGGAATTCTCTGTTTTGTTCGATAGACGCGCATACGGATTGTTGGATCTGAGGTTCAAAACAGGTATAATCTATTGTTTTTAATGGGGGCTGGGGGCCTTTTGTATTCATGGGACCCTGGCCTGCAGCCCAAAAAGCCCTTAAGTAGATCCGCCCCTGCAGACTTCACAAGCCATTGATAAAATTTCTCAGGTATGCTGGTTTCCTCACGATATTTTCGTTCACCGAGCAATGATAAATTGCAAACTAATAACATCGCACACACATCATTTCGAAAAATCTCGAAAAGTTAGAGGTATGTGCTCGTTACCATCACTGTCTTTGCGGTCCTTCGTTTTACCACTAGACTATCACAGCTTTGCATTGACGTTACTTACTTTGTGTAAAGGTCGTTATTAAAAAGCTGTTTATATAACTAAAGACATGAATCAGTTCACAACAAGTTTCACACAACAATACAAGTTCCACAGAGCAGTACAATTCGCAATGGTCTCGAGGGCGTTGAAACAGCCCATTAAATTTTCATTTCGGGCCGGAAAATGCGCCCGAATATACTATATATTAGTAGGTACTATGAAAATATTTTTTATATATAATTATTACGTTACAAATGGCTGTAGTTTTATACTAATAAAGAAATTCACACAGAATATTGAAATAAGTCTTTTTGCTCTCCTGAAATCGCACCCTACGTTTCCGGTAAGGATCCTAATCTTATATCTGTACCTTAATAGATGATTATGTTTTCTGTAACGCTGATATTAAAATTTTGAGCATAAAATATATATCAAACTAGTAGACCCGACTACGCGTTGCTATAGCACACATAATTAAGTCGTTAATTTTGAGATAAAAGAAGGAAATAATCGCGACAAAATATATAAACTATCTTGTTGTAAGTTGGAATAAATCATACATTTTGAAAAAAATAAAAATGTTATGATCGTATTAGTAGTTTTGGAGTATATCGTTGACAAACACTGCGGTTTCGGCAAACCCCTATGGTTTTTTGTGTTAATATATCTTTTTACTATAATATTATGATTTAACACTAAGGATCTATTCTATTCCTTGTATCGCAGGAAACTTTATAAACATACATATTAACGGACACAAAGTATACCCAGACTAAACAGAACAACCATTTGTGGGTCACACATAGAATTGTCCTGTGTGGGAATCGAACCTATAACACTTAACAGAAGGTTAGTATCTGAGCCACTTCGCCATTTGTGTAGTAAAATATATACAACTTTAACTATGGAAAAAACCGTCACGAAAAGAGATTTTCTTCACGACTTGTTAAGTCTGCCAGCCCACACTGGGACAGCGAGGTGGACTATGGCTATTGAAGGCACAGGCACATAGCTAGTATAATCATAAAAATGAAATATCTACATATATCAAAAATTTGTTAGCATTCATTTTCACTATTTTTTTAGTGTTTTTTTTTGAGTGTATAATTTCAATTCCAATACTAACAATGTCTATAAGTAGAAGATCTTTCTAATCGGGTCATAGATATTGTTCGACATTCGTACGAATCAATAATCAAATAGGTGCAGATTTTCAATTAGAAATTCCCTCTTCATCTGCAGATGTCACAGCGGTATGTCGATTGCGTTCCACTGAGGCCGACCCCGGAAGGCATCGTGACCTAAATACTTAGCACTCAACTTGCGATCGAAGTCAATACGAATTGGGTTTATTTTTTTATCTTCCCATAATACCTTATTTCTACTTAAGATTATGTACAACACATTAGGTATACGGTTTATATTTAATCAATTAAACATAAAATAAGACGTCTGTAGATTAACTCTCTTTCACTCTACTAGGTATGTCAAAAACCAAAGAACACTAAGAGTGTTCTAGTCTTTCCACTGTTCCAATGTAGGAATACGTGACACAACATGTCATGGCAACACCAAAGAATCCATTATAGCGCTTTGCTTATTATTTTTTACTTCTATTACAGAATTTCAAAAGTCATTTGCATCGTTAGCAACGGAGGTGCCGCCGTCTCATCCAGCTGCCGCTCACCTGCGTGTACCAAGAGGCCTCAAAGGTCCACATCACATCTTCGAGTGTAGACGAACGAATATAATGGGCTCACTTGTTCAAGACGCTTCACCATTCCTATTCCCCTGCACAATTGAGTACTCACTCATATGTGCCGCTATACTGTATGTCATGTGGAAGAACATCTCCAAATACCCTTCAAAGGATGTTGCTGCAGCAATCGTAAAAGCTCGAATACTCGAAGGTATGGCCTACAAGAAATCACCACATTTATATAGCGTCGATTGTGCGAGAGCACACAAAGGCCTCTTCTTTGGAATCCTGGTTTTAGTGCTAACTATAATATCATTGATATTATTCTTTGTTCTTGTATCAAAGAAAGATTACGCATCACTAGCCGTGGTTGAAGTAAATGTTTGTGAATTAGCACTCTATGCTATGACAACTATTGCAAGCTTAGCTGGAATGGTCTGCGTTCGAAAGCTCAAGTATGATGGCAATCGAAACTTGGAATTGGACAATATTCTTCTTGTTGGAGCTCAGACTGGAATGTTTATTTATGGCACTTTTACGATTATTGGAGGACATTTCACTATAGAAAAGAACACAATTCTGATATTGATCACTGCTTTATCTTCTTTGGTTCAGACAACTTGTCAAACAATGTTTATTTTAGACGCAAGCCGAAGAACAGCTAAAACGGCTGAACAACTACGTAAGAAACCTGGAAGAGAAATAGTGACGTTTCTCTTAGTAACAAACTTGGCGATGTGGGCAATAAATACTCTCGAAAAGTCCAGAGCTGAGTCGCATCCAGTCCAGCTACATTTTTATGGACTTTGGGCATGGACGATCATAACCCATGTATCGATGCCCCTAGCGATTTTTTACAGATTCCATTCCACGGTATGTCTATGTGAAATATGGAAACGGGCGTACAAGATGAAGCCAGCTTATATGTAGCGACCGGCTCGGAGGTACTGGAGTACAACACTGTCATTCAGAATGTGAACTGTGGTACTTTCGAAATTTTAGATGAAGTTAAGTGGTAGTTGGATGTTAGTGCCATAGTCTCATCTCAGTTATTAGGAGCGTATATCGCGCGTAGCAGAAACAACAAATTTAAAAGATGAATAGGTAATGTCTATCAATTCCTTGAGCGTAGTATAGAATCACATCTTTATGACGTGCTTTGTACCGCATTGGAATTTAAAGCTGTACCTACCTATGTTAAGTTATTGTATTAAAATATTTTAATGTGTTATTTATTTGTAGCTGTATTATCGCTTCAAGTCTGACAGCGGAACCGAAACGTTGACATATAATACGTGGTATTTCATATTTGCGAGTTGGATTTTATTGTTTTAGCGCTTTATATTTTAGATGTTAATTTTGCTGCAAGTGATAGTGTTAAATCTATTGTTAATATACTGTCAACCTATTAATAATAAGGTATGTGTTCATATTGTCTTCTTCTCTAAGTACATATAGTACCAGATAGGTGTTAGTCATTAACTAAACATTATTATTATTATAAAAAAAAACACATTCCACTTTTTAAATTATCTCTCAACCGAGACGAAAATATATTAAAGCACTCAGATCTACGAATGTCTTCCATTAGGTTACATTATTTTATAAACTTTTTGCATCATTCATTTTCTGCAACGTTTTACAACTTATACACCATGAATAGTGGGAACAAACATTGTGTCGAATTAACGATATGTTTTAGAAGAATTTTAAAACTTGAAAACAATACATTGCCTACGATAATAAAGTATTTTTTACTATAAAGCATAATAGTCTGAAACGATAATAGAGATTTGTAGTGGATATTTTTGTGAAGAGAAGTAGCCTAAGTATTTTGGAGAAAAGAATTTTCTTGTAGCAATAGCAATGACCCAGTAGTTAGGCAAAATGTAACACCAAAGAAATTTAGGAGCTTATTGATGGTAGAAGTCCAATAGATGTTAGAAAGTATTGAAAACGAACCAGAATGGAAATAGATAAATGGTACTATATGAATAAAAATAGTGTTTTCGTCCATTTCTTATGAATCTCAAATACAATTTTTAGTATCCCAAGTAATAGATGAACGATTCGTATATGATAAATATTAAATAACTATATACACCAATTAAATATAAAGGTTTTAATCCTATTATGTATTACCTAAAGTTCACTATGTTATAGCAATAAATACTTTCACTTTGGAAAAAATAGTGTTGCCAAGTAATTTCTAAAATATTATTAACTTTAAGCTACAATGTACAATTAAGTATGTAGTAGTGTTCAATTGTATATTACATAAATTTTCCGAATTTTCCTCTATGAAGTAAGTTCATAAAATTCTAATAGTTGTTTATAGTAGGCATCATAAATTATAGTTGGTTTGGAATTATAGAAGTGTGCGATATTGTGCATGGGTGGCGGGTGCGCTTCGTACATTCTATCTGTCCTACTAACTGCCTAAAACCTACTACTATTGCATATTGTTTTTCATCTATATTCCAACTGAGTATACTGACACACGCAGTATCTACTAGATCTATTTAAGAATTTTAGGAACAGTTTTTCTTTGTATGCACTCATATTTTCATAAAGCCTAGATTTGGAACAAAGAAAGTAAATAGATACGCTAAATAACTATGTATCATTTTTTAAATTTGGTTCCTTTTATGTTAGTTTCAAAAAACATCATATTGTAAAATGTATTGTATACATACAACGCCTTTTTTATACGTCTATGTATATGACTTAACATACAGTCGTAAAATTTACAGACAGGTGCAAAACCAATATTAGTTTAATATTTTTTTGCCTTTAAGGAGGCTAAGCACAATTTTAAAATCAATTACATCAGATAATGAGATCATTTAAAATATGATTTTTTATATTATTATAGTAAGGAAATTTTAATTGCTCAATTTTTTTTGAAGTGATTGTCGTTTATCTACTCTTTATAATAGATAACGGTCCACTAAACAGCAAAAAAATCTACCTACTTTAACATAGTTACTTTTTACACACTGTCGAATCCATGTGTAAATTTTCACGGTCATAGCTCTAGGAGTTTGGGCTGTGCGTTGATATATCAGTCAGTCAGTTTATTCTTTTAAACTAACATGTACTCGTATGTGGTTTTGGAGCCAGTGACTTTCGAATCATGACAATTTAGCTTCTAGTTATAGTATAAAGTAGTACCTACTTAGTATAAGGAATATGTTAAATTTCTCTACCAGTGGCATTATTGTTGTTTTAAGTAAGAGAACTCTATGACATTGTTTAATTGGTTATTTATCAGAAACTGAAATAATTTTTGGTTTATTAATACAATTCATAGTCATTGATTTGTTTATACTTTTAAATAATATATACCTACTATTTAAGTATTTGTTTTAGATGTGTAAGCATTGCAATTAGGTAATTTAAATACTCATTATGAAGTATTAGCTTTAAAATATATGTGACGTATGTATCTGTCTACGTATTTTAAGATATGGTAAGACGAGATGTCTAATAGAACGCACCTACTTTTCGGAATTGGATTTTATTTGATGTTTAAAACGTTCTATGCAAACATAAATATACCTATAATTAATATACAGATAGGGATCTTTTTTCATAGATAAGTTGTTTGTAACTTTTATCCTTTTAAATTTAAACAACACCGCTATCATACCATATTGTTTTTTTTTTCAGTTCTAAAATATCCCATTCTTCGGCACGATTTTTCACTGGAAATTGGCCCATCTTTATGTTAAACTGACCAGAAATAGGTTAGTATATTGTTTTCTTTTGAGCTTGTTTTATGTCGGTGGTTAGTTTTGCTTAATTTTTGAATTTTATACGACGAACAATGGGTGTTAATGTAAGGGGTTTTTAGTCCATATCAGGCACGCAATAAACCTTTAAACTGCCTTTTTCTATGTAACAGTGAGGAATTAAGGGGGTATATTGGATCATTAAATAATCTTAAATTTGACTAATATGACGAAGTGGTTGTCTTTTATGCAATAGAGCCGTAGGTTTTCAAAAAATAATATTGTTATATTAGTTACGTTATTTATTAGGGTTTATTAAATTATTTATACATTTATATAATAAAAAAATAACGACTAACAGGTATTCAGATGAAATATTAATGTTACTAATATAATAAAAAAGTGTGCGTGTACTTATGTACACGCGTTAGAAGTTATACTTTTTTGGCGTAACAAGATAAAAATCTTTTCAAAAATTTTATCTTTCGCCTTATTCTACGTTTGTAGAAAAAACGACACTAAAGTAGAAAAAAGGTATTTAATACATTGAAAGTTTTATTATAACGCATTATCTAGTTAAAATGTTGACTATAGCTAACTTCAGGGTGTCGGTTTTTCGTGACGGTGTGCGCGCACATCGTAAAAATTTACTCTCATCATTTTCCCTAACGCGCCAAAAGAAGTATAACTTCAAGAAACGCAAAAGTTTGTATTTTTAGTTGTTTGTCCGTGAATCACGCCTAAATGATTTAATGACGAAATTGCGGGCAGAACTAGTGCAATATACTCGTATGGCCAGAATACTGCAAATACATAGCATAGCTTTGTCTTCTAAAAGTTTTCTTGAAATGTCCTCATTGATTTTTAATTCCATTCAAGACAGCTGCTCCGACGTTCAATCGAATTAAAGATTGGTATTGGTATTAGTTCGGCGGGCTTTACTCCGCAACTCCACGTCTGAGCGCGTGTTTTACGTGAATTGAAGATTATACTTTGTATTTGGATTTACACATACTCATTTATGATTATTCATCATCACGCCATCTTCCTTGCAGGGTAGGCAGAGAGAACAGAGTGCCAAAAGGCTCTATTTTTGCATACGTCTCTCGCATTCCAATATTCATAAATTGTCTTCATACACACTCACCGTTTTCGGAGACTCCTGACTCAACCATTCTTCAATACATGACCGATTTGGTCTAGGTAGGTGAGTCTCGGTGTCCCCTTGTACCTACACCCTTTTACTTTCGCATTGTATATCTTCATAACCAGTCACTCGTCCGGCATTTTTTCCACATGTCCGAACCATCGGAGCATTCCCTTTCGCATCTTTACACCAATACTCTCTTTCATACCTACCCGCTCCCTTACGTCGTCGTTACGAATGCGGTCAGTCAGCTTCACTCCACAGATTCTCCGCAGAGATCGCATTACGACCGCATTGATTTTAATCTCATACTCCTATTTGCATACCCAACTCTCGCTTCCATATAATAACGTAGGAACAAGCACTGCCTTGTGTATTGCGACACGTGCCTTCTGGTTGAGGTGATGACCGCCGAGAAGTTGTCCCAATGCTCTGTTCACTCTATTTCCCGCATTTATTCTTCCCTCTATATCAGTGGTGTACCTTCCATCCCGACTGAAGCCACATCCAAGATATACAAATTCATCCACTTATTCTAGCACACCATTGCCTATTGTTGTTATATAGGTTTCTATACAAAGCCCAGTTATAATTATAACTGCCTGTTACATAGATTTACCTTGTACTCGCGCGAATGTGTGCGTGAATTCTAAGGTTGTCACCGTATGAATATCTAATTATTGTTCACTTACCCAAGAGGCTTCTGACACCAATGCTATAAGTCGCTATAGATTTTGTAAATTCTCGTTTTGCGTACCTACAGAAACAAATACAATTTATAGCTAACGTATATTCTTTTATATACGTTTAGTAAAAAGCTGTTATTTAGACATTACAAACAATAATTTGATTGAAATGAAAAATTCTAAGATTTGGATAGGGAGTAAATTCATGTAAGTCGTCATCGACATGGTCACGTGACATTAACACGTCACGTATATAATTGTTGCTCAGAGTGCCGATAGATGTCAAAACCTATTTTATTTATTTATATAGATTATGAATTGATATAATTTATTTCAAGTTCATCCTATTGTTACTAAATTTTACTTTATTTAAAGTAACATAAACGGGTATTTTTTCGCGTATTGATTAGGTCAAATTTTAACTACCTTTAGCCCGACTTTTCAACTTCGATTCAGAAATTAAAAAAATGACATATTTAAAAAAAAAAACCGTTTATGTTACTATAAATATGTGTACAATTTGCGAATCTTGAAAAGTTACTATTTTGCTTTATGTTTGTAAAATAGAATCATATTATTATGTAGATATAGATAACCTAATTAATTAGTAGGTATCTAATTTACTAAGTTCTTGTTAAAACAAATTCATCCTCGTACTTTTATGCTTACCAATTTTCCTACTTTCATCATCAATGTTTATGTAAAAAGTTCAATATAATCTCTTAATATATTTAGAATAAGAACTACATATATCGCTTTAATTTATACTTAGACTAGTTATTTTACCATTGTAATCATTATACCAAATATTCGTTGAAATATCCTATATTAGTACCTAAGTTATGGAATTTGTTTTAGCGATTTAGAGTTACGATAACTCTTGAATTTCCGCATCCTGTTTTTATATAATTATCAGTACCATGTACATAATAGATCTAAGAAAATAGAATGCAGAGGTTTTCCTGGAAAGCTTATTTATTAATTTTATTAAAAGCTGTCAACTAAAATATTGTAAAACTGAATCTAGGAAGTTATAAACGATCACGGCGCCTAAGAGAAAAGTTATCTCGATGTCTTCTTACTTATTCCTGAATGTGAGTGAATCGCTTTTATCATCGTATCTTGAATTAAAGGAATGCCTGTGGTAGTTACAAGAACAGTTTTATCAGTTACGAGTATAAACAGCTTGTTATAAATCTCATAGGCGTTTTTCATACAAAGGTTCTGTGCTGGTGGGGAGAAACACATCCCACCAATACTCTATTCTTACGTGTTCACCACACAAAATATTAATTACTCTATGACTTATCGAAAATCCCATTCTATTGTTAGAATTTCATTTTCATAATTATACATTTACCTAAATCCAATATTCTGTATTGGCTAATAGACACAAAGCATCAAAATATTTTAAATACAGTTAGTTTTTATAAAGAAATTCATAGCTTATCATAATTCGCCTCATAATATTTTATAGATATGCCTTTTGTAAAAATAGTGATATTAGGATATTGTTTTTGATTATACTTGTAACCTATTTATTTGTTTAGAAGAGACGGTGTATAGATGAGAATAAATTAAGTCTCCTTGGATGTTTAACGTTTACAAACAAATACAAACTTTCTTGAAATTATCCTAAGACTGTTGTTTTATTAAGCATTTTTATAATAATAACTAATGCACTTTCTATGTAAGTCGTACATCGGCACTGGTTCGGCTGGGGAGGTTTATAGTATGCGTTTGTACAGCGGAAGTATGGTGCGCGATGATGGCGCGTCTAAGATTACAGCGTAGCGTAACAGAAAAAAAAAACTACAAGATACGACGTAAGTATTAAGTATACCTACTCTGATAGTATGTAGTAGCAGTAAAGGCTTCTGCGCGGTAGTCATTTCATATAAAAGAACGCGTTACAGAGGTTCAGAGCATACAATCTCCTCCTAATGGCGTGAAATTACACATTTCTTTATTATAGTAAATATTTTTTTTATTATAATACGCTGATTGAATTAGGAACAACTTTTTTTCCCTCTTTAAAAGACTTGTTTTTACTCTTTCATAATGTGTTGTGTAGCAGGAGCATGATACAGAGAGAGCGATAGAAAGAGAAAAGTTGGCTTACTATGACCTACAGAACAAATTTGGCTTAGTTTAGAAAATATTTCGAATAACCTTTCTATTTTAGTGATTTATGTACAGTGTAAAGCTTTGTAATATACATTTAAGATATTTGAGAAAAAAATCTGTATTAAGCTATTTAGGCATCTTTAAACAGATTTTTTTTTTAATTTCTGTTTGTTTGTTCGCGCGTCACGTAAATACTACTGAATTGATTTTGATGAAACTTTTCTTGTTTAGTAGCTCTTGATTAGACTTAAAGGCTGGTATACATATTATTCCACTACCCGCTACTATATCCGCAACCTGATATACTTATAATCTAAATACTAGCTTTTGTCAGTCGCGGAAGCGTGCAAAAGCTAGGTTTCTTATCTTCTTGTTTAATGGCTAGGTTTCTTTATAAGGAAGAAGTAAAACAATGTCATTGTCTGACACTGTCATGAGCACAGAGTACTTTTTAATATAGGGAAGTCATGAGTCACTGTTTTTATTTAGCCGCTAAATTACTTCATTGGTGATGTCTTAGGAAATATTCAGCTCTGAATATGGGAACCAATAAGTACGTAATAAAATAACTGTAAAAGTCTACATGAATTATTCATATTGCTATTTAATGAGTCTGACTGATCAAATAGGCAGAAGAGCGTGCGCGATGGGACGAATGGGATATTAATTTAAATACGCAAGTTTTGTAAACTTGTAGAATACAATATTGTCTTTGGTATCTTGAATAAAAATGGATAAGTAATGATTGCAATCTAACGCTTGAAATGAAATATTAAAATTAAGGATTAAAAAAACGACCTTGCCTATTTTAAAATTTATTGTCCACGCTAACAAACATATACAAGGTCTTGAATTATTTACGTTACCTTTCTTTAAAACTCATAATGATTTAAGGGGAAATTTAAAGATAAAAAGTCGTGATAAGGCAACTAAAAATGTGCCTACTATTGCTCGTAGTCACGAAATTGCGTGGACTCCACAAGTTAGTAGGGTAGGGTTATTACAATACGTAAAAGCCTATTTCTATTATTTCTAAAGGGGTTCGTTATAATAAATGATTTCTCTTAACTTATTTGGGATTAGCTGGGGAGCAGTCAGTTTTAGTAGTTGTGGAGCCTTGCTATTCTCAGTATGAATGGGCTGGTTCTACCAGGGAAATACGACCCTATTTTTTTATTACCAACTGTGGCAGATTCACAAGGTAGGCTGATGGAAAATGGTAGCCACTTTTAAACAAAATATTTGTTAAAGAGGAAAAAGAAAGCTTTACTTTTAGCTGCACTTTCACATATAATTTGTTCTTTAAAGTAGCTGAGCATGTGAAGTGCTAAATACATTATCAAAAAAAAAAAAAGGTAACCAGTGTTTATTTCTTCTCGCCGACTTTGGCAACACCAGGAGCACAGCAAAACCGCCGCCTAAACGTAAGTAAAGTGATCTTTTCAAACCTCGTTTAAAGAGCGCCATATCACAGCGGGTAGTTTATTCTAGAGACTACACGTATATAGAAAAAAAAAAAACGAAATCATAACGTCTTCGTCCAGGTAATATGAAGGCGAGGTTGACACCTCAATTAACTCCTCTGAGTAACAGTACCATTGAAGAATCTAGCGCGCCTTTGTAGCGAGTCAAGTTGTTCGAGGTGGTACTTAAGCGCGCCAAAAATTGTGAGCAGTACTCCACATGAGGGTAGACTTGTACTTTGTTTCAAGCTGATGCCTCACTGTGGAGTATCCTTTGATACTGTACTTTGCAATTTGGCTTTGTCCCCTAAATTACTACCAAACTGGCCTTCGCTAGAATGTCTATGCCGAGGATCCATAATAAATAAAAGAAAATAAATAAATATTCACAGACATTTTCACACAACGTTCTCTGGTCCCAAACTAAGCTTAATGCCTGTGTTATGGGTACCAGATTACGGATATAATACATATACTACTTTTTTTTGTAAATAAATACATACATACATATAATAGATAGAAAACACCCAGACGCAGTACAAATTTGGGTTCATCATATAAATAATTGTACTGAGTGGGAATCGAACCCACAACGGAATTCGGTTACACTACCGACCAGGCCAATACTTCCGAGACTTGCGAGTGTCGCTCCTTGGTACTGAGGGGCCACGGCAAATGAGTTCTTCTTTAAAGTTTACGTAAACTTATGTCTTTGTGGAGTTAAATTGAACCATGTTCTTTTCATTCCATTCAATTACCTATGAGGTCTGCCTTCTCCTTTCTTCAACTATACTTCCCCCTCCTTCCTTGAAAACTTTGATGTTAAGACCACTTACCAACACAAACCAGCCGAATGCTAGTTTACCATCCTCATAGTAAAAAAGGTAAATTGCGTAGGACATACTTTAGTACCTATAAGTGTGCAATACGCTGACATTCCAGCTCTCTCTTAATCCTATATCACAACGAATATCAATAGTACGTACAGACCCTATAGAATTAAATAAATTAAGGTACCTATATCAAACTCAGAACTAAATTTTATGGATGGTATAAATCTTTTGGCAATCCATTTTGAGTATATTTTCTTCAGAAGTCAACTACGTTGCTAAGTTACAGCCCGCTTATTTGATCGCTGGATTTTATTGTATTTTTGGGATGCAGTAATTTAAGCTAAGATGAGAAAGTACGTGATTCTAGTGGTTGGTTATAACATAGTTCTCTAGCTCAGCAATATTGCATATCTGAAATAAATGTCCCCTTAAATTAGGAGTTAATATTTATTTTTGAATAGCAACATTGATCGATAAACCTCATAAAAATGTCACACACTCGACTAGCGAGTGAAAACCGTTTGAAGGGACAATTTGTTCGATTACCGTATAAAAACAGATAGTTAGTAACACTTTTCCATAAACAGGCTCTCACCTAGTCCAACTAAGTAGGAGCTTTAAACTTGATTTAAGTTCTCACACTAGTTTTAGTTGGAACTCGTGTTTTAGTTTCACTGATGTTATAGTGATGTAGATAATTTCACTCGATTCCCCATAATGTAGCGGTATAACTTTTAAACGTGCGGTTCCTAATTTGAAGCCTGGATGGCAAGTCAAATTGTTTTTCCCATCGGGTTATGTGAGTGAGAGAAGTGTATCGTCAGTGCATGCCCATCAAAGCTTCGATCATCAATACTAACAAGATACCTACAGAGTCCCGAACAAAATCAAGCTAAAAACTGTCCGTGCGAATATATACTTATACAGCTACATCTGTTTACTAACTAAGAGAAAGGTTTTAAAACAGATAACATTTACTGTGAAATCAAGCTTAAATAGCAACAAATAAAGTACTTTTTGAACTATCAAAATAAGAGCTCATTTCTTAAGTGCGCTCTTATTTACCGAGACGTATTTTTCGGATCGACGCGAAATGTAATCATTTTTGATCGAATCATCAAACTAAGCTAATAAACTTTTGTATATTTTTGACCTTCTAATCGTATACTACGAGTGCTAAATAATCGGGTTGCGGTAACAGGTAATTAGAATTTCCTAATCCTCGTAGTGGTACTAGTAGTATAGTGATACCCTAGCGATAAAACCAAGGACAGTTTTAAAAGACTACACCCTGCATTAAGCAATAATCCTTGTATCGCAATAATCAGTGTATCACAATAATCCTTGTATTGCAATAATCCTTGTATCGCAATAATCCTTGTATCGCAATAATCCTTGTATTGCAATAATCCTTGTGTGCGTGAAATTGCATGTTTCTGTTTGTAAAGTCCCCCACTTTACAAATATACAGTTTCACGGACACAAAGTACATTCAGACTCAGAAGAACCATTTGTGGACCACACAAAGAGTTCGGTCGGTCGAGGTCGGTATCTAAACCACTCCGTCACCTGTTCAGTCTCTGGGAATCCAACTCGATAAAAATCAATCCAAATCGAGTTGGATTCCCAGTATGAAGTTGAGGCCTTGCAAGACATACATCTCTGAAAAAAGAATGTTTCTACTGAGATAAGCCAGTTGCTTGGGACATTATATCTAACATGCAAGTGCATGATACTCAAAATCAGTTTAGACGCAGGGAAGCGAATACGTTCATTATCCACAACCACACCACAACCGACCATCTAGAGTTCTAGACCATGGGTCGGCAACCTTTTGGCTGCCAGGGTGTGGCCCCTGGGAGACTATATAAAGGAAAGCGGGCCGCATCTGTCATATTATTTAAAATTTAAAGACGTTTTATTTTAATTTTAAGAGGTTACGAGAAATGACGCAAAATAAAAAAGAAACAAATTAAAAAAAATTGCAAATTTAACCTTATGCTCGGTATCATAATGGCGTTTCACGTTATACTCTTTTTGTATAGCAAAGGTTTTTTGGCATATTAAATGGTTTCTCATTACAATTAAGTACCATAATTATACTAACTAACTAACTAACTTATCATCACGCCATTTCCCTTGCGGGGTAGGTAGAGAGAACAGAGTGCCAAGAGGCTCTATTCTTGCATACATCTCTCGCTTCCTCAACATTCATAACTCTCTTCATACACGCTCGCCGGTTTCGAAGACTCCTGACTCCACCTTCCTTCAATACATGACCGATTTGGTCTAGGTAGGCGAGTCTCGGTCTCCCCCTGTACCTACATCCTTCCACTTCCGCATTGTATATCTTCTTAACCAGTCGCTCGTCCGACCATAATTATTTACGTTATAATAACTTATTATTATTATTTATTTATGTATATAAATTAAAATGCTAAAAAATACAATCCCGGGCCGCAAGAAGGTAGCCCGCGGGCCGCCGGTTGGCGACCGCTTATCTAGACTTTAGGCTGTTATAATAATACCTTTATAGCATTTTTTCTATAATCAGAGCAAGCAGGTAGTAATTTAAATAATCAACCAATGAACATTCAACATCAGCACCAATGTCTGAATGGTATGTAGGCATTGTCTAGTTGAATTAATAAATTCTTCAATAACTACGCTGTAAATAATTGTCATAAATCTTAATAAAGGTTAAAGTGAGATAATTATGTTGTGACATGACTTCACTAATTAAGTGTTTTGTCTGTAGTAAAGGTCATTTGTCTGTAGATCTATGAATGTAGTTAAACGCTGATAGATATTTACCTTAACATCAAACCCAACAACTATTTTACTTGCACAGATAATTGCTGCACATGGATCAACTGAGCGATTTACAAGTATGACCATGATGATGAAGTCACCAACATCTGTGATGACGGTTATTAGAAACAGAAACACTTCTAAGATGGATTGTCTACGCTGCGGGTACAGATCAATATAACTACAGCACTCTACAAGTTCAAGTGTGCCACTAAGTTGGTTTAGATCTATATTCAACTTTAAAGAGATGGAGACCTATTGGTCTAAAATCCGACGAGGGATGGCCCATTTGCTTACAGGATGAGAGCTATGTTTTATGAAGTGTTATCTACGGTGGCGGACTAAGAATATAAGTGTCACCGCCCTATTCTTTCCCACAGGTGTCGTACGAGGCGACTAAGGGAAGTAAGCAATTATTACTCATTGCATTACTGGTGGTAGGGCTGGGTACCAAGTGGGAGTATTCACTTGTTATCGGGCCCGAACGGGTTGGTACCACCATCTCCCGTGTGACCGGCTATGAATCACATTAGCATCATTTAGTTGTAGCAGGAGATAGCCGTTTATTCTTTCATTTCATATCTGTGAAATGAAATGGTGAACAGCGGCTCGACAATACTCCTGGTATAGTTGAGTACATGAGCGACGGTTACCATTTACCATTAGGTGGGCCGTGCCTCATCTGCCACCATACACAATAAAAAAAGAAAAATAAAGCATCGCGATTTTATTGCCTATTAAAATAGGTTTATAGTTATCATTAATTAATAATAAAAAAAGGAAGAAAAATTATCAGTACAATACTGCGGGGGCTGCCCAGTTTGGAAATGTGCCCGGTAGACGTCAATAGGCTCGCCCCCTTTTACGTGGGACTTAAACCCCTTCGGGGAATACAGGCGTGATGCTATGTTTTTTTTAATTAATTAATAAAAAAAACCATTATTAAATTTTTTATTAATGTATCACTCTTGTCTATCAAACGAATTTATCTATTAAAATTGAAAGTATTAAGCATAAAGGACAAAATAATGTTGTATTGCCTAATTTTTCTGTTCACTATAATAGGGAAACTCAGTGCAAACCGTATAGACTGGTAAGTCGACAACAAATCCCACTGATCTGTTTTTAAATTGAAATATTATATTAAAATATAGAAAATTTTATTTCAAATGCGATATTATAATATTACCTCTTGAAAACCGTTTATGAATTACTTACTTTTATCAATTAACATGTTGTTTCGTTTAGTTTGTAATGATATACCCAGTGGGAACTCTTTTACTTGTTTAATCTATCACTTACTAAAAATAACCGAGATTCATTTCTGCTTGATTTTATGCTTATTTCAAAGCTAATATAACATGCATGTGTATACAGGAATTTCATTCAACAAGGGATCATTCCCAATCGTGTATTCACATACATTATTGCAGGAGGGGATCTGCTTGTTAACCAGGGGTATGGTGTACCTTTTAAACATTTAATTAGTTAATTAAGTCGCCTATGTTATAACGACCTAGGAGACTTGGTTTGCCTTCTAATATTTTATTCAAAGAGCACTCTTGACACCCCTGTTTTGGATGGAACCCTCATTTTTGGAGTACCGATCGATATGAAAGTGCACGGATAATGCAACGAGGGTATTTTGTTTTGCTGTGGAAATGTTCAGGAACAACGAAATGAAGTAAAGGGCTAAAATTTTCTATTAAGGTTATAATAAACTTATTAAATAATCTAATCAATTGATTGTACTTACAATAAGATAGCCTAGCTATGTTCAACCCGCACCTTTAACCGATTGACCTATTGTTTATAAAGAATATAAATATTTTTCAAGTTTCTACATGCAAGTAATATCATTATTCATCTTAATATATATGTGTATAAGCTAAATACCATTCTCTCATCATAAGATCTTCAAAACTATAAGTAATCCCAATTGACTTAAAATTTGGTATAGTTTGAACGTAGAGACCCCCAAAAAGCGAGTCTTGAGCAAATTCTATCCAAAAAACGAAACAATAATTTAAAAAAAAACAAAGATTTTGTCTGGGAAAACGTCATGCTAATTCAACGAAGACGAAGAGGCTGGCAAACCTAGTATTTTGCCATATAAATACGACTTAGTTTCTTATGATGACAAAAACCTTTACAACAGTTAACAACAACACTAAATCAAAATCTCAACAGAATCAGATGAACGTTGTAAGTTTGTTTAGTGTCAGGATATAAATATTTAACGGAATTTTTAAGAGTAATCTTAAAAATTCCGTAGTAATTGTTATACCCGTATAGTAGTTTCGGAATGCATAGAGAACAAACACATCAACACTTTGCCATTAGACGCTGTGCTCCTTCACAGCAGGTAACTGCCCGTTTAATTGGTGATGTGTCCACGCCAAAAGTAACGTTAGCAATTTCTACAACCTTACCGTATCATCATACTACATGCGTAACTCAAAATCTCAGATCTGAAATATGCCGTGTCCACTTTGCATATGACTGGGCACATCTCTCCCCAAGATCCTGCACCCGGACGCCCCTCAGCAATGTGTGTAGGGTATGGCATGCAACTAATGGTTTGGCTTTATAAGAATCTATCGTTTTTTAAAGTTTTGAACTTATGATTCTGGTGTAATAGTAATTTTGTAAATAATATTTTGGTTGCGCAATTCATTTGTGAATAAAATGTTCTCTAGTTTAATGTTACGAGTATATACTGCAGAATAAAAGTTTAATATAGATTTTACATTAATTGTTGGCATAGCACTACACGTAGTAACTATTAATAACGAGCAAATGTGATTAGCACTTTCGCCTCTCAATCCCTAGGCGACGTTCTAAATAATCGTGGTATTTTAATACGATGAAATTTAAAAATTTGCCTGTTGCACACATTAACAGAACAAAGCTGTGCTAAGTCTATGGAAAAAATCTGTTACTTATAAAATATTAGGTTATGTTCACGACTCCGTCGGTGCGGATTTCTGAATGTAAATACAGTATACTCTATGCCATAGAGTAAATAATTTGTTCTTTACTGTAAGGCTGTTTAGGCTTAAGACTAAACTTGTTTTAGATTTTTTTATATTTTTGTTTATTCACATATCATGCATAAAATACTGAACAGATTTTGATGAAACAACATCCCACAAAAATATCTTTTACTTTAGTCTAGTAGTATCATGAAAACGTTTGTAAGTAGCTATTTGGTCCTTTTATAAAAATGACCAAATAGCTAAAATGTTTATCAGATTAATAAAATTCAGTTATCCAATAACGGTATGCTCACAATTCTGCAACGGTATGTTTTCGGTAACGGTGGTAAATGATTCTTAAAGCTTGATAAATATTAAGAATTAACAATTTTACGATTAAGTTATTGGGATTAGTGTGACTGAGAGTCGTGAGGGTTTGCGTGTTTGGTAGCCATGGTATAGAAGCACGGTAGACTCCGTGGTCTATCTAGCTATGGCTGTAATGAACGAATGGCGCCGTGTTCGCGAGTCGACTGCGAGCTTCGGACTTGATCGGCCGTTTGCATTTGAATTTCGAGCGTAACATTTTTTTTTGTAGCATTCAAATTTCGATTGTATTCTTGTAACACTGAGTATAAGAGAGTTTCTTGACATTTTTCTGTAAAGCCAGTGAGTGTAATTTTGAGAATATTTTTGAATGGACACAATGGAACTTCTCTTCGAGTAATTTTCGTCGCAAGAAAATGAAAGCGTAAGCATTGTGTTTGTTGTTCCCTTTGGACCGGTCCGGTTCAGTAGAGTAATTATATTTTTTGTCTGTAGCGTAGTGACCCAATAGCTTTCTTGTTGTGAAACAGCCGCATGCCCATATAATTGAATAATAGTTTCGAGTAAATATTCAGTTGTCTTTAATTGTTATGTGGCCATGGAAGTATTAATGTAGAGTTTTCTCGCATATTAAAATACTTCGGTACTTAGCCTTTTAATGGTAACT
Source organism: Leucoma salicis (assembly GCA_948253155.1). Classification (NCBI taxonomy): domain Eukaryota; kingdom Metazoa; phylum Arthropoda; class Insecta; order Lepidoptera; family Erebidae; genus Leucoma; species Leucoma salicis. The sequence goes on from OX411807.1 coordinate 19,983,033, forward strand.
TTTTTTTAATAACAAGAAATATGCTTAGATGTATGATATGTTTAATAAGGGAGTTAGTGAGGGTGATATTCCGATTGTGTTTTTTAAATATTTAAACTTACTGTGGGCATTCAATTAATAACTTTAAAATTAAGAACTCTATATGAGATATTAATATAAATCCGTGGATTAAACATCACTCACAATCACAATTTTAAAAACATTTTATTAGTTTTCGTTTAATATTCTAAGGTTGGTTTCGATATTGAATGGAGTCGTTCAAGGCTCCAATTGCGCGGTTAGTGGATGCATATGGCTTGCTCTAGTTACGTCGATACTTGTGAACTTATGCCAAATATGTGCAAAATAAATACCTACATACCGTTTTATTTTAAACTTACCTATCATCACGCCATTTCTCTTGCGGGGTAGGCAGAGAGAACAGAGTGCCAAGAGGCTCTATTCTTGCATACATCTCTCGCTTCCTCAACATTCATAACTCTCTTCATACACGCTCGCCGGTTTCGGAGACTCCTCACCCCACCTTCCTTCAATACGTGACCGATTTGGTCTAGATAGTCTCGGTCTTTATACTAGCTTTGGACCGCGGTTCTGTTGTAGCCAAAAGCTAGTTTTTTGTTATATAGTGGGATAAAATTTTTCACCACTTTTTAATTCTAATCAAAGAAAAAAAGTTTAATAAGAATCCGTTCAGTAGTTAGAACAAACAAACAGACAAAAATTCTAGAAAAAGTGCTAGCGTTCAGAGACCTAAACAGCCTAATCTGTCCAGTAGGTTTTGTGTGATATGTGAACACACAAACAGATAAACAGACAAACACACAAAGATACTAAAAAAAAGTTTTGTATATAGAAACGCCTAAATAGCCTAATACAGTCAAATATCTTAAATGTATCATCATAGTTCTGTTACAGATTTATAATAGTACCTACTAGCTGACCAGGCGAACTTCGTACCGCCATATTTATTTTTCCGAAATACAATTGTGGCGCCACCTACCGGATCCAAATGTGAACCTAAACCATCTCGGTACTTACTCAAACATACACAAATAAATTGAAGAAAGAAATCCTGAAATCCTATCGTGGCGCCACCTACCGGGTCCAAATGTGAATCTAAACCATCCCGGTACACAAAAATACACAAAAAAATTCGTCAAGATCGGTCTAGCCGTTTAGGAGGAGTTCAGTGACATACACACGTACAATAGAATTATATATAATATAAAGATAGGTTTCTACCGAAATTTAAGTCGACGTGATGGCGCAGTGGCTTAGATACCGACTTCCCACTCGAGTGTTGTGGGTTCGATTTCCACACAGGACATCTCTTTGTGTGTTCTGAGTTTGGGTGTACCTTTACTTCGTGAATTTGTATGTTTGTATAGTCCCCTGCGATACAAGGATTATTCCTTAATGCAGGGTGTTGTCTTAAAAAAAAGTATTTTTTTATGCCTACTCAAATATAAGTTATCGGGATCCCGTAGCTATATAATGACTTCCATCCATCCATCCATCAGCCTTTCAACGTCCACTGTTAGACATAGGCCTCCCCAAGAGAACGCCACAACGAGCGGTCTCGTCAAGTGGAATAATGCCGTAATCGCCACGCTTGGCAGGCGGGTTGGCGATCGCAGTGGATTGTTTTACTACTCGAGGGAGTGCTGCTGCCCACTCCCCCGGTATTCCCTCAATTGGATCTTAGGACTCCCGTGGTTAGAGAGGGATGGGACAATTCTAAAACCGGCCCCACACGGCATAATGACTTTCTATACGTAAAACATATTCCCCATCTTCTCCTTATTATCCTTTCTTTTCACCTACTACTGATGCTCTTGGTGTTGTAATCACTTACCATCAGGTGGTAAGTGATCACCATAGCCTTCATCCCGTCATTTTTAGTCCGTGTAGTGACGGACTAAGAATACAAGTGTCACCACCCCATTCTTTCCCACGGGTGTCGTATGAGGCGACTAAGGGAAGTAAGCAATTATCATCCATTGCATGACTGGTGGTAGGGCTGGGTACCAAGTGGGAGTACTCACTTGGTATCGGGCTTGAGTGGGTTGGTACGACTTGACAATACTCTAGGTATAGTTGTGCCCATGAGCGACGGTTACCATTTACCATCCTATCAGATGGGCCGTGGTTCGTCTGCCACTACATGCAATAAAAAAAAAAGGTGGGAGGCCGCATGCTTGTTTGCCACCATCGTAGTAACAACCATAATATTGAAGTTGTAGACTAGAATATCAAGCAAAAGCATGTATGATGCCAGTAATCTATACTATTATAAAGCTGTAACAGAGCTGTGTCTGTACATTCAATATATTTGAGAAAAAATTTACTTTATTAGGCTATATAGGCGTGTCTAAACACGAAACAATTTTTTTTTGTCTGTTTATCTGTTTGTCTGTTTGTTTTTTCGCGTATCACGCAAAAACTACTGAACGGATTTTGATGCAACTTTTTAATTGATAGCTCTTGATTAGACTTAACAACTGGCATACATTTTATCCCGCTACTACATCGGGAACCTGAGATATCGCCTAAAAACTAGCTTTTAGCTGCGGCGAAGCCGCGGGCAAAGGCTAGTACGTACATATAATTGGTTCCATATTACATAACACGTTTCATTTTTATTAAAAAGCGCATATAGGTACTAATTTTTTTGGTTGCAAATTTTTATTGCTTGCAATAGTGCCGTAATTACATTTAATTGGAGTGTAATTGGGTAGAATTGTTGAACATCCTTATAAAAATATGTTTATACATGTATACATTGTACATGAATGGAAACTGGATAGTACTTGGGTGGTCTACTGACTTAAAAATATACTTATTAATTTATATCTATACTATTTTTTTATACTTCATAGTAAGCGGTTACCGTAGCCTATAGACGCTAGCAACACCAGAGGCATCATTCGTGCGTCACCATCTCCAAGGAAAGGGATAGGATGTGGATAGGAAGTGTATTAAGGAGAAGATAAGTAGGATACTAAGGAGAGGATAGGAAGGATAATAAAGAGAGGATAGGGAGGGCTTCGGCCTCCAGCACTCTCACTCACCATACGAAACAAAACGATAGGAGTTACTACCGTTGCTACACGCTGATCTTTTGTGAGAGGGTGGTAACCGCTAAGCCATCGCACTGACCAATGGCCATACCCATTCTCCACATCTCATTTGTCTGTACGACCCACGCCATCTATCGGATGCATTTACATGCATTAATCCAATATAGTAAGTTTAATTTTGCAATAGCAATTGCAGATTGCAACGCAGGTTCGATTCCCGCTCACATTAAAAGTTCTCTTTTTCCACCTTTCACAAATAATAAGTTATTTAAAAGTAGCTAAGCATGTTAAGTGTTAAAATACAGATTAAAAATTATTTATAACTAAATTAAAATATTTTTAACGGGCCTCGTGGCGTGGTCGGTAGTGTAACCGACTTCCGTGCAAGAGGTCGTGGGTTCGATTCCCACTCAGGAGAATTATTTATGTGATGAACCCAGATAATTGTACTGCGTCTGGGTGTTTTCTATCTATGATATGTATGTATTTACAAAAAAAAAAGTAGTATATGTATTATATCCGTAATCTGGTACCCATAGCACAAGCGTTAAGCTTAGTTTGGGACCAGAGGACGTTTGTGTGAAAATGTCCGGGAATATTTATTTATTTATTATTGAAGATCATGAAAAAATTATACCATTAGAGGCTTTACTAACATGCGCCATGTAAACCATGAGTTTTATTTAAAACTAGCTTATGTCCTTGAAGGTAAAAGCTAGTCTATAATATATTATTATATTAAAAGCAAACAGAGTATCTAATCATATTAATTGACCCTAAGTTCTGTTGCTACCTCAAGCTGGGTACGTACAAGGCTTTATAATTGTCTGTGCTCGAGACTATATGTATGTAAAATTTTATGATATTCGGTTCAGTAGTTACGGCGTGAAAGTGTAACAAACAAACAACATTTTCGCATTTATAATAATAATATTTGTGCGTAATATTTATTTGTTTTAATTTAAAGGAGAGCCTCTTTTCCTCACAACTCTTTAAAGTTGAACACGAGCCTTTTTCGCAATAGAAGATAAATTGTACGGATATGGAAAAATGAATATAACGTTATCTGGAATAATTCATTGTAGATACGCATTTTCAATGAAATCAACAATAATACTTTCTGATATTTACGCGAATGTTACACATTTTGAAATAAAACTACGTTTACGGAATCTATCGCGTTTACTTGATTTTACTACTATCCCGACGTTTCGAATACTTTACAGCATTCATGATCACGGGTGGACTTAGATGATAGACGTCCAAGGCTGATATATTATTTCAACGGTTTCATCTACCCACCAAACATTTTGTAAAATCATATACTGTGGGTAGATGAAACCGTTGAAATAACATATCAGCCTTGGACGTCTATCATCTAAGTCTACCCGTGATCATGAATGCTGTAAAGTATTCGAAACGTCAGGATAGTAGTAAAATCAAGTAAACGCGATAGATTCCGTAAACGTAGTTTTATTTCAAAATCAACAATAATAATAGAAGATCTAATACATAATAACATTATAGAAACCACAATTGATTCACTTGAGTAATTTATTCACATACCAATTAACCTTGACTGCAGACATTTTTTTGCTAGTCACAGACAGCCAATTTGTCAAATATTAACAAGGTCGTATTATGTTACCAATCTACACCAGTGTATGCATCCAAACATTTAAGTGTTAGGTTAGGTTTTAGGTGTGTCAAAGAGTTATATATAATTAATTCGACTATTGTTATTTCACGGATATCTTAAATATCGACTAAGAAGTAAAATTAAGCAGAATCTACTACTAGTGAAAGGAAATTTAAAACAAAGCCTTTTCTGGCAAATAGCAAGATGGCAGGCATAACTTTAAGTTCCCGCCTCTTGTAATCCTTACTAATATTATTAATGCGAAAGTGCATCTGTTTGGTTGTCTGTTATGCTTTTACGCCTAAATCACTCAACCAATCCTATAAATTTATATCCTTAATCGCCAACATAGTAGATAGGTTTGATGGCATCATTTCATCAGCGCTGAACTTAATAATTTTCTTTATTGTGCGCAATTCTAGTTATTTTTCCAACATAAAAGTAGCCTAAGTTAATTCTCATTTAACATCAGTTATCTGATAGTGAATTTAAATCAGTCCAGCCGTTTCAGAGATTAGCCGGAACAAACAGTGAGATAGACAAAAACTTTAAACATTTTGTATTTTGTTATATGCTTTTTTTTTGCCGTGTTTACATTACAAAAAATAAAGTCCACTTCACATTTGTTTTTAGATGTTTTTAAGAAGCTTTAATATTATAATAGTTGCCGTGTGGGGCCGGCTTTAGAATTGTCCCACCCCTCTCCACCCATGGGAGTCGTAAGAGCCGACTGAGGAATGCCGGGGGAGTGGGCAGCAGCACTCCCTCGAGTATTAACAACATCCACTGCGATCGCCAACCCGCCTGCCAAGCGTGGCGATTACGGCATTATCCCCCATGACGAGACCGCTCGCTGTGGCGTTCTCTTGGGGAGGCCTATGTCCAGCAGTGGACGATGAAAGGCTGATGGATATATGCTTTCATGTGTACTTTAGTAAAAAGCTGTTATTTAGACATTAAAAAATCCAGAAAAGTTGTCTGAAACAAGTTTGATTCGGTGAAAATAATTACTAACATTTTATAGGTAGTAGGCCAATTTTCTTCCTATTACAATTGTGGCATAGGTATTAGGCCAATTTTCTTTCTATTACGATCATGGTATTGGTACTAGGCCAATTTTCTTCCTATTACGATTGTGGCTTATATCTTGCAGATGGACAAAATTATCGACGAATACTTACGAGTACATTACTTAGCTTTACTAAACACTACTGACACACTTACCGTTGCGTGCGGCGTACTTCAGAAACAAGTGACACCCTTAATTGAATAATCAATAGCTTGTTTGTTTTGCATTTGGTGTCACCCTTTTTTTTTTTTATTTTTTTTTTTATTTTAGGTGGGCAAAAATGTCCTACCGCACACCCCGCTGCCCGGGGAGACAACGGGGTGAATGGGGCTCTCACCCACTAAAAACCCACCGTGCGCCTATACCCGCCCTTGCTACGGCGGATCACGGGTACCGCGTCGTTACGACCGCGATCCGCAGGCGGCAGCCCCTACGGGCACCCTCTCTTGAGCGACGCCTCGCGCACTTGGGCGTCGCACCTTCGCGGTAGGCTTCCGCGGACGGCAGGGTACTCCCCGACCCCACCGTCCGCAGCCTCGGCTAGGGCGGCATAAGGCGCAAGTAAGCGCGCGCACGCCGCCCCTCGCGCCGGCGGCGAATCGGGTCCGCGAAGGAGGATTCCTCACGGGCCCTCTCCGCCACCTCCTTCCGCGAGATGACCGCCTCGCAGAAGGCGGCGACCGCGGTCCAGGCCCTGTCACTGCCAACCATCGCTCGCGCAACGGCCGGCAGCGACAGGTCCACGCCTATGACTGCAACGAGTTCCCGGCGCTGCACATCCCATGCCGGGCACGACTCGAGCGTGTGCTGCGCCGAGTCCTCGTCGCAGTCGCAGTGGTGACAGCCTGGGGTCGTCTCCCTCCTTGCGATCGTGTGCAGGTATTTGCCGAAGCAACCATGGCCCGACAAAACCTGCACCAACCGGAAGGTGAGGATCCCGTGCTGCCGCCCTGCCCATTCTTCCAAGATCGGCCGGAGCGCCCCCACGGTCCAGAGACCGGCTCGGGGCGTCTCCAGCCGAGACTTCCACTTTAGGACGGTGGCGCGGCGGGCATCTTCCCGCCACGATGACATTACGCTCGGCGAGGGGCGGCTGCCCCCCGCCCGCGCCGTCGACGCCCGCCGATAGACGTCGGCGAGCACCTCCGCCTCCAGATCCCACGGGGGGGTTCCGGCCAACGCGCAGGCTGCATCGGTCGAGACCGTGCGGTACCCGCGTATTGCCCTGACCGCTACGACCCTCTGTGGACGCCACAGAAGGGCCCTATCACGAGCGGCCCGGGACTCCGCCCACACGGGCGCGCCGTACAGCGCCATCGACCGTACTACCCCCGCGTAGAGTCGTCGACACGCAAGACTCGGTCCGCCCAAATTCGGCATAAGTCGCCCGAGGGCGGACGCCGTGTTGACGAGCCTTGGCGCAAGACGGCGGAAGTGCTCGTCAAAGTGCCACCGTCCATCCAATACCAGGCCCAGATATTTGATGTGGGCCTGGATTGGCAAGCCCACCCCATTGACCGTTATCGAGGCGCTGGAGGGCGGGCCCCGTCGGCGCCCATGGAACAGTAGGGCCTCCGACTTTTCAAGGGCCACCCTAAGCCCCAGCGCCTCAATGCGCCTGACCACCTCCGCAGTACCTGAGGTGGCCAGCGTTGCCGCCTCCTCGAGGGTCCAGCCCCGGGCTGTGACGAGTGTGTCGTCTGCGTAGCAAATTACGCCCAGCCCGGGGGGGAGCCGGCCACGGAGGACCCAGTCGTAGCCGATGTCCCACAGGAGCGGCCCAAGAACCGAACCCTGCGGGACGCCGCACGACATAGCCCTCCTTACAACGTCCCCTTCCCGGTCTACGAAGAGGACGCTGCGGCCGTCGAGGTAGTCTGCCACCAGCCGCCTTAGGTAGAGGGGCACTCCATGGTACCGGAGTGCCTCCTTGATGCAGCCGAATGGCAGACTATTGAAGGCGTTGGCGATGTCAAGCGACACCGCCAACAGCACATCCCTCGAGGTGACGGCCTCCGCAGCCGCGGCCTTCAGGCGCAGAATGGCGTCGACCGTAGACCGACCCGCCCGAAATCCAAACTGGGCGTCGGACAGGTCGGGGCCGACTGCTCCTAGGTGCCGGACGATGCGGGCAGCGACTACCCGCTCGAGGAGTTTGCCCACCTCGTCCAGCAACACGATGGGCCTGAAGGCCGAGACTGTGTTCGGAGGCCGTCCCGGCCTCGGCAGGAGCACGAGCTTCCCCTCCTTCCAGCAGTCAGGGAACCCTCCGGAAACCAGGCAAGCGCCGAACAGTCCCCTGAGGCGGAGCTCGAGATGGTCGAGGACCAGGGCCAGCACTCGGCCGGGAACCCCGTCCGGCCCGGGGGCAGCGCCTCTCCGCATACGCGCTACCGCCACCCCCATTTCCGTCGTCGTCACGGGCGGTACCTCCACGTCGTCGGCCTCCCGGTCATCATCTGGCGGAGCCATGACCGGGGGCGTGTGCACCGCCCGTGAAGGAAAAAGTCCCTCGACCACCTCAGAGAGGAAGCCCGGCTGGAGGGTCTCCGTAAGGGGGGGGCCCTGGGCGCGGAGCTTGTTAAGCGCCGCGCGGTACGGGCGTCCCCAGGGGTCACGCTCGAGACCCTCCAGCATCTCCTGCCTTTTCGCATCTTTGGCGCGACAGATGGCCAGCTTTAACGCGGCGCGCGCACTGCTATACGCCGCATACAGCCGGCCCTCCCACTCTTCGTAGCGGATTCGGCGACGGCGGCTGCGGGTGTAGGACCTCCGGGCACGAATACAGGCCGCACGGAGGTCCGCCAGCTCCGGGGACCACCAGTAGACCCCCTTCCGTCGAGGCGGGCGCCGCACACGGGGCATGGCCGCATCGCATATCTGCGTAAGCATGCCGCGAATGCGGCCAGCCTCGGCGTCCACGTCTTCCGTCAGGGGGGGAGGCAGCCAGGATTGAAAAATGGCCGCCTCCACTAGCAGGTCCCGGTCGAGCCTACCCACAGCCCATCGCGGAAAAGCGGGAGTTCTGTCCGCCGCGTGACCCCTGCTGGCGCCCTGAAGGTTCCGGGAGACCTCTATCTGAATATATCTGTGGTCAGATAGGGTCTCGACCTCCTCCAGGACTCGCCAGCTCCTTACGCGTGCGGCGACACCGGGGCTAGCGAACGAAAGGTCCACTATCGACCCGCCCCAGGGCCGCACGCACGTTTGGGCGGACCCTCGGTTGAGTAACACGAGGTCCGCCGCTGCCGCCCACTCTTGGACCGCCGCACCTCGCGGGTCCGTCCTGGGGGACCCCCACGCCGTTGATTTGGCGTTGAAGTCCCCCAGCACGAGCACAGGGCTCGGTGCTATACGCCGTATCGAGGTCTCCAGGTTGTGCAGGAAGACCTCGAAAGCCGCCAGACTACGACTAGGGGAGAAGTACACGCCATACAGCGTGACCCCTCCCCATTCGGCCGCCACATATCCCGTGCCCTGGTCTTTGAGTGACAAGGGCGGGGAACGTGGCGCCGCCGAGCCGACGACCGCCACGGAGCCATCCCCGCTACCCGCCCAATTGGGGCGATCCGGGACTATGTAGGGCTCCGCGGCTACGGCAACACCGATCGACCGCTCCGCCATGGATTGCAGGAAGAGGTCCTGCGCCCTGGCATTTGGTGTCACCCTGCCATATAACGCGATGCAATAGACATCATTTATGTATGTATGTAATATATTATTTATAAAATTGTTGAAACCCAACTAAGTATGGAAGTCTAGGCTGAGCCTACCCTAGACTCTAGGGTGATGATGAGAATGATTTTGTGTGGATAACTATCATAATTACAGATATTTCGTGGCATATCTTAGAATAAGTCACTTCATGTTGTGGCTGACCATGAAAAGTTTAGTTTTTGTTATGAAATACGACATTTTACTATTATAATATTCCATCCATCCATCCATCAGCCCTTCGACGTCCACTGCTGGACATAGGCCTCCCCGAGAGAACTGTGTGCTCATTATGGGGGATAATGCCATAATCGCCACGCTTGGCAGGCGGGTTGGCGATCGCAATGGATGTTGTTAATACTCGAGGGAGTGCTGCTGCCCACTCCTCCGGTATTCCCTCAGTCGGCTCTTACGACTCCCGTGGGTAGAGAGGGGTGGGACAATTCTAAAGCCGGCCCCACACGGCAACTATTATAATATTAAAGTTTCTTAAAAACATCTAAAAACAAATGTGAAGTGGACATTTTTTTTTATAATGTATTTATACTCTATATACGACGCCAAAAAAAGATTATATTTACAAGATTGGTTTCTAGACATGACCATTCACGTAAAATATCTACCAATATGATGCATTGTGATGTTGAATGCACCCGCTTTGGTCCATCGATCACAGCGGCCGCCATTCAAGGACCCCGACTGTCATTGTCATGTAATAATAACAGTAATTTAATTTTGTATTGGACAGAGTATTTAAACACAACATTAATAACCTCGGTCTTAACAAACTTGTAAAAGTAGGTTTGTGTAGTTCTTTATTGATTAAATTAGGCAATTCTACTAATATTATGAACTAGCCAAAGGGAATGCTCCGATGGTTCGGACATGTGGAAAGAATGCCGGACGAGCGACTGGTTAAGAAGATATACAATGCGAAAGTGGAAGGATGTAAGTACAGGGGGAGACCGAGACTCATCTACCTAGACCAAATCGGTCATGTATTGAAGGAAGGTGGAGTTAGGAGTCTCCGAAACCGGCGAGGGTGTATGAAGAGAGTTATGAATGTGTAGGAAGCGAGAGATGTATGCAAGAATAGAGCCTCTTGGCACTCTGTTCTCTCTGCCTACCCTGCAAGGGAAATGGCGTGATGATAAGTTAAGTTATGAACTAGCTATTACCGGTGACTTCAACCGCGTGTTATTTACTTATTTAATTTTTTTGTTCTGCACGGAACTCTATTTATTTCTCCAAAATAAAATTTTCCTAAGTTGCTCTTTATAAAATCAGCTAATTGTGAAAGTTCCATCCTAATAATTGACCCATCTGTATGAAATCTGTGAAATTTTCATTAATTGGTCCATCCGTTGAAGTCAAAGCCGAAGAAATAAAATTTAAAAAAAAAAGAGAATATTAAAATCAAGATATTAATAAAAATGGAATGTGTTATAGCCTCGAGCAGATATCACAATAGCTTACTTAGCAAAGCGTTTGGAACTGTTATCCAGGTGACGCAGATTCAAAACCTGCTCGTGAACATAATTTTGGATTTCATATTTTCGCACTTAGTGATTGTCCTTAACGATTAAAAACAATTCTGTCACTTAAAACCTAATTTATTCCAAAACTTGTTTTCGTAATATGCCTTGCTGCGTGATACAGACGGCATGTTCAAAAGATGTTCATTACCTATTCGCCACCGCAGTCTTACGAAAATGGACTAAGAATGGTGACAATGGTGTCACTAATCCCTTTCATGCTACGGCTTTAGGGAGGGAAGATAAATTCCAGTTTCCTTTCTCACAACTACTATGCCAGCCGTAAGTGTGGAGACTAACTTAATTAAATTTATTTGTAAAAAAAGCTTGGTTTCTACACTGGGATGAATAATGTACTCGCAGGTACTTCAATAATTACTTGCAGGTGATTACATGCAATAAAAAAAATATTATGATGTCATTTACAAAAGAGGTTTTATGCAACCAATCTTTACAGAGTTCAAGGCTCTCTGGGTGCTGTAGTGATAATATTTACTAAAGTGCAGGGTCGCGATAACGACGTCGTTAAGCAAGTTTTATTTTATTTTTTACAAACTTAAATTTATTTTTCCATTTAAAATTATGCTATTGAAAATAAAATATAATTAGACAGGGACTTTATCGATTGAAATACATAATGAACTAAAATTAAGAAGAAACCATCACTGCGAAAAAAGCAAATCTCGAGACAAAATCCTACGCCAATTGCTAAGAGAGAGCAGAGAAGACTAGTGCTTCTGAAAGGAATGGCTAATTTTGAAAGTTTATTGGTGTGATTTTTGTAAGTTGTTAAGGCAGGAAAGGCTGGGAACCGCTGCACGGAGTTCGTAATGCCTTGACTCCTTTAGTAGACAGTAGATACATTCATAAGAGTTTTGAGTCCTCACTGCGCTAATTAGAGAGATATCAAATAGTCTCTAAGATTTGATATGCTGTAATTGTGCACTAGTATAATATATTACCTTTTTTTTTTTTTTTTTTTTTTTTTTTTGTTTAGGCGGGAAAAAATGTTCCTAACCGCACACCCTGTCGCTCGGGGCAACGTACAGGGTAGTGTGGGGCCCTCACCCACTAAAGAAACCCGCCGTGTGCCGTCTCTCCGCCTCCATTGACAGGCCACTGGAACTATGTTGCATTCCTTCGGTGGTCCGCCGGCGGCTTACCCTTTTGGGTACCCTCATCTGAGCGACGCATCCGCACACGGAGCGTCACACCTTCGCGGGGGGCCTCGCGGGTGGCGGACGTTCCCCGGTCCATCCACCCGCAGCCCCAGCTAGGGCGGCATTAGGCGCAAATATTCACGCCTGCGCCGCCCCAGTCGCTGGCGGCGGTTCGGGTCTGCGGAAGGATCAGCCTCCCTGGCCCTCTCCGCCGCTTCCTTCCGCGAGATGACCTCCTCGCAGAAGGCAGCGACCGCGGCCCAATTCCTGTCGCTGCCAAGCATCGCTCTGACGACGCTCGGCAGCGAGAGGTCCCCCCCTATTGCCGCGACGAGTTCACGGCGCTGCTCGGCCCAAGCCGGGCACGACTCGAGCGTGTGCTGCGCCGTGTCCTCGTCGCAGCCGCAATGGTGACAGCCCGGAGTCGCTTCCCTTCTTGCGACAATGTGCAGATATCTGCCGAAGCAACCGTGCCCCGACAGCACCTGCACCAGTCGGAAGGTAAGGACTCCGTGCCGTCGCCCTGCCCACTCCTCCAGCACCGGCTGGAGCGCCCCCACGGTCCGAAGACCGGCCCGGGGCGCCTCCAGCCGCGCCCTCCAGTTGGCCATGGCAGCTCGTCGGGCGTCGCCCTGCCACCTCGCCACCTCACGGAGTTGGGGACGCCTGCGCCCCGCCCCCTCTTGCGACGCCCGCCGATACACCTCCGCGAGCCCCTCCGCCTCCAGGTCCCATGGGGGGATTCCGGCCAATGCACAGGCCGCCTCCGTCGACACCGTGCGGTATCCGCGAATGACCCTGGACGCGACAACCCTCTGTGGTCTCCACAGAAGAGCCCTGTTCAGTGCGTCCAGGTACTCCGCCCACACGGGTGCGCCGTACAGCGCCATCGACCGGACCACCCCCGTGTAAAGCCGTCGACACGCATTGTTGGGTCCGCCCATATTCGGCATGAGCCGTGCAAGGGCGGACGCCGCGCCGACGAGCTTCGGGGACAGTTGGCGGAAGTGCTCGCGAAAGCGCCACCGCCCGTCCAGCACCAGGCCCAGATACTTGATCTGGGTCCGAACCTCAATTTGGACCCCGTCCACTGTGATCGAGGCGCCAGCAGGTGGTCGTCGTCGGGGCCCATGGAAAAGTAGGGCCTCCGACTTATCCAGGGCTACCCTAAGCCCCAGCGCCCCGATCCTCCTGACCACCTCCGAGGTCCCTAAGGTGGCCAGGAACGCCGCTTATTCGAAGTTTCCGCCCCGAGCCGCGACCAGCGTGTCATCTGCATAGCAGATGACCGCCAGCCCGGGGGGGAGCCGACATCGCAGCACCCAGTCGTAACCGATGTCCCACAGGAGCGGCCCTAGGACCGAACCCTGTGGGACACCGCACGACATGGGTCTCCTCACAACGTCCCCTATGCGGCTCTCATAGAGAACGCTGCGGCCCTCTAGGTAGTCTGCCACTAGCCGCCTCAGGTATATAGGCACCCCGTGATACCGGAGCGCCTCCCTGATGCAGCTGAATGGCAGACTGTTGAATGCGTTGGCGATATCAAGCGACACCGCCAACAGCACTCCACCACCGGCAACGACCGCCGCGGCCGCGGCCCTCAGGCGCATAATCGCGCCGACCGTCGAACGATCAGCTCGAAAACCAAACTGGGTGTCCGACAAGTCGGGTCCGACGTCACGCAGGTGCTGGACGATGCGAGCAGCGAGGATTCTCTCCAGTAGCTTACCCGCCTCGTCCAGCAGCACGATGGGCCTGAAGGCCCCGACCGAATCTGGCGTTCGTCCCGGCTTTGGCAGGAGTACCAGCCTCCCCTCCTTCCAGCAGTCAGGGAACCGTCCAGACGCCATGCACGCGTCGAACAGTCCCCTGAGGCGGGGCTCCAGGTGGTCCAAAGCCAGGGCCAGTACCCGGGCGGGTATCCCGTCCGGGCCGGGGGCGGTGTTTTTGGAACGAATCCGCGAAACAGCCGCCCCCATTTCCGACGTGGTGACGGGTGGTACACTGAGGTCAGCCTCCCGGTCGCTACCTGGCGGAGCCATGACCGGGGGTGTGCGCTCCACCCGTCGTGGGAATAGGCCCTCGACCACCTCGGTGAGGAGGCTGGGCTGAAGGGTCTCTGTGAGGGGGGGGCCCTGAGTGCGGAGCTTATTCAGCGCCGCACGGTATGGGCGACCCCAGGGGTCACGGTTGAGACCGTCCAGCATCTCCTGCCTTTTCTCAGTTTTGGCGCGGCAGATGGCCAGCTTGAACTCGGCCCGCGAAGTGCGGTACGCCTCGTAAAGCTGGCTCTCGCGCTCCCCATCGCGATTGCGCTGCCGACTGCGGGTATAAGACCTCCGGGCACGAATGCACGCCGCACGGAGGTCTGCCAGCTCCTGGGACCACCAGTAGAGCCCCTTCCTCAGAGGAGGACGTCGCACACGGGGCATGGCCGCGTCGCAAACCTGCGTAATCGCAGCGCGAAATCGGCCAGCCTCAACGTCCACCCCCTCGGATGGGGCTGGTGAGGACAGCCACGATTGTACGATGGCTGCCTCCGCCAGTAGGTCCCTATCCAGCCTGCCCACAGCCCACCGCGGGAACGCGGGAATTCTGCGCGCCGCGTGACCCCTACTGCGGCCCTGAAGGGACCGGGAGACCTCAATCCGGATGTACCGATGATCGGATAAGGTCTCAACCTCCTCCAGGACACACCAGTTCCTCACTCGTGCTGCGACGTCAGGGCTAGCAAACGAAAGGTCCACTATCGACCCACCCCGTCGCCGCACGCACGTGTTGACGGAGCCTCTGTTCAGCAAACAGAGGCCCGTCGACGCCGCCCACTCTACCACCGCTGCTCCACGGACGTCCGTTGCAGGGGACCCCCACGCAGTGGATTTGGCGTTGAAGTCGCCCACAACTAGGACGTGGCTAGGTGCCAGTCGCCGTATCGAGGTCTCCAGGCTGTTAAGCCAGACCTCGAAATCAGCCAGACTCCGGTTGGGGGAGAAGTAGACGCCGTACAGCGTAACTCCCCCCCAGTCGGCTGCCACGTATCCCGTGCCCCTGTCTCTGATTGACAAGGGCTGAGAACGTAGCGCCGTGGAGCTGACGATTGCCACGGAGCCATCGCGGCTACCCGCCCAATGAGGGCGGTCAGGAATGCAGTAAGGCTCCGCAGCTACGGCTACACCAATCAACCGCTCCACCATGGTTTGCAGGAAAAGATCCTGCGCCCTGGCGGAGTGGTTGAGATTCGCCTGGAGGAGGATAGTGTCACGGTTGAATTTTAAGCCGTAACCATATCCTCCTCCACCCGAGACGGTGGTGAAGCCACGTTAGGGGGGGCAGCCTGGGCCGATTGGCTAGTCCCCCCCTTTTTTGGGCCTGTCGTCGGGGGTCTGCATCCCTCCCGCCCCATGCAGTGCTTGGCAGGCCTGTTGCCTGCCGCGCACGCGGGGCAATGAGGGACGGCGGTGCAGGTTGCTGCCCGGTGCCCTGCCTGACCGCAGCGGAAACAAAGACCGCTGCAGTCAAAACAGTTAGTGCATGTCGGCCGGGTGTGTCCGACTGCCATGCACTTAAAGCACCTCGCGGGCCTGGGCTCCAGCACGGTGACCCGCGCGGAACTCCAGCCCACGAGGAGCCTGCCTGCGTCAGCCAAGGTTTTGGCCGCCGCGACAGGGCAACTTGCCCAGACGGAACCTACACCGCCGGGACCGGTCCGAATGGAGCCCACTCTGACGGCATTCGAGCATCCGGTTTTCGAGGCAATAGCCTCCCGGACGTCGTCCGCCGTCACCGAGTCATCCAGACCGGAAATGCGCAATTCGGCGCACTTAACCGGTCTGGTGACGCGGACTCCACTCCCCTCGCCAAACAGACCCTTTAGCCTTTCGGCCACGGTGTCAGCCATCTTGGGGCCCTCCGCCCCAGGGAACTCAAGAATTCGAGCCCCTGTGCGGGCTAGGCGGGTCCGGGCGGCAACGACTCCAATGTCGGAGACGTCGATTTCATCCCGGGCCTTCCTCAAGATGGCCTGGTACGACAGGCCCGCTTCCGCCTCCGGCAGCATGGTGATGACCACCGCTGCCGTTTTTGGCGTCTGAAGCTTGCGCGGCTTCTTGCGGCCGGGCTTGCTCCCTGGCGCCCCAGGTTCCTCAGCCCGGGCAGCAGTCCCTGTCTCGGCTCCTTTCTTCCGTTTGCCCCGGGATTTCTTCCTCCCGCCGCCCACTGTCTGCCAACCCTCATGAGAGGGCTCAGGCCCGGACGGCACAGGGGGTGGGACTCGAGAGTCCCGAGGCATGGTTACTAGGGCCTGCGAGGGCTGGCCAGCACGCGAAAGAGGAGGGAACTCCTCCCTGGGCTGGCCCTTAGAGCGCTGCCCAGCCTTCTGTGCTGATTTCACCTTGGGGGAAGCTTTGCTCGGCCCCTTGAGTGGTGTGGCTGCGGCCGCGGAGTAATTGGCCACGCGGCCGCCCTGACAAGGCAGCGGCGTTGGACCTGAAGGCGGCGCGACCTTCTTCTTATCTGCGGCCAGTGGAGGCCGGAGTCGTGGTTCCGGCGGCATCCCGGCGCTCAAGGAGTTGATGCGCGGGTCATAGATCTCGCTAATGCGATCAATGACTTGGCGCATCTGCTCCTCCGTGAGGAGTCCAGGGGCCGGAGGCCCCGCGCCCGCCGCTGAGTCCGAGGCTCCCGGCACGATCTTGGCGAGCTCTGGTTTGTCTCGCGGGCCGGTGCGCTCCTTGCGGAGCTCTGCCACCTCAGCCTCAAGGCGCTTGCAACGCGCCTCCAGCCTCCTGCTCTCCTCTGACGCCGAGTGCCGCCGGAGTGACTCCACCGCTCCTAAGGCAACTTGTGATGCCTCGTTGAGAGCCTCTGAGTAGGTGCCCCGAAGACTCCGCGACCCGCTGGCCACCGTAAACATAATCGCCAAGGCGTCGGAAACCTTCTGGGCAATTTCACCGGCGGTCAAAAGACTGGCCTTTTCGGAAGGCTCCTCTCGGAGCCTCGATTTGAGGAGGGTAATCCGCTCCTCCATCGAGAGCTCCACTCCTAAGTTGTCCTCTGAAGCCTTGTCCACTCCAGATAAGGCTCGTGGCACAGTGCGTCTGGTGGCGCCTCGGCCCCTCTTCGCCGGTCTTCCCGGCTTCCCTGGCGGAGGCATCTCAGTGGAGCTGCCCTCCGACTCAGACGCACCCACCGACCGCGCTATCGAGCGCTTCAGGACTCGTGAGGGCCGCTCCGCCGAACCAGCTACCCTCCGCTGGGACTCCAATGCAGACGGAGCTGCGCCTGCGGCCGTTGTGCCGCGATCACCGCCATCCGTCTCCATGCCCGAAGTCACTTCAAGGGCTGAGCCGCTATCCACAGGACTTGCCGCGGGTGTGGGTTTCCTCCCGCGGGTCCTCCCCTTCCTCGCAATCTCCTTTTTCTTTTCTTCGCAGGCGTTGGTTGCCCCCCTCCGATACGCGGGGCTGACAGGGCCGGTCTTGGTACTCGGCCCTGTGAGGGATTCTCCGAACGCATTGCGCCCGGTACCCTCCGGAGGTATACATTTTGTTTTCACTTCCGCCATTTTTGAGTTTAGAGTCCTTCGACTATTGTGCCGCCCTCGCGACTGGATACCCTCCAGCCATACATCCCTCGCCGGGCGGCAGTGCTTGGATTGGGGTAATTTTTTATAGGGGTTTTCTTCCCCGCGGTCCGAAGACCCCCGGTCCTGTCTTCCAGGATTACGGGTCAGGCCGAACGGTGGTCTGCATCAGACCGTGCCCACCGCTTGCAAGGCAAGCGGTGAGCCCGTCGCCCCTCAGGCTCAAAAGCCCCGTCTTCGTCTCCTAGGCCGGGGGGGCCACTATGGCCCCGCTGGCCCTCTACGGCAGACGTTCGGCCCACTGCAGGCAGTGAGCTGGTCGCCACTCGGGCCGAAAGCCCCATCTCCGGGGACGGGGGGGTCACTGGGACCCCGCTGTCCCCCTCCCAGAGTCGGGGGGGCCACTATGGCCCCGCTGACCCTCCACGGCGAACGTCCGGTCTATCCACTGTGCCCTCTGCTAATCAGAGGGACACGCGGAGACCCGTCCCCTGCCGGGATTCAGCCGCCGGCACTAGAGTGCCGACGTTGCCCGGGGCGCACCACGCGGAGGTATCCCGACCCGCACCCCAGTATAATATATTACCTAGAACACTGCTGCAAATATTGTGTTTAGATATGTGTCAGTTATATATTTTTGTCTCACGCTTGTACGCCTGAAATGATAAACAGAGGAAACGTAACACATTCATATTCCGTCTAAATAATTTAGTAATAGGGTGCAAGCCTATTATCGACGAAAAAAATCTATAGATTTTGTTTCAAACCAGTATTAGTACTAATAATTTAATTAACATTAGTGCCTCGTTGACCTTCCATCCATCCATCTATCCATCCATGTATCCATCCATCTATCCATCCATCTATCCATCAGCCTTTCATCGTCCACTGCTGGACATAAACCTCCCCAAGATGGGGGTTTTACCATAATCGCTACGCTTGGCAGGCGGGTTTGGTTTGGTGATCGTAGTGGATGTTTTTAGTACACAGGGGAACGCTGCTGCCCGGTCCCCCGGTAATCCCTTAGTCAGCTTTTATGACCCCCCCCCCCTTTAGCCCATAGGAAGAGACGGGGTGGAGCTATTCTTGGTGCCGGCCCCACACGGCCCACGTTACGTTAGTTTTGAATAATAAGATTATGTATATCCAAGTTGAGAAATAGGTTTGCTTTTTAATGTTTGTTTATTTTGTGGTTTAGGTACCTAGTAATCTTCATCTATCAATGTAGTAATATAAGCGTTATTGTTGTAATAAAATACTCTTTACTTATCTAATAACAGTGTTTACCCCCAATGGCGTTTGCGCCACGCCTTTCTAACGGATATTGTGTTATAGGGTTTCTTCAATCTGAGGACACCACGGATTTATTATAGAAGACAGGCTTGTATGTTATGGAAGTTAAATATACTGTCTATTCCTTGACCTTGTTTTTATTTTCTATAGTAAACTCAACCTATATTAGTAAAGTTTGGTAACCGTGTCATAAATAAAGAGGCATATTTGAGGTTGTAATTTTTGCCTAAATCTCATTTAATATACATACAAATTATCATTTCTTGCTTATTTCCTTAATTGTAATGTGAAGTGTGCAGCTTGTATCAACGAAATTACAGGTTCATATCTTTGGTATCTGATAGAAAACAATAGGCTCGTTTAATTACGTGTGACTACTTAGATATTAAAATATACTAAAAGTAGATATGTTATGAAATGTGGTTTATTGATTTACCTATACCCTAATTCTGAGTATACATAATAAAAGAGAATATTTTCTGATATTTACGTGAATATTTACACATTATGCGTTTCAAAGAATATGATAATGAAACTTCTTTTACGCCACTTTTTTAAATTGCTTTATTTTGTGCACATTAAGAAAATAATGATACGTGCTGTATAGATAAGATATATTGCCGCAACGGTTAATGCTTCCACATCCATCTCGAAAAACGTAAGGATCACAACTGAATATCGCCATCGTGAAGTTGCGTTTCAACCATCATCGCATGGCCATCTCGCTAGGCCAGCGCTGGCCCATCATATAGAGGAGCCATAAGATATAAGATGTCCAATGGCGGATCAGTTGTTACATTACCTTCATGTATTATGAGTTTATAAATATTAAGTTTTAGATTTTTAACCCACCTAGTATTTATTTAGATATTTTTATATATATTTTTAGCATTTTACATGCTTAACACTATACATTAAACACAAAGTGAATAATGTGAAATCGAAAATAACAGTCACGAGCAGGATTTGAACCTGCATCTCCTGGATATCGTCCAGATGCTTTGCCAATTCAGCCATCGTTATAATTGCTCCTGACTGCTAATTAATTAATTTGTTAGGTAAAATCTTAATTGTAAAATTAAGTTTACCTGGTCGGTATAATGTATGAAAATGCTTCCGACAGATGGCGCAGGCGTCACCCAAAGACGTTAAGTATGAATGTGTTATCGAAATTAGCAGTCAGGAGTCAATTGTCACGATGGCTGAATTGGCAAAGCATCTGGACGGTATCCAGGAGATGCAGGTTCAAATCCTGCTCGTGACTGTTATATTAGTGTTCATACTTCTCACTCCATCAACATATATTCAATACGCTTTCGACATCTCGCGACAAGAAATTAAACTAAACGTAACGCCATATCTTTTTCTATCGGTCGCGATTGGTTAAGTTTAAATAATTGTACCCGCACCCCCTCTCCTTGAGCTATGTACATTTTACTTAACCGACATTACATGCAATTTTGATTGTGAACTTAACGCATCTTTTATTTCTCAACCAACAATATCTTCGAAACTCATCATCACCTTTCATCCATCATCTTGGGTTCATCAACCCCTCACCGCTGCCGCTACATTTTGGGCCTTCTTCGCCAAATAATTGAACAAAGTCGACGAGCGACCTGTGGATCGTGGATCTTTGCACGCGGCGGTTTGAGAAGAAAACGCAAATATCGCATATATTCGGACGAGTTTCGAAGAAATAAGCTGCCAAACGAACCAACGGAGGCCAAGCGCACTGGAATTGAAGTTCGTTGGCGTTTCATCGAAAATTACACGCAAATCGGTGGGGCCAATCTTTCTCTTTTCCATCACCTCCTGTTCTCTTGGTGCTATATTGTGCCTGTGCTTTCAATTTCAGTGAATTGCTGCATCGTATTCTCGGAATATCGCAATTTCCAGTCTTACAAATCTGGTGACGTTGCTAGCATCAGTGTGGTCTGATTGGATCATAAAACCGTGAGTACTCCTCTTTTCACTGACCACCAAAATGCCTATTGAATCCGCTAAATCACGGGATAAATCTCCCATTTTGCTAGGTGTAGAAAGTAGTGAGGTAGTTCGTGATTTGGTTAGGAAACGTGGTATAATTAAGGGCAGGCTTACCAAATTTAATAATTATTTAGAGTCTATAAAGGATGATCAACATTTTCCCAATCAAAAACGCATTGATTTAAAGTTAAGAATTCAAGGATGTTCTAGTTTATTTTCTGAATTTAACGACATTCAAACGAAAATAGAGGAAAGGGTTTCCGATAGTGAGTTAGGTGAACAGTTAAATCAGCGAGAACTATTTGAAGATAATTATTATAGTTTAATATCTCGTGCCGAATTTATGCTCAATGCTGATGAGGTTACCGATTGCTCCAAGTCATGTCATAGTCATACTAATATTAAACTACCTACCATATCTATGCCTACGTTTGATGGATCGTATGAGCAATGGCTGGAGTTCAGAGACTCATTTACCTCACTCGTTCATAATTCTAAAGACATTTCTAACATTCAAAAGTTCCACTATCTCAAATCGTCCCTAAAAGGTAATGCCGAACTAGTCATACATTCCATAGAATTTTCGTCTAATAACTATCAGGTTGCATGGGAGTTGTTGCTCAACCGATATAATAATTGCAGACTTTTAGTCCACAATCACGTAAAAGCTTTGTTTACTGTACCCGCATTAACTAAAGAGTCACCTTCTTTGATCAGAACATTAATTGACACATTTCTAAAAAATGTACGTGCACTTAAGATCCTAGGTGAGCCTACGGATACCTGGGATACTCTGATTATTTTTATTATAGTGTCGAAGCTAGACAAAGTTACTGAAAGGGAATGGGAGACTCATAAATGCACATTGTTCCCTAACCCGATTGATAACAATCCCACGCGATTAACTGTGGAAGATTTAATTAATTTTCTTCGTAACCGAGCGGACATGCTGGAGGCATTGCAGCGTTCATATTGTAAAGACGCACAAAACACTAATAATCAAAAACAACACACAAAATCTCGCAACATATCACACTGCAATGTATCCAGCGGGCCGAGTAAAACGAACGATAAACAACAACGCGGTAAGTTATCATGTGTAAAATGCAATGCAAATCACCCACTGTATACGTGCAAAAAGTTTATCGATAGTGATTTAGATTTAAAGCTTAAACTTGTACGCGAGCACAACTTATGTGAGAATTGTTTACAATCGGGACACTCGGTAAGTAACTGTAGGTATGGGCCGTGTAGACGTTGTAGTCAAAAACATAACTCATTACTACATAATGATAACGCAAATAGTTCAGTCGCATGCCATTCTACAACAAACACTGAGGTGTTGAGTGCGAATGCGAGTGATGCGCTTGCACCTCTCCCCGCGGCCGTACCAACCTCCTCGGGATCCGCCCTTCCTATCCAGGTAAACAAGGCACACATGCAAACACAGTCTACTAGATCTATAGGTGTGCAATCCGTGTTATTGTCAACAGCTATAATTGAGGTAGCCGATGTAAACGGTACATATCATAAAGCGCGTGCGCTCCTTGATAATGGAAGCCAGCGCTGTTTCATCTCTAAATCACTATGTCAATTATTAAAAGTACCATTATTACAGTCCACAAACGAAGTTCGAGGCGTAGGTGATTCGGTAGTACATTGTTTGCAAGCTTGTAACATCGATATCAAATCCTACACCAATAATTCATTTTCTACGCGCATTTATTGTTATGTTCTATCTAAGATCACGGCTTCGATGCCTGCTGTATGTAAACTAAGCGCGCAAGTCTATATTCCAGACAACATACGGCTGGCCGATCCGGAATTTTTAGAATATAAAACCATCGACATTTTAATTGGTGCAGATAGGTTCTGGGATCTGTTAGAAGACGGAAAGATTCGTTTGTCTAGGGGTCCATATCTACAAAACACAAAACTAGGCTGGATTATTTCCGGACCTATTGTTAATTATTCATGCAAAAATACGCCGATTCATTGTAATATTATTAATTCATTAGATACGCAACTTCGACTGTTCTGGGAGATTGAGGAGCTGCCTAAGGTCAGAGACGCGCAGACTGAGGAAGAACGTGCATGCGAGGATCATTTTATTCGCACCACTACACGCAATAGTGAGGGACGATTCTGCGTGCACATTCCACTTCGTCAGTCACCTGACACTTTGGGAGATTCTTATACCCAGGCAGAACGTCGAGTTTTTGCATTAGAAAAACGATTGCAACGTTCGCCAGAATATAATCGTCTTTATGTTAATTTTATGCAAGAGTACATTAATCTAGGCCATATGACACAGGTAGATTCTTTTCAATCCCCGTGCTATTTTATGCCGCATCATGGCGTGTTCCGCGAGCTCAGCACCACCACCAAGTTGCGCGTGGTATTTGATGCAAGCGCACCATCGAGCTCCGGTAAGTCACTTAATGATTTGCAACTAGTTGGCCCTCCTATACAGGGTGATCTCGTTGCCATTCTTCTCCGCTTTAGGCAGCACAAGTACGTAGCATGCGCAGACGTGGAGAAGATGTACCGGCAATGCTTAGTAGATGAGGGTCAGCGTAGCTTGCAAATGATTCTGTGGCGTAATCATCCGTCAAAGCCGTTAGGTATTTATAAATTAAATACTGTGACGTACGGAACGGCTTCCGCGCCTTTTCTTAGTGTTAGGTGCCTAAAACAATTAGCGTCTGAATCTCCTAATCCTGATGTTTCTCGGGCCATAAACGAGGACTTTTACGTTGACGACTACATTACGGGTTTAGATGATAAAATTAAATTATTAGATTTATGTGATGAAACCCAGAAAACGTTACAATCAGGCTGTTTTCCACTCAGAAAATGGATATTTAATTTTAAACGCGATGATGACAGTCATTGTTTTAGTCAATTTAAACCATTAAGTTTAGATCAAAATGTTAGTTCTAAAACCTTAGGTATAAGCTGGCACAATGCAAACGACAACTTTTATTTTAATTCACATATTAATATTGATAAAAACAAACCAATTACTAAGAGGTCTATTTTATCAAGCATTTCGCAAATTTTGGACCCTCTCGGCTTGTTAAGTCCCGTCATAATTGTAGTCAAAGTACTTTTACAACAATTATGGTTATTAAAACTAGGTTGGGATGACAATGTACATGATAGCACGGCGCGCGCGTGGAACCAGTTTGTTATATCATTGCAAGCGCTGAACACAGTGCGTATTCCACGCCATGTTATAGGTACGCAGCCTATCTATATCGAACTGCATGTTTTTAGCGATGCATCTCAGTCGGCGTACGGCGCGTGCATTTATGTTCGCACAGTTAACACTGATCTAACGGTATCGGTTAGATTACTATTTTCAAAAACAAAGGTCGCGCCGTTGAAACCCGTAAGTATCCCACGTCTTGAACTTTGTGGGGGGTTATTAGGAGCTCGTCTGTATGACAAGGTACGTAACTCATTACGCTGTAAGTTTAATAACGTCGTATTTTGGACCGATTCCACGATAGTCTTAGGCTGGCTACACATGAGGCCGAACCAACTTAAAACGTTTGTCCAAAATAGAGTTGCGGAAATACATGATCTGACACCTGAGGTTCTGTGGCGTCACGTCAGTGGTGAAAATAATCCCGCTGACCTAGCATCACGGGGTGTTCGTTTAGAAGAACTTTCATCTTCTACCTTGTGGTGGGAGGGTCCTGAATTCCTTCGAAACCCTAATTTTTCAATAGACGATCACAGAAGTTCAGACTCATTCAAACATCGCGAGTTACCTGAGATTAAGTCATGCGTCACAGCGGTCATAGCTAAAGATTATAGTGAATTGTCTTTGTTCCCATTCCATCGGTTTTCCCAATTTAAGCGTATAAGGCGTGCAGCTGCCTTTATGTTGCGTTTCATTCATAATAGTCGATACAAAACAAATAAGCGTACAGGCGGCCTTAGTGTGGATGAGTTAGACTACGCTAATAAAACATTAACCCGATTATGCCAAATCGAATCTTATCCGACTGAATATAAGGCGTTGTCTGATAACGGGACTATTAAAAATAAAGGTTGTTTATTTAAATTAAATTTATTCCTAGATGACTACAAATTAATGCGCGTGGGTGGCCGTTTAGTTAATTCCAATGAATTCATTTACGGTAAAAAACATCCTATTTTAATTTCAAGTAAACATTATTTTGCTACTTTATTATTTCGCCATGAGCACACTCAGCTTCTCCATGCTGCTCCACAGGCATTACTTTTTCATTTACGCGAATCATGGTGGCCTGTGGGAGGCAGGAACTTAGCTCGCCAGGTAGTACACAGTTGTGTTACCTGTACACGCTTTAGAGGTAAGACGCTTACTCCTATGATGGGTAACTTACCTAGAGAAAGAGTTACACCTAGTCTTCCATTTATTAGGTGTGGGGTGGACTATGCTGGGCCAGTGCTCATTCTGAACCGCAAGGGTAGGGGAGCTAGACTTATTAAAAGCTACATCTGTTTATTTGTTTGCTTCGTGACACGCGCGATACACTTGGAACTAGTCAGTGACCTCTCCAGTGAAGCATATTTATTAACTTTAAAAAGATTCATTTCACGCCGCGGTAAACCTGCAGAGATTTATTCGGATAACGGTCGCAACTTTGTGGGACTTATGAAGGAATTTTCAAAATTTTTAAATACTTGTAGTTTAGATATTTTAGAATTCGCAACTAGTGAAAATATTAAATTTCATTTTATTCCCCCTTATTCCCCGCATTTTGGTGGTCTGTGGGAGGCGGGAGTAAAGTCGAGTAAATACCATATCCGTCGTGTGATAGGGAACGCGCACCTTACGTTTGAAGAGTACAGCACAGTACTGGCTCAAATAGAAGCCGTATTAAATTCCCGACCTCTGTCCCCTCTTTCTTCCGATCCACAGGACTTTTCCCCGCTCACTCCAGGTCATTTCTTAATTGGCCGATCACTAACTGCCCCAGCCTGCGATGACCTGCGTGATGTTCCAGCGAGTCGTCTCCAGCGGTACCAGAGGGTGGAACAACTTCGCCAACATTTTTGGAACCGATGGGCGAAGGAATACATCTCAGAGCTGCAGGTACGGACAAAGTGGACGACGAATAAGGACGAGCTCAAGCCAAACTCCTTAGTGATTATTAAGGACAATAACCTCCCACCGTTGAAGTGGCATTTGGGTCGTGTCCTTCACACGATCCCAGGAAAGGATGGCATATCCCGGGTGGCCGATATACAGACGTCATCGGGCGTAGTGAGGCGCGCATTCGCCAAGATTTGTCCTCTTCTCCAAGATGTAGTCGACACTGATACACCGGCGGAAGACCATTGAAAGCCACTGCTTCCAAGGCCGGGGGCATGTTCATACTTCTCACTCCATCAACATATATTCAATACGCTTTCGACATCTCGCGACAAGAAATTAAACTAAACGTAACGCCATATCTTTTTCTATCGGTCGCGATTGGTTAAGTTTAAATAATTGTACCCGCACCCCCTCTCCTTGAGCTATGTACATTTTACTTAACCGACATTACATGCAATTTTGATTGTGAACTTAACGCATCTTTTATTTCTCAACCAACAATATCTTCGAAACTCATCATCACCTTTCATCCATCATCTTGGGTTCATCAACCCCTCACCGCTGCCGCTACAATTAGATTTCACATTTTTCACTTTGTGTCCACCTAATATTTGTTTAGAAACAGAAAATAAAATATATTTAATTTGAAATTTCTAGACTTACGGTGTATGAATTTTAAGCTAGTTTGTAAAACTACACAGCATACGCAGTATACGAGTATATCTAATTACTATACCTATACGTATATTAATTTTACGTAGTACGTAGCTATAAATAATCGTTCATTCCCCTTCTCCGTAGAATACAAGTGTGCTGCACCGTGACTATCGGACTATCTCTAATTAATCTGTTTTACTCGTATAATAGGGTGACTCAACTGCACCCAGTTCACTGGAGAACCAAGATTTTAGTTTTGGTATTGACGTCATGGCATATTTGATACGAAACGTTGAGAGGCCATGTGGTTAATTCACTTATTATTTATCGTTATTTTATTAAACACTGTGAGAATTTCTCTTTAGCTCTAAATAATTTAATAATTTTGAGGTACGGGCGTAGATTGAATATTACTGTTTTATTTTTAGTATCTTTAAATAATACTTAATTAAGTTTATGAAATATATAAGATAAAATAATAGAGATGTCAGTAAGTTTCATAAGGATTTCAAAGAAAAGTTTATAAAATCCCAATAAAGAATTGTTTATTACGGAAAAAAAGAAAATAAATTAAAAAAATTATGGATATTGTTCTATAAGAAAAGAAAAAAAACATTGTTCATTTGAGAATACTTTCAAGCAAAACA
Source organism: Leucoma salicis (assembly GCA_948253155.1). Lineage (NCBI taxonomy): Eukaryota > Metazoa > Arthropoda > Insecta > Lepidoptera > Erebidae > Leucoma > Leucoma salicis. The sequence continues at coordinate 20,010,495 of OX411807.1, forward strand.
TTCTCTTTCAGGGAATACGGACATAATGCACAATGGAAAGATCACATTGTTTTGTTATTTGAAGTAGTTCACAGAAACAACTTTTATATCTTATACAGGTCAAGGTGTAGTATACATTTATGTCTTTCTCCTCGCAATGTTCTTGAGCCGAGCTGTAGTATTTGAACTGCGAGATTAAGACATGGACTCGTTTGCTAGGTCATACAGCAAAAAATATAGCCCTGAATGACTTTTAAATTAGTTTTAGACTTCAAACGGTTCAAATATAAAAAACAAATATACAAAAAATAATAATAAAAAAAAATATACAAATCAAATATATCACGAATACCGAGCCCACCCAAACGAATCGGTAAGGACGCTTGCAGCCAAGTTCGGTCATGCAATTATATTTTATGAATTTTGCTTGTGGTTGATTTTAAAATTTCATATAATATGCCAGATGTTTATATTGAGAAGGTCTTAAAATATGTGTTTTTGGGACGAAATCATTATTTTACCTATATATTACATAATATATATTGCGTATAACGTTTAAGTAAAATAATGAATTCAGTTAATGTAACCAGGTCCTTTAAATTTACTCTATAATTTTATATACATACAAATAATTTATAAAATTTTAAAAGTTAATACCTGTGATATCCTCATCCTTAGGAGGGCTGTTAGTGGATCTTGGAGTGGGGAGCCATCCTTATATTTTTCCATTACAATTTTCTAGTCGCTGATTTCTAATTAGAAATTGAGTAAAATTCTGTGCATTGCTCTGTTGGATATGTAAAAATTGTTTTTAAAAAGGTACGCAACCATCCGATACCCATAAACGTATACTCATATCGATCGTAATAAGCGGTAGAACTAACTACAGGTGGTGTTCTTTGTTTTGGTCCGTTCGTTGACCCTGTGGGGAGACACGCTGTCTACCGCACCCTCACTCTGCATGCGGACATGCGCCTTCAAAATGCACGTATATTAAATGGGGTGCCACGCAGCGCCTTAAAACTATCATCCTTTCTGCACATTTGTGAGTAGTAGTACACGTAAATATACCACATATATACCTCATTTGTTCCTATTTAATAAACACTGATATTATACATATGTGCCCATATATTTTTCTATTATAAATATACATATAATAATGACGCGCCCTTGCTTTGCACGAACGCACTTTATTAATAAAAATATCTGTCGATAAAGTAAGCTTAACCTGCCGATCATTTTAACTGCAATAACTAGGCTATAACCTCCACGACAAGTCAAACTATACAATTAGGAAATACCATTTAGTAATTATGTTATTAACTTCCATTGAGTAAAATGAAAAAATCTTTAACTAGATATATTCTGTGTTGGTCACACTTAAAAACATAATCAAAATACCGCTTATATTAATCACAAAAGGTCCTACAGATGCCAATCTAAAATAAGTACCGGATATTACGGCAATACCGGTGTGGGTGTGTTGCATAAGATCCTTGCATAATGAACTTGCCCTTTGAAAGCAGCTTCGAGAATGCTTATTCATTCATTTATAGAATATTTTACTCTGTGTTTACTTTTAGTTACCAGTCAAGTTGTAAAATTGGAAATGTTACGATTTTGCTATTCATTTTTAGACGTTGAGTTATGAATGAAATATACAAATAATCAATTTCCTTGACTAAGGATTTTCATTTGATATTAAAAACATAAAAACAATACAATTGCCTTTTGGAACCAAAATTAGGCATCTGCAAAATGCTTTTTAATTCTAATAAGTGACGTATCGTCCACAAAAGTACTTGTTACATATTGGGATATATCAATATGCCGTAATCAACTAAAACACAGTTATCCCATTCAGGTACAAATAATATTATTATAACATATACATATTTTATAAACAGGTGGGCCCATGACCTTCCGATTTTTCAATATTTTCTTTTGCCTCTTGCAATTGTCTGAAATTAGCTTAAAATTTGTATCGTAATTTTGTATTAAAAGTTCATAATAATATTAGATGTAAACAAACAAACATAGCATCACGCCAGTATTCCCCGAAGGGGTAGGCAGAGGTGTATTACACACCCACGACTCGCCAGCTATGTTTAAGTCCCACGTAATAGGGGGCGAGCCTATTGACGTCTACCGGGCACATTTCCAAACACCGGGCTGTTACTGAGAATTTTTATTTTTAGGAAAAAGTTCAATAAAATTGCCCGACCTGGGGATCGAACCCGAGACCTCATGATTAGCAGTCGCATACACTACCGCTACACCACCGAGGCAGTTCGTATCATATTATATGTGATACACCGTTACACGAAATTTAATATAATCTATTTCAATCGTTATTAACTAACATTTTACTGTATACTTACTGAAGATTGGTATCCATAAAATAACTACTATCGCAACTGCTTCATCAAAGTTGATGTGAGAGGCCATAGATATTCATTAATTGGTATACATCTATACTTTTATAAAACAGAGCTGTGTTTAAGATATTTGAGAAAAAATTACTGTAATAGGCTATATAGGCATGTCTAAACATAAAACAATTTTTTTTAGAATTTTTGTCTGTTTGTCTGTTTACCTGTTTGTCTGTTAGTTTGTTCGCGCATCACATAAAAACTACTGAACGGATTTTGATGCAACTTTTTTTATTTGAAAGGCCTTGATTAGACTTAAAAACTGGTATACATTTTATCCCGCTACTATATCGGGAACCTGAGATATAGCCGAAAAACTAGAAAATAATTTAAACAAGAATTTATTTTAAAATTTATTTAAAAGAACTACTAGATGGATTTTGATGCAACTTTTTTATTTGAAAGGCCTTGATTTGACTTAAAAACTGGTAGACATATTATCTCGCTACTATATCGGGAACCTGAGATATAACCGAAAAACTAGCTTTTGGCTGCGGCGAAGCCGCTGACAAAGGCTAGTATTATCATAAAATTGAGCACTGTAGAAAAAAATACCAAAACCTAGATAGATACATTTGTATAACCGTATAAATTCGTATGTAAAACTATGTTTTATATAGTTCTACGCATATTTTTATCTAACGCATATTCTTGTGGAGTGTGGGATTCATGTTTTATGTAGCTTCGGGTAAGCTGCCTATTATGTGGGAGGGAAATGACTTTGAATAATGACACCAGTTATGTTGCAACTTATATTTGATGAAACAGTTATTCTTTTAAAAACATAAATGTTTATAGCTCTATCACCGAAGAAGGCAATAACTGTTATACTAAAAACTGGTGGAATATATATTACGAGTATATTCTGTTGAGGTAAAACTACACCTCACAATAGGTTATTGTGGCAGACTATGAACTTTGAAACCACAATATTTAAGATAGTAGTGGGTAGTGAAAGAAAAAACATTAAAACAAAATATAATAGTTCCTCTCTAATATTCCAAAGAGCCGGCTGAGGGAATACCGGGGGAGTGGGCAGCAGCACTCCTTCGAGTATTAACAAAATCCACTGCGATCACCAACCCGCCTGCCAAGCGTGGCGATTACGGCATTATCCCCATGACGGGACCGGTCGTTGTGGCGTTGTCTTGGGGAGGCCTATGTCCAGCAGTGGACTTTGAAAGGCTGATGAATGGATGGATGGATTCCAAAGAGATATATATTTCACTGATCATTACTCGTATTTTACATTTTTGAGTGTCTATTGCTTATATTTATATTAAATTCCTTAGGATCTAATGATTTTAAGAGTGATGTAAGTATAAGAGACTCGCCCTCAATTAGATTATTTGCACCATTAGGTATCCAAAAATGGAATGGAATCTATACTATTATAAGGCTGTAACAGAGCTAGATATTTGAGAAAAAATACTGTATTAGGCTATATAGGCGTGTCTAAACATAAAGTATATTTTTTAGATTTTTTGTTTGTCTATTTATCTGTTTGTTTGTTTGCGCATCAAGCAAAATCTACTGAACGGATTTTAATACAACTTTTTTTTATTTGTTTTTTTATGTAGCTCTTGATTGAGACTTGAATGCTCCACTAAAACTAGTATATAATTTTATCCCGCTATTATACCTGGAACCTGAGATATAACCTAAAACTACCTTTTGGCTGCGGCAAAGCCGCGTACAAAGGCTAATCATACTTTATAATATTATAAATGTGAATGTGTTTGTTACGCTTTCACGGGAAAACTACTTAACCTATCATCATGAAACTTCGTACACATATTCTTGGAGGTATTAGAAGTAACATAGGATACTTTTTATTAAAAAAAAAATATATTTTACGCTAGATAAAAACATTGTTTGTCAAAAAATCTCAAAATCTAGCTACTTCAACGCCATCTAGCATTCCAATAATGAAGTACCAACCCTGAGTACTGTAATACCGTTGCACTGTATTAAAGACGGTCACGCAAAAAATTTTTAAATTCCAAGACTTCAATTTCAAAGGTTGCTTTGTTTATTTTTATAAAATTCCTCGCAGACGAAGTCGCGGGTAAGAGTTAGTAAGTTAATAAATATAAGAAGTCGTTACAAATCTTGCTCACAGACTAAATTATTTTACTGCGAAAAAATAGTAAATATGCTCATCAAATACGAAAAAATATATACAAAAGTAAAATACTTAATAGTTTAGTGAAGCTATATTTTACTTTCACTGTTTAGTGAAACTAGGAGTATTAATAAAATCTGGTGTTTTTTTAAAAGACAACACAGTGCACTAACCAATAATCCTTGTATAGCGGGGGACTTTAAAAACATACAATTTTACGGACAAAAAGTACACCCAGACTCAGACCAACCATTCGTGGATCACACAAACAGTTGTACTGTGTGCGAATCGAACCCACAACAGTCAGTTAAGACAAAAACAAACATACATTATCCAAAAAAAACAACATAGCATCACGCCTGTATTCCCCGAAGGGGTAGGCAGAGGTGTATTACACACCACACGACTCTCCAGCTTTGTTTGAGTCCCACGTAATAGGGGCGAGCCTATTGACGTCTACCGGGCACATTTCCAAACTCCGGGCTGATACTGAGAATTTTCCTTTTTAGGAAAAAGCTCAATAACATTTCATATTACATTATCCAAATTCAAGCTAAATTATAAAATATAATTTTTAGTTTCTTTTCTTTAATTGCTTGTAGTGGCGGACGAGCCACGGCCCATCTGATGGTAAATGGTAACCGCCGCTCATGGACTCAACTATACTGAGAGTATTGTCAAGCCGCTGCTCACTATTTCATTTCATAAATATGAAATGAAAAAATAATATGTGGTGGTGACACTTGTATTCTTAGTCCATCACCACACGGAAAGTTAGTTAAGAATAAAATATTGTATTTTATCTTGTGTATTAGACTTTATCTTGTCATCATCTCATTTAAGAGCTTAGCTCTTGTCGGTGGAGAATCCTCCAGCTCTCTCTGCATAGTGCCTTTTTCCTTTTTCTTTTTCTGCATAAGCCTTTATCTTGTAGAATGTACATATATGTCAATCAATTATAATGAGTTTATGGCAATCTACTGGTCACTACCAGTTTGCGCCACAAGGCAAAAGCAAGAGCAGGTGCTTCTAGTCTACTCCAGCCACTTACTCAAAGCAGCAGTTCATTGTGTCGAAAGGCCGCTCTACCTTTCGTTAATATTGTTGATCCTCAAGGAGTTTATATTTCCAAACATCGTTTGTAGAGCACTTTAGGAGGCATGTAATGGAAGAACATTTTATTCATGCACAATGTTACCAGTAGGTACGTGACGTACGGCTTGCACAGTGATTACATTAAACGAACGATGAACCCTTTTTTCCGGCTGATTCTATAGTTCCCAGTTGTATTTTTGAAACTGTGTTCTAAATTTAGACATCAATGTTTACAGTTCTCGACAATATCTTCTAACTTACAACTTATCAATAATAACATATAGCATCACGCCTGTATTCCCCGAAGGGGTAGGCAGAGTTGTATTACACACCTACGGTTTGCTAGCTATGTTTAAGTCCCACGTAATTGGGGGCGAGTCTATTGCCGTCTACCGGGTACATTTCCAAACTCCTGGCTGCTACTGAGAAATTTTCTTTTTACGAAAAATGTCTATAACACTACCTGACCCGGGGATCGAACTCTAGACCTCATGACCAGCAGTCGCTCATACTACTGCTGCACTCAGAGGCAGTTGTAGGTTTTCTTATTTTTTACATTATAAAATTATTATGCAAAGTACTGACTTTTATCAGTATGTTTACTAATATAATTCGAAAGTGAGCTTGTTTGTTTGTTACGCTTTCACGCTGTAACTACTTAACTAATCATCATGAAATTTTGCAAACATATAGTCTAAAGCCCAGAAAAGAACCTAGGTCACTTTTTATGTCTGAAAAATGTATGGTTCCTGTGGGATATCTATATTTGCATGTAGATAATGACTATGCTGTAGATAGACATATTTATATTCTTTTTGAATCTTGTTTTCTAGAAATATAAAAGAGATGTATTTTTAGTGCCGTCAACATTTGGGTATACAACTAATAAGACAATTTTAATATTTTGTATGAAGTAGAAAGTAAGATGTTCTAAAATAGATGTCACGTTTGGTTACCTATATAATTCCCGGCTGGGCGAAAGTGCAAAATATCCTTTGATAATTTTCTTATTTTATGCTTTGCCAATAGGTACCAAATTATTTGAATAAATCCAAAATAATTAAAATTGAGCAGATGGGTTCTTTTTTATATGATACGTCCGATATCATCGTATGAAATCATATAAAGAGCTGAGATTCTCTCATGCAGTTGAATGACATTAAAATGGTTTGTTTACAGAAAGTGACTTAGCGTTGCTTGTGCTAAGAACAGTTATTCTTTATTAAGTAGTTGTAACTGGGACACATCGACACTGGATTAACTTTTTAATTAATAACTTTCAAGATGAAAGTAATTTGAAGTATGTATCTCAAAGTATATTTCATATTTAATTAAGAAAAATGTTAACACACAGTGAAAATGTGAAATCGAAAATAACAGTGCTCGATTTGAACCTGCTTCTCCTGGAATACGGTTCCAGATGCTTCGCCAATTCAGCCATCGTGGTAATTGCTCGGGACTGCGAATTTCGATAACACATTCATCCTTAGCGTCTTGGGTGACGCCTGCGCCATCTGTCTGAAGTATTTATTCGATTTCTTATTTTCATTATTTGTGTTAATTTATATGGTCAAATGCTACAAATATAATTTTAGAATATACAAAATAAGAAAAATATTGCGAATTATAATAAGTTTGCGTTTTCGAAATACTTATATCAACGCAATGTTGTTTTTGGAGGAAGAGAGGGTAGACGCCCTAGGTTCTATGGCTTGTGTGTAATTTTCACCACACATCACTGCCCCTCTGTTAGGCACTCCTTATCCTGGGAGTCTCCTCTCAGATGGAAAAGGAATTTACGCCATAGCCCACCACGCTTAGTTACTGCGAATAGGCAGGTTTCATAGCTTTGCATATAATATATAAGTAGTCCAAACCCTAGATAAGGATATATTATGTTCGCGGACAAATGTTCGGTTCTTTTGCGATAGCTTCTTTTTATATTACGTGGGTGGCAAACAAACATACGGCCCACCTGATGGTAAGCGGTTACCGTAGCCTATAGACGCTAGCAACACCAGAGGCATCACTCGCACGTTGCCATCTCCCAGGAAAGGAATAGGAGTTGATGAGCAAGGATAATAAGAATAGGACGGATACTAACAAGAGGATAGGAAGAATATTAAGAAGAGTATAGGAAGGATATTAAGAAGAGGATAGGAAGGATATTAAGAAGAGTATAGGAAGAATATTAAGAAGAGGATAGGAAGGATATTAAGAAGAGTATAGGAAGGATATTAAGAAGAGGATAGGAAGGATATTAAGAAGAGTATAGGAAGAATATTAAGAAGAGGATAGGAAGGATATTAAGAAGAGTATAGGAAGGATATTAAGAAGAGGATAGAAAGGATATTAAGAAGAGTATAGGAAGGATATTAAGAAGAGTATAGGAAGGATATTAAGAAGAGGATAGGAAGGATATTAAGAAGAGTATAGGAAGGATATTAAGAAGAGGATAGGAAGGATATTAAGAAGAGTATAGGAAGGATATTAAGAAGAGGATAGGAAGGATATTAAGAAGAGTATAGGAAGGATATTAAGAAGAGGATAGGAAGGATATTAAGAAGAGTATAGGAAGGATATTAAGAAGAGGATAGGAAGGATATTAAGAAGAGTATAGGAAGAATATTAAGAAGAAGATAGGAAGGATATTAAGAAGAGTATAGGAAGGATATTAAGAAGAGGATAGGAAGGATATTAAGAAGAGTATAGGAAGAATATTAAGAAGAGGATAGGAAGGATATTAAGAAGAGTATAGGAAGGATATTAAGAAGAGGATAGGAAGGATATTAAGAAGAGTATAGGAAGGATATTAAGAAGAGGATAGGAAGGATATTAAGAAGAGTATAGGAAGGATATTAAGAAGAGGATAGGAAGGATATTAAGAAGAGTATAGGAAGGATATTAAGAAGAGGATAGGAAGGATATTAAGAAGAGTATAGGAAGGATATTAAGAAGAGGATAGGAAGGATATTAAGAAGAGTATAGGAAGGATATTAAGAAGAGTATAGGAAGGATATTAAGAAGAGGATAGGAAGGATATTAAGAAGAGTATAGGAAGGATATTAAGAAGAGGATAGGAAGGATATTAAGAAGAGTATAGGAAGGATAGTAAGAAAAGTATAGGAAGGATATTAAGAAGAGGATAGGAAGGATATTAAGAAGAGTATAGGAAGGATATTAAGAAGAGGATAGGAAGGATATTAAGAAGAGTATAGGAAGGATATTAAGAAGAGTATAGTAAGGATATTAAAGAGAGGATAGGAAGGATATTAAGAAGAGTATAGGAAGGATATTAAGAAGAGGATAGGAAGGATATTAAGAAGAGTATAGGAAGAATATTAAGAAGAGGATAGGAAGGATATTAAGAAGAGTATAGGAAGGATATTAAGAAGAGGATAGGAAGGATATTAAGAAGAGTATAGGAAGGATATTAAGAAGAGTATAGGAAGGATATTAAGAAGAGGATAGGAAGGATATTAAGAAGAGTATAGGAAGGATATTAAGAAGAGGATAGGAAGGATATTAAGAAGAGTATAGGAAGGATATTAAGAAGAGGATAGGAAGGATATTAAGAAGAGTATAGGAAGGATATTAAGAAGAGGATAGGAAGGATATTAAGAAGAGTATAGGAAGGATATTAAGAAGAGTATAGGAAGGATATTAAGAAGAGGATAGGAAGGATATTAAGAAGAGTATAGGAAGGATATTAAGAAGAGGATAGGAAGGATATTAAGAAGAGTATAGGAAGGATAGTAAGAAGAGTATAGGAAGGATATTAAGAAGAGGATAGGAAGGATATTAAGAAGAGTATAGGAAGGATATTAAGAAGAGGATAGGAAGGATATTAAGAAGAGTATAGGAAGGATATTAAGAAGAGTATAGGAAGGATATTAAGAAGAGGATAGGAAGGATATTAAGAAGAGTATAGGAAGGATATTAAGAAGAGTATAGTAAGGATATTAAAGAGAGGATAAGTGAAAAATAGGCAGGGATTTTTGGCCTCCATCCAAAAGACAACGGTAGGAATACCTCCAGTTGTTTCACGCCATCACGTTTTACGTCATCTTCTGTGAGAGGGTGGTACTTTCCCGATCGAGCCGGCCCATTCATGCTGGGATAAGCAATAGGTACCCTACTACTAGAACAAGCCATTTTTGAATATTAAAGAGTTAATTATGACAACATAGACTGACGTATTTATTTATATGACGCAATTATGAAGTCCACATGGACACTGTCACGGGCTAAACCTTCTTAACATATGATTTCGAAACATCAGAGGTGTGTACCTTGTTGTTTGCCCTGAACGACGGGATGTACGGCTAGGTACATTATTTTCCCGCTTTAAACAAAAAAAAAGGTTTTAGCTTCGGACTGGGAATCGAATTCGATAGGCCACCTTTGTAGTCATTGACTGGAACATATTGATAAGACGTACCTATTATTTCATTTGCCGGGTAGGCAGAGAGAACAGTGTGCCAAATGGGTCTATTCTTGCATACATCTCTCACGTCCTCATCATTCATAAGTCTCGACACACACTCGCCGGTTTCGGGGACTCCTGAATCCACCTTCCTTCAATACACCGATTTGGTTTAAGTAGGTGAGTCTCAGTCGCATTCAATATCGTCTTAACTAGTCGCACGTCCGGCATTCTTTCCACATGTCCGCACCATCGGAGCATTCCCTTTCGCATCTTTACACCAATACTCTCTTTCATACCTACTCGCTCTCTTACGTCGTCGTTACGAATGCGGTCAGTCAGCCTCACTCCAGAGAACATAACCACTAATTTTACCTCACTCTACAGAGGAAATATTTCATTATAAGAAATACTTTATTATAAATAATAATGAAATATTTACAATACTTTAAAGTAATAAGGATTGAGATTTAGTGACATTAGTCAATTTAGCAAGGTGACCTTAAAATAAGATGTAAGGTGTTCGAATAAATGTTAATAAACTTAAATAATTCCGAAACTCTTCTCACCTTTGACTTTATTGTAACTGGTTTATGGTTATAAGAAACATGGTTTATAACCGTAGTAGTATAATAAATTAAATATTGACGTCGAGTAATGTGGTCTCCGGTTCCATCGTATATTTACATGTTATTGCATTGTCATCGAAATTACTCAAGTAGGTATGCTAAATTTCAGCTCAATTGAATGTCGGCAAGTGTGTCAAAATTCATTAAAAAGTCGGACCTTAATGATGAAACAAATGGTGGAGTGGCTTATATACCGACCTCCAGTCCGACTGTTGTGGGTTCGCTTCCCACACAGGACAATTCTTTGTGTGATCCATAAATGGTTGTTCTGAATCTGGGTGTATTTTGTGTCCGTTAAATTGTTGGTAGGTATGTAAAATCTCTCCCATCTTAAACACAAAGTGAAAAATGTGAAATTGAAAATAACAGTCAGGAGCAGGATCCTGCTCCTGACTGTTATTTTCGATTTCACATTTTTCACTTTGTGTTTAATGTATAGTGCTAAGCATGTCAAATGCTAAAAATATATATAAATACTCTCCCATCTTTATAAAAAAATAATAATATTGAGTTGATAACCCTTTCCTAACAAAAGTGCTAATCGCTAGAGCCAGTAATACCAGAACTCGATCATTAGAGTATAGAGTCTTTAATTAATTAGTTCATTATGAGCTTGTGTCCAGACAGGTTTCTTTATTGAAATTGTTTTTGCACAGGCTCCTCATTACCTGGTCCTGTGCCTATGCCGTCAGTCTATTATAACTATCTGTTTCAGCGCATTAGCCATATCATTAGCCCGTCGCACCGGGGCACGATGGAAATATCGCAATAATTCATATACATTATATTTTTTTATTTAAAATGAAATAAATTTGCACTAGAGAATAATCCATCCATTGCAAGAAACTCTATAAATTAATAGGTATTTGCACTCAGAAGAGAACCACCATGGATTACACAGAGAGTTGTTCTGTGTGGCAATCGAACCCATAAGAGTCAGTCTAGTCATTTTTGAGAGTTTTACGTTTAATCTAAGTGAATAGGCCTTAGTAAAGCTAATAAATCTAAGTATTTAAGATTCACTTGCTACTTATATGTACTATCATATGGAATTTTGATAGAATTGGCTTCTTTTAAGACAAAAATAGTATTATTATGTTGTATAAAAACATAAAATAATATTAAAGTTTAAAGGGATCTTATCAAAGTGATTGTTACGGCTTTTTGTGTTATGACAGCTGCGGGTCACGTAAACAAACCGCGTGGGCGCGTGCGCAAGATAGTTTGTTTGTGTACATCTACCGCGCTTGTCAATAGGCTGTGTGGTAGTCTAATCCAAGATCTCGTAGAATAGATTAGTTAGAAACTGAAAAGGTATGTTCAGAGAGAGAGAGAGAGAGAGAGAGAGAGAGAGAGAGATTTTCACGTGTTATCTTTAGAATTCACATGGGAAATGACGGGCCTAGAGGCGTAGTCGGTAGTGTAACTGACTTCCGTGCACGAGGTCGTGGGTTCGATTCATACTCAGGACAATTATTTGTGTCATGAACACAGATATTTGTACTGCGTCTGTGTGTTTTCTATTTATTACATGTTGTATTTACAAAAAAAAAGTAATATATGTATTATATCCGTAATCTGGTATCCATATAGCACAAGCGTTAAACTTAATTTGCCAACAGTTTAAAAAAAAGAAATTTACTCTGTGTAATATATTATAGAAGAGACTCGTAACTCTTAGATAGGAGCAGTAAATAATAAAAAAAAATGTTTTGATATAATAATGATATTATACCGTTTCAAAGGATCTTGCACATCAACTAAAAATGCCTGGTTCCATAAAATATGGTCGGCCACATCATTAAGTAGCCTATTCTATGATCTGGCTACGACATATATACTATTTTAATGCTGGTGTGTTATAAGATTTCTTGGACTAAATTGAGGCCAATTAAGAAAAATATATATTTTGTAATCTTGTGTGATTTAAAGAACAACTTTAATTTTAATTAGGTCCATAACTCAATTCTTAAAGTTGAGTTATATCTGATTCCAAGAAGTACCGTTGGAAGAAATTAGAACAGCAAGCTTTAATTAATATCAGGCGTTCATTTTCGAATGTATAAATAGCGCACTGTTTCTATAGTTGTTTTGGCGTACTCGAGTGATTCCAATTTCTGGTACTCTAAACTACCCAAATATAATGTACCTATGTTGTGTTAGTAGTGGGGCCGGCTTTAAAAATGTCCCACCCCTCTCTACCCACGGGCGTCGTAAGAGCCGACTGAGGGAATACCAGGGGAATGGGCAGCAGCACTCCCTCGAGTATTAACAACATCCACTGCGATCGCCAACCCGCCTGCCAATCGTGGCGATTACGGCATTATCCCCCATGACGGGAACGCTCGTTGTCGCGTTGTCTTGGGGAGGCCTATGTCCGTTGAAAAGCTGATGGATGGATGTTGTGTTATATGTTTAACAAATAAAATGTTGACATAGCGTATATACGAGTGTGTTCTCATTTATTGTGGAATACATTTATGGGTCATCATTAGACCTCCATACATCCGAAATTGACGAATCATTTAAATTGTAATTCGATTTATACTGTTATTATAGCAGCCTTTAAATCGAATTTGTTTTTAATCCGCTTTTATTGATTTATATTGGCACCTGTATATGTTTATCTACTTATTTTAAGGAATCTTTCAACTTAATATTTACCGCCTTGCAGATCATTGTTATCAGTCTACCATTACATATTTATAATAGTTTATAAAGACCTTTTTTATCGTTATTTAGTTAATCACGTTATTCTTATTAAAAAACATACTTATTAAAATTGAGTCTTGTTGCTGATGAATTTAATGTTATTATTACTTTTTAGATCAGATGCTCTGAAAGCGTATTTTTTATAATTTTTAAGTTGCCGCTTACGTGTAGTCAACGGAGTACCTACGTGTAATATTTTACAGCGCCGTAACAATATGAAAAACACAACTTTAAAAGTAAGCCTCGCCCATAAAAATCAGATTAAAAAGATTTTTTTTTCTTTTAACTTTAACTTTCAATATCAATAAATAATGCCTCGCCTCGACGACCCGTGAACGTAACTTACATAAGCTTAATATGTTCTATCTGCAAACGTGCCCGAGATTATAGAGTTAAGATTATAAATATTTAAGAATTGTACACAAATACAATCAGTATTTCCTTAAATATTCTTTATAAAATCAAATGACTGCTTGATACATGCACCCTTTTTGTGTGCCGAGAATTTTAAAAAAAAGATCTGAGTTACTTTCAAGTCGCGGCTAATGAAGTTTTACTTCAAAATATTTCACAAAAATGGCTTGATGGTGGTTGAATATACCGTCCATCAGACTGCCATAGTGCCGAACTATTAAAAAATAGCAGAGGAAGCTGCAGAAGTACAAACTATGTTGATAATCGTACTTAATTCTATATTGATCAAGCAATTCAAATACATCATCGAAATAATATAAAAAAATTGAGAGTTTTTGACAAAAATACACTTAGTCATAAATTGTATTGTCTACGTGTATGGGGTGAATTTACTGACCTCCGGGTGATGATTGATTCCAACCTAAAAGGAAGTGCTTTTTCTTCACACGTCATGTAATGTGCAATTCGCTCGCTTTTCCATTCGAATTTAGTTTAGACAACCATTCTGTGCCTGAGTTTAATTTTGTGTGCAGGACAAAATGTGATGTGGAGAATGGGAACAACCGTTGGTAAGTGCGATGGCTTAGCGGTCTAGAGCACTTTCCCGGATTGGAAGGGAGGCAGGATCGAATCCCGCCCGCACTAAACTTCTCTTTTTCACATTCCCAAATATTTTTTTCTGGTTTCTTTTCTATTAGGTACCCGAAGTTCTTAAGTTTTTGGTTTTGATGGGCGTTATAGAGCAAATATCCATTAAAACACCTTAAGTTACATCAAGTTAGTTTTAAGTTATAAATTGTGTGATGTCAATAGGTGCTTTGCCTAGAATTTACAACGGTAATTTTAAGGTCCTCATCACGCGATTGTCTTAAACATCGGCACATACAAACCAAATTAAATATCAGTTAGCTAAGTGCGTCAATATAATAATTGAGTAAATATTAGTACCTAAAGAAATTTAATTTATACTCTTATGCATATTAAAACTTTTTCATTTGCGTTTAGAATCTTACACGATAACAAACTAACGTATGAATGAAATGTTATTTATATCCGAATAGTGTCAAATACTACGGAATGGGACAATGGGAGCCCCATATGATTCACCCCCGACTGTTGCTCGCGTTCGGCGTTTATGTGAGAATTGTATGGACATGATTTTACGATTCATGTATAACATATACAAAATATTTAAAACTTTATTGTTGTCATTACACGTAACACTTAAAGAAGTAGTTGTAGGACAGAGTTAAATATAATTTAAAGAAAAACTTTAGACATAGGAAGAAGGTATTCCTGATTCTTTGGAAATAAATTATGTGGAATGTGGTATCAATCAAAACTACAATCGGTAAAAGACATCTGTCAGCATCAAATTCAATGGGAAGAAACGTACACAGGTTCGCTTGAATTGATTACCAGTAATTATACGATGATGTCATTCTTCGAACAAGCACAAACAAATTTACAACTAATGCAATTTAATGCTATTGTTATTGATAAATAATTTTTAATTAAGCAATCATACATTATATAGGGCAAAAAGGCGATATATGTGTGAGCTTTTTGTATGCTTGTATAATTATTATTCATTAAAATATTCCTAAAAGATCTTTCTCTGCTCACATAGAAGTTTATATAACATCTATAAAAATAGTGGAGAAAATAAAATAAATATAATTATTATTATTTAATTTATGTAACACTTAAATTTATTACCTTTATTATAATAACATTACATTCATAATTTTCTCAGTATTAGTGATTGATTATGTCAAGCCGTGAATTTTTTCGATTTTTACAACACCTGTAAGGTACATGGCTTGCAGAACATTCTATAGACGTTTTCTACCGTTGTAGTAAGTACTCTACATAATTCATTGGTGGAATAAGGTTATACTATGTACTATAGCAATTAATGTAGTTTTTTCAGATAGAACTTGTACTTATTATTTCTCCTGCAGGGTATGCATAGAAAGAGAGAAAGGATGTAGTTGTAAATAAACTCAATAGACTATTGTTACCCAAATTAAATGTATGCAGTTGGCATTCAGTATTAAATCATTAGTCATCCAGTTATAATTTACACCCCCAATAATACAACCATTGTTTCAAAAGCATAACGTACATTTTATCTAAATATACAGTAGTCACGAAATTTCATCCCCTTGTATAAATAGTATGGTACTTTAAAAAGGTTAAAGCGTTTGGTGGTAAGAAACAGAGCCTAGCATATATTTTTTATAGCTTTTTAAGGTATAAAACTATCAAAACGCTCTTTGTATCACCGATATAAATCCTACTATATGTAATTATAAAAGTAAAAGTTTGTGAATAAATTTAGATGTTGGGATGTATAAATATTTGGATTTTGTCATCAATCACGCCTAAAAGAAAGTGCGGATTTGGATGACATTTGGCAGGTAGATAGATGGGACATTGAGTTAATATACATATAGGATACATTTTATCCCGAAAAAAATTGTAGTTCCCATAGGGTAGATATATTTTGAAAATTACCTAACAAGTACTAACCCGCTTGTTAGTACGAAATTGGGTGTACAGATAAATTATAGCATGGACATAGAATATTTTACTCTCATAAGATTTTTTTATAAGATACGCCTAAACGATTTTATGGATCAAAGTTTGAAGTTTACGCAAACGAAGTCGCGGGCAGAAACTTATTATTAATAACAGCAGATTATAATATTTTTGCATATTTTATACCATATCGTGTGTAATGAATGTAGATACTTAAGGCTAAGCGATAATATCTACCCTTAACAGGATAAATAAAAAAAACACAACTTTTAAACATACCTAATAAAATTTCGGTTTTACGTAATAAAGCAGTTACGATTATTTTTAAATAATAATAATAATAATATAGCCCTTTATTCAGATCAACTTATTCTAATAGGTACATAAAAGAAACTTAAAACTTAGTCTAGAATTGATTCTTCCTTATTTACTGCAGATCTGTTTGCCAGTCGGCAAAGGCCTCCTCCAACCTTTTCCATTCATGCCTTTCCTTAGCCACTCGGTTCCACATCACACCTGCTACTTGTCTGATATCGTCATCCCACCTTTTATGCCCATTCCATTTACCTTCCCTAGGGTACCATTGTGTCACAATTTTGCTCCATTTGTATTGTCCTCTTATGATGTGCCCTGCCCATCGCCATTTGAGTCTCTTTATTTTACGTGTTATGTCTAGGACTTTTGTCTTGTTTCTTATGACACAATTGTTTAATCTGTCAGACCTCTTCACATTAAGCATACTCCTTTCCATTGCGTATTGGCAGGTTGCAAGTTTGCTAATCACGTTCTGTGTTAAAGCCCATGGTTGGCTGCCATACGTTAGGACGGGTAGTATACAGGTGTTAAATAATTTAGATTTTAAATTTATATGAAGCTTTTTATCTTTCATAGCTTCTCTCAAGCTCCAGTACCTCTTCCGGCTGGCTGGATTTTTATATAATATTATTGATTAATACCCCTACATTTTTTAGAACGCAAATAAAACAATGAAGTTGTATGACGCATATAACTCATACCTTCAAAATCTCTCTAGAAAATTTTGTTTATAAATATACTTTCCTATAATATGTAAAAAATTTATATTTAATTACAAGCTGGTGTCAGTAGCTTCGTAATATGAGTTATTTAAGTAAAAAGTCTTATGTAATAAATATTAATCTAAACAATGACTATATTTAAAATACTTAGTAAATCATCAAAAATAAATCGGTACTCCCATACAAAATTTCACCCCTCATTTCCCCCTTTAAAATGTAAAAATTCATAAATATTATTATTTATTTGTAATTAGTAGACGATTCCAATTTTCAAATTCCTACCTGTAACAAAAAATTAAGCGCATCATTTTTTATTTATACTTAGTAATTGCATTTCCCATTTACAGGTCTACTTTGTCCCATCTACAAAGAACAAAGAAATTATCAAGACTTTCATATGAATTTCCCGCTTCCATTTACCCCCATCACATTTTAATCTTTTTTTTATTTAGGTATCTGAATTCTCATAAAACATCTTTAAGTTAAACAAAACAGACTCTCTGAAGCAGCAACAGTGAACTACCGCTAGGCGTGATACCGCATAACGCTCAATAAAGTATCCGGTAGACATGATTAAAATTTACATAATAAAAGCAAAATAAAATTCTACCTATGCTAGGTACCGTATCTATATTATTCTGCCTTTCGATTCAACGGGCAAAGACGGACACGAAGCAGGCGACGTTAGCCGAATGCTTACGAACTTCCGTTAGTTGCATCTCCCTCTTGTTATACAATAAAAACAAGGCTAGAAGTTCTTGCATAGAGTTTAGTTGGTTCAAAGCTCAAAGCTCGCGTTCGAGTTCACTCATATTGGTACACACAGAACGTGCGTTTTATCCATCTTTATATTGTTTACAATATCGATACTTTGTTGCGATTTATTTGTATAAGAAACCGATGTTTATGTAGTAAATTAGTTGTTTCTGTGGTGTGTTCGTGTTATTAATTTGGTGTGGAAAATAACCGGTGTATATAAAATGTAAGTATTAGTAGCGGTTATATTTTGGGATTTAATTAACGTAATATATTAAAAAGGAATCTTAACATTCCACATAAGTTGAATACAGGAAGTAGGTACGAGTTAGTTCGAATTCTTCATTTAAACATTTTTGAAGTTCGTTTATCATAACACATAACTGTTATTAATTAAATGTAGATATTAGTAAAACATAACATTACATCTTAAAATTAAGTACGTACCTTTGTGTGCTTAGTAGTTAGTAAAAATATCTTCATAATAACATAACACTGATTTACCTTGTTTATGCTGATAGATGTTTTTTTTTTTTGCCCATTTTTCAATCTTTGCTGAAAAGGAACAAAACAGTATTTATTTAAATCAGTGGTTTAGAGCTGTGTTAGTTTCTATGAATAAGGGCCTTACTGTTTAGTTTTAAAATTTTAATTGTCGTGATATATTGAAAATGTTATTTAGATATTTTTATATATAGGTATTTTTAGCATTTTACATGCTTAGCACTATACATTAAACACAAAGTGAAAAATGTGAAATAGAAAATAACAGTCACGAGCAGGATTGAAAATGTTAGCTTAATTAGTGCAGAACCAATGATCAATTGCCGTGTCAACCGTTGAGCTTGAGCAAGATTAGGCCAACTCTTAACCGTGATAACTGATGTACAGAGTTCACATTTTATGAAAACAGACTCTCACGTACAGATTATTCTATGGTTACAAAATGGGCTTGTCTACTGCTATTTTTATTTGTTATCATAGGTAACAGACTAGCCGGTGGTTCAACTCGATGGGGAATTTTTAATTGAAATAGAATAAGTAAAAAAAGTACCTATATCTTCTTTTTTGGGCTCCAAACTATATGTTTGCAAAATTTCATGATGATTGGTTCAGTAGTTACGGCGTGGAACCGTAACAAACAAACCAACAAATAAACAAAAAATACTCGCTCATTTGTAATATAAGTAAGGATGCAGCAGTGATGGCGTACTGAGAAGAACTAGGTAATCACTGCAACGCAGTCTCGGTTCGATTGGTACAGTGCGGTGTACTTTAAAACCCTGCCAAGCTGAAGTTGTTTCAGAAACAACTTTAACTGAGGCAGGGTTTTTAAAGTAGGTACTCTCAAATCTCTCGTAAATAGCTCGTAGAAAAATGTGCTATTTATAGGTACCTACGTAAATCTGGTGAAATGTAAAGGATGACTTAAAAGCCGTTGGAACTGAGATGAAGGTTTAAGGTTAAATTAAAATGGAATTTTTGTCTGTTTGTCTGTTCGCACATCATGTATAAATTATAAGATCGATTATGATGATTTTGTTTTCTTTGATGCCTCTTGAGAACTTGAAAACTTGATATTCTAGCCATTTTGTCGAAAACCTGAGAAATAACCAAATCTTAGCTATTGAACCTCGGGCCTAAGCTAAGAGTTTTACATTTTCACGCTTGTTTTTCTTCGCCCGCTTTTTTCCAAGAAATGGTAAGCAGAGATAGAATATAACTCCACATGGCTTATATAAATTACTCTACACAATATTAGGCGAGTCTTCTGCTGTCTGACTGGTATAATTTCAGACTGTGTTCGTTTCTTCGACTTTGGTTGGTATTGTTGGTCTAATGTTCGTTTTAATATTCATGGACGAAAATATGATACCCGTAATTTCACCGGGTTCTAGTAAGATGTTTGGTGGGGCCTCAAACTGACAAAAAAAAAAATAATGTCATTGTCAACCAAAAATTGAAGCCGCTTTTTTTAAGATTTGTGCGTGAAAGTGTTGGCACAGGAAAGAAAAATCCCTGCAAATTGGGTAATTTTTTAAAAGTTCTATGTTTAAAACACGAAGAATTAGTAAAAGTATAAAATAAGTTTACATCAAATCATATTGGGAATATTATGGCGCTGACGACGTATTCAAGTACGTAACGTACCTACATACGAAATCATGTCATTTGGGGTAATTTTAAATCATACTCTCGTCTCGTAACACTTGTGGTTTATGTCACTTCACTTTTGGCATGGCTTTGTTGTATTTGTGTGCATGAGCTGTGTAATTACTAGTTTGGCATGGTTTTATATGACTTCACTGTTTGTTCGTAATGATCCGCCTATATTTTTTACTTGGTCTGATCGTGGGGCTTAGTGAATTGTTTCATTTAACTCCAAATAAGTAGGTTTCTCTAACAAGGTTCATGAAAGTGGTTAATTAATTCCTAGTGACCATTGATGTATAATAGTGACACATTCTTTATGATAATAATTATATTCTAGCGAGAAATTTCTCATGATTGATGAGGATAGATATCTTGTATAAAACCAGTCAGGTGAGGCGTGTTGATGGAGTCAGTAAAATAATATATTAATCTTACAATACTAATGACCGATAATATCAGTAATTAAATTAGTGAATTAGATTTATTTAGTTGGATTTATTATGATTAAGTACATCTATAATGTAAAATTAGGCTTTCTTTAGATACTTGCATTTTTTAGTTTATTCATTATTTATAATTACAGAAGAGCTACTGACCATCCGTCATGGAATCAAAAATAGGTACTACTAAGAATACTGTCAAGTTGTTGCATACAATTTCAATAAAATCTCGCGGTTGGGATATGAATTAATGTGCGGCTATAAGAAATACTTTCGATTAAACAAAAATTGAATTGGTGGTAGGGTTGCGTTTCAAGTGGGAGTACAATTGTACTACACTACAATCAAACACTCCGAGCTGCTTCACCCAGTTTTGCCCAGTGGCATTGACTTGTTTAGGCCCTATCACAAGTGTATATAAGTGTACACATGTACTCCCACTTGGTACCCAACTCTACTACCAATACAGTTTTTGTTTAATCAAAATTAGGTATTTAATAATTATTTTACTCAGTCAATATAATTAGCATGGCCGTGAAAAAATGTTAACTCTCTCTCTTTTAAAGAAATTAAGGCTGATATCAAAATCATAGCTAGCATAGGTAATTAATCTTTGATAAGATGCATAAAGTTTAACGCATTATGGTAAGAATTTTAATTTTAAAAATGGAATGTAAAATACGAGTAGTAGTAGGTAGTACAAATAAGGTGTGCGCATAAAATAATTCATACTCTTTATCCTTTCTGCCGATAAACAGAGCACTTTGTACGTTTTTTTTTTGTTTGTTTATACGAGGTTATTAAATTATAAATTATGATCTCTATTCTCTGCTATAACTGGCTATAACTCTCAGTCATCTGAAATAATGAGGCACGGATGAATTTTGCTTTGTTGCATAGTCAGTGAAATTCTATTGTCTGAAATACGTTTAGCCTATATTTTGCACTGATAAAAATAAAAGCGACCTCTGGCAGAATCAAGCTTTTAGAGGTAAATATTCAGTTTGAACCTTTCCTGAATCGCAAGGTATAGGAAAGTGTGTACAGTAAACGGTATTTGAAATATTTATGCTTCAGAAAAGATTGTTATACAAGTCAATCACGCAGTCAAGTAGGTACAAATAGTTCCATAAAAACGAATCTTTCGTAAGATACTTCTAGTTAGTCGTCGTAAGGTATGGCTGGAATCAGTTTTTGTGTTATGATGATGTAGATATTAAGCACTTGATTAGGGCAACTAGGGGTATTTTTTCACCCATGACAGCAGACAAGCAAGCGGCCTATCTAATGGTAAGCGGTAACCAAGCCCGAGTTTTTTTTGATTTAGGGAATAATGACTTTATTAAACTATATAGGCGTGTCTGAACACAAAACGTTTTTTTTATTTTTGTCTGTTTATCTGTTTGTTCATTCGCGCATCACGTAAAAACTAGTGAACGGATTTTGATGCAATTTGTTTTTATTTGATAGCTCTTGATTACACTTAAAAACTGGTATACATTTTATCCCGCTACTGTATCGGGAACCTGTGATATAACGTAAAAATTAACTTTTGGCTGCGGCGAAGCCGTGGGCAAAGGTTAGTATAGGTATAAACTTGTGCAGTAATACTCGTAGGTCACTTGTAGTATGTACCTGCAAGTATTAAAACAATGGGCCCTATTGTAAAATGCTAGACTATACTACATAATACTACGTAAAGCTCTGCTTACTAATCTAAAGCCTTGCAATGCTCTATCAAGTTCAGTCCGATACTACAAGTTAATTTAAATGGTTTCCGCTGTTGTTTTATGCCTAGTTTGACGTCATATTTAAACACTAATTCATTACAATACGTACTTATTGCTGGTCATATAAGTACCTTGCTATTATAAAACTTAAGACGAAATTCTTTGAGGCATTAAATAATAAGAAATAAAGGTCACGCTAAGTCATCACATTGGCCTGATATCAACTGGTGATATTTTGGTTTTAGACAAAACTACACGGTTAAAACAACTAAGCTTAGAATCAAGCCTGAATCACCGAAGGGGTAGGCAGACTGCGGGCTGTTACTGAGAATTTTTGTTTTTAGGAAAAAGCTCAACAGCACTTCCCGACCCGAGGATCAAACCCGAGACCTCATGATCAAAGCGCTCACACTACCGCTGCGCCACCGAGGTAGTGAAAGTAAGCCATTACCAAGTATCTATTACCATTGCACTACGCTAAGACGAAGAGTGATAATAAGCTCTCATACACGGAAACAAGACGCTTCACGACTGCTAAAATAATGATGATACCTGTCGTCTAACTGTCGTCATCAAATCACTCGACAACGAGACTGGTATTAGTCTGTCTGACTAGGTGTACCTAAAAGGAATACCGCTGAAGGAATGTAATATATTTCCGTTGGCCCGCCAATAAAGGCGGATAGACGGCACACGGCGGGTTTCTTTAGTGGGTGAGGGCCACACTACCCTGTTCGTTGGCCCGAACGACGAGGTGTGTGGTTAGGAACATTTTTTCCCGCCTTAACAAAAATAAAAAACGAAGAAAAAAACGTGTAAAAGGAATGGTAGCCTAGTGGTAAAATCAAGGACTGAAAACGCAGTGGTACTGAGTTCGATTCCCAATGTAAAATAACGTGCGAGACGTAACTACGAAATTGTAAAATTGTGTAGGTATACTTGTCAACATAAATGACCATTGCTCGATGAAGGACAACAACCTGGGGAATTTTTCAATGGCTTGTGAAGTTTGCCAACCCTTGGCAAGCATATAAGACTATGGTCTTACATTCTTCTAACCCTTAGAAGAGATCTGTGCCAATCAATGGGAAAAAATAATCATTATATATTTCTATCATTGTACTATAAATATACCTTTGTGGGAAGAATGCCGGACGAGCGACTGGTTAAGAAATGGAAGGATATAGGTACAGGGGGAGACTGCAACTCACCTACCTAGACCAAATTGGTCATGTATTGAAAGAAAGTGGAGTCAGGAGTCTTCGAAACCGGCGAAGTATGCGGCGTGTATGAAGAGAATTATTGTATATTAGTACACCTACTAAGTTATATGGAAATGCCTCGTTAACATGCTGGAAAACAAATTATATTGAAAGCTTTGCTAACATACAAATTATCATTATGTGACTTATAAAGAGTGTATCAACATGTCGGCGTAGCAATATGTGTGTCAGTTGAAAATGTATTAAAATGCAATGAGGCCAGGCACGAGCTATTACTGGGAAAAGGTAATTGTTAGTCAATCAACCAGGGTTGCTTGCGATTTCCAATTTAAGACTCAATACTAGTATATTTTAAGGGTTACCTTAGTCTTAATACCTCATTCTATGGCACACTAATGATCTTTATACGAAAATTGCTAGCCTGTCTTTTTCCGGGTAGTCTATGCGTATGCTAAATCGATTTCTTTTTTAATACTATATTCATATTATTAAAGTATTTTATTTAAACAAGAAACAGCGAAAGAAAACTATAATTACTTATGCATAGCTGCACTGTCACTCTAAGAACTAGACTTCTACCCATATAGTACACAGACACACACCCATGACGAATCATTTATTAATGAAATATCAGGGGTTAAAAATTATCAATAATGCTACATATTAAGAGCCAGGCATGCATGCATCTACCATCTCGGTCAGGAATACATACTAGACAAGGTCCCTGCTGTTCTCGGTTTTCAAGAGTTTGCATGTTAATGGGTTGAGTATATTAGGCGCCAATACGTAATAAACACACAAACGATATGCCAGGTTGTTTCCTAGAACGGGATTTTTTATTATTATTTGGAGTAAGTATAGTTTAAGGGGTGACGACCTGTAGTGGTATTTTTCAATTTTCACAAAAAATTATTTTAGTAAAATCCTTTTAAATATATTTGAGAACCCTTTTTTTTTTGTTAAGGCGGGAATAAATGTTCCTAACCGCACACCCCGTCGGGGCAACGAACAGGGTAGTGTCCCTCACCCACTAAAGAAACCCGCTGTGTGCCATGTTTATTTGCGGGCCACTAGAACCATGTTACATTCCTTCGGTGGTCCGCCGGCGGGTATTTGACAACCCTACAGTGTTAGTTTTCATCTGTTGATGCTCACTGGCAATTGTCCCTTCATGAGACATTCTGATGCTCGAGTTATGAGAAACTTGTTATTGAACATGTGTGTTATGACGCAGGCACAATGGCAACCCCATTTCCTTAGAAAAGTAGATGAAAAAAAAATGGATGCCGTAAAAATTATATTTTTACAGTGATTATAGCAATTGCTAGTTGTGCACTTGGAGGTTTAAAGATCAACAAGGTTTAAGCGACTTCCCTGACTACTCTGCTGGCGTCAAATGGGGGCCGTGTGGTGACGGACTAAGAATACAAGTGTCACCTACCCATCCTTTCCCGGCGGGTTTCATACAAGGCGACTAAGGGAAGTAAGCAATTATCATCCGTTGCATTACTGGTGGTAGGGCTGGGTACCATGTGAGAGTACTCACTTACTATCGGGCCCGAACGAGTCGGTACCACCATCTCTTGTGTGACCGGTCATGAAGCACGTCAGTGTGTTTTGGCTGTAGCAGAAGATAGCAGTTTATTCTTTCATTTCGTATCAAAGAAATTAAATGGTGCGCAGCGGCTTGATAATACTCTTGGTATAATTGAGTCCATGAGTAACGGTTACCACTTACGATCAGGTGGGCCGTGGCTCATCTGCCATCATTAGCG
Source organism: Leucoma salicis (assembly GCA_948253155.1). Classification (NCBI taxonomy): domain Eukaryota; kingdom Metazoa; phylum Arthropoda; class Insecta; order Lepidoptera; family Erebidae; genus Leucoma; species Leucoma salicis. The sequence continues at coordinate 20,035,969 of OX411807.1, forward strand.
ATTAAAAAAAGTACCATCTGTTTATAGACACCCCTCCTCCTCCGTGCTTTGGAATGCACGTTAAGCAGTGGGTCCCAGCTATTAAATAAGATCCTGGCAGTAGTTACAAGTTGTCAGTACCGTATAAAAATCATGTTCTAAGATCGTTGACCCCTTATTTGGGACGTGACTCGTGGAGGATGCAATCGCTCCATGTGAATCCTGGTGGAACGGCTAAGACTGAACAGATCGGAATCCAACCCTAACAATATGTTTGGGATAAGGCTAGGGGGATGATGATCTCAGTTGAAATAGTCATCCTATTCTAGATAGAATTATATTTATATGATACTAGCCTTTGCCCGCGGCTTCGCCGCAGCCAAAAGCTAGTTTTTCGGGTATATCCCGATATAGTAGCTGGATAAAATGTATACCAGTTTTTAAGTCTAATCAAGGCCTTTCAAATAATATAAGTTGCATCAAAATCCGTCCAGTAGTTTTTATAAAATAAATTCTAAAAACATCTAGTGTAAATAATTTTCTTGTTTTTCGGTTATATCTCAGGTTCCCGATATAGTAGCGAGATAAAATGTATACCAGTTTTTAAGTCTAATCAAGGCCTTTCAAATAAAAAAAGTTGCATCAAAATCCATCCAGTGGTTTTTGCGTGATGCGCGAACAAACAAACAGACAAACAGGTCAACAGACAAACAGACGAAAATTCTAAAAAAAATTGTTTTGGGTTTAGACACGTCTATATAGCCTATTACAGCCATTTTTTCTTAAATATCTTGAATGTACAGACACACCTCTGTTAATGACTACTGACCGAATGAATGAGACTAATGTGTACAAATGATAGTATTAAATTTATTCCAAGCCGTTTATACCATACAAGTCTCATTTCATGTTATGAGTGCACAGCTAAAATACAAGCTTATAGTTTGCTATATCACAAGTGACACGTTCAAGGCTATTCGTGTGCTCACTAGTCCGTGAACGACAGTGAGGGTAAGGAACCTTGGCACAAAAAGTCTATTGATGGATGATTGTAAAGTAGCATTTAAGCTAAGCTTCTATTTGATTTAAAGGGCACGCAAATTTATGTAAATAGAGTTAGTAAATAGAGAATGTGCTTTCTTACGGTCTCTTACAACACAATGTTTATTGTGCAGGCTAGACTCAAAAGCATAACAGGTTTATTTAGGCCCATAAGTCAGTAAATCATTCAATTATGCAAATACATAAAATAAAATAACAAAAGAGTTATGTAATGTTATTCTTAACAAAAACTAGTTCAGTAGGATGTTTCTTCACTTGATTACGTAACAAGTGCCGCTGAACAGATTTTTCGATGCAACTAGTGAAGCAAAGTTAAAAGTAATTTGTGCGTAGTAAGCGGCAGTAGTCCAGTTGAAAGGTGCCTATCTCGGTTGAATAGCGGCCCAGCCCTCCGCTCGCTATTTGCAGAACAATGCAGGCTTGATGTGCGCACGCCGCTACTAGGAAAACGACGGAAAACGCGCGAAGCTGGCAGTCTCGGCCCATGAGTGCGAGCGGCCGCGCGCCGAAGCACGTTACGCTTGCGCCCTGGCGCACGCCGGCACGGGCCGCGTTCGTCGCGGCGTTACATTTTCCGAATCGACCGCAGACGGCAACACTACCACCGTGACAGAATTTCAGTGTCAAAAGGTTGGTGATCTTCCTTTTAGTGTAACCAAAATATCAGTCAAAAGCGCGGGAGCAGAGCCTGGTTTCCAGGACGCGTGACATCTGCCACAACGAGCGGTTGTAATTTCCTCGTGCGCCGTAAATGTCAAACGTTGGTTTGGGTAGGAAATGCTGTTATAACTGATTTATTTCCCGATTATCGATATTTGAAAACTGGTTTTGGATTTGATTGCTTCGTTTAGTTTTGATTTACAATTAGTGCGTGTGGTAAATGATAAACAAGATATTAATTGCGATTACTGGTTTGTTAAATATTTAAAAAGTTTTCGTGTGTACTTACTTATATGTGGTTTTTACATTAATATTAAAGTATTTACTTTAACACTTAATAATTTATTATCTCTAAATGTTGGTAGAATCAGTGAAATTTATCTTTAACCAGATATGCATAAGCTCTCCAAAACGAAATGGATTATCGTGATAGTGCTTTTTTCGATTAGATTATTCCCCTCAGGGCTCACACAGTAAAACGCAAAGAGTCGTTGAATGTTTTCCAAAGTTCCTCAAACAGGCTCGTAAAAAGAAAATGAAGTACGGCGACCTAGATATAGAGTCTTAAACTGAAATTAGATTGCGTTAATGCGTTCATAGGAATAAACTGCGTCGACCAAAACACGCCAAGGGATATGTCATGCCCCAGAAATAATAGTTGCGATGCGACCAATGAAATACGAATCGATGAGGTCATCGTATGAGTTCTAACATCATTTTTGAATGTAGGTAATAATAATAAAGGGATTTTTTAACGAAAGTCCTTTACAATTTTAAATGAAAATTATATTTGATTGTAGTTAATATACAAAATTTAATCAGTTCAAACGTACATATCCTATCAAGAACTTATTTTCACTACAAACGAAATACCAGTTATTAAAACTTATTAATATTTTACGTAAATTAAAATATTACTAATTCATTCATTATAATCGCTGATTGCAGCGTTTATAGTTACTAAGTAACATTTTTGTAATATAAAATATTTTACTAGAAAACTATGAATTAAAAATAGTTTCCCTATAAGTAATTAAATCTCATAGGTACAGATTTATTTATAGAGATTTTTTTAGCGGAGACTTAAGAGTTTATAATTGAATTATATGTATTAAGGTGTGTACCACACGTTCTAAGTTATCTAAAAATATTTTGTTGATCAACATACACAGTATACACACAGAACCGTTTCCTCGTATCGCGTTTATTTTTCTTAACATTAAACATTCAATCCGCATTCTGATCCTACTACGATATTCATTAAAAATCTAACGAGAACACGCTTTGAATTATGTTTTATTGAACAATTACAACAATAAAACAACAAATGCAGATTCTTTACTGATTTGTGTATTTAGTTAACCTGGTTTAACGTCTAATGAAAGAAAATATATATTACATTATTGTGCAATTATTCCCCATAATATCATTCGCAAGTACCAGAGGTATCATTCGCATATTACCAACCCCAAGGAAAGTGAAGTGTAATATAAAGGATAGTGAAGACAATAGGATGAGGATGAGGTGGTGGTTTAAGCTTTCGGCGTTTTCACTCACCGTACAAAGCATAACATTAAGAGTAGGTACTTAAGGACTTACTTCGATCGTATCGTAGACTGTGGTACCGGTCCGCTCGCTCCCCATAACAAGGGAGTACGGTAAGTGGTAACAACAACGTATAATATAGAACTGGAATAACACGTTTACTTACAAATTTTGACCCATATCTGCATATAGGCTGAAACATTCCAAATTATATGTTTAAAATTAAATAAATACGTAGTTTGTTTATTTTATTTTGTATGTATACCATAGTTCATACGATCGTGATATTTCCAAAAACAAATGTTTCTTATACATTACCTATATAATATATAACATTAGCAAGCATAATAATTTCCTAATGCATTCAACGTTCTATATGCGTGTGGGTGAATTCAAAAGAACGAAGACGTAATTTTGTTAAAGTTGGCTCAAAGCTCGTGCAAGTTCTTTGTGAAATTGCATTGATTTAATTAAAATAATTTTTCCATTCTGACTATTATAATTGGATATTTTTTAGATACCTATATCTATATAAATTCAAAGAAAAAAAATTAATGTAATATGAAAACTCATAAATAAAACATATAGGATACAAACAGAACACATTCAGACGGCTTTTTTGTAAATAAGGCATGAAGTTTCGTTATTGAAACTTTCACGTGATATACAATAACTATAGCTGGTATCGCTGAACTAAGAGCCCTTCCTTGATTGTTAGAGAGTTCATTTTAGCTTGGGACGTAATTAAAGGGATGAGCAACAGGCAGGTGGAAAGCTTTGAATTTACTGAATCCGCTTTTCAGTGGCACCGGATTTAAAAGTTCATAAAAGTATAACGTTATGTGTAGTATTATTAAGGTTTAATAAAAAAAAATACTGCCATAGTTTGCCCAAGCCATTACTGTCTCGTAGACTGGTATGGTTCTCCTCTTGGAAGACGAGGGATTTTGGCCGTAGCCCACCAAATTGCCCCAACTCACATAGCCCACGCAGATTAGCAGGCTACATTGAGTCGAGAAATTCTCTCAAGCATGATAGTTTTTCCTTCACCAAGCAGTGATGAGATTGTATTAAACAAATGCGCAAATAATAAAAAAAATATCTTAAAGAGATGTATGCTATTTGATATCTGGACCTTGGACTGGGAATCGAATGCGATACCACTGTCTTTGCAGTCCTTAGTTTTACCGCTAGGCTAACACTGCATTATAACGTGTATAAGAGGTATTTAAAAGTCGATGCGGTGACTACTGTGTGCAGAGTGCCTATAGCAGACTTCAATCTCATAAAACAGAAGCGATATCACCGCGTTACTTCGCATATATAATATGATTATTTATCTGTGTTGGTTTCACCCGTCTTTTGATTATATTTTGATTATATATACTTAATTTAGAGTGATTGCGTAGACAATACCTTTTATCAAATTTATCATATTTTCGTGTCATATATACACTAGTCTTCTCCACGATTCCTCGTTTTACTCAATATTTTTTGCTTATCTTTTATTTTTGCTAGGTCACAAAATGTCATAACCTTCCTTCCTCAAAAATTGTAAAACGGTAAAATGGACCGGAGAACTTGGTGCAATGCCATGCTTACCATAGATTTAACCAAGAGACGTCAAGTTTGGCGTGGGACATAGACAGTAACGGGTGATGAAATATGGACTTACTAGCTGTTACCCGCGACTTCGTTCGCGAGGAATTTCATAAAAATTAATAAAGCAACTCTTGAAATTATAAACAAGTTTTTTAACTTTCGTAAAATATTTTTTTTTTAATAAAAAGTATCCTATGTTACTTCTAATACCTCCAAGAATATCTGTACAAAGTATCATGATGATCGGTTAAGTAGTTTTCGCGTGAAATCGTTACTAACAAACTTATATTCACATTTATAATATTAAATAATAATAAAAAGTACGATGCTACGATTCCAAAACAAAGTAGCAATCGAGGGTATGGGTCTTTCAAGGTGAGCCGAAACCAGGCAAAATGGCGCAGGTGCAAAGTGCCTCTAAGCTGGATGATTGCTTCTTTTTTAATAAAATTGGACACGTGGCTACTGTTGCTTTGAAGAAACGTCATACCGTGAATAGTGATTGGTATACGACCATTTGTTTGCCGAAAGTTATCGTAAAACTTTCGCTAACAAAAAATATTTTGGAACGAATAAATTATTTTTTTAATATTCATAGTATTTTTTCCTAATTCCAGAAACTTTTAGTGTGCCCCGCGTATGTTTTATATAAAGTATTTAGTATCATGTGTTTAGTTTACTTTTGTAATTAAAATTCATACTATTTGATGGCGCGATTACACATAAAACACCCCCAAAAATATTATTAGTATTTATTGCATTCTTAGTGTTTTGCAAATGTTAATTTTGCCTAATGTTCACTAGCGTTTAAAGCATAATTATTATCTACTAGTTTTAGGATAATATACTTAAAGAGAAATTGAATTTTTGTAGTTACATTTTGATTCGTTAATATAATTATACTACGTTAAACACAAAGTGAAAAATGTGAAATCGAAAATAACAGTCACGAGCAGGATTCGTACCTGCATCTCCTGGATACCGTCCAGATGCTTTGCCAATTCAGCCATCGTGACCCTTGCTCCCGACTGCTAATTTCGATAACACATTCATACTTAACGTCTTTGGGCGACGCCTACACCATCTGTCGGAAGTATTTTCATACATTATACCGACCAGGTAAACTTAATTTTACAATTAAGATTTTACCTAATAATGACGCAAACCCCACAAATATTTAGATATTTTTATATATATTTTTGGCTGAATTGGCAAAGCATCTGGACGGTATCCAGGAGATGCAGGTACGAATCCTGCTCGTGACTGTTATTTTCGATTTCACATTTTTTCACTTTGTGTTTAATGTATGTTGCTAAGCATGTGAAATCCTAAAAATATATATAAATATATCTAAATAATTATACTATTTCTTAGGTCTTAGAAATTACGAGTAAGTTGTGCAAAGAAACGATAATTGCCTCTTTATTGTTTTTATTTTTAATTAAAAGAAATTTCAGTACTCCTTTCCAATGAATCTTTGATTAAAAACTATTAAACAGGATTCATAAAAGGAGGAGTTATACGATTGCTTATTTTTGTAAATAAATGTATAGGTACTGGATTCCTTCCTAATTTTTTGTTGTTGTTTTTGTTTCCTTTGTTGATATAATTATAATATATAGTGTGTTTAATTCATTTCTAACAAGGAGTTGCACAATCTCTTAATAAAATAGACTACACAAACTATCCTGGCTGGTTTATGCTCCTATATCCACTACCCGTCCTTTTGGTGCACGTATGTGTAGGATGAGAGGTTTGCAAGTTTATTTATGTCGCAAAATACAGCCTTTTGATGTGACGTGGGACCCAGACTGACGACGTAAAGCTATATGTATAGAGCGATGTATTTCTTTGTTTGCGGTGTTTTTAAATTAACTAGTGACTGACCGATAATCAAACGCTTGGATGATGAAAAGTACTAATAAATATGATACTGAAGTTTTCAACAAACAATAGGTATTCGAAGTGAAACCAAAGTGTATGTGTGCCTACGTATATGTGTTCAATAATCATTTGTCATCATGTCATTGTCAGAATTATCGTCCACACGATACCACTTACCAAAAAAGAAAAAAGAAAAGAAAGAATATAATTACGCAGTCATTATAAAAGAGGTCGTTTGACCAACAGTTACTACGGATTTAAAAATGTAATAAGAAAGTTCTATTAAATGTTTCACAGTTATTCCGAGGCAGCAATTTCTTTGCATAGTGAGAGCTGATAGAGAGCATGCTAATATACAAATAGATTACATTAATAATCAAAACACTTCAAATTACTTGAATTCTCGAATGCATTATCACATCATAACCATATTTCTATAGGATCACTGTAGTATGGATGATTTCTGAGCTTAGCTTAGCTTTAGCTTTCTATAGCTCAGAAATCAGGAAGGAATCAGTATACATTTATTTAAAAAATAAGAAATCGTATAACTCCTCCTTTTTTGAAGCCTGTTTAATAGTTTTTAATCAAAGATTCATTCGAAAGGAGCACTGAAACTTCTTTTAATTAAAAATAAAAACAATAAAGAGACAATTATCGTCTCTATGCACAACTTACTCGTAACTTCTAAGACCTAAGAAATAGAATAATTATATTATCAAATGAAAATGTAACCAAAAATTTTAATATTCAATTTCTCTTTAAGTACATATATTATCCTAGAACTAGTAGATAATAATTATGCTTTAAACGCTAATTAACATTAGGCAAAATTAACATTTTGGAAACACTCAGAATGCAATAAATACAAATTATATTTAGGGGTGTTTTATGTGTAATCGCGTCATCAAATAGTATGAATTTTAATTGCAAAAGTAAACTTACTATATTGGACGAATGCATGTAAATGCATTCCAAAAGATGGTGATGGTCGTAAAGACAAATGTGATGAGGAAATTGGGACGACCGAATAGGTCATTACGATCGCTCAGTGGCTTAGAGCACTTCCCCGGATTGGAAAAGACGCGGGTTCGATTCCCGCTCGTACTAAAAATCTCTTTATCCTTATTCACAAATAATTTATACTTTAAAAAGTAGCGGATCATGTCAAATGCTAAAAAATATAGATCAAAAAAGGTGTTTTATGTTTCAAGTACGTACAGTACTAAGAAAGTTTGAGCTTGGTTTTTAAGTGTAATTTGGAAATATATTCAAGGATTTTTTATTTCTTTAATGCGAACATATTAAAAAACATACGAGAGGACATTAAAAACATCTGAAATGTTCTCTATTTTCGCTAAATATAACTTTTCGCACAAAACTATACTCATAACCATTTCTAATTATGCGATAACCCTATTACTTATCAGAAAAATTGACATGGGTGTTATAACATAACCAAGTTCTTTATAACCATATTAAGTTCAATAAAAAATAGGGTTGGCTACTACCACTGCGCCGTGTGGGGCCGGCTTTAGAATTGTCCCACCCCTCTCTACCCACGGGAGTCGTAAGAGCCGACTGAGGGATTACCGGGGGAGTGGGCAGCAGCACTCCCTCGAGTATTAACAACATCCACTGCGATCGCCAACCCGCCTGCCAAGCGTGGCGATTACGACACTATCCCCCATGACGAGCGCAGGACCGCTGGTTGTGGCGTTCTCTTGGGGAGGCCTATGTCCAGCAGTGGACGTAGAAAGGCTGATGGTTGGATGGATGGATGGATGACCACTGAAGAATTGTCAAGCAGTCCCAGGGATTATCAATACAGGCAGAGAGACTCCGCAAGTTGTTGAAGGTTTAGTGGCTGTGTGGGCCACACCACCCTACTCGTTACGTCAAACAAAAAACGGTTGGCAAGATGTTACTAGTTGCATAAAAATAAAGGAGGAAAAAAACAGTCTAGTTTTCAAGACAACAGTTTTCTGATATGCTTGACACAAGGCAAAAGTGCTTTAATTTTCTACAGCTAAACTATTAATGATTATGAATTATCAATGAAAAAAAAATATATATCAATTGACTATGAATTGTCAAATTGAAATATAGGGTTACTATTTTCATTTCATGATTTAAATTATCAAATTAGAATATAGGGTTATTATATTCATTTCGCAATTAAAAGAAAACAGACGTTATAATGGGTCTAAACATCCCACCTCAGTATGTGGATGTGACCTACTTCTTCCTAAATACAATATACGATACGTGGGCGGATCTAAGGTAAGATAGTTTGTTTGATATTCAGTAACATTGCTGGGGCTCAACAATGAGATGTATCGAGAATATAACGTAAGTAGAGATACGAAACACATCAATGCTAATATTTGAATGCGTAAACTAGTTGTTAGTTTGTCTTTCACACAGCAACAGTTTGACGAATCGATGTGATTTTTGTTTATAAGTAGGTACAAAAATACACTAGCCCTGTGTGACAGATTTAGGTGTTACCTTTTAATGCGTAAATTATGAAATTGAAAATTGCCATAAATAAATGTTATTGATATTCTATAACTAGAAGTCTGCTGGTATATACATACTTATAATACCTATGCGCTTTAAATAGGCATCGGTACAAAAATGCCAGTAGAATATCATAAAACTTAAATAGAGTTCAGGAGTAACGTCATTATAGTTGCTGCAATCACAATATTGTAAAAAAAAAAACATAGAAACCTATAAAACTCCGCCAACACCGAAACGAAATAACAACAGACGATAGATACAATTTGATATGCGGTCTTTTTGCCGGGATTCACGAATACTTGAAATTAGATTTTTTCTCTACTTAGATCACGAATTCGTGGAATTATGAATATATGTAGGTTAATAGCAGGGACACGCTTTTTTATTCCACAATAAATCTCATAAATTTTCGCTCTCCTATGTTATATTATTTTATTTAAACGGGAAATTCTTCACGTAAAATTGTAAGGTAAAAGTCGTATCTGCTTTTGATGGATTGTTTAAAATAAATTGAGACCAACAATATTACTATAAAATAAATTGGGACCAAGAATGATCGTCAGTTCTTCTTTCGCTCTAGGTGTCTAGATTATTAATTGATTTCAGAAATCCAGGCTTGAAAGCACTGATTGCCATTTCTTCTGCTGTTATATAAAATTATAGTTATACTGATAGATGTGACATTTAATAAGTTTTTATGTTATCTAAAGTTCTTATTTTATTTTAAATTATAAGTTTTATTTATTTTCTACTATCGATACGAAGTGCACCGGGTCATTTACCCGGTGAACTTCGTATCATCTACAATTTATTTAATCAGCTATTATCAATCTAAACAATCTGTATCGTCGTCGGTTTGAATTTAGATAGGTTATTAAATAAACCTTGCTTCTGATTCAAATGTTAATGGAATAACATTAGCTGTCATTTTGTCATCTGCTAGTTAAAAGACAGTAGGTCCATAATCCTACCGCCAGCGGGCCACTGAAGGAATGTAACATAGTTCCAGCGACCCGCCAACACATGCGGAGAGACGGCATACGGCGGGTGTCTTTAGTGGGTGAGGGCCCCACACTACCTGTTCGTTGCCCCGAACGACGGGGTATGTGGTTAGGTACATCTTTTCCCGCCTTAACAAAAAAAAAGGTTCATAATCCTAAGAGGCGATTTTCACACTAATTTACCAATATTGAATTTTTCAATTTTTTTTACTGTTTTTTTTTCTATTTTTTTCTCTATTAAAGCACCCCTGTATTAGAGCGAGCAAAACAAAAAAAGACTTCAAATTAGTCAAGCCAGTTTGACTTTTAGTGAGACTAACGAACAGCAATTGATTTTTATATATATCGATGTATTATAATTGAGGTTTTAACAGAATATCCTTCTTTTTCTGGTCAAGATTCTCTGCCTCGAAAAAAACTTCTTTAGCCGCTACGATCACACAAAGTTCTAGCGGGATTGTAACATAGGCACACGCTAGGCATTTAGACAAATTTTATTGGAGACGCGCATCGAGTGCATACCACATAATTTAGTGTTTTTCGGTATTTATTTTATTATTATTAATCCATCCATACATCAGCCTTTTAAAAGTCCACTGCTGGACATAGACCTCCCCAAAAATGGGGGATAGTGCCGTAATCGCCACGCTTGGCAGGCGGGTTGGCAATCGCAGTGGATGTTGTTAATACTCGAAGGAGTGCTGCTGCCCACTCCCCCGGTATTCCCTCAGTCGGCTCTTACGACTCCCATATCAATTCTAAAGCCGGCCCCACACGGCTATCGCGGCGTTATTATTATATAATAACGTATTTCATAATATGAAAAACGGTTTCAGGAACTTTTCATATCAACAAAAAAACACTCCTACGTCATAAACCCATTTGCTCTAACATGCTCTCCGTAGTTATTATGTCACTTTTTTAATTACGGCACTATTTAAGTGCCGTTTCTTTCCAGATTACAAATAATATATTAATTAATACTGATAACTTCAGCTTACGCAAATATCTTTAAAAATAGGTTTACTGTCCACTATCTTCGTGAATGGAACGTCATTATAAATTGTCTTGTTCTCCTTGTAAAACAAAAACATGATAATTCACACAAATTCTAGCAGAATAATAAAACCATAATAATTAATTAATTCATATTTAAATTTGACGAGCTAGTGAGAAATTTCTTTACATGCTTAGGGCAGTCGTTTAGTCATGTCCTTTGTGTTTTATTAAAATAAATAATATACTGTAAAAGGAATGAAAATTATGCAAAAAATTCAAATAACTGTAATTTTTTAGTAAAAAAGTCAAGTTTTTCTACGTGGGTGGCAAACAAGCATAAGGCCCACCTAATTATGGTAAGAAGTTACCGTAGCCTATAGCTACAGTATCATTAGGCGGGTATCCGTATTTTATTCGTAGTGGAAAGGAGCCTTTCTTTAGAAACCATTCTAAGAAGAAGAATATTCCATTCGTAATCATACTAAATTTTAAAATTGTGTAAGTACTTATATAAGCTTTAAAAAACGGAAACGAAGAGTTTTAGAGATAGTAAACTGTATAATAATATCCATAGATATAATTAGGCATTTTGTTAACACATTTAAAACAGCTACCTCACAAAAAGATATTTTTTATAACTAAATAGCTGTCTCGCGCAGTCTCTCCCGCTGTATAGACAAATTCTTGCAAGGAAATTATTAGATTTAAACGTTGAAATTATGGGCTTGCTTGTAAATGTGCGAATTATGTTATGTTTGAGACTATAGTTACGCAAATGTTTGGGGCTTCTGTCCGATCACCAAACAATACATTATAAAATCGGTTGCGGTTCTGCCAATAGGGCTATATTAAATTAGTTGTTTTGTTGGGAAAGAAAAGGGCTATTCCCAAATACCCATAGTTAAGCCCCTACTTGATTACCATTTTTTTATTACCATTAATTTGTAACTAAACACACAATTTATATTTTAGAAATAACCACTATGTCACTAGAACCTTTGAAACACAAAATAGTATGAGACTTAAATAGATATGATTAGGTAATTTATTTTAATGACGCGGCAGATGTGTTTTTTAATTATAACTAAACAGTTAAAAAGAAAAATAAAGATGTATTATATCTTCTTAATAAACTATCGTCTATATTAACCGAAGGGTAATAATATGCTTTTTGCAGCTGTGGTTGTTATCACTGGCTGCATGACAGCTTATGGTTTCTTTTTTAACATCCCGCCAAACGACCGTGCATCTTTACCATGCATTTTAAACGTAGTAGATCTGACTCAGCTAGTTTTGTTTCGCGCTTCTATTTGGACTCTTTATAATTATTTAGTCCATCCATCCATCAGCCTTTTAACGTTCACTGCTGGACATAGGCCTCCCCAAGAGTGGGGCCGTAATCGTCACGCTTGGCAGGCGGGTTGGCGATCGCAGTGGATGTTGTTAATACTCGAAGGAGTGCTGCTGCCCGCTACCTCGGTATTCCCTCAGTCGGCTCTTACGACTCCCATGGGTGGAGAGGGGTGGGACAATTCTAAAGCCGGCCCCACACGGCTAATTATTTAGTACAATGCCAATATTTGTTACATACTGTACTACCATTTTGGAATTAAAAGGTGCATAAAAAATATAAGTAACAAGGATTTAATCATTAAAGTATTTTATCTCTTTTTTTTGTTTTGTATAATGTAGGCATACACCAATAAACTTATTTTTGTATATTTAACACCCCGCACTAATGAATAATTGCTGTTTCGCGGGGGTGTCGATTAAAGGATTAGTGTCTTTTATAAAGGTACTTCATTTTAGGACAGTTTTTTGAGGATTACTCCTGTAACGGACCTGTGGCGAAATCGGAGCTACGGCTAAAAATGTATAGGTAGGTATAATAATTGTAACGGTCAAGCTTTCCTATTGAATGGTGATACGACATCAGGATCAAGCTATTAACACAGATAATCTAAAATTTTCGTAACGAGCGTTCTACCTTCATTGATATTTGATAGATTTATTTTCGTATTCACAACTCATAATGTGTATCGAAATAAGGTAGCAAGTCTAATTTGTAATTTTCGTCTAAAATCCAATGAAAAAGCTAACTATAATTACTAATAACAAAGGTTTAAGGTTCTATATTCCTGGTGGATCCTGAGATACTGTTCACAACATTACATGCAGTACACACAGCTCTATTTAGAGCAACGCAATTATTTCAATCGGGAACAGCTTCTATGTGCTGAGAGCATTCATTTCCTAGATCGGGAAACGAAACCGCCTTGTACGTTCTAGCGACCTAATTATGTTTCCGTTATAATAGGTTTCGCGGGATGTGAGAAAACATGTTTATGTTGAAATAAAATATACTTACACGATGTTCCATCAATTATTGTTTTTGTCAATGAATTTGACTATCGTTAATACTTATCAAATATGTTCTTGGCTTAAACGAAAATAATTAAAAGCGTGTCAATCTGTTCATTTTTTTTTATTGCTAATGATGGTAGACGAGCCACGGCCCACCTGATGGTAAGTGGTAACCGTCGCTCATGGACTCAACCATAGGTTAAGTATGGACTCAACTATACCGACAGTATCGTCAAACCGCTGCGCACCATTTCATTTCTATGATATGAAATGAAAGAATAAACGGCTATCTTCTGCTACAGCCAAAACACACTGACGTGCTTCATGACCGGTCACACAGAAGACGGTAGTACCGACCCATAGCAAGTGAGTACTCTCACTTGGTACCCAGTCGTATCCTACCACCAGTAATGCAATGGGTGATAATGATAATTGCTTACTTCTCTAAGTCGCGTTGTACAACACCCGCGGGAAAGGATGGGGTGGTGACACTTGTATTCTTAGTCCATCACCACAAGGAACACACAAATCGAAATTTAAAGTGCAAGTGATAAAATAATAATAATAATAATGATCCCCATACCCTAATTTAGGTGATGGCAACCAGAGTGACACTAGCCATGTAGGCAGGAGATATTATGGGTAGACAACAAGTGTGCTCTCTGTTCCATCACTCTCATGGTTCGATGGGATGGCATTCTGACATGTCTGGAGAAAGATTACATCACGCGGAAGACCAACAGCCATACATGTTTTCCGAAGCGCAGGGATGCAATACCGCTAACTTCTAACTCTGGGTTGCTATTTAGAATTACTTACCACTAGACCAACGAGGCAGTTGACAAGATAAAATAAAACTCATATTTAAAGTAACATAAACGGGTCTTTTTTCGCGTATAAATTAGGTGAAATTCTTAACTACCTTTTACCCGACGTTTCAACTGCGTTGCAGCAGCCGTGGGCACAGGACAACAAAAAAAAAACTCACTAGTGAGTTTTATCATGTCCACTGCCTTGCTATCAAGAAACTCGCCGGTGAGTTTTATCTATACTATTATAAAACTGTAACAGTGCTCTGTCTGTACATTTAAGATATTTGAGAAAAAAAATACTGTAATACGCCTATATAGCCTAGGCGTGTCTAAACACAAAACAATTTTTTTAGATTTTTTGTCTGTTTATCTGTTTGTTTGTTCGCGCATCACATAAAAACTACTGAACGGATTTTGATGCAACTTCTTTTATTTGAAAGGCCTTGATTAGACTTAAAAACTGGTATACATTTTATCCCGCTACTATATCGGGAACCTGAGATATAACCGAAAAACTAGAAAATTATTTAAACTATATTTTTTTAGAATTTATTTAAAAGAACTACTAGATGGATTTTGATCCAACTTTTTTTATTTGAAAGGCCTTGATTTGACTTAAATACTGGTAGACATTTTTTCCCGCTACTATATCGGGAACCTGAGATAATAACCGAATAACTAGCTTTTGGCTGCGGCGAAGCATTAAATTTCCTAACCTATTGAATTAAATTTCCTAACTGCCTCGGTGATATAGCGATAGTGTGTGCGACTGCTGATCATGAGGTTTCGGGTTCGATCCCCGGGTGGGGCAATGTTTAATGAGCTTTTTCATAAAAATAAAAATTCTCAGTAGCAGTCCGGTGTTTGGAAATGTTCCCGGTAGACGGCAATAGGCTCGCTCCCTATTACGTGGGACTTAAACGTAACTGGCGAACCGTGGGTGTGTAATACACCTCTACCTACCCCTTCGAGGATACAGGCGTGATGCTATGTTTTTAAATATAGGTATTTTCATAATTCATTTTATTTTTCCTAGATGCTAGTGGCAACCCACGCATCCAAAACTTTAAAGAGTGAACCTATCACAGATATTTGTGCCTCAAGCTCATGTGCTCCCATGTTATACGTAGTATTTGCCTACAAAGTTTGTGTATAATATACGAATTTAAACTCCTGTTATGGTATTTTAATCCACGTAGTATGAGACCATCCTATCCTGTGGAATATGTTGGTGATGCAACTATTTTTATTAGTTTATTTGTTAGAATTTATTCATCGCTCCTAGACAACTTTAAAGGTTAACATAAAACATACTCGTATATAAACCCTAAGATTATTCAAACTATAATAATTCGTTCTCATCATCAAACTGAGACAGAGTTAAGTTTAATGTGATTTATTGTAGAGCACCGATCCTGTTTGTCACTTTATCCCCTCAACATACAGAAAGAATCTCCCGGGTTTGCAATAGGGGTCAGCATCGCATAGCGAAAAAAAAGCGAAACACCCTGTTATACAATTATTTTGTAACGGATACCAAATAAACATTGTAGTTCGTAACTACATTTTTAAATATTTTTTTAAAACAGCAACACCCTGCTCTAAGGAATAAAATAATCCTTGTACCGCAGGGGACTTTACAAACATACAATTTCACGGACACAAACTACACCCAGACTCATAACCTCTTAGGCACGACAAACCACGACCCATTTGATAGTAAGTAGTAACCGACGCACAGCGGTTCAGCAATACTAAGAGCATCGCCACGCCGCTGCTAACCGTGTTCAATCACTACATTTGAGAGAAGCGGGATTGGATCAGTTGTCTGCAACCGAATTACATAGAAAAGCTTAAAGACGTTTAAAACAAAGATCATCCATCATCCATCCGTCAGTCTTTCGACGTCCACTGCTGGACATAGGCCTCCCCAAGACAACGCCACAACCTGTGTTTCGCTCATATGGGGGATAGTGCCGTAATCGCCACGCTTGGCAGGCGGGTTGGCGATCGTAGTGGATGTTGTTAATACTCGAGGGAGTGCTGCTGACCACTCCCCCGGTATTCCCTCAGTCGGCTCTTACGACTCCCATGGGTGGAGAGGGGTGGGACAATTCTAAAGCCGGCCAAACAAAGATAAACAAAGATAGTAAACAAAGATAACCAAAGAAAAAAAAGAAAAGAAAAACAA
Source organism: Leucoma salicis (assembly GCA_948253155.1). NCBI lineage: Eukaryota > Metazoa > Arthropoda > Insecta > Lepidoptera > Erebidae > Leucoma > Leucoma salicis. The sequence goes on from OX411807.1 coordinate 20,052,594, forward strand.
AGACGTTTAAAACCCAGTAAAAGTCCCCAACGAGTAGGCGGTATCTACTCACACAACTACAACTTTTACTAGGTAAAAGTTTTATATAAAGAATTAAAGAAGCAATAATAATCACTGATGAGAGACGCGTGGTGAACATTAAATCTTACCGCGGTTTATAATAACGTGCGGTGCGACACTTAAATAGTTTTCGAAATCATAAAGCAGTTACCGATTATGAACGTATTGCTAAAATTTTAAAAAGAGAAGTATTGAGCGGGAATTACAATAATGACATATTACATATTTTGAAGTTCTAGCAATTTTACGATGCCTCTAGCAATACTCGCTGTGGAAACATGTTCTCCATAGACCGTTACCGTCGTTAGATCATTTAGCCACTATTCTGTTTACACTGCGGTTATTACGGACATTGTTCTACGAAATGACCTAAATATTAATGTTCTAATAATATAATGTTTTAATGAGAGTGAGGCTCACAAGAGTCGCAAAATTTAAAAAGATTTTACAACATACAATTTCATGGTTGCGGGCCTATAAAGAAGGTGCGGAACATTGTTTCTGGGTCAGTTTGTTTTGTTCTTGACTTTAACAGATGGGGTTTCTTACATTGTTTTGAAGATTGATTTTTATGAAAGGCGAGCAGGAAAGATCTATGACACCTAGGGAGCAAGTTAGTTAGTTCGTACTTCTGTATATAAATATTACCTACCTATATGAATTTAAAGTGTAATATTTTGTAGAAAATTTTAAATTAAATTACCTATTTAGGTTAGGTACATATGTAGGAACGGTTCTGGGTAATATTAATTTTACAGCCATATTCACAGTCATTTGGTGATTATTTCAAGTAAACATATACTAGCTACTGCCTTTTTTTTGTTTAGGCGGGAAAATTTTATCTAACCATAAAGCCTCGTCTTTCGGGGAAAGGGACAGGGTAGTGTGGGGCCTTCACCCACTAAAGAAACCTGCCGTGTGCCGTCTTTCCGCCTGTGTTGACGGACCACTGGTGGTACTGTATTGGATTACTTCAATGGTCCGCCGGCGGCTTACCCTTTCGGGTACCCTCTACTGAGCATCGCAGCTTCGCGGGAGGCCTTACGGGTGGCGGACGTTCCCCAGTCTATCCACCTGCAGCCACAGCTCAGACACCGTGCGTTATCCGCGTATAAGCCTGGACGCGACGACTTTTTGTGGTCTCCACAGAAGAGCCCTGTTCAGTGCATTCAGGGACACCACCCACACAGGTGCACTGTAGAGCGCCATCGACCGGACCACCCCTGCGCAAAGCCGTCGGCACGCATTGTTGGGTCCGCCCATATTCGGCATGAGCCGTGCAAGGGTGGACGCCACGCCGACGAGCCTCGGGGACAGTTCACCGTCCAGCACCAGGCCCAGATACTTGATCTAGACCTTCACCTCAATTTGGACCTCGTCCATCGTGATCGAGGCGGCAGCAGGTGGGCGAAGTCGGGGCCCATGGAATACTAGCTACTGCCTGCGACATCATCTATGTCGTAGGCAGCGTGGCGTGCAGAATTTTCCAGATAAAAAACACCGATCAAAAATGTATTTGCAACGTAATAAATAAAAACAGCTGTAGCTGTCTTAAAGACATCTAAAACAAATGTCAAATGTTGATTGGATGCCACCAATAGGTGTCTGCGATAGCTTAGCGGTCAAGATCTCGACGTAGGTTCAAAGCCTGCTCTAAATATAGCTCCCTTTTTCCACTTTCACAAATAATTTGTTTTTTAAAGCTAGCAGCGTCATTTTCTGCTAAATTATTAAATGCCCAGCAGGAAATTGGTAAAGTTTACTTTAAAATTAAATAAATAGTCAATTTATTTATTCCAGATAAAAATAATATGTTGAGCCAGTAGTCATATAGTTAGGCTATATTAGGTATGCCACTCCAATGTTTTATCTATTTATAATACACCAAATTTTAAGTTTAAACCGTTTAATCGCTTATATATTCCGGACCAACATCCAAAAATCTTTATAAACCTTCGTATTTATAATATTCAGAGGATTAGTAGGATTAAATAGGTCGTTCCGATCGAATACCACATTGTCATCTACTTTGTAGTAATGCCATTAAATCTCTTACGATGTGTTTTGAAGTTTTCTCAAGATTATCTTAATAACTAAGATATGATGATTAAAATACTTAGTAAGTACAAAGAATACACTAATCTTATAGTCATTGGATTCTTAGATACAGCATAATACACTCATCTACATAGTTTCCAAAGAGTTTTCTCACAGTACTATTAATACAAAGACAATCGTTTTACGATCTACAAACCGGGCGACGCGACGCCGTCGTTCTCACACTTAAGTAATACAAGAAAAGTCATAACAAAGAGCCTCTATGTTGCCACTGAAGTAAGTGCTTCTCACTGGCATTTGAGCAATGAACTAGGTTTTTACAGCAAGAACTTTGATCATATTAGAATAATATATCACTAGCCTTTGGCCACGACTACGCCGCAGGTAAAAGCTGCTTATTAGTTTATATCTCACGTTCCCGATATGAGAATATAGTAGGGAAATAAAACTTATAGATAGATACTAGTTTATAAGTCTAATCAAGTGATAAAAAAAATCTTTAAAATCCAGTGACACCTAAATAACTTAATTCTTAAATATCATAAATTATGAAATAAAACTACTTTTACGAAATTTATCGCGTTTACTTGATTTTCTACTATTCCGACGGTTCGTATACTTCACAGCATTCATGTCCACCCGTGACCTTGAATACGTAACAACGTAGGTTTACTTCCTAATGTGTAACATTCGAGTAAATATCATAAAAATATATATTTTTTGTACAAAAATAACTCTGTTACAGCTTAATAATATTGTAGGTAAAAATTATAGATTAAAAAACTGAATGCAGCAAGATGTGGATTATTGGAGCAATGTCTTTGTTAGTGTTTTGTAAGTTTAACACTTTTTATGATAGTAGAATATAAATACTATGCCACATTAATTATCTCTATGCATAAATAGCTATCCCATAGAAACCCTTCATTTTTCCGGGATAATAAGTATTCATGTCCTTTTCTTGACTCCAGACTAATTATGTATGTATTTCATTATGATCGGTGCAGTAGTTATGGCGTGAAAGCGTTACAAACAAACGTAGTTTCGAATTTGTATCAATTTTTTTTTAATTCTTTATTTAGTTTTGGGACTTATATCGAACATGGATATGCCAGTCCCATTGTACTCTTAATTAATAACAATCTTAACCGATTCCAATTTAAGTAGCAGGGAGGAGCTGCTGAGAAGCAACCACCATCTCATATACCCTTCTTGCAGCAACTGAAGTTCTGCCAGAATGGATTGAAAAATACCCACAATCTAATATTAGTAATGATACTAGGTGCCAAATCGGTCATGTATTGAAGGAATGTGGAGTCAGGAGTTACGGAGAAACCGGCGAGCGCGTATAAAGAAAATTATTAATGTTGAGGAAGCGAGCGAAGTATGCAAGAATAGAGCCTTTTGGCACTCTGTTCGCTCTAATAACCCCGCAACTAATATAATAACCCAGACTAATTATGTATGTATTTCATTATGATCGGTGCAGTAGTTATGGCGTGAAAGCGTTACAAACAAACGTAGTTTCGAATTTGTATCAATTTTTTTTTAATTCTTTATTTAGTTTTGGGACTTATATCGAACATGGATATGCCAGTCCCATTGTACTCTTAATTAATAACAATCTTAACCGATTCCAATTTAAGTAGCAGGGAGGAGCTGCTGAGAAGCAACCACCATCTCATATACCCTTCTTGCAGCAACTGAAGTTCTGCCAGAATGGATTGAAAAATACCCACAATCTAATATTAGTAATGATACTAGGTGCCAAATCGGTCATGTATTGAAGGAATGTGGAGTCAGGAGTTACGGAGAAACCGGCGAGCGCGTATAAAGAAAATTATTAATGTTGAGGAAGCGAGCGAAGTATGCAAGAATAGAGCCTTTTGGCACTCTGTTCTCTCTAATAACCCCGCAAGGGAAATGGCGTGATGATAAGTAAGCAAGTATACTAGGTGCTCCAATATGCTGGTGCTGATATTTAAATTGAGTAAAGTGCTTCCACCATCCAGATATTTGTGAGGATTTAAAAAGTAATATTGATCTAATCGTATTGTAAGAAAAAAGGTACCGATTTAATCAGAATTTGATTAAAATTGAGTGTTGTTTATTTTTTGTATGCAGTTTCAGCTTTAGCTGAGAGAACATTCACCTTCAAACTTAGTTCAAGTAATCGTTTGTAATACGTAAAAAATGTCTAGAAAATATATGATCTGAATTTTACAATAACTTTGGTGAGTCAATGTGCAGAAAATTGGTCACTTAGGGATCAAATGAGGTTGAATATGACATTATAAAAAAAAAACGTTATTATTGCATTTACGGGAAGAAACCTAATATTTTGCTTTTCTGTAGAATATGTCACTAGCTTGTAACTTGTTAGTACCTTTAAAGAGTGTATGCGAAGCCGGACATGAGTGACCAGTGGTTGAAATCGTTATAGATATGACGTAATTATGGAAAATAGAGTACTTACCTACGAGTATATCACTAAGTCGCGAAGTATAACGACCTAGTAACCTCATTTAAGTAAATCGATATAAACTTTGCATATTATGTCACTTGTTCTGTAGTTTGCAATTTTTACCGGGTTAAATAAAAAAAAAAAACTATAGGTATTATGTTCATATATATTTTTCATATTTTTAGCATTTGACATGCTTAGTGCCTCAGAATCCTGCTCGTGACTGTTATTTTCGATTTCACATTTTTCACTTTGTGTTTAATATATTACGTTCACTTATGATTAGAGCAAAAAATGAGAAGACCCACAACTAGACACTAAAACTGTCCACAATAATAATCAACATGCCTAATAATACTAAAATCTCTTTTCAAAAACTCTTTCTTGTTTTCTGTCTCTTTTACTCACGAACGCAGTTAAAAGTTGTTACCTACAATTTTATAAAGTGAATGCGAAATGAATGCTATAGGTGCCTACTTACATTTAAGTACGATTATATTTATATATATATTTACAACTTTTGCCACGATTTCTATACACAATTATGTATCCTAAATTTATACATCAATGCTTAACCTAAACTATTTGCTCCTTTAATCGATAATGCATGTCATTGACTATTATTTGCTTAATTGCATATCCTAATAGGCAGAACGACTAAATAGAAAACAGTGCAATACAATTTTTGATGCAACCTCTTGAATACAAAAAACAAACTTGCCAATAACGTTCCAGCTAGCCCACTACCATTATCGATCAACCGTTCACATACTTAACTTTTTCTTATAATACATTTGTCACATAGACACAATTCTGCTAAACACGGCCAGACAAGTAAGCAAGCCACACACATAGTTGTCAGCTGTCTAGTATTTTCCCCGCACATGATAGAAGTTTCTCTATGAAATAAAGTATTCTACTCGTATATTCAGCCAGCTTTCCGATAGCAAAATTAATTGTAACAGCTGTCAAAATTAATAAGTAATACCTACTTGTTAGTAGGTATACTCGAATTCATATTCTATTTATAGTTTTAATTGGTAGTGCGACCAATAAGTTTTTTTGTCTATCTATTCTATTTATCAAAATCTTATCTAACTATTTAATGTGCCTATACCTTTTGCCACGATTTCTATACACAATTATGTATCCTAAATGTATACATCAATGCTTAACCTAAAATATTTGCTCCTTTAATCGATAATGCCTATTATGCCTCCTACCTATTTTATACCTATACCTATTAACTGATCGAATAGGTTGGTAAGTATAAGTAAAGTCGTGGACAACACTAAAATTACATAACTTTTGCTTTCACTCTATACAAAAAACATAGCATCACGCCTGTATTCCCCGAAGGGGTAGGCAGAGGTGTATTACACACCCACGACTCGCCAGCTATGTTTAAGTCCCACGTAATAGGGGGCGAGCCTATTGACGTCTACCGGACACACATTTCATCATCACATTACCAAACTCCGGACTGTTACTGAGAATTCTTCTTTTTAGGAAAAAGCTCAATAACATTGTCCGACCCGGGGATCGAACCCGAGACCTCATGTAGCAATAGCAGTCGCCAATCACTCTATACAACTCTAGTTAATATTACATTTTAGTAGGTACCTAGTTATTTAGTACCTATATTTAATAGTGTTTTTTAAATGACATAGGAGAAAAGCAATGGACTATGTATAACATACATAGATACTCGTACATCAGTTAGTCAATTGGGTCAGGGGCATACGGGATTGGATGCGAGTAATAAAAATGGTTTGGTGGCCAATCAATCGACGTCATCACCTTAATCAATTTAATTTAAATAAATCTATATTTTGTTAGATCTTTCAATCGAAAAAATTTTCAAAAATGGGTCCATAATATTTGTTATCATTTGCCAATTGCCACATGGGCCCTCACCCACTAAAGAAACCCGCCGTGTGCCGTCTCTCCGCCTTTATTGGCGGGCCACTGGAACTACTTATGTTACATTCATTCAGTGGTCGCGCATAGAGGTACCTAATGTTTAAAAACTACATGTGACGTAAATCCAAAAAAAAAATAATGGTTGGTTATCGCTCTTTTTGCATTCATCGATTATATTTTATTGCAAGAACTAGTGCAATTGTGTTTTAATAATGGTTGTACTTTTCTTTGAAACACAAATACTGATGGCCAATCCTAAGCCAATGTTCGTTTAGTTTGTTAGATCTACTTATGGTTGTATATAAATAAAATATGGCACGTGTTTGCTAAACATGGTCATCACAACCCACATTGGATAGGAACTGAACTAAGCCAACAGCCTTTCAAAATATCCGCCTCCAGATTTGACCAAAATGATTTTGTTGCGTTAACTTATTATTTATGAATTGTGTGTAAAAAAAACACAAAAATAGCATTAACTATATTTTTTATTAGAATAAATTATTCGAAAAGACAAATAGAAGTTGATGGTAGAGCCCTGCTTATCCCAGCATGAATGAGCCGGCGCGATCGGGGAGCACCTATTGTTGTTCCGTATGGCGAGTGAGAGTGCCGGAGGCCTAAGTCACTTCTCTATCCTGTCATTATTATACTTCCTATCCTCTCCTGAGTATCCTACTTCTGCACCTCCTATCCCTTTCCTAATATTGACGACCCGCGAGTGATGCCTGTGGTGTTGTTAATGTCTATAGGCTACGGTAACCAGTTACTGTTTTATACTGTACTTAACGTTGCTAACTGGGTCGCACGTGAGATCAAAACTAAGTTGGCAAAGCATATGGACGGTATCCAGGAAATACAGGTTCAAATCCTGCTCGTGACTGTTATTTTCGATTTCACATTTTCCACTTGTGTTTAATGTGGCTAAGCATGTCAAATGCTAATAATATATATATATAAAAATTTCTAAATATCAAAACTAAGTTGTTTTATTCGGCAACTCGTATGCGTTAGTGAGATTCAAATAAAAATACTGATTCCAAATTATGAAAGATAAGACTATCTCGTTACACTAGTTACATAATTACAACTTTTAGCTTAAGGACTAAAGTTCTAATCCGGAGCCGAGCAATTAGCCCTTTTTTGTAGGTATTTTTTTATACTGCATGGGTGGCAAACAAGATGGTAACAGTAAACTGTACCCTGTAGACACTATCAACACCAGAGGCATCACTCGCGCGTCGCCATCTTCAAGGAAAGGGATAGGTGGTGAATATATGGGAAGGATAAAAAGTAAAGGATTGGCAGGGGATTTGGGCCTCCAGCACTGTGATTCACCAGTCGACACTCAGCAGTAGAAGTAACTACCATTGGTTTTACATCGATCTTTTGTGAGAGGGTAAGGATAGGTTTTCCATCAGAAAATACTTGTTAGCAATTGCAACTATGCCCAGAAAAGATAAAATTAAGCTGAATTATGTTGCGTATGTGTAATATGAGTACTAATGCTAACATGCTATCACATATCTGCTTATTATTTCAGTCTTGATATTATAAAAAAGAAACATTTTAACAAAGAAAATATATAGGTATCTAAATATAACAAAAATCGGCTTTTTTATGTAAAAGATCTTATATAGGTCGTTTACTTTTCTCAGTAATTTAGAAAATTGTGTAATAGGTCGTTTACTTTTCTCAGTAATTTAGAAAAGTGCGTTATATGTGTGCACGTGACCTAGTCTAAAAGTTGATAAGATTGCATTATTATTCTTTCACAAATTTATGAAATAACTAGTGGCCCAACAGACGTTGTCCTGTCCAAATATTGGCGCTTCCTTTGGATTCGTTAGATAGCCTACCTATATAATTTTACATTAGAAAAAATTGAAGAAAAAAAAATATTGAAATCCTATAGTGGCGCCATCTACCGGGTCCAAATGTGAATCTAAACCATCCCGGTATTTACTCAAACATTCACAAAAAAATAGAAGAAAAAGTCCTGAAATCCTATTGTGGCGCCACCTACCGGGTCCAAATGTGAATCTAAAACATCCAGGGCGCCACCCAAACGCATACAAAAAATTAATTCAAATCGGTCCAGCCGTTTAGGAGGAGTTCAGTGACATACACACGTACAGTAGAATTATAGGTATATATATAAAAATAATCGGAATTTTTAACTTCATCCCATCCATCCATCCATCAGCCTTTCAACGTCCACTGCTGGACATAGGCCTCCGCAAGAGAACGCCACAACGAGCGGTCCCGTCATGGGGGATAATGCCGTAATCGCCACGCTTGGCAGGCGGGTTGGCGATCGAAGTGGATGTTATTAATACTTGAGTGAGTGCTGCTGCCCAATCCCTCGGTATTCCCTCAGTCGGCACTTACGACTTCCGTGGGTAAAGAGAGGTGGGACAATTCTAAAGCCAGCCCCACACGGCCCCACACGGCCCCACACGGCCCCACTTAACTTCATACCTAAAGTATTTTGATCTGTACTTTAGCACTTGACCTGCTCAGCTACTTTAAACAACAAATTATTTGTGAAAGTGGAAAAATAGAGCTTTTTCCCTTAAAGAAGAGCACTTCCCCGGATTTGAAGGGACGCAGGTTCGATCCCGCTCGCAGTAAAGCTTTCTTTTTGCACTTTCACAATAATTTGTTGTTCATACCTAAAGATTCATAGTTGGTATCGTATCACACAATAACTTATTTCGTATTCGGCACATATACGTCTTCCCATATACAGAGCGTAATTCACGAAGCGTATTCATTTCCACCTGAATATGGCGCGGTGTATTCATTCCCAGATACCCACAGAGTAATGTGAACTTTGTCTCCTTATAAAGAAAGGTGTTGATGCGTTAACCTTGGGTTGTTATTGGTAATAGCACTGCTTGATTCAACTTACATAAAAGTGTACAATAATTTTTGCAATATAGACGAATGATGTCCGCTGCGGACTTCATTTAGAGATTTGATTGCTAGGAGTACACAAGTGTTAGGAATATTTTTTCCCGCCTTAACAAGTCAATTTCAAGGGACAGAAGACCACGTAAAAATGAGCCTATAAGACACCTCTTAATATCAGAATAGACAAGTATGTATGAAACATGATTGTGTTGAGTACATTGATCTAGTTGAGTATGAATGAAGCGATAGAAATATGTCAGAGAGCAAGAGTTAAAATCTATAGTACCGAATCCTCTAGAAAACATGCGAGCGTATGTCCAATACTCTTAGAACGAACCTCGTTAAACTCATTAATAGAAATATGTTTGCCACTACTTTTAAAGGGAAGCTATCATTTAAAATATCTGCCTTGGCGGTACAGTGATAGTACCTATATGCGACTGTGGAACGCGAGGTCTCGAATTCGGTTCCCAGGTAGAGTCAACAAAATAGATATTGGATATTCCGTCAAGAAATTTTCAATACCAGCTCGGAGTTAGGAATTTGGTGGTGTTTCGCTTAATACGCCTCGGAAAGCACATACCTAAATGCTTTCGTAAAAGTTGGTCCTGCGTAAATATTATAATGCTATTCGGGCTCATTTTCGGCGACACCTATTGTTTGTATTATTTTAACTATTATTTATTATTTAAATTATTCTTTTTTATTAAACACAAAGTGAAAAATGTGAAATCGAAAATAACAGTCACGAGCAGGATTTGAACCTGCATCTCCTGGATACCGTCCAGATGCTTTGCCAATTCCATGTTGTTGTTGAAAAATGCTCGTGACTGTTATTTTCGATTTCACATTTTTCACTTTGTTTTTAATGTATAGTGCAAAGCACGTCAAATGCTAAAAATATATATAAAAATATCTAAATATTCTTTTTTAATTAAGTATTTTGACATTGAGCCTAGGCATAGTGTAGTATCAGGATGTTCATATTCTTTTTTGTTGTCAGGTGCGCGTGCGCGAGTTCTACATCGCGATGCAGCGTTGCCCCTACATCCACGAGATGAAGGAGCGGCTGCTAGGCGCACCTGTGGAACCAGAGCAAAGAGAGGCACCACGCCTCGAACCACAAGACACCCAGGTCGGCACCATCGTCAAAGTGAGCTCATGTCATTCTCATCTTCATTTAACTGCCGTGAACGTTTCTATAATACGTATTCCCAGAGAAAAACAAGTTTGTTTAAGTACTACATATAAAATTAGCTATCTAATAGGATCGTACTTTACAAGCGATATAATTATTAGTTACTTTATATATCCGGAAGTATTTTGTAAATGTTTAGTTAAGCCAGACGGTGTGAATTAGTCTGTTACTATTTAGTTTGAATTAAACAGTAAAATGATGATTAAATTGTAATCGCTGTCTTTATGAGATGATGATGTTTGGGAGATGTCAAACATTAGCATCCATATCTAATGTTTGCCGAGTTAAAATCAGGCCAATCAGTCCTTTGATGGTTCGCTAAATCTGTTTATCTAATGTGTATACATTTCCGGGTCTTTGGATAAATCAAATTAAATTATGAGTAATGAAACGGTTAATACTAGGCATGAATTTTATCCTAACGGGAAATATCACGGCAGTTTTCATAAATACTTTGCTGCCTTAAATTTATGTTTCATTTATTGCTAGCCTTTTCACGCGGCTCCGCTGCAAACAAGTGCTAGTCTTTAGGTTCTATATCAAGTATACCAGTTTTTAAGTCTAATCAAGGGCTATTAAACAAGTTTCATTAAAATCGGTTCAGTAGTTTTTGCGTGATGTGCGAATGAACAAACTGCCAATGGACAAGAGAAAAATCTAAAAAAATATTTTATGTTCCTGTGAAACGCTTGAATAGCCAGATATCTTTTTTTTCCAAAGAATTTCAAGAAGATTCTGCCCACGACTTTGTCTCTCTACTTTACGAAACACAAAATGATATCTATGGAAAAATAGCAATCCCACATGAACCATACATTTTCTGGGATATTAATGCATCTTTTTCTCACTTAGTTACTAATTTTTGGCCGTGTGGGGCCGGCTTTAGAATTGTCCCACCCCTCTCTACCCACGAGAGTCGTAAGAGCCGACTGAGGGAATACCGGGGGAGTGGGCAGCAGCATTCCCTCGAATATTAACAACATCAACTGCGGTCGTCAACCCGCCTGCCAAGCGTGGTGATTATGGCATTATCCCCCATGACGGGACCGCTCGTTGTGGCGTTCTCTTGGGGAGGCCTATGTCAAGCAGGCTGATGGATGAATGGATGGATACTAATATTTTATCTTAAAACAACCACGAATTAAATGACACAACTCTGTTAATTCACCATTTCTAGAAGAATATGAGGTACTCACTTACTTATTCTTTTCCTCGTGGCGGGAATACTTTTGTGTTTGCGACTATCTAATATATATGTTTAAGAATACTAACAGATTTTCTCGATCCGGTTGAAAATAACGATATTCTCGATTCTCAATATCAATTATTATTTTCTTTTTGGATTCTTCTTTTCTTAGACTTTTTTTATTGCACACTCATTATGCAAAAAATTCTCAACAGCAGCACCGATTTTGGGCGCGGCAATAGATGCGCTTATTTGTCTATAAATACTTAGGGACTATATAACGTTGGCAAAATGTGTGTGTACAACTCTGCCTACCGTTCGGAGATAAAACATGCCTTAAAAACCTTATCCCTTATAGTAAGCCGTCTGGAGCCCAGAAAATTAATGGTTCCCCTAGGATTGCTATTTTTACAAAGAAATAATTAGTGTACCGTAGGGTATTGTATGTATATTATGAAGTCCACACGGACGGAGTCGCGAGCAATCTATTAATGTTATAAAAATATGTATCCTATTAATTATGAAAAATGGCGGAAATTTCACTAATCTCGTTTGCTTTTTCATAAACTTTTGCGCTATTTACTTTAGCTTCTCTACTTCAACATACCTAGAACACTAAATTTAACTGTATCACTTTCTTGTCATTATATTATTACATGTAGTTCAGTAGTTTTTATTTAGTAATACAATATCAATCAGCCTGTTGCAATCCACCGTTAAACATACGCCTATCCCAATCCTGAGCATTCAACATCCAGTATTTTCTCTTCAGTGCCCTTTTTAAGGCGATAGTCGTCCTAGCGTACGTTTAAGATTTCGCGGTATCTGTTCAAATGCTTTTTGCTGCAGCAACCATCACGACAATTTTCCGACTTGATATTGCCACTTCACTGTAATTCTCGCAATTACAGTGAAGTGGCAGTGGTATATCAGTTACGCCTGCTCTTTGTCGTATATCCTCATTTCAGTGTGTCCTTTAGAGATAAAAAAAAAATATTCTTAAAAATATAACGTTCATTACAAATATCGGTTCTCTAGACTAAAGGGTTTAGCGGTAGTGTATGGGTTCGATTCCCAGGTCGGGCGAGCAAAAAGTTATTGGGTTTTAGATCCAGAAATTATCAATAGCAGCCCGGAGTTGGGAAATTAGTCTCGTGATTCCATAAGTACGTAAAGGGGTTGGTCCTGCGGCTAATCTCTCTCAGGTAGTGTCTGAATGCCGTCCCATCGGATTGTAAAAGTGAGGTAACAGAAAGTGCACTTGTGTTTGTGCACACGTTCGCGCACTATAAAATCTCCTGCGTACATGGCTAGTGTCTGTTAGCACTGGCCGCCGAGACCTAATTTACGGTCTGGCTGGAGATCAAATATAAATTACTAAAACTATAAAAAAAACATAACATCACACCTGTATTCCCCGAAGGGGTAAGCAGAGGTGTATTACACACCCACGACTCGCCAGCTATGTCTATGTCCTACGTAATAGGGCGCGAGATTATTGACGCCTACCGGGCACATTTCCAAACTCCGGGCTGCTACTGAGAATTCTTCTTATTTTTTTTACGAAAAATCTCAATAGCACTGGCCGATCCGGGGATCGAACCCGAGACCTCATGATCAGCAGTCGCTTACACTACCGCTGCACCATAGAGGCAGGCAATACTATATAACTATAAGAGTGAAGAAAAAAGTTGAAAATGACTATCATAAGAATAGTAATATTTATACTTCATAATATAGCCACTATAGCATAGTTAATTAATAAAACCTAAATGGCGGCTCGTTGCCCATTATTTTCTTCTATTTAAAGAAATACCTTTGCAGAGAACTTTATTATTTGCAATGTTATCTATGCCTCTTCAAGTTTCAGCTTGTAAGATGACCTAATGACATGCCATATTTGGTGCATCATCCATTCCGTTGTATATATTCGTTGACTTGCTATATTATATCGACTTCATTTTTAATAGAGTGTTATTTTAAAACTGTTGGTTGGTAACTCAGAAAATATTGACTTTTTCAATTTGGTCCTTCGTGGCTCACTCTCACTTACCTACTCGCTAGTTAAACTGGTCCTAAACTTAATTGTATCAGATAGCTTAGTCTTTCCAGATAAATAATCTATAAAATGCAAATAAAAATTGAATTATACTGTTCTTCCAGAGATCTGAAAACAAAACAAACGTTTCAGCTTAGTTACTATATTGGTATAAATTTATGAATACTTAATTTATTTTTTGTTTTTAAACTTTTAGATATTGATCTATTATCATAATATTAGAGAAAGTGACTAATTTCCAGCTGAATTCCGACGGGTACGGATCTCACACGTCGCCGGCGCGCGCGCCGCTCGTTACGGACGAGTGTGATGCGCCGCCGGACGAGACGGAAGCCCTCACCCCCACTGAAGCTGTGCTCCGGTACAGAACATGCTGTCAACCTGACACCATTCCTAAGAATGCCAAGTGAGTTTGGTTTTTTAGTAATACATTATACTAGATTTTGTCTACGATTTCGTCCGCCTGAGCTTCAGAATATAAATACGTCACTATAAGGAATACTAATAATATATCTGTTCGATACTTTGCATCAATTCATTTTATTCGATACTAGTACTAAGTGGTATAGTATCGATTCTTTCGTTTTGATACCGTATCTCAACTACAACTCCGAAAAAAAAAACTGAAATTTATATACAAATGTACTCGGTGATTAGTATAATCTCTCGTAGAATCGAAAAAAAAAGCAGTAAAAATTATGGATATTCAGAAACGTGAAATAATTGTAATTTTTTTGTGTTATAAAATATATATATTTTCAAACATTTTGAGCTATATTTTAGCACTTGACATGCTCGGCTACTCTTAAAGTACAAATTATAATTTGTGAATAAGGAAAAAGAGTATTTTAGTACGAGCGGGAATCGAACCTGCGTCCCTTCCTTTCCGGGGAAGTGCTCTAATCCATTGAGCTATCGTACCATTTCTAGAAATACCGAATTTCCTCATCACATTTGTCTTAACGACCAACGCCATCTATCGGCAATGCATTTGCATGCATTCATCCAATGTAGTAAGTTTAATTTTGCAATTAAAATTTATACTATTTGATGGCGTGATTTTTCAAACATTTTGAGCTATATTTTAGCACTTGACATGCTCGGCTACTCTTAAAGTACAAATTATAATTTATATATTTTTTGTGTTAAGTAAGTAAATAATTAATAAACAAAAATAAAAATGGTTGTGAGAAGTGTTGTATGAAAGATATCATAATGAAAAATATGACGTTGAAAATTTGGTCACGTTTCCGGTAAGTTTTCCGGTAAAAAAGGACTCTGTCTTTTTCTAGGATGCATATTATTTGTACGCAATATTTCATAATGATCGGTGTAGTAGTTACGGCACGAAAGTGTAACTAATAAACTCACATTCGCATTTATAGTATTAATTAGTAAAAAAGTAAGGATATTTGTTCCACTTTTTGATGTAAGCCTCCATTACAGGAGATACTAATCAACCACAACGGTCATCTGGGTTGATACAAAATTTTATATATCTATTTTTTATATTTTCTTACCCTAATCGCTATTAATACACCATCCATGGGTAAAAATAGAATTAGAATTGGTGGGTGACATTACTTATTCATAGCCCATCTTACCGGAATAATTAGGCCTACCATTTGGTAAGAATTTGTATATCGGCTTAACACTTTCAATCATTGCATAACTATTATATTTCTATACTAATTTAATAATTAAAAAAATGCTGTACAATTATGTTTATAAAATTAATGCTTAAGCAGTACGGCTAGGATAACTCGGTGACAAAGCGTATGAGCACTTATTTCAGAATACGCTACTTCAATCCCTACTTGCAGTTACTATTTTGTATTAGAAAATTTTCACCCTTTGTGTTCTAGTAAAAGCCGTGTATGTCAAGTGCATAAAATACAAATAAAAATAATAACATAAACTTCTGGTTGTAAAACCAGATGTAATATAATGTTATTTGTAGTTCCACTATACCCCCTTTAAATAATTAACGTATCAAAATTATAGATGATTTCTCGCCGTCAAATTAGTTAAGGTCGTTAACGTTCATTATTAATAGTCAACGTTTTCACCGGTTCTCGTTAACAATAATAATGGAAGAGTTACTTTGACACCGAATCTGAGAAGAAAACATAACCTACTCTGGTTTTGTAATTATTTTTAATTTTATGTGAAAACTAGCTGCTACCTGTAACTCCATCCGCGTGGAATTAAGTTATTTTCTTTTTTAGTAAAGAATCCTAATTATTTTCCCATCCCGTGAGTCCCGTCCAAATCGGTCCATCCGTTCAGGAGATTAGCCGTAGACGTATATTCAACGTATACTTATTTATTTGAATCGGTATTTATTCTCAATTTCATGGATTTTTTATAGCGCGGAATCATAATTATTTTTCCTTAATATACCTACTCCTTGTAACAACAGTTATCTGCTAGTTAAAGTCCCGTCCAAATCGATCCCGCCGTTCCGGAGTGGTATTCATTCACAATTTTATAGGTTTTATTTTTTTACGCGGTAACCTAATTAATTTTCCAAATTAAAAGCAGCCTAAGTGACGCCTTGTAACAACAGCTATCTGCTAGTGAATGGCCTGTCCAAATTGGTCCAGTCGTTCCTAAGATTAGTTGGAACAAAGAGACAGATAGACAAAAACTTAAAAAATTGGTATTCGTAATTTGTTAAAGGTAGCGTATATACTCTCGTATACATTTAGTAAAAAGTTGTTATTTAGACATTACAAACAATTTAATTTACTTGTATAGAGTATAGATTCCGTATAGTAAATATTTATAGTTATTGCAATGAATGTAATTGTACTTCTTAATCCTACTAATATTATAAATACGAAAGTTTATATTTTTACATGTTTATTAGTCAATCACGCAAACACGTTTAGACGAAATTGGATAAAATTCGGCACAACGATAGCTTATAATCTGGTTTTATATATGTATATAATACTTTTGCCGTGCCGTGTGGGCTGACTTTAGAATTGTCCCATCCCTCTCCACCCATGGGAGTCGTAAGAGCCGACTGAGGGAATACCGAGGGAGTGGGCAGCAGCACTCCTTTGAATATTAACAACATCCACTACGATCGCCAACCCGCCTGCCAAGCGTGGCGATTACGGCACTATCCCCCATTCTTGGGGAGGCCTATGTCCAGCAGTGGACTTTAAAGGGCTAATGGATGGATGGATAATAGTTTTTATCCCTGGAACTGAAATAGGTTACCAACTGATCGATGAATTAATGAAAATAATTGATTTAAGTTTATCAAAGGACAAATTATTTGTGAAAGTAGAAAAAGAGAGCTTTACTGCGAGCAAGATTTGAACCTGTATCCCATCCAATCCGGAGAAGTGTTCTAGACCGCTAAGCTATAGCAGTCACCTAATGGTGACACCAATCTCCACTTCATATTTGTTTTAGTCTAAAACTTTTAGATGTCTTTAAGAGCCACGCCACCTATCGGATGTATTTCCATCCATCAGCCTTTCGACGTCCACTGCTGGACATAGGCCTCCCCAAGGAATGGGGGGGATAGTGCCGTAATCGCCACGCTTGGCAGGCGGGTTGGCGATCGCAGTGGATGTTGTTAATACTCGAGGGAGTGCTGCTGCCCACTCCCCCAATATTCCCTCAGTCGGCTCTTACGACTCCCATGGGTGGAGAGGGGTGGGACAATTCTACAGCCGGCCCCACACAGCTAATGCTATGGCTCGGATGTATTTGCATACATTTTATTCCGATACCACGTTAAATTACTACTATTAAGAGAAGACACACGAATGACAGGGAAAAATGGTCTTATGTCGCCATGACAGGAATGACAGGTTCACGTTCCACCATTTTGTGATTTTGTTGTTGTGTGATGGCATTCGCGTAAAGGTTACATGCACTCATTTAATTTTAATTAAGTGAATAAGATGCTATTGGTAGTATAAGAATTCAAAGTGCGAAATTGCATTCATTTTATGATTAATATTTTTAGTAATATCTACCTATGGACGTACAAAAAAGTCGGACAGTTTCGCTAACAAAACAATGTGTCACTCAGTCAGCCAGTTTGCTGTAGGTACGTATAAGCCAACACGCACACATTCACACGTTAGTCGGCCATTGCGTGGATAAGCGTTAACACAGTCAGTGCGTCTATGTTGCAAAAAAATAAAAAATACAGCATGTCTTGTGTGGTGAAATGGAGTAAAAACCATAGTGACCGAAATAATAAAAATCCAGGAATCATGTTTAATGGGTAAATGAATAATTTAATCACTTAGTTCCCGATTTTATACATTAAAATCAAGAGTCATTAATCAGAACAAAAGAATCCATCACAAGGCCAGTATTGCTAATATTCACTTTTGCAAATTACCCGAAATATGGGAATTTTATACGTTTTATTTATAAAGTTCTATTTATTTAGGTTAATATTACTATATTTACTCTGATTTTTTATTTTGTAGACTAAAATTTGGTTGGCACTTAATCGTTAGGTACGTAAGAATGATGTTGTTGTAGTCTGAGTTATCGAAAGCTGATTGTTTTAGCTCATTATATTCGTATATCGTAAAAAAATCACACTGTATGCTCTTTCTTCTACTATACTTCTCTATTGCACAGATTTGTACGGGAAGTTTTAAATAAATATTTATTTATTTATTTGTATTTACTGTATAGTAAAACTGTGTTTTTATGGCATATACTTTCATAGACAGATTTGGCCAACAATAAACTTTTCAAATAGTAGGTACGGTATATTTTGCATACTTTTCCAATAAACAACTTTTCCAATATACACATATATAAAAAATATATATATATATATGTATAGATGAGACTAATACTGAAGTCTGCGCATATGTAGTAGCAAGTTAGTAATATATCTGTGTATAGTGTGTGTTGTATATAAAATAAAAGATCTACTTTCTATGATTTATTTATCTAAAATTTTCTAAACGATCTCCAGTACCTGCCAATCCTAACTCATTACCGTGTAATTGTATGCACGCAATAATGTAATGTCATTCATTCACTGTCATAGTAATCGATATTCGACCTTACAGCTTAACGACCTTTTTATACGAAAATAAAAGATACTAATAGCGCTTTTGGATACGTAAATTACGGTCTATTTAGCAAATAAAGGACGAACAGCCTTTATGCACAGTTTATAAATAAAAAGGGGAGGAAGCTGTAATCAAAGCACTTCCATGTCGCATGGGTGGACAATCGATTGAACACCCGCATAAGCCTGAACAGAACAATGTAAAATGCTAGAAATCTATGATATAAATTGAACATTTATATTTAGTTAACAGAGTATACCTTTTTTTTGTTAAGGTGGGAAAAAATGTACCTAGCCGCACACCCTGTCGTTCGGGGCAACGAACAGGGTAGTGTGGGGCCCTCACACACTAAATAAATCCGCCGTGTGCTGTCTCTCCATCTGTATTATTGGCGGGCCACTGGAACTGTATTATATTAAAATAGAGAAGACCCTTTCTTATTGATTGATAAAATGTGCACTATTAGTAATTCTTATGCCAATTATTATGTTTAATATTAAACATTTAAGTATATCAGTGGGCCTAGCCAAGTTGCATTCTAAGATCGCTAACGCTAATAGAAAACTATTTAAATGTATGGGAATTTGACATCTTTAACCATAGATAAAGAACCTATATTTATCTAAGTCTTTAACAATATCTATAACGCCAAGTCACGTGACTTAACGTTAGAGATGTCAAATATCAATACATTTTAATAGTTTTCTATTAGCGTTAGCGATATAGAATGCAACTTGGCTAGACCCACAGATTAGTCTGTCCATATGTATTAATATATAGGTAGAATATAATATAAATTTTGTCCGTGTGGTGATGGACTAAGAATACAAGTGTCACCACCCCAGTGACCCACAGGTGTCGTACGAGGCGACTAAGGGAAGTAAGCAATTATCATGCATTGTATTTACCGGTCATAGGGCTGGGTACCAAGTGGGAGTACGCGCTAGCTATTGGACCCGAGCGGGTTGGTACCACCATTCCTTCTAGTACCGTGTGGTGACGGACTAAGAGTATAAGTGTCACCACCCCATTTTCCCCGTATGTATCGTATAAGGCAACAAAGGGAAGAAAACAATTGTTACCCAATGTAATACTGGTAGTTGGCCTGTGTACCAATAATTGGGAGCACTCACTTGCAATCCGTGTGTACCTATTTATAATTTATAAGATACCTTTAAAATTTAAAGGAGGTTGAATACTCTGGGCACTACTAGTACTTCTTACACGTCTTCAGGATCAACTGAATTCAACATGTTATAGTAGTCACAACGAATCTTTGTGTATCTGAAGTTGGTTTGTGTGTGTTGTAAATTAGTATTATTTAGTTTTGACTAATAGTAGAGCCTTGCTTGTCTCAGCATGACTGGGTCGGCTCGGTCGTGGAAGTAGGTACCGTACCACCCTTCCCCAGAAGATCAGCTTGAAATAACCGTAGGCACTCCGCAACTCCTTACTCCAAACAAACACACATCCACTCTTATTCTTTTAATACTATACTTCTACTCCACCTCCTATCTCTTTCTTTGGAGTTAGCGTCACCCTAGTGATGTCTCTGATGTTACTAGTGTCTATAGGGTACGTTAACCACTTAACATCACTATGCTTGGCATGGCTATGCTTGATTGCCACCTGTGTAGTTTAAAATATAAATATATTCGACGGGCCTCGTGGCGTAGTCGGTAGTGTAACTGATTTCCGTGCATGAGGTCGTGGGTTCGATTCCCACTCAGGACAATTATTTGTGTGATGATCACAGATATTTTTGTACTGCGTCTGGGTGAAACAAACAAAAAAATAGAAAACTATCTATTATAATTATGTATGCAGGTATTTACGAAAAATTAATATACAGATATATATTATATCCTTAAGCTGGTACCCATAGCACAAGCGTTAAGCTTAGTTTGGGACCAGGAGGATGTTGTGTGAAATGTCCGTGAATATTTATTATTATTTATATACCTATGTAACTTTAGACCTTACTGAATGACAGTAAGTATGTATATTTTTGGGCCATATAGCATTTTCTCCAAAAATTATATAATCATGCATTGTGTTTGCAAGGCCAATTGTAATGTTATGCAATCAGTAAATTAATATGCTACTCAGTGTCGTCTCACGTCAGCCTCTTAATGTGTTGTTTATTAATAGAGGCGAGAAAACAATGACTGTTCATAATAAATATGCTTCAACATAATCAAACATCACATCAATATTTAACTATACGAAATCTATTGTAATTTATTTATTCTTTATCACCTGCATCGATTTGAGTAACAGGAAATATTAATATGGCTTATCTAGATTAGAAGATATATCTGGATCAAAACATTAATTAAACATTTTTGATCTGTATTTTAGCACTTGACATGCTCAGCTACTTTAAAGAACAAATTATTTGTGAAATGTGGAAAAAGAGAACTTTAGTGCGAGCGAGAATCGAACCTGCGTTTTTAAACATTTCGCGCCATCAAATAGTATGAATTTTAATTGCAAAATTAAACTTACTATATTGGATTAATGCATGTAAATGCATCCAATAGGTAGCGTGGGTCGTAAAGACAAATGTGATGTGGAGATTGGGAATGGCCATTGGTCAGTGCTTAGCGGTTAGAGCACTTCCCCGGATTGGAAGGGATGCAGGTTCGATTCCCGCTCGCACTAAAGTTCTCTTTTTCACATTTCACAAATAATTTGTTGTTTAACATTAATTAATTTCTATGCTGAAAATATTAGATGTGTCTGAGTGATGATTAAATCAGGTAAACCTTCGCTAAATACATTTTTAAGACGCTATTGTCTTTTTCAAAAATAAAAGATGAGGTTCCTCCACCTTTAAGCCAAATGCTTTTCAGAACAAAGACTAAGCCAGCCGCAGCTTTTGACAATCATGTTATTCACAGAACCGCACCCTTAGGTATACAAAAGCAATTTTTATTTTTATATAGTATAAATGGTTTAAGTCACTCTAATTTTAATATTTTTATACATAAATTTAATTAACACAGTGTGAAAATGTGAAATCGAAAATAATAGTCACAAGCAGGATTAAAAACCTGCATCTCTTGGAATACCACGATGTCAAGAAGATTGAATTGGCAAAGCATCTGGGGCGATATTCCAGGAGATACAAGTTCAAATCCTGTTCGTGAATGTTATTTTCAATTTCACATTTTCGCACCTTGTTTTAATGCAATATTATATACTTGTCAAACTTTTATTACTAAGTGGTTTGCCAGTTAATGTAAAATCTATGATAATATCTTATAACCAGCAGTTGCCCGCGGCTCCGCCACAGTATACCAATTCTTAACCTATCAAAAGCGTTCAGCCAAAAAAAGAAGGTTCATCAAAATCCGTTCTGTAGTTTTTGCGTGATGTGCGAATAAACAATAATACAAACAGACATGAATACTAAAAAAAATTTTTTGTGTATAGAGCCTCTTAATACAGTTATCATTTTTTCTCAAATATCTTAAATGTTCAGACCCAGCTCAGCTCATATCGCAGCTCTGTAAGAGGGATCTATAGTCCTTCCATTGCGATTCTAAAATTCTAATAACCATCTATATACAACCTGTTTTATGAGCTCTAACACTACTTGTATAAAAAATACGATAGTATTTTTTAAATCATAGCTAAGGATTGCCTTAGAAATTTACTTGCATCTACCAATCTCCACCTTACATTTTGTTTTATAAGATTTTCCATGGTCACAAATATTTGTTGTAGCCATTTTATTTTAATAGCTGAGTACGTCAAATGCTATAAATCACTAAAAGTTATAGGCCTTCAAATATATTTATAAAGAGGGCATTTACGTCGTATTGTGCAACGTTTGTACGCAAGTGTCAATTTTAACATGTGTCTGGGTCAACGTCGCACTAATTACAGTGTCTTAACTACTCTTAACTTGCACTCTTAGTTTTGCAATTAGGTTTCTGTTACAATTAACAGCTTTTTACTTTAAGTGAAGTAATTTCATTCCTAAGGCCAATACGAAGTGAGATTAGTTAGCGCTAACATTCAGTAGTAGGAAACTGAAAAACCTAAATAAATAAAAAATATAAAAAAAACATATTTAACGCAAATTTTAATAGGTCAGCCATAAGTTTTTATGTAAACAGTATAGATGCTAGAACAAATTTTGTGAAAATGTGAAAACGTCTTCTGGTATATTGCATTCCAGATGATGCCGGTTCGTTATAATTTTCTATTTTACATAATTTGTTTAACAGATAGCCGATCTTTTGAAGTGCTTAAAATATACAAATACCCATATATATGGGTGTTAATATTAACAACATAAACATTATAATTATTATCTGGTTTTCGTAGTGGATTTTCATGTACGTTGACCAAAACAAATAATCAAATACTTTTATTACTCCCTACTCGCTTAGTGCATAAAAGGTGTTACGGAAAAACAAATAGTAAACTTGGCACTAGATTTAGTTCATTGAACTCATAAAGGCAAGTAACATGGATCAAGCATGCGCACTTCATCTACCGACCTTAAAACCTATTATTAAAGTCTAGTCCGGTTTTGGATGGTGCATCTAATTTAAAGATCATAGTACGAGTATTTAAGTGGCTAAAGTATCGTGCATTCTTTCTTATTATAATTGCATTGATGTATCGATAAAATACGATTGATCTGGAGATTAATTACGGGTACCTATGTAGATAAAATTTTTATTTGACCACATATTCCCATTATAATTATAATTCTATGTCATTAATAAATTTAATTATAAATTTTATCTATAGATAACAATCCTTACTAATTATCTATTATAAACTAACTAGTTTTTACGTTGTATCTCAGGTTCCCGATACACGTAGGTAGTTTTAAGTTTTTAAGTCTAAAGAATTCAATAGTTTCTTTGCGTGATATGCGAACAAATACCCAGACAAACAAACAAAAATGAATAGTTTGTGTTCAGAGCCTTTTACTAGAAATACATTTTTGCGGCGTGAAAGAAAGAATTTTTCTACGAGCACGATTTGAACTTCCGTCTTCCTTTATCCAGGAAGATGGTTTAGATCGCTGAGCCATCGTAGAAGCCTGCTAAAACTCCCAATTTCTACATTCACATTGCAGTCATACACCATCTACCGGATGTATTTGCATACAGTTTTGTTCTGATATAGTAAGCGTAATTTTATACAATTGAGAATCATACTGAATGATGGCGGGATTCACGATGTACATAATTTTATTTTTTTCCGATTAGTTTTGGTCCCATATAGTAAGCTTAATTTTATACAATTAAGAATCGTACTGAATGATGGTGGGATTCACGATTTAATTTTATTTTTTTCCGAGTAGTTTTGCTCCGATATAGTAAGCTTAATTTTATTCATTTTTTAAAACATTTTGATCTGTATTTTAGCACTTGACATGCTGTAGCTGAGGGTCGTTAAGACAAATGTGATAAGGAGTTTGGGTATGTCTAAAAGATAGTACTGCAGCTCAGTGGATTATGGCACTTCCCCGGATAGGAAGGGACGCAGGTTCGATTCCCGCCTGTACTAAAATACTCCTTTTCCTTATTCACAAATTATAATTTGTACTTTAAGAGTAGCTGAGCATGTCAAGTGCTAAAATATAGATCAAAAAATCGTACTGAATGATGGTGGGATTCACGATATAATTTTATTTTTCTCCGAGTAGTTTTGCTCCGATATAGTAAGCTTAATTTTATACAATTAAGAATCGTACTGAATGATGGTGGGATTTACGATATAATTTTTTTTTCCGATTAGTTTGCTCCGATATACATAGTAAGGTTAATTTTATACAATTAAGAATCGTACTGAATGATGGTGGGATTCACGATATAATTTTATTTTTTTCCGAGTAGTTTTGAACCGATATAGTAAGCTTAATTTTATACAATTAAGAATCGTACTGAATGATGGTGGGATTCACGATATAATTTTATTTTTTTCCGAGTAGTTTTGAACCGATATAGTAAGCTTAATTTTATACAATTAAGAATCGTACTGAATGATGGTGGGATTCACGATATAATTTTATTTTTATCTGATTAGTTTTGCTCCGATATAGTAAGCTTAATTTTATACAATTAAGAATCGTATTGAATGATGGTCCCATCGTGGGATGCATCGCATGGTGGGATTCACAGTATAATTTTATTGTAATTTTTTTAGCATTTGTTCAGCTATTTTACTATAAACAGTTTTTTGTGAAATTCACTAGTCAATAAATCAAAGTCAAATTTCTTTATTTCTTAAATTTTTTGCCAAATATTTGATATCGTCAAGTTTATATTATAGATCAACACACACGCATAATGTGCAGTTAGATTTTGCTCTAACCAAAATGATTAAATTATATTTATAATACATTACATAATAAAATCTGTGTCGATCCATAATCGCCAGTTTCCAAAATATTAGGCTATGTGAGAAGAAACGGGCAAAGAAACTCACATGCCACATTTCTTTTCTTTTTTGTTTATCATTGGTATTAAAAGCATACAAAATATTAATAATAGATCTTATCACTACAGATTACCTATATAATAAAAGCTGAAATAGCCTATCAACTCAATCCTAAGCGTTTTTATCATTTAAAAATCCGCCACTGTGTAATAGCCCTTGAGGCATAGATTGCGTTTAACTGTTACCTTAAATGAAATAAGACATGACATCAATTAGTTACCGTAGCGACTTTACAATTACCTACTTATTAATGTCGTGCCATAACGATTTCATAATAAATTTTTATCTATAGCTTTTAGCTTTCGTTATTGTAGTTTTTGGGAATTTGTAGAAAAATTATCGAATAGACTCATAGTAGGTACCTAAATTTTTTTATAATATTTGTTCGTCGCTTTTACATTTATAGTGACTAACATCTGCAACTTCGTGTGTGTAGACTTCAAAATTTGCTCTGTGGGGTCAGATATCCCAGCGGAAATCTTTATCGGGGTAAACAATATTTTACTTTTTAAACCAAGCTATAAATTTGTCTGTATTTCAAACTTTTTACAAGTTATTTTTAGGTTATTTGCGAATAATAGCTATCCTACGGGAATTATTATTTTTTCCGAGATAAAAAGTATATAGTATGAGTATACTTGCACACTTTTTTATGTTAATCCTGTGTCTCACTTACACTTACACACACTTACCGAATTTCATCCTAATCCGCGTTCGTTTACCTAAAATTCAAACATCCAAACGCCTTTAAAACTTTATAATATTCCTTCAATTAATACATAGTTTCAGCGTTGTGGTGTTAATTAAAATATATAGATACCAATATACCGTGCCTGTTACTGTGTACCAATGAGTAATAAACAAAAACGAATTGACTAAAATAAAACTAAATCGGCAATAAACCCAAGTATTTTTTTTTTTGCTCGAAAATCCCTCAACAAATCCAAAGTCGTTGAATATCTTGTAACGCGTACGTAGTAACACACTGATTCGTTATCTGAATTAACCTTGGTATTAAAGTTTATAAATAACTGAAAATTCACATTTAAATTGGTATTATTTTGTAAGATTCTTTGTTTATATGCAATATGCAGAGCTTACACGGGCTTAGCTACTAATGCCTAGTACTGGTCACTTACACTAATAAATGTATTAGTTAAATATACTGAATAAGTGCTAAGCGGCTAGCTGAATACCCCCATCACAATTCACTAAGAACTTGTCGCGGTGTAAGCAGCTACAACAAGTGATTAGTGAGTAAATAATATTTGAATAGTGTTTGAACACATTATGAAAAACGGTAGGTAATGTTTTTCGTAAAAAAAAATTAGATATATTTTTAGCATTTGACATGCTTAGCACTATACATTAAACACAAAGTGAAAAATGTGAAATCGAAAATAACAGTCACGAGCAGGATTTGAACCTGCATCTCCTGGATACCGTCCAGATGCTTTGCCAATTCAGCCATCGTGACAATTGCTGCTGACTGCTAATTTCGATAACACATTCATACTTAACATCTTTGAGTGACGCCTGCGCCATCTATCGGAAGTATTGTTATTTTCGATTTCACATTATCCACTTTGTGTTTTATGTATAGTGCATGTCAAAAGCTAATAATATATCTAAACATTTATAGGGTTTGCGTCATTATTAGGTAAAAATCTTAATTATAAAATTAAGTTTACCTGGTCGGTATAATGTGTGAAAATACTTCCAATAGATGGCGCAGGCGTCACTCAAAGACGTTAAGTATGAATGTGTTATCGAAATTAGCAGTCAGGAGCAATTGTCACGATGGCTGAATTGGCAAAGCATCTGGACGGTATCCAGGAGATGCAGGTTCAAATCCTGCTCGTGCCTGTTATTTTCAATTTCACATTTTTCACTTTGTGTTTAATGTATAGTGCTAAGCATGTCAAATGCTAAAAATATATCTAAATATTTATAGGGTTTGCATCATTATTAGGTAAAAATCTTAATTGTAAAATTAGGTTTACCTGGTCGGTATAATGTATGAAAATACTTCCGATAGATGGTGCAGGCGTCACTCAAAGACGTTAAGTATGAATGTGTTATCGAAATTAGCAGTCAGGAGCAATTGTCACGATGGCTGAATTGGCGAAGCATCTGGACGGTATCTAGGAGATGCAGGTTCAAATCCTGCTCGTGACTGTTATTTTCGATTTCACATTTTTCACTTTGTGTTTAAAATAAAAAAAATCTCAATAGCAGCCCGGAGTTTGGAAATGTGCCCGGTAGATGTCAATAGGCTCACCCCCTATTACGTGGGACTTAAACATAACTGGCGAGTCGTGGGTGTGTAATACACCTCTGCCTTCTTCTGGGAATACAGGCGTGATGCTATGTTTTTTATGAAAAATGGTGGTGGTGATCTATTTCTAGTGGATGTCTGGCAACTAATAGATACTATTTCACTGCTTATTTCAACGGGTAGGTGGTTATTTCTCATTTGTCACTATGCAAGTAAGTACTAAGCGATTAGTACTAATGACAAATACTAAGTCCGTCATTTGTCACTATGCAAGTAAGTACTAAGCGATTAGTACTAATGACAAATACTAAGTCCGTGTAAACT
This sequence comes from Leucoma salicis, assembly GCA_948253155.1. NCBI lineage: Eukaryota > Metazoa > Arthropoda > Insecta > Lepidoptera > Erebidae > Leucoma > Leucoma salicis. The sequence goes on from OX411807.1 coordinate 20,080,600, forward strand.
TAGCATTAGTGTTGGTAGTCATTTGTCACTATGCAAGTAAGTACTAAGCGATTAGTACTAATGACAAATACTAAGTCCGTCATTTGTCACTATGCAAGTAAGTACTAAGCGATTAGTACTAATGACAAATACTAAGTCCGTGTAAACTTAGCATTAGTGTTGGTAGTAAGTGCGTAGTACTGGGTGTGTTCAAAGTTGGGATAAGGGCCGGGTCAGTGGGTCGCTCGCGCAGTCTCCCAGAGCATTCCGGGAGAGACGCGCCTCTATCGACCGCTTGCCGCCATATTTAGGGTTGTCCAAAATAATTATCTGGTTTTTTTGCAAAGTCGTTTTATTAGCTAAATTATATCAAATCGGAATAACGTAGCATTCGTTTATTGAAACTGATTTATTTTTCAGAATTTTTAATAATCATGTCTATATAAATGCCGTTGATCCATTTAGTTGTACCGACTTTTTATTGCTTATCGTAGAAGCGAGCTTCTTCTCATATGGTGGTAAGTAGTAATCGTCGCTCATGGATTTATACCAAGCTGTTGCCCACCGTGAAGCTTAACAATTACTATATAGGAGTGGGAATATTTGATGAATGAATTCTGAATCCGAGTAAATCTTAAGTTCGTTTATTGTATCTATAGATGTTAATTTCCATGCGACACAAGGATTATACCCAATGCAGAGTATTGTTTTCTTTCTTAATGTAATTGTAGGTAAAGTGCACAGCTTTTATACTCAGGCGATTTGTTGCGTCGCAAATATCAAATGTTATTATAGCGCTATATTTCGTTACTGTACTGTAAGTGATACAAAACATCCCTCCAACAGTAAAGAGTGCAATTTATATTAAATGGGGTTCGTACGGAGGGTAAGTGCCGCCCCTGTTCTGGGAATACAAGTTGCGCGCAGCATCCATTACTGCGCAACTCTCGACACAGTGAAGCCAGAGGTACGGCTCGACGCCGCTCCGCCATACTTCCGGCGATCTTTGAGAGTATTCCTCGGCCCCTTGCCCGTCCTTAACCCTGAAGCACTCCATTATGAGCACCCTGTAACTCCTTTTACCGGTCAAGTGTTTCGAAATGGGGAAAGATAGGCGTCAGCCTGCGGAGGCTGAAGTGAAGGTGGCGACGGTGGATCTTGACGCTGTGGATAATATGGCGACTCTACCGGTCGGCCAGCACCGTCAACAGGGGAGTGACATCGCTATAGCAGAGAAGCACAATAATGCTAATAAAGAGATGGAGCTGAAATGTGTACAGCCGAAGCCATCTAAGAAGTACGTTACATAGACAAATAGTTCCTTTGTGTTAATGTTACTCGTATAACAATAATTTTGTTATTTTTTTTTAATTGATCTCGGAAATACGGCCTGATTTACCTAATAATATAGGGATAAAAACTTCTTTGTGATTAGCTAGTTATTTTATATTTTAATTGGCTGGAGGAGATGATGTATTTGATAGAATTGTGAGTAGTGTAAACTATTTATATTTTATTGTGTGTATCGTGGGTGTGTAATACACCTCTGCCTACCCCTTCGGGGAATACAGATGTGATGCTATGCTATTTATATTTTACTGATTGTGAATTACAAGGGTTTGATTTTATTGCCTCACAAGTAAGGGGACTGTAGTTTGATTACTAACACGACTTATCTATTTTTATCCTCGTTCATTAATGACGAAAATGTCACAGGAACCCCTGCTTCTTTGAGAGATCTTTCAATATTTTATTGAGCAGCATCTCGCAATCAGGCAGTGTGATTATACCACGTTAGTAGTCTAAACTATTTGCTTTTGTTATCGCCGGGTTTTCTTTAGCAATAATAAAAAACAACATAATATAAATCTTCACTATAATAAATTAAACCTTAAACTTAAAGATACACAATTTAAATAACGTGTGGTGACGGACTAAGAATACAAGTGTCACCACCCCATTCGTTCCCACGGGTGTCGTATGAGGCGACTAAGGGACGTAAGCAATTGTCATCCATTGCATGACTGGTGGTAGGGCTGGGTACCAAGTGGGAGTACTCACTTAGTATCGGGTCCGAGCGGATTGGTACCACCATCTCCCGTGTGACAGGCCATGAAGCACATCGTTGCGTTTTGGCTGTAGCAGGAGATATCCATTTATATTTCATTTCATATCTGTGAAATGAATTGGTGAGCAGCAGCTTGACAATAGTGTCGGTATAGTCGAGTCCATGGGCGACGGTTACCATTTACTATCAGATGGGCCGTGGCTGGTCTGCCAACACACGCAATAAAAAAATAAAAAATAAATATATAACTAAACTAAAATAAAATGTGAATTGTCAATTGTATTATCACAAGTGCAAGCATAATACTGACTGACTGAAGATACACTATTACATTGAGAAAGAATATTCAATAGGAGATCAGTCATAAAGTCACTCATTTACTTCATAGCTAGATAAAATAGGCAAGACAATTGCAACAAAAGACTCTACACTAAGAAATAATCATTGTATTGCAGGGAATTTTACAATCATACTGTTTTACATAGTATCATAGTTTATGTAGATACCTATAGTCACTTAATATATTTAATTTGTATTTTTTTCTTGTTCACAGAACCTCACTATTCATCATCTCAAGTTTCATCTATGCGAAGCTTCTCGTAGTGGTCTGTATAGCCTACGTTGTGAGCGATGTCATCACACACAACCTACCTCTGTACTACTATGAAGGCTTCTTCACGTACTTATACGGCATAAGCATCTTATTTTTGCTGTACGTGTTCTGCTTTTTACTGCAAGGTATATTATATTGTATTGTATTGTACAATTCTGAAATATTTAGTTAATTATTAGTTCTTTTTATTATTTGAGTTGTTTATCTTCGTCTAGAAAGTGCTTGCTGCAGCGGCAGTCCTCCTAAACCGAAACCCAAACCAAAAGAGAAAAAGCCGAGGAAAGTAAAGGAAAAGCTAACCAAAGATAAGGAAGCAAAGGAAGTCAAAGATGGTAAAGATGGCAAAGAAGGAAAAGAGGGCAGAAAAGATAAGAAAGATGCAAAGTCTAAAGAAAAAGGTAAAGATAAGGATAAGGATGCTATAAATGAGAAGTCCGGAAAAGAATCTAAGAAGCAAAGTTTTCAGGTTAGTGGATTTACTTTTAATTTTCATACTCATACACAGCACATCCACATTTTTGTATTTAACATTAAATTTTCATATATCGCTTTGGCGTGTCGTCCTGTGTTAGATAACAACATAATTATTTATTTAATAAATCCCGATTACTGTGTTTTTAATTTAACTTCATGATACGCACTCGTTCGCAAATTATATTATTTATTTTGACCATTCTACTTAATCGTCATCAATGCTTCTTCCCAACACATCAAGCCGCATGACTCCCTTTTGTTTACGCTGCCTACTTTTTGTTTTTTCCATATCATTTGGGCAGGAGGTGTATCCCCGTAAGATGCGTGATAAAGTTCGTCAACAGCAATTGCAATTGCAAATGGCGCAATTGTATGCGTCCGACCAGGTGAGGTACTTCTTGACGCATCCTGCTTGACGTGTATCGTATTATTATTTGAACGGAGAGCTTTGGATGTGCTGTTGTAGATCTTTGTTCATAATGCTTTTGTGTTTGCTGTTGTATTACTATGCTTCCATTGAGGCTTCACACACCATAGTTGAATTAAAATCGTTAGAAATGCCTTGATTATTTCCGAAGTGAATAATAACAGATAAATAATTGTTTTATTTAGTTTTACCTACTAATTATACTTAAGCTAGCTGTGTTTGCCATTTCATGAAAAACGAGGAGAAAGTCTTTACGAAAATCGGATTCTTATAGTTTGCATTGCAACGGGTTCACTCGAGGGTCGAAGATAGTTTAGGTTAGTTCTTATTATATACCTGTAACTTATATTTACAGCAGCAACAACAGCAACAGCAACAGCAGCAGCAAGATATCGTGGAACTGGAGTCAGGGCCTGTGGCGAGGCCAGTTCGACGGCGTAAAACATCACAGAACGACCACAGTCATGGCAGCTTCTTCCTTCGGATTGGAGCTATTGGTAAGATATTTGGCAAAATTTACTCGTAAATAATTTGGGTTCATTACAATATAATGTAACTTTTTAATGTGATCATTTATTATTTCAGCATTTGGGCTTGGTACTATGATCTACAATGGTTTGGAGTTCGGTACATTCTTCGAACTACCCCTAGATTCACCATGTTATTTGATTCTGAAAGGAGTTAATCCTGTTCTACAAATGGTTTTCACCTTTATGCAAATGTACTTCATTTTTATGAATTCAAGGGTAAGGTATTATTTTACTTGGTAATCTTATATCATGAGCAATTATCATACTAATATAGTTTTTTTTTAAATTTGAACACCTACTTAATAAATAAATAGATATGTCGTGGCCACATCTTGGAATTGGATACTTCATTTTGTGGCCGACCATTTCATGAAATGGTTATGTTGTTAGGTTATGTTTCATGAAATTATCAGCCAAATGATTAAGTTGCCAATTCTATGATTTGGCTATGACATAAGCATTAAATTAATCTAAATTCGTAGTTGTTGTGTGACTTATACAACTACTAGATTCTGCCCGCGACTTAGACGTACGGACTACAGAATATAAATAAGTACGTCTCTCTACAATATACTATTGATCTCCATGGAAAAAATGCTATCCCACAGAAATTACCAATTTACTAAAATTTTGCCACTTTTCTGGGCTATCTACACAAAATTTAATGATGATCGATTGAGTAGTTATGGCGTGAAAGCATAAAAAACAAACAATTAACACTTTCTCATTTATAATATTATTAAGGATAATGTTCTCAATCCGGTATCGGACACCACTTATGAAAAGATTGTACTCTCCTCCTTAAGCCAAATTCCTTATTACTGCCAGTCGTTGTCACGACTGTCCAAAATAATTATATGTCCGTATTCTGAATATTTTTCTCTAATGATCTCGCGTTATCTATGTTATTTTCCCTCCTTTTTGTCTAATAAATTACATGCATCTAATCATATTTTATCGTAACCACTAGTGATGGTTTAAGAAAAAAAAATCAGTAAAGGTACTAGTGTGAGAGAAGGAAAATTGAAAGCAAAACCGTTTGTCAGCCTATTTGGCTATTGTTGCCATATTTTATTATAGGCCAACTTACATCAAATTGTTATGCCCAAAACTAGAGCATACAATGTAGGTAAAGAAGAATAATATAATTCTCATGTATATAAATTTAATTGTTATTCCATTATTTTAGTTAAACATCCACCGGTTCAAAGTGATCGCTCGATTTGGTTTGATGCACGTTGTTGCTACAAATATCTGCGTTTGGATTCGTACCTTGGTATTAGAATCGCTGAAGGAAATCACTGATTACCACGTCAAGAATCCTCATGGTTTATCTGACGAAGGCGTACTTGGAAGTAAGTGTCAATGTTTCAGTATACATTTCGACCATATTTGTATTTACAGTAAGACAGCTTGTAGCATTTCTTATTAACTGTCTCTAATTTCACTTTTATAATCACTTATTTTTCGGAAGTTTTCGTTAACACTTGTATAAAGAGATAAATAATCAATCTTCAGAAGTCATCCGTAAGCATACTCTGAGGCATTCCGGGAAAGTGTTTGGTGCTGCTTCCACTGCCGCTACCACTGTTGCATCTACTGTAATAACTGTTGCTAAGACCGCTGGAGACCAACTCATGAACGTTGTCACCTCCACGTCCACCACTGCCCCTGCTACCACCCTCAGCACAAGTTAGTATCCATTTCCACATACTTTTATGCTCTATGTCTATGTTCTTCTAACTTATGCATGTCAATTAAAATGTATTTTGGATAAATTTTTCAGCTACTACTACTCTCTCGCCATATCATAATGTGGGTGGTGGGTACTTTCCCCAATCAAAATTGCTCGACATCCTTAGAAGTACTGTAGGTTATGACAATGGCTTCGGATATGGTCGCGAGTATAAAGAATGGCCTAATGATCACCCTTTCACTACAACCTCTTTTGTCCCACTAACCACGAAGTCCGATAAAGTGACTCAAACACAGACGGCTATGCTAGAAGTATTCCAGTGGCTGCGTACTTCTACTCTGAAGCCAGTCGTTAACGCTATATCTACAATGATACCAAGTACCACAACTGGACAAATAAATATCGATAGAGATGAATGGGGCAATAGTATCGAAAGTTATCGTGTAGACGAACCACCTCATTCACCAGGTTTGTCGTTGGAGTGTCGTGTATAGATTATTTCAACCGTTATTCGCCGATGCACTTTTTATTTGCCAACTATAAGAGTTATTTTTGTTAGTTGTGTCTCACGTTCGCGATCGTTGCACTTGCGTTATCACATATTAAACCAATCTTTTTTAACATTAGGATGAAGATTCTGTTGCGTCTTTTGCATGTACACATATAATTTTATAGATGATTGATTTAGTTTTTTAAGTAGCTTAGCAGGTTTTTTCTTACCCTTTTATTTAACAAAAAGCTGCTATAAATACGTGAAATATGTTTTCAGTGTCTAATTCATCAGAGATCTTCGAATCTTTTGATGCTCTCAACCCAGCTGCTCTGATCGCCAATATAGATAACACGACAGTGTGTGGCCGAAACCCAATTATGGGTACTATAGTTACTGATTCGGCGCCTTATCTTTATCCATTCATTATTGAATACTCACTTATCGGTGCTGCGGTTATTTATGTTATGTGGAAACACATCGGACGATATCCCAGGTAAATATATACAAATTTATGCATCATTCTTATCTAATTATTTACTCGTAATAGTAGAAAATTAACTTGAAATTGAATATGCACTAACCATATTTTAACAATACAAATGAAGTCCTAACTATAGAATTTTAAATACTCAAAGCACGTCCAAAGCTAATATCAAAATATAGCAACGCGTAAATGACTGATTAGCCACGCGTTTCGTTGCAGCGTGGTCAATGATGAAGATCTGGAAAGACGTCTGGAAGCTGTTCTCTCCCGCAGGGCAGCAGCATTAGCGGCGGCTCAGCGTGGCAATCGAGTTGATTGCGCCGGGGCTTCCAAAGGACTATTCTGTGGACTTTTGCTGCTGGTGGCTTCTCTGATCTGCCTGATTCTTTTCTTCGTCCTGATAAGACACCAAGAGTTGAAGCGTTTATCAATTTATTTGGCTGATGTTTCTCACTGTGCTTTGATGATCCTCTCCATACTAGCAATTCTGATTGGATTCATTCGGTAAGACATTAAAATACTTAAAAAAGCACTGTAGTAATGTTTTATGTGTTAATTTTATTTTCGTGTGTGATAATTTTTTTTATTTTTTCAAACCATTTTCCTTTTCCGTTCCTTCACTGTCCATTCACTCGACGGCTCCATATTTGTTTAAATATATTGCACAACAACCGTGCTAACCTAATTCACCAAAATAACCTCTCGTTTTATTATTTCGATATTTCTGTTTTGTCTTTCTATCATTCAACTTTCACCTTACACCTTCATTTTGGTTATTCCCTTGTTTTGTTTACCATTTTTGGTTTTGTTCAATGTATAATTAGTGGTCGCGTAATGAAATGGAGCTATACTCCTTCCTCCTATACCGAACCTCTTCGCAGGGTCCAATCATTGAAATTCCGATCTGAAGAACAATCTGACTTGAACGACATCTTGCTGCGTGTATCTGCTTTCGGCCTCTTCGTGTACGCCGTATTCAGTGTTATCGCCGGCGGGATGGGAGCCTTCACACATGAACCGAACCTCCTTGTCATGATAACTGGCTGTTTGAGTGTGTTGCAGGTAAATAATAGTAATATTTATTTTCAACTCATTTGTGTGCTCATAGTGGCAGACGAGCCACAGCCCACTTGATGGTAAGCGCTGAACACTACTCATGGACATATGGACTCCACTTCGCTAAAAAAAGTATTGTAAAGCCGCTGCTCACCATTTCATTGTGCTCATATGAAATGAATGAATGGACGGCTATATCCCGCTACAATCAAAACGCAATGAGGTATTTCATCATGGTCAGTCACACGAAATACGGTGGTACCGACTCGCTCTGGCCCGATATCAAATGCATAATCCTACTTGGTACTTAACCAGTAATGTAATGGGTGATAAGTGCGTCCTTAGTTACCTCGTACGACACCCACGGTAAAGAATTGGTGGTGGAGACTCTTGTATTCTTAGACCGTCACATTTTTTTATCACTTATGGTGGCAGACTAGCCACGGGCCACCTGATGGTAAATGGTACCTAACCGTTGCTCATGGGCTCAATTATACCGAGAGTATTGTCAAGCCGTTGCTCACCATTTCATCTCACATATATGAAATGAAAGAATTAACGGCTATCTCCTGCTATAACCAAAACACACCGATGTGCTTCATGGCCGGTCACACAGGAGATGGTGGTACCAACCCGCTCGGGCCCGATAGCAAGTAAGTAAGTACTGCCACTTGGTACCCAGCCCTACCACTAGTAATGCAATGGGTGATAATTGCTTACTTCCCTTAGTAGCCTCGTACGACACCTGTGGGAAAGAAAGGGTTGGTGACACTTTTATTCTTAGTCCGTCACCACACGGATACAAATGAATGGAATATTTGTTAAAATATTTCAAGATCCTATTTCAAATCTATTTTAATTCAAACTACAGGTAGTGCTGCAATTGTTATTCATCGCTGATGTATCCCGCCGTCGCGTCCATCTGCCAGAACAAGAGCGCAGCAAGCCCGCCCGTCAAGCTGTCACTTTCCTCCTCATTTGCAATGTAACCATGTGGCTCATCTACACCTTTGAAGCACAAAAAGTCCTTGCCAATCCTGTAAGTATCTAATTTAATTGACTCATTGTCATATTATTATTAACTCAAATATTATGACAGTCCTTGACTTGATCTAATTATGAATTTTTAGGTGCAACTTGATTTCTACGGGTTTGTGGCTTGGTCTCTCGTCCAACGCTTCACTCTTCCGCTTTGTATTTTCCACCGATTCCACTCAGCAGTCACTCTAGCTGAAATATGGAAGACAAGCTACAAAGCGCGTCTGGAGTGAGCATCTTGGGCCACATTTACGACCGAAGTCCAATTATAACTAAAACATCCTGTATCAATAGGATTTAAAATAACGTCCGCCTCCGGGACAGCAATTTTAAGTAGAACGATTTTGCTGATAGTTACAAACCCATTTTGCTATTTCAAGTATTAGAGTATAGGTGTGATGAATTTAGGATGGCATTATACAATGTAGATGTGAGTAATTGCTTTCCCGGAATGTGCTGTAGTTGACACGCTTTAATATCATACCAATATCTACCCTACGAATCATTTTATTATGTTGGTTATTATTTAATTTTTTTTTTTCATATCTACTTGGTTTCACATTCCATTCTATTATTTACAGATTCAATAAAAATTAGGTTTCTTGAAAGACTGACTGTGGAGACTTATGCGACCAAACATACATATTTTCAGCTCATATTTCTTTATAGATACGTAAACACAATTGCTCAGATTTCGGAATTCTATACTTGCGAATATATAATAGTTTGAATGCGAGAGGTTTTTAAAACGTTTTGATCGAATCACGATAATAAAAAACATCCCAGTTGTGAAAAGTTCCCTCCTTTGTTAAAAATAATTTGTGTGCCATGGTTTTAGGATTAAGATTTGATTAATAATGGACAATATTATACATTTTTTGAAAATTATCGAACCCATGCTAATTCTATTACTTATATTGCTATTCTTGATTCAAAATAATTATGTATTGGAACACCTTGTCGATGAATTTAACATTTCAGCACAAAATGGAAGCCATTTTGTGTTTTTTAAACGTAAATGCTTAGGCGATAAAATTATTACTTACCTAAATAAAATGTATTACCTATTATATAAAAGTGTCAGAAGATTTATTAGCCCACATGTGTTAAATAAGTAGATTTACAACGGAAGTTTAAGATTAAATTATACGTGGTAACGTAAGAGGGTAGTTAATGTGTCTAAATTAAATAATATCTGGTTAAATTTATACTTTAAAAACTAAAAGCAAAGCAGAGATGTTTAGGCGGCAGAGTGCTTCATGGATGCGGATCAGTTGAGTATTCAGTATAATGTGTGTACAACCTTTTTATTACAAAGGGGCCATACATTTATTATTTTTCTAAAAAGCACGATCATAGACCTATGGTGGTGTATTACTGGAAACTTGCTATCGAAATGATTAAAACCTATTGTCGAAGTCAACATAGGAATAGGAGGTAATTATTATAACAATTTTGCAACAGTTGATAGATCTAAGTTTCATTAAAAGTATTTATGAACGTATTAGGTAACTATGTTAAAATTTTACTCAGTACGTATATATTTTCGTAATGATCTTTGTGCAATCTATTTTTATAGACGGATAAAATTTTAAACCTGTCTAATTGTCTATACCTACGTGTAATGCAATGATCCAGCGTGGTTATTGCGTGATATCATTTTCTATGTTATTGATTTTGTATAGGATATTCCATACTCAATCATTTATATTTATTAATTTTGTAAATTAACTTGTAAGTTAAATTATAACTTATTGCTCTAGAATTTTAAAATAAGGTGTGCTTACAACGTGGAAACTTAAGTGGATATACTTAGATTTAAGATTTCTTTAATAAATTGAATGTCTATACCTACCTACTTAATAATTTATGTAAAAATCTTAAAAAGAAATAAATAAATACGAGCCAGGAAATTTTGAAAAACGATCCAGGAATATTTTTGTTGTATTCGATTATATCCCGGTATATATCACAAGTAACGGGTATATACGCTCATTATACTTAGATACCAAAATACTTTAAAGTATTTTAGGTAGGCATATACCACCAGGTAGTGGTTAAACCCCTACTTTTCCATTCTTCTGATATTCATCATACCGATGTTCTGTGGACGCTATAGAAAACTATTAAAATGTATAGAAATTTGATATCTCTAACGTTAAGTTACGTGACTTAGCGTTATAGATATCGATAAAGACCTTAAATTCCCATACGTTTTAATAGTTTTCTGTAGGGTTAGCGATCATAGAATACAACTTGGCTAGGCCCATGGTATCACGAGACTACAATTGGAATCAATATGCATAGAAAGCTAAGCTAATAGTAATAATACAATAAAAATGTTGGTGGTGAACTCTGGCCTTTAATTTATTACCGACATTAAAATTTAATGTATACTTAACAGAATTCTCGGTGTTATTGTTAAATAAAATGATTAAGTTAGGCTTGTTTTAATCACTGCCGATATTTTTAAACAATAGATATTCATTAGTAAGTCCTTTGATAAATCTATACCTACTATTTCTAACTTGTTCAATTTTGTAGAATATTTAATGTGTACCTTGATGTTTGGAACAAAATGTACCGATTTATAACTGTAGGGTTTAAAATTATTATCATAACTATGATACTCAATCAGTGTTATATAGATACCAAAAATTAAAACTTGGAAATTCTACATTAAAATATATTTAATTAATATATGTAAATGTCTATTTGAATTAATTAAATGATACTTATACGTGATCGTTCGTTTTATTATAAATATAGTAAAAGTGAGTTCATTATCGATTTTGAAAGGTATTCATAACATAACTGTCTCTGTCCTGTACAGGCGTCGACAGAGGTTTTCTTTGAGGAAACCTACTCTTCATGGTGTGCAACATCAGCCGGCGTACCTCAGGGTCGTGGTGTCTTATCTCCTCTTCGCTATTTTATTTACTCTATTTCACAGTGTCACGTCATGCTACCACCTATATGCAGATGATCTGCAACTGTACTGTCAGGCACCCTTAGGCTGGCTAGCTGAAGCAGTCGACGATATGAACCTGGACCTGCTCCGCCGTATCGCTGAGTGAAGCAGAACATACAGCCTAAGAGTGAACCCACTTAAAACGCAAGCAATTATCATAGGCACTCGGAAAATTATATATAGGTATAGACTTGGGCTCACTTACGAAAATAGCCTTTGATGAGATTACTGTCCGTTTTAATAAAACCGTCAAAAACCTTGGCATTATCTTCGATAGTAGTCTGTCACGGGGCCCACAGCTTGAACCAACCAGCCAGAACCAGATTATATGCTTACGCGGGCTCATTGCGTAGATTAATAAACATTCTGCCTATAGCGACTCAAATTGCGCTTGTGCAATCCCTATTGCTTCCCATTCTCGATTACGTTGACATCTACTATCTCGACCAAACTCAGGAATAACTAGACAAGCTTGAGCGCCTGCAAAACTTCTGTATCAGGGTTACATTTGGACTGCGCAAATACGACCATGTCTCCGAATTTCGCACTAAGCTCAATTCGCTCCACATTTCACAAATAATTTGTTCTTTAAAGTAGCTGAGTATGTCGAGTGCAATAGTGTAAAATACAGATTAAAAACAAGTTTCTCCTTAATTCCTGTCTATTCATGGTTGCCTGGAAGAGATCACTCGGAGCGATAAGGCCGCCAGTTGAAAGACTTAAGTTAAGCCTTCGCTTTGCATATTTTTATCTTGTAACATTTTTAGTGTTCCAATAAAGAGTTTTCTATTCTATATTATATTTTTAAGGGACATCCAGTTTCAGATTCGCGTGCCCGACAGAAGATTCTTTTATATAAGTACTACAAGGTAGAGATGTGATTGATACAAAAGATATATAATCCTTTCAAAATGCGTAATCAATCTTTAAATCTTTGGTTTCAAAAATACATCTTTAACTCACTAGCTCACTACGTTAGGATTGAATAGATGGAATGATGGACGTAGATTTAGAATGAGACAATAGATAAAGGATATTGTGAATTGAAAAGAGATAACATAAGTTGTAGGCACGCACAAACACACTCTTGAAATACAATGACGATAGGTACACAGAAACTTAGACTATCTGTCGTTTCAGTAAAAATCTCAAAACCAGTTGTGACTTGAAGGAATGAGAGAATAACTACATGAATCAATATTTGCATCACTTATGATCAACTGAATGAATAACGTCATTCGTAACCAAAGATTTAAAAGAGTTAGAGATTTAAAAGAGTGATTTAAATCTTTCGAAGAAAAAGATTTATAAATCCCTGATCTCATTGGTGATTTAGTTTGCGCATCTCTGCTACAAGGGTGGCACATAAACATACAGCCCACCTGATGGTTAGCGGCATAGAGTAAAGTAAAGAGGGAAGTAATTGGTTACCATAGCCTGCAGACGCTAGCAACACCAGGGGCATCACTCGCGTGTCGCCAACTTAAAGGAAAGGGACAGTAGGGGAGAGGAAGAATAATAAAGACAGGATGAGGAGGAGATTTAGGCCTCCGGCGCTTTCTCTCTTTCTGTTGTTTCACTTCAATCTGGAACAAGCAAGGCTAACCAGTAAGAATTAAGTAAGTGGTACTTTTAGGAGTTACAGAAATAAGTAGCTGTTCTCTCCACGCGTGTCATAATATGTAGGTACACTTACCTAAGTAATATTACCTAAACGAGTAAGCAGTGCCGTCTACGGTCGACGCCATCCTGCGCTTGAGGGCCGCGGCTGCGGAGGCCGTCATCTCGAGGGAAGTGCTGTTGGCGGTGTCGCTCGACATCGCCAACGCCTTCAATAGTCTGCCATTCAGCTGCATCAAGGAGGCACTCCGGTACCATGGAGTGCCCCTCTACCTAAGGCAGCTGGTGGCGGACTACCTCGACGGCCGCAGCGTTCTCTTCGTGGACCGGGAAGGGGACGTTGTAAGGAGGGCTATGTCGTGCGGCGTCAGGGTTCGGTTCTAGGGCCGCTCCTGTGGGACATCGGTTACGACTGGGTCCTCCGTGGCCGGCTCCCCCCCGGGCTGGGCGTAATTTGCTACGCAGACGATACGCTCGTCACAGCCCGGGGCGGGACCCTCGAGGAGGCGGCAACGCTGGCCACCTCAGGTACCGCGGAGGTGGTCAGGCGGATCGAGGCGCTGGGGCTTAGGGTGGCCCTTGAAAAGTCGGAGGCCCTACTCTTCCATGGGCCCCGAAGTGGCCCACCCGCCAGCGCCTCGATAATGGTCAACGGTGTGGGCTTTCCAATCCAGGTCCACATCAAATATCTGGGCCTGGTATTGGATGGACGGTGGCACTTTGACGAGCACTTCCGCCGTCTCGTCGCGCCAAAGCTCGTCGGCACGGCGTCCGCCCTCGGGTGACTGATGCCGAATTTGGGTGGACCGAGTCTCGCGTGTCGACGACTCTACGCGGGGGTAGTACGGTCAATGGCACTGTACGGCGCGCCCGTGTGGGCAGAGTCCCTGGCCGCTCGCAATAGGGCCCTTTTGTGGCGTCCACAGAGGGCCGTAGTGGTCAGGGCAATACGCGGGTACCGCACGGTCTCGTGCGATGCAGCCTGCGCGTTGACCGGAACCCCCCCGTGGGATCTGGAGGCGGAAGTGCTCGCCGACGTTTATCGGCGGGCGTCGACGGCGCGGGCAGGGGGCAGCCGCCCCTCGCCAAGCGCAATCTCAGCGTGGCGGGAAGGCTTCTGCGAGGCTGTCATCTCGCTCCTCCTTCGCGGACCCGATTCGCCGCCGGCGCGTGGGGAGGAGTGCGCGCGCTTACCTGCGCCTGATGCCGCCCTAGCCGACGCTGCGGACGGTGGGGTTGGGGAGTACCCTGCCGTCCGCGGAACCCTATTGCGAAGGTGTGACGCCCAAGTGCGTGGGGCGTCGCACAAGAGAGGGTGACCGAAAGGGCTGCCGCCTTCGGATCGCGGTGTAACGACGCGGTACCCGTGATCCGCTGTAGTAAGGGCGGGTGAGGGCGCACAGTGGGTTGGGTTCGGCAATTGTGAAGTAATTTTGGTCTTTGATGAATTTTACTAGAGTCACGGCCTGCTCTAGATACGCACAAACGAAAAACAACAAAAGGTGAAGGCTTATTTAAGGAGTCACGACCCACTCCATACGCGCCATAAACGCAAACTAAGAAAAAAAAAACAAAAACAAAAATCTCCCAACTAATAAAAAAAATTTAAAAAAAATATGTCGTGATGCACAACTGCGCGTGTGTGTGGGTAATCGTAAAAGGTGGTAGTGATTACCCTACGGAGCCAGTTATATAAAATTATCGGCTACCCGTTCCGGACTAAGAACGGGTCGGTGGTACCTCCCCGTGCAGCCTCCTCCGTTAAAGGCTTACCACCTGTGTAAACTGGAAAGCCGACACCACAAAAGGGAAATACTCTGAGTTGCTGCTTATTGAAATAAAAAAGTGGGCGCCAGATTGTTACGGCGAAATCCCTAACAATGAAATAAAAATAAAATTCAAAATTTACATTTAATTTAAAAAAAAAAATTGCAAAATAATTAATTATTTAAAAATTTGACGATAAATTATTAGAGCTTTAGAAAACAAGAGAGAGAGAGACAGAGAGAGAGAGAGAGTGTGATGAAAAAGCAGGGGTGGTTCGCAACTCAGGGGATTGTCCCCAAGACCGTCACCTACGGGTATTCAACTGCGGGGGGAGGCGCGCAGATGTATGCCGGAGGGCGGGTGAAGCCGGTGCAACCGGCGCTGGAACCGGACCAGTAGGGCAGCCGCAACCCGGTAGGCCGTAACCCGGATCTCGAGCGCAGCCAGGAACAGTACTTGAACTTGAATTCGGGACTTGAATCCGGGACTTGAAATCGGGACTTGAAATTCTTGACTTGAAACCCCAGGAGCTTTTATTCGGGTGTTAGTGACTAAATATGGGGGGCGGTATATTTAAGACCGGCGCTCCCTTCCGCTCAGTTCTTTGGGGTTTTCTAAGTCACACACTTTTAAATGCCCTAGTCAAAAATAATATTCTAATTACTATATTATTTTGAGCAGTGTTATCTGCCTTGACACACACGATAATTTAGAGTCCGAGAGAAAAAATAAACCTCCTGTTCCATATTTATATTTTTACTCTAATAATACCCCCTTCTAAGATTATACTAGCCCTCTCTTTTTAGTGCGGTTCCTCGACTTACTCATTGGTAGATAGTTTTTTGTTCTAGAACTTTTCCTATCCATACGCTTGCGATTGGAGTAGCCATAGAACGTTCTCGAAACCCGACGTACTCTGCTCGCATACGGGATTGCATGCTGGCCATATATGGTAATAATATTTGATTCTGGCCTTTGTGGGACGGATGCGACCCATTGTCGATAATCTAACTGGGTAGGGGTCGAGGCACCACCGAAGGAATGTAACATAGTTCCAGTGGCCCGCCAACAAAGGCGGAGAGACGGCACACGGCGGGTTTCTTTAGTGGGTGAGGGCCCCACACTACCCTGTTCGTTGCCCCAAACGACGGGGTGTGCGGTTAGGAACATTTTTTCCCGCCTTAACAAAAAAAAAAAAAAAACGGTTCGGTTACTTCGTAACAGTAGTCAAATGTAATTTAGTAAATATAAAATACGCGGCTACATAGCGGAAGTGTTTCTTTCGTTCTTAATTTAGTATCCTAGTCTAATAGTTTATGGCGCTGATTTTAAAATCTTTCCACTTGCTACTGTGGCACCACTTTCATTGGCTCCCTTTCAGCGGAAACTTTTTAATCATTGAGCTGTAAACAGAAGGAGATTAAATAACTACAAATTTACCGAGCCATTTCTAAGTCTTTGAACTGAAAATTGCGGAAATTGCTAGGGAAGGGAGTAAAAAATATCGAGATCGATACTTCAGTCCTTCAAGCGATCAATAAATGTTTAGATGGACAAACGTTTTCTTAATTGCATAAATCTTTATCTACCTGTATTATAATTATATCTATATGTGTCAAATTGCAACCCAATCCATTTAGTAATATGAGCTAGTGGTTGATAGATCAATTAGGCATGCCTTCTTTTTAAACGAACAGAAAAAATAAGGGCATAACACTCTATTGAACAGATTATTATTAGGTTGTAAAAAGCATAAAGAAATAAATATAATCCTGGGTATAGACGTTCATTCTAAGTCCAAATATACCTATATAAGTTTATGATGTGATGACATCAGGAGAAAGAGGAAAAAAAAGTTGAAAGTGAGGTATTACGATAAATAAAAACAAGTATATAATAATATTTTATTCCATCCATCAGTCATATTCAAGTCCACTGCTCTACATAATAGGCCTCCCTAAGAGAACGCCACAAAAGCAGTCCTTTTTTTGTTAATACGGTCCAAAATGCAAGTTTACGCACGTCACTGGGGTATCAATAGGATCCCGGGGGAGTGTCGGGCTTGATGTCATACAGACTCGACTCTTGTGTCGAGTTCAAGAGCCACAATACCAACTAAAACATGACCGCAACGGCTTCTTCCGTCATAATGGAGTGTCATAGGATTGTCTACAGACATTCCACACCGATGCTCTAGTGACTACATCCAAGGGTGCCTTGCGGTTTTGACCAGGTCGTCAGTCCTTCTGGTGGGAGGGCATCCTATGCTGCGCCTTCCGGTGAAACATTTGAAACATTTAATGCGGAGGGAGGGTAAAACCGGTTGTTAGCGTGGCGACGCTTTTATTTTACTTGTACTGCTCAAATCTTGCAAGTTAAATTTCAAACACCCTTCATTCCACATTTCCGATTTAGCTGAAATTTTACACGCATATGTATATCGCGTGACAATGCAATATTATGATGAAATGGAGCTGGTCTAACGATGGAGCTGGAAGGTGAAGCACTTTTTAGCAATAATCAGCTAAGCTATTCGTAAAATGCTAGTACTAACCTATGGATGGATAATCGGGTTTGACTTTTCTTCGCGCTGCACTGAATTACTGAACATGAAGGCATGTTGTTATCTATTATAACTTTTATCTCTGTAAAAATCATAGTATTTCCGCAGATTTTAGGTAAAAATCGTTATGAATATATTGTTGACAGCATGGAACATATTAACAGTAGGCTTACAGAATAAATATCGATATATCGGTGAAATTCTTTTTCGCTTTACACTAAGGAATAATCCTTGTATCGCACAGGACTTTACATCCATACAATTTTGAGGATAACAGTTTTACTATTTTTATGAATGTGAAAGTAAGTTTCTTTGTTCACTAATTCTTGACGACATTTATATAAAACTCTGGAGTACAGATTAGGACAAAGGCTGCTAACTATTGTTTAAGTGAAGAAGGTGGAAGTCTCCTGTGGGATGGCTATTTTTATGTAGATTATTTTTAATGTAGATTATTTTTATTTTTAAGATTAATCGATTCAATAAATTAATAAACATTAATATTTAATACTATGCTGCCAAGCCACTGCTCACGACTTCATTCCGAGCACACAAAGTTAATAAATAGACGGCTTCTTCCCACTATATGAAAATTTGTGACGAATAAAAATCACAAATTATTAGTGGTGGATGCTAGGTTGGAACTTAAATAGCGCAAATTGAATATTTTTAAAATAAAGGATATTACCAATATTTTTAAAACATCGATATATCGATAGTTGTTTGTTTTTCCTGCATCCCTAATTGACAGCTGACATTCAACAGTTGAAGGCTTTGTTCCGATGTACACTGCGAGCACTGTGATATCACGTGATCAACAGCGTCCATAAATATAACAACTTGCATGGAAAATTATAATTACTTATTATTGAATATTGTAATTCAAAGATACGCAAACATGGAAAATGTAAAGAAATTGTGTTTATTGCAGTGTAAAACCAATATTTTGTATGAAATGAAAGTAATGACAGATTAGTATACTGGACTGCATTCCTTTATAAACCGTTACCAATATAGCTAACTATAAAGGAACGACTTCACAGTATACTAAATTGACATCACACCTTACAGTGCTCGCAGTGTATATCAGAATCCACCCAATTACGCTGTGATTGTAACTCGTAAGATGGCGGACGACAGCCAAAGTAACTTTTACTATAAGTCAGAATTTTAATTCGATTCCAGATTTGACAATTTCAGTGTTGCAACGTTATGACAAGTACTAAATAGTGACGTTGCGAAATTATTCGATACGGAAATGGATATTCCATTTTTACACAAACCGATTTTTATAAAATTTAAAATAAAATGGACTAATAATTACCGACCAAGTTTATAGCGCGAAAATTAATGGCGTAATTTTAGATTAAATATAAAATAATATTAATCTAAGGGCATAATGTTTGTTTACATAAAATTGGCAACAGCGCATGCATGCGACGCGCAGGTACGCGAGCTCGCAACGTTGCGCAGGAACGGCGCTCCTGAATTGCCTGATTTCTCATACAAAATCTTCTGTTTCACGCGCCGGACTGTAGAAGGTTTTCTCTTTCGCACTCATAGAATGCAGTACTGATATTTATACTGAACTATATCCCATAGGAGCGCAATCGCTAGCGCTCAAAGAGTAAAGCTATATTAACTGGAAGCTAGCGCTCCACGGTTTAACTTGACTAACACCAAGTACAATAATATATTTCTAGTGAACTGTTATATTAAAAATAGAATAAAGAGTAATAATCATGTAGGTGATAATATGATGTACATACTGATCAAAAAACATATTTTTATTATATAATTATTATGGGTGTTCACTGCACCAGCGCTTTTTAGGACGAGCCGCCTCTGCTTAGAAACTAAGTGTATCAGGAAATTAAATATTTCTGAACGGATAATTTAGTTATGACGATTAATTTTATTAAGGATCTGAGGGTTTTCTTTAATAATTGTGTGTGAAATAAATAAAAAAATGTGATCATGAAGGAACATGAGAAATAAAACAAATAGATGTATTATGGTAATATTTTATTTTATAAATCGTCGCCGTTATCGCTATGGCTATCGCTGTCACTTTCTGTAACATTTATTATAAATGTGTCTGTGATATTGTCTCTTAACATATCTAGCCTGCTCATTTTTTCCTCTTCTTTGACAACATGGGATACGCATTTAGACCATTCGGTAGCTGTAATTTTTTGAATGCCTTCCTCAAATAAATTTCTCACGTCTGTCAATTTGAAGGTTTTATTATTTTGAGCTACATGCCCCTTTACCTGCGCCCATATCAATTCGATAGGGTTCAGCTTGCAATGGTAAGGGGGCAGTCTTAAAACCGTGATCCCATGTTGTGCTGCCATTTCGTCTACAGCGTACTTATTAAAAGACTCGTTATGTGGAATCAGTTCGTAACGAACCAGATGTTCGTCGAACCAGATGTGGTTAAAGCGTAGCTTTAACCACATCTGGTTCGTAATGAATATTTTTATTTAAAAGCCAGTCTTGAATTGCAGCTTTTTTCCAGCTTATTTTTGGTGCCATTTCCAATTTTCGGGAGTGGTAAGGTGCGTTATCCATCACCACAATTGAGTTTGGTCTTAATTTTGGTAAGACTCCAGCGAACCACTCCTCAAAACAAACTGCATTCATCTCATCATGGTAATCTTAACAATTTTTCTCTGCTTCAAAAATCATGAGCCTCTCTTCCAGGAAGCCTTCTTCACTACCTATATGGCTAATTATGAGACGTTTGCCTTTTCCAGATGGATTTTTTAATCCAGTGGTCAGTCCCTCCAAAAACGCTTGCCGAGATGATGTGACTTTCTTGTCCACCCAAGTTTTTTTTACAGTATGACCTAAAATAAATATAGTACATGAACATTCAATATTACTATTAAATTTAATGTAAAATGTATATAAATTCAAAGTGTTTGCCTTACCTGCGTTAACCCAAGTTTCATCTTGATAATATATATGCCTCCCTTCTCGTCGAAACTGACATATAGATCGCAAGTAACGCTGGCGCCATGTTATTATATCATTTCGATCAATAAGTGTGCTCTTGCGTGACCGTGCAACAAATTTAAAATTAAGATGAAGAGGAAAATTTTTCTGAGGGTGTCTTTGGAAACCTTGGGCATTTCTGGATCATCGTTCATCACTTGTAAAATCTAAAATAGTAAATTTTATAATAGTTTGGAATCATTAGTTATATATAAAAGATGTAGGTATAAAATAATATTCTCTGACTGATTGACTTACTTTTGAAATGGTTGGAGGTTCATTTCGGTATAAGAACTGATGAACAATTCTTCGTATTGCGGAGAATGTAAATTCATCAATTTTATCTTTGAAACTTCGCTTTGGTCCAGTTTTTTTAGGAGGAGTTGGCGGCACACCTTTATTTACTTCCTTCAAAACGTTACAAATAGAGCGTGAGGTTATTCCCAATATGTCAGCAACTTTGCTCATACATTCATTTTCTTCCACAACTTCAAAGGCCTCCAATTGCGCAGAAGTTTAATTTTTCATGTACTACAAGTACAAGTACGGTGTTGCGGATCATTACTTTTTCAGTAACAGTGGAAGCTTTTCGTGGACGTTTTTTTCTTGGGGGCAAGAAAACATCCACGTCTTTTTGTGATGTTCTTGGCTGAGGAGCCATTTTCATGGAAAACGAAAACAAATAGATTCACTCAAAGTTCACAAAAAACTATAAACGTAACAACAAACACAACGTAACAAAACTTTAGCAAAAACCCAACAAAATAACAAAATATCGATTCGCAATGAAACAAGATATTCCTGCAGTTAGACTGGGAGAATGTAGCCGAATGACAAGATAAACAAAATGGCGATAGCTGCACGAGTGCGCACGGGTTGCCAATATAGAAAACTATCTAGGCTCTTTTATTATAAGTTTTGTTTTTAATATAAAAATAAAAATATTAACTTTTTATAAAATAAAGCAGCGGTTACTAATCATTCAATAATTATTATGAATAATTATGTATTTATTTAAATAAAAATCAATAATTTAGTCTTTAATTGGCACACCAATATTATGATTACATAAACATAAATCGCGATTGTTTATCGATTTTTGTGTTCATCACTACACTATTAATATGTGGTATCATTATTTTACAAAATGACAGTAGCTAATGTCAAATGTGGAATCGAATTATATTGCCGACTTAGGATATAAAGATTACGGCGCCTCCTTCTGTTTGCGGCTCAATGTTTTTAATGCACTGTTTTAAATAGTCCTCCTTCTTGTTCTTGTATTGACTTGTGGCGATCCTGATAATTCCGCCAATGACAATGTTCTCTTGATTATTTTGCTAAATTTATGTGATGGTCAGAACTCAGTAGGATAGTCCTCCTTACTTCTACCCTCCATACTTGATAGTTGGAACTGACATAATATTTGACAGTGTCATTTTTTGACAGATAGGTAATGGTAATTCCCTTGAATCCTGACTAAACCTGATGATGCGTACTGATCGGATCATAAATGTTCAAATTGTATGAGTTATAATTGTTATGGTAGCCATTTAACCTTTACCTACTTATTACTAAGTGTGTGGCGTTCAAAATTATCTTCTAATATGTTGAAACGTTGCGGTATTTTGTTGTTATTGCTGAACGTTGTACGCACAACAGAAAATGTTTATAGTAAGGTGGTGGATAGTCAAGTAGAGGAATTCAATGAAAGGTTTTCTTGGTGGCCATCTGTCCATAATGCGGCAAGTTTGGTTAAGGTGAGACGGCAGGTGGGGGAGGTGAATGTTGTCAAAGCAGAGAGTGAAGGCGGCACAGCGAACCTGCAAGAGAAAACGCTTATAACACCATCTCCCTCTCCTAAAGAGAATAGTAAAGAGCCAATTAAGGATATAAAACCACCCTCTAGCCCTGCAATACCACCAAAAGGTAATTACGCAATATTTAGTTAATGTTTCATGACAAGTTTTTAATTGTGTGACTGCATTTTAGCCACCGCTTATTAAGTAGTTAATCCTATGAAGACTTTCATAAGCTTAAGGGATTGCAGAAACTAGTACTAGATAAAGTCTATTTTTAGGTAAGATAGTCATATAATTTGACGGGCCTTGTGGCGTAGTCGGTAGTGTAACCGACTTCCGTGCACGAGGTTGTGGATTTGATTCCCACTCAGGACAATTATTTGTGTGATGAACACAGATATTTGTACTGCGTCTGGGTGTTTTCTATCTATTATATGTATGTATTTACAAAAAAAAGGTAGTATATGTATTATATCCGTAATCTGGTACTCATAGCACAAGCGTTAAGCTTAGTTTGGGACCAGAGGACGCTATGTGAAAAATGTGCGTGAATATTTATTATTATTATTATTTTATAACAGCCAAACTGCTTGAAGCAGTTTAGTCTTATACTGTTGATAACAAACAAACAAACAACATATATATTAACATAGCATCACGCCTGTATTCCCCGAAGGTTTTTAGGAAAAAGCTAAATAACATTGCCCATCCGGGGATCGAACCCGCGACCTCAGGATTAGCAGTTGCATACTCTACCGCTGCACCACCGAGGCAGTTACTGTTGATACTTTTTCATTACCACTAAAAGTAGTCGCTACACGCAATTTCAGCCATATGGAATTATTATATTGGTTTTTTTTTGTTTGCGCATAGCCCTAATTGTTTTTCCAATATAAAAGTGGCCTTAGTTATAACTTCTTATGACATCAGCCATCTGTCAGTGAAAGTCTTGTCCAAATCAGTCTAGCTGTTTAGAAGATTAGCCGGAACAAATAGACAAAAAGACAAAATTGCTTTAATATATTTTTTGTTTATAACAATATCATCATGTATCATATAATTAAGTACAGTAGTAGAAGTAGACAAGTAGATGAGTAAAACTATGAACTACTATTAAGAAATATTGTACAAATGCTGTTAATAATTAATACTCAATGAATTAGTTACCTACCAACCTCCCATTTTATTATTATTTATTTAATTTTATTTTTTCTACAGTTTCAGTAAAATAAAAGCTAATTAATTTGCTGAGTGTGGCAGATCATGATACCATTTCGCAATCTGCATTAAAAACTGTTGCTAACAAAGTACCTATAGTCTATTTTTGTCTGAAGCTAAAAATCATGACATCATAACGCTTAATGTGCACCAAATTTGCTAGAGTCATAACTATTAATATCTTCAAGGTTTTCAATACATTAACCATTACATAGCTGGTGGTACTAGATGACTTTGCTACCACTTCAATCTTTCCATAAAATAATAGCTAACATAATAAAAAATGCAGTTTAAATATCAACATTTAAATTTCTCATGAAAGTATGAAAGAAAGCAGATTTGTTTGTTATATTAAATACTCCTTACATTAAATAGCAATGTAAAGAGGCCAGGGAACCAGTTTTGTATTGCATTAGGTGTACACATAAGGGTGTATGGCGCTTTAGAGGTTTATCTTAGTCATTTATTTATCTCAACAAATGCCTATATTCAAACTATTAAAATAACTACTAAAAATGTTGGTTTTCTTTGCTAATCAAAGTTCACATAAGTGTAGTACGACTCCAGTAATATAATTTTCTACAATAAGTTATAACACAACTGGTTAGACCAATTTAAATAATGAATTTTCACAAAACCTCATTGACTTTGAGTTATGGTGAAGGTTGCAGTAATGTAATAAACTTTAATAGCATTAAATATCCCCTCAAATTATGTAAATTATAAAATTGCCATTTCAATAAGTAAACATTTTTTTTTGTAGGATGTTATCTATTTTCTTAACATCTGTGGAATTGGACTCCATATCATGTGTGAATGCATTTTTAAGTACTGTCTGGGAAGAAAATTTGCTCAATGTTAATTTTTATTCAAAGCGGTCAATGTGTTAAAATGAGAACTTCATATTTAAACCCTTATTGGAAAATTGTATATAATCTTAAAAATCATCAGTTACAGTGAATGCAACAGCTACAACAGCCACATCAGTTGTAAAAAGTACAGAGACTAAAGGTAACAATACTACTGTAGCGAAAGCAAAGGAGATAGATTTTAACAATCCTGGTGTGTTGAAGAGAGGTTCAATTGTCTTTGGAGGATTTGCACTGCTTGCTATTGCATATTTCATCTTTTACAGGTAATAAGTCCTTTTAATACTAGCTCTGCCTACTCCGCAAGGGAGATGGTATGATGATAAGGAAGTAATACTAGTATGTAACTATATATATCTCTTGCCTTATAATCTAGTATTGTTGAAAATATTGCAATTCTGCAGAAATACTACAGCAGGAAGTTAATTGCAGAGCCTATACTTTGTTATACTACAAATAAGCACATGGGTCCTCTGATTGTAAGCGGTTACAGTAGCCTATAGATGCCAGCATCACACACTATCAATTAGGGATAGGAATAGAAGAGGATTATAGAGTGGAGATGAGGAGATGGATGCTAAGGGCATACGGAGAGTATTGGAGATAGCGTAAACTTGTCTCTTTGTGAGGTTTTTGTCTATGTGGTGACTGGTGACGCACTAAGAATACAAGTGTCACCATCCAATTGTTTACCGTGGCTCGTATGAGGGGACTAACGGAATTAAGCAATTATCACCCAGTGCATTACTTGGTGTTAGGGTTGGGTAGCAAAAAAAAGTTATTTAAATCTATTGAAGGCTGCTATCGCCCGTCAACTGTACTGTCATCTGTATAGTATTTCATAATATCTATTGCCGTGTGGGGCCGGCTTTAGAATTGTCCCACCCCTCTCTACCCACGTGAGTCGTAAGTCGCCGACTACCGGGGGAGTGGGCAGCAGCACTCCCTCGAGTATTAACAACATCCACTACGATTGCCAACCCGCCTGCCAAGCATGGCGATTACGGCATTATCCCCCATAATGAGCACACAAATAAAAAAAGGATGCGGTCGGCACAGGACCGCTCGTTGTGGCGTTCTCTTGGGGAGGCCTATGTCCAGCAGTGGACGTCGAAAGGCTGATGAATGGATGGATGAATCTCTATTGAGAGCATGCCATTATGCCTTCCACCAAGTT
Organism: Leucoma salicis; assembly: GCA_948253155.1. NCBI lineage: Eukaryota > Metazoa > Arthropoda > Insecta > Lepidoptera > Erebidae > Leucoma > Leucoma salicis. The sequence continues at coordinate 20,106,445 of OX411807.1, forward strand.
GGGACTGAGAATTACCTGTTTTACAGTAATAATTATACAGCTTATATTTTTTATTATAAGCACTTGAATCCATGGCATGCAGCTAGTAATGTTTAATATTGAGTACCTACTTATAATATAAAGGAGCCACATAGCAACAACCTTTCTAAAAATACTTTACATTGTTATCATTATTTATTAAATTACACCATGAATGTTTCATTATCGACTGTCATCATAACATGTTTATTTAATTACAAGAAACTGATAACAACTATAATAACTGATTGTAACAGTTATAAAAAATAAATGAATAACAATAAGCTATTTCATCATCTATTGTCCAGTAAGGAACTTGCTCTCACGGCAAAGCAACCTTTTAATTTTTTTTCTGCTCAAAAATCCCGAAACTACTAAACTACTGCACTCTTTATTTAGATATTTTTTATATATATTTTTAGCATTTGACATGCTTAGCACTATACATTAAACACAAAGTGAAAAATGTGAAATCGAAAATAACAGTCAGGAGCAGGATTTGAACCTGCATCTTCTGGATACCGTCCAGATGCTTTACCAATTCAGCCATCCTGACAATTGCTCCTGACTGCTAATTTCGATAACACATCATACTTAACGTCTTTGGGTGACGCCTGCGCCATTTGTCGGAAGTATTTTCATACATTATACCGACTAGGTAAACTTAATTTTACAATTAAGATTTTACCTAATAATGACGCAAACCCTTTAAATATTTAGATATTTTTTATATATATTTTTAGCATTTGACATGCTTAGCACTATACATTAAACACAGAGTGAAAAATGTGAAATCGAAAATAACAGTCAGGAGCAGGATTTGAACCTGCATCTTCTGGATACCGTCCAGATGCTTTACCAATTCAGCCATCCTGACAATTGCTCCTGACTGCTAATTTCGATAACACATCATACTTAACGTCTTTGGGTGACGCCTGCGCCATTTGTCGGAAGTATTTTCATACATTATACCGACTAGGTAAACTTAATTTTACAATTAAGATTTTACCTAATAATGACGCAAACCCTTTAAATATTTAGATATTTTTTATATATATTTTTAGCATTTGACATGCTTAGCACTATACATTAAACACAGAGTGAAAAATGTGAAATCGAAAATAACAGTCAGGAGCAGGATTTGAACCTGCATCTTCTGGATACCGTCCAGATGCTTTACCAATTCAGCCATCCTGACAATTGCTCCTGACTGCTAATTTCGATAACACATCATACTTAACGTCTTTGGGTGACGCCTGCGCCATTTGTCGGAAGTATTTTCATACATTATACCGACTAGGTAAACTTAATTTTACAATTAAGATTTTACCTAATAATGACGCAAACCCTTTAAATATTTAGATATTTTTTATATATATTTTTAGCATTTGACATGCTTAGCACTATACATTAAACACAAAGTGAAAAATGTGAAATCGAAAATAACAGTCAGGAGCAGGATTTGAACCTGCATCTTCTGGATACCGTCCAGATGATTTACCAATTCAGCCATCCTGACAATTGCTCCTGACTGCTAATTTCGATAACACATCATACTTAACGTCTTTGGGTGACGCCTGCGCCATTTGTCGGAAGTATTTTCATACATTATACCGACTAGGTAAACTTAATTTTACAATTAAGATTTTACCTAATAATGACGCAAACCCTTTAAATATTTAGATATTTTTTATATATATTTTTAGCATTTGACATGCTTAGCACTATACATTAAACACAAAGTGAAAAATGTGAAATCGAAAATAACAGTCAGGAGCAGGATTTGAACCTGCATCTTCTGGATACCGTCCAGATGCTTTACCAATTCAGCCATCCTGACAATTGCTCCTGACTGCTAATTTCGATAACACATCATACTTAACGTCTTTGGGTGACGCCTGCGCCATTTGTCGTCTGTGTGCGTTGCACTCTTATTCAAAACTATATTTTACTCTGGTTTAAAATTTTTATGTTTAAGCCGCCGGCGGACCACTGAGGTAATGTCACACGGTTCCAGTGGTCCAACAGTACAGGCGGAGAGACGGCACACGACGGGATTGTTTATTTTTCCCGCCTTGGCAAAAAAAAGTTAGGCCGTTTGCTCGTTTGGCTTTAAAAAAATATATATAAACATAGTCCTAAACGTTTATTATGGACAATACTTTTTTAAAATACATTGTTGAAATTGTGATTTCAGGAGAAAAGGTAAAAACAACGACACAGGCAACACACACAATACAAATGATGCAAATCAATTCCGCTATGGTGTCCTCCAGTCTGAAGACCGGAGAGACAACTTAGAACTCTCTCACATACCACTAACTATGGAATCTGATGACGACGAAGACGAAGACCTCGAGATATTTGACTTGGAGCAGAAAAAGAAAACACTCTCGTATGTCAATTTACAGACGAATGACGAAGATGTTGTATTCTCAAATAACGAAAAGAACGCGAATGAAAAAGATAATCTTTTGTTAGATATTGAGGATGGCACTTCTGAAACGCTTATCAATTGGAGCAGCAATGGCAGTAAGTCAATATTATAAGTCTTGAATAGCAGACATTATACATTATAGTACGTACCTACTGCACTTGTGATAAGGGCGTGAAAAATTGTTGTAACCTTGCCTCCTTTTTGATAAGTTATAAGATCATAATGTTAGCCTGAAAAAGTCTATATTACGACTTGGGTGATTTTTAAATTATAATAGCTTATGAATGAAATGTAGATTTCGCGGAAATTCATTTCATTTATAACAATGTTTTTGATAGGATCTATTAATTAAACTGCCATAACAATATAGTTTTTCTAATTATCACTGCTTGGCAAAGGAAGACATCACGAAGAAAAAACTCGCATGGCTTAGAGATTTTCTCGACGGCTTGTGAAATTTATTGAACCGCGTGGTGGACTATGGCTTAAATCTCTCTCTCTCTCTCTCTCTCTCTCTCTCTCTCTCTGTGTGTGTTTCTCTTGCTCTGGTAAAATACCCGTACCCAACTTATAGTGGGACAATATTGGGTCGAGAAAAAACAAATATCGTACATAATTTACGCCCCTCATAGACTATCATTCTCTAACAATGTTTTATTTTCATATGTGCGAAAGAGACGTTCATTGATTACGTGCAATGCCACAAAAACTTAATTGATGTGGTGGCTAAATGCAACTACGGCGCCATTTTGAAATGTCAATCCAAAGATTAAATTGTCATTGACAATCCTTTTAACCATTGGATGTGGTCTGTAATTTATTATATAACGTTTATGAAATTTATAAAACTTATAATAAACATAAGTAATATTGTATTATCAAGTACATATTTACAACATAAACTAAAATTTAATAGAGTAACCATTTTACACATCACACACCATTTTACTTTATAATATTTAGCCCATTAATGCATCATGTGTTTAATTGGTAACACTGAATGTGACAGTATCAATGCTGTCAGCGGATCAAATATGTTTGTGGCTCTATAAGCCACAAAGGCGAGAGAGAGAGTGATAGGAGAGACAGAGATATAAGGAGTGTTGTGAGGAGGGATGTGACTTATTCCATTATTCTCGTCATAATTAGATGCTCGAAATTAAATAAGTTTGTTTTAAATGGCTTGTAAGTTCTTACAGCCAATAAGTGAATAGTATTTTATTTTGATATTTGAAAATTTTCAATAGTTTTTTGACATAAGTGTTAGTAATATTAATATATCAATGCGCTATTGAATAAACGTGCAAGTATGCTCGTATTTTAAACAATTTATTCGGCACCTACAAATTTTTTGATAAGAAAGGGTTAGAATGACTATGAGTTGGCTTGTGAAATATAATTTTTAATTATAGTATTTACATATTATCAGATGTGATACGGTCATTGATAAGATTTTGTTTCATAGTATAAGGTTGATATTAATGTAATGTACTTAATTAAGTTTTTTTAGTTATCTCGCAATAACAGTGTCAGCTTTTAAACATCTGATAATTATAGTATAATCATTTTTATATTTCATCGCATTTATTTTTCGCCGTTTTCGTTGACTGTTCGATTCACATTATACAGAACGCAATCTCTTTTAGGTACGCAATGTAAGTAATATATTAACAATACCTTTGGTTGGAAAAATAGTTGGCTAATATAACCTTTTATAATACTTAACATTGCTTGTATCAATAATTTTGTGCATATAATGGAACTCAGAATTGAAACGAGTGTATCTCTTTGTTAAGTTGCATTTGTATTTTTGTACTTTTGAAAGGATCCCAAATAAAGCACAAATTATTTGTTAAAGTGGAAATAGATAGCTTTACTGCCAGCAGAATACGAACCTGCGTGCCTTCCGATCCAGGGAAGTGCTATGGAGCCATCGCACTCACCAACGGTGACTCCCAATCCACTTCACAATTGCATTTAGATATCTTTACGACCCGCTCGCAGCAAACTTCTCTTTTTCCACTTTCACAAATAATTTGTTCTTAGTAGCTGAGCATGTCAAGTGCTAAAATAGAGATCAAAAGTCCCAAAATAGTAATTTTTTTTTTAAATTTTTCTTTCTGATGGGTAGACAATTTGTTATTGTACTGAAAATATTACGTGCGAGTTGAATGTTTTTTTTTATATTTTACTGGATTATATAAATTACTATGAACTTTGCTTTTTAAAAGTTAGGTGAAAAACAACGAAAATGTTCACATGTACTTACCGCCATGGCTAAGCCAAAGGAGCTTTACGATTATTACAGTACTTACCTAAACATTTCAATGAAATTAATGGTAACATTTTGTATTAGGTATACAAACTAATCAATTACATTAAGTGCGACCCACAACTTGCTGCTCTGGTCAGAATATTCTCACCATCATCATTCAATCAATTGTAAAATTTTTTTTTTTAATGTATTTGGAATGCAGTGGCGATTTTTAATAACAATCATCAAACAAGTCATGTCTTGTTCTAATCGGGACGAAAAGTGGGCTGGAGTGTCTGGAATACTGGAAAATGGGTGTAAATCTATTTAACAGGTAACTCAAGTTTAAGTTCTATTACATCGACCGAGTTTTCTAGCCTCGGATGTAATACACTGTTGCTTTAGTTGTATCCGAAGCGGATTTCTTCATCACCACGTAAACTATGTACGTCAGTGGAATACTTCATAAACCTCATAAATTTCTGTAATATTCAGTAAATTAGTAAATTTACTAGAGTATGTGACAGGATTTTAATCGCTGGCCATGACGTCCCGCAAAAACTCGGATGTGTCGAACTCACAATAATTTAAACACAAAAAAATTACTTGATAAGTTTATTGTCAGTAGCAGAATTCGAATATTTCTTTTTCCTTAAAAAGGATACGTATGTTAGTCAAGAATTTATCCTTCTATCCGCTAGAATTTAGCTCTTAACATTCCTGATTGTAGTTATTTCTGCTGTATTTACGAAATGTACAACATGCCTTTATTGGTTGAAAATTAGAATTCAAAATTTTGTAGATGTTATTAAATATCGATAACATGCACCTGTGCAATAAACCTTAAGTAGAGACGTTTTAGTTAAATATTTAACAAAAAATCGTACCAAAAATTATAAACATGCGATTCATTCATTAAGGAAAAATATAGAGTACTTACTCAAACCAATAATTGAGTCATCTCAATATCAAAATCAGCAAATTGCGAATGTATTAATATGTATATATTTACTACTAGCTTTTGCCAGCGGCTTCGCCGCAGCCATAAGCTAGTTTTTCGGTTATATCTCAGGTTCCCGATATAAAATGTAAAAATGTATACCAGTTTTTAAGTCTAATCAATGCCTTTCAAATAAAAAAAGTTGCATCAAAATCCGTTTAGTAGTTTGCGCGAACAAACAAACAGACAAAAATTCTAAAAAAAATGTTTTGTGTTTAGACACGCCTATATAGCCTATTACAGTCATTTTTTCTCAAATATCTTGAATGTACAGACACAGCTCTGTTACAGTTTTATAATAGTATAGATTATGTACTTTTTTTTTGCCGTGTGGGGCCGGCTTTAGAATTGTCCCACCCCTCTCCACCCATGGGAGTCGTAAGAGCCGACTGAGGGAATACCGGAGGAGTGGGCAGCAGCACTCCTTCGAGTATTAACAACATCCACTGCGATCGCCAACCCGCCTGCCAAGCGTGGCGATTACGGCACTATCCCCCATTCTTGGGGAGGCCTATGTCCAGCAGTGGACGTTAAAAGGCCGATGGATGAATGATAAATTATGTAGTAATGTTATACCTAGATATGTATCATAAATATGCATTTATATATGGGATTGAATGTCTATTTTATAGTAGTTACCTACTATAAAATTGGCTTACTTATTCGAATCTTGCATTTTTGGGCGATAGTGGTTTAAGGTCAAAATCCTTGCACACCATCGCGGCGCTACCTTGTGACACACACCATTGTGAATCTATACCCGGGATCATTTGATTATTAAGCACCTGCTCCGAACGTCTCTATATATAACACTTGGTTTGACTATTAAGGAACGCTTTAATATTAAGTCCGCCTACTCAACAACGATACGCAAAAGTAAAAAGTAAACTTGTAAAGACTATATTTTAATTTACCGTGTATCTGGGTTAGTGTATGAGTAGAGAATGAGTTTCTGTAGAATATGCCTAAACCACCAATGACACATTATTTCTCTCTGGCCTGAAATCTAAAATCCACACGAGACGAACTCGCGAGAAGATATTTCTACTATAATATATAGCTATATTACTGGTGAATTACTCGTGGCTTCGCTCGCGCCATAGTAATGTCCTATAATAGCGTTTTATGCCCTGTCTTTTCTTTGTAATACCACCGAACCAACCCTCAGACATTCATCGACTCGTCAAAAAAATCCATTTTGTATAGGACTCGCGTAAAATCCTGTCTTAGTGCTCACATACAGTATCAAAGAAACTACTGTACATTTTCATGGTCCTAGCCTCAAGTGTGGGCTGTTCGTTAATATGTCATTATTATTATATACACATACTTCACAAGTAACCTATATCTAATTAATTCTAAAAGTTTACGCCCAAAGAAAAATAAAAAAATGTTTATTTACCTAGAATTATACTGTAAATAATTATTTTAATGGTTCTGATTATATTTTATCATAGCAGTGTATTGTGTTATGCTTATGCATTTAAAATTAATGTTTGTTTATTATATACAAGCAAATCCGGCTACGCATTGCTGTGGCTCAGTTATTGTAGGCATTTTGGATAAGATTTGTGTAAAATTCTTTCTTTGTGCTTACCTGCACTATCAAAGAAAACCATATATCAATTTTCACGGTCCTAGCCCCAGGAGTTTAGGCTGTGCGATGATATATCAGTCAGTTAGTTATATTTCTAATAGATAATAGAATATAACTACAAGCTGTTATCTTTTTACTTTTAAATATTAATTGCTTAAAATAATAGAATTGTAACAATATTATAATATATTTTTGATACAATTGTATTTGATTTAAATGTTGTGTTTAGAAATTGTACATTCTATAAAACACAAAGTGAAACAGTGTTGTACATTCTATTTTGTTTTAATATTGAAATGGAAAGTTTAATTTTGTATGTATATTACATAGGACTGTATAGTTATAATTTGTTAGTAAACTGAGAGAGTTTTTTTGTAATCGTTTTTCGCCTTTGCTCGGCTGATTCAAGGTTATTATATAAACTATTTTTTTAATACTAACCATCTGCGATAGCAACAAGTTACGAAAATATTCTGTAAACTACGAATAATAGCAATCTCCATTATTTTTAAGTGAATATTTAGAGCTTAATGTAGTTTTGAATAAATTGCATACATACTGTAATAATATAAAAATGCCTATAACATACCTCTGTGTATACATTGACATATCAATAAGCATTTAATGTTTTCTAAGTAATTTTTTCATGCATTTCATTTGTTTATGCATTTAAAGTATGCATTTCATTTTCTTGATAGTGGGGAAATTATTACAAAGTATTTTTATATACATATATTGCTTAGTATTTTTTTTTTCGAGTACCTACCGTTTTTGATTTAGGTAACCTATTGAGTTAAGTCAAGAGTTCCGAAGTGTTAGTTCTGTTAAAATTACTTTTAATTTTCCAAAAATTCTATTATCTTTTTCAAATTATGTATTTCATTAATTATGGTAGCAATTCTTTAGCGATAACCAAAAAAAACAATGGTCTACCAATCCACGTATCAGTAAAGCCCGGCAATTTAATTCAGATGAGTTGAGTAGAGGCTCAGAGCAATTGGTTTGCAATTAAAAGGCTGACATTTTTTCCTAACATATTTTTTCATATATTTTGTTTGATGCGAACAATTTCGATTATGATATGGAATTGTTGGACGAGACAGCTCTTACGCCAATTTGCCAATATGGTCTAGCGATTTTCCGATGAATTGATATACTATATTACTGGATCAATAGTTTATTACAATATTAAATAATGACAGTATGCGACTAGAGAATAGATTAAGATTTTACAAGAAAAAAGCCATGAAAATATCTATTATTTTTTACGATACACTTTTACGATCGCACTGTTATTTTATATTAGTATATTATCTATGGCACTGTCATCCCTTATCTTTTTCTAAAGAAAAACTCGCGGCGCAATGTGGCCAATATCAAAATTATATATAATTCATACTGAAGAGTCATATATAATGAGGTATATATTCTGAAGAGTACGCATGATAATCGAGAACAGACACAATGTTTAATTACACCAGTCATTATTGATGAAGTTATTAAAAGTAAATGATAATGTTTTATTCGTAAATATATATTATGAGTAGTAGTTGTGTAAACTATATTATCTAAGCGCTTTGTCTTCTGATAAATTTATGATGTAAAACATCGTAAATACATTAGGTATGTAGGTACCTACATAATATAAGCGATATGTATCTAAATTTCTATGTTCGCTTCAGTTTCGTAATTTTGTTTTGCAAATTAATTTTAAGTGATATTCAACCTATTAATAACGTTTATGTAGTATAACAAAGGTGGCGAGAGTGTTGAAAGCAAAATAAAATAGTAATGTCTGTTAAATTTTTCATTACGCACTAGAGTACTAACTACTAGAAGGCCGTACCGTACCGTAGCCTACTAACTACTTGGAGGGAGGTCGTTGCCGTAATTCTTGTTATATATACTTGGTTATAAATAGATTTTAAGTTTTTTTACTACATAAATGATACATTGTATTTATTTTTGCATCATTATCATTAAAACAAAAATAATTAGTGTAAGATAAGTCTAGTAATCGGCAAAATTCGAATTTAATAATTTATTATTTAAACCGACCCTAAAAGTTTGTGATAACGCTAAGTAGACGAAATGTAGTATTGGCGATAATGATGTAAGTTGAAAGAGGCGTAGAAATTAGAAGTATTTATAATCCATATTTTGTTACATTTATACATTTTATTTCTTGATTTATGTATGCATGAGTTGCGTCTTTTGTTTCTAGCCGAATTACAACCATGACAGAAATCTCAAGATGGCCTAGGCAGGGATGGGCTCCATTGGTATTATATAATCTACTAGCTGTTTCCCGCGGCTTCGCTCGCAAATAAATGAATACGAGTATAGGTTACTGCAAAAAAATGAAAAACTATGTTCCACGTGAATGAAGTCGCGGGTTGCACTTAGTTAACAAAGTTTGTTACTTAAACTTTATATAAGATAGCTGTTACCCGCGACTTCGTCCGTGAGTAATTAAAAATAAATAAAGCAACCCTTGAAATTGTCGGTAATACAGTGCAACGGTATTACAGTACTCGGGGTTGGAACTTCATTACTGAAATGCTAGATGGCGTTGAAGTTGCTAGATTTTGAGATTTTGTGACAAACAATTTTTTTTTTTGCGTATTTTTTTTTAATAAAAAGTATCCTATGTTACTTCTAATACCTCCGAGAATATGTGTACAAAGTTTCATGATGATCGGTTAAGTAGTTTTCACGTGAAAGCGTAACAAACAAACTTACATTCACATTTATAATATTAGTATGATTTATTGTTTGTTAAAGTTCTGCGCGGCACAGATAATGCGGGGTATGGTTATTTGAAACAATAACAGACTATAATAATGTTTCTTTTTATGCACTATTTAACTAACCTTTGAAGTGCTGCGAAATGATCTGGTCGGCTAATTCCTTTAATGTTGTGCTGGAGGTGGTTTCTTGCGTGCCGTGATACATAAAGTAGTTATGCATCTAGTGGTTCACCATTCTATCCTATGGCTTTCTGGATAGCATTTATTTCTTCTATACAAAAATAGCCGGTGTTTTAATCAGTAAATAAACTTTATATGATTTGTTATTTGAACACACAAATAAGAATGTTTGGATAGAGGCCATAACATTTTGGCGTTTCTTGTATTAGGTATTTAGAAGAGAACGTCGTTTAAGCTTTACCCAGTTAATGCTATCTATTTTATCAAAATATTTGAACCTATGGACTGTGATAATAGATGAGAGAGTAGATGTATATAACTTATATATTTTTTTGTAAGCTCATATATGCAAATATGCATATGTGTACTTATTATGTATTGCCAGTGAAATATGATTTCAGAGCAATTACCATCACTTTACAGCAAATTAATGTCTTGACATGTGTAAACAAACCTATTTGCGAAATTGTTTGGCCTGGGCAAAAGTAATCAATCCTTTTGGCTGGTAATGAATATATTTGTATATTGTACATGTAGTTTGTCATTGTTGCTATACGCATTTTGTTAGTTATCAATGGAATTGATAATGTATTGAGCTCATTAGAGATAAGAGTGTAGTAAAAAAAAAGTTTAGGTATATAGTTCTTCCCACTGCTTTCTCTATGGCTCACCGTAGGCCTATTAGTATTTATATTCTAGAACGAATATTAAAATGAATAAATGTATAACGAATCGGAGTACTAAGTCGGTAAATAGCATAGAGACTAAATGTAAAATAAGGTTGTTTCTAATTTAATAAAAATATATAATATTTTATGTTTGTTTTAGTGTTTTCCTTCTTCTCTTAGTTTATTTAAGGTTTCAGAACAAGAAAAAATATAGACGGAGCATTAGGAACAATCCAGTGAAGCCATATAAAATCATGCCAAACTAGTTAATTATAGGCGCTTAAGCACATTACAAACAAAACCTAACCCAAAAAATGTTGGCATATGAAATGTCGTAAACCACGAGTGTTACCAGAGTATGATTTAAAATTACCCCAAATGACTCGATAATTTCGTACGTACGTACATGAATACCTCGTTAGCGCCATATGACTTGCTGTAAACTTACTTTTACTTCCTTTATGTTTTAAAGAGAAAACTTAAAAATTTACCCAAAATATAGAGATTATTTCTTTCCGGTGACAACACTTTCACGCACACATCTTTAAAAAAGTTTACAATGCAGTGTCTTTATTTTTTAGTTTGTCAGAATTATGGCCCAAATACTGGGCGTGGGCCTCTTTACAATAAAGAAAATTAGTTGACTACATGTTGGCCAGATGTATTGGCGTAGGATTTTGTTTCTATTTTCTTTTTGCTGCTGTAATATTACTTTTTTTTTATGCTACGAGGGTGGCAAATAAGCAAGCGGCCCACCTGATGGTAAGCGATTACCATAGCCCTTAGACGCTAGCAATACCAGAGGCATCGTGTTTCGCTTGCTGCGAGGAAAGGGGTAAGATATGAAAAGACCGTTGTTTCACGCTGTTCCTCCGTGAGAGGTCGGTACTTCCCCATTAGAGCTGACCTATTCATGTTGGGACAAGCAACTGCTGGCTTTACCACTGCCTTACGTTGTCGTCTTACGATAGCTTTCGTTTGAAATAAGGTGATCCATTATATAAATATTTAAGTATAGCCCATGAACACAGGTATTTTATTAATATCTTCTTAAAATCATGACATTGGGTGGTCATTATTACTGGAAGGGAAAGGAACAATCAATTAATGTGATAGCTTTTAAAATACAGAGAAATTCTATTCTAACATTTCCTAAAATCACGAACGAAATGGACCACACAACAATCATTTCGCACTTTCAAATATGGTGATAGCCTAGTAGGAAAACAAAGAATTGTGAAGATAGTGGTATCAAGTTTGATTCGAGGTTGAGACCTCACAAAGTAGACATCCCTTTGACTATACATTAAACACAAAGTGAAAAATGTGAAATCGAAAATAACAGTCAGGAGCAGGATTTGAACCTGCATCTTCTGGATACCGTCCAGATGCTTTACCAATTCAGCCATCCTGACAATTGCTCCTGACTGCTAATTTCGATAACACATCATACTTAACGTCTTTGGGTGACGCCTGCGCCATCTGTCGGAAGTATTTTCATACATTATACATTATATTGTAACATAGTTCCAGTGGCCCCCCAATGAAGGCGGAGGGTGAGGGCCCCACACTACCCTGTTCGTTGCCCCGAATGATGGGGTGTGCGGTTAGGAAAACTTTTTTCCCGCCTTAACAAAAAAAAAGGGTGTGCAAGTACCACTAGGAAATCAAACGTAATATAATAATTTTGAAAACGACAACAGCTGGCAACATCTATTCCAAAAACGATTACAGAGAAAATTTAAAAGCAACATTAGCTAGACTTCCAAAATTATTTCTTTATTCTGACAATCGACATTTTTGTACGAAGGCAATGTTGCTATTTTAGTCTCGTCGGAGCCGTTGTGCGCACGTACGCTTGTCTGTCTACGATATTGAGATAAACGAACCGTCACATTGGTTGCCAATACTAGAGCCTAAGTTTACGAGATTTAATATTAAATTCGTTTCTTGCATTTTGTTGTATTGTTTAACTATTCTGTAGAAGACAAGCTGCCTTATACCTACTCATCTCTTGGAGAGTAATGAATAAAATTATTAAAATCGATATGTAGGTATCTACTCGTAGCTATTAGGCATGATTGCCTAATTGATGTTTATAAGAACCTTTGAAATAGATCCCACCACCATAGCGGCTCTACCCCAGACCAACTCTATTTTTTGAATACCTAATATAGTACCAGTTTTTACAGTTTTAAGTAATTTACAAGTTCAAGAGCTATCTAATAAATAAGTTATAGATAGATATAAACCTAGGAAGCTTGCCAGAGATATTAAAGGACCCGGAAAAAAGAGAACCTTTTTGGCCTATTGTACCAAAATTGCCCAGAAAGTAATCAATAGGAATAAAACTTGAAACTTAGTGTATAACGACAATGGAATTTTAATTTAGTATGAAATAATGTATAATTATTGGTATAAAATAATGTGTAATTATTTAATTATTCTAATATTATGTAATTTTAATCATGTAAATATTGTTATAAAATTGTAGATACTATTGCCACTTTTGTGAATTGCTATTGATGAGCTAAATTATGAATTATAATAAAAATTATTGTATATAAATTAAATTTAATTGTTATGTTATAAAACGTATTATTTATCTTAAATGAATAGTATTCTTGCGTGTCGTATTGTGTTGTTTAATCTTAATCTGTGTGTGTGTATGCTCAATACTTAATCTGTTCTAACTATACTAATACCTCTTTTCCTGTCTTGGAGGTCACGCACTTTGATATGTAAAGTGCGCTGTATCAAAATATGTGAGAAGTTATCGCAAGGTCCAAGCTCTTTGATAATAAAGAACTTGAGATCAAGTGATAACGCACTGTAAAAACTGTCTGATTATGTCATATAATGTAATGTATAGAAATATTAATATTGTAATACTTTGTATAGTAATAGTGATTGTATTTATAATGAATGTAAAACAATAATATAATTCTAATAAAGTATTAATTAAATAATATAGTTAGGTATGATATTATAATGTATATAATGGTATGATTATTATGTATTAAAAATGGTCTGCTGCTTTGTGGTCAAAGTGACAAGACCAGAATATTATGATAAATATGTATTTGGTCAGGCATTTTGCGTAAGCAAAATGACAATGATCATAAAAATTGGGTTATATAATATAATAATGATATAGTATTGTATAAAAGTATGTATAAAATTGGCCGATCAATAGCAATATACAAATAGTTATGTAAGAAAATTGTAAAATAGCTTTAGGAAACTGATAATAATTAAAGTAAAATTAAAGTAAGAATAGGAGATACCTCCCATATTGGAGGATTAGGGACCTAGTTACTGAAAAGGATAGGCGTGAGAATAGGTATAATAGGTCTTGGACTCTGTCCGAGGATTAGCTCGCGGGCCGGGCCGACAGCGCCCGGACAGGAAAAAAAATAAATAAATAAGTTTCATCAAAATATTCTTGTTTGTTGGACGCCTCATTGTATAGTCACACACACTCAATAACAGTTTTATAATACCTAGTAGTTATACATAAACTTTGTCCCTAATAATATTATTTACATGGCAAAAGGTAGCCATTCCTCTTTTTCTTATGAATATAATGCTTGAAACAAATGAATTTATGGGCCTTTAGGTACCTACTCGCACAACCACTCATGCAAAACATGAAACGAGTACATGTATAAAATATTTTGAATTATTTTATCTCCCCGCAATAAAGAGGGTGTTTAAAAATAACAATGCGCACCATAATGTTTGAAATAAACATGCAAAAGGGACGGGCGATGAAAACAACAGTTCGCAATTTTACACCCTTGTTCTTCTGATTATACATAACCTTTTTTACTCATGCAATAGGTACGCATATTTTGTTTATAAAAGGTGTCTCAAACGCAACGTACGACTGTATATAGGTACCTACATACAGTAACCTTAAATTTTGCAGACAACTGCTAACGCTATAAACACAATGAATAGAAGCTACACATTATATTCGCTCATTCGAAGCCATATAAAACTATGCCAAACTAGTAATTACAGGTGCTCACGCACCCAAATACAAACAAAACCATGCCAAAACGAAGTGTAAACCACGAGTGTTACCAGAGTATGATTTAAAATTACCCCAAATGACTCAACAATTTCATAGTTACGTTACGTACACGAATACGTTGTCAGCGCGATAATATTCCCTATATAATTTGCTATAAACTTACTTTATACTTTTACGTACCTATTTTATATTTTAAACATAAAACTTTTAAAAAAATACCCAAATTATAGAGTAAACACAAAGTGAAAAATGTGAAATCGAAAATAACAGTTATGAGCAGGATTTGAACCTGCGTCTCCTGGATACCGTCCAGATGCTTTGCCAATTCAGCCATCGTGACAATTGCTCCTGACTACTAATTTTGATAACACATTCATACTTAACGTCTTTGGGTGACGCCTGCGCCATCTGTCGGAAGTATTTTCATACATTATACCGACCAGGCCAAATCCTGCTTGTGACTGTTATTTTCGATTTCACATTTTTCACTTTGTGTTTAATGTATAGTACTAAGCATGTCAAATGCTAAAAATATATATAAAAATATCTAAACAAATTATAGAGATTATCGCGACCACGTATCGGACGGCGCAGCGTAGGACGGCCCCCCACCAGATGGACCGACGATCTGGTCAAAGCTGTGGGGAGCCGTTGGATGCGGTCGGCACAGGACCGCTCGTTGTGGCGTTCTCTTGGGGAGGCCTATGTCCAGCAGTGCACGTCGAAAAGCTGAAGGATGGACGGATGATAGAGATTATTTCTTTCTGGTGACAACACTTTCATGCACACATCTTTCAAAAAGTGGCTTCACATTTTAGTTGACAATGCGATGTCTTAATTGTGTTAGTTAGTCTGAGGTAGGCTTTTCTAATTTATTAGAAATAGATTAGTAATAAAAATTCAACTATCAGGAACATAAAATATTTATCCATTCCAACCACATCAACCAATTAGCGTCATAATTGTGTTTGGAAAGGACTATTATTGTAAGCTGAATCTTAAAATTGTGACAGAAATTGTAATTTATTACACTTACATTTGTGGATTCTTATGACCTTTAGGCCTATTAAAATATTATTTGAGTCCATGCTATTCTTATGGAGCTCTACAAACCCAGAATTACGATAGGTTGACATACCCACAAGTGACACGCTTAAGCGAAATATCGAAATTTTTCATGTGTTTAGTATTTATTGAAACTACTCTAATATTAATAACTAACAGTGCCCGCTGACTCCGTTCCGCGTTAGAAATATTTTTGTCCCGTCCCGTTTGTCCCGCGTAGGTAATACTTCAGGTTAAAAGTTCGGGATAAATAAAAACTATGGATGGAGTTTTTTTTTTGTTATTTCGGTTTTTGTTTTTTTTTTATTGTTTTTTGATTTTTTTATTGTTTTTGTATGTTTTTTTATGTTACTGTTTTTTGTTGTTATTTTTATTACTTGATGTTAATATACACTATTTACATCATGTTTACTTATTTTAATTGTTCAAAATTTCTCGATATACTATATTAGTAGTAATGTTATTATTTGGTACTAAAATATATTATCTTTCAGGAGTTCCAACCCGAGATAAGCCAACATATAACTGCCCATGGCAAAAACAGTGCTTTCTCAGGTAAATGCCGACCAGAGAAAATGTTTGACCCTGGGACTTATTAATAGTGAGGGCAAAAGAGACCTTGACGGGATACTGTAACCTTTTAAACGGTATAGGTAAATCAGGTGGAATCATGGGTATCTGCGGAATATAAGTAAGTTGTCCCACTGCTAGTTCTGTGAGAATGGTCGCCACGATTATATTCTCCCGCAACTCTTTTATGAGCAGCCTTGTGCCATTACACATGTTGGGGAGTCTCAAGTTCCTTAAAAGCATGATAGGAATGCCAACTTTTAGCATAAGGTCGGGGGGTGGTAAGCCAGAAGGACTCAAAGAACTTAAAAATTCTTGAGGGTAGTGCACTGTATCCCCAATATTAAACACCGTGTCAATGGACTTATAGTATTTGACTTGACCTGGAATTTTTCCTAAAATTATTTTATTTATCTCATTAACTGAATCGTTTCTGGGTGAGACTATTGCCCTAGAACAAAGCCAATGATAATCTCTTTCCATTAAACTTTCAAGACCAGGATATATTGCGTCTATCAGATCTTCTAACCTGTGTAATATGTGAACTATTGTCAAGTTTAATGTCATCCCTACTGTTGGTGTTAGGACAGCAAATTTTTCCTTCTCCAAGATTCAGTAGTTGATGCAGAAAGTCGTTATCGTATGTTCGCTCAAGTGGGCTCTCATGTTTGTTCGTAAATTGAGAGTTTCAACGGAACTCCATAAGCATGATGATTTTAAGCATGCCCTGATGACATCGGCGCGTGTTCCTTTTGTTATTACTGGCAGCGTTTGCCGAAAATCACCCGCAAAAACAAAAGTAACACCCATATCAGCGTCTGAGTTTCTGATGTCTTTTAGCATACGGTTGACGGCTTCAATATGAGCTCTATGACTCATGGTACATTCGTCCCATATAATTAAAACATATTTATATAGATATAAATTAATACCATATGGGCTAAATAAGCTTCACAAAAATTATTTTTAATCCACAATTTTAACAGTAAAAGCAGTTATTGTGAGTTATCCGCAGGAGATAGGCATATACTATCGCGGACTTTTTTTACAGATTTTGATACGTTCTTTAATATTGTAGTACATTGTTTTGTTCTATCCTCAATAGTTTCCGCAGCGCACGCGATGAAAGCAATTTTTTTACAACTTGGATTACATTATTCAAGTTTAAGTAAAGATGCGTAATTAATTTTTGAAATTATTATAGCTATGACACTCCACAACAACGTAGCTTTCTATTGGTGAAATAATTATGAAAATCGGTTCAGTAGATCCAGAGATTACCCCATACAACGTCACAAACTCACAAACGTTACCTCTTTATAATAATAGTATAGAAGTATAGATTACAGGCCCGTGAAATTAAGGTAGTTACGTATTATTATAATATTACTCTGATTCACTTAATGTGCCTATATAACTTACCCATTATTTAGTAATAATTACTTTTCTCTATGCTTACTTATATATTATAAATGGATTTACTAACACAAATGTTGTAATGGTCATGTTGTATACTACCTACAAGGAAATTTTACCTCTCAGTATTTTTTCTCACCGAATGAAATGCAACATTTGGACTACCCATTTTCCGATATTATGAGAGGGTGATATTTCCCTACATTAGATATTGTTTAGTGCTGTTGTGTAGTCCGGTAGCATGAGTGTGCGTATTTTAAGCGTGCAGTCACAAGTAGTAGTAGAATGGCATCCTGGGTCACATAAAATTGCGAAACGTTCGCTTTGCGCTCATGCCTTACTTTGACAAGCCGAATGCCTCACGGACCGTAGCTTGGGGGTGCGTCCAGCCGGGGCGGAAATGAAAAATAAACACTCGGACGTTGCATGGCGCCGGCCGCGGAAAATAAACCGCTGTCCCTTACGACACGAGAGTAGTAGGTAAGTTGTAAAGAGCCTATATTTACTTTTCACATTTTTTATTTTATTTTTATCACGTGGCATCGATCGCGTATAGTTATAAATTTTTTAAGTGGTAGCCACTTATGAACTGTTAAGCTACTGCTCATTATTTAATTTCGCGAATTAACGAAAGAACGGCTATCCGTTACGGTATTCCGCAACAACCAAAACACTTTGAGGTAGGTACCTACTTCACGGTCTATCACATGGTACGTATAATAACGTGTAATATTTGACCAATTCAGTTATCAAAAAATTCTTACTTTTCAAAAGATGGTAATTTAAACTTTGGAGTTGAGGAGGCGAAATTTTTGTATTTCCATTATAGATAGGTAGGTACCTAAAAAGCAAAACAAAGACGTATCCTCCTACGGAAGTTTCCTTTAAAAAAGAATAATCATTTGTATCCGCATCAATTTTTCGGTTAAAATATACTTGGGGAAAATAACAAATCATTTTGACCGTTCAATATTAGCTTGATTCGTTTTAAATGACTCGCATTAGATGTTTTTTTTATCAGTTTTATAAAATTGCGGACCACTAATAAAATTGCGTAATGATTTTGTTACAGTTTTTTGACATGTTATCACTGAAGTAATGTAACATGGTTCCAGTGGTCCGCCAATACAGGCGGAGAGACTACACACGGCGGGTTTATTTAGTGGGCGACGGCCCCACACTATCCTGTTCCTTTCCCCGAACGACGGGGTGAGTGTTTAGGTAAATTTTTCCCGCCTTAACAAAAAAAAGGTGTGTACGACAGTTAGAATGCCATAGAAAAGCGTTAGAATTATATTGTTGGATCGCACGTTATATTTACAATTCCACCAATGCTTGATAGCGTCGTCGTTAAGGTTGCGAAAAAATTATATTTTGTATGAACTTTTTAAAATCTAATTGAGTAATGTTGGTCATTATTCAGATAAAATCGATGTTTTGTTACATTTTAACTATAAGGAACTTTTTGTATAACATACAGCAGCTAATTTTAACATCACGTTGGGCTGGCTCTACTTATAGGTATCATTATATTGACGAAATTAGGTCTTACGTTTGTTCACTCTATATGTCACCCAATGCCTGATCTTTTACATTTGAAAACATTAATTACATATGCCATTATATATATCAAGAAGCATCTATAGGTACATATTAAGATATTGTACTTACGTATGTATACACATGTCAAACCAAATTAATTGTAGCTATTATTCAATTGATCCACAATACGGCGTGTTACTGATATTGAATTAATTACCTCTTTATGTATGATGTTATTGATCTGATCATACCTGGTATATATGGGTATGCGGACAGTACACGTATGGAAAGTTATTAGTTTGGTGATGAGGCCAGTAAACACTTGAGCATGTTCGTAAAAAGAAAATTCTCAGTAGCAGCCCAGAGTTGGGCAATGTGCCCGGTAGAGGGCTATAGGCTCGGCCCCTATTACGTGGGACTTAAACATAGCTGGTGAATATACCTCTGCCCACCTCTTCGGAGATACAGGCGTGATGCTTTGTTTGTTATAGTTTTTGTTATACAAGTCGAGACAAATTTAATACGAACAAAATTAATACGGTCGTATAAGCGGCCGGGGTATCTACGGGCGTAAAAAATAATAGAAAGAGCTTTTATTGTTTATGTAGACTGTCAGTCGTCTGCCCTTCATGATAATCTAAATCGGATTTCAGACTGAGCCTCGAATATCGAAAGTCAACATGACATCCAAGACTTTAACAACGTAGATTTATATTTTGAATTACACTTCGAGTTCTTCCAATAAACCGTCATTGACGCCACTTGAAAAAAGGCCCATGCGAGTGCAGCATGATAGAAGTGAATCTTCTTAAAACTCTGATATTTTTATATATTTTTGAAGTATATTAATTTGATAACTATTTAATAATAAGTAAGGCATGCGTCTCCATATAAACTAACACAAAGTGCAAAAATGTAAAATCGAGAATAAGTCACGCTGATGACTGAATTGGCAAAGCATCTGGGACGATATTCCAGGAGATGCAGGTTCAAATCCTGCTCTGTTACTTTCGATTTCACATTTTCTTACTTTGTGATCTTCATGAATATATTCAAATAATCACAGGCCACAAATCTAAATAAATATAGGTATATGTAGCCGTGTGTGGCCGGCTTTAGAAATGATCCACCCCTCTCCACCCATGGGAGTCGTAAGAGCCGACTAAGGGAATATCGAGGGAGTGGGCAGCAGCACTTCTTCGAGTATTAACAACATCCACTGCGATCGCCAACCCGCCTGCCAAGCGTGGCGATTACGGCACTATCCCCCATTCTTGGGGAGGCCTATGTCCAGCAGTGGACGTTAAAAGGCTGATGGATGGATGGATATGTAAAAGTATATCTAGCTTTCCTTTTGTTCATGTAATTATCTTTCTTCCCTCTATGTAAATATTTTCCCCCTTTCTCTTATAACGAAATGTGCAGATAAACATGACGCATCCATGAAATTGAACCTTTTATATGCTATATGGGTGGCGAACGTGTATAAGGCTCACCTGATGGTAAGCAGTTACCATAACCTATAGACGCTATGTCTATAGGTTACGGCCTATGTCCAGCAGTGGACTTTAAAAGGCTTGATGGATGGATGGATGATAGACGCTAGCAACACCAGAGGCTCACATCGCATCACTCGCACGTCGCCATCTCCAACCATGACCGATATTAAGATCTGAGATCATTATTATTATTATTGTACAGTGATGCTAAACTAATAGAATGAATACTTGTACTGCCACAAATTGGCTGCCTGATGAAGAGTTTGTATCTACCGATCGAAAAATCGGCATGAACATTTTCGAAATATTTTTCGTAAATGTCTTGGAAATCACAGAGCCAAAAACTATAAAGAGTTAGTCAACAAACTCTTACCAGCTTACAAGGGTATGGGTCGCAATATGTCGCTCAAAATACACTTTTTTACACATACATTTAGATGTTTTCCTCCGAGTTTGGAGGGCGTTAGCGACGAATTTGGTGAGTGGTTCTATTAGGACATATCCAACGTGGAAAACCAGTACCAAAGCAAGTGGAACATTTAGCTGACTACTATTGGAAATTTAAAAGAAATGTACCTGCCGCAAAATATTCCCGATGATCCTGAATAAAGTAGCTATTAATCTTACCGTATTTACTTAAAAAAAAAATGTTAACTGATGTTGTAAGAAACTGAGAGTGACAATTTTTTTGAAACGCAAATTAATTGTAGATTCAAAATACTTAAACAATTCGATTTCAATTACCTAACTTTCATAAATGTAATTTTGTCTATCACCAACTGATCTATATCCAATCACCGTAGAAGTTACACTTCAAAAATGTTCCAAAAGTTTGTAAAGCGTAATACAGTGTTCGTATACGTTATCAGATTGGGAGTCTGGCTGCCAGTGTTTGTCTAAGGTGTGCGCTGTACTCCGCTACTCCTTTAGTTTGTGTTTCAAACAACTTTGATTGAAATTCACTTCTCGCAAATTGGTAAAACTTTCACAATTGCTTTTCTTTTATGTATTGTTTTCTTTTGTATTAAACATTGACACGTGCATGTTTTATAACGGCATACTTCTTGTAGATCTGACTGTAACTTTTTTATTAGCAGCACACAAGCCACAAGCCAGGCAAGGTGTTTGCCTAGGACTTAACAGACAAGGGTCATAACCAAGCCGCTGCTGCTGTAAGGGTACACCATTAAGTTAGAAACGAATAGAAATATAATTGGATTTCTTTATAAATGAAACACACCGAAATGCAAGAAACGAAGAACTTAAAAATACTACCTAAAAAAAGTTGTTGATTATAGTGCCTACCCCATTCCTTAGCAACAAGTAAGTAACTATTATACTACTATTAATACCATCAATAGGGTACTGTTTCATATATTCCATTTGATGCTTCTGTACGCTTCCCTTGGATGCCTCATACGATATCAGATATCCGCCGTAAAGATTACCACGGTGGAATTGCGTGTTCTTAGCCGTCACCAAACGTTAGAAACAGTCAGCGTGAGTATCTGCAATCTAAGCCTTCCCTGTGTCTTACTCTGTGCAGTTGTTTGACATTACGGCAGAATTTGCTAACTTTACCAATAAGTAAAAAGAATTGAATTCAAGATATCTAATGTCTACATCCCTTTGGATGAGCTCGGAAAATAATATACCAAATGCCAAACATGATACCAATTTTAGGATACCAATTTACGGAAACGTACTTAATCAAATATTTATCTAGAAGGTCCTCGGGGATTCTATTGCTGTTGCGAGTATTTTAATTATCGGCTGATGTACCAGAATTGAACGAGTAAAGCTCGCAATAAGAAAATAATAGCAGCGAGATTATTAATTCGTTGTCGAAAATTCGTTGTTATGGATATAGTAGTGCGAAGGACTTTTTAAATCTTTATATTTATGTACCTATACTTGTATGTGTTAAATGCGTATGGGTATATAAAGAGAGACGCGTTTCTCTAGAGTGTATTTGCGAAATGACCGGAACCTGTAATTGATTATTTTTGAACAGAAGTGCTTGAATTCTCATTATGACTTTCCTCAAAATCCTTACTAATGAGTAACGAGCGAGTTTGTGTAAGTGTGTTTGTTTCTTTATTTGTTTGTTACACTTTAACGCCGTAACTACTGAAGCAATCATCATGGCAGGGAATGGCGTCACCCCTAAGTGACCTGTTATTTCGTCCAATTCTCGTGGGAACAAAATGAATGATATTCCAAAAAACAAAATAAATCCAAACCCATCTATGATCCAACAAACACTTCACAAGAGCATGTTTACACGTAGCAACTCTGTCGGTGTCATACCACAAGAAATAAATGCTCCCGAAACAATATTTAAACCGAACCACAAAGACGAGAACAACTGGCAACAAGACCGAATACCCCAAACCAAAAGAAAAAGAGTGGAAACAAAATCACCACAGAAAAATAACGCGTAAAAAAAGACTAACACGAGTGCATATGAAATATCCACACAAAATCAATTTGCAATATTAGGCGAAGTAGAAGACAAAACGAATAATACAGAAACAGAAAAGCCACCAAAACCTGAACCAATCTTTGTGACTGGGGTTCTTGATCAACTCTGAAAAATCTACTACTAAGGATAACAACGGAAGGAAATTTTACTATGACCACATTAAGATCAGGGCACATTGTGAAAGTAATGCCAACAAGCATAGAAGTATACAAAACAATAAGAGAAAAATTTATTGCAGATAATATCAGCCATTACACCTATATGTTAAAAAGTGAAAAACCATATAGAGTTGTACTGTGAGGCCTCCATAGCTCTGTAGATACCTCTGAAATAAAAGAAGAACTCAAAGCACAAGGACACGAAGTTAGGCAACTCATAAATGTGCGTCACCGAAATTCAAAAGAACCCTTAGCCCTTTTTTACGTAGACCTGGAACCAAAGCGAAACAACAGAGATATATTCAAAATAAAAATTTTAAATCACATGAAAATATCTTTTGAAGCACCATAAAAGAAACAAGAAATTCTACAATGCAAAAGATGCCAAAGAATTGGACATTCCAAAAATCAATGTTACCGACCATTCGAATGCGTAAAATGTGGAGACGACCACCCAACTACCAGTTGTCTCAAAATGAGGGACACAGAAGCTACTTGCGCGAACTGCCAAGAAAAGCACCCAGCTAGTTACAGGGGATGCGCAAAATACAAACCATATAAAGAGCATTTATTGAAAATCCAACCAAAACTAACACACAACTATACAAACCAGACTAATCAAATGCCTGATACGGACAGATCGCAGCCAAGGAAATTCAAAACTTATAATAGAACAACCGCAACTTACGCTGAAATGACAAAAAGCAAAACGGAGAACACACCTAGCCAATCATTTCAAATGCAGCAACTAAGCGACATCTTAGAACAAATGTTCAGTAGAATTCAAACTATGATGCTAAGCATGGTAGACAACATGATGGATCACTTTGTCCAGCTTATAAGCAGCCAAATAAAAAAATAATCTTAACCTTAAAATAATCACATGGAACGCGAACGGACTAGTCGCACGAAGACTAGAGCTGGAAATGTTTCTTCGCACAAAGAAAATTGACGTGGTATTAATATCCGAAACTAGATTTACCAGCAAAAGCTACATCTCAGTCAAGGGATACACTATTTATGCTACTAACCACTCATCGGGAAATGCGCATGGAGGAACGGCTGTACTCATAAAATCAAATATAAAACATTACCCGCTTGAATCTCATTCAACAGACAAGATACAAGCTACCCTTATCAAAGTGGAAGACAAAATTTCGGACATTACCCTTGCTGCAGTTTACTGCCCTCCTAAACATCAGATAACACAGGAAGACTATAAAGATTTCTTTTCTTCTCTCGGCCACCGCTTTATAAGTGCAGGAGACTGGAATGCTAAGCATCTGTACTGGGGCTCTAGGCTTGTAACAACTAGAGGTAGACAGCTCTATCAAGTCGTAAAGGAACTCAACCTAGATTGCCTGTCCACTGGCGAGCCTATCTACTGGCTGACTGATCCACGAAAAACCCCCGACTTGCTGGATTTTTTCATATCAAAAAACATTTCAATCAATAAAACTAGTACGGAAACCGACCTCGATCTCTTCTCAGACCACTCTGCTATTATTATTAACGTATATAGTAAGATCATACTAACAGAAGCACCACAAAGAGTCTACAATAAGAATACTAACTGGAAAAAATATCAAGATATTATTACCACAGAGATTCAGCTTAAGGTATCACTGAAAACCACTGACGAAATAGAACAAGCTATAGAAAGGCTAAACAGACTTATTCATAACGCAGCGAGCAGGTCTACATCCTACCATAAATCGGGAATTGCAAAAGAGCACGTATACCCAGCTTTCATCAAAGACTTTATAAGTGAAAGACGTAGACTCCGTAGAATATGGCACAACACTCACTATCCTAAAGATAAGACTGCCTTCAATAAAGCCTCACAACAACTAAAAACTCTAATCAAAGAATTTGAAAACGGAAGTTTACATTCATTTCTCGCAAAACTAACACATACTAGTGAGACAAACTACTCGTTGTGGAAGGCCACCAAAAACCTAAAGCGTCTCAAACAATAAGTGACACCATTAAGAACACAAACTGGGTTTTGGGCTCGCTCCGATAGTGAAAAAGCTAATCACCTATATAAAGTTTTCGAACCACTCCCCAGTGGCAATCAAGAACTGGACAACGAAATAGAGAAATACCTCAGGTCTCCTATTCAGATGTGCTTACCACTAAAACATGTGACTACTAATGAGTTAAGGCGGGAAATCCTAAAACTCCAGGAGGGAAAATGCCCAGGCTATGACCTTATTGATGCTACTCTATTGAAACACCTTCCAAAAGAAGGAGTGCTACTCATACTCGCTATATTCAACGCCTGTTTAAGATTGTACTTCTATCCAAGCCAATGGAAAATAGCACAGGTAATAATGATACTGAAACCGGGTAAACCTGCTCAAGAAGTGTCAGCATATAGGCCTATTAGTCTCATTCCGGTAATTGGAAAATTACTGGAAAGGATTATACTAAATAGAATGCGAGAACAATTAGCATAGATAATACCAACACATCAATTTGAATTTAGCGAAGGTCACGGAACCATCGAGCAAGTGCATAGGTTGGTTGACGTCATAAGTAGAGCATTGGAAAATAAGCAATATTGCTGCGCAGTCTTTCTAGATATAAGCCAGGCATTCGACAAGGTGTGGCATAGTGGGCTACTCTACAAAATAAAGAAAATGCTACCACACTCCTTTTTTCTAATCTTGAAAACAGGTGCTACGAGGTAAAATATAATTCGGATACATCACAAATGCACGAAATTAAGTCAGGAGTTCCACAGGGCAGTATACTGGGACAAGTTCTCTATCTAATATTCACATCAGACCTACCTACCCATGCCAATACCATTACAGCGACATACGCGGATGATACCGCACTTCTTTTAACCCATGAAAATCCCGATACCGCATCCGAAAGGCTCCAATCACACCTGACCCTCGTGAAAGCATGGTTTCAGAAGTGGCGTATTAATGCCAATACAGACAAGTCATTTCAAGTAACTTTCACACTTAAAAGGAAAACCTGCCCACCGGTGAAACTTTACTCGTATAATACAGAGATCACACAATCAGATGATGCCAAATACCTAGGTATGTATCTTCACCGTCGACTCACTTGGCGCAAACACATATGGAATAAAAGAAAACAACTAGACTGCAATCTTCGCAACATGTACTGGCTCATCGGTCGTAAATCACAGTTGACCGATGCTAGTAAAATGGCTATATATAAAGCTATACTAAAGCCTATTTGGGCTTACAGCATTCAGCTCTGGGATACAGCTAGCCATAGTAATATCGAAATACTTGAAAGGTTTCAAACCAAATCAATGAGAACCATGTTCAACATCCCACCACACATAAGTAATAAATATGTGAACCTAGATTTAAATCTACGAGCTGGGAAGGAAGTAATTGAGTCAACGAGCAAGAGTTATCAAGTCAGATTAGACCAGCATATCAATGAATTAGCTGCTGAACTGAAGGGACTGGGTAGTCTAAAATTCTCACGCCTTAAGAGAAATAGTATACCAGAACTAGCGACACGTTTCGCAGACAAAAAATTATATATGTACCATTGGGTACATGTCTCTGCTGTAACTACATAATACCGATATAAATCTGACAGCATATTAGTTTATTGTTTGAAACAGATTACTAAGTAGCAGGATAGAAAAAAAAATTGTTTGTTACGCTTTAACGCCGTAACTACTGAAGCAATCATCATAAAATTTTGTATACAGAAAAGGACCTGATCAGAGACATTGTATTTCGGAAAAATTAATGGTTACTTGGTATAGCTAAAAAATTTTTTTAATAAAGTTAATTAACGTGCCATAGAGTGATATATTTATATTATTAATTCCACGCGGATGAAGTCGCGGGCAGAATCTAGTGTAACCTTTTTTATTACAAAGGTCACTCCATATTTAGGAGGATATTTTTAATATGGAGAGGTAAAGAAAAAAATTATTACAAAAAACATAGCATCACGCCTGTATTCCCCGAAGAGGTAGGCAGAGGTGTTTACACACCCACGACTCACCAGCTATGTTTAAGTCCCACGTAATAGGGGGCGAGCCTATTGACGTCTACCGGGCACATTTCCAAACTCCGGGCTGCTACTGAGAATTAATTACAGTTCTTGCAAATAATTATTTATTTATTTATTTGCAAGAACTGTCATGATTTTATAACAAAAAAATACCTCACCCGAGGTTTAGTAGATAATCTTTTTTTTCTTCATTGAGAATAAAACCTCTGTACAATATAACCTATTCCAATATTATATTTAAATTCGCCAAATAAAATGCATATACCCTCAAATCTAGTAAATCCCTTCATAGAACTGAGCAGGTAACGAGATAGAATACGGTGCATCAAAATTAAGTTTAGAATTTTACTGTCCTTTAAGCCTCCGGTCTTTAAATGAGCCGGATTTAAGATAATTGTGTTGTAAAAAGTAAATTTCCTGCATAGTTTAGGGGATTTTCTGAAGACTTAAGGAATCTACTATTATACTAGGTCGTATTCCATCCGCAGATTAGGAACCCTTTTTGATGTGAAACATCTAATGCGAAGGGAGGGTAAAATCGGCTGTTAGCGTGGCGACGTTTTTATTGTAGGTACTTGTCCCGTTCAAATCTTGCAAGTTAAATTTGACACACTTCCCGGTTTCCGATTGAGCTGAAATTTTACACTCATGTGTATATCACGTGACAATGCAATATTATGATGACATGGAGCTGATCTGATGATGGAGCTGGAAGGTGGACATAGGAACTCTATAATGAAACGGCATAACCTTACCGAGTTTGGGCTCGTATGATTTATCTTACCGAGTATGCATTGTGTCTAGATGGTATCCAGGGGCTGATGATGAATCTGGAAGTTGACCACAGTAACTCTATAATGAAATGACGCAACCCCGTCGAGTTTGGACACGTTTGATTCGTCTTGACGAGTACTTTGTCTTTAAGTGGTATCCAGGGTCTGATGATGGAGCTAGAAGGTGGCCATGCGAAACTCTGAAATTAAATGGCGCAACTCCATCGAGTTAGGGCTCGTTTGAAATGTCCTGACTAGAACTTCAGTCATAGATGATATCCAGGGTCTGATGATGGAGCTGGAAAGTGACCACAGTAACTCTGTAATGAAACAACCCAACCCCATCGAGTTTGGAATTATTTGATTTGTCTTGACGAGAAATTGTCTTTAGATGGTATCCAGGGTCTGATGATGGAGCTAGAAGGTGGCCATAGGAACTCCGTTATAAAACGACATAACTCCATCGAGTTTGGGCTCGTATGATTTGTCTTGACAAGTACTTTGTCTCTAGATGATATCCAGGGTCTGACGATGGAGCTGGAATGGGGCCACTGTAACTATGTAATGAAACTACGCAACCCTATCGAGTTTATACTCGTTTGATTCGTCCTGAGGAGTACTTTGTCAAGTTATGATCATAATATTTCTACAAAGTAATTTCGCTGTTTTCACATCTGCTAGACGTCCCGTGATGTCTAGGTTTTTTTTTGTTAAGGCGGGAGAAAATGTTCCTAACGGCACACCCCATCGTTCCGGGCAACGAACAGGGTGGCATGGGGCCCTCACCCACCAAAGAAACCCGCCGTCTGCCGACTCTCCGCCTTTAATGGCGGGCCACCGGAACCATTTTACATTACCTCAGTGGTTTCTGTTAGGAACCCTATTTATTTTTTTAACAACAAAGTAGTTTAAGTTAGCCATTTCGGAGATTAGGTAGAACAGAAAGTGTTTTGGTATAAGTAACATAATTTTATTATAGTCATACATATATATGCATTTAGTAAAAAGCTGTTATTTAGACATCAATTTTATTTATTTTTAAAGATTCATTCGGTTTTTATTTTGTCTATTGCGTAGATATCTGGCTCCGTGTCACTACACAGACAGAATATACTCGTAATATGTCACTAACCCATTAATTTTTGCGTAGATATCTGGCTCCGTGTCACTACACAGACAGAATATACTCGTAATATGTCACTAACCCATTAATTTCCGGGCGTGTCTTATTAAGAAGTAAGCTACTATAGAAGGAAATCTTGAAAAAGACTGGTGGTAGAGATTGGCATCGAGTAAGCGTCCTTACTTGTTGCTGCCCACGAGTGCGTAGGGTCTGCCGTCTTTTCCATCTAGAGAATCTGTGAAATATTTTTGTGTGTTTCAGATGTAGGTATGTGTAGCCAATTTTAGGTATCTCTGTTCTAGTTTTGAGTATGATGGTAGATCTTGTCTGTAGGCAACGGCTTGTCTATGAGAAAGCGTTGTTATATAATGGTCAGGTAATTACGAAGTTGATAATTTGTCTTTGTTAGATAAACAGAGGTAGTGGACATAGCTATCTGATTTTTTTAATATGTTAGAATGCAACGCCCTGCACTGAGGAATAGTTTTCGTATTGCGGGGAATTTTACAAACAAACAACTTCACAGACACAAAGTAGCCAGACTCAGAACAATCATTTGTGATTCACACAAAGAGTTGTCCTGTGTGGGAATCAGACCAACAACATTCGGGGTGTATCATATCCTAATATTGAAAACGGCTTTAAACAGTACGACTCTTGAAATAAAGAATTTTCGTAACAACAGAGAAAGGCTGAATGAACTTATTGGCGGCTGAAACCATAGAGTACGTTTAGTAATGAATAAATAATGAAACACAGTGTCATTATTGTGCTATAAACTAAAACAAGAAGTTGACAATTGCCGTCTCCCACAACTTTACTTTAAAACTAATCCAGGTGTCGACTTAACGTAATAACTAGTTATAAACAAGAAAAATCCTTCGTGATCTCACTCGGAGTAAGTTTTATTTATCCGGGGAAGTCGCAGAACTCGTAGCCAAGAAAAATAGTTGGTTTTAGAAAGACGTCGTGGTTTTACTAATACTCGATGGAAATCGTGACAAAACATCGTCTACGAACTTTGGAAGGGAAATCAAAAATGTTTTCAAACTTACTTATTTGTTCTGTTATACACAAGGGAGGTATTTTGAAGTAAAATCTTAATAGCTGCTTGCCGGGATTTATTACAGTGAGGAACTTCGAGCACTCATTAATTCTAAGTAAAGCACCAATATTCAGACTGGATTACTTGTAAGGATTTCAAAGGTTGGATGAAATTCAAGCCTTAGCTATAGAGGAGATTTGGTAGAAATCCAATTTATTTGATAGAACCAATCGCCGAGTGAATTGTTTTGAATAATTTTAGTGGTAGAGCCTTGCTTATCCCAGCATGAAAGTGCTGACTTGATCGGGAAAGTCCCACCCTCGCACACAAGATCAGCGTGCATAAACTGTAGCTACTCGTACCGTTGTGTGTCGTATGATGAATGAGAGCGCTGGAGGTCCAAACCCCCTTCCGTAACCTCTCCTTGCTATCCTTCCTTCCATTTCCATGGAGATGATAATGCGCAAGTGATGCATGTGGTAGTAAAACATATAAAAATATCTCGATCAGATCTAGTCCTTCGACACGAATTTCAGTCACGATGGCCAGTGACTTGCGCTGATTGTATTATACACACGGAAGAACTTGCACTATCCATTCTTCATTCTGTTTTTCACTTAGCTACGTATGTTTTTGAATAGATGGCGTTGGTCGTAAAGACAAATGTGATGAGGAAATTGCGACGACCGAATAGGTCAGTACGATAGCTCAGTGGCTTAAAGCACTTCCCCCGATTGGAAAAGACACGGGTTCGATTCCCGCTCGTACTAAAAATATCTTTTTCCTTATTCACAAATAATGGACCGAGGAACGTCCGCCACCGGCAAGGCCTCCGCGAAGGTGCGACGCTCCAGTGTGCGGAAGCATCGCTCAGTAGAGGGTAGCCGAAATGGTAAGCCGCCGGCGAACCATTAAAGTAGTCTCACGTCATAGTTCCAGCGGTCCGCCAGTACAAGTGGAGTGACGGTACACGGCGGGTTTATTTAGTGGGCGATCTCCAAAGATTTTTTTTTTAAGACAATAATTTGCACTAAATTAAATCAAATCAAATCTTTATTTGCGTAACATGGGTATGAGTTAAAAGTTCTTATAAATTTAGAAAAGTTTCTCCATATTAAACCGTCACAGCGGCATGCAAAAATATAATAATAAACAAACATAAAACAACATAGCATCACGCCTGTATTCCCCGAAGGGGTAGGTAGAGGTGTTGTTGGTTACACACCCACGACTCGCCAGCTATGTTTAGGTCCCACGTAATAGGGGGCGAGCCTATTGACGTCTACTGGGCACATTTCCAAACTCCGGGCTGCTACTGTCAGGGTTAAAATATTGATCATAAAATTATTCCAAATTCACATATTTAATCAAAATAAATAATCATCAATACATTTTGTCGTTGAAATACTCCGTAATTGAATAGTAGCATTTCTGAAGTAGTAATGCTTTTATATTGTTTTTAAATAAATTGATGTCCTTTATTTCTAAAATCATTCTAGCCAAATGTTTACAGATACACGCTCCGTGTACATACAGAAAATTCTTTTATTTAACATAGATGTTCTATTTTCTGGTACACACAATTGTAGATGCCGTCTTTTACTATTTAAATTCCTAAATAAATGCATATTTTTAAGTATAAATAGAACCACTTCAAAAATATATAAACCGGGAAAATTAATATACCCCATTTCTCAAACAATGGCCTGCAACTTTCAGTTGGTTTTATGTTACACATTGCCCTTAAACATTTCTTTTGCGCTAAGGAATAATCCATGTATCTTGAGACTTAACAAACTTACAACTTAGACTAAGAATAACCCTAAGTGGATAACACAATTGATGTGTAACATACTAAACCCTAATACTCAGCACGGGAGCTTGGTAAGTAAAAAAATAAGCCGTGTGTTTTTTTAATACTTTGTGGGTGGCAAACAAGTATACGGCACATCGTATACTAAGCGGTTAGTGTAGCCTAGACGCTAATAGCGTCAGGGGCACGCGTGACCAATACTAAGAAAAGAGATGCAAGATAATAAGCAAAGGGTAAAGGTTCAGTTTTTTGGGGTAGTTATTAAAACGGCTCGTCTTGCACGAGACTGGAAAAACGGAATTTAATGTGTGTTTTAACTTTGCACGTTAGGTTGTAGTTATGGGATAGCAGGTGCAGAACATATTAGATATTATAACACATTTGATTTCGAGTATACACAAACTACACATTTGTAGTTTTCTTTCACAACCTAACAGATAAATGATTACTCATTCTCTTCCGAATTACAAGCGAGGCTAATGAGAAAAAGATTTCTCGGATACATCTGTAGGTAGTTAGGGATTCCCATTATAAGGCAATTACTGTTATTATTGAGAAGCTATTTTTGTTGTGTTTTGGACATAATATATATAAATATGTTTTCTTATGGGATAGATAACGAAGCTCTCGTTTGCTTCGAGTAAAATACCTATATGTCCCGGACTATTTCTATATAATTAAATATGTTGTTGTATTCATAGTAACTTAGCGACATAGTATATCCCTAAGGAAAATGTGAATTTTTGTTAATACGGAAAAAAATGTTCTCATCCGCACACCTAGTCGTGCTTATGCTTTTTTGATTTGGACTTTTTTTCTTGTAAGGAAATTAATTTTCAATGAGGCATTTTAAAATGCCTTCATAGGTTTTATTGAGACTCGCACCTAAATTTTTTTAGAAAGGGAATTTATGATAAATATAATAAAATTACACAATTTCACAGATTTTAGTTTTGTTTTTGCCGTAATAAATAATACAATCATATGTTTAATATATTCCTTTAATCATAATGTTAAACACGATAAAGGCAGGAAAATAATTGTGAAGGTGCTAACTTTACAGTGTCTTAAAATAAGGTGCTTATGTTTGTGGTATAAAATTTTGTTTACGACCCCTGAGCCAAGCAGAAATACTTAGTCAGGTGATATAAAGTTTTCATATAAAACTGGTCTTAAAAATTCTAGTAAAGGGATTTAAGTTAGATAATTGAATAAAACTTTTTTATAAAAACGCTTTCAGTCATGAAACTTTTTTACAAGAAGGCAATACATTTGAATCCATCTGATTGTGATAACAGTATCTAAAATTACTTAGAGCTGTTTATCTAATTTAAGATAACTAAAAAGTTTTGAATTTGAATATAAAATGGTGAGTTTTGTTTTTATATAGGTACTAGCATTTGCTTGCGGCTCCGCCGCAAACAAAAGCTAGTTTTTAGGCCGATATAGTAGCGGGATAAAATGTATACCAGTTTTTAAGTCTAATCGAGATCTATCAAATAAAAAAGTTGCATCAAAATCCGTTCAGTAGATTTTATGTGCTGCTTGAACAAACAAACAGACAAACAGACAAAAGCTAGTTTTTCGGTTATATCTCAGGTTCCCGATACAGTAGCGGGATAAAATATCTACCAGTTTTTAAGTCTAATCCAGGCCTTTCAAATAAAAAAAGTTGCATCAAAATCCATCCAGTAGTCCTTTTAAATAAATTCTAAAAAAAATCTAGTTTAAATAATTTTCTAGTTTTTCGGTTATATCTCAGGTTCCCGATATAGTAGCGGGATAAAATGTGTACCACTTTTTAAGTCTAATCAAGGCCTTTCAAATAAAGAAAGTTGCATCAAAATCCGTTCAGTAGTTTTTGTGTGATGCGTGAACAAACAAACAGACAAACAGATAACGGACAAAAATTCTAAAAAAAAATGTTTTGTGTTTAGACACGCCTATATAGCCTATTACAGTATTTTTTTCTGAAATATCTTCAATGTACAGACACAGCTCTGTTACAGTTTTATAATAGTATAGATATAGATAGATAAGAGACAAAAGAAAATCTGTGCGCCGTTGGGACATAGTCAAAAGTCTGAGTGAACTTCAAAATTGGATCCATAAAGAAATAAAACTCTTGGGAATAAACAAAAAAATAGACATCTGTCAGATGTGAAAACATCGAAATTTTTTGTAGAAATAATGAGTAGAAATGAAATGGTCATAATAGATTTTTCACTATGTGCTTGTAAAAAAATATGATATGTGTACAATAACGGCAATGGAAATAAAGGCAATGATCTTATAAGTGTGAATGTGTTCTATTAATATAACAATATTATATGTATAATAAATGAGAATATTGTTTGAGTATATAATTCGTCCAAATCCGTTTAGACTTTTAACCGTTTTTGAAGTGAAACTTCTTTATCGACCGACGTATGGGAGAAATTTTCAGTGTAACGTTTCAATGTAACGTTTATCTGTTACGCGCCATCTTTATTTCTAAGTCACATTTTTCCGTTACGCGCCATATTTATTTGTTATGATTTTTTTAAATATGGGTTACAAGACTGTAAATAATATAAGACATAATGTATATTGCGTGACTATGTAATATTATGATGACGTAAAGCTGATCTGATGATGGAGCTAGAAGGTGGCCATAGGAACTCTATAATGAAACGGCGCAATCTCATCGAGTTTGGACTCGTTTGATTTGTCTTGACGAGTACTTTGTCTTTAGATGGTATCCAAGGTCTGATGACGGAGCTAGAAGGTGGTCATAGGAACTCCAATATAAAACGATATAACCTCATGGAGTTTGGGCTCGTA
Source organism: Leucoma salicis (assembly GCA_948253155.1). NCBI lineage: Eukaryota > Metazoa > Arthropoda > Insecta > Lepidoptera > Erebidae > Leucoma > Leucoma salicis. The sequence continues at coordinate 20,141,723 of OX411807.1, forward strand.
TGATTCGTCTTGACGAGTACTTTGTCTTTAGATGGTATCTAGGGTCTGATAATGGAGCTGGAAGGTAGCCAAAGGAACTCCATTATAAAACGACAAGCCCCATGGGGTTTGGGCTCGTATGATTCGTCTTGACGAGTACTTTGTATCTAGTTGGTATCCAGGGTCTGATAATGGAGCTGGAAGATGGCCACAGTAACTCTGTAATGAAACGACGCAACCCCATCGCGTTGGGACTCGTTTTATTCCTCTTGATAAGTACTTTGTTTCTAGATAGTATCCAGGGTCTGATAATGGAGCTGGAAGGTGGCAATAGGCACTCTGCTATAAAACGCCGTAATAATTCTATTATAATTAATGACATGCTATAATAATCTTAGTAGCAATAAGGTATTATTTGTATCCATGTCTATGACAATAAAAACCTTTTGCTTAAATTTTATCTAAGTAATTTAGCTTTATTTAACCAATTTCTGTAAAGTTGTAAATTGTAGATCATTTTTCGAAAAATGATGTCATAAAGAAGTTTCACTTCTTACGTGTGTACACTAATACACACACCATCCATCCATCACCCTTTCAAGGTCCACTGCTAGACATAGGCCTCCCCGAGAGAACGCCACAACGAGCGGTCCCGTCATGGGGGATAATGCCGTAATCGCCACGCTTGGCAGGCGGGTTGGCGATCGCAGTGGATGTTGTTAATACTCGAGGGAGTGCTGTTGCCCACTCCCCCGGCATTCCCTCAGTCGGATCTTACGACTCCCATGGGTAGAGAAGTGTGGGACAATTCTAAAGCCGGCCCCACACGGCTCATACACACACACACACACACACACACATAACTTTTGTTTAAGGTTACATTCTCACTCTCGATAAGGAACAACCCTTGTATCGCAGGGGACTTAGATAAACACATAATTAATTAAACGGACACAGTGTATCTAAACAACTCCGAAATCTGGGCACAGGTTACAGACACTAAGCGTATAATTTTAAAAACTAAACACAGTAGCTCAAGGATAAATGCTTTTACATGAATAGTATATATGTATAATAGTTTTAAGCTATTTTTGCAATGGAAATAGTAATAATAGTTTTACTATAGGTAATACCGGATAAATATAGTTATTACGAGTGAATGAACTTCGAAATCCAATAAGACACAATTCACAACAAAGTCCCACCAAGTGGATCCACCAACAATAGCTGACTCAAGATACGGCACTTACTTCCGTACAATTGAATCTCTAACATATTGGACTCCTGAAAAAAGTGGACGTTGTCCTCATAAAAGACGTTTATATATCGATATCAGTTATCAATATCGTAAGAAAACAACATTTGATTTAAGTTTATGCGATTGTTGCAGTTATATTCCGAAATAATTTCGTTTATTTCTGACTAGATTTTGCTTGCAACTTCGTCCGCATGGATTTTATACTATAAATTCATCACATTAATTAACTTTACGCACTAATAGCTATAGGTACCACTGGAGCCATATACAAATAGTAACCTAATAGGCTTATAACCATAGCTCCGCTGCAGATAAAGACGCTTTCAGGCTATATCCCAGGTCCCTACATAGTATAGATATAGTAGCGGAATAAAACATATACAAGTTTTTAAGTCTAATCAAAAGCTATCAAAAATAGTTTCATCAAAATAAGTTCAGTAGTTTTTACGTGATGTGCCAACAAGTGAACAGACAAACAGACAATATTTCGAAAAAGAACTGTTTTGTGTTCAGAAATGCCTAAATGATGGCCGTATTAGCCATTTATTTCTCAAATATCCTTAATGAACAGACATGAGCTGTCTGTATGATACAGCTTTATAATATGTACACATTAAACACAAAGTGAAAAATGTGAAATCGAAAATAACAGTCACGAGCAGGATTTGAACCTGCATCTCCTGGATACCGTCCAGATGCTTTGCCAATTCAACAATCATGACAATTGCTCCTGACTGCTAATTTCGATAACACATTCATACTTAAGCGTTCCATGACGATGACGCGAGTTCCATGATTTTTGTTTACCCAAAAAGTACTCAACGCGCCTAAAGAAGATCGGAGCGTTCGGTGACGATGACGCGAGTCCCATGATTTTTGTTCACCCAAAAAGTACTCAACGCGCCTAAAGAAGATCGTAGCGTTCAGTGACGATGACGCGAGTCCCATGATTTTTATTCACCCAAAAAGTGCTCCATCCATCCATCAGCCTTTCATCGTCCACTGCTGGACATAGGCCTCCCCAAGAGAACGCCACAGCGAACAAAAAGTGCTCAACGCGCCTAAAGAAGTTTTCACTTCAAAAATATAAATATTAAACAAAACAAGCAAACAAACAAACGCACTTTGCATATAAAGTTTTAAAGTAAGGATTTTATATTTTCTTTTATAAATACGGTTACACTGTTTGGCAGCCTGGTGGTTGAGGTGCCAACTTTCCATGTCCAGTACCGTAGTGTCAATTTCCACACGAATCAATTGGTCCACAAATAGTCATTTTGCGTCTATTTTGTATGTTTCTAAAGTCATCATCTTTTAGATTATAGTCACGTTATATTCTGGTCTTACATAAATGTGGCAGATAAATAGACTAACAAATCGAGCGGCATGTATGATAAAAATACTTTTTCGTGCTCTAATCATATATTCAGGGTAAAGTTAAAACCAGTCAGCACGTATTACCAATCACCGCTGTTATCAGTACCCAGGTGCACGCTCCGTCCTTAGTGTAATCCCACACCCTCTTACGACACCCCTGAGAAAACCTCCACAAAACCTACGTTCGCCATATTTTGTTGGCTGATGTCTAAATATAATGTCACGTCCGAGCTGACGCGGAGTGTTTGATTTATAACGTTGTATCCTTAGGACCCACGTCACTCGATTTGTACAATAAATAATCGTTTTTTCGTGACAAGTAACGGCGTTCGGATATTCGTTGTTGTGCTCTGAATACAAAGATGGAATCGTGTCAACGGATTTAAGGCAGAAAGTCTCTTACTTTAGATATCTATTATTTATACTTCTCACTGTCTACCAATTTTAAGTGAGTGTCTAAGGACTACATAATATGGAATATTTTTTTTTTGTCCAATTCTAGATTTTGCAATCAGTCCTTAGTCTATAAGAAGATGAGTTGAAGTAAAATTGGTGTGTTGAGGTGGATCCCCAAAAAAAAGGAAAGGCTCCCAGCCTTTCCTCTTTCCGAATTGACGCTTCAGCTGTCAGTGTTCAGTTGCTAAATCCATTACAGTAGCTTTTTTCAGACGCCTTTTATGAGCTATCTGAGCTAGACTGGTGGCTAGATGATTTGGGTGTCTTTCTAGTCTTTGTTTGTAGCGTTTGGCAAATGAGGCTACTTCCTTTTTGACTATGTTAATTTGAACTCACTCATGCACCTCCGAGTTTTTGATGAGCCACGGTGTATTGGCAATGTTTTTTAAGATGGCGTTTGGCATTCTCTGTAGGATGTTTATGTTAGAGGCGGCAGCAGAGCCCCAGACTATATATAAGAGAGAATATGGAATATAAAGTGAAGTGAATTGAGTTTTCGCATAATACAATGACCATTACTCACACAAAGAAGGTTATAGACGATGTTGCATCTTTTCAGACGACACTATTCTAACGATTTCAGTCTTTAACTACTTGTATTTTGAATCTGTTTCATTATGTTCTTAAAAAAAGAAGATGTTAATGTGAAGGCAATAGAAACTTTAACTGTTATTTGCAGCTATAAATAGCTAAAGACAGTCCCAATGAAAATAAAAACGGTTCCGAACTTGGACTATTATGACAAACAAAAAAATATGTTTGAGAAAGTTGGCAACTAACGACGCTCGTTATTGGCTTAGCTGGCCAATATTTTTCGTAGACAAAGATGGCGTAGTTGTACCAAACTGTTGTAATGTTCAGAGATTAGTTTGCGCTTAACTGTTTTGTTATTTCTATAAGAACTTTCTTAGCACGTCTTATGTTTATAAGAAGTTTCTTAGCGTCACGATTAAGTTTAGTTAAACTGCATACGCATTTCCTTAGGATTAATGACACTTACCTTTGTTTTAATGTTAATTTACTTTTATTATTAGTATTATTATTTAAAAAAAGTTAGTATTCGTATTACATCCTTTTTTTAGTATTTAAAGAAGTTTTGAAAATACAATAAATGAATTTATTAAAATCAGCCTCGTGACTCCGTCGTAGATAGGTAAAGTAGTAGTAAGGTTATATTTCAGGTTCCCAATAAAGTGACGGGATAAAATGCATACCAGTATTTAAGCCTAATCAAGAGCTATCATAAAAAAAAATTCAAAGCAGTCATGAGGACTGCTGACAGAAGTGAAAACTTAAAACTACAAACAAACAGTTGTTATTTTTGGATATCCAAATTAAATGTTTGACCTTAAATTAAAATTTGTAAATCAAACACAAAGTGAAAAGTGCTAAGCATGTCAAATGCTACAAATATATATAAAAATATCTAAAATATTTGTAAATCAAAATTATTCATTCATTCAAAAAGAAAATATTATGTAAATTATTCATTTCTTCATTCACAGCTGGCCCAGCATAATAAGTTATACCTACCAATAGGAATAGATATAGTTTTATCATTAACACGTCACGTGATCAAAGCGTTCGTTGTCCATGACGCGAGTTCCATGTATTTATGTTCACCCAAAAAGTGCTCAACGTGCCTAAAGAAATTTACACTTCAATAATCAAAATCCGTTCTGTAATTTTTGAACAGCCAGTACAAAATAAAAAAAATAGTCTAATACAATGATATTTTATGAAATATCTCAAATGTACAGACAAAACCCTGTTACAGATTTATAAATAATTAAATAGTACAGATACAAGTCATGTGGATATAGTAGAAAAGCATTTCAGACGCTCCTTGCATCATGCACTTCTGACTCTGATGTCTTGAGACATTGAGTCGGTACGGTAGACGTCCAATGGCTGATATATTGTTTCAAAGGTTTCATCTACCCACAGTTATATGTAAAATCATATAACTACAATTATATACATATGTCTAACATATAAGTCCACCCGTGACCATGAATGTTGTAGAGTATTCGAAACGTCGCGATGCTAGACAATCAAGTAAACGCGATAGATTCCGTAAACGTTGTTTTATTTCATAATGAAAATAGATGACTACATCGATATTAATTATAAATCAATTCTGTGTTTAAAAACCACTCACTGACCTCACGCAATCTTTGAGCCCCTGAAAAGAATAAAAGGAGCTCGAATCAAAGTCCCATATTAATATTTGGTGGATAATGGCCGCAATATGTGTGATCCAATACTCAGTAATGAAGCTCGGATAGGCACAAAGGCTGTCAGAGGCAGAGGGCGGGCAGGTAGGCAAATTAATCCGATGTAATTTTATCTAGTCGCCTCAAGCCTGTGCCACAGTGGACGTGGCAGCAAATTGAAGAGTATTAAGAATATCTTGGCTCAAGTTAAAACTATTGAGGTTAGTTTAACTAGTAGGTATATTTGATTCTGTATTTCTGGGCTGGCGTTATGTAGTACCTTTTTTTTTGTTAAGGTGGTAAAAAATCTATCGGGCCCGCTGTGTACCCTCTGCCTGTGTTGGCCGACCACTGGAACTGAGTAATAGGGTCTGGTCTGGTCCGCAGGCTCCTTTCGGGTGCACTTTGCTGAGAGACGCTTCTTGAACAGTACAATGCTATTCATACAACTTGATACAGCGCGGAAAACATAGCATCACGCGTGTATTCCCCGAAGGGGTAGGCAGAGGTGTATTACACACCCACGACTATATATATATATATATACTATATACAATACAGCACGGAGAGATATCTATACTATTATAAAACTGTAACATAGCTATGTCTGTACATTTATTAAGATATTTGAGAAATGACTGTAATAGGCTATATAGGCTATATAAACACAAAAGGATTTTTTTAGATTTTTTGTCTGTTCATCTGTTTTTGTTTGTTCGCGCATCATGCAAAAACTACTGAACGGATTTTGATGCAACTTTTTTTATTTGATAGCTCTCGTTTAGACTTAATAACTGGTTTACATTTTATCCCGCTACTATATAAACTAGCTTTTGGCTGCGGTGAAGCCGCGGGAAAAGGCTAGTATAATAATATAGTTTTTTAATACATCTGTATTCACTTTGTAACTAATGTATTTTTGGTCTTCTTTTTTATGGTTCTTATAAATGAACAATTCTGTTCGTTACAATAAATATTTTCTTTCTTTCTTAATGAGCATGATTTAAATTGTATGGCCCTGATGTACCGTCATAGGGTATACATAATTTTAGCGTGATACATATAGCGTACTAGTGTCTGCCAGAGGCTTAAGTTTTAAAGTGATGTATAAAACACGGTAAAATCTGGCACATTAGTGTAAGCTGTAATTATAAGCTATATCTAAGTTAATATAAATCAAAGGTATTTTACACATGAAGGCCGCTGATAGCTTATATATTTCAAATTTAAAAAACGAACTGAATCTTTGCGTAACTGCCTTAGGTTTTAAAACGATTAGGGTGTATTAGCAGAACATTTGCCGCCATTATAGAACAGAACCGTATATTTAATTGGCCGGGAATAGAATAACGGCTGTCGGCGTTGTCCTTTTGTAATTTGACGGGACCCCGAAATGGGGTTGTTCTCGAACTAATTTAAATTCTCAATATTCTGTGTTTTATTTAATAAAATAGTTGAAACGAGAAAGATAAAAATAAAGGTTATTTTTGATGTGATAAAGTTACGTAGGTGTAACGTAGGCGAAATGTAGGTGCAATTCGCCCACGTTACATAGTTCGTAAACATCAGGTTAAGTACAAATCGAGATTTCGTAAGTGTCGTTAGAGTTGATTATATTATTGTAATATAGGGCCTATTGAAGTATATAAATATATTTCTTGCTTTTTTTTATTGATAGATTATTTATGTGACATGGCAGGCTATTAATTATTTTCTTGTCTGGTAGTTCGATCGGAATGCCCGACTCGAATGACAAAATAGATATTTTATGCTAAAAAATACATTCAGTCTGCTTTACATGGGGGTAGGTAGAGACAGCGGATTTCTACTTGCACACCTCTTTTACCTCTTTCACTCTCATTGCACTACTTGCACACCTATTTTACCTCTTTCACTCACACACATACACGTGGGTTAAAGATACTTTTGACTTGACCTTTCTCGAGAACGATTCTAGTTTGGTCAGACACCGACCGACGAGGCCTTCCTCTTCCAACTGGACCATTCACACTCGCTATATGTATAATATATAGTTTTTGTCATCCTTCTTTCATCCATCCTGTCTACCTGCCCAAACCACCTTAAGAATTCTTTCCCAATCTATGTCACTACCTATATATTCTTTTACACTACTTCGGTTCTTCACAACATTTTTTTTTTTCGTATATTTCAATGTTAAACCGGTCATACTTCTTAAATCTCTCATCTCCAATGCATGTAATCTACTTTCATGTTTCCTACCACACCTAATTTTTAAAGATAATAAATATTCTATGTGTGTGTTCAGACCATCATTTAGATTTCAATATCTAATATATAAAATTCACGTGTCACAGTGTTTGTCGCCATTCTCATCCGCAACGGCTTGACCGATTCTTATGAAATTTTGTGTGTATATTCAGTAGGTCTAAGAACAGGATGTATTTTTCATACCCCCAAGTGATAGGGTGGTCCACTCCAAATGTTTTTTTAAACATTTTAGGCCATTTTTTTTAATTTTAATTTTTTGAAATTAATCTAGGTACGTTTACGGAATCTATCGCGTTTACTTGATTTTACTACTATCCCGACGTTTCGAATACTTTACAGTATTCATGATCACGGGTGGACTTAGAGGATAGACGTCCAAGGCTGATGACGTCTAAAAATGTCGACGAAACGTCGAGATAGTAGTAAAATCAAATACACGCGATAGATTCCGTAAACGTAGTTTTATTTCAAAATGTGTAACATTCGCGTAAATATCAGAAAGTATTAATTTTAATTTTTTTATGATAAGGCATACAAGTTAGTTATTTTTTTCTACGCTAGAAATTCCCTAAAAATTCTCTTGGAATAATTTATATGGTAAAACAACGTTTGCTGGGTCAGCTAGTACCAATACATAATATCGTTTAATTCATAGTAATAAAAGCTTGCTGCTTGCAGCATGAAAGGGCCAGCTCGATTGGTGAGGTACCACACTCTCACAGAAGATTACAGTCCACTTATTTCTTCTTTATTATTGATATTGAAGTTATACTTCTAATGCGACTTCCAGAAAGGTTGCGTTAAACGTTTAAGGCTACCATGGAGGGGTTTTAATCAAACACCTAAACTCTTAACATCGACTTAATTATAAGAAATTTTAAAATTTTACTAACGCCATCTAGTGACATTAGACATAATTACTTTATCGAACAAGGTATTTAAAAACATAACTGTGACAAATTTTGCAGTTACGAATTTAATAATTACTTTATTTATTAATGATGCCAAAGAAGTATAACTTCTCACGCGCGTACATAAGTACACGCATTTTTTCTTCTCCACCTTTTCTCTGGGGTTAGACACACGCAAGTGATGCCTATAATGTTGTCAGGCTGAGGTAACCACTAAATGCCAAAAATAAGCAAAAGTATTTTATTTGTTCATCCAAAGTCTGATCTAAGTACATAATACATTTCATCCCAATCAGTAAATTATTAAATTTTTCCGCGTTATAATATTAGTAGGACCATGTTCAGACTGATCACAAGCTCGACAAAACTACAAATTTGTATGTTTCCACTAGGGGTTCGAGGCCAAAGGCTAGTTCTGTAGTTGCTTCTACTACATAAAATGGGGTGGTGACAGTTTAATATGTTCTGGCTGTTACAATACGGGCATGACTCTTGATCATGCGTGGTAAACTAAAACATCTGTATCTACCCTATCTCTTATATTACAATATTAGCCTTTGCCCGTGGCTCCGCTGCAACCAAAAGTTAGTTTTTAGGCTATATCTCAGGTTCGCGATATAGTAGCGAGACAAAAAATGTATACCGGTGTTTAAGTCTAATCAAGAGCTATCAAAAAAAAAAAAGTTGCCAAAATCCATTCAGTACTTTTTGCGTGATGCGCGAACGAAAAAACAGATAAAAAAACTAAAAAATATCGTTTTGTGTAGATGTCTATTTAACCTATTACAATCATATTTTCTCAAATATCTTAAATGCACAGACATAGATCTGTAACAGTACAGCTTTATAATATAGATGGGTACTCTTTAACAAAAGTCAAACGCCCACTAAATTCCCCAACGTCTCGGCCACTGAAACTGAGTTGTTTTCAATAAAAACAGGGGTTGTCTCATCTCCTCATTGAAGCCCAGATCACGAACACACTTTGTTAGCAAAACAACCTTCCCTTTGACGTATCGGCTAGACATTTTTTAATGCATAACTTGAACGGAATTATTGATAACTACATCCGGAGATCCGCCGATTCAGCCTTTGAAGCTTCGGGAGTATGAGTTAAAATATTTTTGTTGCGATGTCAAGTTTTCACTTATAATTGTAGATCAAGTATTGTACTTGTTGTTATTGTTATAAAATATATATTTATACGTAGTTAGGCTAAAGAGATATGGTCGAACTCTTTTTATAATATTAATAAATTATTTCTTTTTATTGCGTATTTTGGCAAGACGATCCATCTGATGGAAAATGGTAACCGTCGCTCATGCACTTAATAAATAAAATCAATAACATTATGTAATTTATCAGCATAATTATGTGCTGGAAAATATGTATTGTTTATTGTATGAATTATTTGTAAATTAAAACATCAAATTACAAACATCTGATTTGTAAATTCAAACATTTAGTTGAATAAACAACACGTGACGACACGTGTTTGTTCGTTGGTATGAAAAGGCCCGGCAGAGTAGAATATTGACCGATCAGAGCATACAAAACTCGCGCAGCTAATACAAGTAATTACCTACGGTTTCGACCTCACCGACGGGGGCGAAAGACGTGTCGCGGTCAAATCATAAACGTGGGAAATCCCACTTTGCCAGCAACAGCCCGAGCCAAGGTTCTTATCCCACAGGGGGTGCCCTCGGGTAGCGTTGCTTAAATGTTGGGTTGAGAGCCCTCTGCTCTCACCAATTGTCCGGATAAGGTTGTCATAGCCACCTGAAGCTAACAACCAACGTCACACAAAAAAAAAAAAAGAAATTAGAAGAACATCTACCATTCTGTTGTGAGCCGCGGTGCTGAAGGTAGCAAGAGACCCGTCTGTTAAGTACTTAATTATATAATGTTTATATATATCTGTTTGCTAATTGCTAATGTATTGAAATAGTAATGTTAATAAGTGTCATATAATAATATCGTTAGTATTATATTTAAATATATAATATACAATTTGATATATGATGTAATACTATATAATATAGTATTTTCTTTCGCCAAACTCAGCAATATATTAAAATGCTTACACCGATTTCCAGATGCAAATAATATCACTCTGAAATTTAGGAAGCCATTTTGACGCCGAAATTGAATAAAAACTTGAGTCATTTTTCAGGGTAACAACGGGCCCTGCCAATGAATGTTGTCGATATGCGAATTTCTTATACAACATTCATTAGCAAGTTCAATCAAGGGTCTACGACTGCGGTTATTTATTGCCTTGCATCGGCCCTCACAATTACGCCCGAAGGAAAAACTTTCACCATTATGGACTCCGAAGGCTTTCATACAAAAAATAAATTGTACACCGATGTATAGTGCGTAATGGATTTCGGGTTTCGATTTCGTTTCTGCTATTGTATCGAAAGAGTACGTTGGACCGCGAATGTAGGCCTGTTTGTGTGTATACATAGTTAAATGTTTATTTGATTCAATCGTTCCGTGTCTTTTTGGGAAATCGATTACGCTGATACGCATGATGTATTTTTCGGGAAGAATTCTATTTCTAATGGCAAGATTTTTTTATGTTATTTAACAACTTGGAGAGTTCGAAACTTGAACAATGTCTTCCAAAAGAAATTCGTGACTTGTAACAATCTAAACTAGTTTATTCTATTAATATTCATTCTTAGGTAAAATCTTAATTGTAAAATTAGGTTTACCTGGTCGGTATAATGTATGAAAATACTTCCGACAGATGGTGCAGGCGTCACCCAAAGACGTTAAGTATGAATGTGTTATCGAGATTAGCAGTCGGGAGCAAGGGTCACGATGGCTTCACTTTGTGTTTAATGTATGTTGCTAAGCATGTCAAATGCTAAAAATATATATAAAATATTTATAGGGTTTGCGTCATTATTAGGTAAAATCTTAATTGTAAAATTAAGTTTACCTGGTCGGTATAATGTATGAAAATACTTCCGACAGATGGTGCAGGCGTCACCCAAAGACGTTAAGTATGAATGTGTTATCGAGATTAGCAGTCGGGAGCAAGGGTTACGATGGCTGAATTGGCAAAGCATCTGGACGGTATCCAGGAGATGCAGGTTCGAATCCTGCTCGTGATTGTTATTTACGATTTCACATTTTTCACTTTGTGTTTAATGTATGTTGCTAAGCATGTCAAATGCTAAAAATATATATAAAAATATCTAATATTTATAGGGTTTGCGTCATTATTAGGTAAAATCTTAATTGTAAAATTAAGTTTACCTGGTCGGTATAATGTATGAAAATACTTCCGACAGATGGTGCAGGCGTCACCCAAAGACGTTAAGTATGAATGTGTTATCGAGATTAGCAGTCGGGAGCAAGGGTCACGATGGCTGAATTGGCAAAGCATCTGGACGGTATCCAGGAGATGCAGGTTCGAATCCTGCTCGTGACTGTTATTTTCGATTTCACATTTTTCACTTTGTGTTTAATGTATGTTGCTAAGCATGTCAAATGCTAAAAATATACATAAAAATATCTAATATTCCTTATCACATTTGTCTTAACGACCAACGCCATCTATCGGCAATGCATTTACATGCATTCATCCAAAGTAGTAAGTTTAATTTTGTAATTAAAATTCATACTATTTGATGGCGTGATTTTTCAAACATTTTGATCTATATTTTAGCACTTGACATGCTTAGCTACTCTTAATGTACAAATTATAATTTGGGAATAAGGAAAAAGAGTATTTTAGTACGAGCGGGAAACGAACCTGCGTCCCTTCATTTCCGGGGAAGTGCTCTAATCCATTGAGCTATCGTACCATTTCTAGAAATACCGAATTTCCTTATCACATTTGTCTTAACGACCAACGCCATCTATCGGCAATGCATTTACATGCATTCATCCAATGTAGTAAGTTTAATTTTGCAATTAAAATTCATACTATTTGATGGCGTGATTTTTCAAACATTTTGATCTATATTTTAGCACTTGACATGCTTAGCTTCCTTCCAAATCACGCCATCAAATAGTACTAAAATACTCTTTTTCCTTATTGACAAATTATAATTTGTACTAAAATATTATATATAAATATTTGTTTGTGCTAAAATATAGATCAAAATGTTGGAATAACGTTGTTACCTCCCACTTTTACTAAAAAAACCCATAGTAGAGAACTGAAGTCATTAATAGATTCTGTCATAATATAGGCACGGCACGCTTATTAAGACAAAGGGATTGCAGATATTATGTCTGTTTATATTTGTCACAAAATTCCAGTATTATTATGCTGAGAGTTGTTTATGTACTCGTACAAAAATCCTTACTTCTCAATATTTCATAATGCAACATATTCATGTGACGCAATTTACGAACGTTTGGACTCTGACAAATATTCAGAACTACAATAGATTTCACACGTCTACGCTGACGCATCGTAAGCCTGTTATGTACTCGTATAAGGGAAGTTTTATTAAATTTCAATATGTAGACTTGTCTTCGGATTGTCGGCACACCTGCCGACTGAATTACAATCCACGTGTTCAGCAAGCGTTATAAACGTTAAACTGCCTGTTTGTACAGGAGCACGCAGATTTGAATTTTTGTGCGCAATTTGCCGAACAAACTTAGCCAATTGCCATAAACAATTATGTCTTTCTAATATGGTTTTGTTAAGATCTTGTTTTAGGTTATGATATTATCACATTTTGGGGCCCAGTTATTGTTAAGTGAAGTAAAGCAGTGGCCTAAACATAGACTAATTTGTGTACATCTAAATGCAAACCCAAATCCTTGAAGAGTACCCCATAGGATTTTTCTTATTGTAATAAAACTGTACTTAAATATTTATCTAGGCCATATTATACCTATACAAAATTTTGTCCATATACCAAAAAATGTCTTATATTTTTCGGAATAGGTCGTTAATCACCACCTCCAAAATTTCATACAATTCCAAACATCTATACTGCGGAACACGTTTATAATTGTCGACTGCTCTAGCCTATGTTCCGTAAGTTTATGACGAAATTAGCTAGTTCCCTATATCATCTTGTGCGGCAACATATTACATAATGTTGTGTTCGTAACTCCCACACCATATCCCTTAAACATAACTTGACATCAAAGCATCTCAATAAGAAGCCTCCTTTCCTTAGACACGTTATATTCTGTCCATTATCATACTGGCTATCGATTACTTTATGGTTAGGGAGCTGGGTGCCAAAATTTCTATATGATATGTTCGTTTGGCAGACATGATTAATATCGATGATTGTACCATAAAAAAGATTAAGGACCGCGTCTGCCACCATAACAGGCCTGCGTTATCAATTGACAGCACCTTAAAAATGTAAAAAAAAACGGTATGCTAAATCATTTGTTCTGTCATTGTGTCTGCCTCTTGGACTGATGGTCAGAAACATCTTCAAAATGAAGAACATTAAAGAGGCAGACGTTCAGCCCTCTAACTTTTTAAATAATTAATTTTTAAACAAATTTTTATGATTTAAAAATAAAATAAAATAGCCTTTATTTCTGAGAATATTAAAACATAAATCTGAGATGTATATAGAGTTTTTTCCTTAAAATCTAAACTATTGATAACTAAGTTTACTTATAAAATGTCTCTTAACTCAGTTTGCCTCCTGGCAAAGGCCTCCTCTAACTCTTTCCATTATGCCGTGTCTCTCGTAACTCTTCTCCAGTACGGTGCCGCTGTCAATTTTATTTCATCTTCCCATCTGCAGTGCTGTCTGCCTCTGCTTCTTTTCGATTCTCGAGGGTACCAATTTGTGACCTCTTTACTCCATTTTTCCGTCGTGTCACGCATCATGTGACCGGTTCGTTTCCTTTTGAGTTGGTCTATTCTGTTCAAGATGTCTGTAACTTGTTTTTTTTTCTTATATCTATGTTCCTGACACTATCTCTCTTTCTGAGGCCTAGAATACTTCGTTCCATTGCATGTTGACATGATGAAAACTTTTTTCTATGTAGTGCTGTGAGAGCCCATGTCTCGCAGCCATATGTCATGCAAGGTAGGATGCTAGAGTTGAAAACCTTTCGCTTTACATTCACGCTAAAGTCCTTACTTTTCATAATATACTTTAGTGCCCAATACTTTTTCCTTCCACGTGCTATTCTTTTGTTGACTTCCTTGCTCGTCTGTCTTTCGAAAGATATAATTTGTCCCAAGTAAACATACTCGTCGACATATTGTAAAAGCTTATAATTTACTCTTATTTGTAACTGATTGCTATTCGTCATGAGTTTGGTTTTATTATAGTTGATGGTTAGGCCAAATGTATTGCTTACTTGAGATAAATCTATTAGCATTTGCTCTACATTTTTGGGGCATTCTTCCATCTGCGAAACAGTGGCCATCCGCGAATCTTAGATGTTTTAGTCGTTTTCCATTTATATTAATGGTATCCCATTCCAAATTTCTAAAAATACTTTCCAGCACAGCTGAAAATATCTTTGATAAAATAGGGTACCATGGCGGACTCTTTTCTCTATCGGGAATTCACTACCTAAAGATTCTAACTGAATTCTTGCACTACTATTGCAATATATTCGTTTTATAACATTTATGTAAATTTGTGGTATGCCTTGCTGTTGTAAACTGTCCCAGATTTTCTCGTGAATCAAACTATCGAAAGCTTTATTTATAATCAATGAACACTATGTATATATTTTTGTTGTATTCTTTGTATTTTTCCAAGATTTGCTTAATCGTATGTATGTCGATTGTTGAGTAATTCTTCCGAAACCCCGCTTGCTCAACTGGTTGTTGTTCATCTAATTTTTTGCTTATCCTTTCTAATATAACTTTTGAGAAGATTTAATAGACATACGACATCAGGCTAATGGGTCTATAATTTCCAATGTCCTCCCTTGGTCCCTTCTTGTGCAAAAGAATGATATGAGATTTAGTCCATTGATCAGGGATATTGCCGGTGGTAAGTATTTCGTTAAACAATTTTGTGAGAATCGGACTTAAGACGACTACAGTACCTCTTAGTAGCTCATTTGGAATTTTGTCAGGTCCGGTAGCTTTATCCATTTTTTGACTGAGAATTGCTTTTTCCCCTTCTTTACTTAAGATTTCAGGTTCTTGTATTGTATCATCACTAGAGTTGGAACGTGAAAATAACATCAAAGAGGACCTGTTTTGGTCTGTTATGTTTGCCTTATTTGCGTAAAGCTGTGTGTAGAAAGAGGTGGCATGTTGAATGATATGTTTTCTTATTGTGACATATTTCCCTTTTCGATTCATTTTTGGTATCCATTCTCTATCTATTTGTTTCAGTTCTTTGAAAGCTTTTTTAAGGCCTCCCGTTTGTATGATGTGTTTTACCAAAACTGATGATTTTCTGTGCTTTCGGTCCTTTCTGATGTTCTTATTTATGGCTTTACTAATTGCAGCAATCTCTGTAGTTTTATTTTTCTTTTTAGGGTCAGACAAAAGCATTCGTCTCTCCTGTAATAGCCTAATAGAGCAATCTCTTAGGTAATCTTTATATTTTGTCTTGGTTATTCTGGTTGTAGCGGCAATGAGTTTCCGCTCAAGTTCTTAATATGACTTCAAGATATCAGGCTCTATTTTAATTTGTGTGCTTTATTGCCAGAGTAAACTTGTGGTTTTCTGGATAATATCCTCATTAACCGGGACAAGTCTTGCTGGTGGTAATTAGTTTCCTTCAATACTTGGGTGGTATTTGCTTTAGAGAACTTCTAACCATTCGATGGGTGGTATTAAAATTTAAGTTCTGGATAACTTCAGTGTTAGCAATTGCTTTGACATAGTTGGTTATTATATAATCAATTTCGTTCTTATACTTTCTGTTTGGGGAGATCCATGTTAATTTTTTCCTAATGTTTTTTTAAACAGTCTATTTGAGATGGTAAGATTGTGTTCTAGCAAAAAGTCTACTAATACTTGACTTCTAAGACTCCTTTTACCATGTCCAAAATTCCCTATGACGAGTTCATCTCCCCTCTGTCTACTACCGACTTGCGCGTTAGTCTCCCATGACTATAATGTAGTTGCGGTAATATTTTGTTAAGCAGTCGGAGAGCTCAGAGTAGAAAAGGTCCACCACCTCTTCTGCTTTCGATTGTTCAGTTGGCCCATAAACCTGGACTATTGTCTACATTTTCTTATAACCGGGAATTGTAAAATTTATTATCGCTATTCGGTCGGATACACCTATGAACTCCTTTATTTTATTTTTGTGTGACGCTTTTATAAGGAAACCAACACCTCTGTGTCCTGCAATTTCTCCCTTATAATAGAGGATATAGGTCGATCGCTCTTCTATTGCTTCTCCAAGCCTTCGCATCTCACTAATACCAAGTATATCCCATTTTAAGTCGGTTAGAGCATGTTCCAATTCTTTAAGATTTTCTTCGGTTCTGAGAGTTCTACTCGTAGTCTTTAAGGTCGCTATTTGTAGAGTAGGGTTCCTTTTTTGGTTATTTTTATGAGTATTGCTTAGATTAATTTCTCTTTGCCCCTATAGTGCCGGTAGCTGTTAAGCTATGGTAGAGTCTGTTGTAGATTCACTTGTTGACGCGTATAATTGACTGTTAGAGGGTGTTGGTCTATAATTCCCGCGGGGACCAGTCGTGATGGGAAAGATTGGTTGAGATGGGCCATTTTTGGTTGTTATTTATTCTGTATTTGTCTAGTTCTAAAGTGCTCTGTGATTTTTCCAAGGCTTTGAGTAAATTTTCAGGCCTCTTGGTAGTTGTGACAAACGAGGCCATAGAAGTTTTATTTTTCTTTTGAGCTTGAGACGAGGATGACGCAGTCCTGGTAGTGTTGTGATTGTTTTATGGTGACACTGATAAGGTTCGTTTTTAGGGTTCCGTACCCGAAGGGTCAAAACGGGACCCTATTACTAAGACTTCGCTGTCTGTCTGTCTGTCCGTCCGTCTGTCACCAGGCTGTATCTCAAGAACGGCGATAGCTAGACAGTTGAAATTTTCACAAATGATGTATTTCTGTTGCCGCTATAACAAATAATACTAAAAACAAAAAAATATTAATATTTAAGGGGGGCTCCCATACAACGTCTGTCTGTCCGTCCGTCTGTCACCAGGCTCTATCTCAAGAACGGCGATAGCTAGACAGTTGAAATTTTCACAAATGATGTATTTCTATTGCTGCTATAACAACAAATACTAAAAACAAAACAAAAAACAATATTTAAGGGGGGCTCCCATACAACAAACATGATTTTCTTGCCCATTTTTGCTCGCTATTGATAACGGCAACAGGTAGACGCTTGAAATATTCACAGAATATTTAGTTATACATATATTCACTTTGAAAATAAATAAATAAATTAAAATAAAACAAATATTTAAGGGGCCTCCCATACACAAACGTGTTTCTTTACTCGTTTTTGCTCTGTCTGTCTGTCCGTCTGTCACCAGGCTGCATCCCAAAAACGGCGATAGCTAGACAGTTGAAATTTTCACAATTGCCCTTTTTTGCTTGCTATTGATAAAGGCAACAGGTAGACGCTTGAAATGTTTACAGAATATTTAGTTAGTAGTTAGTTAAATAATTAAATGAAAATAAAATTTATATTTAAGGGGGGCTCCCATACAAAAACGTATTTCTTTACTCGTTGCGCATCTAAGTCTGGGTTGAAAACCCCGAAAAAAAAAAAAAAAAAAAATTTACTTGCAAAATTTGGTAACAGCCCAACACCATGGTTACCAGAGAGTTACAATAGTGTAATGTTGTTTGGGGTGCTAATTTGTCCGGTTTACCTCCTAGTGGTGCACCCCGGGCAACGTCGGCAGTCGCCGGCGGCTAAAATTCCGGACAGGACGGGTCTCCGCGTGTCCCTCTGACTCAGCAGAGGGCACAGCGGATAGACCAGGCGTTGGAGTCGGTGGGGCCAGACTGGCTCACCGGGCTCTGGAGAGGGGGGACAGTGGGGCCACAGCGGCCCCCCCCGTCCCAAATCGTAAACCTGAGCGCGTGTCTGTGGTTACGTCTCGCGGGCATACAGGAACGAGGGTCTTGGCTTAATCGCCCGGACCGCGAGGAAGACAACCTCTATAAAAAATTACCCCGAATCTCAAGCTCTGGCGCGCGGCGAGGAGATGCATGGCTGATGGGTAGTTCAGTCTCGAGCGCGGCCCCAGCCAGGGTACCTGCGGACCCCCTGTGTTGGGTTACAAATGTACGCTTACCCGGGTACTGGGAGCTCTGCCCGGGTGGACCTCTTTTCTCCCAGACTCGTGGGAAACTTATGGATTTTAAAAATTTAAAACAAAAAACTTCGACGGAGTCGGGTGCGACACCTGACACCTCAGCCGATAGGGGTCCGGCAAAAACTACTGCCCCTACCAATGCATCCGCGCGTAAATCGCGCGGCGGCAGAAAGGCCCGCAAGGGCAAGAAGATGGGAGAGTCCCAATCTTCAAGGGATGGCTCGGCGACAGGCAGCTCGGTTTGTACTTCAGCTGCCGAGATGTCCGCCGCCGAGGAGAGCGGCCATATCCAGGCTGCTCGAGTACAGTCACCGCGGCCGGCAGAGGTTGCGGTGCTATTGGAGCCGCTCCCGTCGCGGTTTTGGCGCAAGCGCACCCTGTCTCAGGGTGGCGCTGCGTCGGAATCAGACGGCAGCTCGGCGGAGATGCCTCCCCCTAAAATACCGACAGCGGTTAGGGGTCGAGGAGTCAGCCGGCCTGGGACACCGATCCCACGCCACATCTCGGCCAACAAGGCCGAGACAATAAATTTAAAGAGGATGGAGGCGGAGCAAACAGCGGAGGAACGCTTGGCGGACCTCTCTAATAAGCTCCGCCTTCCGATAGACCAGAATGGGCCGCCCACGGCGGCCCAGATTGCCGAGAGAGCCTCGGACAGTGTGGCCATCATAACCACGGTGGCCACGGGCTCTCGAAATTTAAAAGGCACCTTTATTAGGTGCCTAAAGAACGCCGCCGCGGAGCTGTCCGACGTGGTGGAGCGGCTGGTGGCGCGCAATGAGCGTCTGGAGGTGGAGGTGGCCGAACTCGGGGTGCGAAATCAGCGCCTCGAGGCCAATGTGGAAGAAATGCGCCTTGGGATGGCCAATATGAGAGCCGAGTTAGGGCTCCCTGATGCTGTCCCGAGGGCTTCGGCTGCTGCTTCGGGTGCTTCTGCACCGCCTGCCGGACTGTCTGAGGAGCTTATCCGTCAGGTGACTGACCGTGTCGCAACGGTCTTCAATCCACGGATTAGCGCCCTTGACGCACGGCTTCCACCAGAGCCCCGTGTTCGTCCGCCGCTCGCCGCAGACAAGAGGAGAGCCGCGGCACCTTCGGCGCCAGCGCCGCTTCCATGTCAGGGTGGGCGCGTGGCCTCATACTCTGCGGCAGCGGCGGTGCCACCACTGGAACGCACCCCGAAACCGAAAAAGGGCGCCAAGGCTGGGCAGCAAACTAACGCCAAGCCTAAGAGGTGTCAGGGTCGGGAAGCATTCCCGGCCCTGCCCGGTACTGCCAGGCCCTCGCAGGCACGAGCAGCTGCATCCCGGGACCCACCTTCTGCCCCCCGCACCGCTGTGCCCTCTGACGATGGCTGGCAGACTGTGGGCGGCGGGCGAAAGTCCCGGGGTAAGAAGCGCAAGGGCGCCGCAGCCCGAGATGCGGCGCCTGCTGCACCTTCTAGGGGTGAGTCCGGCGGCGGACAGAATAAAAAGAAGAGGTCGCGCAAGTTAAAAGTGCCGAAGACAGCAGCGGTTGTCATCACGCTGCTGCCCGAGGCAAAAGAAAAGGGCCTGACGTACGAGGCCGTCTTGAAGCGTGCGCGGCGGGAAATAAACGTCTCCGACCTCGGGGACGTTTCCGCTCGCTCCCGCCAAGCCCGGACAGGTGCTCGAATCTTCGAGTACCTGGGGCCAGAGGGCGCCAAGACGGCCGACGCGATGGCCGCGAGGCTGCTGGGCCTGTTCCCGGCTGAGAGTGGTGTCCGGGTCGCCAGACCCGTGAAGTGCGCCGAACTGCGCATTTCCGGGCTGGACGATTCCGTGACGGCGGAAGAGATCCGGGAGGCAATCGCCTCGAAAACCGGGTCTCCCAGTAGCGCCGTCCGGGTGGGCACCATTCGCCCCGGTCCAGGTGGTGTGGGTGCCGTCTGGGCATCGTGCCCTGTCGCGGCGGCCAAGGATTTGGTCGCCGCCGGTAGACTCCTGGTGGGCTGGAGCGCCGCGCGGGTAACCGCGTTGGAGCCCCGGCCTGCCAGGTGCTACAAGTGCATGGCGGTCGGTCACACCCGGCCGCTGTGCACCAACTGCTTCGACTGCAGCGGGCTTTGCTTCCGCTGCGGTCAGGCAGGGCACCAGGCGGCGACCTGTACTGCCACCCCACACTGCCCCGCATGTGCGGCGGGCAACCGCCCCGCCAACCACTGCATGGGGCGGGTAGGGTGCAGGCCTCCGGCCAAGTCAGGCCCTAAGAGGGGGGTGGGCAGCCAATCGGCCCCGGCTGCCCAACCCAGCGCGGCTGGACCGCCGCAGCGCATGGAGGAGGATGTCGTGGTCTAGTTTATGGACCACGACTCTATCCTCCTCCAAGGGAATCTCGGCCGCTCCGCCAGGGCGCAGGACCTCTTCCTGCAATCCATGGCGGAGCGGTCGATCGGTGTTGCCGTAGCCGCGGAGCCCTACATAGTCCCCGATCGCCCCAATTGGGCGGGTAGCGGGGATGGCTCCGTGGCGGTCGTCGGGTCGGCGGCGCCGCATTCCCTGCCCTTGTCAGTCAAAGACAAGGGCACGGGATATGTGGCGGCCGAATGGGGAGGAGTCATGTTGTACGGCGTGTACTTCTCCCCCAATCGTAGTCTGGCGGCCTACGAGGTCTTCCTACACAACCTGGAGACCTCGATGCGGCGTATGGCACCGAGCCCTGTGCTCGTGTTGGGGGACTTCAACGCCAAATCAACGGCGTGGGGGTCCCCCAGGACGGACGCCCGAGGTGCGGCGGTCCAAGAGTGGGCGGAAGCGGCGGACCTCGTGTTGCTAAACCGAGGGTCCGCCCTAACGTGCGTGCGGCGCGGGGGCGGGTCGATAGTGGACCTTTCGTTCGCTAGCCCCGGTGTCGCCGCACGTGTAAGGAGCTGGCGAGTCCTGGAGGAGGTCGAGACCCTATCTGACCACAGATACATTCAGATAGAGGTCTCCCGGACCCTTCAGGGCGCCAGCAGGGGTCACGCGGCGGACAGAACTCCCGCTTTTCCGCGATGGGCTGTGGGTAGGCTCGACCGGGAGCTGCTGGTGGAGGCGGCCATCTTTCAATCGTGGCTGCCTCCCCCCCTGACGGAAGACGTGGGCGCCGAGGCTGGCCGCATACGCGGCATGCTTACGCAGATCTGCGATGCGGCCATGCCCCGCGTGCGGCGCCCGCCCCGTCGGAAGGGGGTCTACTGGTGGTCCCCGGAGCTGGCGGACCTCCGTGCGGCCTGTATTCGTGCCCGGAGGTCCTACACCCGCAGCCGCCGTCGCCGAATCCGCGACGAAGAGCGGGAGGGCCGGCTGTATGCGGCGTACAGCAGTGCGCGCGCCGCGTTAAAGCTGGCCATCTGTCGCGCCAAAGACGCAAAAAGGCAGGAGATGCTGGAGGGTCTCGAGCGTGACCCCTGGGGACGCCCGTACCGCGCGGCGCTTAACAAGCTCCGCGCCCAGGGCCCCCCCCTTACGGAGACCCTCCAGCCGGACTTCCTCTCTGAGGTGGTTGAGGGACTATTCCCTTCACGGGCGGTGCACACGCCCCCGGTCATGGCTCCGCCAGATGACGACCGGGAGGCCGACGACGGGGAGGTACCGCCCGTGACGACGACGGAAATGGGGGCGGCGGCAGCACGTATGCGGAGAAGCGCCGCCCCCGGGCCGGACGGGGTTCCCGCCCGAGTGCTGGCCCTGGTCCTCGACCACCTAGAGCCCCGCCTCAGGGGACTGTTCGACGCTTGCCTGGTGTCCGGACGGTTCCCTGACTGCTGGAAAGAGGGGAAGCTCGTGCTCCTGCCGAAGCCGGGACGGTCTCCGAATACAGTCGCGGCCTTCAGGCCCATCGTGTTGCTGGACGAGGCGGGCAAACTTCTCGAGCGGGTAGTCGCTGCCCGCATCGTCCGGCACCTAGGTGCGGTCGGCCCCGACCTGTCCGATGCCCAGTTCGGATTTCGGGACGGTCGGTCTACGGTCGACGCCATCCTGCGCTTGAAGGCTGCGGCTGCGGAGGCCGTCACCTCGAGGGAAGTGCTGTTGGCGGTGTCGCTCGACATCGCCAACGCCTTCAATAGTCTGCCATTCGGCTGCATCAAGGAGGCACTCCGGTACCATGGAGTGCCCCTCTACCTAAGGCGGCTGGTGGCGGACTACCTCGACGGCCGCAGCGTCCTCTTCGTGGACCGGGAAGGGGACGTTGTAAGGAGGGCTATGTCGTGCGGCGTCCCGCAGGGTTCGGTTCTAGGGCCACTCCTGTGGGACATCGGCTACGACTGGGTCCTCCGTGGCCGGCTCCCCCCCGGGCTGGGCGTAATTTGCTACGCAGACGATACGCTCGTTACAGCCCGGGGCGGGACCCTCGAGGAGGCGGCAACGCTGGCCACCTCAGGAACCGCGGAGGTGGTCAGGCGGATCGAGGCGCTGGGGCTTAGGGTGGCCCTTGAAAAGTCGGAGGCCCTACTCTTCCATGGGCCCCGACGCGGCCCACCCGCCGGCGTCTCGATAACGGTCAACGGTGTGGGCTTTCCAATCCAGGCCCACATCAAGTATCTGGGCCTGGTATTGGATGGACGGTGGCACTTTGACGAGCACTTCCGCCGTCTTGCGCCAAAGCTCGTCGGCACGGCGTCCGCCCTCGGGCGACTGATGCCGAATTTGGGCGGACCGAGTCTCGCGTGTCGACGACTCTACGCGGGGGTAGTACGGTCAATGGCACTGTACGGCGCGCCCGTGTGGGCGGAGTCCCTGGCCGCTCGCAATAGGGCCCTTCTGTGGCGTCCACAGAGGGTTGTAGCGGTCAGGGCAATACGCGGGTACCGCACGGTCTCGTGCGATGCAGCCTGCGCGGGCAGGGGGCAGCCGCCCCTCGCCAAGCGCAATCTCAGCGTGGCGGGAAGATGCCCGCCGCGCCACCGTCCTAAAGTGGAGGTCTCGGCTGGAGGCGCCCCGGGCTGGTCTCTGGACCGTGGGGGCGCTCCAGCCGATCTTGGAAGAATGGGCAGGGCGGCAGCACGGGGTCCTCACCTTCCGGTTGGTGCAGGTTTTGTCGGGGCACGGTTGCTTCGGCAAATACCTGCACACGATCGCTAGGAGGGAGACGACCCCAGGCTGTCACCACTGCGACTGCGGCGAGGACTCGGCGCAGCACACGCTCGAGTCGTGCCCGGCCTGGGATGTGCAGCGCCGGGAACTCGTTGCAGTCATAGGCGTGGACCTGTCGCTGCCGGCCGTTGCGCGAGCGATGGTTGGCAGTGACAGGGCCTGGACCGCGGTCGCCGCCTTCTGCGAGGCTGTCATCTCGCGGAAGGAGGCGGCGGAGAGGGCCCGGGAGGAATCCTCCTTCGCGGACTCGATTCGCCGCCGGCGCGCGGGGCGGCGTGCGCGCGCTTACCTGCGCCTGATGCCGCCCTAGCCGAGGCTGCGGACGGTGGGGTCGGGGAGTACCCTGCCGTCCGCGGAAGCCTACCGCGAAGGTGTGACGCCCAAGTGCGCGGGGCGTCGCACAAGAGAGGGTGCCCGAAGGGGCTGCCGCCTGCGGATCGCGGAGAAACGACGCGGTTCCCGTGATCCGCCGTAGCAAGGGCGGGTGAGGGCGCACGGTGGGTTTTTAGTGGGTGAGAGCCCCACACTACCCCGTTGTCTCCCCGGGCATCGGGGTGTGCGGTAGGACATTTTTGCCCACCTAAAATAAAAAAAAAAAAAAAGTGTAATGTTGTTTACCTAGTCAATGGTACGGAACTCTTCGTGCGCGAGTCCGACTCGAACTTGGCTGGTTTTTTGTTAGTGGTGACTGACATATCCTTTTTATTTTCGACTATTATTAGTTTGTCATATTTTATCATAGCCTTATTACCTTTTTCCTTTTCTATTTGTTGCTGAACTCTTAACTCTTTCCTTTTTTCTAAGATGTAATCGGGGTAGTCCTCTTTAATGTAATACTCTGTGCTAGCCTATTTCTTTTTGTTGGATAATATTTAAATTTTTTTCCTTAGTGTTGTAAATGTAACAATAAATGGCCGGATTGAATTAGATTTCTTTCCCATTCTTCTAGCTGCTTCTATATCTTGAATGCTAATGTCTATTTGAAGATGATTCCTGTTTCATTGTTATCATTTCTTTGTTTTAGTTGTCCTGTTGATTTTTCATATCATTCATATCCAATTAGATTTTTTCTAAAATAGATTTCAGTTCGTCCATGTCACAAGCCACTATATTTGTTAAACACAAAGTGAAAAATGTGAAATCGAACATAACAGTCACGAGCAGGATTTGAACCTGCATCTCCTGGATACCGTCCAGAATTTTATTAGCAATATTTATTTTATGTTTTATTAGGGGTTGCCCGAGTTATAACTCATTATATTGAGGAATAACATAAAGAGAAGCCTTTTTTAAATTAATGATTTTTTTCCCCAGAAAGTAGAACCCAAAACAGAAATTTCTCTAATAGTTCGTTATTGAAAAGCCTCTTGGCACTCTGTTCTCTCTGCCTACCCCGCAAGGGAAATGGCGTGATGATAAGTTAGTTAGTTAGTTAGTTCATTATTGGACCAAAAAAAGAATCATTTCTTTTTTAATTTTAGCGCATTTTGTCATACGACATCGATGACGAGTAGCAGCTTTGCGTCAATTTACGTTTTTTTATTGATAATTAATAAATATTTTTAAATTTTTATCGTACATAAAAATACAGTGACCTAGACGTCTGCCAACTTTTTTTCCTATTCAGGGAATCCTAATGAGTCGAATGGACGCAACGAGAACGTCGAACAAATCATTGAGTATAGCTTTTTTTTTACATTTTTGCACCTACATTCCGTGATAAAACAGAGCCCTGCACGTCTGCCTCTTCGATCTTTATCGTTTTAAGAATGAATTTGACCATTAGTCCAAGAGGCATAGCCGAACAACTGTTTTAGTATCTTTTTTTTACATCTTTGAAGCGCTGTAACTCAAAAACGCAGGATTTCATTCGGATTCAGACTATCATTTACTGGACCAAATCGATTTTTATTGGCATAAAAATACAGTGACCTAGACGTCTGCCAACTTTTTTTCCTATTCAGGGAATCCTAATGAGTCGAATGGACGCAACGAGAACGTCGAACAAATCATTGAGTATAGCTTTTTTTTTACATTTTTGCACCTACATTCCGTGATAAAACAGAGCCCTGCACGTCTGCCTCTTCGATCTTTATCGTTTTAAGAATGAATTTGACCATTAGTCCAAGAGGCATAGCCGAACAACTGTTTTAGTATCTTTTTTTTACATCTTTGAAGCGCTGTAACTCAAAAACGCAGGATTTCATTCGGATTCAGACTATCATTTACTGGACCAAATCGATTTTTATTGGCATAAACTTTCATCCCTAATAATATGAAAGACGAACAAATCATATACCAAAATGGCATCCAGCTCCCTAACCATTACTGTGTATTCGCTAAAAATTGTTCATATTTAGCTTAAATATAGCAACTTAATTCTTAGTTCCAATTGTTTACATAGCAACAAAGCTAGTTAGTGTAAAATACTTCTGTAAACAGACAGTGACCCATAAACTTTTAAGATTACGCAGGTCGCCGCCGCTAGATAGTAAATTCCAATATTCACAACGAGGGCCGAAGAAAGGGCCACCTGTGCAGGAAATGTTATTATCTCATTACAGAAGCCCTTTCCGTTCCCTCAATTTGTTACAAACAAACGGAATTTTAATATTACCCGTGTAATAAGGTTCTGTTGTTCGTAATCCCGCAGCGTTTTGTTAATGTTAAATAAACTTAGAGTGTATTTCGGTCCGTTTATTTTGCTCTGTGAAATTAGTATTAGGTACTACATAACATATTTTGTAAAACTGAAAGATATAGGGAAAAAACGTAGATCTCCATTAGTAATACCAAGTAAGAAAATGTGGGAACAGGAATTTCTGCCAACTATACTATCGTAGTAGTTGTTCATAGTTAAATTTCTACAACACATTCTTTCTTATCGTCTTAAGTGTTTAATTTCTATCGCACATTTTTCAGGTTATACAGGTTTCTTCTTCAACTAGTTTTAGAATTAGGTACACTTTGCTCTACTTACGTAGTGTGTATCACAGCAGAACACAAATATTATTCGGCGCTAGAAGTCGATATTTAAATTACTAATATGGCAACTGTAAATTGAAATTATAAGTATGAAATATTATTATAGTAAAGAACAAATTGCTTGTGAATGTGGAAAAAGAGAACTTTAGTACAAGCGAGATTCGAACCTAAATCCCTTCCAATCCGGGCAAGTGCTCTAGGCTGCTAAGCTACCGCACTGACTTACAGCCATAGGTACCCGATCTCCACATCACATTTGTCTTTACGACCCACGCCACTTATCGGAGGCATTTACATGCTCTAATCCAATATATTAAGTTGCAATTAAAATTCATACTATTTGATGACGCGATTATTATACATAGTATTATATTTTGTATAGTCAGAAAAGTTTTAATGTAGAAAATTAGCGGTTACTTTTATTCTAAGAGGATTGAAAACAGCCATAGATATTGCCCGTCCTTTTTTTTTTGTTAAGGTGGGAAAAAAATTTCCTAACCGCACACCCCGTCGTTCGGGGCAACGAACAGGGTAGTGTGGGGCCCTCACCCACTAAAGAAACCCGCCGTGTGCCATCTCTCCGCCTTTATTGGCGGGCCACCGGAACTATATTACATTCCTTCAGTGGTCCGCCGGCGGCTTACCTTTTCGGGTACCCTCAACTTAGCGACACATCCGCACATGGAGCGTCGCACCTTCGCGGGAGGCCTTGCGGGTGGCGGACGTTCCCCGGTCCCTCCACCCGCAGCCCCAGCTAGGGCGGCATTAGGCGCAAATACTCGCGCCTGCGCTGCCCCAGTCGCTGGCGGCGGTTTGGATCTGCGGAAGGATCAGCCTCCCTGGTCCTCTCCGCCGCTTCCACCAGGCAGCGACCGCGGCCCAATTCCTGTCGCTGCCAAGCATCGCTCTGACGACGCTCGGCAGCGAGAGGTCCCCCCCTATTGCCGCGACGAGTTCACGGCGCTGCTCGGCCCAAGTCGGGCACGACTCGAGCGTGTGCTGCGCCGTATCCTCATCGCAGCCGCAATGGTGATAGCCCGGAGTCGCTTCCCTCCTTGCGACTATGTGCAGATATCTGCCGAAGCAGCCGTGCCCCGACAGCACCTGCACCAGTCGGAAGGTAAGGACTCCGTGCCGTCGCCCCGCCCACTCTTCCAGCACTGGCTGGAGCGCCCCTACGGTCCGAAGACCGGCCCGGGGCGCCTCCAGCCGCGCCCTCCAGCTGGCCATGGCAGCTCGGCGAACGTCACCTTGCCATCTGGCCACCACGCTTGGTGGGGGACGTGCACCCCCCTCCCGCTCTTGCGACGCCCGCCAATACACCTCGGCGAGCACCTCCGCCTCCAAGTCCCACGGAGGGGTTCCGGCCAGATATTGCCCGTCCTACCATAACCTATAGACATCACTCACACGTCATCAACTTTAGTTTTATGCATTGAGCTCGTAGTTTTATGCAATCTTTAATGATAATAACTAACGTAGACATTGATATCTTTCATGATACATTCAGTAACCAAAGAGTATATTCTAAAGGTCAGTCAGTAACTTTAAAAGAAGCCTGCATCTCTCGTGTAACGAACTAATGTTTTAAATTAATATCTTTATTTTTATTACTTACTTTTTCATTTTCATTACATTCATAGGTTTTTAAATCTTTATTTTTATTACTTACTTTTTCATTTTCATTACATTCATAGGTTTTTAAAATACGATCTTGTTTTGTAAATTGTTTTTGCCAATGCCGGTGTACATGGCATAATATAGGTAAGTGTCATACATTATCAGATAATGTGTATTATAAATTTTAAATTACATATATTTTAATTTCAAAAAATAGGAATCATAGTTTTCTGTTTTAAAAAAATTCACCAGCCCCACTTTAGAATACTGCATTCCCATTGGGTGAGTAAACTAAGATGGCAGTCAGTTCAGCATAAAATGGTACCTTGCCGCATCTCATTATACTATGAAACCAAAAAACAATTGAAAATAGTAAGGTCTGGAACGACAATAATAACTATTCCCTGTATGTTAAACTGTTTTAGCAAATTCAGATATGTTTTTGTATTACGAGTTCCAAGCGTTTCTTGTCTTTTATACTTCGAGTATATACATTAACATAGAGAATTACATTATACGGTATACGTTTGTAAATGATACGAAAATGTTTGATAATTAAACCAGAACAGTGCCTCGGGCTGATGTGCTTGGTGTAAGCGGGTTGCGTTAATACACATTATGACAGCAATACGACAGCAGATATTATAAATATATTTGGTACTTACTTATCATCATGCCACCTCCCTTGCGTGGTAAACAGATAGAACAGAGTGCCAAGAGGCTCTATTCTTGCATACATTTCTAGCTTCCTCAATATTCATAATTCTTTTCATACACGCTCGCCAGTTTCTGACTGACTCCACTTTGCTTATACAACATTGACTTTGACCCAGTTTACGAATGCGCTGATCCACAGTTCTGTATGTTATATTTAATAGAGAATTTACAACAGGCTATTAACAACAGGACAATTACTTTTATGTGCAGTAACAAAACATTTAACATATAACCATGGATCACACCGGACCTCATTCGTTCCATGAGATACAGAGACAAGCTATACATGAAAGCAAAATCTAATCCTAGTTATTTAACCTTGCAAACAACGTACAAAAGGTATCGAAATCTTTGCAATAATCTTTTGAGTAAAGTTAAGACCAACTATGACAGTATTACGCTAGAAAAAGGTGGGCCACATTCTAAGAAAATATGGGAACATATTAAAAATGTAACACATTTAACAAAGTCCCATGACATATCTTCAAGATTACTACATACTAATTCATCTCCGTTGGAAGCAGCTAATATCGTAAAAAATTACTTTGTCAATGTTGGGCGGAGCCTAGCGGAAAAACTCAGGGTCTCCCTCAAGATTTAACTACTAACTTCTTCTCTAAAAGCACTTCCCTAACTTCTTTCGTCATGCTAGACATCAATGAACATGAGGTACAAAGTATAATCATGGCTTTTAAGGATGATTGTGCAGTAGGATGGGACAACATATCGAATAAAATTTTAAAGCAATTCCAACACATTTTAATACCGCCACTAACCCATAAATATATGGGATAACGGTCACCATTCACGGCTACGTTCGCACCGGCATCATTTTTAAAGAAATATGGACCGATGATTCCACCGGCCCACAAACCACACCAAACCGTTGTTTTTTCTGGATGAAGTGGCAGTTCTTGAATCTCTTCAGGTTGCTCTTCGTCCCAAATGCGTCAATTTTGTTTGTTTACATACCCATTGAGCCAAAAATGGGCCTCATTACTTTGTTGTTACCAGTCGAAATGCTTGAACGAGTCATCGAAAATTGGACTCAATGGATGGACCATCTGCGACGTAGCAACGGCCAACATTTGATAGACATAATCTTCAAAAAATAAATGCCAAAGAATGTTCTTTCAAATCATAATAAAAATTCACCATTAAAAGTCAAGATACCATTGATTACACATGCAACTGCACCAGCATTCATATCACAAACAAAGCTAAATACCTGGGAGCTATATTGGATGAAACCCTGTCTTTTAGATACCATATCCAAGCTTTAAATAATAGACTCCGAAAACTTATATATGTTTTAAAAAATTACGTCATATTGCCGACTCTAAAGTAATCAGGCAAGTTTATTTTGCACTCTGCCAATCGTTACTAACTTACTGTATTAGCTCCTGGGGAGGTGTGGGTAAAACACTACTATTAACAGTCGAAAGGGCGCAGCGAGCGGTTCTTAAAGTAGCAACGTGTCGCCCTTTTCTATTTCCCACTCAGCTCCTCTACCAAGTTTGTAAAGTATTAACAGTCCGACAATTATTTATATTAAGCACAGTATTGAGACAGCACGCTGCCCTTCCATTCAGCACTGATTATACTAATAAAAGGCGTAAAGACATTGTTTGCCAGCAAATTAAAAGATGAAAACATGCATTTACGACTAAATTCTTCTTGTTCTTGGGTCCTCTTCTGTACAATAGAATAAATGCAATTTCTACCATCTATCCTTGCAATTATAACCAATGTAAAATTATTGTTAAAAATGCACTTCAAGAAATGTCGTACGAAGATACTGAGAAACTATTATTTGTGTTAAAGTAATTATAAGATTGTATGTGAATTATTCACTTTCCAATATCCAAATTACCGTTATAGTTATAGCTAAGGATTTATCATTATTTCATCTTAATTTACGCTCACATTGTTTGCATTTTCATTTATTTAGATTAAATACTGTACATGCTAAGTATACCTAGGTATTAAATATTTTAATTTAATATAGTATAATACCAGCCATTCTTGCCTGAAACACAGGATCACCTAGTTTAGGTACAACTCTAATTCTGTACTAATTTAAGAACATCCCTCTATGTACACAATATTGTAACAAAATGATTTGATTTAATAAAATTATTATTATTATTACTTTCCTTCAATACATAACCGATTTGGTCTAGGTAGGTGAGTTTCCGTCTCCTCCTGTACCTACATTCTTCCACTTTCGTATTGTATATCTTCTTAATCAGTCGATCGTCCGGCATTCTTTCCACATGTCATGTGTGTGTTTCCCATGTCATGGAGCATTCCCTTTCTCATCTTTATACATAATCGGCTTAAAGGATAAAATTAGACATTACAATTATACTATAATCGTAAAGTCATTAAAATAAAAGAGATTTTATACTTACAGGATTCTTTACAGCTGGGTTTCAGTGTAAATTGCATTGTTATCTAAGATCCATCCGGTACGTCCACTCAACTGGTTCCTTATCTGGATGCAAGTAAATCTCAATAGTGCAAGGGAGATGGTGAAATATTACCAAGGAAATTGCTTTGGATTTGAATAGAATAAGGCTGGTTTCCTTTGAAGGCGATATTTTAATCATGGAAGTTACCTTTGGTTCGACGTGAGGTGAGATTTATCGTCTATGGTAAGATAAGATTAAGTGTTAAAAGAATTTATATTTTAGGTGTGAAGTGTTTATTTGTATTTTAATTTTAAGTAAAAATATAAATTATATAGGAATTTATTATGCTCTTTTATTATAACGGGCCTCGTGGCGTAGTCGGTAGTGTAACCGCCTTTCGTGCACGTGGTTGTGGGATCGATTCTCATTCAGGACAATTATTTTTGTGATGAACATAGATATTTGTACTGCGTCTGTAGTCCATTGAAAAGTTACATTTGGGGTTGCGTTTCTTAGAGGACGCAATTTTATTTTTTTGATGTGTAGGGGGGGTAAGTGTTAAGCTAAAACCAAGTTTGTGGGGTCGCCACCCTTGTCCCACGGCCACCATCTTCAAAATAGGGGTTGAAACGGTTTTTACGATATATCTCTTAAACTATTTATGTAATAAAAAAATTTGTTAACATTTTTTGTTGCAAATTAAATTCTCTATAACTTTGGTCCAGTAACTTTTTGTCGTAGAACTATAAATAAAAAAGTAATAAGCGAAAATGTTCAGAAATTCGAGAAAAAAAATTATATTTTTCGATATAACTTTTTTTTATCATTTAACGAAAAGATTATATCAGACCATTTTTGTAGATCGTTTTTTAAGGAACTACTTTTATAGGCAACATTTTTTCATTAAGTCAATAGCTAAGGTTTTACAGCGCTCCAAAGTGAGTACTTTTTTTCAGTACTCTTAACTATACATATATTTATACGTACTTATAACTATACATATATTTATATAAAATTGCGTCCTCTAAAAAACGCAAGGTAAGGCCTAAAAAATGTAACATTTCAATGGACTACTGGGTGTTTTCTATCTATTGAAGTTAAAGTATAACTTCTTCTTCTTCTTTTGGCGCGTTAGGGAAAAATGATGAGAGTAAATTTTTACAATGCACGTGCACACCGTCACGAAAAACCAAAACCCTGAAGTTAGACGGAAATTGTTGTAAAATACGTAAAAGCACTGGGCAAAATTATTTTAAAAATGAATAAATATTAAGATCTATTGACGGGCCTCGTGGCGTAGTGGGTAGTGAAACCGACTTCCGTGCACAAGGTCATGGGTTCGATTCCCACCCAGGACAAATATTTGTGTGAGGAACGCAGATATTTGTACTGCGTCTGGGTGTTTTCTATCTATTATAAGTATGTATTTACAAAAAAAAGTAATATATCTATTATATCCGTTATCTGGTACCCATAGCATAGGCATTAAGCTTAGTTTGGGACCAGAGGACGTTGTGTGAAAATGTCCGTGAATATTTATATATTTATTCGTGTATTCGGTGTATTTGTATCTGTATTTTTTTTTGTATTGTGTATGGTCACAGAGTATCTGATGTTAAGTCGTACCTTAATACTAAAAATGCCACTAAACAGTTGCTCACCATTTAATTTCGCGAATGGTGTGGATGTACTAAAGAACGATCTCCCGCTAGAAATGAAACACTTGACTACACAGATGGCGGAGTGGTTGAGGTAACGGCCTCTCGCCCAAATATTGTGAGTTCGATTCCCACACAGGACATCCGTTTTGTTCTGAGCCTGGGTGCACTTTGTGTCCGTGAAATTGTATGCATGTAAAGTCCCCAGCGATACAAGGGTTATTCCTTATTGAAGGGCGTTATCTTAAAAAAAACTCTGCTATACAGTCATGCGGCCAACGGTAGTAACGATCCGTCTAGTTGGGCCCGATAACAAATGAAAGAAGACGGAAAGTAACCGAGTGATACTCTAATAGTTGTTGATACCTCAATGGTTAAGATCAAATGTAAAATATTTATTTATAGTTATTCGTTAAGTTGAAACATATACCTGGTGTTAATGACATCATATCGATAACTCCTGGCAAAGGTATCACCAAATAACTGTAATAATATGCCTCATACCATTTTCTTCGACAACGACGGGATACAAAGTTAGGCATTTTTTTGCCGCCATTAAATCATTACCAACGTTACTAAAATCATGATGAAGGTTCCAATCCATTGTAGTTTTTGGAGTAAATCGGTGGTTAATGGGTTTATTACCTAAAATCTAAATCTAATGTAGAACTATTAAAATGATTTTATCTCGCATTCAATTTAAAAAATGAAAAACAAATATTGGAATTTTCATGAAAACAACAATGCAAAGGAGATGTGCCAAATGACCATACATTCTTGGCTTGGAGAGGACATACATAAAACAATATGATTTTTGAAGAGAAATGACTACCCTATTGCATTGTGTATTTCTTTTCACACTAAAACTTTCGGATGATGAGATAAAAGACATCTAAGATGAATATGATTTTGAAATTAAAATACCTCAAAAACAAATATTTGATCAAAAATAGCACATAATTATAAATAAATCAATGTCTACATAATATATAAACAAATAATGAAGCTTAATATCACTAAATATATAACTTACATGCACTAAATCACAATACAATATTCACGATACACAATAACAACAGCAGAATGACATGACAAATGTGACGATTTTCACCAAATAATTTAAAAAAATATTTTATTAAATATGCATATTACTGTTCTCGCGAAATTATTTCAGAAATAGCTACGTGATATTATTTCGTAATATAATAGTACCAAAGTTTTTAATGTTGTCAATTCAACGTAGCGGTTGGTAGTCAACGGATAACAATTATCCACCAATCACTATTATCGGACAGTCTAATTCAAAATAATAGTTTTTTTAAACTATATTCTTATTGTAAAGTTCTAGCAAGAAAAGAAAGCCACTGATGAATGTTATAAATTATTAGTTTAATTTTAACTATTGAAAACATTATGTCCGCTACCTGGCCGTAATTGGCACATGTCCTTTACACCACTTGGGGTTTAGAATTGAGTAATGAACCCATAGTACCAATTATCGGTATGTTGCCATTTACACCTTGTATATGCAATATTATTCTTTAAAGGGAAATGACTCAGGTAACTGCGGCATCAAAAACCCAAGGGCTCTAACTTTTTACAAATTAAGAAAAATATGATGGGTAATTTGAATGGCTGAAAGATTTTCTCTGCCACCAATCTGCATTAAGCTTAGATCTGAACTCCTGTAGTCCAAAATAATAGTACCCTATAGTGGAATGGTATTAGTTTATGAAAACTTTAGCAAACCCACGGAGTACAGAAAAAGAGAGCAAACCTGACAATATATAAATACTTTGCTTATATGCTTATATAAGCTAGCCATCTCTAACTCGTAAGTACGTCTACTTAAGGCATAAAAATAACCTCTAAACATAAATAACCTCTATTTTTCCTCGATAAACAGGTAAAAAATAAACACACCCGGGCTTCGTGGCGTAGTCGATAGTGTAACCGACTTCCGTGCACGTGGTCGTGGGTTCGATTCCCACCCAGGACAATTATTTGTGTGATGAACACAGATATTTGTACTGCGTCTGGGTGTTTTCTATCTATTATATGTATGTATTTACAAAAAAAAGTAGTATATGTATTTATATCCGTAATCTGGTACCCATAGCACAAGCGTTAAGCTTATATCCGTGTGGTGACGGACTAAGAATACAAGTGTCACCACCCCATTCTTTCCCGCAGGTGTCGTATGAGGCGACTAAGGGAAGTAAGCAATTATCATCCATTGCACGACTGGTGGTAGGGCTGGGTACCAAGTGGGAGTGCTCACTTGGTATCTGGCCCGAGCGGGTTGGTACCACCATCTCCCGTGTGAGCGGCCATGAAGCACATCGTTGCGTTTTGGCTGTAGCAGGAGATAGCCGTTTATATTTCATTTCATATCTGTGAAATGAATTGGTGAGCAGCGGCTTGACAATACTCTCAGTATAGTCGAGCCCATGGGCGACGGTTACCATTTACCATCAGATGGACCGTGGCTCGTCAGCCACTACAAGCAATAAAAAAAAAAAAACCAGAGGACGTTGTGTTAAAAATGTCCGTGAATATTTATTTATTTACAAACTTTTAAATTTATATTATTAGTAGGAATAATTTATTGTACTCATCCATTTACTTATAATATTTTTTCTTTTGTTGTCTTCTCAAATAAATTTTACGACTATCGAATAACGTTTGATACTTTTCTCGGTAAAAATAAGGCAGGTAATCCTATAAAGTCTCCTCCAATTTCACGTTACATTGTCAGTTGACTTGATTTTCGCGTAACGCGAGCGCAACGTTTCCCACTTACTTGCGAGCGTAAATGTTGCTGGCGTCATGTTTCGCATGCCAAGCATATGCCAAGCGGACAAATTGAGTACGTGGCACGTTGTATTATTATATAGAGAAGTGACAGTAGTATTAGGGGGATTACGTACATAACCTGTAAATATACGTGTTTGTTACTAAATAATAGTGGAGTTGTTGAACTATGTACTACTGTTTTTGTTAATAAAAAGTATAAAACTGTTACTGTTTTTGTTTTTGAATTTTAATTAACATCCGACAATAAGGAATTATTGTATATTATGGGAGACTTTACAATCATTCAATTAACAGACTAATAGTATATAAAGGCTCACAACATTCATTTAGACTACACAAATTATTGTCTTGTGTGGGAATCAAACCTACTCGACACAGGCGGTCAGTACCTACCTTAACAGAGCCATCTTACCTCCCTATGCCATCTGTGTAAGTCAAACCAATCTATACCTACTATTATAAAGCTGTAACAGAGCTAGGTCTGTACATTTAAGATATTTGAGAAAAAATTACTGTATTAGGCTATATAGGCGTGTCTAAACTCAAAACGATTTTCTTTATATTTTTTTGTCTGTTTGTTCGCGCATCAAGAAAAAACTACTAAACAGATTTTGATGCAACTTTTTTGTTTGATAGTTCTTAATTAGACTTAACAATTGGTATACATTTTATCCCGCTGCTATATCGGGAACCTGAGATATAACCCAAAAACTAGCTTTTGGCTGTGGCGAAGCCGCGGGTAAAGGCTGGTAGTATATAAAAGAACTAAACAATGGCCATTGATCCACGCTTGACGAACATAAACGAATATTCGCCTAACGGGCTCATGTCCTGCATTGTTATTGGTCGAAAATCCGCCGCTTCAGTACAGATTAATCGAGATGGAAACGTGGTTCGTCAGGCGACCAATCGTAATGTAGCAAAAGTTCGTCTAACGTTTCGTTTTCCATTCTATGGAAGCAGGTTATATAAATGGTGTTTTCAAAAATTCAATTCGTAATGTGTAAAGTAATGTATTTTGGTTGTCTAGTGTATACCTAATCAATGGT
The DNA here is from genome assembly GCA_948253155.1 of Leucoma salicis. Classification (NCBI taxonomy): domain Eukaryota; kingdom Metazoa; phylum Arthropoda; class Insecta; order Lepidoptera; family Erebidae; genus Leucoma; species Leucoma salicis. Next base: position 20,178,762 of record OX411807.1, read on the forward strand.
AATCAGATTACAGGCCTCCTCCACATCTTTAAGAAAATTGGTTTACTATATCACGCTAATCGGACAGTTTGGTATAGGATTTGTTTGGAGTTATCCTTCTCTCATTATTATATTATCTATTTAAGGGTACTTTATTAGACGGCTCTTAAGACTTGTATGAAGGATAAGATCATACAGTGTATTTCTAATTCACCTTCACTCGCACAAAACTAGGTTTCTGTCTTTCCAATAAGGAATCCTATTTTGTGAGAATAGCGAGATTGAACCAGGACACGGTTCCACAATATGAGATTTTCCAGTTGAGAATTTTATGTGTCAGAGTGCGGGCAGCTGTGGTCGGTTCAGGCACGTTTGCAATAGAAGCAAATTTACCTACACACGTTCTTAAAAATATATTATATGGATTTCTTTTCAACGAGTATATTAGTATATTCAGTAACTAATATGCTCTGAATATATCCATATATGTATATTCCATATAAGACCTCTATGATGACTACGTACAATTTGATAAATTAATATAATTATTTTCAAAAACCAAATCTAATTCAGAAAAGTAATAAAAAGTTTAGCAAAATTAATAAGGTAACGCCTTCAGCTTCAATACTTTTATCTATACAATTATAAAACTGTAATAGAGCTGTGTCTGTACATTTAAGATATTTGAGAAAAATCACTTAGGCTACATAGACACAAAATGTGCCGTGTGGGGCCGGCTTTAGAATTACCCCACCCCTCTCCACCCATGGGAGTCGCAAGAGTCGACTGAGGGAATACCGAAGGAGTGGGCAGCAGCATTCCCTCGAGTATTAACAACATCAACTGCGATCGCCAACCCGCCTGCCAAGCGTGGCGATTACGGCACTATCCCCCATATGAGCGAAACACATGTTGTGGTGTTGTCTTGGGGAGGCCTATGTCCAGCAGTGGACGTTGAAAGGCTGATGGATGGATGGATGGATGAGACACAAAACAATTTTTTTTAGATTTTTTGTCTGTAGGTCTATTTGTTAGTTAGCGCATCACGCAAAATCTACTGGATTTTTATGCAACATTTTTATTTGGTAGCTATTGATTAGACTTAAAAAAACTGGTATGCATTTTATACTACCCGCTACTATATATCGGGAACCTGAGATATATCCTAAAAACTAGCTATTGGCTGCAGCGAAGCGGCGGGCAAAGGATAGTTCATTATCTAAAACTTACCTTCACCTATAATTATATTTTTCAATAAAACCACCAGCATTAAGACTGTAACATAGAGTGGTAGTAGAACGAAACCCGATTCGGACCCCTGTCCGTACATTTGACGTTTATGAGGGTAGACTAACAACCTGCTATGTAATTTGATCTGTTTACAAGCACAGCCATTAAATTTATTACTCGACGTTGTACTATATACTCGTACGTGACCATAATGTATCCTAGATATTTTCATTTATACAAGCATATGGGCAACCTGGTGGTAAGTGGTAACCATAGCCTATAGACGCTAGCAACACCAGAGGCATCACTCGCGCGTCAATAAAGAAAGGGATAGGAGGTTGAGAGGAAAGATTTTGACGGGCCTCGTGGCGTAGTCGGTAGTGTAACCGACTTCCGTGCACGAGGTCATGGGTTCGATTCCCACTCAGGACAATTATTTGTGGGATGAACACAGATGTTTGTATTGCGTCTGGGTGTTTTCTATCTATTAGGTTTATATATGTATTTACAAAAAAAAAGTAATATAATATGTATTATATCCCTAATCTGGTACCCACACAAGCGTTAAGCTGAGTTTGGGACCAGACGTTATGTGAAATGTCCGTGAATATTATTTATTTATTTATAAGATAATAGGGTGAGTATCGAAAGTATATCTACTAAGGTGATGACAGGAAGGGTAATAATGAGAGTATAGGAAGAATAACAAAGACAGGATAGGGAGGATAATAAAGAGATGATAGGGAGCGGACTTGAGATTCTGGCACTCTTACTCACCATTCCAAACACAACGCTAGGAGTATCTACCGTTGACCGCTGAAGGAATGTAATATGTTTCCGGTGGATCGCCAATAAAGGCGGAGAGATGGCACACGGCGGGTTTCTTTAGTGGGTGAAGGCCCCACACTACCCTGTTCGTTGCCCCGAATGATGGTTAGGAAAAATTTTTCCCGGCATAACAAAAAAAAAATCTGATCCGATCTTCTGTGAGAGGGTGAGACTTGCCCGATCGAGTGGGTCCATTCATGCTGGGATAAACAAGGCTCTACCTATAGATAATTCAAGATCTGTCAGATTCTACTCTTCTATTATAATAAAATTATACGTATAAATATACTGCCTCGGTGGTGTAGCGGTAGTGTATGTGACTGCTAATCATGAGATCTCGGGTTCAATCCCCGGGTCGGGCAATGTTATTGACCTTTTTCCTAAAAAGAAAAATTCTCAGTAGCAGCCCGGAGTTTGGAAATGTGCCCGGTAGACGTTAATAGGCTCGCCCCCTATTACGTGGGACTTAAACATAGCTGGCGAATCGTGGGTGTGTAATACACCTCTGCCTACCCCCTCGGGGAATATAAGCGTGATGCTGATTTTTTTATAAATATTCATAAATTTATAAGTACAAACAAAAAGAAAAAATACTGAAAAGATCTTGGATTGCATTAACAAGATGGTAAAAAAATTAAAATTAGTCATTGTTTACGACGAAGGTATTTTGTAAGTCACTCGAACCAACCATCTGTTGACCATAATTTCATTGTACTTACTGAAGGAGTTTCCGTAGGTTATTGACAAAAGCATTGAAGTAATGTCACACAGTTCCAGTGGTCCGCCAGTACACGCGGAGAGACGGCACATGGTTTATTTAGTGGGTGAGAGCCCTACACTACTCTGTGACCGTTTGACGGGGTGTGCGGTTACGTACGTTTACCAGCATTAACAAAAAAAAATTGTGGTCTCTAAACGAGTCATGCTTAACACATTTTTATGAGTTATTTCGTTTGCACTGTGACTAATCTTTTCTACCTATATTATACTAGCAGACGGCCGCGCGTTGCTTCGGCTTTATTGTATTACGTTCAATTAATAAATATAAATAGTTGATATTGCTATGAACTAATAAAGAATACGTGAATTATCTAATCTTAGGCACGCCAGCTAAACACACATTAAAAAAAACGTGAATCTATCAAAGATAGTTTCGCAGTTCATCATAAGCAACAACGTAATTCGAGAATTCTATAATAGGTAATTCGAGATGGATTAGTAGAAAATATCCTTAGTATAAAACCAGCTTCTATAAAATATAATGTATACAAAAAGTATGAATAAATATTAAAAATAATGCAATCTTATTTAAATAACCTCTTGAACGCAAGCCCGTAGTAATTACGTGACATCCCTTTTTATCTGGAGTATGCATAAGAAGACAAATCGTTAACTCTATGATAATGCGTACGATTTGCATGTCCCCTGTTATTTTAACGTTTCATATGCTTCTGACGTCCCCGTCTGTTGTTTTGTGATCATCAAGTCGAAGGTATGGGGGCCATCTTAGATATTGATAAATAAGGACAAATAAATCTTTTCCCGCGAGTGTCGTATGAGATAGTCGATGCCACCGTCACGCGTGTCCGACCGTGAGCATCTAGGTGTTTTGGTTATGGCGCGAAATAGGCGTGCATTTCTTATATATAATAATAGTGAGCAGCGGCTTGACTGATGGTGTAAAAAGAGTAACTAACTAACTTATCAACACGCCATTTCCCTTGCGGCGTAGGCAGAGACAACAGAGTGCCAAGAGGCTCTATTCTTGAAAACATCTCTCGCTTCATCAACATTCAGAACTCTCTTTATACACGCTCGTCGGTTTCAGATACTCCTGACTCCACTTTCCTTCAATACATGACCGATTTGGTCTAGGTAGGTGAGTCTCGGTCTCCCCTTGTACCTACATCCTTCCACTTTCGCATTATATATTTTCTTAACCAGTCGCTCGTCCGGCATTCTTTCCACATGTCCGAACCATCGGAGCATTCCCTTTCGCATCTTTAAAAAGAGTAAATAATAAATTATGTATTTATCATGTATATAACTAACGTCGGACGTACAATGTAAAATGTCTAAATATATTACATACGTCGTATCAATGAATGACTCCATTCGCTGTTGTGGCATGCATTAAGGTCTGTCATTCAGATTTGCAGGTACCTTAAAGGTTTTGTAAAATCGCCTGGTTTATTACCAATGTAAAAATAAGGTATTGAGATATTTGTGTACTCGTACTAGAAAGACCAAACTATAGACGTTACAGTGAAATAAATCCCAAATCCTTATTCAATCTTAAGTTGGTTGTCTATTTAAATTACAATGCGGAAAAACCACAGCAGCACAATTCTATTTAGATAAAAGCCATGTTCGTCAATCTTGTTTGGATTCAATCCTAAAATACGGTTGTGCGCCAGCTTTAAAAGAGTAACAATAAAAACTCGAAATTATCCCAAAAATACATATCGCATGGAGGTAGTATTCAAGTGTATGATAGACGGGGGAATTCCTGTAACTAAATTATTCGTGGTCACGTACACTCATGTGAGGTTTCGGCTTTGTACTGAAAGTTTAATTAAGTATTGGACGGAATGTCGTAATGTTCGCTATATGCATTTCAACTCAATTATTTATTCAATGCATTTTTATTTTTAGGTGTCTACTTAGGCCCTATTTGGCTTAAAGGTATTTAGGATATTAACCATTCATTATTTTATGTCTATTCTATCTTATTGGTATTTATTTTTTAATCATAATTAATGCAACTTAAAATAATATATAACTCGTACTATATAAGTAGTCGCAAAAGGGCGCCCTAGACGATTAGAAAGTGAGAAAACTCTTTCATTTCTTCTTTTTTTAGTTTAAAATGTTTTCTTGTTGTCCCTCTCGTAACGTGAAACTTTGCGAAATTGTATCAACCATTAATTGCACCAATAAATTTGTTATAACCCCAATAGCGTATCTATCATTCAATAAATTAAAAGTTTTTCTAATAAAGGGTATTTAGGGCCAACAACTGTAGCGAGTTGGGCAAACAGTCGGTGCGTCGTATCGTGCTTGCGGTCCCACAACTCACAAGTTTTCAACCAAGTGACGCTTTGAGTTCCGTGTAAGGGTGTATTGACTTTAGTAAGTTAGCTTCTATTACAAATGTATGGTATTGCGGTTCCAGTGGGAGGTTCGGAGACAAACTGTAACAGCAAACTTGAATAAAGACGGCTGGATACATCAAATTACTATGATTTAAGTTAGAAAGTTTTCTTAGAAATCTTTAGGAAAATTACATACCCTTGAACATAACTTTTTTATAATTTAGTACACTTGATTCTTTTAAAGTAAAAATTATTTGTGAATGAGAAAAAAGAGAACTTTAGTGCGAGCGGGTATCGAGCCCGCGTCCCTTCCAATCCGGGGAAATGCTCTAGCCACTGAGCTACCGCACCGACCTTTTGGCCATCCCAATCTTCTCATCATATTTGTCTTTACGACCAACGCCATCTATCGGAATGCATTTACATGCGTTAATCCAATATAGTAAGTTTAATTTTGCAATTAAAATTCATACTATTAAATGGCGCAATTTTTTAAACATTTTGGATCTATATTTTGGAAGTGCCTTTCCCCGGATTGGAAGGGACGCGGGTTCAATTCCCGCTTGCACTAAAGTTCTCTTTTTCCTCATTCACAAATAATTTGTACTTTAAAAGTAGCTGAGCATGTCAAATGCTAAAATATATACGAGTAGATCAAAAAAGACTAGATTCTGTCAAAGTGGAGTTCAAAAACAGACATTTCCTATGTCCTTTAGACTTCTTTTCAGAATCTAGACTTGAACTATATGAATAAAATTTCATGATTATGGATTAAGTAGTTACAGCGTGAAAGCGTAAGAAGTACAGACTTGCTTATTCGAGTATAAAAAGGCCTGCTGGATCGGGGAACTACCCCTCTCACAGAAGGTCAGCGTGAAACATTGGTAGGTACTGCTATCGTGTGTTTTGTAGAGCGAGCCAGAGCGTCAGAGGCCTATACTCCCTCCTTATTATCGATACAATCCTCTCCGTACTATCCTATGTCTACAACTCGTATTTCTTTCCTTGGAGATGGCGGTGCGCCAGTGATGCCTCTGATGTTATTAGCGGTACGGTAACCGCTCACCATCAGGTGGTCTGTAATAAATGGACGTATTAGACTATTTAGGGGTCTCAATATTTTTTTTTTAGATTTGTTTTGCACTGGCATCTCCCAAACCCAATGACGGGCCTAGTGGCGTAGTCAGTAGTGTAACCGACTTCCATGCACGATCGTGGGTTTGATTCCCACTCAGAACAATTATTTGTGTGATGAACACAAAAAAAAGCAAGATATGTATTATATCCGTAATCTAGTACCCATAGCACAAGCTAAGCTTAGTTTGGGACCAGAGACTTAGAAAAAAAACTACGAAACGGATTTTGATGAAACTTTCTTTTTTTATTCGATCTTGATTAGACTTAAAAACTGGTCTTAATTTTACTCCACTACTATATCGGGAACCAGAGATCTAACCTAAAAACTAACTTTTAGCTTCGGTGGAGCCACGGGTAAAGGTTAGTTATGTATACATATATAAGCTTTTCTTTTCTTTCTTATATCAATTTAGACGATACATTACGTCGTAATTATTCTTGTTGATATGCAAATCTTAATCGAGATATATAACTTTATTTTGACGATGAAAAATAGCAGCTGCAATTTTTCATCACCAGGACACATTAAAACTTTCCAAAACGAAAAAGTAATCTGTATAAGATGCAAAAATACCCGAGAAACGTCATTCTGACAAATGAACGAGACCGACAACTTTTAAGGAAAATGTGGTTCCATTTTTCTGTTACAATGTTGTCAATCAGTCACAGGCTGTACCGTGTGCTTCTTTTGCCCGTTTCTCTGCCTACTCTGTTGATTTGATTGAAGTTTTCAATTTCTTCTTTATACGCACCTGAGATGCGAGACATTTAGATTTAACCAAATCCTTCATCGGATGTGTTAATCCACTCGTTAAATTCGTAATTGAAAAGTATATTTTGAGCTTTTTTGCGGAAAACATTTCTGCGTCAGTGTAAAATTTCTTAATTTTACTATGTCATAGTAGAACAATAATTATTCAAAGTATATAATTTATTATAGGAAATTAATTGCTCCTTTTATGTGGAATAATAATAATAATGCTGGATTATTAGTGACGTAATTTTCTGATTTACACAAAACGAAATTGCGGAGAGAATCTTATCCATCCATTCATAAGACGTCCACAGATGGAGTGAGCCACCCCAAGAGAGTCACACAATGTGTAGTCCTGTGCTGACTGCATCCTACGGCTCCCTGCAGCATCGACCAGATCGTCAGTCCATCTGGAGGGTGGCCATCTTATGCTGCGACATCCAGTACGTGATCACCACTCGAGAACTTTTATCTCGGAAAAATTAGATAGCTATTTGACTAAATTATTCTTTCATTTCATATCTGTGAAATGAAATGGTGAACAGCAGCTTGACAATACTCTCGATATAGTTGAGTCCATAAGCGACGGTTCCATTAAGTGGACCGTGGCTAGTCTGCAACCATACGCAATAAAAAAAAATCTGAAGTGCAAGTCAAAGCAGATGAAGTCAGGGCAGAGTTTAGTATTCAAATATATCCTTCAATTTCTCTCTTTCTCTTCAGAGGCTATAGAAATCCAATTTTGTTAGGCACGCGTCACCTCCGCAATGAAAAGGAAACCTGCATACCACACTGGCCAAATAGATTTTGGTTATATTGCTCTTGCGTAGGAAGTGTGTTGGTGACACTTTCTATACGCGTTATTAGTCCACAACATTCATTATTTTTCTATTAAAGATCCAAAAAGCACCTATGTATTTATTCCATCAGTTACAATCAGATTGTTACAACTTTGTACAAATAAGCTCATGATTAAAAGGGCGAACAGCCTATTATCATACTTACCTTTTCCATTAAAACTGCCAGAGAAAGGTAATAAAAACAAAACTTATCCCATTAACCCGAACTCGAAAGATAAAGATGTCACTATAAACTCACATCGATAACAAGCTAAATTAAAACAAACAGAAGCTCATTAAAACTGGGATGTAACGGCCAAAAATTTTACCTCGGGTCCTTAAAGTTAAGCATGGGTTAAAATTGTTCACTTAAATTCGTTTATTCGTCCCCACTTTGGGTAACAAACGTTACAATTGTTCCCGAGAGCACGGGACCCGCATTAACCCGGCACGGAACGACTGCTACCGAATTAGGCCAAGTGTGTGATTTTGCAGCGAAATCATTATGAAACATTTAATTTTTAAATTGATCTAGAACTGTTTCGAGTTTTGGATTGTTTTTGTTATACATAGCTTTGGAGTTTTGGTGAATTCGCTTTTTATAAAAAGAAAGAGTCATCTGGAAACTACGGTAATTTATAATGAATTTAATTTTAAATCCCATAACCTTATCGCAAAATAAAAAAATAGGTATATTTTATGGGGTCGGCTTCCGAAATATTCGGTTTTAGCTGATACACTAGTATTTACACGGAGCAACTGCCCATGTTTTTATAACGGGCTAAAAAGTATAAAAACATGGTACATTATTTTTATTGTTTTTTTTTTCACATTTTCATGCATTGTCATCCATTCCTGAACTATGGTCCTAATTTCAAGTATCTACGAGTAGCTCATCGGGAAGTTAGTTTAAAATCAATTACAAAATTCTACCTAGACAAACATACAAGAAACCGATTTAAAAAAAAAACAGATAATAATATGAGTATTTAAGTATTACATTTTGATACTTAACTTTATAAGGCTAATCATGTCATCAGCCTTCTAACGACGAGCACGAGTATTTTTTATGTTAATAAATTTCACATAACAAATAGCATACGTGGAAATTGTATCGTATTTCATGCAATATAAAAAGCACTCTACAAGTTTGCTGAGATCTCATTTACGATTCCCGAGTCGTCGGTCGTCGCTCAGTTCGTAAACTTTTATAGTTTCCCGCTTAAACTTTCATGAATTTAATCAATGCAGGACGTTTTGTAATAATTTTTATGAACAAACTTTCAGAGTGATATGAATATTTATGTGGACGCTGTCACAACGCTCCGTAAAAATATTTGTTTTAGCTCCATACATAAATATGTATGTAAAGTTGAATAATGAACATTATATTATGTATACTCTGATTAACTGCCATGCTGCTATGTTTAACTGCCTCGGTGGTGTAGCGGTAGTGTATGCGACTGTTAATCATGAGGTCTCGGGTTCGATTCCCGGGTCGGGCAATGTTATTGAGCTTTTTCCTAAAAATAAACATGCTCAGTAGCAGCAGCCCGGAGTTTGGAAATGTGCCCGGTAGACGTCCCGGTACAATTCTAAAGCCGGTCCCACACGGCTAATAATATTAACGTTTCGGGTCTTAATCGGTTTTTATTCAATCTCTGGTTCAAAATGTCATCTGTCAAAAATCACTAAAAATTTTTATGTAAAATTAATATTTTATACGGAAATTATAAACGATATTCGGTTTAAGTAAGCGACAAATTATAAAGAAATACAAGTGAAAATCCAATGCGGGGTTCCTGGTGACCTGTGACACAAGTTTCTTTTCAGAAACTTACTTCAGGCATCAGTCTCTCACGAAGAATAAGTAAAAGATCAGGATTTGGACTTGGAAATATGAACCGCTTCTCCAAAGACAGAAACTCGTAACTTTACATCGTAACTCTTCCATAGTTTGCTTCCCTTCTTACATCAAATGTTTTTATAATAATATGTGTACTATACTATCTTAATCGCGTATATAATGTTGCGGTTGAATACCTTAATTTCCCGACGTTTCGACCGTATTGCATCAGCCGTGGTCACGGGTTGGTCAACCCGTACCAATATAGGCGTTTCTAAACACAAAACATTTTTTTTAGAATTTTTGTCTGTCTGTTTATCTGTTTGTTTGTTCGCACATCACGTAAAAACTACTGAACGGATTTTGATGCTACTTTTTTATGAGAGCTATCAAGCTCTTGATTAGACTTAAAAACTGGTATACATTTTATCCCGCTACTATATAGGAAACCTGAGATATAACCCAAATACTAACTTTTCATTACTCATACTCTGAAAGTAGGCCTGAAGTGCCTGAGGAGCGGGTTGAAAGTAATACTTTTCAGCCCTAGGAAGAATTACTTTCAACTGACAGCTGAGTAATTATAAAAAAAACCAGTTCTATTTTCTGTACAGCTAGTCAATTACAACGCGATGTAAAATTGAAATAACATAAAGTTAAGTACCTATTTATTAAAGAATTTGTTTTTATATGACTTTATTTTAATATAGTTGCAACTATATCTTTAAAATAACGAAGATTTATATTTTTTCAATGATTAAAATGAAAAATAATGGCTGAATAGCTGACAGGCCACAGAAAAAAAAACAAAATCGGCGGGAGCGCCCGAGCGTAGCGAGGGCTCCAATAGTTCGAGGGTTGCTTTCATCCCTAGGTTAACAATGTACTATTTTTTAAAGGCTAGTCATTACTAATACTATAAATAAGAAAGTGCATTTGTTTATTTGTTACACTTTTACGCCATAACTACTAAAGAGATCATTATGAGATACATATAGTCCACAACCCAGAGAAAGACATGTTACTTTTTATCCCGGATAAATCGACGAGTTCACGTGGAAACGTAGCAACTTTCGCGTAGAGATTACAAATATACCGTAGAGTGACATAATACGACATAAGGTTTCTTCTTTTAAGCAAAAACATAACATCGAAGTTATTATATAGTTTTGAGAAATATCTATACTATTATAAAGCTGTAACAGAGCTGTATCTGCACATTTAAGATATTTGAGAAAAAATGACTGTAATAGGCTAACTCCAAACACAAAACGTTTTATTTTGTCTGTTTGTTTGTTCGCGCATCACGCAACAACTACTGAACGGATTTTAATGCAACTTTTTTTATTTGATAGCTCTTGATTAGATTTAAAAACTGGTATACATTTTATCCCGCTATTACATATATCAGGAACCTGAGATATAATCCAAAAACTATGCAAAGGACTTGAATTTGGAATTAAACATTAGTTGTATACAATGTAAAATGAATTACACATATACAACGTAGGGAAATTGTTACAAAGATAACTATAAATATGTCTGTTTCTTTGAGTACATCTCGGAAATTATTGAATTATTTTAGTGCAGTTTTCAAATATATAAGTAGAAGCTTTATTTATCCTCATTTGAATACCTGAAACATAGCTAAATGTGTGAAATCTGTTGTCTCCGACTAACCTTTTGGGTAATAGGTGAGTCTATGTTTGTACTGAATTCCAAGTGCATAAAGAGGTGGTGAGGGAATATGATAGCTTTTACATATTATGTCGGATTCAAAACTAGGCAACTTAGTGACACGGTTCTTATTAATAAAGTAATGAGTACTTCTTGAAACTAATTTTATATACAAGAACTTCAGTAGAGTACCGCGAAGTTTGTTACTTTTGAAACCGAAAAACTTGAAAAGACTATTAAACTTTACGAGGCACGTTATCACAGAGTAAACTTTAGAATAAATTCGTCCATCCGTAACCGAACATTAAGTAGAGAGAGAACGACAAAGAAGACATCGTTTCAAAGCTTTTCTACCATCTATCAGAGTGACACACAATCAAACAATACAATAAAACTTCTCTTCCGAAAAATACTTCAAAATAATTTCTCCATTTAAATTCAGCAGGGGGAGTAGCACAAAGCTTTCTGGGTAATAAGCGAAGGTGTCAGTATATTTTGCGCTCAAAGGTTGTAAAGAATGAATGCAGAAAGTTGGCAAGAAGAGGCTGTTAGTGCTAAGGGTCTCATTTGGGTAAAAAAGAATGCACTTTCAACTTTATTTTTAAATCAATTAGTCAATATTTATTGCTACTTTATAGCGAACCTTTCACCATTAACAATACATGTTTACAATTCTACAAAATAAACATTAGCATGACTAACAACTGATATAGGTACATTGCTCGTATGTACTAAAAGAAGTGTGACTAATGGATACGTATATAAATTTATTAAGCTAACTATACCTTCAAGCTGTAGATGGATATTTAAATTTGATTAATTGAATTTTTCTTATCGGTTAACTACACGTACTAATGCATTTTGCTCGTAGATTAAAGAGAGACAATTTCTTGTTTGATTACTTTGTAAAACCTAAACGATAGATGTTAAATTTTTTGCGTAAATTCGTGCGATATGAAGTTAATTTCTGTGGTACTTTTAGAATTCGTTAATAAGGTTGAACGGATTTAATTAAAGTGTCATCTTTACTGAGCTTGTTAATGACGACAAAATGTAGTCCTTATAACCGTTTTGTAAAACGTCAAATACGCCATTCCTCACTTAGTCTCATTCCACTAGTTGCTAATATACTAGGAAGAATGACAATTGCTTTTTGTAGCTAAAACTCACGCTAACTATGTATAGATACAAATAATTATATAGTTACAGATACAATTTAATTATACTCGTTTTATTTTATGTTTATTTCACAACAATTTTCTAGTTTGATGTTGTGCGTTTTAAATAAACGATGCACAATATGTATTTGGCCAATGTCAATCAAATGATACAAGTGGATATATAATTATATATTTTTGTACAACCCATAACAGTTTCACTATTGGCCACGTGTCTCCTCCCAAATCCATGTAAGAGAGATTTTGCTTATAGTCCACAACGTTGGCTCAGTAAGATTGGCAAACTTCACAAGCCGTCAAGAAAATCTCTCACACTTGCAGGTCTTCTTGCGATGTTTCACATGATTTCGAAAAATCAAAGTTGTGTCTTCCGAGGTCTGTTTAGTCTAAGAATCAAACTTGATAACCGTGTTTTTATAATCCTCAACCTTATCCCCTTACATACCTACAAGTCTTTTAGCATATCTGACTTCTTGCATTTTTTAATGGTAGAACATTGATCTATATATTAAGGATACACAATTGTGTATAGAAATTGTGGCAAAAGTTTTGTATTTATTTGTATAGTATTCAGTTCGTATTAAGACTTTATTTTTCAAAAAAGATTATTCCTAATTCACATAATATTGAGAAATCATAGTAATATATATATATATATATATATTATATATATATATATATAATATATATATATATATATATATATATATATATATATATATATATATTATATTTCACATTAATTTTATAAAATATTAACAACTTTTAACTGCATACGTTGACATTATTCAGAAAGAACGTGCGAAAAAGAGACAGTCAATAAGGTTTTCAAAAGATATTTTAGTATTATTATGCATGATAACGTTGCGGGCGTAGCGACTGCTCGCGCGCCGAAACAACACTAATCGAAATGAGTGCAGGAAAGCGTAATCAGCACTCATTTATAGTGGACACTTTTAGTGCCTGATTGTGGATCTTCTCTTTTTTATACATCAATGTGGTAGAAGCAATTTTTTAAAGCAGTCACAACTTAATTTGCCCATGAAACACCTCGGTGTTTTGGTTGTAGCTGGGGAAAGCTGTCTACCCGTTTATGTCCTATCCGTAAAATAAAAGGGTGAATAGTGGTAAGCTAGTATTTTTAGTATTATGGAACCCATCATTAGAAAAACAAAATATTATTTTTAATCTGTATTTTAGCACTTGACATGCTCAGCTACTTTAAATGACAAATTATTTGTGAAATGTGGAAAAAGAGAACTTTTAGTGTGAGCGGGAATCGAACCTGCGTCCCTTCCAAACCGGGCAAGTGGGTCGTAAAGGCAAATGAGATGTGGGCATGGCCGTTGGTCAGTGCGATTGCTTAGCGGTTAGACCACTTCCCCGGATTGGAAGGGATGCAGGTTTGATTCCCGCTCGCACTAAAAGTTATCTTTTTCCACATTTCACAAATCATTTATTATTAAAAGATAATATTATGTTAAATTTTTTTAAGAGCTACCTACCTCTATTTCAAATTAAATTATACTAGCTACCTATTTATGTTTTCTGTTTAGGACGTAACTTCAGCCTGAATCTCGGCAATGATGGCGCACATCTGCGCCATCATTGCGCCCATAACGTTTATAGAACTCATCATTACCGTTATTAGAGTAATCGTTTCGACGATACATGCCATTTGGTACCTGTGAATAGTACCTACAATTATTATGTCTGTGCCATTAAATTATATAACACTTGTTTGATATCACTAAAAGCTGTAACATAATTGTGTGGCCAAGTAAAACCCAAGTAGAGGTGAGTTGGTGTTAAATTCTCTCAGAAATCCCGTATTTTTCTGCTGAATAGATATTCAGCATATTTAAGGGAAATAGGAAAAATGACGTAAGAATAAAATAATTTTGGAAATAGGGAAAATTACGTAAGAATAAAATCATTTTGGAAATATAACAAATGTTATATTATAACAGATGTTATATTTCCAAAATGATTTACTTCTTACGTCATTTTTCCTATTTCCCTTAAAAAATAAATCTTGTTTATTGGTACATTAAAAAAATAGCTGCTGTATCCGTCTTGGGATTTAACAATGGGTATATTGAATATAATATTGGTATAAGAATAAATATTCAACGTGACTGCTTAAATGACCGAGTGGCTTAGATACCGTCCTCCCGCCTGAGTGTTGTGGGTTCGATTCCCACACAGGACAACTCTATGTGTGATTTAAAAATGGTTATTCTGAATCTGGCTGTACGTTGTGCCTGTGAAATTCATACAATTTCAGTAAGTACCCCGCGATACAAAGATTATTCCGTAGCGCAGGATGTTGTCATTTATAAAAAAAAATCGCATCTTGAAGTTGTTGCTATTCAAATGTCATCCAGTTATGGAGTACCTACACACTGAAAAAAGGATCAAAGTGGAACAAACCCCAGGCGATTGATATCAAACTTGTGTATGACTGTTGTAAAGGTGATAATCGTTGGTATATGTTGATAAGAGTCAATTTACGAGACACGTATACGGCAGCAGTGGATCACAGAATAAATTGGATTTTTTTACCAAAAATTAAAAACACTGTATAAATTTGAAATCTGTACATCTATCTAAGCTGTAACAGTACTGCGTTATTTAAGCGTCTCTGAACACAAACAATTTTTTTGATTGTCTGTTTTTTTGTTCGCACTTCACGCAAAAACCACTTTAGGGATTTTGATGCAACTTATTTTGGTAGATAGCTCTTAATTGGGCTTAAAAACGAGTGTTTTATCTCTTATATATTATTAAATTTTATCTCTCTATTAATACGGGAACCTGAGATATAATCTAAACACAAATTTTTCCTTCCTATAGAGCTGCGGAAAAATGCTATTTTATTTAAATAATGCAATAAAGCAGTAGAACCCAGTTCGTCTGAAGTGTACATTGAAGGTATGAATCAAAAATGGAGACAGCACGATAATAAAAATGCCATAAAACATTAAAAAAACAATTTTTTCTGTCGGCATATTTGTTAGAGAATATCTCAAAAATTACTGAACGGATTTTAATGCGGCTTTTACTGGCAGATAGAATTTGGCTTGAAGTAAAATAAGGCAATTTTTCATTGAAATCTGATGTCAGGAATTAAAGTTATTATCATTTAAAGGTCCACGCACTTTGTGAGTGAATGATAAATTAGTTACGAGTACAATAGAACAATGCAGGCAGTACAAAGCTTGCAACATAATAGTGAAGCAGTAAACAAGCCTAGTTTATTATAAATTTATGAAAGTAACTTTGCTATTACTGCGTTTGTGGCGCGCACTTCCAAGACTTGGAGTCTACTTTGTCTTCTAGTCTTAAGTTTTTATGACACAGCTTCCTGACTGGTGATGTTGCTAATAACTAAGTGTATCTTGCAGTTGAAGGGAGGAAACTAATTTTTTAATGTTATTAATTTATTATTAATATGGTTACTAATATCATTATTTATTGTTTACAAGAAGATATATATGGTAAATGCTGAAAAAAATGATATCCCATCAAAATTAAATACAAAGTGGAAAAATATGAAATCGAAAATAACAGTCACGATTTGAACCTGCATCTCCCGAATACCGTCCAGATGCTTTGGCAATTCAGCAAAAAAAATTGATTGTCGCGTTGACAATCAATTTTTTTTACGAAAAATCTCAATAATACTGCCCGACCCGAGGATCGAACACGAGACCTAGACCGAGATCAGCAGTCGCTTCCACTAACGCTGCACCACAGAGGCAGTTAAAAAAAAAACATAGCATCACGCCTGTATTCCCCGAAGGGGTAGGCAGAGGTGTATTACACACCCACGATTCGCCAGCTATGTTTAAGTCCCACGTAATAGGGAGCGAGCCTATTGACGTCTACCGGGCACATTTCCAAACTCCGGGCTGCTACTGAGAATTTTTCTTTTTAGGAAAAAGCTCAATAAAATCGCCCGACCCGGGGATCGAACCCGAGACCTCATGATTAGCAGTCGCATACACTACCGCTACAACACCGAGGCAGTTAAAATATTTTATAATTAAAATATTATTTTTCTTATAACTTAGGATAACATATTGAAGCCTAAAGTCTAATTTGGCTAGTTTTCATATAGGAATTATTATTAAGTACCTACCTACTTAATAATAATTTGTATATGAAAACTAGGCTCTGTCATTTTTTTTATTATTACAGACGAGCCACGGTCCATCTGATGGTAAATGGTAACAGGCGCCCATGGACTCGACTATACCAAGAGTATGTCAAGCCGCGGCTCACCAATTCATTTCACAGATATGAAATGAAATATAAACGGCTATGTCCTGCTACAGCCAAAACGCAACGATGTACTTCATGGCCGGTCACACGGGAGATGGTGGTACCAACCCGCTCGGGCCCGATACCAAGTGAGTACTCCCACTTGGTACCCAGCCCTACCACCAGTCATGCAATGGATGATAATTGCTTACTTCCCTTAGTCGCCTCATACGACACCCGTGGGAAAGAATGGGGTGGTGACACTTGTATTCTTAGTCCGTCACCACACGGACAAATTAAATTTATGTGAAATACTTTTTGAGTTATGACGTGGTCAAAAGTGGCTCCAAATGGTTCGTGTAATATTACACACGGTACTGCTCGCCAATTCTTTAGCTTGAACTTGGTTTGACACGCAGGGAGCGTGTCTAGATTTTACAATTTATTTTCCTGTATTTTATTATTACTATCTTAACTATTATATTTGCCGTATGGGGCCGGCTTTAGAATTGTCCCACCCCTCTCCACCCATGGGAGTCGTACGAGCCGACTGAGGAAATACCGGGGGAGTGGGCAGCAGCACTCCCTCGAGTATTAACAACATCCACTGCGATCGCCAACCCGCCTGCCAAGCGTGGCAATTACGGCACTATCCCCCATATGAGCGAAACACATGTTGTGGCGTTCTCTTGGGGAGGCCTATGTCCAGCAGTGGACTTCGAAAGGCTGATGGATGGATGGATGGAACTATTATAAAGCTGTAAAAAGGTTATGTCTGTATATTTAAGATATTTGAGAAAACATGACTGTATTAGGCTATATGAGTTTAGCTTTAGATTTACTATAGTTAGGATAATCATTTGCTTTAGAACAAAATTATTTGTAAAGGTGGAAAAAAAGAGCTTTACTACGAGCAGTATTTGAGCCTGTGTCCCGTCCAATCCAGGGAAGTGAGTGAACTAATTATTTGGGCAGGTGAAAAATTTGCTTGTTCAAATCTATCCACCTCTAACCTAAACATGTCATCTTATGGCACAAAAATAATGACTACACAAAAATAATCATCACATCCGAACTACCCATTCCTCTGGTAACAACAATAGCCTGTCTTATTCTCTCATAATATATTTTATGAGAATTTTTAACTCAACATCAACAGTTAAGTAGTTATGGTGTTATAAGTTAACTAACAGACAAACTCACTTTCATATTTATAATATTAGTTAGGTTTAATTAGGCGTCAGAAGTATAAATAATGTTTCATAATTAAATTGGTTAACAATGTTTTTAAGTACATGAAAATTTAGTTCAGATGAAAACTAGATTATATGTCGCTGTCAGCATTAAGTAAAACCATTAAATTCTGAATAAAAAGAAGTGGTGTAGTTGCCAAATTCTAATTCAACATTTTGGCGTCTAGACGCTTTCATGAGTTCAAAATGAAGAGGTTCTAAAATACTATTACTACTATTTCGAGTTGAAATCTCAATTAACCTCATCAGTAACCCTCCCTGCATGTAATGCATGATGAAGACCGTCCAAAAGATTTTAATCTAATTTTTCCATTCTGAAATTAGTTTACCTTCCAATTACAGCCTACACCATAATTATATGTCTCCTAATTGAACATCTGCCGCTACGATTAAGAAAATGTAATTAATTAGACAGACAGACGTTAATTTTGTGTCTAGAATCACTAGTGTTTCTTTAGTGTAATATAAAATAAAAATAGCCTTTGAAATAGAACATTGTTTTTCCATTCATCTATGTTTGGTGATAGTCTGCCATGATAATTGTATTTTTAACTTAGGTACGTAAGTACACACAACTTTATTTTTTTGTTAAGATGGGTAAAAATGTGCCTAACGGGCAACGAACAGAGCAGTGTGGGGCCTTGTTCGACCCACTTAAAAAATCGTGTGCCATCTCTCCGCCTGTACTGGCCGGCCACTGGAACTGTTCTGGAAGATATTGCTTCAGTGGTCCGTTGGCAGCTTTCGGGTACCTTCCACACCTTCGCGAATGGTGAAAGTTCCCCGGTACATCCACCCGTGGACTCACCTAGGGCGGCATCAGGCGCAAGTACTCGTTCCTGCGTTGCCTCAGTCCCTGTTGGTGGTTCTCGTCAGAGAAGGGATCTTTCTCCCTGACCTTGTCCGCTGCTTTCTTAGGCAGCGACCACCCTAGGTAGTATCCGGCAAATGCACAAGCTGCCTTGGTCACCACGAGGTATTCGCGTATGACCCTGGACGCCGCGACTCTTTGTGATCTACACAAGAGAGTCCTATTAGGGGCGTCCAGGTACTCGAGCCCACACGAGAGGTACATCTACCTAAGCTATAATTAATTATCGTCGGAGTAGGTGGATAACTTAACAACTCGCATTTTGTTGTTTGATGAAAATCGGATTAAATAAATTATACAATTGTCTGCCATTTATTCATTAATAATACAAAAAATGTTAGTAATTCGCTCGAAATTACAAAATTTGGGCTATAACGTTCACTGTTTATGCCGATGATACATGCTTAAATTATTTTGATACTAGATGCCGAAATAAATTTAACAAAACAAATTAAACCCAAAATTGAACACCGAACTCTTATTAATAAGAAAAATGTTTTCCTCTTAACGTTGTTATTTTCATTTTAATATAATATCACACTCGATGTTTGCGTTCAATTTGTGTGGGATGAGTCTTATCGGAGGGAAATTTGTTTTTAATTTAAAATTTGAGAGTTAGGTGTTGCATTATGAGCTTATGAACGCGTGTATAAGCTTTGTATTAACTTTAAATATACCTAAATTAAATATAGTTAATATTTAGTATATTTATAATGTGACTAACCAGATGATCCATAATATGGCGTAATCAAGAGTGGACTGAGAAAGTGATTAATAGGATATTTACTGCGTCTAATATTACCGTATCTATTAGTGTCGTTTACCATTTATCCTCAGTTAGACTTGTATGCCACCATACGCAATAAAAACACTTGTAGACTGTGACTTATTATATACATAATATACGAGACATTAATAACTGCAGATTTAAAAACTTAGAATTTCATTAAAACATCGCTTATTTTAAAAATTAAGGAGCAATTTCGTCTTCAGGGATTACTTTCAAATTACAGCAATGAATCTACCCCTGAGTCCATTGAATACACAATATTATTTTTCAAAAATCCGATTGCCAGACGTCTTACATCGAGGGTACCAAAGTTTTGATATCTCAGTACATTGAATTGTATTCCTTAGGGAGGCTAGCACAATTAAACGGTAGCTAGAAATGGAATAGAAAAGCCGATTATGTTGGATTCTACGGTCGGAGGACGAAAGAGCACCTGCTATAACATGCTTTCGAATTTAGTATTGAAAGAACTATAAATATCAAGTGCTTGTGAAAATAATGGAATGATTCCAATTTATATTTATTAATTGTCAAAGTGAACATTTTTATGAAATATTGACATACTACCAAGAATGGGTCTTCTCTCAGAATGAGAGGGATGTAATGCATGTCTCATCTCGCATAGGCTTCACAAGCCATTAAGAAAATTTCACTCTGTTGGAGATAAAAATAAAAAGTGACGCCATGACAGGCATTCTTTATAACAATAAAAACTTATAAAAACCAATAGGCGCTGTCTAGTATGAAGATTATAATATTTACCACAGATTACAATACGCCTCCATAAATTTATAATCTTGATCTATTACATAAACAATTATTTAAACATTATCCTGTGTATACTAAATTAATATTAACCCTAACCTATTTTTTTTAAAAAATTGCCTTATCTAAACTTTTAGGTAACATGTCTGCCAAGTTTAATTTTGTATCAATTTTTACAATATCGGTTATACCCTTCTCATAGTTTTCATTTATATAATGATACTGAACTTCAATGTGCTTTGAATTCTTAGTAAAATTGCCGTACTAAGCAATCAAAATTGCACCTGAATATTTTATTGGTTTATTAAAATTTACATTGAATGATTCACTTAACAAGTTTCTAATGAAAAGTACTTCTGTCACTGCTTCTGACATAGCAGTATATTCTGCAAAAGTTTAACACTTTGTTACTGTGCCTTGATATGTGTTTTCCAAAAAATTAAATTTCCAAATAATCTAATTAAAAAACCTGTTGTAGATTTTCTATCTACGTTATCTCCCGCATAGTCGGAGTCTACCATACAATCTAATGTTTCAGAGTTTACATTGTCATAGTACGTTGACTTTAAATCCTTAGTCTTATATACTTTAGGATTCTCATCGCATATTTGTAATACGTTCGGTCATAAAAACTTTGATACCGACTTAAGTAATTAACACTGTATGCTATATCTGGCCTAGTGCCTGTACTAATCTATACTATTATTATAAAGAGGTAACGTTTGACAGTTTGTGAGTTTGTGACGTTGTAAGGGGTAATCTCTGGATCTACTGAACCGATTTTCAAAATTATTTCACCAATAAAAAGCTACGTTATTGTGGAGTGTCATAGGCTATAATAATTTCCAAAATTAATTACGCATCTTTACTTAAACTTGAATAATGTAATGAAAGTTGTAAAAAAATTGCTTTCATCGCGTGTGCTGCGGAAACTATTGAGGATAGAACAAAACAATGTACTACAATATTAAAGAACGTATCAAAATCTGTAAAAAAGTCAACGATAGCATACACATGACCATGTGGGCATTGACCTGAGAAATCACTGTTTTTCCCATGGGCAGTTATATGTTGGCTTATCTCGGGTTGGAACTCCTGAAAGAAAATATATTTTAGTACCAAACATTACTACTAATATAGTATATCGAGAAGTTTTGAACAATTAAAATAAGTAAACATGATGTAAATAATGTAAATAGTGTATATTCACATCAAGTAATAAAAATAACAACAAAAAACAGTAACATAAAAAGAACAAAACATACAAAAAACTAAAAAAAAAAATCAAAAGACAATAAAATAAAATCAAAAAACCAAAATAACAAATAAAATATCTTCATCATCATAATTTTTATTTATCCCGAACTTTTAACCTGTAGTATGGGGTACGCAGTATGTACGCGGGACAAACGGGCCGTGATAAAAATATTTCAAACGCGGAACGGAGTCCGCGGGCACTGCTAGTATACAATAATTCGCCAATTATATTTCTATACTTTATACTATCATCTAATTCTCTAGCTTGTTCGAATTTTAAGTTTGTTTCTATTGGAGTATCATATAACTTAGTGTTTTCCAGATTATACTTTATAGCCAAAGATTCAATATATTTTGTTTGTTCATTCTATTCCTATCATCATTATAATCATTTTCTATGCCAATATAACTTTTAATTTTTCCTAGATCTTTCATTGAAAACTTTTCCATTAAATTAGTTTTTACCTTTTTTACTTTATCTCTATCTTTACAATAAATTAGGAGATCATCAACGAATATCAGTATATACTACCCTGTCAAGAAAGTACCGGGAAAAGATCAATAATACACAAAATTTTTGTTATTCATCTAAATTTATTTTATCACCTTCAAAGTATGCTCCTTCAGAGACTTACGCCAACGAATAATCCAATCATCAAAACATTTTTTAAACGCTGTTTCCGGAATTGAGTTCAGTTCTCGCCGCGAATTCTCCTTTATGTCTTCTGCCGATTGAAAACGGGTGACACGAAGTGGTAATTTGAGTTTAGGAAAAAGAAAGAAGTCGGCTGGAGCCATATCTGGTGAATATGGTGGTTGCTCGATGGTATTTGTTGAGTGTTTGGACAAAAATTCATTCACAATGATGCCCTTGTGCGAAGGCGCATTATCGTGGCACAAATATAGCCTATTTCGTCGAATTTGCTGTCTTAAATGCCGCATAACGCTCAACTAATATTCTTTATTTACCGTTTGACCTTCTGGGAAGAATTCCGAGTGCACAACACCGCGATAGTGAAAGAAAACAGTCAACATGACTTTGACTTTTGATCGACTTTGTCGTGGTTTTTTCGGTTTCGGTTCAGATGGAAGTCGTCACTCCGAAGCTTGTTGACTAGTTTGCATGTCAAACTCATAAACCGACGTCTCGTCACCAGTAACAAGGCGTTTCTTGAATGTTGGGTCGGAATTGACTCGTTCATCGTCCATGTCCTCAGCGACTCTCATGCAATTGAGTTTTTGGAGAAAATTCAGGTCTTTTGGGACTAGCCGAGTGGAAACATATTTCATACCCAAGTGATTATTTAAAATGGTACAGATCGACTCGTGAGACACAGAAAGTTCGACAGCTATCTCTCTCAAAGTTGAATGAGGATTTTCAGTCACTATTTCCAGTCACTATTTAACTTTTGCAATGTTACCTTCAGTTGCAGACGTTGATGGCCTACCAGAGCGAGGCAAATCTTCCATCACACTTCGACCGCTTTTAAACGCTTTGTACCACTCATAAGTACGTGATTTTGATAAAATCACACAAATATAAACACAAAGTGAAAAATGTGAAATAAATACAAAGTGAAAAATGTGAAATCGAAAATAACAGTCAGGAGCAGGATTTGAACCTGCATCTTCTGGATACCGTCCAGATGCTTTACCAATTCAGCACATTTTTCACTTTGTGTTTAATGTATAGTGCTATGTCAAATGCTAAAAATATATATAAAAATATCTAAATATTTAAAGGGTTTGCGTCATTATTAGGTAAAATCTTAATTGTAAAATTAAGTTTACCTGGTCAGTATAATGTATGAAAAATACTTCCGACAAATGGCGCGGGCGTCACCCAAAAGACGTTAAGTATGATGTGTTATCGAAATTAGCAGTCAGGAGCAATTGTCAGGATGCTGAATTGGTAAAGCATCTGGACGGTATCCAGAAGATGCAGGTTCAAATCCTGCTCCTGACTGTTATTTTCGATTTCACATTTTTCACTTTGTGTTTAATGTATAGTGCTAAGCATGTCAAATGCTAAAAATATATATAAAAATATCTAAATATAATTTACATAATTAAAATGTGATACTGGATGATCATATCTAGAAACTGGACATATCTTTCTTTTTGACCGTATTTCTATTAAAAATGGTCCCTATTATTACTCAAATTATCATCAACAGAACTAGTTTCCTTTGCATCTACAAAGTCTTCATTAATTTCAGTTTAAAATACTTCATATATTGTATTTGTTTGATTTAAAGATTTAAGGCATTTATTTTTTGTTACACACCATTAGTAAGAAATAAGAAAAAATAAACAGAGATAAAATATTAAAAGTGTTACAAAAGTAGCCAGCTCAGTTTTTGTTGTGCTAAGTGCACAACACTGATTTTCAGCTGGCCCCCCAACATTAATTTAAACATAAAAATGTACTTTATTGACGCGTAGGTACTCATGTAACACACAAAATAAAAATTATATAAATTAACTGAAAAAAATAAAACTTTTACTTCCATGTAATATACTTAAAAATTTATGAAACCATAATACATAAAAATACGTAAGACACACTGTTCTGCTATTGATTTTTTTGATGATTAAGAAGTTCTCTACGTAAATATCTTTTTAAAGTCAATAGGGACATACTTTTTCGTATGGGTGGAGGTAAATCGTTCCATATCTTTGTAGCAGAATACTTAAATCAAGATTTACCAAGTCCCTATCCTTTTCATCATCAAGTTTTTCTAAACAAAATAATTGAGTACTTTATTCGACCACCTGCACAGGTCTAGCATTAATTATTCTATTATTTAATAATACTTTATAACTGTTTTCATGATAACCTACTAGCACTCCTAGTTGGGCTTTATCGTCCCATTTACTTTTCCTTAAAACTTTCGGAACCCTGACATAAACTCTACTTCCATAAATCTTTAAATGTTCAACATTAGGTTTAATACCGAGAAATATTTCATAAGGAGTTTTATTCTCTACTGTATTAGCGATTGTTCGATTTTTTAAGTAAGCTGCTGTTTTTATAACTTCGGGCCAATACCTTCTATGAATTTTAGCTTCTCTCATTAAGCATCTGCCTATGTACATAGCAGATCTATTATACCTTTTCGCTACTCCATTTAATTCATGGACATAGGGTGGGCATGGTAATAGCTCTATTCCCTTTTGTCTAATGAAATTATAAATATCTCGATTTAAATATTGTTTGCGATTATCGCACTGTAATTTATTTACTCTTTTATTAAACTTGTTTTCTACTAAATTAGGATTTGTATCCTATAAAACAATTTGCAGTTTCTGCTTTGCTTTTAATACAAAAATTCTCGTACATTTATTATGATCATCGATAAATGTCAAAAAATATTTTTGTCCAACATAACCAGTTGTGCTATGTGGACCGTTTGGATCAGTATGTATGAATTCTAATATTTCAGTAGTTTTAGTTCTATTATTTTCAAAAGGTACATTAGTCATTTTGCTTTGTATGCAATTTGAACATTTCATTTCCGTGCTTTCAATCTTATCTGGCAAACCTTCTACTAATTTATTATTTATTAACTGCTTTAAGTACTGAAAATTTACATGACCAAGTGCCCTATGCCATTATTTTCTTAGTTAACTTCTTCTTAGTTAACTTTATTGAATGTACAGTACATACATTTTATTGTTATCAAATGTTGAAAAAAAACTTTTTATACAATATAAATTGTCTATTTTGTTAGCAACAACTTTAATTCTCTTGATTGATTATAAATTTTGCATTTTCATTTCTTGCTACTATTGTGCAATTTTTGGGTAATTTTAGAAAAGCCTAACAAAGGACATGTGCCATTTACGGCCTGTGGCGAACATAATGTTATCAATATTTAAAATTAAACTAATAATTTATAAAATCCGTCAGTGGTTTTCTTTTCTTGATAGAACTTCAGAAAAATATTATAGTTTAAAAAACTATTATTTTGAATTTGTGCTTTATCTTAATGGTTATTGGTGGATGATTGTTGTCTGTTGACAATCAAATAGGATATTGCCGCTACGCTGAGTGGACAACATTAAAAACTTTGGTATTATTATATTACAAAACAATATTACGTCGTTATTTCTTAAATAATTTCGTGAGAATAGTAATATGCCTATTTAATAAAATATTTTTTTATAATTATTTGGGGAAAACTGATATTATTTCTAATTAAGAGTAGCAATTATGATTCAAAATATTGGCAAAACATTTTACGTCTGTCATGTCTACTTTTGTAGTTGTGTATCGTGAATATTGTATTGTGATTTTATGAATGTAAGTTATATATTTAGTGATATTAACCCTAATTATTTGTTATATATGTAGATATTATTTTATTGATTTATAATTATGGTGTTTTTTTAATCTATTATTCGATTTTGAGGTATTTCAATTTCAAAATTATATCTATCTTAGATGTCTTTTATCTCATCATCCAAAAGTTTTAGTGTGAAAAGAAATACACAGGGCAAAAGGATAGTCATTTATCTTCAAAAACATATTGTTTTATGTATGTCCTTCCAGGCCGAGAATGTATGGGCATTTGGCACATCTCCTTTTGCTTAGTACCTTTTACAAAATATACATTTTTTAGATCAATGTGTTTCTCATTATAATAATTTTTGAAATAGATTTTAAGAGTATCCACTTTGGTTGCTTTTAAAATTTTACCATCTGGCAGTTTCACATCAATGGGAATTTTTAAATGTACAAAGTTTAAAATATGTATCATTATTTATAATATGATCTGTATACCCACTATCTAACAACCAATTAATTTCACAAATATTATCATATTCTTCACTACACCCCGTTACCTGATTTACTAGTGGATTACATGCTTGAGCTGTCCATAACTCTGCTGCAGAGCCACCTTGATGAGTGCTTGATGACCTCTGGGATGAACTTGACCTCTGGCTCGGCCACGACCTCGATATAATCCACCTATATTGTAACTCCTTTGTAGTTCTTGATAGCGTTGACTGATTGGATATCTTCCTTGGTAGTTTTCTGACCGTGCCAACAGTCCTTCTTGAGATGGCCAATCTTTCCACAGATAAAGCATTGTGCTTTAGTTTTTGTTGAGAACGTACTCATATTGATTTTCTTGTCTGGGTCACTAGTAGTCATATTTTTCTCTTTTATTTTAGACTTTACATAATCCACTATTCTTTGTTCTTCCGGAATTACATCAATAAAATCTCCAATATAACTATAACTTGTAGGTAAAGCTCTAAGCAAGTATCTCATCTTCTCGGGTTCATTTATATTTCCACCAGCCGCTTTGAAATCATTCGTTGTTTTCTCAAAATCAACAAAAAACTCTTCAATTGTATTATAATTGTTTAATTTAATCTCTTCAATTTTTCCTTTGCATATTATAGTCCTTATAGTCCTTCCTTCCATTATAGTCCTTGCTTTTAAATCCATTCTCTACCAATCCGCCTCTTGATTTTTATACTTAGCAGGCATCATGCAAATGGCGGGCTCGTTGCATTTTTTATATTCTAGTAAGGTTACTAACCTAAATTTCCAGCTTGAATAATTCACACCACCAAAGATAGGCATCATTATGTCTACTATCTTTGCTGCCATTTTGGAGATAATAACGTCCTTTTTTTCACATTTCTCACTTTGTGTTTAATGTAAAGTGCTAAGCATATCAAATGCTAAAAATATATATAAATATTTATAGGGTTTGCGTCATTATTAGGTAAAAATCTTAATTGTAAAATTAAGTTTACCTGGTCGGTATAATGTATGAAAATACTTCCGACAGATGGCGCAGGCGTCAACCAAAGACGTTAAGTATGAATGTGTTATCGAAATTAGCAGTCGGGAGCAGTTGTCACGTGGGCTGAATTGGCAAAGCATTTGGACGGTATCCAGGAGATGCAGGTTCAAATCCTGCTCGTCACTGTTATTTTAGATATCACATTTTTCACTTTGTGTTTAATTATAATATTTACCACAGATTACAATACACTCTACACTCAATTATTTTACTTTTGGATTTCCGATATTTCGTTGGCACGTGTTTGTCTTGCAAGCGCCTTGATCACAGAGCATGATCATGCTCCGTGATCATGGCGCTTGCAACGGTACTTAAAATACGGATAATCCCGTCAGCAAATTTTGAATTATTTTGGATAGCGAGAGATGTTAAGCAAATTATTGACCTTAAACAGGTAAAACTCAATACTTTTGCCTACATCGGTCTGTTTGGCTATCACTGCGTAAGCATTAACCGTCTTTATTATACTTATATTTGCAGCATTTCAGTGATCAAAGAAAAGTGAGTAGAGGTATAACAATTTAATGATTTTTTTTGTTAACGCTTTTCTGTCCCTCTTTAGGGCACGGGTCTCTTCTCATGGTAGGAAGGATTAGGTCATAGTCAATCACGCAGGACCAATGCGGGTTGGCAGACTACACAAGTCGCCGAGAAAATCTCTCAAGGTGTTTTTCTTCACCGAGCAGTGATAAATTGTAAACAAATACAAACATAATTTTGATCTAGAAAAGGCAGAGGTGTGTGCCTTACAGTGGTCTGGATTTTGGACTAGGGATCGAAATCGATACCACTGTCTTTGCAGTTCTTGGTTTTACCAATTATCTATCTAATTAGCACACTGTCAATGAGCTGGCTAAGTCTATCAGAAGACCGATGATCGCTGGGGCCAATGTAAGGTAGAATACCTGTAATGGGTGGCTCCAGTAGGCTGGATGAGTAACGCAAATTGATAGAATTAATGAATAAGACCACCCAGGATGTATTAAGAATTAAATTTAACAAAAGTTCGTAAAACTATTAAAATGTAGTTGAAACTACTACCAACATGAATCCAAGTACTTTAAACAAATGGAGTTGTCCTAGTTTTGGCTTTTAACTTTAATTTGAATAGTATCTCTCTTCAGTGTTATAAAATGTTTCTCAGTTTGTAGTTATATTATGAAAATTAAATTGTTTTTAATAACAGAAATATATGATATTTAGATATTTTTATATATATTTTTAGCATTTGACATGCTTAGCAACATACATTAAACACAAAGTGAAAAATGTGAAATCGAAAATAACAGTCACGAGCAGGATTCGAACCCTCATCTCCTGGATACCGTCCAGATGCTTTGCCAATTCAGCCATCGTGACCCTTGCTCCTGACTGCTAATCTCGATAACACATTCATGCTTAACGTCTTTGGGTGACGCCTGCACCATCTGTCGGAAGTATTTTCATACATTATACCGACCAGGTAAACTTAATTTTACAATTAAGATTTTAAGTAATAATATTTTTTTTTATTAGATTTCTTTAGTGGCTATTGGCGATTAGTGTTAGTTTAGTGAATAGTCTATGCCATTTATTAAACGTATTGGCACATCTTAGGTATCTAGTAAACGTTATTATTACTATATGGATAGATACTAAATATGAGCATGGTATTATATATTCTTTAGTTGTTTATACTAATCCTTGTTCAGTTGTCATCCCCTTACAAATACAATAAGAAACTTTACTCAAAAATATTTCCCAAAACAAGTATTTCTGCGCTTTCCTCAATCACGTACACGGTTTACATTTATTTTATAAACGGTTTTACTACCAACCGCGCCTACAAACTCGTACAAAAAATCAAAGTTATTTTAGAAATAGGTGCTGAAAAGCTATTTTTCATGGTCTCTTGCCTCTAGTGCATATTGAATCTAAAATAAACTGCTAAGGAAGGGGCGGGTGACAATGGTTAGAGTGACAGCCTTCGAAGGCTTCTACAACGTACCTTTTTATTATTTACATCGCATTTTCATAGAGTGTTTGCTTTGAGTCTTACTTTGATTTGGAGAGTGGTTGGTTTGTGATCTGAATACCTGAGGGTGGTGTGTTTGCGTGATAGTTCTGTAGACTTAGTGGCTGTTTGTTTTACGAGATTAGTTCCTTGGATGTTTGGTACGAGAAAAGCGGTTATAGTGCTTTATTTTACCGCTGCATTTAGTATTAGTCACCATACGTTGTTTCAAGCGCTATATATTTTCGCGCTGCGAAACTGCCTCTGTGGTGCAGCAGTAAAGTGAGCGACTGCTGCTCATGAGGTCTCGGGTTCGATCACCGGGTCGGGCAGTGTTATTAAGCTTTTTTGTAAAAAGAAAAATTCTCCGTAGTAGCCCAGAGTTTGGAATTGTGCCCGGTAGACGACAATAGGCTCGCCCCCTATTATGTGGGACTCAAACACAGCTGGCGCACCGTGGGTGTGTAATACACTTCTGCCTACCCCTTCGGGGAATACAGGCGTGATGCTATGTTTTGTTTATAAAGCCTCCTTTATAATGGATGAAGAATGGTTTTACTAGGCCTTGTCATTCAGATGAGTTGGTATAGTCCTCTAGGGTTTCTTGTGGGCTTATTTAAGCTGGCATACCATGATTTTAAAGAATTAAGATTAATTAAACATGAGAAGTTAGTAGAAGAGCCTTTCTTATCCCAGCATGATCGCGGTAAAGTGCCACCCTCTCATAGAAGATCAGTGTGAAATAACTGTAGGTACTCTGTGGTATTGTAATACTGTTGTGTTGCGTATGATGAGTAAGAGCGAGGGAGAATCAAACCCCCTCCTTATCTTCTCATTTTTATACTTCCTCCTGTCCCTTTTCTTGTTTGGCGACGCATGAGTAATGCCTCTGCTAACTGCTTATCATCAGGCAGGCAATATGTCTTTTTGCCACCCGCATGGTATAAAAAGAAGAAAAATAAAGACACACCACAAATAACTGTCTTTATAACAAAAGCGGGCAAACCAATGCGGTGCGTTGGTTTCTAGTGTTAGCTCCGTAAACGTCGTTGATGTTGCCGCTTGTGCTGCGTTGCTGCCTTGACGGTACTTATATTCCATCCATCCATCCATCCATCAGCCTTTCAACGTCCACTGCTGGACATAGGCCTCCCCAAGAGAATGCCACAACGAGCGGTCCCGTCATGGGGTATAATGCCGTAATCGCCACGCTTGGCAGGCGGGTTGGCGATCGCAGTGGATGTTGTTAATACTCGAGGGAGTGCTGCTGCCCTCTCCCCCGGTATTCCCTCAGTCGGCTCTTACGACTCCCGTGGGTAGAGAGGGGTGGGACAATTCTAAAGCCGGTCCCACACGGTCACACACTCCCCACCCGGTCCCACACTTATATTCCATAATTACTCGAATTTTTAACGTATCCATGATGACGAAAAAGATTCAAATGCGATGAAAACATAACACTCATTAATAAACAAATGACTACTATTGGAAAAAGAATTCTATGTTTGTAAAATAAAATTAATTTGAAATAAGAATTCTTAGCCAAATAAATAATATTTTGATTTAAAAAGTCAAGTTCATAGGTAAAGACCTAATACCTAGAATCATGACTGCATTCCATTCCATTTTTCTCGTAATAGTGAACTAATAGAATATTTAACGAAATCTGTTTTTCACTTGGGTACTCTTTAACAAGAATAAAAAAAAACCTTATATTCCTGCACAAATAACCACATAATGAGCAATCAGATGAACATTCAGTGAACATATTAATGAATTACATCACAAAAGGGTAGACGCGTTAAATCATACAGTTATTTATGACGTGCAGAGTTATAACTGGAGTACTTTGAACATGTTAAATTCCAAATGAACAGGCCTTCGTACGAGCATTTATTCAACTTCGTACATAGGAAATGCGCTCCAACGCTCGCAATCGTTATCAAAGATTATTTAATGTTAAAACAATATATAAGATCTAAATGTATAAAATATATTATGTAATATTAAGTATATATAATTATATAATATAATTGTATTATAAATCTGTTACAAAAATAGAACGTAAAAGTAACTTATAATAATAAGATAATACCCGAGCCCAATAGTGGGACAGAAAAAGGGTTGAAAAAATAGAGAAAAAAAAAACAGCATTTTATCCGTGTGGTGACAGATTAAGAATACAAGTGTCACCACCCCATCCTTTCCCACGGGTGTCGTATGAGGCGACTAAGGGAAGTAAGCAATTATCATCCATTGCATGACTGGTGGAAGGGCTGGATACCAAGTGGGAGTACTCACTTGGTATCCGGCCCGAGCGGGTTGGTACCACCATCTCCCGTGTGACCGGCCATGAAGCACATCATTGCGTTTTGGCTGTAGCAGGAGATTTATATTTCATTTCATCTGTGAAATGAATTGGTCAGCAGCGGCTTGACAATACTCTCAGTATAGTCGAGTCCATGGGCGACGGTTACCATTTACCATCAGATAGACCGTGGCTCGTCTGCCACTACACGAAATAAAAATAAAAAATAAAATCACGTCTGCATTCCCTGTAGGGGTAGGCAGAGGGTATTACACACACAAGGTTCGCCAGCTATGTTTAAGTCCCACGTAATAGGGGGCGAGCCTATTGCCGTCTACCGGGCACATTTCCAAACTCCGGGCTGCTACTGAGAATTTTGATTTTTACAAAAAAGCTCAATAACACTAGCTCGATCCGGGGATCGAACCCAAGACCTCATGATCAGCAGTCGCTTACACTACCGCTGCACCACAGTCTTAAATATTAATTCTTATTATTAATATTAGTATTATAAGTTTTAAATGCTTGCTTTCATCCATCCTCTCTACGTGTCCAAACCATCTTAACATTCCTTTCTGAATTTTTGTCACTAACATTTTCGTAAAAAAAATCTCAGTAGCAGCCCGGCGTTTGGAAATGTGCCCGGTAGAGGGCAATAGGCTCGCCCCCTATTACGTGGGACTTAACATAGCTGACGAACCGTGGGTGTGCTATACAGCTCTGCCTATAATTGATTGTAGGAGAAGAATTCTGAAGAATTATCTTCCGAATAAAATAAATCGTGTCTGCATAAAATCTTAATCTATGATTGAAAATGAATTCTGTGTGCGGCTCCCGGGCTCTATTCATTTGTCACCGGAATCACAAAAAGCTTGAGGCTGGCATCATCGGGTCCCTGTTGCTAACCGAATGAGTAACTTTGCGAAATTGTTAAGAGTTATTACTGTTTAGAAATAACTTATTATAATATTTTATTTACTTAATTATTTTTAGTATTTATCCTTGTTTAATATTATAAATGCGAAAGTGCGTCTGTTTGTTCGTTGGCGTGTTACACTTTCACGACATCACTACTCATCCCCTCATCATTAAATTCAGCATAAATATAGTTTAGAACGTTTTCTCTCGAAAAACTAGTATATAATAGTTTAAGTGGTATAGAAGTAAGTATGTTCATAAGTATCATTATTGTGCCGTAGAGTTAAGTATTTATATTCCGAAGTCGTTAGCAAAATCTAACGCGACTACATTATTATAATAGAAGACTTAAGATGTAGCTAAGTTCTCTTAAAACAAGAAATATTTTCAATCACTTCATTAAGACTTAGCTAACATAAAAAGATTTTTTAATGTAAAAGGACTCAGGAGAGCATTGGACATAATATTGCCTAAGAGTATTCATAGTTTGATTTTATAAATACCTACGTAGCCGTTTAAGGTATGTGTGATCATTTGCTTTTTCTGCCTGGTGAATGCAGGAAATCAACAATTTTCCACTTTAAAAACTAGTTATTGTCGTAGCTATCATTTTACAGAGCTAATAATCAAATAACATTTACCTAATTAAATTGCTTTCCAGTATTTTGTTAAATTCCATATTAACGTAACTTAAAATAGTGAGCGCTTTATGTAAAATTCAAGCTACAGAGCTTACTTAAATCTATTAATTTTAAATAAAGTTGAGTATTAGTTTTTTATTACTTGCATAATACATAAAATACAAAATATGCATTTTTAAAGATTTTTTTATGTTTGTAGCCGCGCTGGAAATTTGCGGGAACAAGGAAAAAAAAAACTGCCTCGGTGATGTAGCGGTAGTGTATGCGACTGCTAATCATGAGGTCTCGGGTTCGATCCCCGGGTCGGGCAATGTTATTGAGAAAAAAAAAAAACATATCATCACGCCTGTATTCCCCGAAGGGGTAGGCAGAGGTGTATTACACACCCACGACTCGCCAGCTATGTTTAAGTCCCACGTAATAGGGGGCGAGCCTATTGACGTCTACCGGGCACATTTCCAAACTCCGGGCTGCTACTGAGAATATTTCTTTTTAGGAAAAAGCTCAATAACATTCGACCCGGGATCGAACCCGAGACCTCATGATTAGCAGTCGCATACACTACCGCTACACCACCGAGGCAGTTTAAAAAACATAGCATCACGCCTGTATTCCCCGAAGGGGTAGGCAGAGGTGTATTACACACCCACGACTCGCCAGCTATGTTTAAGTCCCACGTAATAGGGGGCGAGCCTATTGACGTCTACCGGGCACATTTCCAAACTCCGGGCTGCTACTGAGAATTTTTCTTTTAAGGAATAAGCTCAATCAAACCTCTGCCTACAATACAGGCGTGATGCTATGCTGGAACGATTTGAATGGAAATGGAAACAGCTGATGTTATAAATACCCGCTAATGCTACTTTGTAGTAGTGTAGTGATACCTTTTTTCTTTTTTTTTGTTAAGGCGTGAAAAAATGTTTCTAACCGCACACCCCGTCGTTCGGGGCAACGAACAGGGTAGTGTGGGGCCCTCACCCACTAAAGAAACCCGCCGTGTGCCGTCTCGCCGCCTTTATTGGCGGGCCACCGGAACCATATTACATTCCTTCAGTGGTCAGTGTAGTGAGCGTCTAACAGTAAAACCGAGGATTGCAAAGATCGTGGCATCGAGTTCGAACCCCAGTCCAAGGTTCAGATCTCATATGGCACACAACTCTGACGTCTCGAGATTTTTCGAAATGATGTGAGTGTGTATTTGCTTATAGTATATTTTTCTTAACTTGTCTTATTACGTAAACAGAAATGGCGTCCTGGTAACCAAAGACAATTGATAGCGTTGGGGCATTATCGTAATGAACGAGTAAACAAATAAAGTTTGTGACTAAATGATTTTCATAATGTGGGATTTCCTCAGAATTCATTTTAGTTGGGAATGGAACCATGGGAATAAATAGCCTATATATTTTTTTTTGTAGTAAGCTGCAAGAATATCCTTCACTATCATGTTATTATCTAGTTATTTTTATTTTCTTTTATTAATTTGAGTCACTAGTTCCTTCACTAGAGGAGTCTTCCAATTCTGATCCGACGTGTATTATAAAACTCGAGGTCGGTGCGTCTGTTGCAGCATCTATTAATCCGTCGAGCTGCATCATTTTATCATCTTCTTTTATTACGTGATTAATGCAATTGTTCCAAGACACCTTACCAATTTGGCCTAAGCCTTCTTTAATTAACTCCTTGACTTCAGCCATTTTAAAAGATTTATTATTTTTGCCAACATAAGTTTTTAACTGTGCCCATATAAGTTTTATTGGGTTTAATTCACAATGATAAGGCGTAAGACAATAATATTTTTGCGGGCTGCCATATCATCCACAACTTTTTGTGCGTGACAGAAAGTTTCCGCCAGTTAACCGGCAAAAAAAAAATATTTGTCAAATAATAGTTTTAGTCTATGGTTGGGATTTGTTATCCAAATAATTCCAATTACATTATATAGCAATACAATAAAAATAAAATCTGATTTATTAATCAGGTAAATTTTATAATATTATCTTTATAATGTTCTATAAATGATAGTTACAGTTCACTCACTGGTCAGAATCATTCAGTTGCTTCTCGCACCCCTACGATAAAAAGACAATCTAGGATTTAGAAATGTCAAATTGAGATGATCATTTTTTATCTGTTGAAATGAATTCTGATATTTTAAACATTTTATGAAAATTATTGTGTTTGAATAGTTAATTTGAAGCAGTTTTTAGTGTAATGTGTGTGTAATATCAACTGTAATAATCAAGACGCTCATAACTTAGGTAAAGTTTCTGATTGATGCCAAAACTCATGATTTTCGTACCCAGGCCGGTTTGTTTACGTCTAAGGACAAGTTAAGAAAAATACACTATACAATATATCACTACTCGGTGAAGAAAAAAACATCGTGGGGAAACCTGCGTGCATGAGAGATTTTCTCGACGGTTTGTGAAGTATGCCAACCCACACTGGGCCAGCGTGATGAACTCTGGCCTAATTCCTTTTACCATGAGACCCATGCCCAATAGTGGGATATAAAAAATAGTTGAAATAAAAAGGCTACTTTTATTTTGTAAAAAAAAAATTATCACCCGAAAAGAGAAAATAACGATAATACCTTACTAAACTTCACGCGAACGAAGTCGCAGGTAGCAGTAGCTTTTAAATAAATATTTTAATTGTTATTTTTGTAATGGATACTTTTAATATTATATTATCATCGATCCAATAGTTAATATTATTATAACTCCCGACTATCTTTTGATCTCTGTAACTAAAACGATGGGGTATCGATCTCGAGTTTTCCTCGCTGTCTATTCATGTCTCTACCACGCAATTTCTATTTTTATATAATTCTTATCATCCGATATTGATGCCAAGCTTATAGGTTTGCTAATTATAATGATTACCGATATTATCCGCTTTGTTCCATTAAAAGAGAACGGAAATCATTGAGCCCACGGGAATCGTAGCCCCTCCAAATTATCTGTTTTCGTTAGATGTAGGAATAAATTTTATTGGAGCCAGATCTGAGACAAAAGGGCGCACTCGGGAAACTTTTAAAGATTAATTCTCTCGATAAAATTTCACGCTCGAAATCCTGTAACTAGGTAGAGACGAAGGCATTGCAACGACTGATACCATTTGGTCTTGTAGAGTTGTGATTGAATAGAGAAGATTTATTTGATAAGTTATAAATATATAAATATTTTATATTAAAAAAAAAAATATATAATAAGTTACTAATCGTTTATTATTATCATGTCAATTACTGTTTTTAAAAGAGCATAAAATTACAATCTTTTCACAAAGCTATTATAACGCTATCCTTAGTATATAAATGTATATATATATATATATATATATATATATATATATATATATATATATATACATACATATATGTATATATATATATAACCTTTTAAGTATGTTAGTATCGAAGATTAAAAATAATCTATAGTCGGTAAAACGTCTGGAATGGTCAATCCATCCATCCATCAGCCTTTCGACGTCCATTGCTGGACATAGGCCTCCCCAAGACAAAGCCACAACATGTGTTTCGCTCATATGGGGGATAGTGTCGTAATCGCCACGCTTGGCAGGCGGGTTGGCGATCACAGTGGATGTTGTTAATACTCGAGGGAGTGATGCTGCCCACTCCCCCGGTATTCCCTCAGTCGGGTCTTACGACTCCCATGGGTGGAGAGGGGTGGGACAATTCTAAAGCCGGCCCCACACGGAATGGTCAATGGCCGTGTCAAATCTTTAAAATATATATTATGTAGAAATGTCAAAATATACAATTATTGATTTTCAATTTTCTGATACAATTTTTTAACTAGTGAAGGTTGGCCATCAAATAAACTTGTTGTTGTTTATTTTGTGCTAATAAACATACCACACAAATTATCCAGAGTTTAACAGTGGTATGTCCAGTGTTTAGTGGGAGAGGGACCCACGCTACCTTGTTCGTTACCCCGAACGACGGGGTACGCGGTAAGGTACATTTTCCCGCCTTAACAATAAAAAGGGTATTGTCTATAACAAAAAAAAATACTGATACACTTAGTGATTGTCCACTCTACATTTTAATTTGAATCAGTGGACGATCTCAAGGCCTGCAGTCCCGAGAGACTCGCAGGAGCCTGCCATTTTACGACTTCCGCACAGGCCAACATCTCTTTAATGTACACTAAGGAGTATTTTATCTTTTTTAGTTTGTCTCTCAAAGAAAAGGGTTCTTTTACTCCGTGACACAGTTCTGATGGCTGGATAAGATATCCCTTTTCAGTTTTATCAAGCATTTTCCGCTTCGTCGCATTAAAGGTTGGATTACTGTTTATATATTATATTAAGATTCTAAATAAGACAAAATTGTGATATATGGAAGGGAAAAAGAAAGTATTATTTTATGTAATGTATCGTATCGAACATCGAAATTTGTTTTTATAATACGAGTTGTCGCATCATTCGTAGAGCTCCACGAAATATAACATGATGTTATTTTTATTAAATAAAACAGTACTTCAATAGTCAAATTCATTGGTTATGACCGCAGGGATGACTAGCCATGGGGGGTTGGCGCCGCCACAGTTGGAATCGACATTATAACGAAATTGAGATCAATAACGCGTAATAATGTTTTGTGATAGAAATCTGGTGTCTTTAATAAAAAAACCGCTTCTTACAAAATATATTAGAAAAGTAATTTTATTAATATAATATGTTATTTTCGTTTTTCGTGAATTATTACAATTTTTAATTGTTATTCTGCTATACAGCATAAATCATAAATAAAGAAAATCGGTGCCAGCTGTACCGATTTTATCCTTCTTACTAACTTACTAACTAACTTATTATCACACCATTTCCCTTGCGGGTTAGGCAGAGAGACCAGAGTGCCAAGAGGCTCTATTCTTGCATACATCTCTTGCTTCCTCAACATTCATAACTCTCGTCATACACGCTTGCCGGTTTCGGAGACTCCTGACTCCACCCTCCTTCAATACATGACCGATTTGGTCTAGGTAGGTGAGTCTCGGTCTCCCCCTGTACCTACAATCTTCCACTTTCGCATTGTATATCTTCTTAACCAGTCGCTCATCCGGCATTCTTTCCACATGTCCGAACCATTGGAGCATTCCTTTTCGCATCTTTACACCAATACTCTCTTTCATACCTACTCGCTCTCTTGCGTCGTCGTTACGAATGCAGTCAGTCAGCCTCACTCCACAGATTCTCCGCAGAGATCGCATTTCGACCGCATTGATTTTACTCTCATGCTCTTTTTTGCATACCCAACTCTCGCTTCCATATAATAACGTTGGGACAAGCACTGCGTTGTGTATTGCAACACGTGCCTTCTGGCTGAGGTGGTGGCTGCCGAGAAGTTGTCCCAATGCTCCGTTCATTCTATTTCCCGCGTTCACTCTTCTCTCTACATCAGTGGTGTACCTTCCATCCCGATTGAATCCACATCCAAGATATACATTCCTTCCTTCTTATCCTTCTTATAACTCATAAATGGTGTAACTAAGCCGACTTTGTTTATATCTTAATTACGATATACAGAATTTGACACATTCTTGATAAGCAATAATAATATCTTAGTGATAAGGCTAATGAGTGGCAAATACGTAGGCCAAGTTGCATTCTATGATCGCTAAAGCTATAGAAAACTATTAAAATGTATGGAAATTTGACATCTCTAACGTTAAGTCACATGACTTAGCGTATATCATTAAAGATGTCAAATTTTGTTTAACTTTTAGTTTGACGTTGATGCCTCGCATGGCTCATACTTTTTGAAATTGTAATTTTTGAACAGATATTCAGAAATATATATATAGTATATAGTAGTGATGTATTTAATTAAGGACGCTCCGTGTGCGGAAGCATCACTCAGTTGGTACCCGATAGGGTAAGCTGGACCACTGAAGTAATGTCACACAGTTTCAGTGGTCAGCCAATATAGGCGGAAATACTGTACACGGCGGAATTATTTAGTAGGTGAGGGCATCACACTACTCTGTTCGGTGCCCTAAGTATTCCTGATTGACTGCGAGATTGCCTTGCTGGTTTTTGACGAAAAACTTATGAACTAAAAAATCTTTAAGGTTTTCTGGGCAGGGGGTTAAATTATGGAGAAATTTTGAGCCCAGAAAAAATATATACGTATAGATTGTATAATAATATCCACTTCAAAAACTGTTCGTAAACAAGTAGTAAAGTACTGTTTCGAGTTAAGTAACGACTTCTTGTGCTATTGAGAAAATCTTTTACACACCTGCAGCTTATGATGTTTTATTTCACGTTTAACAGTGTGTGTGTAATTAACTTGTTAAGAAAAATGCACGTATATAAGTTGTACTTGATCTGTTCTTAGATATTTACCTAAGCATATATAGATATCTTAATACTTAAAAGCCTCGTGGCCTAGTCGGTAGTGTAACCGACTTCGTGCACGAAGTCGTGGGTTCGATTCCCACTCAGGACAATTATTTGTGTGATGAATACAGATATTTGTACTGTGTCTGGGTCTTTAGGTATATCTCTAATTTATGTATTAGGTATATCTGTAATCTGGTACCCATAGCACAAGCGTTTAGCTTAGTTTGGGACCAGAGGACATTGTGTGAAATATAAAAAAAAATAAAAATCTTAAATAGTAATTGTACATATGCACCTATATATTGTCATAAGGATTAACTACAGAAATATTTTTTATACACTTAACACTTATTAACGACATTATACTTTATTTCCCAAAACACATTAACATTAAACTGTACTAATTTACTTATTATTTTTATAACCGTTTAATTTACAATCAGACTCATAATAGGTACAAAATATACTGTATACGTATATATTTTAATACATTTAAACTCACTGTAGTAGGTAATTATATATTTACAAATGCAATTTACTTTGTAAACTTAGTTCAGTCAAAACAGAGTAAAGGCATCAAAGGCTCTGTTCACCGTTAAATAAATATATGATAACTATCGATCATATAGTGACATTGTTATAAGATAACGCTAGCCTTTGCCAGTGGCTCCGCCGCAGCCAAAAGCTAGTTTTTAGTTTATATTTCAGGTGCCCAATATAGTAGCGAGATAAAATGTATACCAGTTTATAAGTTTAATTAATAGCTGTCAAATAGAAAAGGTTGCATCTAAATTCTGCTACCATTACTAATAGAAATAAACTCACAGATATAATTCAAGGACTTGAACTCAAGAGGAAGAGCCTTGCTTATCCCAGTATGGGCCTGCTGCCCTACATAGTCCCGGATCGCCCCAATTGGGCGGGTAGCGGGGATGGCTCCGTGGCGGTCGTCGGTTCGGCGGCGCCGCATTCCCCGCCCTTGTCACTCAAAGACCAGGGCACGGGATATGTGGCGGCTGAATGGGGAGGGGTCACGCTGTATGGCGTGTACTTCTCCCCTAGTCGTAGTCTGGCGGCTTTCGAGGTCCTCCTGCACAATCTGGAGACCTCGATACGGCGTATAGCACCGAGCCCTGTGCTCGTGCTGGGGGACTTCAACGCCAAATCAACGGCGTGGGGGTCCCCCGGGACGGACGCCCGAGGTGCGGCGGTCGAAGAGTGGGCGGCAGCGGTGGACCTCGTGTTGCTAAACCGAGGGTCCGCCCTAACGTGCGTGCGGCGCGGGGGCGGGTCGATAGTGGACCTTTCGTTCGCTAGCCCCGGTGTCGCCGCACGCGTAAGGAGCTGGCGAGTCCTGGAGGAGGTCGAGACCCTATCTGACCACAGATACATTCAGATAGAGGTCTCCCGGACCCTTCAGGGCGCCAGCAGGGGTCACGCGGCGGACAGAACTCCCGCTTTTCCGCGATGGGCTGTGGGTAGGCTCGACCGGGACCTGCTAGTGGAGGCGGCCATTTTTCAATCTTGGCTGCCTCCCCCCCTGACGGAAGACGTGGGCGCCGAGGCTGGCCGCATTCGCGGCATGCTTACGCAGATCTGCGATGCGGCCACGCCCCGCGTGCGGCGCCCGCCTCGACGGAAGGGGGTCTACTGGTGGTCCCCGGAGCTGGCGGACCTCCGTGCGGCCTGTATTCGTGCCCGGAGGTCCTACACCCGCAGCCGACGTCGCCAAATCCGCGACGAAGAGCGGGAGGGCCAGCTGTATGCGGCGTACAGCAGTGCGCGCGCTGCATTAAAGCTGGCCATCTGTCGCGCCAAAGACGCGAAAAGGCAGGAGATGCTGGAGGGTCTCGAGCGTGACCCCTGGGGACGCCCGTACCGCGCGGCGCTTAACAAGCTCCGCGCCCAGGGCCCCCCCCTTACGGAGACCCTCCAGCCGGGCTTCCTCTCTGAGGTGGTCGAGGGACTTTTCCCCTCACGGGCGGTGCACACGCCCCCGGTCATGGCTCCGCCAGATGGTGACCGGGAGGCCGACGACGGGGAGGTACCGCCCGTGACGACGACGGAAATGGGGTCGGCGGCTGCGCGTATGCGGAGAGGCGCCGCCCCCGGGCTGGACGGGGTTCCCGCCCGAGTGCTGGCCCTGGTCCTCGACCACCTTGAGCCCCGCCTCGGGGAGCTGTTCGGCGCTTGCCTGGTGTCCGGACGGTTCCCTGACTGCTGCAAGGAGGGGAAGCTCGTGCTCCTGCCGAAGCCGGGACGGCCTCCGAATACGGTCTCGGCCTTCAGGCCCATCGTGTTGCTGGACGAGGCGGGCAAACTTCTCGAGCTGGTAGTCGCTGCCCGCATCGTCCGGCACCTAGGAGCGGTCGGCCCCGACCTGTCCGACGCCCAGTTTGGATATCGGGCGGGTCGGTCTACGGTCGACGCCATTCTGCGCCTGAAGGCCGCGGCTGCGGAGGCCGTCGCCTCGAGGGAAGTGCTGTTGGCGGTGTCGCTCGACGTCGCCAACGCCTTCAATAGTCTGCCATTCGGCTGCATCAAGGAGGCACTCCGGTACCATGGAGTGCCCCTCTACCTAAGGCGGCTGGTGGCAGACTACCTGGA
This sequence comes from Leucoma salicis, assembly GCA_948253155.1. Classification (NCBI taxonomy): domain Eukaryota; kingdom Metazoa; phylum Arthropoda; class Insecta; order Lepidoptera; family Erebidae; genus Leucoma; species Leucoma salicis. Next base: position 20,221,191 of record OX411807.1, read on the forward strand.
CGGCCGCAGCGTCCTCTTCGTGGACCGGGAAGGGGACGTTGTAAGGAGGGCTATGTCGTGCGGTGTCCCGCAGGGTTCGGTTCTTGGGCCGCTCCTGTGGGACATCGGCTACGACTGGGTCCTCCGTGGCCGGCTCCCCCCCGGGCTGGGCGTAATTTGCTACGCAGACGATACGCTCGTCACAGCCCGGGCCAGGACCCTCGAGGAGGCGGCAACGCTGGCCACCTCGGGTACCGCGGAGGTGGTCAGGCGGATCGAGGCGCTGGGGCTTAGGGTGGCCCTTGAAAAGTCGGAGGCCCTACTTTTCCATGGGCGCCGACGGGGCCCGCCCGCCAGCGCCTCGATAACGGTCAACGGTGTGGGCTTCCCAATCCAGGCCCACATCAAATATCTGGGCCTGGTATTGGATGGACGGTGGCACTTTGACGAGCACTTCCGCCGTCTTGCGCCAAGGCTCGTCAACACGGCGTCCGCCCTCGGGCGACTTATGCCGAATTTGGGCGGACCGAGTCTTGCGTGTCGACGACTCTACGCGGGGGTAGTGCGGTCAATGGCACTGTACGGCGCGCCCGTGTGGGCGGAGTCCCTGGCCGCTCGCAATAGGGCCCTTCTGTGGCATCCACAGAGGGTCGTAGCGGTCAGGGCAATACGCGGGTACCGCACGGTCTCGACCGATGCAGCCTGCGCGTTGGCCGGAACCCCCCCGTGGGATCTGGAGGCGGAGGTGCTCGCCGACGTCTATCGGCGGGCGTCGACGGCGCGGGCGGGGGGCAGCCGCCCCTCGCCGAGCGCAATGTCATCGTGGCGGGAAGATGCCTGCCGCGCCACCGTCCTAAAGTGGAAGTCTCGGCTGGAGACGCCCCGGGCCGGTCTCTGGACCGTGGGGGCGCTCCGGCCGATCTTGGAAGAATGGGCAGGGCGGCAGCACGGGGTCCTCACCTTCCGGTTGGTGCAGGTTTTGTCGGGGCATGGTTGCTTCGGCAAATACCTGCACACGATCGCAAGGAGGGAGACGACCCCAGGCTGTCACCACTGCGACTGCGACGAGGACTCGGCGCAGCACACGCTCGAGTCGTGCCCGGCCTGGGATGTGCAGCGCCGGGAACTCGTTGCAGTCATAGGCGTGGACCTGTCGCTGCCGGCCGTTGCGCGAGCGATGGTTGGCAGTGACAGGGCCTGGACCGCGGTCGCCACCTTCTGCGAGGCTGTCATCTCGCGGAAGGAGGTGGCGGAGAGGGCCCGTGAGGAATCCTCCTTCGCGGACCCGATTCGCCGCCGGCGCGAGGGGCGGCGTGCGCGCGCTTACTTGCGCCTGATGCCGCCCTAGCCGAGGCTGCGGGCGGTGGGGTCGGGGAGTACCCTGCCGTCCGCGGAAGCCTACCGCGAAGGTGCGACGCCCAAGTGCGCGAGGCGTCGCTCAAGAGAGGGTGCCCGTAGGGGCTGCCGCCTGCGGATCGCGGTCGTAACGACGCGGTACCCGTGATCCGCCGTAGCAGGGGCGGGTGGAGGCGCACGGTGGGTTTTTAGTGGGTGAGAGCCCCATTCACCCCGTTGTCTCCCCGGGCAGCGGGGTGTGCGGTAGGACATTTTTGCCCACCTAAAATAAAAAAAAAAAAAAAAAAAAAGAAGTATGGGCCTGCTCGATCGCGGAAGTGTCACCTTCTCACAAAAACAGTATGTAACAACAGTAGCTACCGCCTGTCCTACCGTTGTGTTTAGTATGACGAGTGAGAGCACCGGAGGCCCCAACCCCCTTCTTTATCCTCTCCTTGTTATCCTTCCTTTCCTCTCCTTACTATCCACCCTATCCATCTCCTATTCCTTTCCATCTCCTATCCCTTTATTAACACATTACAATCAAACAAGTAAAAGTACACAATTAACAAATAAGTTTTGTTTTGGATTGTAACATAAAGTATGTGCATACATCTAAAATAAACTAATATTAATGAAGGAAAATATCGAAATATAGAGACGCTATTATTTTAGAATATTCCGGCCTAGACATCTCAAATATATAATCTCTATCCTTTCCTTGGAGATGGCGACGTGCGAGTGATGGTGTTGGTGGTCTGGTGTTAGTAGCGTCTATAAGCTACGGTAACCACTTACGATCAGGTAGGCCGTATGCTTGTTTGCCACCCAAGTAGTATAAAAAAAAAACAAATAAAATCTGCGTCCATATTACAGCAGTAAGTAATATAAAGCAACACTCAATGGACTTCAGCTTTACTCTTGTCCGTTTAAATACATTCTATTTTTATAAGACTTCAATTTAATTTACCGGTTCAAGATGAAATCAAATGTCTGGCGTCGTAGTCTGCAAATTGTTACTTTTTCAGTGTACTGTTTGAAACAAAGAGCAGGCAACGTCGAGTCATAACGAGAAAATGAGAATCGGATTTGCTTTGTCAGCCTTCAGTTGCAACTATGCAAAGGATGACACAAAGAATACTAAGTCTCACCAGTAATTATCGCTTTTAATTAGCCGGGCGTAATTTAATGGTTTCTGTTAAGTTTTACGAGATATATAATAAAATTTGAAAAGTGTTTTATTTTTAGGAAACGGTAGGTACTAGCTATAATATAGTAACTATAGCTTCATTTGTGTTTAGTTTTAAAAATGTGCACAAAATATAACGGAAAAATCTGTTTGGTAGGGACGTAAGCGATATAATACTTGATCACCATACAGGATTTATTCCATAGTAAGTACACAATGTTTGTCTTTTGTATAAATAATTTAATTAAACTCAATGTTCCCATGCACAAAAAACTGTACTATGTATTTACCTAGTAAATTTAGCAAGTATTTTTTCTTTATGTAAATTTTAGCATTAGATCACTGCGATAGCTTAACGGTCCAGAGCACTTCCCCGGATTGGACGGGTCGCAAGTTCGACTCTTGCTGGCAGTAAAGCTCTCTTTTTCCACTTAGACAATTTATTTTCTTTAAAGTATTTTGTAAGTCACGGGTTCGAATACCACTTTCACATATTTCTTCTAATTTCAAAATAATTAGTTCTACTTACTACTAATTGATTAACATTATACTAAACAATAAAAAAATACAGTGGCATAATTTCATTCTTTATCATGATTATGCAAAATGCTAACGATACAGCGATCGTTCAGCTATTGTTTTTTTGTTAGTATTGAATAATTTGATTATTTTCAACACGTTGATCAAGGAACGAATCGCAATAACAGGTCATTAACATATTGTATAAATTAATTTTATTTCGTATTACCTACCATAGATATGGATTTTTTCATTTTTAGGAATATTTTAAAGATATATCCATGGAGCTTTTTCTCTTGTTTCGTTATTTTGTCCACTAAAGTTATTTTTGGAATTACTGGCGATCGATTTATACTAAAATTGATATCATTGATACATAGATCGCTAGTAAAATAAAAAACAATATAAATGTACCTTGACGAGTTGAAACGCAATGTAGATCGGAATTGCGGCGACCAGCCCCTTTAGAATGTGATTCACAAAACCGTATCGACATTGTGCCGTCTTATTTGTGATTGGTAGAGGCATAGACGCGTGATCTCGCATTAATCACTCAACCAATCACGATGATCTACCAAGATCCTTCAACCAATAACAATGTCACGATGCAATGTCGATACGATTTAGTGAGCTACATTCTACGGGCCCTGGTCTAACCTATCATCTCGTTTCTAATTTGCCCATAGTGAATTAAATAAACGTAAGCTTAAATTTAATAACTACAATGTTAGTGAATACATCAGTGTATTAGCAGCTCCTTTGTCAGACAAGGCTAGTGATATTTATAATAATTACGTTTCAAGTAGTTTTTAAGATTAGATAATAAATTCTCTGTAATCTCCAATGAGCAAAATAATCATATATTATTTGATAAAGCCTGCCGTCCAAAACAAGAAAAAATATATAAGTGGTATTACATTATTTATTATTGTGTTTTTCATGTATTTTATGAAAATAAGTAATAAATAGTTTACGACAACCTTCAAAAAAAGTAAAAGCTCTAAAACAAAAATGACGTGTTAGATAAAATTTTCCTAATAAAACCCTATATCAAAACGTTGACATAGGGAGCGTACTATTGTCATCGCGTCGCCATTTTGGAGTATAGCCGATAATGGAAGCAATTAAAATGTATGGAGGCTTAACTGCAGTGCCCTGTGCCGAAATTAATTTATAGTCCACCAAAATAGCTCGGGGTTGCTACCCCTGTGTATATTGTAAACGGCGTTTAGGTTTTGTTTTTATCAAGAACGTTCAATTTATTTTTAAATGTCGTGTAATTTTCAATTATGTACCTTACGCTTTAAATGTTTCTTTTTTTGATTTTAATCGTTGACGATTTGAATCCTAAGCTTCAGTTTTTTAGAAGTCAAGTATATACTAAACTTCTTGTTTGTGATGCTGGCACATGAATGATCTCTAAGCCAAAATTGTTATCCCGAAAGAACTATCAATTTTTCCAGCACAAAAAGCATGTCCTTTTCTAGGTTTTGAACGATATGTTTAATCGGTTAGCTATGGCGTATAAGTGTAACAAATAACTGCACATATAGCGGGGTGGTTTAGATACCGGCCTCTTGTCCGAGTGTTGTGGGTTCGATTCCCATACAGAACAACTCTTTGTGTGATCCACAAATGGTTGTACTGAGTGTGGGTGTGCTTTGTATCCATGAAATTGTATGTTTGTAAAGTCCCCCGCGATACAAGGATTATTCCATAGTGCAGCGTGTAGTCTTTCAAAAAAAAAAACAAATAAACAAACAAACTCATTTTTAAGGATAACGAATATTACAATAATTACTATTGCTACGATGGTTTAGCGGTAGTGTATGTGACTGTGGATTATGAGGTCTCGGGTTCAATTTCCAGGTCAGGCCAAGAAAAAGTGTTGGGTTTTTCCGTCAAGAAATTCTCAATAGCTGCCCGGAGTTAGTAAGTTAGCGGTGTTTCACCATTGTCACATGGATAGCACATAAAAACGCTGGTCCAGCACCTTCTGTCGTTTTGGAATCCTGTTTCATTGGACTATGCGAGTAAGAGAACAGAGAGTACACAGCCCTCTTAGAATGAAACATGAAACGTTAGACGAACTTTCATTTCGAGTCATTGTAATTGATCAACATTCCTGATTAGTCGAGATTTCGAAGCGTGATTCAGGCGACCAATCACAATGAATTAAAACGAAAGTTCGTCTAACGTTTCGTTTTTCATTCTACCACCGAAGGAATGTTACATAGTTCCAGTGGCCCGCCATTAAAGGCGAAGAGACGGCGCACGGCGGGTTTCTTTAGTGGGTGAAGGCTCCACACTACCCTGTTCGTTGCCCCGAACGACGGGGTACACACCCCGTCGTTCGGGGCACGTCACCGTTATCCACACGGAAAGGAACATTTTTTACCGCCTTAATAAAAAAAAAAGGGGGCTGTTGTTTACGCATACAATTGTCACTATATTATCTCCTACCTACATGGCCAACGTCTGGTGTCACTGGCTGCCGTTACTGAAATTACAATCTTAGATCATCATCATCATTATGGTACTCCTATCGTTGTGTTTTGTATGGTGAGTGAGAGTGTCGGAGCTCAAAACACCCTTCCTATTCTCTCCTTGTTATCCTTCCTATCCACCTCCTATCTCTTTCCTTGGAGATGGGCGACGCGCGAGTGATGCCTCAGGTGTTGCTAGCATCTATAGGCTACGGTAACCGCTTACCATCAGGTGGGCCGTATGCTTATTTACCAATCCATTTATAAAAAAATAAATGTTGTCTCAATTGTAAAGCTATTAGTAGTAGAACACTAACAAAGAATACAGCAAACCAAAGTACAAAAAATAAAAAAAAGAGATAACGACGAATTTTGAACTCGCACTAAGAATTTCAATATCAATTAAAGAAATTGTCCAATCAACAATTGGTTGTGGGGTGTAAGTCAAAACCAACAAACGTTAAGAAAACATAGCCACGTAGGGTGAGCGTGCCCATTATAAGCACTTGCCAGCACCGGGCATCGGTAATTAAAGCAATTGTGAAATACGTTCGGGGTTGTATGGTAATTCTCCTCGGCCGGTATCAATTTATTGTCACCCTAAAACAGCCAATTTGTCCCATCGCACCTCCCTCTCTTCACTCTCAATTAGTGGGCACGTCACCGTTATATGTCTTAATAGCCCGAATATCTACACCATTTTATACGGCCATGAAAAATAATTAGCTAGGTGTATGAGATCATTATTTTTGATTCTGCATATTAATTTTGGACGTATTTTCCAGACTCTTTATGGCCAATAACGGCTAGGGATGCATAAAAGGTATATTGATTGCAAGTTGTTCAGAAATATTTAAAGTACAAATTATTATTTGTGAGTGAGGAAAAAGAGAACTTTAGTACGAAAGGGAAACGAATCTGCATCCCTTCCTTTCCGGGGAAGTGCTCTAATCCACTGAGCTATCGTAGTCCCTTGCGGTCGTACCCAATTCCCGCTCGTTCTCTTTTTCCTCATTTACAAATAATAATTTGTACTTTAAAAGTAGCTGAACATGCCAAGTGCTAAAAATATAGATAAAAATATATATTTATTTATTATATAGTACCTGTTGTAGTGTTTTCGACTAGTACCTACTGTAAATGATTGGGCTTTGAAAGGCTATGGTGAAATATTGAAGTGCATAACAATAATTTACATTATATGATTGTTTTTTTTTTTATTTATTTTATCGCTTGCTCGCTTCAAAATCCGTCCCGTTTTAGCGTGATAGCTGAATAAACAAACAGAGAGACAGCCAAAAATTCAAAAAAGTTGTCCTCAAGACAAGTCCTTGCATGAAACACACCCCGGACTTTTTGGAGATTTTTCGAAATAACGTGTGTATTTGTTTACAATTTATCACTGTTTATTAAAAGGAAAACATCGCGAGGAAACCTGAATGCTTAAGAGAATTTCTCAACGGCCTGTGCTGCCAACCCACACTGGGCTAGCGTGGTGGACTATGGCCTAATCCCTCTTACTGTTAGAGGAGACCCGTACCCAATAGTGGGACAGCAAAAGGGTAAAAAAAATAGAACAACATAACTGCGAGTAGTCCGCTCCGAACTTTATTAGTGATCCATTAGAAGTGGGTTCGAGCCACAATCACATTTATATCTTTATATTACACATAGCTTATTTTTGTGAATAACTTAAAATATATAATAACAACGTAAAATATTTCCTTACAAACACGTCAAAATGTTTACTTTACTAACTAATTCATAGGTACTAATTTAAACATTTTGCGGTGGTTTTTAATGGGTATAAGTCCTAGAAAGTTGGGTTCTCAAATAAAACTTGAATCAAAAAGTCAATGGTAAATATTTTCACAGCAATCCAATTAGTGAATGGTAAAAGAGCACCAGAGCAACAGATAGGGGGTTCGAGAGTACAGTGATTCAATTAAACGACTAAATAGTACAAGTCAGATCAAAGAAGATGTACTTCTACAGGCAAAACGAAGCATAACATCGTAAATAGAAGGGAGAAAAATGCTAACGCATCATTAAAAATTTAATATAGATTTTACTTTGGGGTTGATTTAAGGATTGTTTTCATGAAATGGATCAGATTTCTAAACATTACCAATCAATGCGCCGCTAAAAAAGAAATACCTACATATTGGAAAATGGTCTCTTTTACACTTTAGGTACTAAAAATACTATTTGTAAGTAATTTAGTGGTTAAACCCAATGACTACAAAGATAGGTAGTATTTAATTCGATCGCCAGTGAGAGTGATCGCCGCCGAGCCGAAAGGCAAAAGCAAAAATTAAGAAATAAAGAAAAAATATGCTGCTCGAAGGTTTGCTAGCCTGATAAGTCATAGTTGCTGGGTGGACGTTTGGAGTAAAATTTTGTTACTACATTTTAAAAATACGCAAAAAATTTATAAATATGAATATAGAAAAAAAGAAATTGCATTAAAATTAAAAATTCTGGAATTTAATCCCAGCGAATATAATTTACCAGACCCACGCAAACAATAATTTTCAAAATTCAGTGAAAATAATAAAGGAAATAATAAAGCATAATAAGTATTGAAATAAAAATTATTAATTAATATTTTATTAGCTTTATCTCATGGTATTTTACAATTGCCTTATTTTGGTATAATCGATATCATTTCAACTAAATTGCCTAAAGTAGCGTTTATTTCTCTACAAAATTACGCGTCTTGAAGCAGGATTGCAATCAGGTACATAATGTAAATGATTGCAATTTAACTTTTAAGCTGCCTTCAAACCATGTAAAACATAATAGCTGTTTTGATGTACCTAGTTAATTGAAATCATACTTAGGCAGACATTTTAGGGGATTAACACAGCTTTATATATCATTAATATTATTTTATTATCATTAACAACATCCACTGCGATCGCCAACCCGCCTGCCAAGCGTGGCGATTACGGCATTATCCCCTATGACGGGACCGCTCGTTGTGGCATTCTCTTGGGGAGGCCTATGTCCAGCAGTGGACGTTGAAAGGCTGATTGATGGATGGATGGATATCATAAGGAACCCGCCTGACTTCGTTTGTATGTATACAAATAACGCATCGTAACGCACCACATGTATAAATGGTTTTCGGTCTTAGTTACAGTGCTTGAAGTGGCAGAGCTTTTAAATGGGCAGCTAGACTGGACTCTAAAAATAATTTCTTAAACGGATTTTTGACATACACCACTCACCTCATATTTTATTTTACATATTTTACATCACCCAACCTCACCATCAACTCATCACCACCTTATCAACATAGATGGCACATTTCTATCTTTACATGCTTTGTAGTAGCTGCCTGTATCTATCAATCTACTTAAGGGATAGTCTATTAATCACGTGATGTTTTTTTACCGTAGCCTGTAAATGCTACACCAGAGGTATAACTCCAAAGAAAGGGTAGGAGATGAAAAAGAAGAGTAATAAGGAGAGAATAGGAAGGATAATACGGAGAGGATAGGGAGGGGGTTTGGGCCTGCGGCATGCAACATTGACATTATGAGAGCAGCGAGAACAGGAAATAATAAAATGAATACATGAAAACCTTTGATCAAAAATGCAATAGACTTCACGTACACATAGCATCACGCCTGTATTCCCCGAAGGGGTAGGCAGAGGTGTATTACACACCCACGACTCGCCAGCTATGTTTAAGTCCCACGTAATAGGGGGCGAGCCTATTGACGTCTACCGGGCATATTTCCAAACTCCGGGCTGCTACTGAGAATTTTTCTTTTTAGGAAAAAGCTCAATAACATTGCCTGACCCGGGAATCGAACCCGAGACCTCATGATTAGCAGTCGCATACACTACCGCTACACCACCGAGGCAGTTGATTTCACGTCTACCCGAAAAATACGTCTCGGTAAATAAGAGCGCACTTGAGAAGTGAGCTCTTATTTTGTTTAGTTCATAAAGTACTTTATTTGTTGCTATTTAAGCTTGATTTCACAGTAAATGTTATTTCTCTTCAATTTTAATGGCAGTAATTTGTCTGTGTGGTGACGGACTAAGAATACAAGTGTCACCACCCCATTCTTTCCCACTGGTGTCGTATGAGGCGACTAAGGGAAGTAAGCAATTATCATCCATTGCATGACTGGTGGTAGGGCTAGGTACCAAGTGGAAGTACTCACTTGGTATCGGGCCTGAGCGGGTTGGTACCACCATCTCCCGTGTGACCGACCATGAAGCACATTGTTGCGTTTTGGCTGTAGCAGGAGATAGCCGTTTATATTTCATTTCATATCTGTAAAATGAATTGGTGAGCAGCGGCTTGACAATACTCTCGGTATAGTCGAGTCCATGGGCGACGGTTACCATTTACCATCAGATGGACCGTGGCTCGTCTGCCACTACATGCAATAAAAAATAATAATAATAATAATCACCCCCGGACTCGTTACACAGCTCCACGTCGCAGCCACCGGTGACCGCATCCGCGGAGCCGGTCACACCGCACGCGTCGAGCTCTAGTTCTAGTGACGAGTATTTCTCTCCACCGTCGTCACCACTACCTGTACGTCGGCGAGAGAGAGGCCAGCCACCGATCAGTTTGGGATCCCGAGGCCCACCGGCCTCAAACAGGGTCCCCACTGTCAGTGGTTATGTGCGGCGCATGAAGTGGACAAAAGCCATAAATGAAAATGTCATGCGCGCATACTTTGGGGCCACAGAGGGAGGAACTAACCTTACTGCGTATCGTGACCACATGCTGCTTCTGTTTCAGAACCTTGAACCAACCATTAACGTCTCGGCTCAACGACTATCGGACCAAGTACGGGTTATTCAACGATCTCACATGTTGGACGACACCGTGCTTGATCGGCTACGCTCGGAGTTTATACGAATTAGTCATGCTACCCCCGTCCCTTTACAAACAACAACTGTAACATCCATCCCACCGAGGACACGCGCGGATGGGGGTAATGAGACTATTTCTGTCGACGCTCAGTACCGTGAGGAGGTAAGATATGCATTGGAATGTGCGATTCGTGAGTATAGGTCCAAACCATTAGAATTTAGGCCACATCTACCTCGATTACCCATGCATAGGAGGAATCGGTTACTGGTTAGCATCCTTGACTCTCTTTTGTCTAATTACTTAGACTCTAGTGACGATCTTGCCGATAGACGCTCCATCTTGTACTGTGCAGCGGTTGCGGCTAGCCGTATAGCTGGACTCACTCTTTTAAAAAAGGAGTATGCTATGCGGCCTCTGAACGCAAAACCGGCATGGCAGTGCAGGATTGAGTGTCGTATCGCCGAGACAAGGGTGCTAATTGGTAAACTTAACTGTTTCAGGATGGGCAATACACGCCCACGAGTGATGCGCTTCGTGAAACGGACGTTCTTGGGATCTGGAATCAGACCTCAACATTTTATGTCCCGTGTCCTGAAACAAAAACTCTATGCATGGGCAAATCGAATTCGTAGATATAAAAAACGCATGGATCCATATACTGTGAATCGCATATTTCAAAAAAATGAGAAGTCTGTCTATAGAATCTGGGAACGTCCTCGTGAAATTGTGTGTGATATGCAGTTGCCGGATGCTGAGGCTACAAATACATTTTGGCGCAGCATCTGGTCGATGCCTATCACACACTTTGAGGGCGATTGGATCGGGGATGTTAAACGAGCTTGTGATAAAATCTCAATAATGGAGAATATTAAAATTGAACAAGAAGACGTAGCCTGTGCAGTCCGTTCGTTAACAAATTGGAAATCTCCAGGACCGGACAGACTGCACAATTTCTGGCTTAAGTGGCTACGAAGCTCACACGCTCGTTTGGCCTCTCAGTTCCAATCAGCTGTGGAGTCGGGGACGTTGCCGGATTTTATGACGACCGGCGTCACTTATTTGCTCCATTAATCAGGTAGTACCACGGAGCCAAGTAATTATAGACCTATTACATGTTTACCGTCAGTCTATAAGCTCCTTACATCTATTCTGAGAACCAAAATTGCTAAACATATTTAATCTAATTCGGTCCTATCTACCTCTCAGAATGGATGTAGGAGTGGCAGCCGTGGTACTAAGGAGCTCCTCCTCATTGATACGGCCATTAGCCAACATGCTCGCCGTAAGAAAAGGGATCTCTTGACATGCTGGATAGATTATAAAAAAGCTTTTGACTCTGTGCCCCATGCATGGCTCTTGAGGGTGTTAGAGTTATATAAAGTTAACGAAACTTTATGCACCTTCCTGAAGTCTTGTATGGAGCACTGGAGAACAGCTCTTTGCTATCCAGTGTATCGGCAGACCCCGAATTTCCGCGGTGAGCTTATAAGGATAGAGCGGGGTATATTTCAGGGCGATAGTCTGAGTTCTTTATGGTTCTGTTTAGCCATGAACCCCCTTAGTACCTTATTAGAGGGTTCAGAGCTCGGCTATAGGTTGCGAGGTGATGGTCAAAAAATATCCCACCTCTTTTACATGGATGATCTTAAGTTGTTTACCCCTACCAGATTCCAACTAATGGAGTTACTAAAGTTAGCTGAGTCCTTTAGTAATTCCATCAGGATGGAATTTGGTGTGGATAAATGTGCGGTCATGCATGTAAAACGGGGAAGGATAGTGGAATCCGAAAGAATACAACTCTCGGATTCTACTCATTTACGATCACTCCTCGTAACCGACACCTATAAATACTTGGGTATGTCGCAAGCTTTGGGCATTAATGAGGTGGACATGAAACGGTCGTTGCAGGAGCGTTTCTTTAGCCGCCTGAAGAAAGTAATAGTCTTCTTTCAGGTGGCAACAAGGTGCGCGCCTGCAACGGTTGGGTCATGCCACTTCTTATGTACTCTTTTGGCATACTCAAGTGGACTCAGACTGAACTTGACGCCTTGGATAGAAGAGTCCGCAGTCTCTTGACCACATATCGTATGCATCATCCTCGTTCATCAGTAATGAGGTTGTACATTCCCCGAAAGTGTGGTGGACGAGGTTTTTAAAATGCGAAGACCTTGCACAATCGTGAGGTGTACAACCTCAGGGAATATTTCCTGCACACTAATAAGGATAGGCATCGTGATGTGGTCGCTGTAGACTCTGGACTCACTCCACTCTCCTTGGCTAAGGAGAACTGGCGCAGACCTGTGGTACTAGGTGTTGACGATCGCAGGGGTGTATGGCAGAGCAAGGAGCTGCACGGAAGATTTTACCGGGCTTTACATGGGCCCGACGTTGACTTTTCAGCTTCCGTGGCCTGGCTACGTTTCGGTAACCTCTTTGGGGAAACCGAAGGTTTTGTCTGTGCAATTGCTGACGAAGTTGTCATGACGAACAACAACCGGAGGCATATCCTAAGGGATGGTACGGCTGACATATGCCGTGCCTGCCACCATCCTGGTGAATCCCTTAGGCATATTGTCTCGGGTTGTTCTCGTCTTGCTAACGGTGAGTACTTGCACAGACATAACCAAGTAGCCAGGATTATCCACCAACAGCTTGCTCTGAAATGCAGACTTGTGGACGTCGAGGTACCTTACTACAGGTATGTAGCTGAGCCAGTACTCGAAAATGGCTGTATCACATTGTACTGGGATCGATCAATTATCACAGACAGATTTGTTGTAGCCAACAAACCTGATATTGTGGTGGTTGATCGATCTGAGCGCCAGGCAATGATTGTTGATATCACCATCCCGCATGACGAGAATCTCGTGAAGGCCGAGAAGGATAAACAGATGAAGTATCTGGACTTGGCTCACGAGATTGTTGACATGTGGGATGTCGATTCAGCGATTATTGTGCCGATAGTAGTATCAGTCAACGGATAGATAGCCAAGAGTCTCGACCAACACCTTAAGAGGCTCGCGTTGGATGGTTGGATCAAGGGTTTGATACAGAAAGCGGTACTTCTGGACACGGCACGCATTGTGAGGAAGTTCCTGTCTTTGGAACCCTAGCCACTGACAGTTTGGCCCTTGTGCTCGCTGCCGGTGGGTCTACACACTTTTTATATTTTTAAATATTTTGTTAATTTTTATTATATATATATTATATTTAAAAATGTATTTAGTGATTTAAGATATGTAAATAAAGAATAATAATAAATTATTGCTTTGCTCGTTTTTTGTGACGAATGACCTTTAGGTCAAAAATGCCATGTTTGATATTATAAAATTGATCTGTCGGTCATGCCATGTTTGATAATATTTTAAAGATTTGTGACTTTATTACTAAGTGCCATTATTGTAATTAGGTTGAACTTAAAACTGTTTTAAAACATTTGACTCAGTTCGTTAGTACACAGATGTAGTTGTATAAGTATATATTCACACGGACAGTTTTTAGCTTGATTTTGTTCAGGACACTGTATCTTTTTAATATTGATGATCGAAGATGAAAACAACTACAATAATAAATCACCATTAAATCTATTATGTTTTATCATACCGCCTTATCTAATGACGCATAAAAGCACGGGTGCTAATTATTATCATTGGACGTCTTAGCTGAATAGGACCGGCCTTTTATAACGTGTACCTTCTTTGACCCTTTGATGCCCCGAAGATTGCCGATTCAGAGCGTTACCTTTATTATGGTTACTGTTAGACTATCGTTTGTAATTATTACAAAATTATGACAGCAAGTTTTTTATCACGTGAAAATTAATTTATATTATTATACTAGCGGACCCGATAGGCGTTGTCCTGTCCGAACATTGGCGTTTCGTTTGGATAGAGTCATTTATTTTAGCTACTAAGTGTTATTTTCATAAAAAGGTGTTATTGGTGTGGGAAATTTTGTTGTTAGGTGGGTATTACGTTTTTTACATCAGAATAAATCCTGAAATCCTATCGTGGCGACACCTATCGGGTCCAAATGTGACTCTAAAACACCCGGTACTTACTCAAACATACACAAAAAAATCATCAAAATCGGTTCAACCGTTTAGGAGTTGAATGACTAACACATGGACATAAGAAATATATAATTATAATACATTAGATAGGTACCTACATACTGTGTTCTTTAGATATATATATATATATATATATATATAGTTTTGTTTTTAGGTTATATATCAGGTTTACGATATAGTAGAGGAATAAAACGTATACCAGCTTCTCTTCTATATAATAAGTCAATTGATATCGACCGGGTCAAGATTGTAATGGACTAAACATATATGAACTCGATATGGTAAATCGTTACAGGCACCCACAAGACAGGTTTGCCTAGCGTGGGGCCACCGGATATCAACATTCTGCAATGTTTAATTGTCAATAAATAACATTTTGATTTTTTATTTGTGATTGAGTTAATTCAACAAAAAAAAAAGTTTCATCAAAATCCTTCCAGTAGTTAGGATAAATTGCTTAGTGTAGCGCCTGCTGGTACATTAGGCACTCAAACTGCGTATTCGTAAGTTACTACCTTAGCGGTGATTATATTATTCCATCCATCAGCCTTTCATCGTCCACTGCTGGACATAGGCCTCCCCAAACTGGGGGCCATACCATAATCACCACGCTTGGCAGGCGGGTTGGCGATCGCAGTGGATGTTTTTAGTACACAGGGAACGCTGCTGCCCGGTCCCCCGGTAATCCCTTAGTCGGCTTTTGCGACTCCCATAGGAAGACACGGGGTAGAGATATTCTTGGTGCCGGCCCCACACGGCAAATTATATCATTATGTGTCTATATTTTCGATGGTGTTTTTGTTGCTTTGACAGTCAGACAGATTTTAATAAAAATAACATTATATATAAATGTGTCTGTGATATGATTCTTATTTGGTCGGAACAATTTATACAAACACGTCCAACGGATTGCTTGGGTGTCACCCAATGCGGTTAGACATAATGTGATATGGAAATTTATGACCCCAAGCGGGAAATAGCTTAGTTGGCAGAGTCGGTAATCTAGAAGACACGGTTGCAGACGCCACTCTTGGCTATAATTTTCTATTTCACATTTTCACACTCTTTAAACTAACTAATAAACAATTAAACGTCCAATTTATCTGTCGAAATATATTTTTTTTGTATAAACCACAAATCTTTGATATTTCTTTGAAAAATATTTGCATCGTTCCCTTTTAGAGTCGGTTCGGCGAACGCCTCGAGGTAGAATCTACAGTAATTAGGTGAATATTTCTTTCAGATTGCGGTGCAAATATCCTATTCAATTCCAGATAAAAGATTTTTATATTCCACTCACCCGATCGTTGATGTAAATAACGAACTCATTTTTTAGGTTTTTATTAAAGTATAAAGGGGAACCTTGTTATAATTTTCTTGTAATCATTTGGGTTTAAAAGACAAGATGTTTGTTTGTAATGTGATATTTGCTCATTATTTTGTGATTCTTTTACTCGTATTTATATACTTATGTATAATACTTTCATTATTTTTCCCGATATCAATATTTCGAGTTTCTTCTTGGTCTAATAGCATAGTAAATTGTGTAAGTTCTAATTTCACGAGTTCTTAGATTTGTATTCTAGGTCGGGCAAGCACTCAATTATTCTTATCAGGAAATTCTTTGTAGCAGTATCTATGTCGTTTGGAACTATGCCGGTTATATTACCTACTATGTGTCGAAATTTGGCCTAAACTACAGAACGACAGTGAATTAATTTGTAGAGCTAAAATATCTTGTTGCGAATGCATTGATAATTCTCGATTAAAATAATTAAACGCTTGGAATCGACCATTGTAGTTTTTAAATGAAATCTTATCCTTTATAATCTATATTTTTTAGCATTTGACATGCTCCGCCACAAATGCTAAAAAATATAGATCATAAATGTTAAAAAAATCGCGACATCAAATAGTATGAATTTTAATTGCAAAATTAAACTTACTATATCGGTTTAATGCATGTAAATGCTTCCGACAGATGGCGTTGGTCGTAAAGGCAAATGTGATAAGGAGATTGGGATGGTCGAAAGACCTGTACTATAGCTCAGTGGCTTAGAGCACTTCCCCGGATTGGAAAAGACGCGGGTTCGATTCCCGCTAGTACAAAAAAAATAAAAATCTCTTTTTCCTTATTCGCAAATAATTTGTACTTTAAAATCTTATCCGTTGTAATTCTGTCATCGTACTGGCGCCTGATTCGTCCAAAAGCGCCCGGTACAAACGTTTTCCGGAGCTGTGTGGTCAGCTCTATAGAACTACTACTATATTGATAGGCCTCGCCCATTATCTGAAAAATATCGGTGGCCGGAGAAGACCAGAGCATAATCCAGTTGTTACCGGGTGAAATTCGGATAGCATCTGATCCTATGTAGTCAATGCAGAAATAATTCAAAGTATTGTTTGAAAGACGGATTGAATCCGGCCTTGTCCCTTCTCTCTTGAAGTTTGGTCTTGTGGCCATTTGTTTTAGACCAGGGAGATTTCGGATGCATGTAGTCCGAGCCTCGGTATAACATACTCTTTGCTCTCGGGTATTTTAAGCCTCTTCTTTGCGCAGCCGGATATCACGTAATACTATCCACTACTTCTATCTAATATCTACCCTATATATAAGGTACTCGGTGCTGGACGGGTGGTAGCGCTTTCGCGAGCACTTTCACCAGCTGTCCCCCAGGGATTGGCGGCGAGGCGTCCGCCCTTGGACGGCTCATGCCGAATATGGGTGGCCCCACTATGCCTTATGCGGGGGTAGTCCAATCGTTGGCGCTACGGTGCACCCGTGTGGGTGGAGCAAGTTGCGTATACATCAACCCGCGCATCTTCGTTTACGAACTGTAATTCCTAATTTTACAATGCAAGAAAATATATAAACGCTTTAAAATTTTATTCAAAAGATTCAAATGTTAAAGCTATCAAAGAAACTCGAATTTGCTGAGTAATAGCTTAATTTAGTTATACAATGGCAATTTTAAAGTTTATCATTACGATGTCAATTCAAAGGATTTCGTAATTAATTCATTTTTGTCCAACTCTAAAGAGTGTTCAGTTTTTAAAGGCTCCAGTTCCAATTTTAACTTTTATCCTTATTGAGAGATGGACGTTATTGAATTTGCTCTAATCTCTGTTTTAGCAATTTGTTTCACAATTATACCGTTTAATTATTGTTTGACAAGTGATTTTGTTTAAGTGCCAAGTATTTAAGGTTTTAAGTGTCGTAGCTGTTTTTTTATACTATTATAAAGCTGTAACAGAGCAGTGTCTGTACATTAAGATATTTGAGAAAAGAATACTTTATTAGGCTATATAGGCGTGTCTGAACACGAAATATTTTTTAGATTTTTTGTCTTTTTGTTTGTTCGCACATCACGCAAAAACTACTAAGCGAATTTTAATGTAACTTTTGGTTTGATAGCTCTCAATCAGACTTAAAAACTGGTATACATTTACCCCGCTACTATATCGCGAACCTGAGATATTATCTAAAAACTAACTTTTGGCTGCGGTGGAGCTGCAGGCAAAGGCTAGTAGTTTATAGTAATTAATTTTACTTATTGATGTTCTTTACTTAATTGGTATATATGAGTACGCTATTTAGTGGTTGTTGGCTTCGTTCATTTAGACTTCAAAATATTAATACGCCATTTTCCGGTACATAATTATCTTTATGTAAAACTAGATTTCCCACAAGAATAATACATTTTCCTGGGATAAGAGCATATACCTTTTTATAGAATCCAGACAATATATAGCCGTGTGAGGCCCACACCTCTCCACCCATGGGAGTCGTAAGAGCCGACTGAGGGAATACCGGGGTAGTGGGCAGCAGCACTCCTTCAAGTATTAACAACATCGACTGCGATCGCCATCCCGCCTGCCAAGCGTGGCGATTACGGCACTATCCCCCATTCTTGGGGAGGCCTATGTCCAGCAGTGGATGTTAAGAGGCTGATGGATGGATGGATGGAGACAATATATATGTAAAATTTCATTACGATTGGTTCAGTAGTTACGGCGTGGAAGCTTAACAAACAATGTCAAATTTCACAGAAATTCCTTTAGCCGTTGCATGACTGAGTAACAAACATTCAAATGTCTGAATATACTTATATAGTACAAATTATTTGTGAATAAGGAAAAAGAGATTTTTTGTACGAGCGGGAAACGAACCCGCGTCTTTTCCAATCCGGGGAAGTGCTCTAAGCCACTGAGCTATGGTACAGATCTTTCGGTCTTCCCAATCTCCTTATCACATTTATCTTTACGTTTCGTTTCCCACTCGTACAAAAATCTCTTTTTTCTTATTCACAAATAATTTGTACTTTAAAAAGTGGCGGAGCATCTCAAATGCTAAAAAAATATAGATCAAAAATACTTATAATTATAGTATTATAATTACAATAGGAATGGGATAATGGGACTTATGAATTTTGGTTTTTGGTTTTAATCTATTTTTCATTATTTATAATTGCCAGCAGCAAAAGCCTAGTTCTATAGACTCAGCAATACTTAGAAATAGTCGGACATACGGTAGGCGGTGGTACCAAAGCACTTTGTCCAAATAATAATTAAGTAGTACTTCCATTTGGTAGTCAATCCTACCACCACTAATGCAATGGGTGATAATTGCTTACTTCTGTTATTTGCGTTGTACTATACCCGCGATAAAGAATAGAGCATGTTTTCTGTCCATCCTCACAGCAAAAAGGACGAGTCTTAAGGCAGTCCATCATCCTAGCGGAAGCAGGCTCGAGGTAGCGCCGCTCGTGTTCCACGACTGCCTGTTAAATATAAGACTACATATATAGGTCCTTTAAATCAGGCCACCGAAAATGGTGACCAGGACCTTCCAGAGGTGGAGAAACTCAAGTGCTTACCTTACCTCTCACTAAATATATATATAGATAGTCTAAAGGAAGTAGGTATACCGTACCTACACATCTGTGTATATTGGAACTTCAGAAAATACTCGTCCAGCGGGGTTACCTCCTTCGAAAAGAATAAAAAGTTTTCTGAAAGTTAAACTACCACAAAATAATTGTTAAACACATCTCTGAAAACTCCAACTCATCAGTCTCCTAGTAGGCTATAAATCGTCGAGCACTTAATGAGTTTCCTCAGCCGTTAAGCGGCACCCTCGCCATAATATAACGCTATCATGCTATTTTATACAGAAACATATATGTGATGAATGTGTCCTGAAATATTTTGTAGGGTATTGTGTTTTTATCAAGAATATTACACATGAGTGTTAGCGTAATGTTGAAATAAAAGTTTAAGTTTATATTTTATTTTATACAACGTGAGTGGCATACAAGCATAAGGAGCCCACTTTTTTTTTTGTTAAAGCGGGAAAAAAATATTCCTAACCGCATGTCGTTTGGGGCAACGAACGACGATAAGACAGATGGTTTGGACCTTCGGCACTCTCACACACCATATGAATCATAATAGGCGAAGTAACTACTACCGTTGTTTCATGCTGATTTTCTGTGGTACTTCGGCGATCAAGCCTGTCTATTCATGCTGGGACGAGCAAGGCTCTCAAAAGAGATTGATGTGAAGTAACGCTAAGCCCCTATTGTTGTATTTCGTATGTTGAGAGAGAGTTGAGTTGACTACACTATTATTCTTATTGTCCACCTCCTCATCTCTTCTCTATCATCCTTCTCTTTCTCTTGGGCGTGTGTGATGCCTCTAGTATTGCTAGCATTCATAGGCTGCGGTAACTGCTTTAATTTAAAGCAATTTTTAATTTGCTTATCGCTCAGTTACTAAAACTGAGCGATAAGCAAATAAGTTCAGCTGGTAAGAGAAGATCTAAACTACAACTGTTTATGTTCTCTAACTGATAAACGTTGTATAACCTCTGAATAGTTATTCAGTGTTTTGTCTTTGTCAATATTATGACAGTTTGACGTTGAAATAACGGAACAAAACACTGAATAACTATTTGAAGTTTTTACAATTTTAAGGGGTAAGAGTAGTTGATTATTTTGAGTTTTCTAGCTATTAAAAACTGCCGGGTACTGCTAGTTTGAAAATAAACTAAAGGGGTTTGAAAAAATCTGATTAAATAAGGATTTCTTTGAAAAAATATTTTATAGGACTTCCTTTTGTTATCAAATGACAAAGCCATATCATTAGTCTTTGAATTAGATATCAAAGACAAAACACCTTTTCATGAAGGGCTAATTAATAAAGCAAAGGAACGCTTATTTGTGGACATGGGGTAAATTATGATATTATTCGAAATATTTTAGATATTTTATCATCAAATCTATTAAAGAAAAGTGGCGATAAGAGATGTGTGCCAAGATGGCAAATACGTTGAAAACGTAACGTAGTGGCTGCTCTGGTGAAAAAAAATATACCTGTATTGTCGGGGACTTTACAAACATACACTTTTGTGGACATAATATACACCCAGACTCCAAACAACCATTTGTGGGTCACATAAAGAGCTGTCCTATGTGGGAATGAAACCCACAACACAGGTATCATTATCAGTGTATCTATTAAATACTACATTATTTTACATCTTTTTTTAAACTTTATTGTTTAATAGCTCTGGAATAGGCTTAAAAACTGATATACTTTTTATCTTGGTACATATGCCAGGAGCCTGATATATAAGCCAAGAACTAGCTTTTCGCTGCGATAAAGTCATAAAAAGCGTAGGTTAGTTATGTAAAAAAAAATATATGACTATTAAATAAAACTTAAGTTCATATTATTAGTTATACATTTTCAAGCAAATATTGTCGAGAAAAAATATATTGAGTGTTTCAATAATAAGCATCTAGACAGTTTTAGGGAGAGTGACATTTTGATTCAAAGGAACTCTGCCTTGATTAATTTGAGGGTGCCTCATAAAGCAAAACTTTTCTTATCTTTTATACAGAACATATGAATTTATTATGGGTAATTTTATTAATTACCTATCAATATTGAGTACCCAATAACTTTTGGGGTAATTAATTTTATTACGAAGTTTGATGTAATACAAAAGCTTTGTTCAATGTGAGGTGGTTATTGTATTGTTTATGTTGTATATGTATGTATTATTATGTATAATAATGGGTATAAATGAGTTATAAAAATGCAAGCAGCAGGTGATTAGGCGCTGATCATAATTATTTTAGTAGTACTAATATTAGTTGGAATGAAAATGTTTTTTGGGCCTCGTGGCATAAGCACAAGCGTTAAGCTTAGTTTGGGACCAGAGGACGTTGTGTGAAAAATGTCCGTGAATATTTCTTTATTTATTTATTTCGTTGTTGCACTACATCTTCAATTGTTTATTAGTATACCACAAACGGTTAAGGAAAACATTGTGAGGAAACTTCCTGTCTAAGATATTTTTTTACAGCTTGTGACGACTGCGAATCTGTACTGGCCCAGGATCCGCATCTTTCTCACTCTGCCAAGAATGGAATCATAATGGATTGAGGAAAAAATATCACAGGTTATGATTAAAACATAGCATCACGCCTGTATTCCCCGACGGGGTAGGCAGAGGTGTATTATACACCCACGATTCGCCAGCTATGTTTAAGTCCCACGTAATAGAGGGTGAGCCTATTGACGTCTACCGGGTACATTTCCAAACTCCAGGCTTCTACTGAGAATTTTTCTTTTTAGGAAAAAGGTCAATAACATTGCAATATTTTTCATTAATTAATATAAAGGACTATTAAAATTTTAGCAATTAACCCGACATTATATTTGTGTTTTTAGTTAGCGGCTTGTATTACTATAATATTAAAAATTTTACAAAAAGGTTTGAGTAAAATCAGCGTTTTGAGATTTATTTATAAATTAATTATTTAATAGGATTTTCCGCTCAACATTTTACATTAACAGTTAAAACCTTTCTCGTAATTGTTGTTGAACGTCGCTATATGAAAATAAAATTAAAATTGACATTTTATGGTTCCAGTCCCTGCGGGTTCGTCACTTTATTTAGTACAATTAAATTTTAACAAACGATTTTATAGCTCTGACTTTGTTACTTTATTGATGAAGGCTGTGGTCTGTATTTGTTTCATGTTTTAATTGGTAACAGATTTATATTTTTATTGGGAGAAGAAGCAGAGAACTTATAGCCTAGCTAATGGTGAACGGTTTTTAATTTCAATTCAACTGAGCAATCCTATTACCTACAGGATACATTTCAATGTATAGATATTTAAATATTGAGGTATCTATCAAGTGGAAACTCATATTTCCACTGAAAAAAATCTGACAGTAGAGTTCATTGGCTACGCTTCCCAACCAACTCGACCCAGTATTCCGGTCTATAACTTGCAATAAGTAGTAATTTTATATTACTAAAACAATGAGGCAGCGATTGTTTTTAATTTTTTATTAAATTACTTATAAATGTAAATGCTTATGAATAATGTAGAGTAAATAGCAATGGGGATGGCATTACGCACCAATTAACCACTCAGGTAATTCATGAGTTGAATAATAAATAACTGTCGACGGCTATTCATTACTAGATTCCACGTTGTATTTTATGCATATACATTATACATAACTACATATTTGTCTGTATTGTAAATAAGTGACTAACACAAAATGTGAAATCGAAAAAAACATATGCTTTGCCAATTCGGGGACGGTTTTCCTGGAAATGCAGGTTCAAATCCTGATTGTGACTGTTATTTTAGATTTCACATTTTCACACTTTGTATTAATTTATATGAATAAGCATGTCAAATGCTAAAAAATATATAGGTATACAAATATCAAAATAAGTGACTAATTTTGCTTTGCTTTATCTCATTGTAATATTGAAAGAGAAGTGTTTAAATATGGAAAATAATACCACAGAGTACCCTTTTATTTTAAGTCAGAAGAGGAAAAGGAACTGTTACTACATATACAGGGTGTAAATGACATCGTACTGATAATTGGTACAGGTTTAGTACTGAACACGCAGATGGTGGAAATTTGCATCGATCTTTGCAATTAGTATTTTATTTTAAATTGCATATGAAATAAAATCGTTATATTGTTCTACCTAAATTCGATTTTAGGTAATAAACCCATTAATCAATAATTTACTCCAAAAACTACGATGGCTTCAAACCCTTCGTCATGTTTTCATGTCATGTTATTAATAATTAGATGGCGGCTAAAAATTGCTAACTTTGTAATCCGTCACAGTCGACGAAAATTGTATGGGGCAAATTATTATAGTTATTTGGTGAAATTTTTGTCCGGAGTTATATATGTTTGCATTTACCCCTGTGAAGTTCCATCCATCAGCCTTTCGACGTCCACTGCTGGACATAGGCCTCCCCAAGAGAACGCCACAATGAGCAGTCCCGTCATGGGGGATAATGCCGTAATCGCCACGCTTGGAAGGCGGGTTGGCGATCGCAGTGGATGTTGTTAATACTCCAGGGAGTGTTGTTGCCCACTCCCGCGGTATCATTCAGTCGGCTCTTACGACTCCCGTGGGTAGAGAGGGGTGGGACAATTCTGAAGCCTGTGTAGTTATTACCTCTTAAATGAACTGCTAAAGAAATAAATTACCACAAAGTGTGAAAATGTGAAATCTAAAATAACAGTCACGAGCAGGATTTAAACTAAAATTTATATGGCTAAGCATGTCAAATGCTAAAAATATAGACATAAAAATATATCTAAATGCTAATAAAATAATTTAGAATATGTGAAATTGCTGAATTAACAAACATATTTAAGATTAAAGTAAAGAGTGTATATTACCTGAGTTTATGCTACCAGATAATAAACTCCACTAACAATATCACATCCAAAATTTTTTTTAAAAGTAAGAACTATTTTAGCCTAGGTAGTTTAGTTCAAGGAATGCATTCTGTCTCAAAAATATCGTAAAAAGTGTAGAGGAATAAACCAGGCAGAGTTTACGAGAATGGTCTATGTTTTACGTTTATCTGGATTACCCTGACGTTTTGTTGAAATTTAGTTTATGTGTTACCAGTCCAATACCATTTATTTTTTGCTTAATGGTAGATGTATTTATTGGTTAGCAATTTGCGTATCGAGTTTGAGTCTGCAATGCTTATAATTTTTAACACGCTTTCATTGTTTGTATTAGGAATGCAATGGGCACCTATAATATTGTGATAATCTATTATTTGTAACAAACACGAATGCGAAATAAAAGGATAAATTAATATATAGGTACAATTCTAAAGCCGGCCCCACACTGCATGAGTATTATTATGTAAAATACTATAAATATTACTTACTTACTTATCATCACGCCATTTCTCTTGCGGGGTAGGCAGAGAGAACAGAGTGTCAAGAGACTCTATTCTTGCATACATCTCTCGCTTCCTCAACATTCATAACTCTCTTCATACACGCTCGCCGGTTTCGGAGACTCCTGACTCCACCTTCTTTCAATACATGACCGATATGGTCTAGGTAGGTGAGTCTCAGTCTCCCCCTGTACCTACATCCTTCCACTTTCACATTGAATATCTTCTTAACCAGTCACTCGTGCGGCATTCTTTCCACATGTCCGAACCATCGGAGCATTCCCTTTCGCATCTTTACACCAATACTCTCTTTCATACCTACTCGCTCTTTTACGTTGTTGTTACGAATGCAGTCAGTTAGCCTCACTCCACAGAGATCGCATTTCAACCGGATTGATTTTACTCTCATGCTCCTTTTTGCATACCCTACTCTCGCTTCCATATAATAACGTTGGAACAAGCACTGCGTTGTGTATTGCGACACGTGCCTTCTGGCTGAGGTGGTGGCTGCCGAGAAGTTGTCCCAATGCTCCGCTCACTCTATTTTCCGTATTCACTCTTCTCTCTACATCAGTGGTGTACCTTCCATCCCGACTAAATCCACATCCAAGATATACAAATTCATCCACTTGTTCTAACACACCATTTCCTATTGCTACTCTAACATCTGTTTTGGCTTCTTCTCTTTCAAAAACCATTACTTTGGTTTTGCTCACATTCACACGCCCCTTTTCTTACAATCTTCTGCCATTACGTCGACTAGGGTTTGCAGGTCAGTCGCAGACTGCGCTAATAGGACCGCACCGTCTGCATATAGCACAGAGTTAACCACTGAGTTGCCCATCTGAGCTCCCACATTCATTTCATTCAACCTTTGTAGACATTTATCCAGATATGATAAACAGTCTGGTTGATAGAACGCAGCCCTGTTTAACGCCGATATTGACATAAAACCAGGATGACATTCTATCATCCAGCCGCACACATGCTCTGCAGTCCATGTAGTTGGACTGCACCGCTTGTAGCAGTCTACCGTTAATACCATACTCCGGCAAAATGTCCCAAAGCTCCTTTCGTACAACAGTATCAAATGCTTTCTCCAAATCCACAAAACTGCAGAAAACCCTCTGGCCTACAGCCAGATGCTTTTCCACAATGTTGCGCAGAGAAAACACTTGATCCATGCATCCTCTTCCACACCTGAAACCTCCTTGTGCCTCACACAAAAATTCATCAGACACCATCCTCATTCTCCTTTCAATAATCTTATAATTATAAATATTGTTTTTTTATTATATCATTGTTATATTACATTATCGTTAGTACCTATAAAAGTTTCTCTATATTGCAATAGATATACTTTTCTATTGAAAAGATTTGAAAAGGAGGTACCCACTAAAGTTGTGAATAAATGTAAAGAGTTCAATGCCTCCAGACGTGGAACAAACAACGTGAAGCTACCGCTAACATACTTCATCCACAAGCTGAAGTTTATTTTCAAATAAAACAGGCACCACTAAACAAAAGTATTATTGTAGCTGTTAGGACTCCGAAACGTCTGTTACTTCAGTCCGCAAACGTATGTGAATGTCTAAACTTGATTTATAATAGCAAATTGTTCAATATCCAAGGACTATTATGAAATGCGATTTCTTTGTTTTTTTATACTACATGGGTGGCGAACTAGCATACGGCCCACTTGCTGGTAAGTGGTTACCGCAGACTACAGACGCTAGCAACACCAGAGGTATCACTCATGCGTCGCCATCTCCAAGGAAAGGGATACGAGGTGGATAGGAAGAATAACAAGGAGAGGATAGGTAGGATACTAAGGAAAGGATAGGAAGGATAATAAGAAGAGAATAAGGAGGTGGTTTGGGCCGCCGGCTTTCTCACTCATCATACGAAACAGACGCTGATCAATTGTGAGAGGGTGCTACTTCCCTGATCGAGCCGGCCCGTTCGTGCTGGGATAAGCAAGGCTCCAGCACTAGTGAACTTTATTTTAATGAATCATGTTAAATGTAAATTATTAATAAAGGTCAATTCGTATAAAATCTTAAAAATATCCTTAAGTGATAAGACCGAACAATAAATAACTTTTTTGTCATGTTTCAATAACTTTAGTGTCTGCATGACAATAAACTGAAGGCTTCTCCAAGCAGAATAGTTTATTAACCCGCGTTAGAATGCTTAATGGCTACATCAGAGCGCCCCGTAGCATCTACGCTCTACAGAACGCGGTACTGCAGTATTTTCACATACACGCTACGAACGCGTTCTGTTTGGCGAAGTGATTATATATGACCTAACATACCAACGGCTTAAAATGTATACAAAAACAGAAAATAATTATGTAATATAATCGAGTAATAAGTGCTCGAGAACCGATTAAAAAACAATAATACGAATATTTCTGTTGGACAATTCAAACAATAATTCCCTCTTTGTTAGTACCATTATGTACGAACCCATTTCGTAGTTTGGCTTTTCCTATTAAATTCTAAACCAAAATATTCATTTGTAGTTTTAGTCTAAACAACCTATTGTGGTCTAAACCGAGTCCATTTGCCCCGGGTTATTTCGAAACGAACTCTGATGTTCCACTCTGTGAGAAATTAACGAAATGGGTAAACGTAAATGTTTCTGTAGTAGTGTTTTAGTGCCGCGATTTAGGAGGTATTTCCTATGTAATGGTTTGTTTTAGAAGGGAAACTACATATTTTTACTTTACCGTGTAATGTTATAGCTGGTTTCATTTTGGTTGTATGTTTTTAAGATGGGTGTGTGTTTTTGTTTATGATCTTACATAGACGTATAGCACGTGGTACAATACTTGTTTTGTCTTGTCTATGTTTTTTTTTCACTTTTACATGTTTTTTAATAATACGAGGATGGTAAACATGTATACGGCACACCTGATGGTAAGCAGTTACTGTAGCCTATAGACGCTAGCAAGCTAGAGGCATAACTCGCGAGTCGCCATCTCCAAAGCAAAGGATAGGAAGGATAAAAAGGAGAGGACAGAGAGGTGGTTTGGGCCTCCAGCGCTCTCACTCACCATATGAAACACAACAGTAGTACCTACCGCTATTTCACGTTGATCTTTTGTGAGAGGGTGGTACTTCCCCGATCGAACCGGCACATTCATGCTAGGATAAGTCACGCTCTACTATTAGGAAAAAATGTTATAACAGCTTTTAAAGTGAAAACAAACATAAAATAACTACTCGTATAATCCATTTTACAGGTATAGGTATTAAAGATAAAATTAATCGCAAAAACACGCTCCACGAAAACGTTTTTCGATGATGAAATTAACCTTATAACTCCGGCTTTGGACGGGTTGTGACGCGCCCTGACCGAAGTATATGTCAATACATTTTACTCAGTAAAGCACATCAAAAGGTTTATTTTACGGTGTTCTATTTTTTGTGAATTCACTGTAATTGAATGGGCAAGTTTACGATCGAAGAGAAATATTTATTGTGGAATCTAAAGTAAATAAGTGCAACGTTCGTATTTTAAATTTTAGGTATTTTCACATTGTGTATTCAAAATTCGTAGTCGTTCTAGAAAGTTCTTTTTTGATTCTCGAAACCTATATGTAATAGAGTTTTTTTTTGGTTTATTTGATACACATTTTTCACTTTGTGTTTAATGTATGTTGCTAAGCATGTCAAATGCTAAAAATATATATATATATATATAAATATCTAAATATTTATAGGGTTTGCGTCATTATTAGGTAAAATCTTAATTGTAAAATTAAGTTTACCTGGTCGGTTTAATGTATGAAAATACTTTCGACAGATGGTGCAGGCGTCACCCAAAGACGTTAAGTATGAATGTGTTATCGAAATTAGCAGTCAGGAGCAAGGGTCACGATGGCTGAATTGGCAAAGCATCTGGACGGTATCCAGGAGATGCAGGTTCGAATCCTGCTCGTGACTGTTATTTTCGATTTCACATTTTTCACTTTGTGTTTAATGTATGTTGCTAAGCATGTCAAATGCTAAAAATATATATAAAAATATCTAAATAGATAGATGTGTGTTTTTTAATTATGTACTTACACACTAACGGCAGGTGAAGAATCGGACATGTGGCGTAATATGAGAGAAGCCATTTTCCTACAGGGAATTTATAAAAGCCGATGAATTGTTAAATGATGGATGTAGCCTTAGATAGTAAAATAAAATTTGCAAAACACACACACAAATTTTGATGCATATTAAAAGCAAACTATTTCAATCCCTCGCCGTATAGTCTTATGATTAGTTACTCGTATTATCAACAATCTCCTAACAACATAATAACTTCAGCTCTTACACAACGAGTGTTGTTGCTCACATTTATGAGAAAACTACTTATAGAAATAGATTAACAAACTTCGTAGATCCGCAACTAGTAATGAGGTTTGTCTGCTAAATCAGACGCAGACGTCGAAGTCCTGTTCGTAGTTTCATTATAAAGGATTAGAAGCGGAATTCGATTTAATACTATTTAGTAGACTGCTAAATCCATCCATCCATCCACTGCTAAATAAATCAACCATACTTACTGCCTCACTTAACATTTATACAGCGTTATTAGCGTATTTGTTTTATTGCTAAATAGCTGCTACCCGTTATTTTATCCACGTGGATTTTATTATTTTCCAGCGCGGAACCCTTATTCTTTTTCCAAAGTAAAGGCAGCCTAAGTTACTCCTCCTAACATCAGCTATCTGCCAGTTACACTTCTGTTCAAATCGTTTTAGCCTTTTCAGACACAAACAAGAAACAGCCAGACAGACATACAAAGAATTTAAAATTAGTTTTTCTCTTATATAAGTATCGTATATACCTACTTATATGTGAAAAGCTTTTATTTATACATTACGAAAAGACATTTTAATTTATTTATAGATGGTAGCAGATGAGCCACGGTCAATCGTCGCTTTCGGACTCAATTATACTAAGAGTATT
Organism: Leucoma salicis; assembly: GCA_948253155.1. Taxonomy (NCBI): domain Eukaryota; kingdom Metazoa; phylum Arthropoda; class Insecta; order Lepidoptera; family Erebidae; genus Leucoma; species Leucoma salicis. The sequence continues at coordinate 20,250,852 of OX411807.1, forward strand.
GACAAACCACTGCTCATCATTTCATATCGTGGATATATGAAATGAAAGAGTGAACAATTATTTCCTACTATAACCAAAACACAACGAGGTGCTTCCTGACTTCTCACCGTTGCTACCGGCCCATTCGGGCCCGATAACAAGTGAGTACTTACACTTGGGACCCAGCCCTACGATCAGTATTGCAATACATTAAACACAAAGTGAAAGTGTCAAATGCTAAAAATATAGATAAAAATATCTTAATAAGTATTGCAATAGTTAAACATTGGTTACTTCCTGTGGTAGCCTCGTGAGATACCCATAGGAAAGAATGAGGTGGAGACATTTGCATTTTTACTCCGTCTCCACAAGAGACTTCACTTAGGTATCCATCCATCCATCCATCAGCCTTTCATCGTCCACTGCTGGACATAGGCCTCCCCAAAATGGTGGGTTTTACCGTAATTGCCACGCTTGGCAGGCGGGTTGGCGATGGCAGTGGATGTTTTTAGTACACAGGGGAACGCTGCTGCCCGGTCCCCCGGTAATCCCTTAGTCGGCTTTTACGACTACTGTAGGAAGAGACGGGGTGAAGCTATTCGTGGTGCCGGCCCCACACGGCAACTTAGGTATATTATACAAATAAATTATACTGACATGAGACTCGATTATAAACGCTTTTGTTTGTTAACTGATAAATTGTGGACTAGATTTTGTATTAGAAGCTCTTTCTAAACTTTCTGGAGAGAGAAATCTAAGGCTACAACGCATATTAAACACTAACACTCAGAACATAGACTCCTGGATCACACAAATAGTTATTCTGTGTGGGATTCGTAGCCATGACACACGGCGCGGAAGATGTATATCTAAAGCACTCCCACGACTGTGCTTCAAGTTAAAAATATAATCGTTAAATGCTTTAATTTAGCTGGAAGTTATTAACGGTTGCCACTTGAAAATTTATATTATTATTTTGATATAATACTTCCTGATATTTACGGAAATGTTACAAAAACATAGCATCATCGCGCTGTAGGCAGAGGTGTATTACACACCCAGTTTAAGTCCCACGTAATAGGGGGCGAGCCTATTGACGTCTACCGGGCACATTTCCAAACTCCGGGCTGCTACTGAGAATTTTTCTTTTTAGGAAAAAGCTCAATATCATTTGCCCGACCCGGGGATTGAACCCGAGACCTCTTGATTAGCAGTCGCATACACTACCGCTACACCACCGAGCCAGTTAATGTTACACATTATGAAATAAAATTACGTTTACGGAATCTATCGCGTTTACTTGATCTTCTACTATCCCAACGTTCCTCAGTCGGCTCTTACGAATCCCATGGGTGGAGAAGGGTGGGACAATTTTAAAGCCGGCCCCACATGGCACATTCACACATTCACACATTTCATTTCATTATTATATTGATATTATTTTATAATTTTTTTTTACTATTTGACATGCTTAGGCATTTAATTTAACACAAAGTGTGAAAATGTGAGATCGAAAATAACAGTCACGAGCAAGATTTGGACCTGCATCTCCTGGAATAAAGTTAATGGGCGTCACCCAAGACGTTAGGAATGAATGTGTTATCGAAATTCGCAGTCCCGAGCAATTGTCACCATGGGGGAGTATCTAGGAAGGTATTCCAGGAGATGCAGGTTCAAATGATACTCGAGACTGGTTATTTCCGATCTCACATTTTCACACTTTGTGTTAATTCTATTATTACGTCAATAAAGAACATTCTCTGTTCCTCCAAATAGCCATTATTTTAAAAATTTATCGTGACATAGAACTCGTAGCAGGGGACACGCCAAGTGTTTAAAGAAACATTAGCTACGGATAAGTTTGGTCATTAGCACCAGGTTCGGCCGTCGACCTTAACATACATTCTAGTTAGTTAAACAAACTGCTACGAAGTAACGATTGGCAACTAAATGAACTGTTGGTGTAATTTTTTACCTAAAATTGCGTAATAGCTTATACATAATATAATCATATTATAACTAATAATTTAATACCTACTTCGTTACTAAATTATACGTAAAAACTAATTTCATGTGGTTGTGAACTAAGAAAAATATAAATTGTGAACACACTATGCCAATAGCAGACTTCATTTGTTCTTTTACAGCCTTTTTTTTTGTTATGGCGGGAAAAAATGTTCCTAACCGTACACCCATATGTTTTCTTAAGAAGAAGTTTCTTGTTTCTTCGACGATATTAATTTTGTATGCCTTTGTTAAAGGTAAAGCAAATATTGTCAATATACTCGGTTATGTGAGATAAATATTTGTTTATATAACGAGGGCATAGATGTCGATACTCCTGAAATATGTGTAATAATAAAAAATATATGTTGTAATTTGGCGTTGTTTGAATACTACCAAGTAGTACCAAGTACCAAGGAGATATGAACTAGCTTGTTAAACACAAGACTAAAAAAAAACAAGTCGCGTGGATTTATAGACTGCGGCGTTCAAATTCCACCAAGCTTAAAGTAAACTAAGCAAATACCCTAGATTGGCCAACCGTCAAATAATTGGAGGTACATAACATGGCACCACCGAAGGAATGTAACATAGTTCCAGTGGCCCACCAATAAAAGCGGAGAGACGCTACACGGCGGGCTTCTTTAGTGGGTGCAGGCCCCACCCTACCCTGTTCGTTGCCCTGAACGACGGGGTGTGGTTTTTCCCGCCTTAACAAAAAAAAAAGTACCTATCATGGCTGGAAGAGAGGAACTGCCGGAGTCTACCCGATGGAATAGAACTCAAAGTTCACCGTCGATAAAATTGTCCAACACCTAATATCACCTTGACTTTGTGTGCGATTATATTCTCATCAACAAATTATAATCATAACACTCTCGGTCAAATTCTTTTGTACCAAATTAGAATAACAACTGGAATGTGCGATATACTAACAAGTACAAACCAAAGGCGGTGATGCTTTCATCACTCAAAATCAAAACTTCAAAAAAATGTACCTATATTCGGCCGACCGATCCACTCTCGCGCTGTAGCAATAAATGCGCGCCAATTCCAACATGTACGCTTAGTACCAGCCAGTAGTTTTAAATTATAATGTGTAATTTACTTAATTCTCCGCCTCTTCGGACTATGTTGAATATGATATTATAATTACTATGTACAAAAATTTGCACGTTCAACAAAGTATATTATAAAAAAAAACACTATCACTCCATGTATAGATTGTCAAAACGTTTCGAAATACTCAACAGTTTCTAATACAATTATAGCACCCAAAATAAAACTCGAGATCTCCGACATAAACAACATCTCGGTGTTACACAGGACATTAAAAAACTTTTCAACGCTTTTTTGCTTCATCACTGTAATATTTTAAGTTCAGTTCTTTTAATCCTCTTGGGTGTAATTTAGACTTTTTGCCGTTTGAAACACCAACCATACTTTTTTTTAATAAGGACACAACAAAGCGGACATGTTCGTTTTATTTCATCCCTTAACTTTTTGTATTTATACAGAGTTCTATTAAGTATTCTGTTAGATTTGCTTTTCGTTACGGACTAGAGTCCGTCAACACATGGACAAAAGAAAAGCAAATCTTATCTCTCTCGTTGTATACACATACATAATCTCTCGTCGAAAAACCTCACGGGTATAAATAAATTTATTCCCGTGAGTTTCATAGGGGGTCTTCTCATGAAAGGCTTTACCAGGGAATCCAGCCGCCTGTGGTGATTGCAATCGCCACTTTGTTGTTGCGGATGCACTTGCCTCAGGCACTTGTGTTAATTATTTGAGAATTATTGACGATTTTAAGAGCCATGGTAAAGTTATTTTTTATATTTGAATGTTTGAATTTGAATTATGTCAAGCAGATAAATATTGACATAAGAGAAAAAAAATGAGGAGAAAAAAGCGAAAGAGAATGCCATTACATAAAATAAATAAATATTCACGGACATTTCACACAACGTCCTCTGGTCCCAAACTAAGCTTGTGCTATGGGTACCAGATTACGGATATAATACATAAATTACTTTTTTTTGTAAATACATACATACTCGTATAATAGATAGAAAACACCCAGACGCAGTACAAATATATATGTTCATGACATAAATAATTGTCCTGAGTGGGAATCGAACCCACGACCTCGTGCACGGAAGTCGATTACACTACCGACTACGCACGAGGCCCGTTGACTTTTTCTTGCCATTACATAAAATGTTTGTTGTTAGTGTTTGAGTAAGTTTAAATAATTATTATAGTTAGACGTTTTCACTAGCTGGCATACAGTTATTTTATTATTTTGTTCAGTACCTTAATTAATGTTCCAAAATAAAAGTAGCCTAAGTTACTCCTTATAACATCAGCTATCTGTCAGTGTCCTCCCATCCAAATCGGTGCAGCCGTTTTAGTGATTAGCCGGACAAACGAAAACTTAAAATTGATATTTTGTTACACGTATATACTACATATATGTATATATAAAATTTGTATGTTCTAATTATTGTTCTCTTTTCAAAAAGGAGTACAGTATTTCCTTACTTTCATGAACCGACGGAATACAACTTAACCGGACCTTCTTGGTTATAATTTGCATATTTATACCATTATACACAAACGAGACCGTGGTATCGTAGTAGGAATATTGTGTGAGGCAATTGAGGCTACTCTTTATAAGGTACTTTAATAGGTTCTGCCTGCGAATTCGTTTGCGTGGACCTCAAAATTAGGTCCATAAAAAAAGGACGATGAAAGCCAAACGCTAGTTTTAGGTAGGTTATTTATCTTAGGTTCCCGATAAAGTAGCGGGATAAAATGTACTAGTTTTTAAGTGTAATCAAGAATTTTCAAACAAAAAATTTTTATCTATATCCGTTTAGTAGTTTTTGCGTGAAGCTCAAACAAACAAACAGACAATAATTAAAAACTAATAATAATGTTAGAATAAGTGGATAAGATAATAATTGCATTTTTAGTATCATTTATTCATTATTACATAGCCATCACGTTGGTTGGCTAATGGTTACATGTTCAGCAACTTTACGCAAACTTTTAGCAAATTCCTCGTGTTTTGCTGGAAAAAATGCTTCAAATGCCAGGATCGAGGTATTGCGGGGAACCATGACCTCATTTCAAAAAGTTTTCCCTTTAAGTAAGATTGATGTTTAAAAAAAAGTTTTGCAAAAATAAGAAATGGAATTTTGGAGATTTAGCAGTTTCTGCTCCAATGGATATTCAAGTAAACATACTTTAGAAAAAAAAACACAAGTTGTAAAAGTCTAAAATTGAAAAAGTTAAAAGCTGTAAAAGGGTTTCGGAAAAGAGAATAAAAAAAACATCTCTTTTTTATTCTACGAGGGTAGCAAAGGGAATTGTAGAGCTCCGGCACTCTCACTCACCAGGAGCTAGTACGAAACAAAACAGTAGGGGTACCTACAGTACCACCGAAGGAATGTAACATAGTTCCAGTGGCCCGCCAACAAAGGTGGAGAGACGGCACACGGCGGGTTTCTTTAGTGGGTGCAGGCCTCACACTACCCTGGTCTTTGCCCCGAACGACAGGGTGTGCGGTTAGGAACATTTTTTCCCGCCTTAACAAAAAAAAAAAGTTTACTTACAGTAGTTTCACGGTGATCTTCTGTGAGAGGGTGGTATTTACCCGGTCGAGCCTGGGGGGTTAGGCAGAATCTCATATCTCACATGTCGATCGTATCGTCTCGCTTGTATGATCACCGTGATTGGCCAACGGATTATTGTGACATCACGCGTCGGTTTCTCAACCAATCACAATGATCTCGATACGGTCGACACGTGAAATATGACATTCTGCCTCAGGGGGCTGCCTATTCATGCTGTGAGAAGTGAGGCTGTACCACTTAAGACTCAACTCTCACTCTCTTAAGACTTTATACTATTTTTTTTTTAAATAAAATGAAGAACGAAATATAAACTTTATCAGTGCGATAGCTTAGCAGCTTAGAGAACTTCCCCGGATTGGAAGGGACGCAAGTTCGCATCCCGGTCGCACTAAGGTTATCTTTTTCCATATATACAAATAATTTGTACTTTAAAGTAGCTGAGCATGTCAAGTGCAGGTAAAATACAGATCAAAATGTCTAAAAATCGCGCCATCAAATAGTATGAATTTTAATTGCAAAATTAAACTTAATATATTGGATTTATGCATGTAAATGCATCCGATAGGTGGCGTGGGTCGTAAAGACAAATGTGATGTGGAGATTGGGTATGGCCGGTGGTCAGTGCGATATCATAGTGGCTTAGAGCACTTCCCCGAATTGGAAGGGACGCAGGTTCGAATACCGCTCGCACTAAAGTTATCTTTTTCAACATTCACAAATAATTTGTACTGAAACAAATGCTTGTAAACAAAGACATTGACAGTATTATATGCAGTTCTGTTTCTGTAAAATATTTTTATTCGTTGTATCTCACAGTTAATAAACTCACAGTTAAACAACTTACAGTTAAGCTTAATGGAAACAACAACACACTGACGCTTTCATGTTTCATCTTCAAGGATCACGTGAACATCGTCAGCCCAACAGAGGTTATTTTATGATATTACGTGCGACAGATGTTTCTCGTGTATTTTTCAATCTCACGCCACCCCGGGCGATTTATGCTCACACTACTTTATAAATGACCTGCGTGGCCAAAATGAGATATAGAAAATTGTGTTCCATATTGGCAGCTAATATTTCTGAATCGAGCCGTAGAATAAGCGAAAACCTTTTTTTTGGGGTGAAGTTATCATTACAGTAAAATATATTTGCTATATTTAAAAAATATTATGTACTTAGATATTTTTATATATATTTTTAGCATTTGACATGCTTAGCACTATACATTAAACACAAAGTGAAAAATATGAAATCGAAAATAACAGTCAGGAGCAGGATCCTGCTCCTGACTGTTATTTTCGATTTCATATTTTTCACTTTGTGTTTAAATATTATGTACTATTATAAAACTGTAAGAAAGCTGCTAAAAGTACAAAACTTTTAAGTTATTTGAGAAAAAAATAGTAGTGCTTTAGGCTGATTTAGCATCTCCAAACCTTCCATATTTTTTTAGGATTCTGATCTGTTTGTTTGTCTGTTATCTACTGAATGGATTTTTTGGTATATAGTTTTTGGTAAAAGTTTAGTTTCAGTTTAGTTGCAGTTCTGCTCCAATAATTAAAAATGATATACCTACATTTTATTTCGCTACTATATCGGGAAGTTGAAGTATAACCAAACTAGGTTTTGCCTGCGGTGGAGCCGTGGACAGAATATGAGTAGTTATATACTAATAATTACCTAACGAAATACCTTATTTATCAATTTTAAATAACATGTAGGTATGCTACTACAACCCACGTAGTGTATCAATCCTTAGTCTGAAGTCTGAAGTCAATTTTGCAGGGCATATCTTTTACTCGGTTACTCCCTTTCTCCTGCGGATCTCCGTATTACGAATTTTGATTACGTAGAGAAATACCGAGCATAGCCCTTTCCAAAGCACGCTGAGTGACGTTGAGAACATGGCTAATAAGTATATAACTATAGACTCGCTACTATTTTAATACTAAGGAGGAAGAAAATGATGCACATAATAAGGATATAGTGAGAGTGAGCGAGACACATGTACAAGTTTTTTATCCTTTTCACCTATGCATTATTTTTGTTGGGAGCCAATTCAACTGGCTTCCAAAATTTAGGAGGCTAAACGTCCCCATCGGTAAGTTTTTGTGTTTGCGTAAAAAAAAAGTTCATTAATTACGGTATATATTAATATATTTTTAAATACATTTTAAGCAAAATATAAGCATAACTGAAACTTCTTTTGTAGTTAAGCGACTAAAACAGGTAGTGAATTTTTATCCTACAAAGTTATAATCATAGTTACGTTCTTTTAATTGTTTCAGTTATCATATGTCAAACTATCGCTATCTCGCACTCAGCTAGGAAAGAGATTTCTAGCTCAGTGCTATCTCGACACTGCATAATCTGAGAACGTGTATATTATATCCTCTGTCAATGCACTGCTTACTTATTTTTTTAGTCGACTCTTAAGATTTTAACATTGGATCCTATGATATGGAATGTTAAGGGTCGTGGCACCACGTGAACATAGAAGAAACATCTGTTCCCCACAAATCGATAATGTATCGACTAGATCCCCAAATTTTTATTTTATCAAAAATAATTTACGTAGATATATAAATCAAAGCTAGTATTTCAAAGGTTTCAAGCAACCCTTTGTAAAGGATTGATAGATAAGATACGGCAATGCGACAATCACAAAGCGACTTTAAACGGCTCGACCCGATCTCAGCTCAGACAACGATCTATCAAATTTGTTTAATTGGATTCTTTGCTTTGTTATTTTCGTTTTCTTTCTTTGCGGCTAGTACTAAGTATTGATGTTTAGTGTAAGTAGTTCGCTTCAACAAGACGTTACAGTGAATGGACGTGTATCACTCGGTATATTTTTAAAATAGTAAAATATAAAGTACACTCAAAAATATCAGAACAAATATTGTAAATACTAAGTACAAAGATGCAAACTCCACCAACTGCAGGTGAGGATAAATACTCATCACAGCCTGAACTGACATCATATAGCCACGAAGATCCTGACTATATCACTTCGAGAAAGAGAAAAATGCGACCAGAGACAGAAAAAATAGGTCAAATTCGTGATGATATAGTCAGAATGTTTACAAGCTTTAAAGAAGACCAAGATAAGAAATTACTAGAATTAAATGAAATGATGAAGGAACTAAAAAAACAAAATAAGGAAATTATTGAGACGAATTCGTCATTGCAGAATTTTTTAGAAGACAGCAATAATTTATTTAAGGAATTGGAGTCAAAACATAACCATTTGATAACAGAAAATAGAGCTGCACTTACAAGAATCACAAATCTGGAGGAACAGATAGAGGAGCTACAAAGAAAACAACATGATAAGATGATAGAGATAAAAATTGTCCCTACACATACTCAAGAGACGTTCACGACTGCATCTCCAAGCTTCATACTGCATTGGATTTAGATGTATCTCAAGAATGTATTCGACAAGCTTACTGCAAAAAATCAGTGAAGATCAATTCTATAATAGTCGAGTACCACTCGCCCCAACTTCGTAATAAGGTTATAAAGGCAGTAAAGAAGTATAATAATGACCATAAGGATAACAAATTAAACACAAGTACACTTCAATTATCAGGTGAGATACTTCCAGTTTATGTTTCAGAGCTTCTGACACTCCTTGCTAAGAAACTTTACTATTTGGCAAAAGAGCTTAATAAAAATATAGGCTTCAAATTTTGCTGGATATCGCACGGCAAAATATTTATAAGGAAAATGGAGGGTCAGCCTGCTATCAACATTAAATCAGCAGAACAAATTAATAATATTTTCGCTGAGTATACTAAGAAAAATACCTCTACTAGTATTGATAAGTGACTATATGTCTTTTTATTTAACATTTCTATGGTTGATTATAAATTAATCTTTAATATAACAGTCTTTAATCTAATATTTGTAGTCTCAAGTTCATTTAATCTAGCAAGTAAAGTATTACAAATGTACATTTTATTACATTTCATTCTATCAACACACATACGACAAACTACTCAAATATCATATTACACGCAGCATACATATACTAAGCAAACTCAACGACTCGCAATCATTTGGCTGTTAAGTTACTACCCTGTTTATTTACACTGTTGCTACATTTTTCTATATCTAGTTGCTCTTAATAAAGAATATGGATGACATAGAAAGTCTCACAGAGGACATTGATGATACAATCAGTGTTCATAATGCGCACAGTGTAGATATTCCTGAATTATGCAAGACCTTGTTTAATACTAAAAACTCTTACACAATATTGACCCAAAACATAAGAAGCTTGAATCATAATTTCAATGAACTTTTGGTCCTAATAAATAGGTTTATATCTAAACTATGATTTTATTGTTCTTACAGAATGCTGGCTAAATCAATATATTACTTTACCGGCTATTGAATCATACCAAATACATTCTACTACACATAATATTAATAAAAGTGGTGGTGTCGTTATATATATCAAAGACCATATATCATGTTTAGTAACAGAACTTGTGTCTTCAGACGATGAATTTAACTGCATCACTGCCACTATCAATAAAAGAAAAGAAAGATTATCTTTCAATAATATCAATATACACCCACGTTTAAAAATATTGAAAAATTCTTACTTTCTCTAGATACCATATTGGATAGTCTAAGGAATGTAAAAAATGTAATCATTGTGGGTGATATAAATATTAATATCGTTGACCATAATGACAATAAAACAACAAACTACTTAGATCTTTTGGCGTCACATGGTCTTTTTAGTACCCATAACTTTCCTACACGCGGAAATAATTGCCTTGACCACTGTTTCGTCAAAATTACCTTGCCAAATACCACCATTGTATGCAATTTCTTAGTGACAGATCACGCTAGTGTTATGCATTCTCTCAAATTTAATAATAATGTTAAGGATAGAAATTGGTTGGCTTGCAGAAATCTTAATTATCAAGCAATAATAAAAGATCTTAATGATATTGACTGGTCTTCAATAGTTTCGGGTGAAGATCCCAATAAAACGGTAGATTTATTTTTGGATGTAATTACTCAGACAATAGATAAAAACGCAACTGTCGTCAAACTATCATACAGAAAAAGAAATATCAGACCTTGGATTACTCCAGGTCTTTGCCGCTGCATACGAAATCGTGACCACCTATATTCTAAACTTAAAAGGATCCTGATAACCTAATTTTGAAATTAACTTATACTAGGTATCGAAATTATTGCAACAATATGCTAAGAAAGCTTAAAAACAATTATTTTAAATCACAAATAGATACTAATAAAAATTCTCGAAAAAAACAATGGTCCGTAATTAAACAAATTTGTAATTTTAGTTATAAATCTGAAATCAATGTAAATCTCTTAGGCTCTAATTCTAACCCTTACCAAACTGCAAATGACATAAATAGATATTTTGTAAATGTAGGTGCTACACTGGCTAGTGACATTTTGCTTAATACACAATTAAATGAAACTGATCTGGTGAGAAAAATGTCTCCAAATAAATCAACTATGAATTCCCTTGTTCTATCGCCTACAGATGTAATGGAAGTAAAACGAATAATTATGGACCTAAAGGGCACTAATTCCACTGGTTGGGATAGAATACCTGCTAAAATATTAAAATTAGGAGTTGAAATTCTAGCATTACCTATTACAAAAATATGCAATCTAATATTAGACAGCGGGGTATTTCCTTCAGCCCTTAAAAAGTCTATAATAGTACCAATACACAAAGATGAAAATACAGACAATGTCTCTAATTACAGACCGATTTCTATTTTGCCATCTTTGTCCAAAATAATAGAGCGAATCATTAATTGTAGACTAAATAATTATTTAGAGAAATATCAGATACTATCTGATAAGCAATACGGGCTTAGAAAAGGGAAATCTACAGCAAATGCTACACAGGATGTGACTTCTTTCGTAGTAGATAAGCTGGACAAAGGAAAAAAAGCTATTGCTATATTTCTCGACTTGGCCAAGGCCTTTGACACCGTGTCCATTCCTATTCTTTTGAAAAATACCGTTTTTCATGGTGTGCCACAGGGCAGTGTTTTGGGCCCTACGTTGTTTGTGATATACTTGAATGACCTTTGCAACCTACAAATAAATGATGGAGAAGTAATTGAATTTGCGGATGATACAGTTCTTCTTTTTAGTGGACGATCCTGGAAAGAGACATACAACCTTGCTGAAGAGGGTTTCGCTCTCGTATCCTCATGGCTACATCGCAATTTACTTACGCTTAACGTTAATAAAACTAAAAATAAGACGCAGCCTTTATTTGATGCGTTTCATATAAAAGTGCATACTTGTGTTCGCACAGGCACGTGTAATTGTTATTGTCTCGCTAAAACAAAATCAACGAAATATCTCAGTGTAGTTATAGACTAAAACTTAAACTGGAAGGAACAAATTACGTCTTTGGCCTCAAGAGTAAGAAAACTTACCTATATATATTTTAAAAAAGTTCGCCATTTGTGTAATGACAAATTGATATTAACAATTTATTATGCACTTTGCCAATCGATTATTATTTATTGCATATCTTCATGGGGAGGCGCATCTAAATCTATATTAATAATTTTAGAACGTGCTCAGCGCATTCTTTTAAAAGTAATGACTTTTAAAAAGTACAGATACTCGACTACACTCCTGTATTCAGATTTACCAGTTTTAACGATAAGACAGTTATTTATAATGAATATAATCTTATACCAGCACAAATTTCCACCTCATTTCACAACACGAAGAAGAAATGATATTGTTTACGTGGTTCCACGATATAATACAGTATTTGCCAACAAATTTATAAACTATTTAGGTCCATGCATATACAACAAAATATCAAAAGTCATCGATCTACGTAATAAGACATCGTATACTTGCAAAAATACAGTGAGTAGGTATCTCAAACAATTAAATTACTGATGAAATTGAGCAATTGTTTAAAGGCTTGAGTTAATGTAAGCACGCACGCACACTCACGCACATACGCAAGTACACACACTATTACACACACACACACACTCACGCACATACGCAAGCACACACACTATTATACACATACACACCCACACATGACATAAAAAAAAAACACAAACACACGAGCTACGAGCTTACGCTCTTATTAGTAAGTAACCACATATCTACATGGTACAACACCCGTATCATGATGTGATTTACATTTTAAACACAAAGATTTCGTAGGTAATAAGTTAATAGATTTAATAACTACTTGTTAATTTATATAGCGTCAACTAAAAAAAAAACTTTTGTCTTTAAATTTTACATATACTATTAATATTGTAAGTCTACAGTCTATGGGTCGTATTTACGTCGCTCACTGTAGATTAAAATTAGTAAATACCCACAATGTTAATTATAATTTTGTAACTTGTAACTTTACGATTAAATTTGTCATAGAATAAACAATTAGCTAAGCAAAGCTAATTAAATAAATTGTAATAAACTAGTAGTGTTTTGAAATATGTTGGAGGAAGCCTGTTCTACCGTGATACAGTTTTAACTAGTACGGAGGACAGTGTGAATCAAACAATCAACCTTACAATACCTTAGTAGATAATGTTTATATGGTGTTTTTTATAATATGTAAGTTATAGGTATTTAAGTTATCTTAATTTAATTGTAATGGTTGAGATATTATTATTTTTAAATAAATAAATAAACTATTAAACATAATGGTAGTTACTAATAGATCTCAAAAAGCCAGGGTCTACGCCACTACCAACCATGATAATCTTGATTGAAAATATGTTGGAGAATATTGACCATACCAAATGCTTTTAACGGACTAAGAGTACATGTGCCACCACCAAATTTTAGTTGTTCGAGGTGACTAAAGGGATTAAGCAATTACTACCCCATAGCATTACTGGTATAGGGTTGGTTATTTGGGTCATGTGGGTCGGTACCACGATCTTCAGTGTGATACAACCTGGAATATAAGCGAACTTACATAGATAGTGCCGAATATTATTCTCCCATACTGGAATAGTACATTGTTAACCTAGGGATGAAAGCAACTCATTTAGTGCCGAGACGGGGTTTGGCGCCCGAGCATAGCGAGGTAAACACTGTGCTTTTCATAACGAATACGAGGAAACTAAAAATAAAAATCATGAATTAGCTAAAGAAAAAATGGGAGACTAAAAAATTTAATTTGGAATCCCCTTTTTCCCGCCGAATTTGTTTTTTTCCGTGGCCTGTCAGCTATTCAGCCATTATTTTTCATTTTAATCATTGAAAAATATATATCTTCGTTAGATATTTAGTTGCAACTATATTAAAATAAAGTCATATAAAAAACAAATTCTTTAATAAATACTTAACTTTATGTTATTTTAATTTTACATCGCGCTGTAATTGACTGACTGTACAGAAAATAGAATGAAAAAGGCTTTTACCTAACAAAAAGACTTTTTAAGAGCGCTAAAAACGAAGACAATAGAAAGGCCATGTAAAAGTTATTGAAGTCCACACTGATTTCTTGAACTAGACTTATGTCTTTGATGTTATAATGAAATAAAACAATCCATCCATCCATCCATCAGCCTTTCAACGTCCCCTGCTGGACATAGGCCTCCCCAAGAGAACGCCACAACGAGCGGTCCCGTCATAAGGCCGGTTGGCGATCGCAGTGGATGTTGTTATTACTCAAGGGAGTGCTGCTGCTCACTCCCCCGGTATTCCCTCAGTGGGCTCTTACGACTCCCGTGGGTAGAGAGAGGTAAAAGTAATAAAACAATACCTATAGCCAAATAAAATTCCTTATCCATCCAAAAACCTACTAACATATCGTAACAAGTTGCCAGCGGGCGTAACGTGCCGAGAAAACTTGAGAGCTTTGCGAGTTAATTAACCATACAACTTTCTGAACAAGATAAAACCTACCGACTTGCAACACATACAAACATTACGTGTTAGAACTCCGAACTGGGATAGGAAACAACTAGTATGGGTAATTCGCTAATTCGATAGTTACCAGCCACATTAACAGTGTTAGCCGTTGATATCCGAGGTTAATTAAATAAACGAATAGGTAAAAGGATGTATATATGTAAGAATTTTTGTTATGTAAGTTGCTTTTATATATATATATTTGGCATACTTGGCACATATACATTACTTAAATCATCAAGCGTGAATAAATGAAAACTACTATTTTGAACTTTCCTAACTACACAATCGTAGCAGTCGCTAGAAGCTATTAATTTCTATATCACACATGCATAAACTTAACAAATACATCAAAATAATATACTTGAGATAAAGAGTTGTAATTCCGCAAAAATCCTAAAGATTTTCTTCAATGACATCCGAGTTAAGTTCAGTTCAATTTTATACGTTTAATTATCTTACTAGGTGAGTACAAAACTTGCAGGGATGTATGGGGTGGTGACAAAGGTATATATTGTCTATCACTATGTGGATCTTACACAGCATAGATAATCCTGAGGCCAAGGCTGGGTCTTATTATAGGAATGATTTAATTTTGCGTGAAGACTAGATACTAAGTCTTCCTGGCTACCCGGCATTCCTTAACGACAACCGCCATCTAGTAATTCTCCTTGGTAACAACAATTAAATGCTCGTTTCAGGAGCCTGAGGACACTTTGCCCGCGTACCTAGTGGATAAAATTTATATGACGACATATTAAAGGTAGTGCACATAGCACCGCTGGCAATCTTTTACAGACCACATATCCCGACCTTAATTGCATCGAACAATTTATTGCATAGTTGAAGCGGGCGGGTTTTGTAATTTACGCTCAGGCAGCCCAATGTCTGACAGCACAATTAACTGTATCCGAAAATGACAACTTTTAGTTTTGTTTCTGATTAATTTGAAACTATTAAAAGGCATATCTGATTTCAAAATTGTGTCTTTTTAAGTCATAAATTTTTAGAATGTTATTTTGATTATTATTTGATCGTGTTAATTCCCCAAGAATTTAAACATTATTTTCTTGTAATTTTAGTGACTATAATAAATACAAAATGTACAGATTGTGTAGTGCATTTTAATATAATTTGGATTTACAAAACCTTTCTACATAACAATAAATTGTAAAATGGTCCTTTTTTAAAAATGTTGTGTTGAAAGATAATTCCTGCTATTTTTATGAGAATGTATCAAGAAGAAAAACAAAATGATTTACTACGAAATTATTTTAACTACAAGAGGATAAGGCTTATTTACCTACTTTAGTAATTTGGAAAGATGCATTATATAGAGCCAACAAAGTATTTATAATGTATCATCAATTATTGAAACAAGTTGCATAAATGTATGTACGTTTTCAACTGTATGAGTAAGCAAGGTTATGAATATGGCTGTGACATAACGTGGCCTGACTTGACAATCATATGGCTCGTTGAACCGCCTGTAATTAAATCTGCGCTACGAAGCTCAACGTAAATAAACATGCTACTAACTAATACGCTCAAATGACATAATTTACAGCTACACAGTGGTAATTTTCATTTAAAATTAAGTTTTGTGCATTAATTTCACATGCACTGTTAACGCACATCGTTCATTGAATTTTATAAGGATTGAATTATTGTTCTAAAAGTAAGCTTATATCCAATTTGTCTTTACAGATTTTGTAGTGATTGATTTAGGTACTAGCCTTTTGCATTCATCCTTATAGGTTTGATTCTATCATGTGGTGAGTCTTGTTTATCTCAGTATGAATGGGCCGACTTGATCGGGGAAGTACCACCCCCTCAAAAAAGATCAGCGTAAGATAACAGTAGTTACTCCTACTATTGTTTCGTATAGTGAATGAGAGTGCTCGAGCCCCAAACCCTCTCAATATCCCATTATCCTTCCTATCCTCTCCTTGTATCCTTTCTATCCATCTCCTATCTGTTTCCTTGGAGAATGCAACGCGCGAGCGATGGCTGTGTTGCTGCTAGCGTCTATAGGCTACGGTAACCGCTTACCACCTGGTGGGACATATGGTTATTTGCACCCACGTAGTAAAGGAAAAAAAAACAATTTTGTTTCATTCGTAGGCTAAACCCACAACAAGCCAATTGAATATTAAAACTACGTGTTATTTGGATGTATAAATAATATAGAATGATAGCCTAAGTAAACGTTAAATATCCACAAAATATAACAGTGGCCGAATGTTGGAGACATTTCAATACAAGTTTTCGGGGGAAAGGTTACTTTTTAATTGCAAAGAAATAGAGCCTCTGGATACAATTTATATTTCATTTCAATAAAATATGAACAATTGCAGGAAATATTTTGTCTAAAACTTGAAATCATAATTGGTTTGACATCGAATAAGGAAAAAAGATTAGGTTTTTTTTACATACATTACTCATGAACCAAATCAATGTGTAAAATTGGCTCAGTCTGCTTACAATTCGCATTGGGTCTGTAAAACACCTATTAGCAGTCTACTGTGGTTACTGTGGTACCCTCTATTCATTATAAGTGTTCCTAAGAATCATAGATAAAGAACGCTCAGGTATGATATTCTCTAGAGGGTACCCGAAAGGGTAAGTCGCCGGAGGACCACTGAAGTAATGTAATATAGTTCCAGCGGGGAGAGACGGCGCACGGCGGGATTATTTAGTGGATGAGGGCCCCATACTACCCTGTTCGTTGCCCCGAACGACGGGGTGTGCGGTTAGATACATTTTTTCATGCCACATACCACATAAGCAAATGCTACGGTAACCGCTTACCATCAGGTGCGCCGTATGCTTGTTGGCCACCATGGTAAAAAAATATTAATTTGAAACTATTCTAGTCAACATACTGCTTTATTCCGTGTTAAAGGAAGGGTCAAGTCTGCATATGATATATGGATAGACGTGCCCTTTCTTTGTCCTTGTGAGATAACCACGGAGTACTCGCATTGTCGCTTTAATACATTAATCATTGAAATTGCTCCGAGGTTAGACCGCAAACTTTGGGATAAACTCAAATGGATTACTTACTTCATTTTAAATATAAAGTTTTGACGCTATCATAATTATAACAATTGTATTAAACAAATTATCAAGTATGTGAATATTCTGTTAGTAGTTTGCCAATATTATTATTTTTCTTACTTTAGGTATATCTTATTTTATTTTTTAAGACTAAATGACATATTGATGTGATTGTAATAGCTATTCCACAAAAAAGTATGCTATAATACGTGTATACATTGTGTATAATATACACAAAAAAAAAACGTATACATATATTATATATTTTTATTTTATATTGTAAGTTTTGCTAGAAATAGATTGTTGGCAAATGCAATTCTAAGGCGGAAATGGGAGCTTTCTATGAACGCCTTTATTCTTGTTTCTAACTGAGGATGAAAAAATTAAGAATTATAATATTATAAAGCTGCAACTAAACTGTGTCTATACATTGAAGATATTTAAGAAAAAATACTGTTTTTTTTTGTATCTGAATCAAATACAGTTGTTAATTGTACATCACGCAAAAAACACTAGTCGGATTTTGATGTATCTTTTTTGAGCTCTTGATTAGACCTAGAAACTGGTATATATTTTATACTATTATATCGGGAACCTTAGATATAACCTAAAAACTAACTTTTATCTGTGGTGAAGCCACGGGCTGAGGCTAGTGAATAAATAATAGCGTGTGTCAAATTCTTGAAATGTTATTTTTAATTACTAGTGGTAGAATCCTTGCTTATCCCAGTATGAACGAGCCGGCTTGATCGGGGAAGTACCACCCTCCATAGAAAATCAGCGTGAACGGTAAGTACCTACTCCTACCGTTGTGTTTCGTATGGAGAATGAGAGCGCTGGAGGCTCAAATCAGCTTTCTTTCCTCTCCTTATAATCCTACCTATACACCTCCTATGCCTTTCCTAGGAGATAGCGACGAGCTATCGGTGCCTCTGGTGTTGCGAACGTTTATAGGCTACGGCCTATACAGGCCGGATGCTGGTTTGCCACTAACGTAGTATAAAAAAAACTTATCATGAAAAAATAAGGACATATTGCAGGGTTTTTTCATTTCCATATTTTAATTAAAGGATGGTCTAAGTTTGTTTAGGAGTTCGTATTTTATATAAAGGATCTTGAAAGTTATAATAATAAATATGACTCGACGGGAGAAAGCGGAATTGTCGTAACTTGCATTTTGGGCTAAATCAATTTTTACCAATTTTTTGAAATATTTGAAAAATCACGCCATCAAATAGTACGAATTTTAATTGCAAAATTAAACTTACTACATTGGATGAATGCATGTAAATGCATTGCCGATAGATGGCGTTGGTCATTAAGACAAATGTGATAAGGAAATTCGGTACTTCTAGAAATGGTACGATAGCTCAATGGATTAGAGCACTTCCCCGGAAAGGAAGGGACGCAGGTTTGATTCCCGCTCGTACTAAAATACTCTTTTTCCTTATTCACAAATTATAATTTGTAATTTACCACCTTTATTCTGTATGTAGTAATAAAGATTGAAATTACAAAAAATATATAGTTAATTTTTTGGGCTATTATACATTTTCTTACATAAAGAGAGATAGCTAGTTAATAATATATTTATATACATTATATATCGTATACTGCATCGGTGGTGCAGCGGTAGTGTGTTCGACTGCTGATTATGAGGTCTCAGGTTTGATTCCCGGGTCTGGCAATGTTATTGAGATTTTTCCTAAAAAGAAATATGCTTAATAGCAGCCTGGAGTTTGGAAATATGCCCGGTAGACAGCAACAGGCTCTCCCCCTGTTATGTGAGACTTAAAACATAGCTGCTGAATCGTGGGTGTGCAATAAACCTCTACCTTCGGGGACACAGGCGAGATGCTATGTTTTAAATTCAGAGGTAGTAAAAAACGGCTCTTTACGTCGATGGTAAGTAGGTCGTTTTACCAACCATGAAGAAGACACGAATTTGTTTAGTTTTCATATAAGATAAAGAAATGTTGATATACTTACTATTACTTAAGACAACAACCAGATAATAAAATTTAAAACAGGCAACATATACAACTATTCAATCCAAACAGTCTCCCGCAGTATATTTATACAAGTTACACAAATATTGTTAATGAAATTCATAAATATACCAACACGGTATCGCGTATTCCGAATGAGTGGAGGTTTTTCTAAGGGGATCAGCAGTTCACGGTTCATGTAGCAGTCAATTTACTTCGTTACAGATAAACAAAGCTGAGAGCGCTCATACGTTTTCTTATTACTGTGAAATATTACGGAGTTTAATTATGATATTTATTTATCACTTCGCTATCGAAAGCATTACTGCTGATCTACAAGTACAATCAAAAGTTCATATCGATATTTAATGAATTACCAAAAATTTATATATCATTTTTAATATATTATGTTAAAATTTTGTTATGTCTGAGAAGTAGTAAGTGATCATTTTATAATCCTCTGTAAAAAACAAGGAGGTTTGATAAACTTTACAATCCTAATAAAATTACTGGGATACCCCAGTACGCCTACATCACGATATTTTCTTCGACAGGCAAAGAAAGCTTGTGAAGAAACACACATTTAATTTATGAAATGTGGACTAGGTGCTATAATTTCTGTGGAAAATATATCAATTTTTAACATGCAAAATTGCCACAGTTACAAATAATGAAGGGCACGAGGGGTATTGACAGATATTATATATGATCAATTACTTGAATATATTTGTTTTAATTAAAAAGAGAACAAATTATTTCTAAAAATGGAAAAAGGAAGCTCTACTGAAATGGGTGATCATAGTCTGGAGCGTGCTCGTCGCGATCCCTGCCAGCCTGTAATCCACAGGCTGCAATCCGGCTCGAATGCGTACTGCAGTGAGGGTTAGGGCGTGCCCCAGAGGCGACCCGCCCCCGTCGGTACGAACAACGGCAGATGCGGCGATGGGGGCCGCCACCCATCACGCCTTGCCCAGTTTGGCGAGTCGAGGGGAGCAGAGTGTCGAGTAGGCACGTGGAATGTAAGAGGTGGTGTGGAAGATAAGTTACACGAGCCGGTAACCGTCGTGTCGGACAGACAGCTTGATGTGCTCTGTGTAACAGAGACCAAGCGAAAGGGTAGCGACGCCTGTGATCTTCCTGGTGGCGGGTTAGCTCTGTGGTCTGGTGTACCGCAGAGCGATCGGGCCAGCATGGGAGTGGGGGTGTTGCTGTCCGCTCGCTTGGCCTCAGGTGTGAAAGACTACGGAATTTTTGATCCCAGACTTCTATGGGTCTGAATAAAACTAGGTATCACCAGGGTCTTTATGGTCGCAGCTTATGCTCCCGTAGGCTCCTCGGTGGCATCGGATCTAGAGAAGTTCTAGGATAATGTTAGGGAAGTTCTCAATTTGGCAGAAGCTAGTGAACGCGTGATTGTATGCGGAGACTTGAATGGATGGGTTGGGACCAAGCGTCCAGACTTCGAGGACGTGCTTGGTTCATTTGGTGATAAGAGAGTGAATGATGCAGGTAGGCTCATTGCGGATGTATGTATGGAGAAAAACCTTATTGTGTCAAACACATTTTTTCGACATAAAGACATCCATATGTATACATGGAGAAGGAATGAACAGAGAAGTATGATAGATTTAATTCTGGTAGACAGTCACCTCCGAAGTAAAATTCTGGACACAAGAGCCTACAGGGGTCCCACTGTCGACACGGACCACTATCTTGTTATTGCGAGATTTAGTGGTCTGTTTAGAAAGTGGAGACACTGGCGAGAGCGTGTCCACTTCGGAGGGCTTGAAAGAATAAAGATTGAAAAGTTGCATGAAGAGAAAGTAAGAGCAAAGTATGGAGAGGGTGTCCGTGAACGGCTGACAATAGCAAGTCAGTCGGGATCTGAAATAGAAGAATTTTGGAAAATATTGAAAGATAGTATGGTAGATACAGCGAAAGAAGTATGTGGATGCTCAAAGAAGCATAGGAAAGTGAAAGGTGATGCATGGTGGGATACGGAAGTAGCAGCTTCCGTGGAACAAAAGAAGAAAGCGTGGCTGGACTATGTATCTTCTTTTAATCTGAGTGCAAGTATGAAAGAACAGAAGAAAGAAATATACCGGCAACGTAAGAATGACACCAAAGCCTTAGTGAAAGAGAAGCGTGATAGAGCAAATATGATTGCAGAAGAAAGGCTGACCAAAAACTTCGAGAGCAACACCAAACTTTTCTGGAGGGAGGTGAAGAAATCTCGGAGTGGTTGGTCAGCTTTCAGAATGAATAAAATAAGGTCTAAAGGTGGAGACATTCTTACGCAAACACAAGATGTGTTAAGCCGATGGAGTGAATATTTTGGATATATGTATGCGGATGTCCAGGGCGATGGTGGTGCCACATGTGATCTAACAGATCAGTATTCGGTACCGGCATCCTCTGATGACATTAGTATGGATGAAGTTGAATGGGCGATCAGAAGTTTTAAAATGGTAAGGCAGCGGGTATTGATATGGTGTCTGCTGAGATGATAAAGCTTGGAGGCTCATGTGTCTGGGAATCCTTCCTGATGCTTCTCAGTTTATGTTGGAGCTCAGGAATGGTTCCCAAGGACTGGAAAAGCGCAGTCATCATGCCCTTGTTTAAAAACAAGGGTTCACGTTATGACTGTGCAAACTACAGAGCCATAAGCTTGACCAGTTTGGCAGCCAAAGTGTATGGTAAGATTGTTGAAATGAGAATGAGGATGGTGTCTGATGAATTTTTGTGTGCGGCACAAGGAGGTTTCAGGTGTGGACGAGGATGCATGGATCAAGTGTTTTCTCTGCGCAATTTTGTGGAGAAGCATCTGGCTGTAGGCCAGAGGGTTTTCTGCAATTTTGTGGATTTGGAGAAAGCATTTGACACTGTTGTACGAAATGAACTTTGGGACATTTTGCCGGAGTATGGTATTAGCGGTAGACTGCTACAAGCGGTGCAGTCCAACTACATGGACTGCAGAGCTTGTGTGCGGCTGGATGATGGAATGTCACCCTGGTTTGACGTCAATATCGGCGTTAAACAGGGCTGCGTTCTATCAGCCAGACTATTTATCATATATCTGGATAAATGTTTACAAAGGTTGAATGAAATGAATGTGGGAGTTCAGATGGGCGACTCAGTAGTTAACTCGCTGCTATATGCAGACGATGCGGTGCTATTAGCGCAGTCTGCGACTGACCTGCAAACCCTGATCGACGTAATGGCAGAAGATTGTAAGAAAAGGAGCCTACGTGTGAATGTGAGCAAAACCAAAGTAATAGTTTTTGAAAGAGAAGAAGCCAGAACAGATGTCAGAGTAGCAATAAGCAATGGTGTGCTTAGAACAAGTGGACGAATTTGTATATCTTGGATGTGAATTCAGTCGGGATGGTAGGTACACAACTGATGTATAAAGAAGAGTGAATGCGGGAAATAGAGTGAACGGAGCATTGGGACAACTTCTCGGTAGCCACCACCTCAGCCAGAAGGCACGTGTCGCAATACACAACGCAGTGCTTGTCCCAACGTTATTATATGGAAGCGAGAGTTGGGTATGTAAAAAGGAGCATGAGAGCAAAATCAATGCGGTCGAAATGCGATCTCTGCGGAGAATCTGTGGAGTGAGGCTGACTGACCGCATTCGTAACAATGACGTAAGAGAGCGAGTAGGTATGAAAGAGAGTATTGGTGTAAAGATGCGAAAGGGAATGCTCCGATGGTTCGGACATGCGGAAAGAATGCCGGACGAGCGACTGGTTAAGAAGATATACAATGCGAAAGTGGAAGGATGTAGGTACAGGGGGAGACCGAGACTTACCTACTTAGACCAAATTGATCATGTATTGAAGGAAGGTGGAGTCAGGAGTCTCCGAAACCGGCGATTATGAATGTTGAGGAAGTGAGAGATCTATGCAAGAATAGAGCCTCTTGGCACTCTGTTCTCTCTGCCTACCCCGCAAGGGAAATGGCGTGATGATAAGTTAAGTTAGTTAAGTTAGTTACTGAAATTAGGTATTTTTCATTAAAATCATGTAAACTCTTATAAAATGGTACATGTAATCATAGTATTTCATTATATATCAGAGGAAAGGTACGACGTAATTCTATTGAGATTTAAGAGAGGATTCAAAGGCAAATGTTTACTGTCTATGTTGACACCACATGATGTGAGATACTCTTGTGTTCTGAATCTCATCAGCACCTAAATCCTTACTCATATTATAAATGCGAAAGTGAGTTAGTTTGTTACGCGTTCACGCTATAACTATTGAATTTATCATCAAGAAATTTCGCATACACATAGGCATTGCGGAAGGATGAATGGTCCCCGTGGGACAGCTAGTTTTATATGGAAATAATTAGTGTAACGTACAGTGAAGGCCGTGTGGGGCCGGTTTTAAAATTTAGAATTGTCCCACCCCTCTCCACCCATGGGAGTCGTAAGAGCTGACTGAGGGAATACCGTAGGAGTAGAGAGCGGGAGTGGGCAGCAGCACTCCTTCGAGTATTAACAACATCTACTGCGATCGCCAACCCGCCTGCCAAGCGTGGCCTCCCCAACAAGAAATTCTTGGGGAGGCTTATGTACGACAGTGGACTTTAAAAGGCTGATGAATGGATGGATGCATGACAGTGAAGTATTTATATTCTGAGGTCCACGACGACGGAGTTGCGGGTACAATCTAGTGTAATCTAAAAATCTAAGTAAAGTTATATACTCTTACCATATTTTATTTTTGAATTATTTAAAATATGTTTCATACATATCTTAGGTGTAGCCTTGGATCAACAGATCGAGTTTTTACATATTCAAGTGCAGCTATGTCCTAGCTAGTTGATGGTATAATATGATTTTTGAGACATAAGTTAAAACTAGCAATCATCTAATTCTAAATAAATAAAACACCTTTATATATTTTGCAAAGGAATCCCTTCCCCAAGGGGAGAAAATATGAAATTGTCTTATTACGACGATTTCATTTCTCCCATAGCTACTTAAAATTAGTAGATTAGTAAAAAAAATCAATCTTGCATTAAAAATTTTTCTTTTCCATTATGGTAAAGACATGACATCATTTGGTTTGTAGTGATGGGAAGACAACGAAGAATAATTGGAAGTCTATCGTTTGTCTGGACGTCATAGTAAATACTTATACTTATCACCATGCTATGTTTTTTAAAGAGTTAGTAGGCAGAGAGATCAGCTTGCCAAGAGGCTCTATTCTTGCATACATGAGAAATATATGCTTCCTCAACATTCATAATTCTCTTCATACACGCTCGTCGGTCGCTCGGAGACTCTTCTTAACGATTTGATCGTCTGGTATTTTTTCCACATGTCCAAACCATTGGAGCATTCCCTTTAGCATATTTACACCAATACTCTCTTTTATACCTCTTAAATAACATAGCATCATGCCTATATTCCCCGAAGAGGTAGGCAGAGGTGTATTACACACCCACGGTTCGCTAGCTATGTTTAAGTCCCATGTAATAGGCGGTGAGCCTATTGCCGTCTACCGAGCACATTTTCTAAATTCCGGGCTGCTACTGAGAATTTTGTGGGGAATTCTCAGTAGCAGCCCGGAGTTTCCGCATGATCAGCAGTCGCTCACACAACCGCTGCACCACAGACGAATAACCTGTTGAATAAGGAACTAAATAGTGAAGTTCTTGAACAGACTGTCCAAAATGCAAAATTAGATTGTGCAGAAGTCGGTGATCTGTCAAAATTTCATATTTCGTAATGGCTCAAGTTCTTATACGCCATAAATCTAGGTGTTTTTAGAAGATCTATACTATTATAAAGCTGTAACAGAGCTGTGTCTGTACATTTAAGATATTTGAGAAAAAAATACTGTATTAGGCTAAATAGGCGTGCCTAAACACAAAACAATTCTTTTTAGATTTTTTGTCTGTTTATCTGTTTGTCAGTTTGTTTTTTCGCACATCACGCAAAAACTACTGAATGGAGTTTGATACAATTTTTTATTTGATAGATCTCGATTAGACTCAAAAACTGGTATACATTTTATTCCGCTACTAGATCGGGAACCTGAGACACAACTTAAAAACTTGTACTAGTACCTGTATTATAAACCCCATGACGTAAATTAATATCACTATTCTAGTGTTTCGACTCTACTAATATCTACCTACTGAACTCTCTGCCTTTATACACAACTAGCTTTTATCCGCAGTTACGCCTCGAGCGCCGTGTGGGGCCGGCTTTAGAATTGTCCCACCCCTTTTCAGCCATGGGAGTCCTAAGAGCCGACTGAGGGAATACCGGGGGAGTGGGCAGCAGCACTCCCTCGAGTATTAACAACATCCACTGCGATCGCCAACCCGCCTGCCAAACGTGGCGATTACGGCACTATCCCCCATTCTTGGGGAGGCCTATGTCCAGCAGTGGACGTTAAAGGGCTGATGGATGGACGCCTCGAGCATAACTTAATTGTTTCTATATAAGTAACTCTATTGATTGAAGCGGCCCACGTCAGTAACGCGCCCATTTGACAACACGGTAATGAATTTTACTTAATTCCAACCATTAGTGAAACCACATGAAAATCCGTTTCGTAGTTTTTAAGTTTATTGGACGTGGGACTTTATCTATAGATAGATAGATATTTGGATCTATGGTACTGTGGCATAGACCTAGGTCACACTGGTTTGTTTATGCAATATTTAATTATTACTCCAGTAAAATTGTTTGAATATTCTGTATTTAGATATTTTTATATATATTTTTAGCATTTGACATGCTTAGCACTATACATTAAACACAAAGTGAAAAATGTGAAATCGAAAATAACAGTCAGGAGCAGGATTTGAAGTGTTTGAAGAATTTGAATTTTTGGATGTGTTTAATGTATAGTGCTAAGCATGTCAAATGCTAAAAATATATATAAAAATATCTAAATATTTAAAGGGTTTGCGTCATTATTAGGTAAAATCTTAATTGTAAAATTAAGTTTACCTGGTCGGTATAATGTATGAAAATACTTCCGACAGATGGCGCAGGCGTCACCCAAAGACGTTAAGTATGATGTGTTATCGAAATTAGCAGTCAGGAGCAATTGTCAGGATGGCTGAATTGGTAAAGCATCTGGACGGTATCCAGAAGATGCAGGTTCAAATCCTGCTCCTGACTGTTATTTTCGATTTCACATTTTTCACTTTGTGTTTAATGAATATTCTGTATTTGTTAGGTGTCAGCCTAACACTCGAATGATAATGAAATTTAAGAAAACTTTGTTGGGCCAAAGTCAGGTAGTTGACCAAACGTGACACCTATTTGTCAACAACTTCCCTCCCCATACCGAGGTCACCAGTTGTCTCATTAGTTAGACCGAGGTGGTCACATAGGCAGTAGTACTGTGTAAATACTACTGATCAGCTAAAATAGAAAATGGAGACTTTTATAGACACGTTTAGTGAATTTTGGATAAGTAAAATGTTATGAATTTGCGTCACCGATGGTAGTGAGCGAGCGACATTCTTAACTTAATTTATGATGCATGTACACGTCCATCTATTATTATCTATATAGTATTATCCATATATTATTGATGGTCCTCGTGACGTAGTCGGTAGTGTAAACGACTTCCGTGCACGAGGTCGTGGGTTCGATTCCCACTCAGGACAAGTATTTCTGTGATGTATAATGCATGTACACGTCCATCTATTATTATCTATATAGTATTGTCCATATATTATTGAAGGTCCTCGTGACGTAGTCGGCAGTGTAAACGACTTCCGTGCACGAGGTCGTGGGCTCGATTCCCACTCAGGGCAAGTATTTGTGTGATGAACACAGATATTTGTACTGCGTCTGGGTGTTACATAGAATATATTATATTTATGTACAAAAAACTAGACGTCGCGGGACGTTTAGCTGATGTGAAAACCTCGAAATTATTTTGTAGAAATAAAATTATCTTAACTTGACAAAGTCACGACGAATCAAACGAGTATAAACTCAAGAGGGTTGCATCGTTTCATTACAGAGTTACTGTGGCCACCTTCCAGCTCCATCATCAGACCCTGGATACCATCTAGAGACAAAGTACTCATCAAGACAAATCATACGAGCTCCAACTTGATGGAGTTATGTCGTTTTATAACGGAGTTCCTACGGCCACCTTCTAGCAGGCTCCATCATCAGACCCTGGATACCATCTAAACACAAAGTACTTATCAAGACGAATCAAATGATTCCAATCTCGATGGGGTTGCGTCGTTTCATTACAGATTGACTGTGGTCATCTTCCAGCTCCATCAAGAGATTCTGAATACCATCTAAAGACAAAGTACTTATCAAGACGAAACAAATGTGTACAAACTCGACGAGGTTGCGTCGTTTCATTAAAGAGTTACTGTGGCCACCTTCCAGCTTCATCATTAGCCCCTGGATATCATCTAGACACAAAGTACTCGGCAAGACAAATCATACAAGCCCAAACTCGATGGGGTTGCGCCGTTTCATTGTAGAGTTTCTATGTCCACCTTCCAGCTCCATTATCAGATCAGCTCCATGTCATCATAATATTGCTTTGTCACGCTATATACACACGCATTTAAAATTTTAGCTCAATCGGAAACCAGGAAGTGTGTCAAATTTAACTTGCAAGATTTGAACGAGACAGGTAATATAAAAGCGTCGCCACGCTAACAGCCGATTTTACCCTCCCTCCGCATTAGATGTTTCACGTCAAAAAAAGTAATATATGTATTATATCCATAATCTGATAACCATAGCACAAGCGTTAAGCTTAGTTTGGGACCAGAGGACGTTGTGTGAAAATGTCCGTGAATATTTATATTTATTTATTTATCTATTGAAGCTATTCGTACTAAATTCTGTTCATCCAAAATATGAATTTATAAGTTTTTTTACGAAAGAAAATAGAAAATACAAGGTTATCTTTGAAATTGAGATATCATTCTAAAAATTACCCGTCGACCTTGTATAGAATCTTTACTGTGATGGGCTGGTGTATGGTACAAGGGATGAGAAACTGTGAATTATATAATAATATTTTTTTTGAAATGTTTCAATGAAATCTAAAAATGCTTTATACTCATATGCGACGTAGGTAATACTGATATGAGTAGAGAAAGAAAGAAAGAAAATACTTTTTATTTGACACACAGACACAGCCTAAGATGGCTTAGGGATTAAACAAAGTAGTTTGAGGGGTGTATATCTAATATGATTATACTCAGAACAATTTATTATTAACATTAACAATAGATAAAGAAAAAAAACAAGAGGATTATACATAATCAAAGAGGAAAATAAAAATAACTTTACCATAATATGTATTATATATAATATCTTAATTATATATAATATCTTAATTGTATATAATATCTTAATTATAAATTGGATTTAATAAGCATACATAGGCTTACTTATTATTTTTCAAATCAAATTCTGCTGGCACAATACATAGGTATTATTATACTATAGTATAGACCATTAAATACCTATATCTAAGCAAATATTAAGTGCTGATAATCTGTGCAGTGAGGTATGACTGTTTTAACTTCGAACGGAAACTATTGGGATTTTGTATGTGATATAGTGGGGGTGGTAAGTCATTCCAACACTTAGTTGCCGCGTATCTAAAGCTTCCACGAAATGCAGAAGTCTTATGACCTGGAAATCTTAAAGCGTATACCGAGGCCCTGGTAGGGTATCTGCTGTTCTCCGATAGCCATACCAACTTACTATAGAGATATTTAGGCATTTTTCTCTTAATGACCCCAAACAGCAATGTAGCAAGATGTAACTTTCTCCTATATGACATGTTTAACATATTTTTTAAATTTAAATAGGGGCTAACGTGGCTCCTAGGTGGAATATTAAAACAAAAACGTGCGCAAGCATTTTGAACTCTCTGGATTGTATTAGTACTTTTATTTAGTAGTCTTGGTCCATATACTGTTACCATATAATTAAATTCAGACAAGACTAGTGATTCAACAAGCCGTACTGGAGATCCATACTGAGATAATTACGTATTTTGTATAGAATATAAAATCTATAAAAACAGTTTCTAGTTATTTCTGCTATGTGTTTTTTCAAATCTTAGTTCCTCGTCCATTAGTAGCCCTAGGTTTCTACTTTCAGATACTCGTTTTACTTCTGTGGTCTGAACTAAGATTCGAGGGCTATTTAAGTTGATTTGTCTTATTTGATTTTTTGAACCTAAAATCATATACTTTGTTTTTTCCGCATTAAGTATCAAAGAGTTTTTTAGCCCAGTTATGTATGTTATTAAAATCTTTGTTAAGGTTTTCAACTGCACCCTTCACCTTATTGGGCCTAACAGATACACAAATTTAAATTTGGATGAAGAATTCATTCATAAATAAATATTAAAACAAACTATTGTGACCACCTTTTAATATGTCAGGACATTGACCTTGTTTTAATTATTATAATATTTTTAGTTAAGTTCTAACAATACCATAGCGAAAAAAATTTTTAGTGCTGGTGACGACAGTTGAACAGCGGCGGATCTGTAAATGGCCGTGCTTTAGAACTTTAGAAAACTTATTTATAAATATTAAAAAATAAAATCGTTGTTTGTTTCTGTATATTTCTCCACTTACTTCTTTTAAATCATGTAATAGGTTTTTTAACGGGTTTCACTATAATTTAGATATTTTTTTAAGACGAGCATATATATACGTACATTAATATTTTTATAGAGAAGTATTGTTTTTATAAAACAAGTCTTTCTTAATGCTCCATGCTAAGCTATCATTTATTGGGGTTCATAACATAGGTGGGTAGTCGATCATTAACATATATGCACATATTGTAAATTAATTGTCCTTGTGTATTATTCTACTTTATAGTTTAAAGAATTAAATTTGTGACGTGTGTCGTAGTGCGATTAGCTACGGCGTAGCTCGCTTTAGTCCCTTACTTAAACTATGCTCGTACCATTTCGGGTGATACTGTATTTGGGTCACGAGTTCCGGCTGTGGGCCGTGTCCAATGGATCGCAGCTCATCCCAGATCAATCGCCGAACGGAGGTGTTCTTAATGGAGGTTTTACACGTGATTTCCGGGAGCCGTCGACTTTTTAGATATCTGACAACGATACTCATTAAATAACGAAAATTGCCACTTATTTTTAAAGGTTTTTATAGGTCATTAGTAAGTTAAACGTAGTGATTCCTGATATCTCCTAAAAAATATTTACATTAAACACAAAATAGTAAATGTGAAATCGAAAATAACAGTCACGAGCAGGATTTGAACCTGCATTTCCTGGATCGCCAGATGCTGCAATAAAAAAATTGTCAGGACGAGCGCGCAGCGGTGTCAATGAGTTCCCGGCGGGCACTCAATACTGAAATATAATTGTCATATTTAAAATAGGAAAACATAACTGCGAACAGGATTCAAACTAGCACTTCATGTAAAACTGGTTTACTCACACTGCAACTCGCAGGGATTCATTATACTGCGCCTTGTGGTTTCCTCTTTACTGGGAAGTGATACTTTATTAACAAACATTTCGAAAAATCAGAAATGGTACCTTGGTATACGTTGATTTCGTCGTAGTCCACTGAGTTCAAATCAATATCGGTACCAAGCAGTGTTTGCTTTTACAATTAGATTGTCAATGTCGTGTTTGTACACGCATCGCGAAAAAACTATTGAATGGATTTTGATCAATTATTATTTGTTTGATTAAACTTAAAAACTAATATTCGTTTGATCCCGCTACTATGGACATTAATTTATATAAGGTGGCGCCGCGGGTAAAGGCTAGTTTATAATAAAATACTTTTTAAATTATAACTGACTAATAAATCCTAATTTAATTTAATTTAATTAGTATTAAATGTAGAATCTTCTTTCGAGGTGTAAAAAGCTTGGAAATAAGTTATAAAAGTGCTGTATCACGCTCGCCTGCTTGAATGACGTTTTGTGTAAGCTTTAGCGGTTGACGCAGATTTCTCAGCTTTATTTTTTCAGGTGATGGATTACTGGGTGTTTTCTTGTGTAATTTCCGGACACTAATTTCTGCAAGCATCCGTCACGGTCCCGGGGAAATAAGGAAAAGCCTAATGCTTACGCTGGTAATAAATAATATTGTCCACGTTGCGTTGCAGGTAGACAGGCAGGTTTGTTTGGTCGAGAGAGGATAGATGCTGTTACTGGAGAGATTGATTGTTTTGCAGAAATATTAAAACCTAAAAAAATAAAAATTCAAATAAAGTGATATTTTAACGTAATAAACCACCTAGTCTCGATGGCTTACGTAAATTACAGATTTTTTGAAATAAAACTACGTTTACGGAATCTATCGCGTTTACTTGATTTTTATGCTATCCCGACGTTTCGAATACTTTACAGCATTCATGATCACGAGTGGACTTAGATGGTAGATGTCCAAAGCTGATATGTTGTTTCAACGGTTTTATCTACCTACCCACACTAAAATCGTATTACTAAAAAAAATCATATTAATGTGGGTATTACTGTGGGCTCTTTGAAGTAGAGACACTAAAAAATAATTAGCTATTTCACTCCACGTAATACTACAAAGCTATTTCAAATGTTATAAAGGTTTCGAAGTCAATAGATAGATGTACAAAAATCGAGTTGTTTAAGAATAATGACATTATTACGATTATTGCAATGTTTTAGGTGTTCTTCTCAGAATATTTTGGTCGAAAAAACTTCTTTCATTTAGATGACGCTCTGAGGAGTAGTTCGATCAAGTCTGGCTTATAAAGAGGGTTAAACACCTGGTCAGCATCATGGTGTAGTCTGTAATCTCTTTCAAAGGCTTGGGACCCTTGCACATACTAGAAGGGACCATGATATAAGACAAGTTCAAAATGGCATAAGAATGTCGTTGCTTACTGCCACGACTCGAAGATTGGTTCGCTGATGGCAATAATATATCTTTATAAATGATTCAGTACTGCCCCATAAAGCCAGTAATATTACTGCATACCTGGCTTCAAAAAATGTTACTGTTCTCCCTGATCTGGCAATGAACCGAATATTAGTCCCATTC
This sequence comes from Leucoma salicis, assembly GCA_948253155.1. NCBI lineage: Eukaryota > Metazoa > Arthropoda > Insecta > Lepidoptera > Erebidae > Leucoma > Leucoma salicis. The sequence goes on from OX411807.1 coordinate 20,283,510, forward strand.
AAAATATGTGGGGCTATTCCAAACGGAATATCGTTGAAGAAGTAATTACCACTAAATGCCAATTGATTAAAACTTTAATCAGAGAGTGGCATCACACTACAAAGCTTTAACAACATACATAAACATGTATAGACGCCATGCCCTGATGCATAGAATCACTAATTGAAGCAAGATGCTACATTACTAAAATGTAATTTTGTATATCTTTATACTATAATAAAGCTGTAACAGAGCCATGTCTGTACATTTAAAATATGTGAGAAAAAATGAAAGTATTAGGCGTGTCTAAACATAAAACATTTTTTTAGAGTTTTGTCTGTTGGTCTGTTTATCTGTTTGTTTGTTCACGCATAACGCAAAACTACTATTAGGAATTTGATGCAACTTTTTTATTTAGTAGCTCTTGATTAGACTTAAAAACTGGTATACATTTTTTCCCGCTACTACATATATCAGGAATCTGAGATTAAACCTAAAAACTAGCTTTTGGCTGCGGCTGACACGTGGGCAAAGGCTAGTTAGTAATAAAAAAGTAAAGTTAGCAAAGTTTAAATCCACGATTTGTAAATAAATATCAAAATAAAACTTGTATCTGCAGTGAAACACAAAAAAAAAAACTTTTCTTTGTGCATAATTACATTTGAATAAAAAAAGATGTAAAGTTTTGTAATGTTTTAAAAAGTTAACAGTCGCTTTGGCCATTTGGACAATGTTTAATCTCTTCCATAAGATAAGTAAAATAAGTCAGGTTCTATGCGAGAAAAATCCAAGAAATAGGGAAAAGTATTTTCATTTAAATTGGCAGTAAACTTTGAATTGAGTTTTGCTGAAGCAAGTAATCCTATTCCTGAATTATTCATATCATAGCGATTATTTTACTTTCGTCGTCAAAGAGATAAAGAATTGTAAAGACTATAATATTGAACCTTTACGTTATGCGTAAAAAAGTGCAACGCATCTCACAAAGTAATGATTAAAAGAATGGGCAAGTATTTACATGCAGAATATCTTGAGTTGACTGAAAAAATTGCTTTGTGGTACAAATTATTTCTGAATGAGGAAAAAGATAACTTTAGTGCGAGCGGGAAACGAACCTGCGTCCCTTCCAATCCGGGGAAGTGCTCTAAGCCACTGATCTACTGCACTAACCTTTCGGCCATACCCAATCGCCTCATCACATTTGTCTTTACGACCAACGTCGCCTATCGGATGCATTTACATGCATTAATCCAATATAGTAATTTTTTAATTTTGCAATTAAAATTCATACTATTTGATGATGCGATTTTTTAAACATTTTGATCTGTATTTTAGAACCTGACATGCTCAGCTACTTTAAAAAAAAGAAAACTACTCGCCCTAAAGTTCCCTTTTTTCTCACCTACAAATAATTTGTACTTTAAAGTAGCTGAGCATGTCAAGTGCTAAAATACAGTTCAAAATAGCTTTGTGGTTTCGATATTTTACGGGTTGAGGAATATGTGTTTCATTCCTACACAAGACAGTTATTTTTGAGATCTTTACTTATAAAGTACAGATCTCAAAAATAACTGTCTCTCAGTTAATGTAGATTCTATATAGCAGGAAGATTTCTCTAAAAATAAATATTCGGGCAAATTTATTTATAATTTTTTTAATACCTATATAATACGAGTCTTGTACTCAATATACCGTCACTTTACCATGGACTCAATCAAAAAAATATATTGCCGTGTGGGGCTGGCTTTGACGTGTGGGGCCGGCTTTAGAATTGTCCCACCCCTCTCCACCCATGGGAGTCGTAAGAGCCGCCTGAGGAAATACCGGAAGAGTGGGCAGCAGCACTTCCTCGAGTATTAACAACATCCACTGTGATCGCCAACCCGCCTGCCAAGCGTGGTGATTACAGCACTATCCCCTCTTGGGGAGGCCTATGTCCAGCAGTGGACGTCATGCTCAATTTTAATCCTGATTAATATTATAAACAAGATTCTGACCATGACTACAACAACGTGGACTTCAGAATGTAATTATTTCACTCTAAGATCTTGTCTTTAACTATATAAATATAATTTAAATTTTTAAATAGTCGATTAATGCAAAGTTTAGGAACCGTAACTCAAATACTACAGAAATATAAATCCCGCCTTTTCTCTGCTCTCTAGAAATAAATGTTCAAGGAATCGATACCCGCATCGTGTAACACTGCTTTAAATTCACCGCTCAAGACTTCAAAGACATCATTACAGCAAATCATTACCATACAAATATCATCTGACTTTGTGACGGGACTGAAAAATGTTAAGTGTTCGATTTCAATATCGAAACTGGTGAGAATATTAAAATTTGTTACAATGATAAATATACTGTCTATAAAAAATACATTTTTCTGTTTCAGATTTGAAGGAGATACTTATCATGATAATGATGTTGCAATTTCTTCTTTATGGATTGGCAGGTAAATTGGTTCTCGTGTTTAAATTATTTTCAATCTCCTTTAATTTAAAAAAATAATCAAATGGAGATCTTTGAAGATCATTTCTGTTTAAATACTATTTGTCCGTATGGTGACGGACTAAGAATACAAGTGTCACCATCCCATTCTTTCCCACGGGTGTCGTATGAGGCGACTAAGGGAAGTAAGCAATTATCATCCATTGTATGACTGGTAGTAGGGCTGGGTACCAAGTGGGAGTACTCACTTGATATCGGGCCCGAGCGGGTTGGTACCTTGGTACCACCATCTCCCGTGTGACTGGCCATGAAGCACATCGTTGCGTTTTGGCTGTAGCAGGAGATAGCCGTTTATATTTTATTTCATATCTGTGAAATGAATTGGTGAGCAGCGGCTTGATAATACTCTCGGTATAGTCGAGTCCATGGGCGACGGTTATCATTTACCATCAGATGGATCGTGGCTAGTCTGCCACTACATGCAATAAAAAAAAATACATGTGACATAGTGAAAGTGTGAAAAGTCCATACTTTTCACACTTTCACTATGTCACCTGTAGGAAACCAACATTTATTTGTCACTTTTTCTTCACATCCTTTAGTATTCTTACCTTTCCAATTATAGTACCTATATTCCAGCTCGCATACCCCAGTCACATACCTTGGTTGCCGGGCTCGCTATTTTTCTTGGCTAAGGCTGGTGCGACAACCCTTGTCTATTTCCCACGAGATCTGGGGGCTGCCTCTGTACGTACTCTACCCTAGGCCTGTCGCTCATCTTATTTAGTCTAATATTTATACTGCAAAAAGATTTGGCAAATATTTAATAAACTTCTGCCTGCCTAACGTCAGCTCTTCATGCCATCTCTAGTTAACATATTCGTCATTTTCTAGTTATGGTATGGATAGGTATTTATGTATTAGGTTCAAGTTTGCAGTATAAAATATTCGATCTTATGAGAATTGAATGAAGACTGTAAAACTGTACATATCAATTCCAACTTCCATGCAAACGGCTCAGAGTTAGCGAGTTTTAAAATATGAATATAAATCGAGAAAGTTTAAGGTTGTTTAAATCCAGAGAGAACTTTAAAATTATTAACACGACAACGTAACAAATTTACTGGCTATAAATCTATTTTGTGGACCACGGGAGATTGTTGTGAAAATATGTTTGGTTAGTTCTGCAAAATCATGCTTTCATGCATTATTATTTATATACTATTATTACTGAATTTTAAATAACGGACACAGATTTTCTTTATTTTATTTTTTAAGGACAAGACGCGCGTTGGGAAATAGTATCTGACTACTTGCAATTTTTATATTTTATAGCATGTCATGCTTAGCCATACAAATTAACACAAAGTGCAAAAATATGAAATTGAAAATAACAGTCACGAGCAGGATCTCATTCATAACAACTGTTTAATTACTCATAATTATTGTTTAAAATTGAACCTACTCCGCCTTATTACAAAACATAGTCTAACTCTTAAACCAGGTCTATATCATCTTTAGACCACGGTTTAACAAAATTCTTATTACAAAATCAGTTTTGAACGTTAAACCATGTACTAAAAGATAAACTACCGGGAAACCTAGTTTAAGTAGTTTACTCTGGTCTAAGTCTAAATGTCAAAGTAATGTCAAATTTTTCTATTGGAAGTTATGGTTAGGGACAGTAATATTAAATTATGATTTGATGTTTTTTATGTGAAAAGTGAATAATAATATATTTGATTTAATTTATGTGAAAGATATTTAAGTGGCCGCTCTCCCAGAAATGCCATATCAAGCCAATATACTTTTTTTTAGTTACAGAATTTGTCTCATGTAGAATTGGATTCAATCAAGATAATATCCAAATATGTGTCTTGTGAAATGTATTGAAATACAATTAGTTGGCACACATGTTTTGTGATTTAGCTTTGTACATAAAAGAAGATACAATATGGAAAAGGTTGGGGAGGACTTTGCCAAAGGACAAACAGAGAGGAGAAATAAAACACAACAATGCAATATGACATTATATACCTACTACAGACCAACTATCACATTTGAATAAAAAATCCATTGGTGGACACTAAAGACAAATAGATTAAAATCAGCTAGCAGTCTCAAGATATTAAAGTTTACTTACTTACTTACTTATCATCACGCCATTTCCCTTGCGGGGTAAGCAGAGAGAACAGAGTGCCAAGAGGCTCTATTCTTACATACATCTCTCGCTTCCTCAACATTCATAACTCTCTTCATACACGCTCGCCAGTTTCGGAGACTCCTGACTGCACCTTCCTTCAATACATGACCAATTTGGTCTAGGTAGTTAAGTCTCGGTCTCCCCCTGTACCTACATCCTTCCACTTTCGCAATGTATATCTTCTTAGCCAGTCGCTCGTCCGGCATTCTTTCCACATGTCCGAACCATCGGAGCATTCCCTTTCGCATCTTTACACCAATACTCTCTTTCATACCTACTCGCTCTCTTACGTCATTGTTACGAATGCGGTCAGTCAGCCTCACTCCACAGATTCTCCGCAGAAATCGCATTTCGACCGCATTGATTTTACTCTCATGCTCCTTTTTACATACCCAACTCTCGCTTCAATATAATAACGTTGGGACAAGCACTGCGTTGTGTATTGCGACACGTGCCTTCTGGCTGAGGTGGTGGCTGCCTAGAAGTTGTCCCAATGCTTCTTTCACTCTATTTCCCGCATTCACTCTTCTTTCTACATCAGTGGTGTACCTTCCATTCCGACTGAATCCACATCCAAGATATACAAATTCATCCACTTGTTCTAGCACACCATTTCCTATTGCTACTCTAACATATGTTCTGGCTTCTTCTCTTTCAAAAAACCAATACTTTGGTTTTGCTCACATTCACATTCACACGTAGGCCCCTTTTCTTACTAAAGTGTATATTTTATATAATGTCACTCAGAAAAATAAAACAGTATTAAATGATGCACTATTATTTTAATAATAATAAAGTTTTAGCCTCACGATTATATTTATACAAAAATGTTTCCATAGTACTCAGTGTTACATATTCAAAACAAAGTTTTGTTTAATATTAATTTAATAAGATTCGTATTGTATAAGTAAGTAATAATAATCCCCTATGAAATAATAGCATGGTACAGTGCATTCCAGAGGTCTATTTCAATTTGCGTACCTTATATAACTTCCCGTTGCCGTGTGGGCCGGCTTTACAATAGTCCCACCCCTCTCGACCCATGGGAGTCGTAAGAGCCAACTGAGGGAATACCGAGGGAGTGGGCAGCAGCACTCCCTCGAGTATTAACAACATCCACTGCGATCGCCAACCCGCCTGCCAAGCCTGGCGATTACGGCACTATCCCCCTACTACTACTATATGAGCGAAACACATGTTGTGGCGTTCTCTTGGGGGGGCCTGTGTCCATCAGTGGACGTCGAAAGGCTGATGGATGGATGAAAGTGGGACTGGTGAAGATTTTTAAAGGTAGGTACTGATTCCTCATAAAGACTTCCGTAGTCAATAACAGCCGGAACCAAGAGCTTACCGTGCTTTCTGATGTACGAGGCAAGCGATATAACTTTACACCTGAAGTAAATTCATACTATTTAACGTTAAGTCACGTGACTTAGCGTAGTAGATATCGTTAAAGATATCAAATTCCCATACATTTTAATAGTTTTCTATAGCGTCAGCGATCATAAAATGCTACTTGGCCATGCCCACTGAGACGCCTGAATAGCCAGATTTTTTGCTCAAATGTACAGGCATCGCTCTGTTAGAGCTTTATAATAGTATAATATAGAACACAGAATATAATACAGAATATAGGAAACTACGATTCCTATTTTTTTACCTGTGGCTTTATGTTCTTAATCGGTTTTCACTCATAGACAGAGCTTATGAGTGAAACACATGTTGCGGCGTTCTCTTGGGGAGGCTTATGTCCAGCAGTGGACCTCGCAAGGCTGATGGATGGATGGATGGATTTAACTTCGCTCGTTAGAGAACTGAGATATTTATTAGTAGGTACTACGAAAACACAAACATACATAGAAGTAATTCCGAATCTTAAAAAAGCTAAAAAGTTAACTAAATTATGTTGCGATGAAATAGTTTTGTTTGTTTATTGTTCAAGGTTTCACAAATTCATGTTTTATTGTCATTATGACAACTTTATTCCGTTTTACGTCCACAAAGATTTACCCGGGTAATCGTCTAATAAATTACCAGAATAATTAATTTATTTACCAGAATAAATGGTAATCAAAAGTGTTAACTGATATAAAATATACCAATTTCTAATAATTTTCTTCGTTTCTAAACAAATCACTAATATTTTTTCTATAAAACACGTTCCGTTCTAAGCATACGTAATGAATGGTGACACACTGAACGAACAATATTATTTAGAAAGACCTAAACCGCACACACACACACACACACATAGCATCACGCCTGTATTCCCCGAAGGGGTAGGCAGAGGTGTAATACACACCCACGACTCGCCAGCTATCTTTAAGTCCCACGTAATAGGGGGCGAGACTATTGACGTCTACCGGGCACATTTCCAAACTCCGGGCTGCCACTGAGAATTTTTCTTTTTAGGAAAAAGCTCAATACCATTGCCCGACCCGGGGATCGAACCAGAGACCTCATGATTAGCAGTCGCATACACTACCGCTACACCACCGAGGCAGTTAAACCTAAACCGCAGTACTAAGAAGTCCATGGTTTAATTGTTTTTTGTAATAAGACTAAGTTTAGACAATGGTATCCTACTGATCTTTCGATCATCCCAATTTCTTAATCACATTCATACCTCCTACTACAAATCTCTTTTTCTTTATTCACAAATAATTTGTACTTTAAAAAGTAGCGGAGCATGTCAATTCCTAAAAGAAATAAATCTAAAATGTTTAAAAAAATCGCGCCATCAAATAGTATGAATTTTAATTGCAAAATTAAACTTACTATATTGGATGCATGTAATGCTTGCCGATAGATGGCGTTAGTCGTAAGACAAATGTGATTAAGAAATTGGGATGATCGAAAGATCAGTAGGATAACTTAGTGGCTTAGAGCACTTCCCCGGATTGGAAAAGATGCAAGTTCGATTCCCGCTCCTACTAAAAATCTCTTTTTTCTTTATTCACAAATAATTTGTACTTTAAAAAGTAGCGGAGAATGTCAATTGCTAAAAGAAATAGATCTAAAATGTTTAAACAATGGTTTATTAGTTAGACCTGGACCAACTAGTCCGGTGTGAACAGCGACTTAGTCCGTATTTTGTAATAATACGGCTTAGTTTAGCTCATCCGGACGCTGGTATTTAAAGCACGGCACCTTCTGCGAATTGAACTGCAATATTATTATTATGAATATCAATAACTTAAATAATTTATGCTGAATAATAATATAAGCTTGATGTATTTTATAAAGTTTAGTAAACGGCAAAACTTACTATTGAAAGGCACTTTAAAAAGGCTAAACTGTTAGTGACTGGATTAAACACTGTTTTGGGATATTTTAAGTAGATTATTAAAACAAAGCGAGAATTTTTTGATCTATACGAGTATATTTTAGCATTTGACATGCTCCGCTACTGTTTAAAAAATCGCGCCATCAAATAGTATGAATTTTGATTGCAAAATTGAACTTACTATATTGAATTAATGCATTTCGAAAGATGGCGTTAGTAGTAAAGACTAATGTGATGAGGAGATTGGGATGACTAAATAGGTTAGTACGATAGCTCAGTGGCTTAGCACTTCCCCGGATTGGAAAAGATGCGGGTTCGATTCCCGCTCGTACTTAAAATTTATTTTTCCTTATTCACAAATAATTTGTACTTTAAAGCGAGAATTTATTCGTATTATGCGGATTCATTCATGCTGAATTTATTGAAAAATCACAAGGATCTCACAGAACAAAGTAAGTATTTTCCACTTCCCGCCACCTCTTATTTTTATCTATGGCTAGTAAGGTGCGAGAGATAAATTTGGCGTTGCAGACATCTATAGGCTATGTGGTGCTCCTTGTGATAATGAAACGTCGGTGAGCACTGGTTATATTCGTATATTAGTTACATTGCGTTCTGTGGCCGACTGACCTTACATACTAGCCTGCTTGTATACATAAGTGATTACGACATTACAATATGCAATTCGCAAAATCCCCACATACATCCCCTTCTAAAAAAAATGTTTGCTATCTTTAACCATCACAAAATATAACAAAACCAAAAAACAATAAAATGCCATGACCTTATTACTACTAACACAATTTATACACAATAACATTATTTGCTAACTTTGCATTTACCTACTTATAAACTTATTGCAAATCAATAAACCTGACGGGCCTTTTAACAATTCTGCCACTTTGCGTTTTTTTTTATTTAGGGCGTGTTTACATTAACATTCTTATGCTGATTCAAATCGCTATTATACAGGCTGCTGGAATCCTCCAGAATGTATGCTGGCTTAACCCTGTCGATGGAGACCTCACACTCCTTACTATTTACCAAAATAGTGAACACCTTTTTGTCTCTTTTCACAATTTGCAAGGGCTACTATATGGCGGCGTCAAGGGTTTTCTCACAGCGTCTATTCTCAGGAACACATGTGAACAGGAATTTAAATCAGCATGTACAAACATATTATTTTTACTACGACTGGCGTCCCTACTTTTAGGTCTAATTCTATCTAACGTATCCTTAAGCCTAAGTATGTACGCTTGTGGATTATCTATCGTAGTGCTATTCTCGCTACAAAATTCATCAGGTAACTTCAAACAATGCCCCAACGTAAATTCTGCGGCGCTTATAAAATCGCTATCCGCTTGACACGCAGCTCTCAATCCTAACATTACTGTGGGCAATTCCGTGAACCAATCTACCTTATTTCTTAACCTACATGTAAATGCTCGAAACGGTCGCCTATCTCAAAATGGCTAAGCCTAGACACGGTGTGACGTTCTATCTTACACTATTGTTAGCGGCGTACAACTTAAATTCACACCTCTCCATACTGTGTCTCCTAAGGCAACTTTTAGGAATGACAGAGATGTTCGTGCCAGTATCTATTAAAAAAGTATACCTACGAGTAATTACACTATCCTTAACTAATACTATGGTTTTCCGTTACCTGTCCTTGGGTACACCCGTCTGCAGCTGCCGAATCTACCGCGCCTAGTTTCCCGTGGCCTTGTTGGACCAGGCGCATGGCTGCTCGCACTACCTCGCGTTCTACTTAAATCGGTAGTGGAACCTGCATAGCCAGTCCGCGTCGCCGGGTGACCTCCTCCTTGACGCCGAACGACTCCTGTATTCCAGCCGACTCCTGCTACGCACGCCCTTCCGATCTCTTACTTCGTTGTGCAGCGACGCTACTTCCACAGCCAGCTTGCTCATCTGCTCGAGCAGCTCGGTTACCAGTCCTCGCGTGACCTGCGCTGAGCCGTCGGCTATAGCTGCTATGTCGCTGGATCCTGTGCTCTCCACGATCTTGTCCGCTATCTCCGCTAAGCTGTCCAGCGACTGGTCCTGGCACACGGTGATGACCGCCCGTACCCATGAGGGCATCCTCGACAGCCACAGGCTCTTTAGCGTCTGGTCTGAGACCTGTGCCTTACACTCAAACTCTTTCATCTGCCGCAGTAGATGTGTAGGCGCCCAGTTCCAGCTCTGACATTAGCTTCTGGAACTGGCGCTTGGCACTCTCCTCGTACACCTGCAGCAGCCTGTTTTTCAGCGTGGCGTACCTGTTCTCCTCTGGTGGTGACGTCAACAGGTCGCTCACCTGTTGGATGGACTCTCTCCCTAATTTCGAGATGACCATGTTGTACCTGGCCTCATCTCCCTGCTTCTGCGGCGCCATCACGGCCTCAAACTGGGCGAACCACAGCCGTGGCATATCTACCCAGAACTCGGGCACCCTCGCCGACACGCTGATGGCAGCGAGAGTCGCGTTCGCGGACTCTGCTGCGGCCTGGGATGCTGGTGGTACACCGTACATTGTGCGAGTTGCATTGTGTTGTCGTTCTTGTAAAAACTACGCGAAACCACAATCAGCTCACCGACACCGGACAAAAAAATTTAAATCCCCAGCACCAGAGTGACATTCACGATCACGTCGGGTTCACCAGTGTGGTGCTCCTCGTGGGGGTGATAATGAAACGTCTGTGAGCACTGGTTATATGCGTATATTAGTTACATTGCGTTCTGTGGCCGACTGACCTCCTTACATACTAGCCTGCTTATATAAATAAGTGATTGCGACATTACAATATGCAATTCGCAGAATCCCCACAGCTACAATCTTTATGTCAGACAAAACGTGTCTCTCTTGTGCTACAGAAAGTCCCTTAGCCGCTTATTTAAACCATGAATAATCTGCCTAGTCTTATTCCAAGCAATTCCTGTATGGTTTTTTAGCTATTCCACCATTATATACATGGTGCTACTACCTATCTGACCTCCACAACTCGACTAATGGTGACCTTAGTACAAGACCGGCGTCAAATTTTTTATCTAAATAAAACCTCTGTTAAGCGGTCGAGTGCCAGGGTATTATTTGATAGCCGAGACAACACAACTAGCTCACGACAGAGATAGCTCATTGAAAAAAAAGCTCATTGAAAATAATAAAATAATGATGTCGTTATAATTATGTTCAATGTGATATTAATAAACCAACGTAATCTACTATTTTTAACAGATATCAATAGAGTTAAGTTGAAATAAAACATTCATGTCACGTATCCTATGTGCGGGACGACAAATTTGCAGTGGCAGACGAAACTATTTGTGTCTCCAATCAGCCCCCGGATATTTGAAAACAAAGCTGTAGTATATTTTAGAACATACTTATAGTTAGGTAGGGTATACGAGTATTATCTGTATTTTACAGACTACTTTTAACCTTTATACATTTATAGTATTCGTGTTCAGACTTACCAGGTTTTTCTATGGAATACCTAACTTATTTTTTTTTCAAACCAACCCCATATGCATATGTAATAAAACCACTTTAGAAACATTAAACACAAAGTAAAAATGTGAAATCGAAAATAACAGTCAGGATTTGAACCTGCATCTCCTGGATACCGTCCAGATGCTTTACCAATTCAGCCATCCTGACAATTGCTCCTGACTGCTAATTTCGATAACACATCACACCTAACGTCTTTGGGTGACGCCTGCGCCATCCGTCGGAAGTATTTTCATACATTATACCGACCAGGTAAACTTAATTTTACAATTAAGATTTTTACCTAATAATGACGCAAACCCTATAAATATTTAGATATTTTTATATATATTTTTAGCATTTGACATGCTTAGCTTAATATATAGTGCTGAAGTGAGTGTGAATTGGTAAAGCATCTGGATGGTATCCAGGAGATGCAGGTTCAAATCCTGCTCCTGACTGTTATTTTCGATTTCACATTTTTCACTTTGTGTTTAATGTATAGTGCTAAGCATGTCAAATGCTAAAAATATATATAAAAATATCTAAATACTTTAGAAACACTATAAGATAATAATGTTTTAAGTAGGCATACATTTCTGAGTATTTTAGACTACCAACTATCATAGATATGTTCTTGACATGGGTAAAATAGCTTTCCGAGGTAGGGGTAAGCGAAACTCAGGCGTGCGCACTATGGGGACTAGACGTTAGATTTGTGCATAGCAGTGTTATAGTTGGGGCCAATAGACTGCGGGTGGATTCTACTAATCTATTGCTACTTCAGATTTCATTAAGATTTGTAATTGAAGTATTTACTTTTCTTTAGGAAAATTATTTTGTTGTTGTTATGGACTAAGAATACTAAGTACGAACTGCTTAATTTCACGAGCACTTTTGGGTAAAAGAGGTAAAATTTAAGAGACCATACGATGCAGCAGGACACTGAAAATAAAACCATAGCGAGAAATATTAGTTTTCTTTCTCTTGCAGTTATCATTATGAGCGTTTTCGTTGTTTCCTTGAACAATAACCGCAGGTACGAGTGAGGTGATGAGATTTTGTGTTCTTTGTTTGGCACGAAATCGTGTATACCATACACGATTTCGTGCATAGATATAATTATATGGTCAATATAGCATCAATAAAAAATGGTGAAGTCTGGCTACCCTCACTGGGCCTACGTTATGGGCTGTAATAATTCTTAATTCCTCTTCTCACTGTGAGGAGACCCATGCCCAATAGTGGACAGTTATGGATTATTAAAAATAGAAAAATCGGGCTCTACATTAATCTGATCCAACTTCACAGTATCCTTTTGATCATTTTAATAATGCATGTAAATGCATCCGATAGGTGGCGTGGATCGTAAAGACAAATGTGATGTGGAGATTGGGAATGGCCGTAGGTCACTGCGATGGCTTAGCGGTCTAGAACACTTCCCTTATTGGAAGGGACGCAGGTTCGAATCCCGCTCGCAGTAAAGTTCTTTATTTCCACATTCACAAATAATTTGTACTTCACAGTTTCCTGTAAGCAATTATATTCCTTAGAGACACGAAAGACTATAAAAACAATTTTTAATCTAAAAATGTTGGTTGTATGTTTTTTACATTAAAGAAAACTAATATTTATATGCCTATTAATTTATTGATATGGCTGAGCATGTCAAATGCTTAAAAATACCTAAAAGTATCAAAATATTAAAATATGAAGTTGTATAAATTAGACCTGTGTACAAAATCTTTTTGAATAACTCACCGTGAGAAGATAATAATAATTGATAGGCCCGTTTATTAGCTACGTAACAACAATAGTCATCTATCAAATATAAAATAAACTGGGTCGAATGCGTCCAGAATATATATTTTTTGCAACCTCATTCATCATTTTTATGACGTTCAATTTTCTTTCTCTTGTTTAACGTTTTTATATTTGATTTTATTAATCTACTTTTATAAAAATGCTTGGTTCCGTAGTTACGGCGTGTAAACCAAACAAACTCGTTAAAACATAAAGTCTATAAAAAATCTAAAGTATAAAATAATGTTGCTGCTAGCTTCTGTCTATTTCTTAGATTACGTCTTCTATACCTCATTTAAATTAATTGGTTTTCAATATCGTTTAGGTATTGTTTCTAGGAAGGTTGTAGGTATCATAATTGTCTTCATTGTTCATTTATTACCTGGATAAATTAAAAATTAAAGGTTTTATATTTATAATAAATTCGTAAAAATATTAAGTCATAGCATACGCTGGCTAAGCCATAAGAGATACATTCAAATAACAAAAATAGTGCATAGAGTCCCTCCGCGCGGAAGAAGTGAAACTTCGTAATGTGAAAATTGGACGCTACTCGTTGCTAACGCTCGCGCTGGCCTGTAACAGGTATACTATGCGCATGCGTTCGAGTGCCACGCATTCACTCTCGCTCTGTCTCTTTCTATTCCCCCTCCCCAGGAGCGTTGAACGTTTAACGCAACAGTGCTTTCGTATCCCCTCCATGGTATCGTTAAACGTTTAACGCAACCTTGTTGAAAGTCGCATTAGAAGTTTAACTTCAAAAAAAAGCCGTTTGTAAAATAATTGATAGCCAATAGAACGTTTGCTGAACAACTAGTAAGACGATCGTCATTGACAAGTAATACTTTTTGTGCGATTCAGGTTATAGTACATTTTGTATAGAATTGCACTGATATTTATTACAGCGCCATCTGTTATTCAATTTTATCATCTAAATATTTTCTTCTAACAACATTCGAGTCCCACTAATAATTATTAGTGTCTCTTCCGCCCACTAGAGAGCACGATTTTAAATAAAAACAAGCTCTTAGGGAGTGACATGGCCCTGGTAGGCACTTACAGAACTTTTTAAAATCACCCAAATAACTACAGTGATCTTTGATGTTGCAAATATTATATTCTCACTACAACAACAATCACTAATAAATAATAACTATTGCTACTATAACAGATAACAGCTGACTAATTATTATCTACTTTATGTATAGGTTATAAGAATTAATAATCTTATCAACATGAAAACGATATCTACAGGAAATAATTAGTACTACGAATAATCGTGTAGCCACTATTGTGTGGTAGTTCTAAGCAATACGGTAAGATGGCGCTGTTATACATTTTTTATTAATTCTAAGTTATAATAATCTATATTCTACAAGATATTTGAGAAAAAATTACTGTAATATGGCTATATAGGCGTGTCTAAACACAAAACAATATTTTTTAGAATTTTTGTCTGTTTGTCTGTTTGTTTGTTCGCGCATCAAACAAAAACCACTGAACTAATTTTGATGCAACTTTTTGATAAAAATGAAAAGTGAATATTAAATTAAGAAATCAATAAAAATATTTAAAAAATGACCATCCTTAAATTCAATTTTTGAATTTATTATTAAATTTATTTTTAAAATATTAAATAATCAATAATAAACATTTAAAATTAAGAATCTTATAATATTTAGTACAAATTATGTCTTATATATTTATTATTCTCTAAATTTGGTTATAATATATATATATATATATATATATATATATATATAATATTAAATATATTATTATATAAATATATTAATTTTCAATTTTTAATATTAATTATTTAATGATGACAAAGAAGTATAACTTCTCACGCGCGTACATAAGTACACGCACCCATTTTTTTTTCCTTCACTTTGTTAAAGCGTTTTTTACAATACTTTCAGTACATATTGAGTATTATGTCAAGTATACTTACACAATTTTAAGCATTCGCATGAAAATTTAGTCACGTCATCACGGTACTATGTTGACAATTTGTGGCGCTTACGCGGCTATGCGGGTCATGGGATAATAAAATTAGAGCCGTTGTTTGAGTGGGAAACATCGTTAAGGAAGCAATATCGACCGATCGTGCGCTTTTAATGAGTCAGTTTTATCAGCTTCAAATTTGGTTGTGTTTATTTATGTTAAAAGTGGTTTTTACTTTGTTTTAAATAAAAGGCAACGTAAAAAACTAGAAACGTTAAATAAATTACTGACATCAAACTTACGCGAAACGGAATGCTCTGATGGTTCGGACAGGTGGAAAAAATGCCGGACGAGCGACTGGTTAAGAAGATATAATGCGAAAGTGGAAGGATGTAGGTACAGGGGGAGACCGACACTCACCTACCTTTTTTTTTTCTCACCCACTAAAGAAACCCGCCGTCTTTCCGCCTTTATTGGCGGGCCACCGGAACCATATTACATTCCTTCAATGGTGACACTCACCTACCTAGACCAAATTGATCATGTATTGAAGAAAGGGTGGAGTCAGGAGTCTCAGAAACCGGCGAGCGTGTATGAAGAGAATTATGAATGTTGAGGAAGCGAGAGATGTATGCAAGAATACAGCCTTTTGGGACTCAGTTCTCTCTGCATACCTCGCAAGGGAGATGGTGTGATGATAAGTAAGTATTAATTAAATTTTTATAATTTAGCTAATAATCAACTATTAAATCCTTACTAATTAATGACCTTAAATACTGAAGTGTTTGTTAGGTTTTCATGCCGCAACTACTCATTCAATATATATATATAAAAGTTTTGCTTACGTATAGTCTGGATCACAGAAAAAGGACGTAAGTACTACTTATTATCCCAAAAAAATAGATGAGTCCTGTGGGATAATTATTTTACAGAAAGAGTAGAGATAATTAATGTACTCTAAAGTAATGTAAGTATTAAACACAAAGTGAAACTTCCGACAGATGGTGCAGGCGTCACCCAAAGACGTTAAGTATGAATGTGTTGTCGAAATTAGCAGTCAGGAGCAAGGGTCACGACGGCTGAATTGGCAAAGCATCTGGACGGTATCCAGGAGATGCAGGTTCGAATCCTGCTCGTGACTGTTATTTTCGGTTTCACATTTTTCACTTTGTGTTTAATGTATGTTGCTAAGCATGTCAAATGCTAAAAATATTTATAAAAATATCTAAATAGTAGTATAATGTATAGTAAGTATTTATATTACAAATTAGAATTTGTGAATAAGGAAAAAGAGTATTTTAGTACGAACGGGAATCGAACCTGCGTCTCTTCCTATCCGGGGAAGTGCTCTAATCCACTGAGCTACCGTACTATTTGTTGAAATACCCAATTTTCTTACCACATTTGTCTTAACGACTAAAATATAGATCAAAATGTTTAAAAAATCACGCTATCAATTAGTATGAATTTTGAATGCAAAATTAAACTTACTATATTGGATTAATGCGTGTAAATGCTTCCGATAGGTGGCGTTAGTTGTTAAGACAAATATGGTAAGGAGATTGGGTATTTCTAATCGATAGTACGGTAGCTCAGTGGATTAGAGCACTTCCCCGGATAGGAAGGGACGCAGGGGCACAAATTATAATTTGTACTTTAAGAGTAGCTGAGCATTTCAAGTGCTAAAATATAGATCAAAAAGTATTTATATTCTGAGGAAAATGCGGATGAAGTCGCGGGCAAAATATAGTTAGATATAAACTTGACTATGAGTTGCTTTGTTCGCTACACTATCACGTCATGCTTGACCGATTGTCATGACATTGTTTATATATTTATAGTTCGAAGCCCAGAAATATTTTAAACATAACAGTAATTACTCGTATGTATCGTCACCAACTCCTATGCGTCTTAAAAATCGTTGGAATAAATAACTCGTAGAACGAGAGTAACGTTTAAAAACAATATTTTTTCATATTATGACCGATATAATGTCCACGTGGGCAGAAACGATTTCGTTCAGTAATAGGATTACGGATTTTATTACATGCAGCTGAAATATCGTTAGGAAGGCAATTTTGGTGGCAGATATTGCCTATTAGCGATCGAGGTAATACCTCCTCGATATTCATGTAGGTATAACGATGTAACTTAAGCATAATTGTGGCTTAGTTCTATGTCTATGCTCGCTTGTACCAGTTTTAAGCGTGATTATATGAACTCCGGAATGGGGTAACTATACACAGAATTTACATTTAAGACTGAAATTTGATCTCCTTGTGGTAAATATTAGTTTAGTATACCATTCATGTGGTGAATATTTAGAAGTGAATTTTAGTTGAATTCTTGGAGCGATAATATCGTGATTTAGCACGTTGTAAAGTCAAATGTGATTGGTGTAATTAACAAAATCAGCTTATAACTGTATCGATATTTATCTACCTGTACCAGTAAAATGAATTACTCATATCAAAAGGTTTTCATTAGTACCTGAACTTTAACTCTTGAGTATTAAGTAGTTGTCGGTACAAAAGGTTCGTTGAAGCTAATTGAATTTGATCCTACACTAACGAGATGTCTGCGCTTAGTAAAAATTTTAATAGGATTTTATTTTGACTAACAACGTTGCTTTGTTTATTCTACAAAACTGATAATTACAACAAACTATCTATACAGTCAAAATACAGTTATAATACTACTCTTTTTCAGAATAAATTATGCTGATAATTTTATATCAAAATTAAATGAGAAAATCTACAAATAAGAAATCATTATATTGTAAATTATTTTGACCTAAGATTAATAATAATTTAAGATCTAAGAGTTTGAAAATGTGCCCGGTAGAAGGGAATAGGCTCGCCCCCTATTCATCCATCCATCAGCCTTTTAACGTCCACTGCTGGACATAGGCCTCCCCAAGAATGGGGGATAGTGCCGTAATCGCCACGCTTGTCAGGTGGGTTGGCGATCGCAGTGGATGTTGTTAATACTCGAGGGAGTGCTGATGCCCACTCCCCCGGTATTCCCTAAGATACTTGCAAGATATTTTTATAACCACATGGATGGCCCTTGGAAGAATAATAATGATAACTAATTAATTAAATATGGTCCTGGGGCACAATATTCATTCATTAATTAGTTCGTCATTGTTACTACGCATTTTTATACTATAATTATCGGCGACGATGTAGCTCGGTCCGATCCTATTAACTTCTTCATTAAGGGCTGGAACGTGAGGTGAACAGTAATTTTTAACTTTAACAACCGTGACTCTGCTTCAATACAATTTCTGAACTTTTAATAATCTTACCTTGTTTAAGTTTAAATTCTATTTCGACCCTTTGAATTATAATTCAGGAAATATCCACAAGATTATAAAATAAAAGAAAATATTTTACCGCTAGAGGTATCGAATTCAATACTTATACAGTTTGTGATTGGGGCTTCGTAAGGCAGACTGCTAACTCTGAAGATTCACCATAATGCAAGAAAGGGATGGCAACACGGTCTACTAAAAATCTCCTTTTCCTTATTCACAACAAATTTGTACTTTAAAAAGTAGCGGAGCATGTCAAATGCTAAAAAACATAGTTCAAAAATGTTTAAAAAAATCGCGCCATCAAATAGTATGAATTTTAAATTCAAAATTAAACTTACTATATTAGATTAATGCATGTAAATGCATTCCGATAGATGGCATTGGTCGTAAAGACAAATATGATTAGGGAATTGGGATGACCGAATAGGTCAGTACGATAGCTTAGTGGCTTAGAGCACTTCCTCGGATTGGAAAAGACGCGGGTTTGATTCCCGCTCGTACTAAAATATCATTTTCCTCATTCACAACTAATTTGTACTTTAAATGATAAATAAATTTACTATCAATTGTATATAATATCTTTTCACTTCTATTTACTATGATTGACAAAATACTTTTTTCTAGAGATCTCTTCTGCAGAAATACTGCTCAGATGGCTGAGTAATTTAGATTTAGAAAGCAACCTCCCGTGTCGAGTGTCGTGGGATCGATTTCTAGACAGGACAATCCTTTGGGTGTCATAAATAGTTGTTCTAAGTCGCAGTGTACAGCGTGCATTAAATTGTATGTTTATAAAGTCCCCCGGAACAAAGAGATTATTAGTGCAGGATGTTCTTCTAAATGTAGTGAATATTGCTGTTTGTTATTCTTGCTAGAACTCGAAAAATTTTCCCTAATACAGGGCTGGTTTAAAAGAAAAAAAAATAGGAAATTCCTTAAAAATTATTGAACATTTAACAAATTTCAAGTCAGAGATTGGCATAAGCTCATTTTTATATCGGAAATTTAACAGTTTATGTGTTATATTTGCAGAGTATGCTGTGGGTACGTAATTATTTCCTGATGTCCACGCGGATGAAGTCGCGTACAAAACATAGTTATATTATAAATGTAAAAGTTTCGATGTATGTTACTCAATAATGTAAAAAATGCTGAACAGATTTGAATGAAAGGCACACAGATAGTTTGTTTCCTTAGTGGATTACCTCACAGGATACTTTTATCCTGGAAAAATGTTACTTTACAGTGGGATAGCTTTTTTTTTTACATAACATTATTTGTGCCACACTGTGACGTACTACTTGTATTGACCGAAGTTTGAGGTCCACGCAGACGATGCTTACCTTTTTTTTTTAGGCGGGAAAAATGTTCCTAGCCGCACACCCCGTCGTTGGGGGCAATGCACAGGGTAGTGTGGGGCACTCACCCACTAAAAAAACCCGCCGTGTGCCGTCTCTCCGCCCGTGTTGACGGACCACCGGTAATGTGTTGGATTACTTCAGTGGTCTGCCGGCGGCTTACCCTTTCGGGTACCCTGTACTGAGCGACGCATCCGCACACGGAGCGTCGCACCTTCGCGGGAGGCCTTGTGGGTGGCGGACATTCCCCGGTCCATCCACCCGCAGCCTCAGCTAGGGCGGCATGAGGCGCAAGTACTCGCGCCTGCGCCGCCCCAGTTGCTGGCGGTGGTTTGGATCAGCGGAAGAATCCTCTCCCCTCCCTAGCCCTCTCTGCCGCTTCCTTCCGCGAGATAACCTCCTCACAGAAGGTAGCGACCGCGGCACAATTCCTTTCGCTGCCGAGCATCGCTGTGACGACGCTCATCAGCGAGAGGTCTCCCCCTATTTCCGCGACGAGTTCACGGCGCTGCTCAGCCCAAGCCGGGCACGACTCGAGCGTGTGCCACGCCGTGTCCTCGTCGCAGCCGCAATGGTGACAGCCCGGAGTCGCTTCCCTCCTTGCGACTATGTGCAGAAGACGATGCCTACCTAGCAGCAGCTAGCGCATATCTTGAAAATTCTACTCTTCAATAAAATGCATGTATGTAAAACAAGAGCCATTCACTAGAACTATTATATCTTAATCTATCACCATACGGTATGTAGGTAGTACAGTGCAGACTATATTTCCAGTAAAACGGATTAGGATGGAAAAGGATTGTACACTTCAGTACCATTTAAAATTAACACCACAGAAATCAATTCAAATTCAGGAAAAAGCAATTTCAAATAGTGAATAGAGTGGTTACGACCGAGCTGACTAATTAGTGAGGTGTGTTGAAATCTATTGGGACTAGCCAGGTAGGTGTTTTAATTTGTTTACTGTGTCTGTTTTACAGTAAACTTTCAGTCCCTCAACGATAATTACGCGAGCGTTGTACCTTCATAATTGAACCACGTATTTTCTGGCTGGCGTAGCATGGAATGAGCCAATCAGTTATGGTAATGTTGCAATTGATTTGTCATTTGGATAGTCTAGTTAAATTAATTATAGCAAAGATTACACATAGCGAAATTACCTATGCCCGCGGCTCCACCGAAGATAAAAGCTAGTATTTAGGTTATATCTTAGGTTTTCGATGTAGTAGTGGGATAAAATGTATACCAGGTTAAGACTAAACAAGAGCTAACAAATAAAATATTCCACCAAAATCCGGCAAGAAGTTTTTGCGTGATGTGCGAACAACAAACATCTAAACCGACAGATTTTTTGTCAAATATCTAAAATGAATGACGCTACCTTATTCCAGTTAATTATTTAAATTATATAGATAAAGATTAATGTTTATTAATTTGTGTTTAATCAATTAAGACATCTTTGTCTATAGCACTTTAAAACAACATAATACAATTACAAAGTTTCTCCAGCTTTATATATTTTCACTACAGACAACTTATGTCATTCCACATATTTTAATCTCATGGGCACCCTTCCACACAGCATCACTAAAGTTATCACACGATTCGTTGAGCCCACGCTAATGAAATTAACCTCCATTTGGACGAAACGGAACGTTGGTAATATGGCCGAAACATTGGTAATGAGATGTTCGTTACAGGGACGTGTTACCGCTGACTTAGAGGTTATTACTGCCATGAAAGCAATAAGTGATGTTGTTTCGTCTTTTCTTAATCTAGTTTCTGTATTTTGTCAAGCTTTGTTTCTTGTTTTCGACCTTTTGTGGCTGTAATAATAACTTTATATATACCTTTTTTTTTGTTAAGTCGGGAAAAAATGTTCCCAACCGCAACCCTATCGTTCGGGGCAACGACCAGGGTAGGGTGGGGCCTGCACCCACTAAAGAAACCCGCTCTGTGCCGTCTCTCTGCCTTTATTGGCGGGCCACTGGAACTATGTTACATTCCTTCGGTGGTAACTTTATATATACCTACGTTTTCTAGTTGAGTTGACTTTTTTAATTCATATCCTTAGATTTTTTAGACGATTTCGAAGATATATCAACACATATTTTTTTATTGCGTATGGTAGCAGATGAACTACGGCCCACCTGATGGTAAATGGTAACCATCACTCATGGACTCAACTATACCGGGAATACTAGTTCGTCGATAATGCCTAAAGTATGAAGTCCGCCTTTGTAAAATGAAATTGTACATTATTTACTTTATAGATAGAGTTAAATAAAACAAGTAACAACCATTGTACAGAATTAGGTTTTTACTTACAATAAGTAATTTTGTGTGTATAAAGTTGCAATATATCTTCTAATATAGATAACGAATAAAAATAATAAGTATCTAGTCGTAAAGAGTCCTTATTTTTCTTTTATTTCATCTTGAGAATTATAGAATATCTAGATTTAAGCCCAATATAAATTAAGCGAGTAAAAATAATAGATTAGGTGCTCTTTATAATGTCTTAACAAAAATATTTAACAGCCATTATTGCAATATTAAAGCAGCACTTAATCGTGAGCTGTTATTCAAAATTAACTTAAGATCCGAGATGTTGATGAGTAGCTTAAGTATGAATAAAAGAGAATTAATTAGTAAGTTGAGTGTTGTAAGGAAAACGAAATTTCAACGTTTGAATAACAGATTACAAGAAAGCGACAACGTACCGAGCTAAAGGTGTGAAAGACAATGAAAAGTTAATGTTTCATGTTTACGCAAGGAAGGTCTGAATACATTCTTGGCGTCTTGAAACACTTTTGAGCTTCTTAAAATAGAAATTCGTAGATAACTGTCTTTAAATTTTACTAAAAACTGTAACTACTTATTCGGAGGAATACGATTTCGTTTATTTCATAGAACAAAGAAGTTTATTTCGTAAAAAAATACTTTTTTTTTATTTGACTTAGAAGTCATCTATCTGTTGTTATGTTAAACAAATATCTGCTAATTTCAAGAGTATACTTAAGTTGCCTACCATGAAGAATTACCGCTGTCGAAGAATGGTGATTGTATCATCACTGCCAGTTGCTTGATGGCTGACAAAAACGGATAAGGCGTATCTACCGTACCCTTTACTTTTTTTTCCAACCTTTTATCTGTCCCACTTCTGGGTATGACAGTGTCAGCAGACTAGAACCGTCGAGGAAATATCGCAAGAATGCAGGGTTCAGAAATTGTGCAGAAATTGTAACCAAATACACGCATAATTTTGAAAAATCTTGAAACGTCTTAGGTGTGCGCCCTACGAGGTCTGGACCTTAGGGGACTTGACTGGGGATTGAATTCGATACCACTGTCTTTTTAGGCCTTGGTTTTGCCGTTAGGCAATCACTGCTGTCTCTAACTTTTAACATATAATAACTACTACAAAACGCTGCAATACTAAATGTTTACAGAATAGTACGTAAATTCCTAAACTCATAAAAGGTTGCACTTGGCTTCGGCCCATGCTGTGGGCAGAAGCCAAATGCATCTCCTGTAGCAGGAGAGAAATGATAACAACTTACATAAAAATAATAATAACAAATATAATTCTTCAAATAATATAATGCTTCCAAATAATATATTCACCCTATTAAACACAAAGTGAAAAATGTGAAATCGAAAATAACAGTCAGGAGCAGGATTTGAACCTGCATCTTCTGGATACCGTCCGGGTGCTTTACCAATTCAGCCATCCTGACAACTGCTCCTGACTGCTAATTTCGATAACACATCATACTTAACGTCTTTGGGTGACGCCTGCGCCATCTGTCGGAAGTATTTTCATACATTATACCGACCAGGTAAACTTAATTTTACAATTAAGATTTTACCTAATAATGACGAAAAACCCTTTAAATATTTAGATATTTTTATATATATTTTTAGCATTTGACATGCTTAGCACTATATATTAAACACAAAGTGAAAAATGTGAAATCGAAAATAACAGTCAGGAGCAGGATTTGAACCTGCATCTTCTGGATACCGTCCAGATGCTTTACCAATTCAGCCATCCTGACAATTGCTCCTGACTGCTAACTTTGTGTTTAATGTATAGTGCTAAGCATGTCAAATGCTAAAAATATATATAAAAATATCTAAATATTTAAAGGGTTTGCGTCATTATTAGGTAAAATCTTAATTGTAAAATTAAGTTTACCTGGTCGGTATAATGTATGAAAATACTTCCGACAGATGGCGCAGGCGTCACCCAAAGACGTTAAGTATGATGTGTTATCGAAATTAGCAGTCAGGAGCAATTGTCAGGATGGCTGAATTGGTAAAGCATCTGGACGGTATCCAGAAGATGCAGGTTCAAATCCTGCTCCTGACTGTTATTTTCGATTTCACATTTTTCACTTTGTGTTTAATGTGTAGTGCTAAGCATGTCAAATGCTAAAAATATATATAAAAATATCTAAATATATTCACCCTAAATAAGGAGAAAACTACTTACGTCACCTTTTCTCTGAAAATAAGCCAACCACCTTCAACAGCATGTTTAAAATCTATTACAGCCCATACTTGTCGTAAACCCCATAATGATAGTTGCAACTGCCCTAAACTTACCAAGTCATCCAGCGTTAAATACTTAGGAGTAACAATTGATAATAACCTAAGATTCCATGAACTTATTAATAAACTTCGAAAAATAATATATGTTTTTAAAACCTTAAGACTCGTTGCCGAGGAAAAAGTACTGCGATCGGTATATTTCGCACTCGTCCAGTCATTGCTGACCTATAGCATCATCTGTTAGGGTGGAGCACCAAGGACTGCTATGATTAACTTAGAAAGAGCACAGAGGGCTATCCTGAAGGTGGCATACTCCCGACCTTACCGTTATCCCACAGTAGAGACTAAAGTTCTAACAGTGCGTCAACTGTTTATTTTAAACATATTGCTCAAACAACATTCATCACTTACTTATGACCCCTCGCTGCCCCGTGGTAAAAGAAGATACAACCCCGTTGATTGTCATCAAACTCACCTAACTACTATGTTTTCTAAGCGTTTCTTCTGCCACCTCGGTGGCTTTATTTATAATAAAGTAAATAAAATATTACAGATATATAATCTAAATAAGAAAGGATGCAAAAATATAGTAATGAACTGGCTTCAAGAATTTAATTATGAAAACACTGAAAATTTGCTTCAAGTCCAGTTATAAAATAAGTTTTTAAAAATTGCTAAAGCCATACATCAAGACCTTCGCACACACACATACACACGTGCACACACACACACACACACACACACACACACACACACACATACACACACATACGCACGCACACGTACACACACGCAAGAACACAAAACTTTATTACAAATATCACTAATTTATTATTAAATAATTGTTAATACTTAGGATATTACATAAAAAAAATAACAAAAAGCAAACCGTTATGTGTCTATTCCTAATATAGTTAGTATGGTAGTACATAATTAATGTAAAACAAGGAGGGAAGACCTGGTGTCCTGAAATACAAGCCCCGAGCTTATCTTGGGCACCAGTCTCACACAGTATATTAATGTACCTAATATGTGACTGCTACAATCTAACAAATCAATATTGTGATAAGAAATAAATACTTTTTTATTATTTATTTAATTGGAAATCATTAATTACAAAATTAGTACAGAACATAGAAATAAGGAATTATAACACAATAAATGTGTAATCATTTATAATACTAATTTATACTAAAATTTATAAGGCTTATTGACTGGAATAGGACGTCAAATTGACCAATCTCTATTTCCTCATTATTCAGCATCAATCACTTTTTTGTGGACTGCCCCGCTCCTCCTATTATCTATTTTAATGGTCTACTGTGCATGTTTTTTAAATGCCAATGTTTTCAACGTTTGGCGAATGAAAACATACTCGTATTATTTACTTACTTACTTAATTATTTTTACGCCATCTCCCATAATAGTTTTTTTAATGCATTATAAGTAAAGTACTTTAAATATTTTAACACTAATAAAGCATCTTGAATGGTGAGTCTGAGCATTAAATAATCTTTTGATAATTAATTTATTTTAGATTGGAATATTCCAACGATATCCAAAGAAAAAGTCCATTTTCTAACTTTGGTCATTGTTTAACATCTTTATACTGCAATCCATTGAGAACTTCCCTTAAAAATAGAAAAGTTAGGGTGCCAAATTAATTATGAATTTTCTTATTTCGAACCCCAAAAAAAGGTATTTTATTCTCGCTTTGGAACAAACTGATCCATTAGATTCTTTTCAATTTCGTTTGACGCCTTCACCTCTTGAAATCTATTGTGTTACTAGGGGGCAATAATCTAATGGTTTTGGATGGAAAAGTACCATTATTTTATTAGATTTTTTTCTGCCATTAAATACTTTCAAATATAACCTTACATCTGCAAATAGTAGCAGTTCATTTATTTTCTGTGTATAAATATCTAGCTTTTATATCACTTTTTAAAGTATTCGAGGGTGTCAAAGCCTTGTCGGCAGTTATAAGCAACTATCGCCTGGCTGGCATCATATGGGTGACTAAATGTGACACTCATTTATGAACACCTCCATGCTTCGGAAGATATTTTAAGCGGTGGTAATTGTTACATATTGACAGAATCTATACATTTAAAATAATTGAACTCAAACAAAAAAAAAGAGAAAACACTGGAACACACACAACGATTTTCAAATGTATCTTCTGTCTATTAGTTTGTTTATTTGTTAGCGCACATATATTTTTTTGTTTATGTAGGGAGCATGTACCTTGCCACTACCCCGTCGTT
The DNA here is from genome assembly GCA_948253155.1 of Leucoma salicis. Classification (NCBI taxonomy): domain Eukaryota; kingdom Metazoa; phylum Arthropoda; class Insecta; order Lepidoptera; family Erebidae; genus Leucoma; species Leucoma salicis. Next base: position 20,310,173 of record OX411807.1, read on the forward strand.
CGGGGCAATAAACAGGGTGGTGTAGGGCCCACACATACTGAATAAACTCACCGTGTGCCATCTCTCCACCTGTACTTTTCTTTATACTACGCGGGTGGCAAACAAGCATACGCCCACCTGATGGTAAGCCTTTACCGTAGCGTATTGATGCTAGCTACAGCAGAGGCGTCACTCGCGCGTCTCCATCTTCAAGGAAAGGGATAGGAGGTGGATGCGAATTATATTAAGGAGAGGATAGGTAGGATAGGAAGGATAACAAGGAGTGGTCAGGGAGGGGGTTCGGGCCTCCGGCAGTCTCACTCACTATATGAAACACAACAGCAGATACCACTACTGTTGGTTCACGCTGATCTTTTGTGAGGGGGTGGTACTTCCCCGATCGAGCCAGCCCATTCATAATGGGATAAGCAAGGCTCTTCTACTTGCGGAACATTGGAACTATGTGGCATTCAGTGGTCCGCCGAGTTAGCGCACATCGCTGAAATTACTAATCAGATTTTATTGTGAGTAGATAGGACTTAGTTTAACCCATTGTCCTAGGTGAGCGACAAACGCTTAAAAAAAACAAAAATATAGCATCACGCCTGTATTCCCCGAAGGGGTAGGCAGATGTGTATTACACACCCACGACTTGCCAGATATGTTTGAGTCCCACATAATAGGGGGCGAGCCTATTGACGTCTACCGGGCACATTTCCAAACTCCGGGCTGCTACTGAGAATTTTTCTTTTTATGAAAAGCTCAATACTCGTAACATTGCTCGACCCGGGGATCGAACCCGAGACCTCATGATTATTGGGCAAACGCTTTAAAGCAGAGTATAGATTATATTTCATTTAAATCATATGTCGGGATAGTTAATTCTAACGTTCACTATAACCTTAATTCTAGTAATTATTATTTACATATTCACAGATATTTAAATCGTGACACTTGTATTCCCACTCCGTCAACATACGGACTTCTCTCCACTTGCTACGATCCTGACACACATCTTTCACTTCATCTAATTTCATCAGTTCTTTCATGCATGCTCGTTGGTTTCGAGTATTCTTAACCTGGCCTTCCTTAATAACGTCTCCGATCTGATCAAAATACGTTCGTGTTGGTCGTCCTCTACCAACTTGCCCATTGACAGTCGCCTTGTATATCTGTTTCGTTAATCTTCTTTCATCCATCCTCTCTACCTGTCCGAACCACCTAAGCATTCTTTTCTCTATTTTTTTCACTACATCTTCTTTCACACCACAGCATTCTCGTATCATCTATTTCTCACTTTGTCCATCAGAGTCACTCCGGCTTATGCTTCTCAGACGTATCATCTCCACAGCATTTATCACACTCTCGTGTTTCTTCTGCTATGCCTAATTTGGGATAACGTTGGCAAAATAATATCCATCCATCCATCCATCAGCCTATCAACGTCCACTGCTGGACATAGGCCTGTTAATACTCGAGGGAGTGCTGCTGCCCACTCGCCCGGTATTCCCACAGTCGGCTCTTACGATTCCCGTGGGTAGAAAGGGGTGGGACAATTCTGAAGCCCGCCCCACATGGCAAAAAATAATATATATTTTTTAATTATATAAAACTGAAGCAATCGGAAGATAATGAAAGATGAGTATTTTTAAAATATATCTTTCTAGTGTTTTCCCACCGTTTCATCGCAGGATTTTTTCGGGCTATATCTAAGGTCCCCGATATAGTGGCAGGATAGAATGTATACCAGTTTTTTAAGACTAATCATGAGCTATCAAAAAAAAATATTTTCATCAAAATCCATTCAGTAGTTTTGCGTGATACCCGTAAAAAAAAAACAAAAAAAATTCCCGAACAAACGGGCAAACAAAAATTTTAAACAATTTCGTTTTGTGTTCAGAGACGCCTAAATAGCTTTACCTATACATAATTTTTTTCTCAAATATATTATCTCTGAAATGAAATGGTGAGCAGCGGCTTGACGATACTCTCGGTATAGTTGAGTCCATGAGGTGGCTCGTCTACGCAAATAATTAAAAAAAAAATACAAACGTACCTTTAGCTCTGTTACAGATTTATAATTGTATAGATAGAAACATATGATATAGAGAGAAACTTACTAAGGCCATTCAATAACACTGAGCTTTTTATGCTAACTCCTTACGTATCTGAAGTATAGTTACCTATACAAGTTTATAAAACCATTCTACTTCACTGCTGGTAGACAAAGACTGAAGTAGCACGAGCCTCGTCAAGAGCATTAAAGTCAAACCGCGAAGTCTCGAAGCGAAAATACTAATAGTAACTTATAATGACTGCTCTTCGAGTTTTGTTATTCTTTCGATTGCAGCTGTTTTAGTTTTTATGTATAAGTCTGTGAAGTTAAAAAGAATGTTTTAGTTTAGCGGCTAGCGAGGTTTTGAACAAACATGTTCAAGTAAAACTTAAATATATTAGTTAAGCAACAATTTATAAAATAAAGCTATTCTTACGGTATTTGGCATGTTACTAAGTTAAAGAACAAACTATTGTGAAAGTGGAAAGAGAGAGCTTTACTGTTCTAGACCGCTAAGCCATCGCAGTAGGCGACGGCGACACCCCATCTCCACTTCACAATTGCTTTTTAGATGTCTTTACGACTCACGTGTTACTATGTTACTTGATGTACTTGATATGTCCATGTGGTGAGGGATTATAAATAAAAGTAGCCCAACCCCATTATTTTCCGTGGTTGTGTGGGGTGGGGTGTACGAGGCAACTAAGGGAAGTACACGATTATCAACCATTGCATTACTGGTGATTGGGCTGGGTACCAAGTAAGAGTACTCACTGGCTATCGGGCCCGAGCGGGTTGGTACCACCGTCTCCCGTGTCCCGTGAAGGTTGGTGTGTTTTGGTTGTAGAAGGAGATAGCCGTTTATTATTTCATTTCATATGTTCGAAAAGAAGCGCCTTCATAATACACTAGAAAGGGTTTCGTCCACGAGCGACGGTTAGCACCTACCATCAGGTGGGTACCTCGTTTGTGACTATACCTCCGCAATAAAAAAAAAACATCTATCCTGATATTACGAATACATTACAGAATTCCCGTGACTATTTACCGCTGTAAAGTATTTGAAACGTCTCGATAGTAGAAAATCAATTAAACGTCGTAGATTCTGTAAATTGTTTTTTTTTTCTTGCAAATATCGGAAAGGCAAACCAATATTTTTTAAATGCAAAAATAGAAAAATAGCCAGACGCACGTTGTAACTACTCGTATCTGCTACAGGCACACCTGAGATCAAAGCGTGCGTTAAAAAGAAACACTTGGTAAGATCAGCCAGACGGAAGTGAAGCCTTTGAACAGATAATAACGTTTCACTAGCAGATGGACAGGATTTTGTTGGCGCATATTCTCTTAATCCACGATATAATTTAGAACGGTATCAATTAATTGGTCCACTCCATACGGCTTTGAAGCGTTTTAATAAAAATCTTCCTGTTTAATATTAGACTTAATTATTACAATTTTGTTTAATTATCCACAATTATAAAGACAATGAATGTTGAATTGATTGAAAGTGTAAAAGCGTTATAAACAAACTCACTTTCGCTTCAGGATAAGGACAGTTTTCGGTTTATTAATATGCGCTGGAAATTCATATTTATTAATACGAATTGGAAGACTCAAGGCTCTCAAAAGTATTTGCTTAAAAATACTTATTATTCCGAATGCATTGGTGGATTTTCTTAGTAGATAGCTCTGCTATGCTATTGCTGTGGCTAAAAACAGTGCTCTCCTTCTCTTGCAGTTCTTCTAATTTAAAATGAAATAAATCCAAGTAATATCTCTTCTACTTCCGATAAACATAAAAAATAAACTATATCGTTTAAATCCATGATAGAAAAAATATTATTCTGAAATAATTATGAAACTTACACGTTACGAGTTGTACAATCACTAGAATTGTGCAGAAATTATGACCAGTCTATCAGAATAGGCCCCAGAAGGCTCGACATAGCCCCCAGGACAGAATGGTCTTTGTACTTGTGGATTAGCCGCTACGCCTTATCTCGTCACGGGACTTATCGTGCGTCCGACCGGGATCATTTCAGTTTCAACTGCAGTACTTAGCAATACCTACAGGTAACTAGCTAGATATCGTTTATTATTTACTCCTTTGTGTTTATTTTTTCTGCCTTATCCTAAGCATACACACCAAATTGGCAAATTTCATGATGGTCGGTTAAGTAGTGACAGAGTCAAGGAATGCCAAATAAAAAAACTCCTTCTCTCTCTCTCTCTCTCTCTCTCATACACAAACTGATTGGTACTAAGTACATCTAATATCCTTTTGTATTTTAATATTAAATTGTAGTATAGTTTTTAGTAATGATTTGAATGCTGTTAAATTAATTTTAAAGAATTGATATACTCATTATAGTAAACTGCAGATATTAAACAAATTTTGATAAATACTCTCATGTGTGACATTGATCATATCGGCAGCAATAAAATTAACGTAAATAATGTCTATATCTGGTAATTGTTTTATGTAATATAATTCCATTAATAAACAAGGCGGATTTTTTTATACTACACCGATGGCAAACAAGTATATGGCCCATCTTGTTTTTAAGTTGATTGTAAGCGGTTACTGTAGCCTATAGACGCTAGCAGAGGCCAGAGGCATAATCGCGCGTCACCAACTCCCTGGAAAGGGAATAATAGGTGGAGAGAAAAGATAATAAGGAAAGGATGGAGTATAACATTTAAGTCACACACAGATGGCGCAGTGGTTGAGATACCGGCCTCCCGTCCGAGTGTTGTAGGTTGGATTTCCACACAGGACAACTCTTTGTGTAATCCACAAAATGGTTTGTTGCGATTGAAATCGTGACATTGCGGATGCACTTTCCTTAAGCGCTCGTGTTAGTTTTTAGAAATTAAACTTTGACGATTTTAAGTTCTATTATAATCCATCCATCCATCCATCAGCCTTTAAACGTCCACTGCTGGACATAGGCCTCCCCAAGAATGGCGGATAGAGCCATAATCGCCACGCTTGGCAGGCGGGTTGGTGATCGCAGTGGATGTTGTTAATACTCGAAGGAGTGCTGCCGCCCACTCCCCCGGATTCCCTCAGTCGGCTCTTACGACTCCCATGGGTGGAGAGGGGTGGGACAATTCTAAATCTGGCGCCACACGGCATTCTACATTAAAATAATCCTATGAAATAAAGTTATTTTTGTACTTGAATTTGAATTTTGGTTGATAGATCTGGGTGTACTTTGTGTCCATTTAATTGTATGTTTGTAAAGTCCCCCGTGATACAAGGATTATACCATAGCGCAGGCTGTTGTCTTTATAAAAATAAAACATGGAGGTTTGGGCCACCGGCGCTCTCACTCACCTCACAAAACACAACTTTGAGTGCCTATGGTTGATTCACGATGATCTTCTGTGAGAGGGTGTTATTTTCCCGGTCGAGCTGGGATAAGCAAGTCTCTGCCACTAAGAATGGTAGGATAAATATAGGTCCGCAAACAAGCATTTCTGTTAACGCTAGGAATATAACCATAAAACAATTCACCGCAACATTAAACTAAACAAGCTAAGGGCTTGATTAGACAGACAATGCGCAACAAAATTTAAACTTCTTACGATCCAAGTTTCAATGGCCGCACCAAACCACTCCATTTCAAACCCAAAGTGCTTTAACAATATGCGCTCGATTACGCAGTGGTACGTAACATGCACACATGTGAGTAATAAATCATGCCAGTGTGGTTTGCATACCAGTTTCAATTTAACTTTTGGCCCAACAAGCCGGTAACGTGACGTCATAAAATTGGAAGTTTGTTACTATATTCGTTGGATGTCTATGTGGTGGAGTTTCATGTAACATGCCTTGATGCAATGCATAAATCACGGAGATGTGTAGGATTTTGCTAGTCTTTGCTATAGTATATCCAAATGCGACAGATATTGTAGTGATAAATCGGAATAGCACGATCTTCTGATTTTTGTAAATGGAATAAAACATTTTTATTTGACTCTGACTACTTAGATGTACCTTCAAATAGTATACGGGGTTGTCGAATAAAATATAGAACATCATTTTTTTGAGTACTTTTCTACTATATAATACATAGCATGTCTTTTTTGTTTTTTTTGGTTTATAACTGTCATGTTCCTTACTTTCAACACAAGCAAAATTTAATTACTGAACGGTAAACAATTTGTTTTTTATTGAGATGTGAAGTAGCCAAAATTTTTGCGGGTCTCATATATTCCGTTATTGTTTTTTATTTGATTAGTTCCTTAATCGTCTTTCATGAATGTGGTGGTCACACTATGTATTTTATTGCATCCACACCAAAGTTAAATAACCTTACGAATATAGTAGACATACGTAAGGTGCTATTTTATTAATAAATTTATGGTTGTGCTTGAAGATACTAAAGCCGCTATTGTTGGTCTCTATTCCACGTAGCGGTAGTTTGCCGCCTCATTGGCTTCAGCTAATTACTACAACCAGACTGTCTCGCCTCAACTACGATCTTAACCACAGGGCGATATACCTGTATCAAAAGTCAAAATGAAAACTAAAACTTTACTAGTTTGACTATCGTTTAAGCTTCGTAGTTACTCGTACTACGCTCAAAGTTATATAAAAAAATCCTTTACTATACACTACGTATGTCTTTTTTTAAGTATTATGTTGTATATTTTTTTATTTGAGGAAAATATCATATTAATTGACAAGTTAGCCAGAGTCATGTTTCTAGAAATTTGTTTTATCACTGTACCTACTATTAAATTTAAATAGGTTTGGTCAGCAAATGCGCTGACGGCGCAAAATTGGTATATGGTCATATAAATATTGCTTGGTGTAAAGATGCGAAAGGGAATGCTCCGATGGTTCTGATGCTGGATGGTTTGATGGTGGAAAGAATGCCGGATGAGGGACTGGCTAAGAAGATATACAATACGAAAGTGGAAGGATGTAGGTACAGGGGGAGACCGAGACTTACCTACCTAGACCAAATTGGTCATGTATTGAAGGAAGGTGGAGTCAGGAGTCTCCGAAACCGGCGAGCGTGTATGAAGAGAGTTATGAATGTTGAAGAAGCGAGAGATGTATGCAAGAATAGAGCCTCTTGGCACTCTGTTCTCTCTGCCTACCCCGCAAGGGAAATGGCGTGATGATAAGTAAGTAAGTAAGTAAATTTTGCTTCATAACGTAACTTTTTGTTCACCCAAATAAAGGCTAATCAAGAAGATAAGTCATGCTATTAATAATTTATGGATAAATTCTGAAACACATTTTCTTTAAAGTTCACCTCCTTATAAAAATCCATTCACCACTCAACCATGTATAAATTACATCTTATTTCGGTTCCTTGAATATCCATTCCAGAATAACAAAAGACTTTTGCCAAGCGTTGTTTTATTAAATAAACTATGGTTTAATGCTTACGAGGCTATGCTTTCAAAGGTCTTCTACGTCATATTACACCTGTAAGCCTAAATGCACCACACTCAAATGCGTTCCAACATCCATCAAAAGGCAAGCGCAGTCGACACAAGCTATACAAATAGAGATTTATGTCAACGTGCGCAGGTAAACAATGGGTAAAAGCCAAAGCCGCATCAGAATTAAGCCCATTATAGTTGGACCGCAACAATCGGCCGCTGTTTCCGGTGTAATGCATCGTCTGACCGCCGCTGCCACACTGATGCACCTGCGAGCAACTGATTTTGTGACTTGATAATTGATATTGGAATTAGATTATATCGGAAATAGATATTGTTTTGTATTTGCATTTCATATAGATTAATAATTTCATACAGATTAAACCGAGTGAGTCAGTGAACATAATATTCAAAATGTGGTTCATAGAGCAGTGAAAAACGTATGAGTGATTAAAAATTTATCAAGTGTCTCATCTACTTAACAAAATTAATTTAAATGTAAATACAAAACATCTGCATAAAATTTCGCATTTATAATATTATTAGTAGGGTTAGTGGTCTGCCTGCCTGCGCGTTCCCGCTCCGTGGGACTTGGAGGCGGAGGTGCTCGCTGAGGTGTATCGGCGGGCGTCGCGATAGTGGGAGGGGGGCGGACGCCCCCTACTCAGGGAGGTGGCCAGGTCGCAGGGCGACGTCCGCCGAGCTGCCATGGTCAGATGAAGGGCACGGTTGGAGGCGCCCCGGGCTGGTCTTTGGACTGTACGGACGCTCCAGCTGGTGCTGGAGGAGTGGGCGGGGCGACGGCACGGAGTCCTTACCTTCCGACTGGTGCAGGTGCTGTCAGGGCACGGTTGCTTCGGCAGATATCTGCACATAGTCGCAAGAAGGGAAGCGACTCCGGGCTGTCACCACTGCGGCTGTGACGAGGACACGGCGAGTCGTGCCCGGCTTGGGCCGAGCAGCGCCGTGAACTCGTCGCGGAAATATTAGGGACCTCTCGCTGCCGAACGTCGTCAGAGCGATGCTTGGCAGCGACAGGAATTGGGCCAAGTCTTGCCTTCTGCGAGGAAAGAAGCGGCGGAGAGGGCTAGGGAGGAGGATTCTTCCGCTGACCCAAGCCGCCGCCAGCGACTGGGGTGGCGCAGGCGCAGGTACTTTCGCCTCATGCCGCCCTAGCTGAGGCTGCGAGTGGATGGACCGGGGAACGTCCGCGACCTGCAAGGCCTCCCGCGAAGGTGCGACGCTCCTCTGCGGATGCGTCGCTCATTAGAGGGTACCCGAAAGGGTAAGCCGCTGGCGGACCACCGAAGGAATGTAACACAGTTCCAGTGGCCCGCCAATAAAGGCGGAGAGACGGCACACGGCGGGTTTCTTTAGTGGGTGCAGGCCCCACACTACCCTGTTCGGTGCCCCGAACGACGGGGTGTGTGGTTAGGAACATTTTTTCCCGCCTAAACAAAAAAAAAGGGTTAGTGGTCTGCCTATAGAGACGGAGACACGGCGTGTTTATTTTGTATGTAAGGGCCCCACCTTACCCTGTTCTTTGACCCGAACAACGGGGTGTGCGGTTAAGTACATTTTTTTTCCTGCCTTAACAAAAAGAAGGATATCTGTTATGGACTAAATATATATGGTAGATAATATATATGGGTCTCCTCTCAAACATAATTACGTATTTATTGGCTAGCACAAGGTTGTCACTTCGATGCACCTAGTCATTTCTATAATTTTGAATAACCGTGCTGATTTTTCGTTACCAATATTGCTTAGAGACGGTTGAAATAACAGCACATTCATAAAAACACTTGCATGGCCATAAAACTAATACAAGTTTTATTGCTAAACCTCTCATCAACAGTAACTACGGGTTATGCTACGGCGTAGCTAGTCTACAATATAGTTACGACGTAGCTCAACATCCCGGGTAGCCATGACAAATTGGCCACGTCTCTCGTGTGTCGCCTCGTTAATTACACACTGTAAATAGGCAACAACAATTACTGTTAAGCTGTACAATGTAAGTTTTGCTACAATGTTCACTACTGTGTATATACAGGCTGTATTTTTTTATTGTGACAATATTTTTTTAAGTATTTAGAGCAGCCATTCACTTATCAGCTGTAAGGGTATTTATTGTTTTATAATTTAATTTTTTTAACCACTGTTTGGCACCAGCCTCAAAAGTGTAAAGGATATTAAGCCACATACCACGCTGGCCTGATATGAGCTTCATAAGCTGCTAAGAATATGTCTAATTTGTGATCAAATACTTGTTTTACCGCTAAGCTATCGAAACTAAAGCCGCAGAATTTTTTTTTTTTATATCACTTAATATAGTGTTGTGACGCCTGTATCCCTGTTGGATTACACACACACGTCTCGCCGACTATGCTTAAATCCCACGTTATAGGTGGCGAGCCTATTGCCATCCACCGGGCACATTTCCAAACTCCGGGCTACTACTGAGAAATTTTCTTTTACAAAAATGCCCGATAACTTCCTTGTTTATTTTAGATAACTTTTAACTTGTGATTGGTTAACAATTTCCATATGATTGAAGTAAATTTTATCAATTATTAATAAAAATTAAAACATTAACTTTTTTAGCAATTTCTAAGAATAACACTGTATTAACCACCCTAAAAAAGAAGCCTTTAAAAAAATGGAAGACAACGTGTATTTCACTCCTTTATTGATCCAATGGGTGTGAACTAAATATAAAGTTCAATAAAAGTCCCCTACGCGATACCAAGTCCCGGATTTATCGGGCAACCCCATGTAAATAAATAAATAGGATAGGCATTCATTTGTTATGAGCAATAGCGAGCGGGTTAGAAAAACTATTGATTTATAACGGAAAACTATACTGATATGATTGCATTTGATGAGCAGCTTTAAACTAAGCATTCCTTTATAACACAGTTTTAAAGAAAAAATACTATAAGGTTATAACACAATATATATTTTTTAGTGACTCTTGTCTCTGTGTTTTTTTTTTCGCGCAATCCTCAAAAACTATTTTTATGAGTCTATATATCTGGAATAAGTTTTATCATTACAGTTATATACTAGTTTTAGAGCCACGAGCAATAATGGGTAAATTATAATTCAGACTACTATATTATAATTTAATTAATCATAGCTCGTGGGTGTTATGGCAGAATTATTCAACTTCTGTGCGCGAGGAATAGAATTCAGAATTGGACATAAACGTAGTTGGATACTTCCGTAGGGCATAAGTAATACCCGCACGAAGTCTTAGACTATGTACGGTAAATAGGATCACTCTCTGTAGGAACAAATATACACTACGCTACAAAGATGATATAGGGATAAAGTTGTAAAAAACTAAAAAATAACTTATCATCACGTCATTTCCATTACAGGGTAGGCAGAGATTAAGTCGTGACCGAATAAAAATGGTTTATTTCATAATAAAAATCCTCGTATATTAGTATTTTGATCTGTATTTTAGCAATTAACATGCTCAGCTACTTTAAAGTGCAAATTATTTGTGAACGAGGAAAAAGAGAACTTTAGTGCGAGCGGGAATCGAACCGGCATCCTTTCCAATCCGGGGAAGTACTCTAAGCCACTGAGCTACCGCTTGACCTTTCGGCCATCTCAATCTCCTTATCACATTTGTCTTTATGATCAACGCCACCTATCGGAATACATACTTTACTCGTATAGTAGTTTAAAGTACTCAGCTTGTAATATAAATTATTTCCAAGATATATCTATATTTTAATAATAACCAGTATATGTCTATAAAAATATTGTCTTATTTCTAATGAGTATAACTTACATAAAAGTTTTGCCTAAAGTTTGTATTCATATATTTTCAAGTATAAAAATATAGAGGCTTATAAATGATAAAGTTACACATAAATAATACGATTCGTTGTTAGCAAAATAAAATACTCCATACTTGAATTGTCGAGTAAATTCAAACAATTTACTTAAAGTGATTTATCTAAGTCGTAATTCTAATAAGATTAAAGTACATTTAACTGCAGGTAAAAGTTCAATTTGGGGAAACCGCCCAAAGAAATATGGCGCAGGCAAAGGAAATTCAATCCAATCAGCTCCCTTGATACCTTTCGCCACGTGATTTGATGAGATTGTTGGAAATCGAAACACCTACGTATGTTTAAGCTTTGCAGTTTAACGTGAAAAGAAACGTTGATGTTAAACCTCTAATAAATGAAAAAAAAATTGGTACCAACCTCATTTTATTTAAAACAATCATGTATCTTGAGTCGTATTTGTTAACGTTAGTGCTATGCAAGCAATAATATAAAACATATATCATTTCAATGAATATTTGTTATAACAGTGTTTTTTTACTCGTGATTGTTTTTGGAACGCTCTGATTCATTTAAAGAACACACAATAGTCTCGTGTTGTCTGTGGAAAAACAGTGTTACTATTTGTTTTCATATATATTGAAGTATTGTTTACTAAAAATAATGGAATGTGTAGATTGATAATTGAGTTAAAACATTTATCATGCAATATGACCATGATAGTGTGATTGTGTTTGTTTTTTATACTATAGCGGGAGTAGAAATTAAGAATACAGGCCGCTAGCAGCAGCTAGTGACCGCAACCAATAGGCACTAAGAATACCAGAGGCATGAAATGCGTTTACCCACTGTAGGGAAAGAGATGTTAGGTAGTGAAGATGAGATGACGAGAATCTGGCTTGGCAAAAGATAATTAAAAGGAAATTTCTTAGCATTATGTTTTCAGCACTATTTTCTTCTACATATTTACTTTACACGTACGATTTTCCCTATTTCTGCGACATTATTTTCATCCATCCATCAGCATTTCAACGTCCACTGCTGGACATAGGCCTCTCAAAGAGAACGCCACAACGAGCGGTCCCGTCATGGGGGATAATGCCGTAATCGCCACGCTTGGCAGGCGGGTTGACGATCGCAGTGGATGTTGTTAATACTCATTATTTTATTAATACCAAATTGAAAAAAAAAACATTAATTTAATTTTACATAAATATTGTATTTAAATCTATAAATAAAATAAACAACCATCAATTTATTATATAGTACATTTGGGCACCCTTAAACCTCGTCCAATTTATTTAGACGACATCGGTATAACCGCAATGATGTTGACAAATCGACCAGCAGCGGTTCCCGCCTTTTTGATGTTCGATCTTTTAGCCGTTATCACACAATGCCAATGCATTAAAACCTTTTTTTGTTTACTTTACATTTAATAACACTGGCACCTGTTTGTAAGGCACATTTGGAAAAATTACAAAAATTATGTTTTCACAATCCATTACTTTCCTACCGTTTTATATAATACTTTCTGATATTTACGCGAATGTTACACATTTTGAAATAAAACTACGTTTACGGAATCTATCGCGTTTACTTGATTTTCTACTATCCAGACGTTTCGACTACATTACAGCATTCATGATCACGGGTGAACTTAGATGGTAGGTAGAATATCAGCCTTGGACGTCTACCATCTGAGTCCACCTGTCTCCAGACTCTCTTAGACAAGTTGCATACCCCTGTACTACAGTTGTTGATCCTTACCTCTATTCTATCTCTGCTATTGCCAAAGAAATGTGAAAAATAAAACACTTTTTTTTTTACTCACAAAGTCGAGTTTACTGTCAAAAATATTAGACGTTAAAGTCGATTGAACAATCTACATAATAAAAAACCAGCAAGAATTAAGCCGCAATAATCAATTAAGCTTATACGCTTAACATTCATTAATAATGTCTTAATTAATAACCAAGGCTAAAATTATAATTAAGATGACGATACATTAATTACTTGATTAAATTCTAACCGTAATCTCGTATCACTTATTTTGATTTTTAAATTAAACATTGTCAATATAAATGACCTTATTCACTTCAAATACATCTATTGTCAAACTTTAACTTTGAGCATACACGCTATCAATACGCTTCTAGTTAATTAGGTACATTTATTATTATGATTTTCAAAACATTTCCGTCAAAAAAAATCCTATTTTCTTTATTAAAAAAAAAAAACTACATAGCATAATAAAATATTTGACTCCATCCGTAATTTTAAACATCGGAATAGTAGAAAATCAAGTAAACGCGATGGATTCCATAAAAGTAGTTTTATTACATATACGAAATAAGCCAAGTTTAAAATAAGAATCGAAGTGACTTCTATTTACGAATGCAAAGCAATATAAAGAAGTTGATTTTAGTAACATCTAAGGCCGTTTAAAGACTATTTTATATGCTAAGTCATAAAACAAGGACTAACTTAGCATCTGCATAGATATTAAACGTACCACAGCACTCGTCCGTCCAGGTATTTCTCTGTGGACAACATAACATTTACATTAGACTTTGAAACTTTAACATATCCCGATCTTGACGTGTTAGGCTGGAATAAAAGCAGATAACTTTATGTTTCATATGGTATTTACTTATAGTGTATTTTGTATTAAAGTTCACAATTGGCGTAATGGGTTTTATATCGAATTCTTTCAAATATTTTAAGTTAGATTCACGTACAAGATAACATATATATGCGGTCTACAAATAATTGAGAGATAGCATTCGCTATTTCCCTTAACTGTACGTTTATGGTCATCTCTAATCGTCATCGCATCATCTCGCCTTGCACCACTTTTTGTTGAGGTTGGCTTACGATCTGCTCCTTTAGAATGTGATACACAAAATCGTATAGACATTGTATCATCTCATAGTGATTGGTAGAGATTGCTTCAAATATCTGACTGTTTGCAATTTAATAGTATCATAGACCGCACGTTTACTAACAAGACTGTGACCATGTTGTCTTCAATCTTACCCATCCATCTATGAGCTTTACTGTGGTGGTGTTGTAGGTGACGTAGGCCTGACACATGATGTACCTGGCAAAAATCGCTCCGTCAATCTTGGTGATCCCTCAACCAATCACAATGACATGGCGATGTCGATACGATTTTTGCTGATCGACCAGTATTTACACGGAGCAACTGCCTATTGACATCCACGACCCAACTAAGAGGACAACTGGCATCCTTAGAATAAGACAGAGCATCCTTAGAATAAGACAGAAGTCAGATTTCATATTCAGGACTGACAACCTATAGCCACCACCAGGATATTTTTGGACAGGTGTCCACAAATAGGTGTCACATTTTGGTCACCCCCATTCCCAGCCAAGTGAAAGTTAACCTTGCTGATCGCTTGAAAGGCAAACTAGTCTACAACCTCCTCCTGTGGTTCTCTGTAAGCCGACTGCGATTGCCCTCTGTCCGTTGTTACGACGCCCACCGAGGCTGTCTGCATGTTGGCCGAAACTCCGCATTGGGACTTGGAGGCAATGGTGCTCGCCACAACAATTGATTATTGAGGCTTAATTCTTGCTGGTTTTATATTATGTAGATTGTTCAATCGACTTTAACGTCTTATATATTTGACAGCAAACTCGACTTTGTGAGTAAAAAAAGTGTTTTATTTTTCACATTTCTTTGGCAATAGCAGAGATAGAATAGAGGTAAGGGTCAACGACTGTATTACAGGGGTATGCAACTTGTCTAAGAGAGTAGACGTCCAAGGCTGATATTCTACCTACCATCTAAGTTCACCAATCATGAATGCTGTAAAGTATTCGAATCGCGTAAATATCAGAAAGTATTATATAAAACAGTAGGAAAGTAATGGATTGTGAAAACCTTATTTTTGTAATTTTTCCAAATGTGCTTTACAAACAGGTGCCAGTGTTATTAAATGAAAAGTAAACAAAAAAGGTTTTAATGCATTGGCATTGTGTAATAACGGCTAAAAGATCGAACACCAAAAAGGCGGGAACCGCTGCTGGTGGATTTGTCAACATCATTGCGGTTATACCGATGTCGTCTAAAGAAATTGGACGAGGTTTAAAGGTGCCCAAATGTACTATATAATAAATTGATGTTTGTTTATTTTATTTATAGATTCAAATACAACATTTATGTAGTCAGATAAAATTTATGTTTTTAGAATTGTTTGTCTCTACGAATTACAATTTAACGTGATTATCTCAACATTTATTTAGGATAATAGAGCCTTCGAGATTCCTTATTGTACATATAATCAAACGATAACACACAGAAAAAGTTATTCTATGCGTTTGCTACATGTTATTTATATTTAAAATAACGAAATAACATATTCATGGACATTCATGTATCAAACCTTAAACAAATAAAAATACAGAAACAAACGGATACACAAGCCCCGTATCGCATTCCAAACACATAGTCAAAGGGTTCTACTGAACCCCGAGGGGTCCGACGTGGTTTAAATGTTTCAGTACTGGATTTACATCCGTATAATATAATGCATACTGAATATTTAGGTAGAGGTATAGTTTTAGAATTGTTTTAGTAAAGTTGATGTTGCTTGTGATTTCGTCGGTGTAGTCGTAGTCGGCTTTAGTTTTATTTTAATATTTTTAAATGAGAATATTTTTTAAATCCATCAGCCTTTTAAAGTCCACTGCTGGAAATAGGCCTCCCCAAGAAATGGGGGATAGTGCCGTAATCGCCACGCTTGGCAGGCGGGTTGGCGATCGCAGTGGATGTTGTTAATACTCGAAGGAGTGCTGCTGCCCACTCCCCCGGTATTCCCTCAGTCGGCTCTTACGAATCCCATGGGTAGAGAGGGGTGGGACAATTCTAAAGCCAGTCCCACACCGCCTATTATTTTTTAAATATCTGATTTCAATTAATTAAACCCATATATTCTACTTTACACTAAGATCTATATTCCCGTGGAAACTGCATTAAAACCCATTCAAACATTTCAGAGAAGTACGCATACAAACAGAGAATATCAATTTTATTATCCAAAAAAAAAATTGATCTGCGACGTCTAAATTTGGTTTTTACCTTTGAGATCCCCTCATTGGTCCCTGAATATTTTTTTATAAAAAATTGGCTACAATCAATGTACACATTTATATATGAACATACTTATTTCTTGCTTGGAGTCGGCTATAAAAATCTTTATGATGTGTTCTATATTTCTATTATTGCCACCTTCCCATTTTTGATAATATTTTCAATGTACAGACCCTGAATACTATTGTTTTATTATACTGTTTGTATAGTTACATAGATTTTGTTTAAGATTTTCATAGACTGATGCTATGTCTACTTTTAAATGTTACTAATTTAACTGAATTAGTTGCATATTCTGACAAAAGTTATTGCACATTTATGTATTTTTTCTGGCTGACTTTTGGAACATAGATACCATAATATAAATATACTTAATTTTAAGTCAACAATATGTTTCGACACCGTCTAAATTAAATAAACTTTAGACAGTTCGGGTAATCCCATAATACTTACTATATACAATAGGATGTGATCACTCAATTAACGATTGATTTGTAAAAATGGACTCACAAGATTATCTAGCGTGGTCTGTAACAAATTACTACACTATCCGTGGAGCAATCGAAGTCACTTATTATCATCACCAAGGAGATTATATATTCTAACAACTCCGCCATTAAGGCTAACTATAATTCAAAATTTTAAAACAATATTCTATTTAAAAAAGACTGTAAATAATCAGTTGTGATTTTATTCGCAATTTACTAAGTACTTACTCTACGTTACACTAGCAGAAGGGACGTGAAGTCTATGAACCTCGAAATTGCATTCAATAGAGTCAGGTGTGATGTTTTGAAATACTCCATCCATCAGCCTTTCAAAGTCCACTGCTGGAAATAGGCCTCCCGTAGAAATGGGGGATAGTGCCGTAATCGCCACGCTTGGCAGGCGGTTGGCGATCGCAGTGGATGTTGTTAATACTCGAGGGAGTGCTGCTGCCCACTCCCCCGGTATTCCCTCAGTCGGCTCTTACGACCCCCGTGGGTAGAGAGGGAAAATAAAATTGAAATACTCGCAGTTCCAATAATACGTGTCTACATCTTTGAATGGATCAATAATTTTATTTATTGCAAATATAACATACAGCAGCATACAGCTTCTAAATAAACTTTCTTTTTGATTCAAATAACGGTTATTTTAGTTTTGTTTTTCAATCTTGTTTCGATCTTTTTAGTGCATTACTTTTTAGCAGTCAGGTATTTGATTTTTTAAATTTTATTATTATAATATATTTTAGATTTTTTAGTGTCACAGCACACTCTTATGAACAAAAACTCTGTTACTTATATAAGTCGGGCAAAATGTAGAGATGATTGATTGTATGCCAAACAAAACAGACCAATAAAAATTACTATTTACGAATGTTGTTCGATTCTTCCAAGAGGATTTCGACTGTGTGGTTAATGTGGTTACTTTCTAGGATCTAGCGAACCTATCGCTGGACCTCAAAGTGATCTAATTTACTCAAGCTCAAAGCGACGTAAGCCTAATTTTTCGCGATAAGATGAATGCTTAAATCATCTACAGCCCGGTCTTAAGTTGTGCCCTGTAATTTTGCCATTTTTAAACACCCATCTAAAGACATTTGGATTTTTAGACGAATATAATGATGCCTTATCTGTCGAAGCCCACCCAGCCGTTTAGAAGATATAAGCGATACGCGGGAGAAACATAAACTTTCTTTGCAGTGGGGTAATAAAAAGTGAAATTAACTGAATTAAAATCATTCGTCTAATGCCACATTATTCTCAGTAATACCATTACAAGTTTTTATTTTGTGTAACGGACATGAGACTTACCTTACCTATATGTAAATTTCATTCCACTAGTCACGGGGGTGCAGTGATCCGCGTACAATGCTCTATTTGGAAACGCCTAGTAGAAGCACAAAATGGCAGGCCGTGACTAGCCTTTTGAGCCATCATAGAAGTCGACTTACATAAAAAACTGCGTTTTGAGAGAAATTGTAAGAAGTCTTTAATAAGAAATGTATCACTTTTCAAGTTCAAGAAAGGGATTTAAGGCATTAACTTCACAATTTTGGAAGAATAAATGGGGCGGCAGCATGGAGTTCTTACCTTCCGACTGATATAGGTGCTGTCGGGGCACGGCTGTTTTAGTAAGTAATTGTACACGGTCTCTAAGAGGAAGGAGACATTGCTACCACTACTGCGACTGCACCGAGGACTCGTCGATCGTTCACTGCTGGATATATACCTCTGCTAGAGAGGGCTACAATGAGCGGTGTGCTATCTGCATACAACACCTCGCTGCTTTAGCCAGGTATTTGGTAGGGAGCAGTTCTAAGCTACATTTATCCCAAGAATCTAACCGTCTTTATACCGAGCTTCGTTAACAAACTTAATAAAGATTATTAATTAGTTCATAAATAATAATCACAACTCTGTAAATTGTCCTGCTGTAATAAAATCTCATAATATCCCACACAAGCATCTTACGAAGATTAATCTACTCCGCAATATGAATAATGTATCAACTATTGTTACAAGTTGGAACAAAAACACATTTGAGGGTAGTGGAGGGTAGTTACAGGTATACATAGCTGGAGTTTTCGTGGCAAGATTTGTGGCTTCGGTGACTTCCCGTTGGGTATTTATAAGCTAATAATTTTCTTGTTTGTGAGGATATGAGTGGGTATATTTCGCTACACGATTATTATACGATTTACCTTTTTTTTGTTAAGGCGGGAAAAAATGTTCCTAACCCTATCGTTCGGGACAACGACCAGTTGTTCTTAACCGCACACCCTATCATTCAGGTACACACACGGAGCGTCGCACCTTCGCGGGAGGCCTTGCGGGTGGCGGACGTTCCCCGGTCCATCCACCCGCAGCCTCAGCTATGCCCCATAAGGCGCAAGTACCTGCGCCTGCGCCGCCCCGGTCGCTGGCAGCGGTTTGGGTTACCGGAAGAATCCTCCTCCCTGGCCCTATCTGTCGCTTCCTTTTGCGAGATGACCTCCTCGCAGAAGGAAGTGATCGCGGCCCAATTCCTGTCACTGCCAAGCATCGCTCTGACGACGCTCGGCAGCGAGAGGTCCGCCCTATTGCCGCGACGAGTTCACGGCGCTGCTCGGCCCAAGACGGGCACGACTCGAGCGTGTGCTGCGCCGTGTCCTCGTCGCAGCCGCAATGGTGACAGCCCGGAGTCGCTTCCCTCCTTGCGACTATGTGCAGATATCTGCCGAAGCAACCGTGTCCCGACAGCACCTGCACCAGTCGGAAGGTAAAGACTCCATGCCGTCGCCCTGCCCACTCTTCCAGCACCAGCTGGAGTACTCCTACGGTCCGAAGACCGGCCCGGGGCGCCTCCAACCATGCCCTCCATCTGGCCATGGCAGTTCGGCGTGCGTCACCCTGCCACCTGGCCACCTCCCTGGGTAGGGAGCGTCCGCCCCCTCCCGCTCTTGCGACGCCCTCCGATACACCTCAGCGAGCACCTCCGCCACCAAGTCCCACGGAGGGGTTCCAGCTAACGAACAGGCCGGTCAGTTGACGGAAGTGCTCGCGAAAGCGCCACCGCCCGTCCAGCACCAGGCCCAGATACTTAATCTAGGCCTGCACCCCAATTTGGACCCCGTCCACAGTGATCGAGGCGCCAGCAGGTGGCCGACGTCGGGGCCCATGGAAAAGCAGGGCCTCCCACTTATCCAGGGCCACCCTAAGCCCCAGCGCCCCGATCCTCCTGACCACCTCCGAGGTCCCTAAGGTGGCCAGGAACGCCGCTTCCTCGAAGTTTCCACCCCGGGCCACGACCAGCGTGTCATCCGCATAGCAGATGACCGCAAGTCCGGGAGGGAGCCGACAGCGTAGCACCCAGCCGTAACCGATGTCCCACAGGAGCGGCCCCAGAACCGAACCCTGTGGGACACCGCACGACATGACGATTTTTTGCTGCAGGGAATATCAGCCTTCCCCTTCGGTAGATTATCACCATTCCATAACTACTTCAATTTGCTGTTTAAGTAACGCCGTAAAAATATCTAAAAATGTATGAAGATTTTTAGTCTAATACAGAGCCTATCGAATAAAAAAGTTTTATCGAAATCTGTTTGATAGTTTTTGCGTGATGCGCGAACAAACAAACAGACAAAAAGTCTAAATAGCCTAATACAGTCATTTTTGTCTCAAATATGTTAAATGTACAGTAATTAATAGCTCTGTTACAGCTTTACGAGTATAATAGTATAGATTACAGATCCCTTAATAACATAAACAATCTGGGTTTTTAAGGATTCATAAGTAACAGCTCATTAGCATCATAACTTCAGTTATGATGCTAATGAGCTGCCCGAACAAACAAAACTCCATGTGGTGACAGACTAGGAATACGAGTGTCGTACGAGGTGACTAAGGGAAGTAAGCAATAAATCACCCATTGTATTACTGGTGGTAGGGCTAGGTACCAAGTGAGAATGCTCACTTGCTATCGGCCCCGAGCGGATTGGTACCACCATCTCCTGTGTGACCGGCCATGAAGCACATCGGTGTGTTTTGGTTGTAGCCGTCAATTCTTTCATTTCATATCTGTGGAATTAAATATTGAGCAGTGGTTCGACAATATTTCGGTATAGTTGATTTCATGAGCGACGGTTAGTATTTACCATCAGATGGGCCAAAGCTTGTCTGCCACCATACGCAATAAAAAATATCTAAAAACCAAGTTCTTGGTTTCAGATACGCCTAAATAGCCCAATACATTTTTTGTTTCAAATATTTAAATGTACAGGCATAGCACTGTTACAGCTTTTAAAATAAAACTAGCAGTGCCCGCGGACTCCGTTCCGCATTAGAAATATTTTTGTCCCGGCCCGTTTTTCCCGCGTAATACTTCAGGTTAAAAGTTTGGGATAAATAAAAATTATGATGATGAAATTTTTTTTTTGTTATTTTCTTTTTAATATTTTTTTTTTATCTATTGTTTTTTGTATGTTTTGTTTATTTCATGTTACTGTTTTTTGTTGTTATTTTTATTACTTAATGTTAATATACACTACGAGTATTTACATCATGTTTACTTATTTTAATTGTTCAAACCCTCTCGATATATTATATAAGTAGTAATGTTATCATTTGGTACTAAAATATATTGTCTTTCAGGAGTTCTAACCCGAGATAAACCAACATATAACTGCCCATGGGAAAAACAGTACTTTCTCACGTCAATGCCCACCAGAGAAAATGTTTGAGCCTGGGACTTATTAATAGTGAGGGCAAAAGAGACCTTGACGGGATACTGTAACCTTTTAAACGGTATAGGTAAATCAGTCGGAATCATGGGTATCCGCGGAATATAAGCTAAGTTGTCCCACTGCTGGTCCTGTGAGAATGGTCGCCACGATTGTATTCTCCCGCAACTATTTTATGAGCAGCCTTGTGCCATTACACATGTTGGGGGTCTCAAGTTCCTTAAAAGCTTGATAGGAATGCCAACTTTTAGCATAAGGTAACGTGGGGAGGTAAGCCAGAAGGACTCAAAGAATTTAAATATTTTTGAGGATAGTGTACTGTATCCTCAATAATACACACCGTGTCATTGGACTTATAGTGATTGACTTGACTGGGAATTTTTCCTAAAATTATTTTATTTATCTCATTCACTGAATCGTTTCTGGGTGAAACTATTGCCCTAGAACAAAGCCAATTATAATCTCTTTCCATTAAACTTCCAAGACCGGGATATATTGCGTCTATCAGATCTTCTAACCTGTGTAATATGTGACCTAACCGATTGTCAAGTTTAATGTCATCCCTACTGTTGGTGTTAGGACAGCAAATTTTTCCTTCTCCAAGATTCAGTAGTTGATGCGGAAAGTCATTATCGTAGTTGTCGCTCAAGTGGGCTCTCATTTTTGTTCGTAAATTGAGAGTTTCAACGGAACTCCATAAGCATGATGATTTTAAGCATGAGACATCGGCGCATGTTCCTTTTGTTATTATTGGCAGCGTTTGCCGAAAATCACCCGCAAAAACAAAAGTAACACCACCCATATCAGCGTCTGAGTTTCTGATGTCTTTTAGCGTACGGTTCATGGCTTCAATATGAGCTCTATGACTCATGGTACATTCGTCCCATATAATTAAGGATGTATCTTGTAAACGGCTGGGGCGGCGCGCACCGCACGTTTTTATTTTGCTAATATCTTTCAAGATATTTGTTTAAACTGTATAGAGTAAAGGGCACAGATATTCTACATTAAATTTCCGTTCTAAAAACATATTTATAAAGATATATGTATATTAATACCATATATGGGCTAAATAAGCTTCACAAAAATTATTTTTAATTCACAATTTTAGCAGTAAAAGCAGTTATTGTGAGTTATCCGCAGGAGATAGGCATATGCTATTACTGACTTTTTTACTTATTTTGATACGTTCTTTAATATTGTAGTGCATTGTTTTGTTCTATCCTCAATAGTTTCCGCAGCGCTTGCGATGAAAGCCATTTTTTTTACAACTTGGATTACATTATTCAAGTTTAAGTAAAGATGCGTAATTAATTTTGGAAATTATTATAACCCAGTGTCATATATTATGACACTCCACAATAACATAGCTTTCTATTGGTGAAATAATTTTGAAAATCGGTTCAGTAGATCCAGAGATTACCCCTTACAACGTCACAAACTCACAAACGTTACCACTTTACAATAATAGTATAGATATATTCTCAACCAAGATATATTGCCCAAGCAACTATAATAATCCTTCCGCTCGTTATTGAACAACTTTCGCTCGGCTTACCTTTGATGATAAAGAAGTGATTGTGGATACCTGACCTCCCCCGTGCTTCGGAAGGCATGATAAGCAACGGGTCCCGGCTGTCATACAACATCCTGGCAATCGTTACAGGTTGTCAGTCCTAAATAAAGAATTTAACTACAATCTTGTTCTAAGGTCACTAGTAGTCCCCTTAATTGGGTCGTAGAGGTAAGATAGGCAGTCACTCCGTGTAAAAACTGATGGATAAACTAAAAAGCTGACCCCAACAAAAAAAAACTAAAGATTGGCATGAGGCTTGGGAGAGGATAATAAGTGAGGCAGTAGACAAGAATGAGCTGATGGATGGATGCCTGGAACCGTATTTTCTTAAGTACCTAATTATAATAATACTAACCTTTGGCCGCGGCTTCGCCGCAGCCAAAAGCTAGGATTTGGGTTATATCTCAGGTTCCCGATATAATTACGGGATAAAATTTATACCAGTTGTTAAGTATAATCAAGAGCTATCAAATCAAAAAAGTTTCATCAAAATTCGTTTGGTAGTTTTTGCGTGATGCGCGAACAAACAAACAGACAAAAAATCTAAAAAAATATCGTTTTGTATTTAGACACGACTATAATAACCTAATACAGGATTTTTTTCTCAAATATCTTAAATGTACAGTAATTAATAGCTCTGTTACAGCTTTATAATAGTATAGATTATAGATCCGTTTTAAATAACATAAACAATCTGGGTTTTTAAGCATCCATAAGTAATGGTACACTACATGGGTGGCGAAAAAGCATACTACCCAGCTGATGGTAAGTGGTTACCGTAGCCTATAAATGCTAGCAACACCAGAGGTATTACTCGTGCATCGCCATCTCCAAGGAAAGGGATAGGAGGTGGATAGGAAAGATAACAAGCAGAGGATAGGTAGGAAGGATAATAAGGAGAGGAAAGGGGGGGTTTGGGCCTACGGCACTCTCACTCACCATAAGAAACATAACGGTAGGCATAACTACCGTTGTTACACGCTGATCTTTTATGAGAGGGTGGTACATTCCGGATCAAGCCGGCTCATTCGTGCTGTTATAATCAAGGGTCTACAACTAGAAAAATAATAAATAGGTATTAACATAAAGTACAGACATACTTAGATCAATTATGTGAAAAATACATAGAGTTGTTTTGAGAACAATGGTCCATACTACCTCTTGGGTCGCAAAGTGATATTAGGAGCTGTTACACTTAGATACGCGTAAACGAGTTCAGAGAATATCTCTTATATAGAACAAAGAACACATAATATAAGTACTCTTCTCTATTAAATTAGGATAATATACTATCAACGAAGTTATCATAAGCTGGACGTCCTTCATAAGCCACTCGCATTAGTGGATTACAAGTAAAAGCTTTTCGTTCCTAAGGCAACCTGTAATCGGCTTTCTGACCCTTTTCGCATATACCTTAAAAGTTGTCATCATGGATACACAAAAATTAACTATTATATTAGCTTTTGTTATATTATGTCCATTCATCAGCCTTTTAAAGTCCACTGTTGGACATAGGCCTCCCCATGAAGGGGGTATAGTGCCATAAGCGCCACGCTTGGCAGGCGGTTGGCGATCGCAGTGGATCTATAAATTGTTGCTCTAAGTGTTAACGTACTTTATGTCCATTAAATTATATTATACGTGTGGTGACGGACTAAGAATACAAGTATCATCACCCCATTCTTTTCTCGTACGAGGCGACTAACGGAAGTAAGCAATTATCACCTATTGCATTACTGGTGGTAGGGCTGGGTACCAAGTGGGAGTACCCACTTTCTATCGGTCCTGAGTAGGTTGGTACCACTATCTCCCGTGTGTCCAGCCATGAAGCATTTCATATCTGTGAAATAAAATGGTGAAAGCGGCTTGACAATACTCCCGGCAGTTGAGTCCATGGGTGACGGTTACCATCTGTATTTACCATCAGATGGGCTGTGGCTCGTCTGTCACCATACGCAATAAAAAGAATATATTTTAAATTCCACATATAAACATTATGTGTAAGCCAGTCTTCCATCGGATGGGCCGATGACCTGGTCAAATTCGCAGGCAGACATCTGATGCAGGCTCCACAGGACCGTTCGTTGTAATGAATGAAGGTAATATCACTAAGAACTCAGCAAATTAGACGAATCATGACCACATAATACATTTTTAATATCAAAAGAAACTCATATAAGTAATATTATTTGTAAAAAAGTTACCACAGGTTTCATATCAGGCAGTGTTTTTTCCACAAACTTTACTAACATTTTCTTGACGTGAGAATCAAAGTGATGCTCAAAATTAGTTGGCGGAAAATAGCTTGTAAATAATAAAAGGATTTGGAACCGCACGTGGAAACCTTTTTTTTAGTTATGTTCTCCGTTTCATCGAGTTTCGTGTACTGATTTTAGTTAGTGTATATTTATAATAGTTTACAGACACAAATTACTTAATTATTAGAACAAACTTATCATTCTAATAATTAAGTAATTTGTGTATTATATAAAAATAAACAACGAAATAAATTAACTGCCTCGGTGGTTCAGCGGTAGTGTAAGCGACTGCTGATCATGAGGTGTCGGGTTCGATCCCCGGGTCGGGCAGTTTTATTGAGCTTTTTTGTAAAAAGCAGAATTCTCAGTAGCAGCCCGGAGTTTGGAAATGTGCCCGGTAGACGGCAATAGGCACGCCGCCTATTTCATCCATCCATCAGCCTTTTAAAGTCCACTGCTGGACATAGGCCTCCCCAAGAATGGTGGATAGTGCCGTAATCACCACGCTTGGCAGGCGGGTTGGCGATTGCAGTGGATGTTGTTAATACTCGAAAGGGGTGCTGCTGCCCACTCCCCTGGAAACTCGCCGCCTATTACGTGGCACTTAACATAGCTGGCGAATCGTGGGTGTGTAATACACCTCTGCCTACCCCTTCGGGGAATACAGGCGTGATGCTATGTATAAAAACATTTTTTTTTCTATAGTCATCATCAGTGCATATTTTGTTTGATATTGTTTTGGAGCATAAAATAATATAATAATTTTAGTCAGTGACAATACTCTTCATGGCTAATATATCTTCCTTTTATTTTTGTCGTAGAAACACTTGAAATTTCTAATGAAAAATACCTATGCTATTTTACCACTTTACTGTCCGCTATTAGGTACGGGTCTCCTCTCATACTGAGATGAATTTAGGCTACTGTCCACTACACTAACTCAGTACAGGTTGACAGAGTTCACAAGCTATCGTGAAAATCTCTCAGGCATACAGGTTCAACAATGGTTACCTTCACTGAACAATGATAATTTGTATTATGCTTTCTGATATTCACACGAATGTTACACATTTTGAAATAAAACTACGTTTATGGAATCTATCACGTTTACTTGATTTTCTACTATCCCGACGTTACGAATACTTTACAGCATTCATGATCACGGGTGGACTTAGATGGTAGATGTTCAAGACTAATAAAGGTATCAGCTTTGGACAGTCAGGAGCAGTTGTCACGATGGCTGAATTGGCAAAGCATCTGGACGGTATCCAGGAGATGCAGGTTCAAATCCTGCTCGTGACTATTATTTTCGATTATACATTATTTTTCCAATTTGCGTTTAATGTATATGGCTAAGCATGTCAAATGCTAAAAATATATATAAAAAATTCTAAAAATACACTCAAATAATAATCTCAAAAAATCTTTAAATGTCAAAAGTATTTACTGTACGAGGTCTGGACTTGGGACTAGGGATCGAACTGGATACCTTCACAATCTTTGGTTTTCGAGTCGATTATTTAGTTCAGAACATTCTACCATTTTTGGCCTATTAGCATTGACAATTCTCATATTGGACATAATAAAGAACAAATTATTTCCTCACAGTCGTAAAGAGTTTTAAAGACATCTAAAAGCAATTGTGAAGTGGAGATTGGGTCGCCGTCGGTGACTGCGATGGCTTAGCGGTCTAGAACACTTCCCCAGATTGGAATGGACGCAGGTTCGAATCGCGCTTGCAGTAAACCTCTCCTTTTCCACTTTCACTAATAATATGTTCTTTAAAGTAGCTGTGCATGTCAAGTGCTATGATACGGATCAAAATATTCGACATAATAACTAATATTTCCTAAGTTTCTACATTTAGTCTTAAATAGCCACAGTATTTTGTACTCAAAACATTTTATAAATGTAATTGTATGTTATTATTGTATTTATAAATTAAACTAAAACTATATCTGAGTCTATGTATGCCTAAATCGTGTTTGCATCTAGCTTCTCAGAAGTAATCTTGTTCGTGAACTTTTCTGTTTATTTTCTCTTCCAATTTTGCAGGAGTGCCTGCCAAGGTGTTGTCTGATGTCGGCTTACGATATGCAATATACCGACTTATATTACTACCAGCAATACGTGACGAGTAATAAACTTTGTCTGTATTTGTCTTTTCGATTCATAGCAATGAGGTTTCCAGAAAGAGACAGCTGCGATGTTAAAAGCTAACGCTGTTTTTTATATTATTTTGTTTTCGGAATATATATTTTTTAAATAGCAGTGATAGCCTAGTGGTAAAAGATAGTGGTATAGACTGAATAAAATAGTGGTATCCATCTCCATCCTCAGTCTATGGTTTAGACTTCTGAAGGCACCCATTATTTTTTTTAATTATGGATATATTCGTTTACAAATGACCAGTGCTCGATAAAGGAAAACATTGTGAGGTAGCATACACGCCTAGTGATTTTTCTCAATTAAAAAAAATTAAAAAATATTTATTTACCAAACACAAAAAACACATTTAAATTACACAAAAAATGCTTACATAAGAACACTTTATAACTCATAGGCCAAAAAGATATCCTGTGGTACCCACACTAAGTGTACAGACACTTGTGTCATAGGCACCGAGATGGTTACCGGTTTACAAAAGGTTTGTAATATTGGGCCTTCGTTAGGCAACATCATATTTAGGCACAATACACAGACAAAAACAACATAAATGAAATAAGTATATATTACACGTGTACAACATCCAGATATATTTATACATACACACATACACATAAACATATATATACATACATATACACTACACATGCATACATTACATATTATAATAAATATTTAAATAACTAGTTACATGTATATGAAAAACATCTCACTCGACCACTCATTTTCGTTGGAAGCATATTAACGCAATGATTATTATGATGCATACAACTACACAAGCACATTCAATAAGGATTCTGTATGGTAATAATCAAGTTTGGTCAGCCAATTGAAAATAACTTGCTTTACTTCTCGAGTTCTACTATTTTTTATAATATTGCAATATTTTATTGCTTTATTGTAAATGAAGTGTTTTATGTGTGGGCAGAAACGATGGCCAAATGCAGTTTTGACAGGAGGCACAGTGACTTTGAAGATTTGACGTTTAAAATATCATTAAGGTCAGCAGAACACAGTACCTCTTTATGAACATCAAGTACCAATTTTGCTATAAGCAGATGACGAACAGTCAACACATTAGTGTCCCTGTAAACGTCTACTGTAGCATACCGGCGCGGCTTTTTAAGCATAGTTTTGAGAACTGCTCTCAGTGCACGCTCAACTTGTATGAGCCACGATTTAGAAGCACCACCCCAACTAGTTATGCAGTAGCTGAGCAAGGACTAACAAAGAGCAAAGTATACAATTTTTAGGGTTTCAAAACTTGCAACGTCTCTTAAGTTTTTCATTATATTTATGATTTTACGAGTCTGGGCCGCTAGTTCTTCTATATTTAGTTTAAAGTTTGGCTTGTAAAGTCTGCTAACCAGTACTGTTACCAGTAGTGTCATACTATTATTTAGCTAGTAATAGAGTCCTGTTTTAAAAAACAAACATAGCATCACGCCTGTATTCCCCGAAAGGGTAGACAGAGGTGTATTACTCACCCACGATTCGCCAGCTATATTTAAGTCTCACGTAATAGGGGGCGAGCTTATTGATGTCTACCGGGCACAGTTTCAAACTCCGGGCTGCTATATAAATTGAGCCCTGTTTTCCCAGCATAAATGGCCGGCTTGATCGGGGAAGAGCCAGTCTCTCGCCAAAGATCAGCGTGACACAACGGTAGGTACTGCTATTGTTGTGTTTCGTATGGTGAGTGAAGGGCCGGCGGCCGAAACCCCCTCCTTATCCCCCCTTTATTATCTCTTCTCTTTACCTACCAATGCTTTCATTGGACTAGGCGATGCGCGAGTGATGCCTCTGGTGTCGTATGTGTCTATGGTAAACCGTATGCTTGCTTGCCGTTTTGTTGTCAATTAATACAACTGAACAATTTTTATTAAGAGTTACTGAAAGAACAGCATGCGGGAAATGGCTTTAGCAGTGCGGTCATTGTATGAGTAAAGAATTCAAATAAGTGTTTTTGACATAGCAAGAAGATACCTTTGATTGAAACAATGTACATGATCCCTCATAAGTACCTAAAACATGAAAATAATAATTAATGATCATGTAATTATATATAGCCGTATGTACCTATTACGCCGTGTGGGGTCGGCTTTAGAATTGTCCCACCCCTCTCTACCCACGGGAGTCGTAAGAGCCGACTGAGGGAATACCGTTGGAGTGGGCAGCAGCACTCCCTCGAGTATTAACAACATCCACTGCGATCGCCGACCCGCCTGCCAAGCGTGGCGATTACGGCACTATCCCCCATTTCTTGGGGAGACCTATGTCCAGCAGTGGACGTTGAAAGGCTGATGGTATGTACCTATATAACAACTGTGGCGTTTCTTCTTGAAACATGAGATGGAACATGCATTCATCAAAAGTTTCTACAGTAAAATATCCATTAAACGTAAAAAGATATGAAAATATCATGTATAGTTATATCAATTTTAAGCCCGTATGTTTACCAGCTTAACCAGCTTTTAAGTTCTCTAACAGTTTCGCGCCAGTGCCCAACTTTGATTTTAAAATATATAAACTTTTCCACGACGATAGTTACGTTTATTATTTTTGTAATCAATTTAAACAAATAAGAAAGAACAAGTATATTTGAAGTTATTAAAAATAATTTTGATCTATTTCAAATTAATTTAAGATTTATTGATATATTGGTTGGTCTAGTAACATAAGGTTGTGACTGCGATCTGTGAGGTTTCGCCAGGGCCTGATATCAAGTGATTACCCCACTCGGTATCCAATCCTATCACCGGTAATATAATGGATAATTACTCACTTCCCTTAGTTACCTTGAATGACACCCGCGAGAAAGAATGGGGTGATAACGCTTGTATTCTTAGTCTCACTTCTTAGCTCACCACACGGATAATAATCCAAGTATCTTTAAAATGTGGAGTTCATACTATTTTTTTTAATTACAACATTCTGCTCTAAGAAATAATCCTTCTATCACGGGGGATTTTAGAAACCTACAAAATATAAAATACTCCAATAAAATACTCCGAGTATTGCTGGATAGAGCGGCGATAATCACTTAACATCAGGTAGGCCGCTGGCACGTCTGCCACTATAGGCAATAAAAAAAAACACCCAGACTCAGAATAACGATTTGTGGATCACACAAAAAGTAAAAGTTGTACTGTTTGGGAATCGAACCCATAAAATTCGGGTGGGTGGCCGGTATCCTAACACAAAAAATAAATCATCTTAGATAACTTTTAGGAAAAACATGTCTGAAAGCCCTTTGCACAATATTTCACATGACAAATTACTAGTAATGATTATCACGTATTTATTTATAAAGAAGTATTACGAGTCATAAATAAAAGAAGCCATTTTACCACAAAGATAAGAGACGCCGTAACTAGCAATTACGTGATGAATAACGTTTTTTCTTTGAGGAAAACCTGAGGTTTAATTTATTTATTCTAATACCAAAAGAAAGGTCAAATATACTTAATGTAAACGATGGTATAGACATAAAATGCGGTAACTATTTTAGCTTTATTTAAGTAGGATATAATATAATAATAGATATAATATTGTCGTTTTTGACATGTTTAGTGCTAATAATATACATAACTAATATTCAGGAATATGAAATAAAACTAATATTACAGAATCTATCGCGTTTGTTTAGTTATCTACTACTAGTGAACCAACCCGGTTTCGCACGGGCAGCATCAATATCAATAGAAAAAGGATGGGTAAATATGACTCAAAATTGCCAAAAAACAAAGTTCTGTTGACCTGATCGTTACCAAACTAATTAGGATATTATTTTTTTAATTTTATCAAAATCACTTCAGCTGTTCTGGAGTCCATAGGAAATATACATACAAATTTTGATTTTTATATATTTAGATACAGACTTTTAGCGTCCGTCCTGGCCGTTTATAGTATTTTACAGCGTTCATGGCAAAGAATATTGAGAGATTAAATAATAAGCTGCAAATAAACGCCATAGTTTCTGTATATATAAAAATAGATTGATTTTGAACCAACTTAGAAAAGGAGGAGGTTCTCAATTCGACTGTATGTTTTCTTTGTGTTTTTGTTACGCGATTATTCCGCCAATTATAAATTTGATTTCAATGATTCTTTTGTTGTTTGTCTATCGGCTATTGCATTTCCAAAATTACATAAGGATTTGAAAGCCATTTTCATAGGTAGATACAAATTAGCTTGGAGTAAAACATAAGGATTTCACAGGTAGATAAAAGTAAGCTTGTAGTTAAATATAGGCTTTAATTAATCTAAATGAGATATCAGTAAAAGCGGTCCCGTCATGGGGATAATGCCGTAATCGCCACGCTTGGCAAGCGGGTTGGCGATCGCAGTGGATGTTGTTAATACTCGAGGGAGTGCTGCGGCCCACTCCCCCGGTATTCCCTCAGTCGGCTCTTACGACTCCCGTGGGTAGAGAGGGGTAGGACAATTCTAAAGCCGGCCCCACACGGTTAGATGGGACAAACAAGGCTCTAAATATAAAATTTTATAAATTGTAACGTATGAGCTCTTCTATAATTTCTTCCAAGTGACACTTTTCCAGTAACAAACATTGTTCGTGTTAAATAAAAGCCGCAGAAATCCTATCCAGGAGTTGGGTGCGACAGCTCCAGGTCAGTTTCCAGCGGGGATGATGAAGGCGCGTAATTTACTGTGTCCCGGTTCTCTGTGACAGATGGCCGGCCGTGTCGCATAAGGATAACGGGAGCCAATAAGACGGTACCATTATGGATGAGGCATATTTATTCTAAAGGTAAACAAAAGTATAAAGCACACATATTTTGTCTTTGATTTTTTTGCAACGTAAAGGAGACCTTTGTCGTATAATGGTCACAGTTCACGGCTATTGAATAAAATGTTGATGGAAATGTCCTAGTAACACTTACATAATCATATGTAGAATCATCAAGTGTATGTCTCTGTTTATGTATATTTATGTTTATCTAATTACTGCTTCTAAGCACGTGACTGATTGTGAAAAAGTAATATAATTATATCATATAGGTGGTTTTTCAAGGAAGATTTATGCAAGAGTATCCTAATAAAACAGAATAGAAAAAAATCTAACCTTTATAATTTATTCGTCAAAGCAATAATTTAAAAAAATAATTTAGAAAATATGCTGGATACAATTCTTCTAATTATATAAACAAAGGATAGTTACACATATATTGGAAGTAATCACCAAAATAATAATTATTATAAAAATAATAATGTAGAAAATTTTAATATATTACGAGTCAGCTATATTTCACATTTTCATACTAATATGTATGTATGTATGTGAGAGCCAGGTAAACTAAGATGTTACACAAGTGATTTTAATTGTAAACATACTTATCTATCGTGATTTCAATTTAACAGTATCTCGCTAAATAAGTATATTAAATACTCGTTTATTGTTATACTAAATTGCGTTCGACTTTTTTTTTTGTGAAGGCGGGAAGAAATATTTCTTACCGCTCACCCCGTTGTTCATGGTAACGAACAGGGTAGTGCTGAGCCCTCACCAATTAAATAAACCCGCCGTGTGCTGTCTCTCCGCCTGGCGAACCACTGGAACTGCATGACATTATGTTAGTGGTAAATTGCGTTCGACCCAATCAAAGATTAGTAAAATGTATTAATTATTAACTTCTAAATTTTTAAATATAATCCGAATGTATCAATTTCTTAAAATATAATGACTTAACAAAAAAATATATTATTGACTTCCAATTATCTCCAGAAGCAATCATCAGAATATCATCATATTTCTTTGTGTGGTAACAAAAATATATAAACCTGATATTATGTCAAACAAAAATAATTACGCAACTCGGCTTATGAACATAAATGTACATAATAATAATATACTAATAAAGATTTATATTTATTTCTCCTTCTCCAAGTATTCGCACTTCATAAAGTAACTTTAGTAGCTCAGTAGGAACGTAGGCCTCATTTACTAAAATATCTGGACCATCTGCGACCCCATGACTGTTTAAGGATATTTATCATTTGTGATGTGCTGTTCTGGGATATTAAATGTATTTATATTTTTACTTTGCAATTTATTTGAGTAGCAATATGAATTAGACTTGTATATTACATATTATACATAACTTGTTTAGTTATTATGTCAAACCAATATTAACCGTATTTTATTTATTTATTTATTTATGCACACACAGAGATCTTAACCACATTACAAGATCGGATAAAAAATATAGTGATAGTATAAAGGTACTGCTTATTTCTAATAGAAATCTCTTCCAGCAGACCAGCGAGAAGATAGCGTGAATATTATAAATATGATTGTGTGTAGGATAGATACACATACATATATTATACTAATACATACAGTAAATATACATACATTCATATATAACATATAATTACTTAAATATATAGGAATGATAGTAATGATGAAAGATTTAGGTATAGATTATGGAATAGTTGACAGATAATGTTGAGGAACCTTATGTTTGAATGAAGAGGTAGTGGTAGATTCTCTAATGCTGGATGGGAGTTCATTCCACAGTTTAACCGCATGCACCGAAAAAGAATAAGAATAAAAATCACTTTTGTATGTAGGGAATTTTAGCATAGTGCGAAGATTAGTCCTGCAGGTCGCATCATTAGACCGGAAAACCGCTCACGCAGATAAGAAGGAGCATCAGGATTGTGTAAGATATTAAATAAAATACATAGCAAACGAGTGTTCCTGCGAAGGCGGATTGGGAGCAACTTGAGTTCTTTGCGAAGGAAGGAGACATGATCGTACTTTATAAGATTAAACACAAAGGTTTTGCAGCCTCTCAAGCTTATCTATGAGCTCCTCGGTGGCATCCAAATAGCAGGCATCTGCGTAGTCAATAATGGGTTGAATAAGTGATTTAGCAAGAGTAATTTTTGTTTTCAAGGGTAAGAAATACTGAAGGTTTTTCAATGAATGAAAGGTATAATATACTTTTTTACTGACCTCATTAACTTGTCGGTTCCATGACAAAGTGTTGTCAATAACAATTCCTAAATTTTTAACAGAATCCGACAATGGAATCAATGTCCCAGACAGAGTAATAGGCACCAGTGAAGAAACTTGCAACCTACTACGAAAATGTCGGCTGCCTATTATTATGGCCTGGGATTTGTTAGGATTTAAGAGTAGACCGTAGTTTTTAGCCCACTTATCTATACGACTTAAATCACTATTAATTGCAGTGAGGGCTGATGGTGCGTCAGATTCTGTGAAGTGTGAATACAATTGCAGATCATCCGCATAAAGATGAAAATTTGATGATATGAGCTTTGTGACAGAATTTATGAAAATAGAGAATAAGAGAGGAGAGAGTACCCCTCCTTGAAGTAGACCCACACTAAAGTTACTCCATTCAAAGAAACTTTCATCAAGACGTACGCACTGCGAACGCCCTCGGAGATAGGAATCGAACCAGGTGATACTAGCAGGAGAAATGTTTAGAGATTTGAGTATGCCAAGCAGTATATCAAAATCAACTGAGTTAAAAGCACTACTGAAGTCAAGTAGTACGAGTATGGTCAATAATTTATTCTCCATAGCCCAGCGGATATCGTCGGTAACTTTGAGAAGTGCTGTTACGGTACTGTGGCCAGGACGGGAACCAGACTGAAACGTACTAAGTAGGTTGTGATTATTTATATGTGACGAAATAAAAGCAAGAACTTTTGACAGAAAAGGCAGTATAGAGATTGGTCGAAAGTGAGAAGGTGTAGTAGGATTTGAAACTTTAGGAAGAGGTATAATATGGGCACGTTTCCAGAAATTAGGGAAAGAACCATAGGAGAGGGAAGAATTAAATATAAATGTAAGAACAGGAAGTACTACTGATAGAATAGGATTAATAATACTGGAACCTAAATTGTCGTAACCAACAGCTGAAGAAGTGATAGATGATATAGATCTAAGGACATCAGTCTCTGAGACTAGATTTAGGGTGGAGGATGGGACTTGTGGTGTTGGTAATCTTGAGATTGACAATAAGGTCCTGGCCTTGACAATATCATCCAGAGATAGAGGAGCATCAGAAAAATGTTTATTTATTGAGTTTAAATCAATATCCCTAACACAAGGAGAAGATTTTCCGATGCCCACAGTTTTTAGAAATCTCAAACATCAGACGAGCTACGATTCTCGAGCGCTGCCTGGAAATATTGCCTTTTAGCATCACGACACATTCTACTACAGCGGTTACGCAGGTTTTTATATAAGCGATGCTTATATTCCGTAGGATTTCTCTTATAATTACGTTTAGCTTTGTCCCTGAGAGCCATACAGTTTTTGATATTATCACTTAGCCAAGGAGCTGGGTTATGCTTGATATTGATACGCCGAATTGGAGCATGCTTATTAAATAAGTTTGTGACATTTGCATTAAAGAGATCAATCATAACGTTGATGTCTGTACACTCATACACACACGTCCGTTTTAATTTTTTATGAGACAAACTTTAGTGTTTATTATATTTTATATAGATTTTTTAGCATTTGACATGCTTAGCAAATCGCAAAGCATCTGGAACAGTATTCCCGGAGATGCAAATGAAAAAATGTTCAAATCTGGCTCGTGACTGTTATTTTCGATTTCACATTTTCACACTTTATGTCAAACTTAAGTGGTTATTGGGCATAACAAAACCTTAGTATTTCAGAATATGAGCACTTATGTTCCGAGGGGTTCTTATGTTTTATAAGTTCCACACTCTAAATACAATATCATTATGTGTACACTATTAACAGCGTCAACTAAGGGAAATTGGGTCACTCTATTATGCTGGCTCGGCCAAAACCCAATATGTTATTAATATGTGGCTACCAAAATATTGTGCGTCTTCCCATTTGCTTAGGTCGTTATTATTGGGATAACATTTCATGAGATTTTAATGGAAAAGTGCCTATCATTCGATAAGTAGATAACGTTGAATGCATCTAGTTTATAAGATACGTTACAATAACAATTAAACTGTTTCAATCTCAACCTTTTTATTTATTTCTTAATATTTATTATCTTTACTTGTTTATACTAATTAGTTATAATTTATTATGTAAGAAGTATGTATAATAATTATACTTGCAGTTAAAGTAAATTACAATTAGTTATTTGGATTTGATTTTCATATACATAAATTTCATGACCCTAATGAAACTGGATCGTTCGACATGACCAGTGAAGCCAACAAAAACAAAGTTGTAAAGGGGGTCTCTTTATAGAAATTCCTCCACTAAAGGAATGAATTAATGGATTGTATTTAATTGAATAAAAATCTGTTTGTATTGAAATGAAATAACAAAATATTTAGGCTAGTGTAACAAAACCTTACTGATGCTGCTTCAATTACTTTTTTCATAGAAGTTTCCTAACTTTTTCGATACGTTTTGTCAGTTAAGGAGACAATCATTTTGTTTTTTATGCGCCTCTGAAAAGCCTCAGTAAACCTCAGCCGCTTCTTTTTATAAAATCGGAAGAAAATAGGGATATTACATTTTTTTAAGTTTTCTTATTTTAAAAAATATACTTTTTTACTTATTTATCATCACGCAATTCCCCTTGCGGGGAGGACCAGATATCATGGTGCCAAAAGGCTCTATTCTTGCATCATATCTTTCGCTTGCTCAACATTAATAATTCTCTTCATACACGCTCGCCGATTTCGGAGACTCTTGACTCCACCTTACTTTTATAAATGATCGATTTGGTCTAGGTAGGTTAGTCTTGGTCTCCCCCTCTACATCCTTCTACTTTTGTATTGTATATCCTCTTAACCAGTCGCTTGGCCGGCATTTTTAACACATGTCTGAACAAAAAACATGGCAATGAAGGATAAAACAAAGCAAACATTTCTGCAACCTCTAATCGATCGAAACCGCTGACAATCACTAGTGTATGAACTGTTGGAAAAATGAGGTAGATCATATAGCTAGAATAAGTATTTTTAATACGTGGACTTTTTCATTACGTACATTTACAAACTACAATATTTATAACTTAGGTATATGGTATTTACCCCAAACTTTTACAAGTTTTTCCTCAATTTTTGTATATTGCATAGGCACTACGCCAAGTAGTGATAGGTACAGTTATGGAATATTCAGTAAATGCAGTAGAATATTTAAGGCGTTGATATGTTTTTTGACACGGATCATTGTTTACTATGGTAATTAAAGCTTCCGGAAAACAAACTATTTCCTATGTAACTCAATAACTGCAGGCTTACCACGAACTCTTATTGCGATCCAGTTTAGGACCCCAAACTGAACTGAATCGCAATTTCGTACCATGACGTGTCAAAGTTGCAATCTTTTGCTTTTTGCCGAATCAGCACATAATCTGAATCGCAGACATAATCTTGTATTGAAATTCGTACCATGAATTTACTTGACAACCTAAACAAGATCGCTCAATTAGACATCATGGTATGAAATACAACAACACACCTATTTTGAATTGCGTCGGAATTGAATCGCTAGCTAAGAGTTCATGGTAGGCCTGCTGTACTTTAGCATTATCTATCTATACTGCTATTATAAAGCTGTAACAGAGCTATGTCTGTACATTTAAGATATTTCAGAAAAATTACTGAATTAGGCTATATAGGCGTGTCTGAACACAAAACAATTTTTTTAGATTTTTTGTATGTTTGTCTGTTTATCTGTTTGTTCGTTCGCACATCACAAAAACTACTGAGCGGGTTTTGATGCAACTTTTTTTATTTGATAGCCCCTGTATGTTTTTCTGTTTATCTGTTTGTTCATTCGCACATCACACAAAAACTACTGAATGGATTTTAATGATTTTTTTATTTGATAGCTCTTGATTAGACTTAAAACTGGTATACATTTTATCCCACTACTATATCGGGAACCTGAGATATAACCTAAAAACTAGCTTTTCACTGTGGAGCCGCAGGCAAAGGCTAGTATTTACTTATATACGAGTATAAATAAAAATGCCACGCAGAGGACATCAACGTTACAAGGTAAAAATAATGTACAGTTATATTATAGGTACATTACGATAAGACTTTGATAGGCTTATTGTTAAGAGTATTGGATAAAAATGGGGCCATTAGCTTAATGTTGTATACAATATACGTAATATCGTTATCATACTAATAGTATTTATTTGTGATTATGATATATATTTTTGTGTTTATGTGTATCTGTAAAGTTCCGTGTGGTTTTGTCCGTGTGGTGATGGACTAAGAATACAAGTGTCACCCCTATATTTTCCCGCGGGTGTCGTATAAGGCCACTAAGGGAAGCAAGCAATTATCACCAATTGCGTTACTGGTGGTAGACCTGTTAGTACTCACTTGCTATCAGGCCCGAACGGTTCGGTACCACCGTCTCCTGTCTAATCGGTCATGAAACACGTCAGTGTGTTTTGGCTGTAGCAAAAGATAGTCGTTTATTTTTTCATTACATCTAAGAAATGGAATGGTGTGCAGCGGCTTGACTATACTCTCGGTATAATTGAGTCCATGAGCGACGGTTACCACTTACCATCAGCCGTGGCTCGTCTGCCATCATAAGCAATAAAAAAAACCTAAACGTTAAGATCACACTCAACAATGAGTACTAAAAAGATTCGTCAAGTCCTTTTTAGGGTTCCGTACCCGAAGGGTCAAAACGGGACCCTATTACTAAGACTTCGCTGTCTGTCTGTCTGTCCATCCGTCTATCACCAGGCTGTATCTCAAGAAAGGCGATAGCTAAACAGTTGAAATTTCCACAAATGATGTATTTCTGATGCCGCTATAACAACAAATACTAAAAACAAAAATATAATAATATTTAAGGGGGGCTCCCATACAACGTCTGTCTGTTCATCCGTCTGTCACCAGGCTGTATCTCAAGAACGGCGATAGCTAGACAGTTAAAATTTTCACAAATGATGTATTTATGTTGCGGCTATAACAACAAATACTAAAAACAAAAATATAATAATATTTAGGGGGACGCCAATACAACGTCTGTCTATCCGTCCGTCTGTCACCAGGCTGTATCTCAAGAACGGCGATAGCTAGACAGTTGAAATTTTCAGAAATTATGTATTTCTGTTGCCGCTATAACAACAAATACTAAAAACAAAAAAATAATAATATTTAAGGGGGCTCCCATACAACAAACGTGATTTTTTCAAATTTTTTCTTGTTCCTGGTATAATTGTACGGAACCCTTCGTGCGCGAGTCTGACTCGCACTTGGCCGGTTTTTTTATGTATGGTATACATATTTGTTCAAGTTAGATCTATTCGTGTGAGGTTAAAAGTTACTAAAATTTCAGTACCTAAGTTTTATTAAAGTCAGCACTTAGGTTTTTACGGTTCACAAAAGTTAATAAGTTTCAAATACTTGATTTTTATTGGTTGCTGGAATCTAAAGTAAAGGATTTTTGTAATGGTCTGGCCTGGGACTTTATTCATATTTTCTTTATACCTATTAAATGGAATTTGCACAGTTTGAATTCAATGAACTAAGGTTTGTAAGAGTAGGCATATTATTTTTATACTAAAATGAATGAATGTAACATGGTTCCGGTGGCCTGCCAATAAAGGCGGAGAGAAGGCACATGGCGGGTTTCTTTAGTGGGTGAGGGCCCCACACTACCCTGTTCGTTGCCCCGAACGACGGGGTGTGCGGTTAGAAAAACTTTTTCTCACCTCAACAAAAAAAAAAGAAAA
The DNA here is from genome assembly GCA_948253155.1 of Leucoma salicis. Classification (NCBI taxonomy): domain Eukaryota; kingdom Metazoa; phylum Arthropoda; class Insecta; order Lepidoptera; family Erebidae; genus Leucoma; species Leucoma salicis. Next base: position 20,350,473 of record OX411807.1, read on the forward strand.
AAAAGGTATATTATTTTATGTTACTTACTTTATTAAACAATCTAAAAACTTATCCGTGTGGTGACGGATTAAGAAAATTTCCCCATTCTTTCCCACGGTTGTCGTATGAGGCGACTAAGGGAAGTAAGTAATTATCATCCATTGCATGACTGGTGGTAAGGCTGGGCACAAAGTGTGTACTCACTTGGTATCGGGCCTGAGCGGGTTGGTACCATCATCTCCCGTGTGACCGGCCATGAAACACCTCGTTGCGTTTTGGCTGTAGCAGGAGATAGCCGTTTATTCTTTCATTATATATCTGTGAAATGAAATAGTGAGCAGCGGCTTGACAATAATAGTGAGAGGTATAGTTGAGTCCATGAGCTACCATTTACCATGAGATGGGCCGTGGCTCGTGTGCCACAAAATGCAATAAAAAAAAATTGTTAATAGACTATACCGAGCCCTTTGGCACGTGGTGATAATACCTACTTATAGATTTGTGACCGACACGCAGTCCTTAGCAAAAACATGATATACATACTTGTTTTGCAGTACTTTATGAACCAAGCTTAATACCTACCAATACCATAAATATATCACCTATATAATATATGTATATAATCAATTTCTGTACAAAATATTCATACTACAGACACCCTCCATTTTTATTACTGAAAAGTAAGAGGTGCCTGCCATGCGAGGTCTGAACCTTGGACTGAGGATTGAACTCGATACCGCTGTCTTTGCAGTCCTTGATTTTACTACTAGACTTGATAGTCTTGATAGTAGTAGTGATCTACTAACATAATTATTTGTAAATGTGAAAAAAAAGAATTTTAGTGCGAGCGGAAATCGAACCTGCGTCTCTTACAATCCGGGGAAGTGATATAAGCCATTGAGCTATCGCACTCATCTCGGTCATACCCAATCTCCACATCACGTTTGTCTTTACAACCCACGCCACCTATCGGATGCTTCTCTTTTTCGACATTCTCAAATAATTTGTACTGTAAAATAGCTGAGCATGTCAAGTGCTAAGATACAGATCAAAAAAATACAAACATCATGTAAAAAAAACCTCTGTGCTCCAGACCATATGTCATGCCAATTTTTATGATAATCGATTAAGTAGTTACGGCGTAAGGGAGTAACAAAAAAAACCTTTACAGTACAAATTATTATTTGTGAATGAGGAAAAAGAGAACTTTAGTAAGAACGGGAATTGAACCTTCCTATCCGGGGAAGTGCTGTAATCTACTAAGCTAGGTTCTCTTTTTTTTCCTCATTCACAAATAATAATTTGTACTCTAAAAGTAGCTGAGCATGTCAAGTGCTAAAAATGTAGATCAAAATCCTTTACAGATATAATATTATAAAGGATGCATAATGCGCTAAATTATCTATTTCCTCCGCTCTACGTTAAAGTTCTTATTACGAATATAAAATTACATAGAGGATGACTTATAATAACTTTAACAGCTGATTAGTACTACATAATTGTCTTTATCTCAATATAATACATAATAAAAATAATGTAAAAAAATATTTGTATCTATTGCCCTATTGGTACCATTCGTAAAGCGGAATCGATCTAATTTAATGATTTCCTTTTAAATATCTCAGATATATTTTATAAATCATCCATAAAACAAGTTTATTCTTAGCTTGGATGTCAGAGGCTTAAACACCTGTGTAACTATTTATACATTGAGATGCATTTTCTGTTCTCCATAGTAAATTATGAATATTGTCATCACGCCTGTATTCCCCGAAGGGGTAGGCAGAGTTGTATTACACACCCATGGTTCGCCAGCTAAGTTTAAGTCCCACGTAATAGGGGGCGAGCCTATTGCCGTCTATCTCTATAATAGCACTGCCCGACCTGGGAATCGAACCCAAGACCTCATGATCAGCAGTTGCTCACTGTAGCGCTACACCACCGAGGCAGTTCATTTTGGTTTTTGAAAATTATATTACATTAATGCAGAATATTTATATATTTTTTTGTTAATAAACTAAATAAACACTCTTATAGCACTCATAATATATATTGTTCAGATACGATATGCAAAACTTCTTGACTTATTGTTTTAATTGTTATGTCAAGTTTAAAATCTGATAACTTAACGATTTTAATATAGACTCAGTTTTTATATTCCAATTTCCGATGTGAGACGCTGATAGTGGTGCGTTAAGAAATGTTCAGTGTTGCATTGACAATCCCCTCTATCTCAGCTCCTCACGCTGCTCGGAAGCGAATTATCCAATAAACATAATGAAAATTTAAGCCTACCAGACGCTGACAATACCGTTGGGACGTCTCTTGCAGATAATCCTTACACAGGTTTCGTCAGAGCGGAATAATGCGCAAATTATTCTGAAATGAAACGCATTTTGAAGATAATACCGACATTGATTATTGTTCTACGAATATCGGACTGTGAAAATGATCGCTTATTTTAGATCTTTTAAATAAATAATATAGAATTTACGGTCTAAATTATGAGTAATTTGTTATAACACTCACGCTTATAATTATGTAGTTCAAGCTTACTCGATAACCGTTGGATAAAAAGGTTCTCGAATGGCAACCTCGTATCAAATCGAACGGCGCAGCAAAGGCCAGCCTTTTTTTTTTTTTTATTTAGTTAGGCAAAAATGCCCTACCGCACACCCCGCTGCCCGTGGAGACAACGGGGTAGTGTCTCACCCACTAAAAACCCACTGTGCGCCTCCACCCGCCCTTCCTACGGCGGATCACGGGTACCGCGTCGTTTCGACCGCGATCCGCAGGCGGCAGCCCCTTCGGGCACTCTCTCTTGAGCGACACCTCGTGCACTTGGGCGTCGCACTTTCGCGGTAGGCTTCCGCGGACGGCAGGGTACTCCCCGACTCCACCGTCCGCAGCCTCGGCTAGGGCAGCATCAGGCGCAGGTAAGCGCGCGCACGCCGCCCCGCGCGCCGGCAGCGAATCGGGTCCGCGAAGGAGAATTCCTCCCGGGCCCTCTCCGCCACCTCCTTCCGCGAGATGACAGCCTCGCAGAAGGCGGCGACCGCGGTCCAGGCCCTGGCACTGCCAACCATCGCTCGCACAACGGCCGGCAGCGACAGGTCCACGCCTATGACTGCAACGAGTTCCCGGCGCTGCACATACCAGGCCGGGCACGACTCGAGCGTGTGCTGCGCCGAGTCCTCGCCGCAGCCGCAGTGGTGACAGCCTGGGGTCGTCTCCCTCCTAGCGATCATGTGCAGGTATTTGCCGAAGCAACCATGCCCCGACAAAACCTGCACCAACCGGAAGGAGCGTAGGCCAGCCTCCCTCCAGGACCAACGACACTGTCTTGGAGAGGCCTATGTCTAGCAGTCGACGTCAAGAGGCTGATGGATGGATTGATGATATTTTGTTAAAATGTCTCACTCGAAGGGAAACTATGCACACACAGGGTAAAATAACCGACACTTTTAAAACAATCTACAAAATATATTTAGTAGTATTTGACCCATATTATTTCAATTTGGATAATCTTTATTTGATGTATTAGAGACTACAAAAATACTTTGATTTCTACATTGTAATTATAATGTTTTAATTTCACAACTAACATTTATGAAATGTAACAAATAATAGAATCTAGACAGCAGTGCTATAATGTACGCCTTAATCTTATTATTTTTGTTAAGGCGGGAAAATATTTACCTAACCGCATATCCCGTCGTTTGAGGCTACAAACAGGATAGTGTGAGGCTTTGATCTTTTGAATAAACCCGCCGTGTGTTGTCTCTCTGCCTTTACTGGTGGACCACTGGAACTGCCTACTATTTACACCTTCCTTATATAAATATTAAAATAGGGGTGAATCCGGTGGCGGCAAATAGAAGTGTAGGCCGAGAAAGCTGCGCAGCCTCGAAACGCCCAAGACAGCAGCGGTGACTCTCACTCTATACCTGAGGCTAAGGCGAAAAACCTCAGCTATCAGACAGCCTGGGGGTGGCCTCAGGCCTGGGGCTCAAGCGAGCCCGGTGGGAATTCGAAGTCTCTGAAATTGGAGGCGTCGCTGCAAATATCGGCAAGCATTTCCGCCTTGAGCTCCCTACGGCATAGGTTACGAAAACAGCCGACCGCGTAGCGAAAAAGCTGCGAGATCTGTTCACCGGGGAGAGTGGGGTCCGGGTCACCACGCACGTGAAGTGCACATAACTGCGTATTTATGGACTAGACGACTTAGTGACGGTGGACGATATCCGGGAGGCGATAACGCTGAAAACCGAATCCGCTGCGGAGACCGTTCGGGTGGCCACCATCTACACCCGTCCAGATGGCGTAGGTGCTGTATGGTGGTCACGGTAGAATTTAGTAGGTAGATAAGACACTGTTTTAACATATAGGATACTTTTAATCTCGAAAAATTAAAATACAGGACATTTTTATACCCCAACAAAGAGTTCCCGGGGATATATCTAAATTACGGATCAAATATTTAAGGTCACGCCTATTAAGTCGTGGACAGAAGCTTGTAATTACATTAATCATGCATATTGAATTCTTAGTTTCGCAAAATATCAAAATAAGTTTTTTGCCTTGACAATGTCGTAATAACTAAAACTTAATTGATTAGTACGAATTAATTGCGAGACCCACACGACGTGACATGATTACCTTAATCCTGTACTCTCGTTAACGAATAAAACATTTACAGGGGTCCCGAACACCCCATGAATATTAAAGGTTCTACTTTCTCTACTCTACCTGAAAGTTTATTTCATTAGTAAAACTCACAGGTACGGGCAGCGTTATACTATGCTATACCTATTAAAAGTTACACTTTTAATATTATACGTTTATATAAACCGTTTCAAATAACTTGTAATTCTACTCTGAATCAAAATCAGAATTATTTATTTGTAAAACAGAAGTATTAAATGCTGCAAGCCTTAAATAAAATTTTCGAACTCTATGCTTTGTCATAGGACATACAAATACCAAACAGGATTTCAAATAAAACCACTGATATTAAAATATACGTAGTTTTGCCTTATGCAAGACATTAAGAAAGAATGTTTTATAGAGACTGCCTCGGTGGTGCAGCGGTAGTGTATGCGACTGCTAATCATGAGGTCTCGGGTTCGATCCCCGGGTCGGGCAATGTTAGTGAGCTTTGTCCCACCCCTCTCCACCCATGGGAGTCGTAAGAGCCGACTGAGGGAATGCCGGGAGATTGGGCAGCAGCACTCCTTCGAGTATTAACAACATCCACTGCGATCGCCAACCCGCCTGCCAAGCGTGGCGATTACAGCACTATCCCCCATTCTTGGGGAGGCCTATGTCCAGCAGTGGACGTTAAAAGGCTGATGGATGGATGAATGGAGCCCGTAGTTTGGAAATGTGCCCGGTAGACGTCAATAGGCTCGCCCCCTATTACGTGGGACTTAAACATAGCTGGCGAGTCGTGGGTGTGTAATACACCTCTGCCTACCCCTTCGGGGAATACAGGCGTGATGCTATGTTTGTTTGTTGTTTCATAGAAATTCATAGTTCCAAGCAATAGTCACGATGGGCGAATTAGCGAAGCATCTGGGACGGTATTTCAGGAGATGCAGGATCAATCCAGTTTGTGACTGTTATTTTCGATTACACATTTTCGCATTTTATGTTAATTCTTATTTATTTCTAAAATCTAATGCTTCTGACTCTCAACAGTATATCACGCTTATTTGTGATACAAATTATTATTTTTAAGCACCATTTTTACTAAAGTTTCTTAAACATTTTAAGTAAAATAGTTATATATTTCGAAAAATTGAATTGGAAAAATGGAATCCGGAAGACAGTTCTCTCTATTGCAAATAAATATATAAATTTAAGTATGAATGAAGACTAAAATGATGCCTTTAATGTGTGTAACTATTTCTTTTATTGCTGACGTGGACGTGGCTTAAAAATCATTTCAAGTAGGTACCTAACATGTTATTAAAAAAAACGCCAAAAAGTCCCAATTTCTTACCAGTCTACTAACTGAGCGCATAGATATAGTATATACGTAAATACTATATCTATGGGTGAGCGTGACTTTATAAATTAGCTAGTTGCTCAGGTATAGCCATTAAGTTAATAAGGCATAATTAAATGGGATAAGGCGTGTTTGTATTAACAATGCCGACACGATATCCCGAAAGCATCTGGTTGTACTTATGTACTGATAATAGCGATTCGTTATGGAAGGTTTGGATGCTTATTAAGAAGTTTTACGCGTTGATTTTTCTTGCCTGAATTTAATAACTTCTAACCGTAATAATTTTATAGAAATGTGTTATACACATTCTGAAATTTTAATAAAGATATTTTGATCTGTATTTTAGCACTTAACACGCTCAGCTACTTTAAAGAACGAATTTAATTATTTGTGTTCAGTAGTGGTTACGTGATGCGTGAACAAACAAACAGATAAACAGACCAAAAATCTAAAAAAAAATGTTTTGTGTTCAGACACGCCTTTAAAGCCTCATACAATATTTTTTTCTTTAAATATCTTAATTGGACAGACACAGCACTGTTACAGCTTTATATACGTATAGATGTGGCGCTAAATTATTTATACAACATTTTCTGTGTAAGTAATATAAAATATTTCACATAATAAATATCTTCCTATGAAATATAAACTTTAAAATTACTTCACATATGTAACGTAAAATAACTCTAACAACAAAAATACTATATACGTGAAAAAAATGTAATGAAATGTAATATACATGGAGGAAAAACATAGCAGAATTAAGCCGCTTCGTGCACCCACCAGGAAATGCAGTCCATACTTTACTAGTTATCTATTGCAAGATCTCCTTTGCTATAGTGTATAACTTGTGCAAAGCCTGCTAGTTCTTTAAAGACGTACAGCGGTCTATAAACTTACTTTATATAATAATTAAAATGTTATACCTGTGTACTCAGCATGCCAAAAGATCAAGTTGTCTCATGTAGAACGAACATAAATCATGTTAAAAATAAATAAATATTCACGGATATTTCACACAAAGTCCTCTGGTCCCAAACGAAGCTTGTGCTATGGGTACCAGATTACGGGTATAATAAATATATTACTTTTTTTTGTAAATACATACATTTCGATAACACATTCAGACGTTAATTCAGACGTTAAGTATGAATGTGTTATCGAAATTAGCAGTCAGGAGCAATTGTCACGATAGCTGAATTGGCAAAGCATCTGGACGGTATCCAGGAGATGCAGGTTCAAATCCTGCTCGTGACTGTTATTTTCGATTTCACATTTTTCTATTTGTGTTTAATTTATAGTGTTAAGCATGTCAAATGCTAAAAATATATATAAAAATATCAAAATATTTATAGGGTTTGCGTCATTATTAGGTAAAAATCTTAATTGTAAAATTAAGTTTACCTGGTTGGTATAATATATGAAAATACTTCCGACAGATGGCGCAGGCGTCACCCAAAGACGTTAAGTATGAGTGTGTTATCGAAATTAGCAGTCAGGAGCAATTGTCACGATGGCTGAATTGGCAAAGCACTGGACGGTATCCAGGAGATGCAGGTTCAAATCCTGCTCGTGACTGTTATTTTCGATTTCACATTTTTCTATTTGTGTTTAATTTATAGTGTTAAGCATGTCAAATGCTAAAAATATATATAAAAATATCTAAATATTTATAGGGTTTGCGTAATTTTTAAGTAAAAATCTTAATTGTAAAATTAAGTTTACCTGGTCGGTATAATGTATGAAAATACTTCCAACAGATGGCGCAGGCGTCACCCAAAGACGTTAAGTATGAATGTGTTATCGAAATTAGCAGTCAGAAGCAATTGTCACGATGGCTGCATTGGCAAAGCATCTGGACGGTATCCAGGAGATGCAGCTTCAAATCCTGCTCATGACTGTTATTTTCGATTTCACATTTTTCTATTTGTGTTTAATTTATAGTGTTAAGCATGTCAAATGCAAAAAATGTATATAAAAATATCTAAATATTTATAAGGTTTGCGTCATTATTAGGTAAAAAATCTTAATTGTAAAATTAAGTTTACCTGGTCGGTATAATGTATGAAAATACTTCCAAAAGATGGCGCAGGCGTCACCCAAAGACGTTAAGTATGAATGTGTTATCGAAATTAGCAGTCAGGAGCAATTGTCACGATGGCTGAATTGGCAAAGCACTGGACGGTATCCAGGAGATGCAGGTTCAAATCCTGCTCCTGACTGTTATTTTCGATTTCACATTTTTCCATTTGTGTTTAATAAATAAATATTCACGGACATTTTCACATAACGTCCTCTGGTCCCGACTAAGCTAAACGCTTGTGCTATGGGTGCCAGATTACGGATATAACACATAATATTACTTTTTATTTTGTAAAAACATACATATAATAGATAGAAAACACCGGTGTTCATCACACAAATAATTGAGTGGGAATCGAACCCACGATCTCGTGCATGGTAGTCGCTTACATTACACTACCGACTATGCCACGAGGCCCTTTGACTTACGCCTAACCAGAACAGTCTTAATTGGTATCATCATTTGGTTATAATTACAGACTCAGTCTTCATTTCACCTCTGGTATATTTATAAATAAGGTAAATAGTAGGTAAATCATTAAAACAAACTTCAAACGAGACATTGATAAAATTCAGAAATCAAAGCAGTACCGATGCAATTTATAAAGCACCCAATGTTGAACGAAAAAGAGCTCCTGACTGATGCCTGTGGGTCTAATATATGGGTACTTGTATGTTCACAAGCGCCAAACGTTCTCTCTGGAGTATTTATATGAATATTTCATGCTTAATTTTATTTAGGGCATAAAACCCAACTGAATTGTTAAATCCTTATCCTTCTAATATTATAAATGTGTATTAGTTTGTTATGCTTTCACATCATAACTACTCAACCGACTGTCGTGAAATTTAGCGCGTATAGTTCAAAACCTAGGAAAGGGCATAGACTTTTTATCCCGGATAAATAGCTGGTTTTTGTGAGGTAGCTATTTTTGCATAGAGATTAAGGTGCTGTAGAGTAATGTACCTATTTATATTCTTCCACTCGAACATAGTAACATTTATAAGGTAGAAGTTTGTTATTCTTTTTTATTTAAGTGTAATTTTTATTTAAGTGTAATTTTTTATTTAAGTGTAATTTTAAGTGGTATTGTTACCCTCGCAAAATGGCGCAACAGTTTGCTTACAATCAACTTCTTAGATTTTCTTCTTTACAAATAACAAAGTTTGTTACTTAAAAAATATTTTTGACGTTTATATTATTTTTGACGTAGGTTCGGTTTCATCATTAAACCCTGAAATATCATGTAAGGCGAGGGTTGTTGTGTTGCCACAATAAGTACTCTGGCCTTACATGGTTAAGATTTTGCCGTTTTCTTATTGAATTCCTGTCGACACCTTCCGGCTTCATTTACAGACCATGGATATCATCTAAGACTAGAAAACTTATTAATAGAAATTAACAAGCCCAAACTCGATTGAGTCGCGTAGGTTCATTGCAGAGTTTCTATAGCCATCTGTCAAATCCATTATTAGAATAGCTTTATATAGCCACAGAGGCAGTCGAATAAAAGCTTTTAAAGAAGTATATGTGCAGTAAAAAGAAATCAAGACAAAATTCAAAAACTCATCGTCAACTCGTTCCCGTTCATAAGATACAAATTCTAAATGCAACTTTATAAATCTGTGGCAATATTTCAAGCAATACAAGCTCCATATTGACGTCACTTCTTCTCGGTTATAAAATTCTTCAGTAAAATATTTCAAGTACTTTTGTTTAATAATATATTTTATACTTACTAAAGTTTCTGGTTTTCAATCGTGGCTACAATTCATGTATGTAGTTCGTAGTGTAACAATGATTTTTATTGCTTTATAGATTGATTATGTAACTTAGGCTACTTTTATTTTGGAAAATTAATTACGAAATGCGATCTCTGCGGAGAATCTGTGGAGTGAGGCTGACTGACCGTATTCGTAACAGCGACGTAAGAGAGCGAGTAGGTATGAAAGAGAGTATTGGTGTAAAGATGCGAAAAGGAATGCTCCGATGGTTCGGACATGTGGAAAGAATGCCGGACGAGCGACTGGTTAAGCAGATATACAATGTGAAAGTGGAAGGATGTAGGTACAGGGGGAGACCGAGACTCACCTACCTAGACCAAATCGGTCATGTATTGAAGGAGGGTGGAGTCAGGAGTCTTCGAAACCAGCGAGCGTGTATGAAGAGAGTTATGAATGTTGAGGAAGCGAGAGATGTATGCAAGAATAGAGCCTCTTGGCACTCAGTTCTCTCTGCCTACCCCGCAAGAGAAATGGCGTTATGATAAGTAAGAAAGTATAATTACGGTTCCACACAAAAAAAATACATAAAATTGTGAATGAATACCATCTCCAGAACGGCTAGACTGACTAGGACGGGACTTTCCCTAGCAGATGGCTGTTGTTATAAGGAGTAACTTATGCTACTTTTGTTTTGGGAAAATATTTAGGGACAAGCAAAAAAAAAAAAATTAATTCCACGCGGATGAAGTCATGGGTTGCAGCTAGTTATGAATACAAAAGATAGATAATTATATAAAAAAATAAATATCTCGATGTAATACCACTGTGTCGCATATAAATAAAAAACTAATTTGTGCACTGCAGTACGAAAAAGTGTATCTTTCCACACTTCAATTCAATTTAAGTTGGGTCCGGACCTACAACTTTTTAGAACATTACATCTTGCCGTGGCCAATTTCGTTAATTTAGTTTGGTGGAAAATGTTATAAATATAAGACCACTACATACTACCGAAACTACACGTAGATATTCATGGACAAAAAAGTAAAATCTCTCCTGATTACTGTCTTTATCGACATTGGCTTAGACAGCAAGTTTCTACAAAAACCTTTAGAAATGAAACTTCCCAACATTACACGGGGGATGCTATGTAAATAGAAGGTTGTATGAATATAAATGTCGTTTAAGTAGGCATATGCGGTAGGCTTATGTCGTTACTTTAGGTTATTGGTGCACTTTCCTACGTGCGGTGTGTGGTGTAAATGTCCCGTCAGTATTGGGACAACATTTGTTTATTAAACTAGGTAGATAGTTACTAGGCTATAGTTGATTTCCGCAGAAATTTATTGATTATATTGATGTGAAACATCTAATCCGGAGGGAGGGTAAAATCGGCTGTTAGCGTGGCGACGCTTTTATTTTACTTGTCCCATTCAAATCTTGCAAGTTAGATATGACATACTTCCCGATTTCCGATTGAGCTGAAATTTTACACGCATCTGTGTGTGCGTGACAATGCAATATTATGAGGACATGGAGCTGATCTAATGATGAAGCTGGAAGGTGGACATAGGAACTCTATAATGAAATGGCGCAACCCCATCGAGTTTGGGATCGTATGATTCGTCTTGACTAGTACTTTGTTTTTAGACGGTATCCAGTGTCTGATGATGGAGCTAGAAGGTGGCCATAAGAACTCCGTTATAAAATGACATCCATCGAGTTTGGGCTTGTATGATTTGGCTTGACGAGTACTTTGTCTCTAAATAGTATCCAGGGTCTGATGATGGATCTGGAAGGTGGTCACAGTAACTCTTTAATGAAACGACGCAACCCTATCGAGTTTATACTCGGTTGATTCGTCTTGAGGAGTACTTTGTCAAGTTATGATCATTTTATTTTCACAAAACAATTTTTATGTTTTCACATCTTGTAGACGTCCCGCGACGTCTAGTTTTTATTTTTAAATTTCGTTCGCTTCGATGAAATATACAGGAAAAGGTAAACTAAGGCCGTAATCAACCCATTTGACCAAATTGTCTTCTGTAGTTAATCATGTATCAACATTTTTTTTTGTTATTACGGGAAAAAATGTACCTAACCGCACACCCCGTCGTTCGGGGTAACGAGCAGGGTTGTGTGGGGCCCTCACCGAATAAATAAACCCACCATGTGCCGTCTCTCTGCCTGTGTTGGCGGGCCACTGGTACTATGTGCATTACTTCAGTGGCTATCTGTCGGCTAACCCTTTTAGGTACCCTCTAGATCATATATCAACCTTAGCCATGGGTGGCTACTTGGCTGTTCTTAACTAAAAAGACTTTTATCTTAAATCGCCTCTCAACAAATTTTCATTTCAATATCTAGGACATAATACCACTGCATTTAAATTGTGATATTGATATCAGTTATAACAATAATTTTGACTGATTAAAATTAATAATTTTAATTTGTGATCATGGTAAATACATACAATATTACTTGCTATTAAATAATAGCAAGTATTTTAGTTGATTATACTTAATAACTACTAAGCGATAAAGCGTTCAGCACCGTTAAGGTACGTAGTATATTGCTGATATAATACTTATGCATAAAAGTATTATTTACAATCATTGTTTCATCAAACCATTTTCACCTACTTTTCACCCTGCAACACTGTATAATATTATGATCTAGCGCACTCCCGCTTTTATTAAAAATATGACTTCCAAGATGCAGGTATATATAGGCACGTACGATAAGGGGCTCGAGCAATGTGAATATGCATATTGTCTGCGGCGAGGAGTCGTGAGAGCACTTCACTTCAGTACAATAGGCCGGCGTAATTTTGTGTTTTTATAGCTTTACTGCGCACGCTATCCGTCTTCTAGCTAGACAATATGCTAGACAATACTGAAAGGGTTTTAATTTTGAATAAAGTCTTGCTTTTCATGCCTAGTTATGGTTTTAACTTTGTGGATATTTAAATTGTGTTTGTAAAATCAGTGAGTTTTTATCAGATTAATATATACAGGTGGTGTCACTCGTAAACCTAATTTCCATACATCCATCCATCCATCAGCCTTTCATCGTCCACTGCTGGACATAGGTCGCCCCAAAATGGAGGTTTTACTATAATTGCCACGCTTGGCAGGCGGGTTGGCGATCGCAGTGGATGTTTTTAGTACACAGGGGAACGCTGCTGCCCGGTCCCCCGTAATTAATTTAAACCATATTTACCAACAAAGAAAAGTGAAAACAAAATCCTCATGAGATAGTAATTAATTTTATAATAAATTATTAATTTTGAAGCATTGAATGTCTAGTGCTCAATATACAGATATAATGTAAAGATTGAGAGCCTTGGATCTAAAACCATCGACTTATCAGTAGATTTTGAACACAATGAGCTAATTTTCTGATTCTGACACTATGTTTTCCTTCGTCTTTTACAGTAAATTGATTAAAAAACTGATATTCATGAAATGACCAAACATTTTTTTTTTAATTCACACCTAACGCCCTTTTAAATAAATATAAAACCTCATTTTAAGTATTTCTATAATGCCAGATCCAAATTCTACATGAGCACTAACATTTGTACCACTCTCCTCTAATAATAAATCACATGTTATTCTTTAACAGTGTTCCATTTCGAAATTACACACTGTTCTTTAACAACGAGATGTTATCTGAAATTAAAAATAAACTTCGCATCGTAGGAGCCTATTATTGTGTTCATACAAGAGACGAAATTCCCACATTTAATATACATTTGCCGTGATAAGGCAATGTACATTTAAAATTACACGTTACGTAGGTAATATATTATGCTTGCTAAGATATATTTGAATTCCATCAAACATCTTTGAGAAAAGTATTCTGAATTAGAGATATAAATCTTTTAATGAAAAAATATAAAATAAGCCCAGATACACACTGAAAGATACATCATTGAAAAAGTATATCCTATAACATTATCTAAGTTATTATAGGGAAGGTAGCGTCGGTTTTATGACTGTTTCATTTACAATCCCGCTTTTATTAAAAATAATTTTGAATTTGGAACGCATTTTTTATTTGGACATATCCGTTAACATATTGTGGTATATCATAAACACCATAATATACCTTTTTTTTTGTTTAGGCTAGACAAAAAGAATACTATTTGAAATATGTACCACGTTAGTCTATCCAGGTCAAGCCTGAAAGTCTGACTAGTAGTAGGTTATTTATTTATTTAAATTAGTATATTATTATGGGTTAATATGAATAACAACAAAAGGCTCGCCCTCTATTACACGGGACCAAAATTATAGGATGGTAACACTGGTTACACTTACACTGGTTTCCTCTTTGCGAACAAAAGCGAATACTATAAAAAGTATATGTAAAACAATTTTTCCTTTGTTACCTTACAAATATATTGATTTACTAGAGTGCTTTATGGTAAGATTATCAATAACAAAAGGCAGGCTTTTAGCTGGTTTTTCTAAGTTTACTGGATTTGACTAACATGTGAGATAAAATATTTTTATACTGGTATTATGAGGACAAACAAGCCTGCCATACCATCAGGTAAGGTTACCTACATATGATACACTGTTATATTTCTATTTTAGTTAAATCTTCTGTAAATGTATATTAAGGGTCTTAAGGTGTATTTACGGCTTTAAATGTATCCTTATTATATTTGTCTTTTATATTGAAATACCACTCTACTTAGTGAATGTCTACTTAGTAAATAGGCCGTGTGGGGCCGGCTTTAGAATTGTCCCACCCCTCTCTACCCACGGGAGTCGTAAGAGCCGACTGAGGGAATTCCGGGGGAGTGGGCAGCAGCACTCCCTCGAGTATTAACAACATCCACTGCGATCGCTAACCCGCCTGTCAAGCGTGGCGATTACGGCATTATCCCCCACGACGGGACCGCTCGTTGTGGCGTTCTCTTGGGGAGGCCTATGTCCAGCAGTGGACGTTGAAAGGCTGATGGATGGATGAATAGTGAATGTATTTTTCAGTTCCATACACACGTTTATTTTATTAAAATGTTTTTTTTTTATATATATAATCCTTTAAACACAAAATGAAATATGTGAAATCAAAAATAACAGTCACGAGCAGGATTTGAACCTGCATCTCCTGGATACCGGTACATATTTTTCACTTTGTTTTTAATGTATAGTGCTAAGCATGTCAAATGCTAAAAATATATATAAAAATATCTAAATATATATAATCCTTTTAATATCGATATAACCATTTAAAGCTTTCAGATTTTATTTAAATAGAATAAGAATTATTCTTTGAAATTTAATATCTAATCTTCTTTATAAATTCTTAAAACAATTTATGTTTTACACGCAAGGCAGACAACGGCCAGTTTTAATTAAACATACAACGGAGTTCAAGCACGTATAGGAAAAAGGGATCGCGAAAAGCTATTAGAATCTTTAATAAAACCCAACGACAAGTCCTTGTTAGAGAAAAAAAAAGTTTGGAAAAGAACGCTTCGATACACAATAGAAGCTCGCGATAATGGGATTAGTACAATATTAGTTACGGAAACAACGTTAGGAAAGCAATTTCGGCTTCGCATATTGCCTATTATCAAGTACTTGTGTTTTGATTCTTTATTATTTTTGGATGAATGCTAGTGATAGTGATGATGTAATATGCCACCTTTTTTAATTGGAATGATTGGTACCAAAAATATATATATCTTTAGGTTTAGCGCGCAAATTAATTTTAAATTAATATTATTTATATATATAATATATATAAAAACGATATTATAATACGTAAGGTTAACTTAATATTTACATGGGTACATTATTATCATATTTTAAGAACAAGTAACAAGATATAAAGCAATATAAAACTGACACAAGCAGATGAGCATAAAATGATGACTTTATAAATACGGCGTATGTTAAACAGGCACTCTCACAGTAAATAATGGGCTGAGATATAAGATTTTGAACAATACATTACGTGCTATCTGAGAAATTTTCTCAACTCAATTCTCTTACAAAAATATGGCAACTTAGCAAATCGTCAGCACACCTGCGCTTGAAGAACGTTTTCCCATTTCCGGTAATATCTTTAATAAATCTTTCTAAGGTGGAACATATTCATATTTCTTTTACCGCTATCAATTGTAAAACATTACGGCTTTTGAATATTTTCTATGATATCATATCAAATAAGGAGAGGCGCTATCAACAGCTATGACGTCTGTGATACTTATTGATATCGTAACTGACATGCAAATAATTTATGTTATGCAAATAAGGGTGGAAATGTGTGTTTTGGAATGGTCTAAAGAAATGTTATCATTACTCGTGGGAAGGCAATGAATATTTTTAGTAATCTCATCTGAATGTCCACTTCACCATTGTGTGCATATGGTGAGTGAGAGTGCCAAAGGCCCATACCCCCTCCCTGTCCTCTCCTTATAACCCTCTGCCTATCCAATTCCTATCCCCTTCCCTTAGAGATGCAACACGTGAGTGATGCCTTTGGTGTTTCTAGCGTTTATAGGCTACAGTAACCGCTTACCTACGTAGTATAAAAAAAACATACCTGTGTAAAAAAGATGTGTGTGAGTCCAACATTGATGTGGTATAAAATGCAAGAAGGTGCAACTGGCATTATTGTTTTAATGGTGTACGCTCCTGTTGGCTTGGGTGTGTTTATGATACAGCAAGAAGCAACACAGAACAGTAAGATAAAAGAAAGGAGTAGGAAAAATGTATGTATTTAAAATGTTATTACGGGACTTAACGCGTATCAAATACCTTTTTACGACCCGTGACCATGGCTGGTGAAACTCAGTTAAGTCCCGTAATTAAATTGTAAATACATTGTAATGAAACGCGATAGTTTAAACTCTTATAGGAAAAAATTAAGTGTTATGTTGAGTACAAGTACGGATAATATACGTGTGATCATGCTTTGCGATTTTAATGACTGTGTTGGCGTAAAGTGTTGCAGGTTTAAAATGGTGACTCGAGCCTAGCAACTTCGTACGTGACACTCACATGGTCTGCGCTGGCAAGGGGACTGTTACGACTCGATGCGTTGCACATCACTCAAGACGAATAAGAATATGCACGACCCAGGATTTTATCCCAAGACCACAATTGACAATAGTCATGTTATAAATACAAATATGTCCATCAAAACTAACTAATGAATAACGTAAAATCCTCGACATATTAATCAAAACGATATCCCGTTTTTTGCAAGCCAAGGGTGCGTTTCAATAGCACCCCTTCCAAATATTGGTTTTTGTTGGTTCCACATCCAGCGTCCAGTAAGAGCAAAGCCATGTTTTTCCATTTATAGCGCTACGCACGTTTGCGATATCTTACGCAACGGATAAAGGCTTTATAGTGAAAATGTTTTATAGTGCTACGTCATTAAATTTCGAATATAAAGTGGGGGTATGACAAAACATGAATTAATTTGAGATATGTCGCACGGTACGATGCACACCCTAATATGTGATACACACAGTTGTTTGTAATTTTTCCAATTTACTTATAATATTAAACAGTAAGAAAAAAATATAACCAGCGATATTTTGTAATGACAGATGTTGTTTCCACAGGCAGTATCTATCCATAGCATGTTACGAAATCGTAAGTATTTTTGTAGATTTGCCCTTCTTTTAGGAAGCAAACCGATACAATTTTTGCACGCCAATAATTTAGTGACTAGAAAGCTGTATTGGTAATCGATTAGCACCCCATAATCCACTAGTTGCCTTACACTTTTAAGTTTGTAAAACATAATGCTATTTTTACCGTATAAGAAAGGCGGTTTATTTTAAGTGTGTGTGTGTGTGTATGTGTGTATTTTAAATTTCCCATTAATTTAAAATCTATTTGTTTAGGGTCAGTACCAGACTGAACCTAAAATAAACTATTACGTGTAGCAGTGTACACTTCTACTGTGACCTTAAGCAGTTATTTTATTGTATCTTTCTTTAATAATTTGGCGATTTGTATTAACTTAAGCAGTGCTGGTGCAGTGACCGCCTAGCGGTAAAAAACTAAGGACTGCAAAAAAAGTGGTATCGAGTTTGACCAGGACCAGGTTGAAATTATGTGTGTACTTATTTGCCCGATTATTACTGCTCGATGAACTGAATACATCTTGGGAAAACCTATTCTTTATAGTTACCCCTTCTGGGCTGGTGAAGATGTTATGCTGGAATCCGGTTATCCACGATTTACCTACTACATCCCCGCGAAGTTCCTTCAAACTACCTTTAACGAGAAATGAGGTGTACGCTCTGCGCAAGATTTCTTCCACCCCTGGTAGAAGAAAACCTGTATATGTGAGAGTTTCTCGACGGCTTGAGGAGTTTGTCAATCCGCAACGGCCCAGAGTGGTGGACTACGGACTATCCCTTTAACTTTGAAAGGACTTCGTGTCCAATAAATAGTAGATGAGTAACAGGGTTGGAAAAATAGCTTAAGGATAAAAACAAGGTTTGATAGCATTTCAACTAATAATTATATCTATACTAATATAATAAATCTGGATATTTTTTTAAATTTATATATACTAATATCTAGAACTACCATTTGAGTATTTAGATATTTTTTATATATACTTTTAGCATTTGACATGCTTAGCACTATACATTAAACACAAAGTGAAAAATGTGAAATCGAAAATAACAGTCAGAAGCAGGATTTGAACCTGCATCTTCTGGATACCGTCCAGATGCTTTACCAATTCAGCCATCCTGACAATTGCTCCTGACTGCTAATTTCGATAACACATCATACTTAACGTCTTTGGGTGACGCCTGCGCCATCTGTCGGAAGTATTTTCATACATTATACCGACCAGGTAAACTTAATTTTACAATTAAGATTTTACCTAATAATGACGCAAACCCTTTAAATATTTAGATATTTTTTATATATACTTTTAGCATTTGACATGCTTAGCACTATACATTAAACACAAATATATATATATATATAGTGCTAAGCATGTCAAATGCTAAAAGTATATATAAAAAATATCTAAATATTTAAAGGGTTTGCGTCATTATTAGGTAAAATCTTAATTGTAAAATTAAGTTTACCTGGTCGGTATAATGTATGAAAATACTTCCGACAGATGGCGCAGGCGTCACCCAAAGACGTTAAGTATGATGTGTTATCGAAATTAGCAGTCAGGAGCAATTGTCAGGATGGCTGAATTGGTAAAGCATCTGGACGGTATCCAGAAGATGCAGGTTCAAATCCTGCTTCTGACTGTTATTTTCGATTTCACATTTTTCACTTTGTGTTTAATGTATAGTGCTAAGCATGTCAAATGCTAAAAGTATATATAAAAAATATCTAAATATTTAAAGGGTTTGCGTCATTATTAGGTAAAATCTTAATTGTAAAATTAAGTTTACCTGGTCGGTATAATGTATGAAAATACTTCCGACAGATGGCGCAGGCGTCACCCAAAGACGTTAAGTATGATGTGTTATCGAAATTAGCAGTCAGGAGCAATTGTCAGGATGGCTGAATTGGTAAAGCATCTGGACGGTATCCAGAAGATGCAGGTTCAAATCCTGCTTCTGACTGTTATTTTCGATTTCACATTTTTCACTTTGTGTTTAATACCATTTGAGTTTCAAGAATTATTTTTAAATTGACAATTCTGTTTCTAAAAATTGCTATAGGCTATTTAATATACTCACGGCTAAGAGCCGAGCAAAAACAGAAAAGAAAAAAGTAAAAAATAAAGTTAAGCGACGCATTTAGCATTACCGAAATCATTAACCATCACGCGTTGTTAAAAGTAGTTGTCATTAAACTTATTGATCTTACAGGTTCTATGGCTTGATGAATATGTGTTTATATGCATTTGATAATCGTTACTTCTATATTTGTACGCTTTTAAAAATCCCATACATGATGTCCTGATTGATAAAAACTATAAAAAATTGCAACACCATATGTGTTTGTTGAGCAATTTGACAGTGTGTCACCATTGTTGGTTTGTACGATAACGCCACCCCACGGCGGAAAGTGAGGAAATTTGCTCAATTATGTCGCCCTGAAGCTTTTTAACTTATTTATCAATCAATCTACGATCTATAACTGATAAACAACACCACAATGTGAACAGAGGTGTGTTCTGTCAATTCACTATAACTAATGGATTTATTACTTAGTCTCATTATGTCTTGGTTACGTGAGGTTGAATAATTATAATTGGTTATTACTTATTTAGATATTTTTAGCATTTTACATACTTAGCGCTATATATTAAACACAAAAATTAGGTAAAATCTTAATTGTAAAATTAAGTTTACCTGGTCGGTATAATGTATGAAAATACTTCCGACATTTATTTAGTTATTTTTATATATATTTTTAGCATTTGACATGCCCAGCACTATACATTAAACACAAAGTGAAAAATGTGAAATCGAAAATAACAGTCAGGAGCAGGATTTGAACCTGCATCTTCTGGATACCGTCCACATGCTTTACCAATTCAGCCATCCTGACAATTGCTCCTGACTGCTAATTTCGATAACACATCATACTTAACGTCTTTGGGTGACGCCCGCGCCATCTGTCGGAAGTATTTTCATACATTATACCGACCAATTGTCAGGATGGCTGAATTGGTAAAGCATCTGGACGGTATCCAGAAGATGCAGGTTCAAATCCTGCTCCTGACTGTTATTTTCAATTTCACATTTTTCACTTTGTGTTTAATATACTTCCGACAGATGGCGCAGGCGTCACCCAAAGACGTTAAGTATGAATGTGTTATCGAAATTAGCAGTCAGGAGCAATTGTCAGGATGGCTGAATTGGTAAAGCATCTGGACGGTATCCAGAAGATGCAGGTTCAAATCCTGCTCCTGACTGTTATTTTCAATTTCACATTTTTCACTTTGTGTTTAATATACTTCCGACAGATGGCGCAGGCGTCACCCAAAGACGTTAAGTATGAATGTGTTATCGAAATTAGCAGTCAGGAGCAATTATCACGATGGCTGAATTGGCAAATCATCTGGACGGGTATCCAGAAGATGCAGGTTCAAATCCTGCTCGTGACTGTTATTTTCGATTTCACATTTTTCACTTTGTGTTTAATGGTTATTACTTGATATTATGAAAACAATTTTAACCTATTGCACAACATATGCGGTTTCTATATATTCTTTTAATTTGATTACTTTTTGGAATATAGTGTTCATCCTTAAAAGTTCTCTACTCAAATATTAAATATAAAGTTATATGTAACGTATAGTACGTAATTAATACGTAAATTTTATTCATAAGAATTACTCATATTTTTTTTTTTAGCAAACTTTCATAACGATTTGTGCTTTAGATGTGGTATACATACAATAAATTATATTAATTTATTATTATGTATTTTTTAAAGATTTAGCAATTTAAAGTAAGTACTTTAAATTGGTAAATATTTTATGATTAGCACCAAAAGATACTTATAATTACTTTTCATGTACTTGTAATTTAAAACAGCAATTATTCATTCTAAGCAATGTCGCGTGATCTTATAAAAAATACAATTAAGGACACTTTTTTCACCCTTTGCTTTTAGATCATCAAATAGTTCCTGCCAATTTGCCAAACTCTTGAGACACGGTATTACACATTAGAGGTTATGTTGCCACGTGGCTGGCACGTGCCGAGACGAGAACACGTCATTAGCTTCTCCACTCATCTTCGGGAACTACCATGATGGTTTTCTGTACGTAACAACGTGTGGATAGAAGAGATTTTAGTTTTATAACGTGAAAAGATTTTAAAGTATCGCAGAAATTTGTTGACCTAATAATTAATTTAGGCTATTTAAACGAGTCTGACCATAAAACATTTATTTAGAATATTTTGTCTGTTTATTTGTTCGCACATCACGGATTTTAATGCACCTTTTTTATTATATAGGTCTTGATTAGACTTAAAAACTGACATAGAATTCATCTAGCTACTATATCAGGAACCTGCGATATAACCTAAACACTATTTTTTGTTCTAGTCGTATCTTTCGAACACAAAAATAGTAAAATAAAGTATTTGAGATTACTTATTTTTTAACATCGTACTTTAAAAATCGCAAGCTAGCTGCTGTATTTAATTGTTATCTCGTTATCTTCATCTTTTTTACATAATACAAAATTATCTTATTTTTAATAGTTTATGTTATTATTTTTAGAACACAACGAGGCATTTTGATATGAAACATCTAATGCGGAGGGAGGGTAAAATCGGCTGTTAGCAAGGCGACGCTTCTGTTTTACTTGTACCGTTCAAATCATGAAAGTTAGATTTGACACACTTCCCGGTTTCCGATTATGCTGAAATTTTACACGCATATGTATATCGCGTGACAGTGCAATATTATGATGACATGGAGCTGATCTGATGATGGAGCTGGAAGCTGGACATAGGAACTCTATAATGAAACGGCGCAACCCTATCGAGTTAGGGCTCGTATGATTCATCTTGACGAGTACCTACTTTGTCTCTAGGTGGTATCCGGGGTCTGATAATGAAGCTGGTAGGTGGTCACAGTAACTCTATAATGAAATGACGCAACCCCATCGAGTTTGTATTTGTTTGATTCATCTTGATGAGTACTTTGTCTTTAGGTCTTTATACCATCCAGGGTCTGATGATGGAGCTGGAAGGTGGTCATGCGAAACTCTGTAATTAAATGGCGCAACTCCATCGAGTTAGGGCTCGTATGAAATGTCTTAACTAGCACTCCAGTCCTAGATGATATCCAGGGTCTGATGATGGAGCTGGAAGGTAGCCACAGTAACTCTGCAATGAAACGACGCAACCCCATTAAGTTTGGAATTGTTTGATTCGTCATGACGAGTACTTTGTCTTTAGATGGTATCCTAGGTATGATCATGGAGCTGGAAGGTGGCCACAGTAACTCTGTAATGAAACAACGCAACCCTATCAAGTTTATACTCGTTTGATTCGTCTGGAGTCTAGGAGTACTTTGTCAAGTTATGATCATTTTATTTCTACGAAATAATTTCTATGTTTCACATCTAGTAGACGTCCCACGACGTCTAGTTTTTTTTTGAAAATCATTATATAGTAAATGGAATATCACATTGTCACCACCATTGCTTTGTAGTGGAACTTTACTTTTATTATTTATTTATACACGTGGGTTCAGTAGTTACATTTTACGATTATAGTTGAAAATAATACATACAGTATTCAATGAAATACACGCAATTGTTAAGAACAAACATCATAGGATTCAAATATTATGAAACTTAAATTGATATCTTCCAAAACATTTCATTATTTCCCTCCACGTAGTCATGCGTTTCTCATAAATGCACTTACTTACTTACTTATCATTACGCCATTTCCCTTGCGGGGTGGACAGAGAGAACAGAGTGCCAAGAGGCTCAATTCTTGCATACATGT